>CM074119.1:78509094-80909094 GCA_037177725.1 Cyamopsis tetragonoloba
GTTTGCATTAAGGATATTTCCCTAGCTGCCAAATGACTAATCCTTTTAAGAAATAGAGATCATTGAAATGGGTTTGGTCGCTCCAAATTTCAACTTTGTTTGTTATTGGTTGGAATTGGATGTTGCCTCCTCCTTAACAAGAACATGGGCTTTTCGTACCTACAATATGAACGACAAGTAACAACATAACCATTAACACGTTCTGAGATCACTTACTTATCATAGAAACGACAGAGTAAACAAACCTCATTTTCCCAATCATATCTCATCGTAATAACAGTCAAGACCAACGTCTGAACCACCGTTCCACTCATCATTCCCGTCCACATACCCTGTGCCAATCATAAATAAATCATCACCGTCCAATTAAAATAGTAGAACAAAAGAAGCAATACATAAAGTACAGCATTTTTTGTGATGTGTTTAGTTGATATCTACTCTGCAAAATATGGTTTAATCTTATCAGAAATCAAAAATCATGTCAAAAAGTAATTCATCGTTTTGTCAATTTACGCCCTTCAAACTATACTCGGAAGATTCCAACTTCTAAACGCCAATCCAAATTTGCAATGAAGTTAGCCTAGCAATAATATTATCCGAATCCGCAATTGGCATATGATTAAGTCAAATAATCTTCACTAATGCAAGAGTAAATTGGAATGAACATAAGTTATGTACACTTACAACAACACCGGAAGGTAGCAACAAGCCTAGGAGAACCCCAAGAGGTATTCCAACAATATAGTAACTACCAATGTTTATATAAGCCACAATTGCTTGCCCACCAGATCCAATTGCTACCCCTGAAAGAAAATTAACAGATACCCAGAAATAGGGACAACCTTAGAATTTTTGTCAGAAGTTCAGAAAAATGACATTTGAGTTATTAGATACTCACCTGACAGAACAGGTTGAATGCAATTTAGAAGAATGGTAAATGCTAACAAGAAAGCGAGTTCATTGACCATTTGGATAACAGAAGAGCTCGATGTGAAGATCAATGCAAGCTTCTCATTAAAGACATAAATTATCAACCAGAATAACAATCCCACCAGGACAGTGTTTATCACTGAAACCACAGTTGCAAATTTTGCACCTTTCGCGTTGCCTGCGCCTAACTCGTTGGCTACTCGCACCCTGAGTTGAAGAATTCATGTTATCTGATTAAAATTAACGAAGGAAAATTAAGTAGTTTTGGAATGATGCAGAGTTATTAATTATGTTAATTAAACAGATGAAATTTATTCTTCTGTGATTATTATTTGCCTAGAAATTATAATGAAGAAATCTTGTTTGATATTATTTGCTGACTTGCAGACACTAGCTGATGCTGGATCATTTTACAGGATAAATACTTCTGCAGTTTCTCTTTAGCTGATATTATTTGTGTACAGGAAGCAGAAACGATAACTGAAAATTGCTAAGTCTTCCATGACGTCTAGGGGGAAAGAAAACTACTCTACTCTACTCTAGAAAATTCACACCAAAACTAAACGACAAATATGAATCATGATTATAAGGAAGAATGCAACACTCTCACTAAGTAAATTAGAGTTCAAAATACTAACCCTCAATCTTGTAAGACTCAATTAACATAACTCTAAACCAAGAACCAACAAATTCTTCAATGTAGTTGGAAGTTTCTTTTTCTCCTTACAAATAAAGCAAAGCTAACAATATCACGAAAGAGGAAGAAAGGGAAACTTACAAACAGTGACATACCCGGTTGCAGCCAAAAATCCAAGCGGTATCATAGATTCCCAACCATAAATAGTTACACTGATACAACAAAAATCCAACAAATTAAGAGATACAGCAACAGATATGTTTAGATTGAAAAAGAAAAACTAAGAAAGAACATATTTACCAAACGGAAAGAGCATCAATGGCAACCTCAGAGTTATGCATATACCCAGACATAATAAGTAGCAGTCTATAATAGAAGTTCTCTAACCTGCAATGTCACAGTAACACCATTCAAGAGCCACACCAACCTCAAAAGCTAAGGAACTTTATATAGTAAAATTAGTGAATAGCCAAATCAGTCCCAAACTAAGAAAAATAATCTAAATTAATCCAAATTATGCTCACATTGGAAGAGCCAAATCCTAAATTGATATTCACCCAACTATTTATAAAAGTGGGTGGGAAATTAAAAATAATACACATAAAAAAATAAAAATAAAAACTAACGCAAGCATGACTCCAGAAGCCAGAGAGAGTTTGAAGAAATCCCAGAGACCAACAAAAGCTTCAACAGAAAAGCCAGTCCATGATTTTGGACAACCACCAAAGATTGTATACCCAAGCATTCCAAAAACAGAGAGCCACCAAGAGAATCCAATAGTTAATGCAGTTCCAACAATTCCAATTCTCATCTCATAAACAAAAACCCAACTCACTAACACATGAATCGCAAGAGCACCCCCTGAAACCCATGCTATCACAGCTGTTTTCAATTGACACTGCAAAAACCTCTGTAACGTGAATTGAAACGGGAAGCTCAAGTGAAATGGAATCAACCAAACCGCCACCAACCCCGCCTGCTCCGCCACCGCCACTGGCTGTCCGATCAGTTTCAACACCGGCGTCGCAAATATGAACAATGGCAGCATTAGAATCGAAGAAAGGAAGAGAACAACCCAGGAACGTTGTAAGTAAATGCCTAACATGTGGTGCTGTCCCACGCCGTATGCTTGCCCGCATAGGGTCTCAAGCGCACTTGCCATTCCCAGCTACAGAAGAATGAATCAAACAGGAAGGAACTTTACAAAACCTAAAATTGGAAAAGGAATTAGAAGTTTATTTTGTATTTTTCACCCTTTTCAGAGATGGAAAATAGAGAAAATTGAGAGTTAATCGAATCTGAAATGATTGGGATGGAAAAGAGAGTTGCAATGTATTATACCAAGAGACCGAAAGTGATGGAAATGATGACGGTGCAGGCGATGGAGATGGCGGCGAGGTTGAGACCGCCGAGGTGGCCGGCGAAGGACTGAGTGACGACGGTGATGGAGAACATGGCGAGGCGGCTGAAGATGGAGGGGGCAGCTATGTGCCAGAGCTTCTTTGATTCCAAACATGTTCTTTGGATTAGAGATGAGTGTGATTGTGGAATCGTTGACTGAAGCAGAGGATTATCTGACTCTGATTCTTCGTTGAGGAGGGTGATTCCCATAGTACCACACGTTTTGATTGCAGAAGATTGCAATGGCAGAAAGAAAAAGAAAAAGAAAATAGTCTGCGTTTCCGTGGAATCGAATCAGTGGGTGGTGTTCATCGTTCACAATCAAGATCTGTTAAGCCTAGTGACTAGGTGCCTAGCCACTTCTTCAATTTCTGCCAATACCACCCATTTTTACTTTTTTTTTAAAAAAAATTTATCCTTCGTCTGATTTTTAAAAATCAAACGCATCTAGTTTTAAAAATTGGGTAAATTTTTTAAAGTAAATTGTAAAATATTTTAATGGTTTTTAAAAATCTTGCGTGTCCGATAATTAAAAATTATTCGTACACGAGTTTTAAAAACTGAAAATTGAACTAAGCATAAATTTATGCAATTGTAACGAACGGTTTTTAAAAATCATTGGCGAACAATTTTTAATTACCGGACGCGCCTAGTAATTAAAAATTGTTAGTTAGTTTTGCAAAAAACTTATTAATTCGTTTAGTTTCTAAAACCCGAACACATACGATTTTTAAAAATTGTTCGCCCACAGATTCTAAAAATTGATAGTTAAATTAAGCATAAATCTATGCAATTATAACTAACGGTTTTTTAAAAACCGTTAAAAACAATTTTTAATTATCGAGCGCACCTAGTAATTAAAAATCGTTAGTTAATGTTGCTGAAAACTTATTAATTCGCTCAGTTTTTAAAATCTGAACACGCTCAGTTTTTAAAAACCGGGCGAAGGTTAATTTTGGGGAAAAAAATTATAGTGTGGCGCCCTAAGAGATTGAAGAGGTGTGAATAGTAGCATCCGCCCGACTAGAACTAAAATTGCAAGGACCGAGGAAGGAGTGATTCAAATACTGTTATAATAACGGCAAATGTATCTTTTGGTCATGTATGTCTTATCTGCATTTTATTTTAGTTTGATATCTTTTTTAGATTACATTTTGGTCTTGTATCTCTTTTAAAGATTTCATTTTGGTTCAATCCGTCAACTCTGTCACCCCGTTACAAGGTAATTTGACTATGTTCTAATCTTATTAGGGTTTATGTGTATGTTATGATTTTTCTGAGTTTGAAGATAAATGACATAATTTGACTCTGTTGTTATTAGGCCAGTTCTGTTAATGGGGATGACAGAGTTAACAAATTGGACCAAAAGAAAACGTTTATAAGAGATACAAGACTAAAATGTAATCCAAAAAAATATAGGACCGAAATAAAATGCACATAAAAGATACATGACCAAAAAGTGTATTGAACCATATAATAAAATGCTCTCTCAATTATAATGTATTAGCCGTTTTAGACCTTTAGTCTCTTAACTTAAGAAAATAAGTAATTTAGGGGTTGTTTAGTTAGTATTTTTATTTTCTGTTTTTGTTTTGTGTTTTAATTTTTTGTTTTTTGTTTTATAAAATTTTATTAAAAAAAACTAAAAATGCTAAAAACATAAACAATCCCTTAGTTTTTTATTTTGTAGGGAAATTTAGTCTCAAATATTAAGTGACTGTCACGAATCAACTCGATGATACGTTAAATGTCACGCGTGACCCTTGATTGATTAATTAGGACTAAATAATCCTTTAAGGTTCCTATATTCATATGTTTTAGGCTCTTAATCAAATAGTGTGTATGTTGTCCAAAAAAATAACATTAATTAAATTTGTCAATTTTTGGCTGAAACTCGGAGATCTTTAAGTCTTAATCGGTTAATTGATCATAATTAATCGATTAAGAGGTCATACATAACATTAATATGTCACGTTGTCAATTTGAAACACTCAAATAACATTAGAGACTAAAACACTCTACACAATACAAGTAGGGGTGGAAAAAGGTCAGCCCGCCTAATAGGCCCCATGGCCTAACCTATTTACAATTTGGTGGGCTAGCCTGTTTAATAAAAAAGGCTAGGTTTAAGCTTTTTAAAAAACATATTTAAGTAAAAAGGCTAAGTACAGGGCTTTGAAAAAAGCCTATTAAGCCTAATAGGTCGGCCTATTAAATTTTAATATATAAATATATTATAAATTTTATAAATATAAAAAAGTATTATATTTTTTCAAAAAATAAAATATATATATATATAAAATAAATTTTATAAATATACATAGAATAAATTTTATAATATGTTTATAAATTAGGCTTATTTAGAGGTTTGTTAAAAAGCCCTATTAGCCTATTTAGTGGCTTGTTGGCATATTTAAGATAAAATTGTTGGACTTTTTAGAGGCTTGGGACAAAGTAAACCTATAAATAGGCTTTCAAATAGGTTAGACTTAGCTTGAAAAATAAGTCTATGATTGGCCAATAGGCCAGACTTAGCTCTATCAATTATAAAATAGGTCTCGCCGGTTTATGCAAAGCCTAGTCAGACCGGTTTCCACCCCTAAATACAAGGGAAGTCATGACTAAATTATCTGAGACTTGTTTATTAATTGTTTTTTTAAATATATTTTTGTTTTTAAAAATAGAAACTAAAAATATATGTTTGACTTACTAGTTTTTAAAATAAATTTTTTAAAATAGAATATATTTTTGTAACATTTTGAAGTAGTGTATTTTTTAAATTTTTAAAAAATACTACTAAAATTTAAAAACATAAAAGTTGTTACTTTTCAATTTTTTTAATTTACATACTAAATTATATTAAAATTTTATTTATTTCATTTTAAAACAATTTTTAAAAATTATTTGTAATATAATTTAAAAAATTATAAAATAAAATTGAAACAACATATTTTGTTCCCTATATCAAAAACTATAATACCATATGTCTTATAAGGATTTATTTGTTTTAAATTTTCATTTGGTAAAAAATATTTTTAATAGAAGGTAAAACTATTTACTTTCATTGGACCGTCTTGGTTTTGGTGCATCGTTATTAATTTTTGCTTCAGTTTGTGTATTTTTATTTTTTATTCTACAAAAATCTAAACCAAATGGACCCTAAGTTGATGACCAATTTATTATATTGCCCAATTAAAAAAAAAATTACGCATTGTACAAATAATTTTACTCAACCTCTATTTTCTCCAAGGTGGCTACTTTTTGGGGCCAGAGGAGCTTACCACACACTTTTCTTTTTTTTAAAAGAAAAAAATCCTTGAATTTTAGATTTTTTGAGAGTTTTCTTATACACCTCACAATTATATATTGATGGTTTTGGGAACAGGATTAGCCATTATTTTCAACATTAAATTCTTTGAAAGAAGATCTAAAATAAATATATATCTTCAATTGTTTTTAAATAAGATAATATTATTTAAGTGAGTATAAGGAACACTAAAAAAAAATTACAAAAGAAATGTCAACCAACAGAAATGTATTCTAATGGACAGACACATCAATTATTTTTTTAAAAAAAAAATTACAAGAATCAAGAGAAATTTTCACCCATAACCAAATTCTAATGGATCCCCTAAATACAATCTCATTGCAAAAGAGCTAGATTAATTATAAACAAACAAATCAAATAATCTCAATCAAAGTCCTCTTTATTAAAGAATTAGTCAATCCACTTAAATGCATTGAACGACTAATAATAAATTTCCCTATGCGCAAAGATAATTGTAACTACTATTTACACGGGTGGTACTTTGCCCACGACACTCATTTCTTAGTTCACCACACGTTATTATGTTTTTTTTAATTTTACCCTTTGTTCGGGGATTAATTCCTGTTTTTCAACTTAAAAAGAGGCCTCTACGCACCACATTTAAAACAGAGATTAATCCCTGTTTTAAAATTCGCTCAGAGATTAATCTCTGTATTGCAACTTAAAAACCTTCGCTCGGAGATTAATCTCCGTTTTTCAACTTAATTCCAACACTGTATTTCCATATAGGGATTAATATCTGTTTCCATACAGATATTAATATCTGTTTTGATACAGATATTAATATCTATTTCTGCAATTGATCATTTTTAAATAGCATAAATGACGAAGAATGTGGCGTAAATCTGGATTTAAAAACATAACTTTATCAATTTTTCAAAATTACCAATATTGTTTTCTGTCATTTATTAATAAAGTTGGAATCAAGGTTTTTTTTTCTTTGTCATTCATGCGGTTTGAAAATAATGAATTGCAGAAAAACAGATATTAATATTTGTATGGAAACAGATATTAATATCTGTATCAAAACGGATATTAATATCGGTATAGAAATGGATATTAATATCTGTATGGAAACAGATATTAATCCCTGTATGAAAATACAGTATTGAAATTAAGTTGAAAAACGGGAATTAATCCCCGAGCGAAGAGCAAAATTAAAAAAAAAAATAACAGCATATAATAAACCAAGAAATGGATGTGGTGGACAAAATAACGCCCTATCTACACATAAATTGCCCCCCAAACTTCATTTGCAAATATGGGCTCACATAAAAGTTGTTGTCCTACCTCATGAGGGTCCCTACACTAGGGGTAAAAAGTCACCTCTAAAGACAATACACCCCTCTTAGCAAGATTGATTCCATTAAGAAGTTTTTCTCACAGCTAACAATTAATTTATTTGAAGTGTAAAGATTAATTAAGAGATTTTTTTCTCTTTTTTTATGTATATATTTGTACATTATAATATAATTGACTTTTAATAATATTTAAAAAAATATTATTAAATTATTAAAAAATGTTTCTATGTCATGTTATCAAAAGGTTTTAATAACATTTAAAAGATATTGTTAAATCATTAAAAGATATTGTCTTTGAATATTTGTAATATTTTTAAAAAAATATAGTATAAAGATCATATTATCAAAAATCAATCATATTTTACCATGTATTATTCAAATCCTTATAAAAACTGCTACCCACTAGTGTAAAATTAATTTACAAAAATCTAACTAACAACCAATTAATTGTCTATATATATGATTATCATGTAATTATTAATTTAGATGTAGTATATAATTAGCGCACGTTATTAGCAATATGAAAGCAAACCAAGTAGCAAGATTTCTGAAAATGGATAATTGTCTTTTAAGCATTGATTTTCTTCGTTCCATCACATTCTGGTCGTGCTCCCCAGGAAGTAACTCCCTCAAGTTGTTAATCAAAACTAAATTAATGAAACTTTATCGATGATTTTCAGCTATTTATTCTATGTCTAGTTGTCCACCATGCAGCCCCAAAAGAAAAACAAACCAATTCAACAGAATATTAAATGAATCCCAGTATATATATGGCGTTTCTAAGTGCTCAAATTGCATCATCACTGAGTTGGTAGAGGAAGTTAAAACCTTATACTTAACGAATAATAAATACACTTATAGTAGTATTTTTTTAATTAGAGATTGTTTAATTAACGTTAATTTATAGACAAGTTAGACACACTGTAAATAAAATTAATTGTTAAACTTGTTTATTCGACCACTAAGAGCATGTTTGGGTTTAACATACGTTGGGTTGTTTGATTTTAAACTTACAAAAGCTTTTAATTATTCTTTTAATAAAAGAAAATTTTTTTGATCCTTTAAACTAAAAATTCGACATTGTTTTAAAAACTTTAAAAATCACTTCTCATAACTAAAAATTATCTTAAAAATTGTTTCTTACAACAAATTTACCCAAACAAAATTAATTATATTTTAAACAATCAATTATTTTTTACAGCTAATTTTTAGCGCTAATCAAAACACATCCTAAATATGTTAACACCCAAATTATTAACCAAAATGGCTAAGTTTATGTTTGGAAAGATAATTCTTTAGCTTCTTTTTAAGAGATTATAGCTTTCTAAAAGTTTATATAGTTATTTGGTATTACAAAATAGATTTTTTTTTACTATAAGATAATAGTTAAGGTTACTAGAAGTAGAAAATTAATTATAATAGCACATTATTTCGTCTCTAAGGAATATAAAAAACTACACATTTCAATATCTTTTTACTATATTTGAGTCTTTAAATAGTACCCTTAGGGCACTGTATATCATTTGCCTAGTTTTTGTAATTAACTTTTAAAAGTTAGCTTTCAATAATTTACTTCTTAAATTATTCTCATTTGGTTAGAAATCACAAACTTTTCACCCTACTACCATCTCATTTATTAATATAATGCTATAAACTATTATTTATTATTTTTAATCGTTTAACATAATTCAACTAATTACACAATTTGTTTTATCAAACACTTTTAATTAATAAATTAATTATACAACCATAATCTTATATTCAACCTCACAATTAAAAATTAAAATATAAAAACTTTCAATTTGTTTTAAAAAATGTACCCTAAGAACGATATATTTAGCAACCAATGTTATTACTTTTTATCTCTAAATCAATTTTTTAAGTGGTATTTAAATTGTTCAATGTTAATGAGTTGAATAATTCGGACGAGGCTAATGGTGACATTATATTATTATATTGCACATAATGAACACGCTCTACGGTATCTCGAGAGCGTTCAAATGAACTAATTTCACACTAAAAAAAAAAACAGAGCTAACAAACTTCTTGTAAAACATTGATACTTCGCCTCTTAAATTTGTAGATTATACTTTAGTTTGTAATTAAAAAATAAATAAAAGTCTGTCTAGCTCCCCAGAAGATCATGAAAATAGTTTGTGTTCTATTTTTTTTTTTTTAAAGAATGAATATTAAAATTGATATTTATGTTATGGATATGAATGAAATGGCATATAACACCTAGATGATCAACAAAGCGGTTTGATGTCACATGCTTCGTCAGAGAATGATTTGGATATATATAAAACAAATAAGGTTAATTATGTGGCATAAGTATGGAATTTTCTAACTGTTCTATCATTTTTTTTTATAGAGAAGTACATCGATAATTAAACTTAAATATTTAGACAAAAGTTTTGATATGTTCACCTACTAACATTTTAAAATAAAAGAGATAGAACATTTAAAAAAAAAACTATAAAGAGAGATTATTTTTAAAATATATTAAAATGTATCCATTAATTATTTAAAATCACAACTTGAATTTAAATTAAGAACTTTTATATATATATATATATATATATATATATATATATATATATATATATAACTCTCTTTTTGATTCATCACCTTTTTTAGTACTTAAAAAGAATGATGTAAATATTTTAGTGTGTAAATATATCTTGCTAAAAAATAAAGGAGAAGATAAAATGGTAATTCTTGAGGTTTTCAAACACTTATAAATAGACTAGTGCTACCGCGTCAAAGTCTCACCTCAAAAAGCACTAATTAAACATCTAGTAAGAAAAATATTTTCAATTCTCAAATATCTCATAAAAAATTTCACTATAATGAGTTATTCATATTATTCTCCATTATCACCTTCACCTCCTTATGTATATAATTCTCCTCCGCCACCGTCACCGTCATCACCACCACCAGATTGCAACATGACCAAGCCAAAACCTCCTCCGTCTCCTCAACCACCACCTCAACCTCCAAATTGTAGCATGAATCATTCTCCACCATCACCACCACTACCGCCGCCGTTGCCTCCTCCGATTCTATATAATTGCACATGCTCTGTTGTTCCCTACCCTCCACCACCTTCACCTTCACCTCCACCTTGGTCTCCTCCCCATTCTCCTTACTCTCCTTATTCCCCATATACTCCCTATACCCCAACCCCGATTGGGTCGTATTCTCCGCCATCATATATTATCAATCACGATTACAAAACCGCCGTTATTGCAGTTTCTGCTTCCCTAGGTGGCATATTGGTTGCATTTCTCCTTCTTGACGTTTTCTTTCTTGCCAAGCATAAGAAAAAGTCCATTCCTGATCAACCTCCTTCAGCACCACCACCAGCTCCACCTTCTTACCAATATGGCGCCGTCCAACAAGCCTCAACCGAAGCTCAAACCTATGAAGCCATAGAGATTCAAGAAGATAATAATGGTGGTGGTGGGGGAGGCACTTCTTCTTATGATCAACCACCAGATCCTCCTCACGGTTATGGTCATGGTCATAACAATATTAATTATGACTAATAATGGTAATTATATATGTTTGTACGTGCCAAATATATAGGCGTTTGTTTATTTTATTTTTGAACGACATATGATTTGCAAACAAATAAAACCATGGAAATTGGAAACCTCAACGTTGTAAGTATTTAAGCTGAGGTTTGTGTGATTGTGTGATATGTACTCATGAAGTGAATATTCCGTATAAAATTGGATGCTTAGCTTGCAGTTAGTTATTTCCCTCGTACCAAATAAAATATTTGTAGCGTATCAAAAATAAATAAATAAATAAATAAAATATTTGTATCTTACTAGTTTTTTTTTTTTGGTAATATGTATCTTACTAGTTAGTTATACTCTAGTTTATATCTTTTCTTTAATATATATGGCCTTTTTTATTTTTAATCACATTCTTATGTTTTTCTTCTTCTTCTTTTATCTCTTTTTTTTTGCTAATTTTTTTACATCATATAAGATAGTGTTTGGTCAAGCTTAATTAAAAATCCAGAATCCAAGATGTTTTTTTTTATATAACTGATAAATAAAGATAAACTAAGGACGAAATAATTGAAGACATTAACTACCACAAAGTCCATACAAAAAACAATATAACTTCCTTATTTGTGAATCAATATATCACCTTATTTTGTCTTCTCTCAACGTATGTACTGAAACCTCACTCCAATTATAGACTAGTATACAAATGTTATAAACGATATTTTATTATTTATGTAAGAAAAAAATGGACACTTAACCATCTAAAGAAACCTAATAACAAATAAAAATTCACAACTCTATTGATTAAGCCAACTCAAGGCACAACGCTTAGAGATGGGTACATGGACTTAGGTCTGAGGACCGGCACGCGGGTAAACGAGTTGTGCAGATTTAGACTTTAAAAAAATAGGACCATTTAATTTGCGAGTTTACGCAAACATGTCCATTAACCCATGGACCATACCGGCTAAACAGGTATCCGCTTATTTATTTATTTTATTTTTTAATGAAACAAGTCACTTAAACTTAGACCTAAGATTTCTAAAAAACAAAAACCCAAACAAAAGTGACCCAATAAACATCATTTTGTCAAAAAAACAAAAAAAAGAAAACCCTAATTCCCTAAACCTAAACGTTTTATGTAATTTAAAAACTTTTTTATGGACTTTTTTTAAAGTAAAGCTATAGTGTAAAGTAAAAATAGAAAAAAAGTTATGTCTGTTTTTTTAAAGTAAAATTATAGTGTAAAAAAATGGTAAAAAAATTGGTGAGAAAAAAAAATATGTAAAAAGATGGTTTATGTGGAAGCCTGCAAACATCACGGACGGACTTGAGCTTCTTTTTTATTGGTCAATTTATAACGCGGATTTAAACGGATTACCCGTTAAATCCACATACCATTGCAGGGCGGGCGGCCGCAATCCTAACGGCTCTAATGGTAATATTTATTGTATTCATGTCAATATATAGTACATTTCTATTTTTAAATATTTCTGAAATTATTAATTAATAGAGTGGCTTCAAAGTGCCCTTTCATAGTCCTATAAGTCTAGTACAGCTGACAATAATATGTGTATGAGTGTGTAGTACATGGTTCATCCCTTATATTGTTAAATTTCCTTGTAAACAAAAAAATGCCCTTTCTAAAATCACCAAAAAAAAAATGCCCTTTCATGTTAACTATACATAAGTTTTATAGTGATAACTAATTTAATTTTTTTCTTTTTGGTTAATTTCATCTTAAAATATAACTATCCTAATATATATATATATATATATATAAAACTATCCATGTACCCTCTATTTCAATTTTATTATTATTTTTCTTAAAATCTGATCTGGTTATAAATAATGTCATATTGTTTATATATTTATTTTATAATATTAATAACCTTATTCACAATTTTTTTTTTGAATTTTTAAATTAAAATATACTCGTTCAATGCAAGAGACTTTCAGATTTTATTTTTTTTTTGTAGGAAACACATTGGATACAGCAACATAGATAATACATATAATTGTACGTGAAATGCTTCAAGAGATTTTGACTATAAATCGGTAAAATAGTAGAAGTATAATATTTTTTTTTTTTTTTTGGAAAAAAACAAAAGAAAAGTTCAAAAAAAATGGTAGGTCATTTTTTTTTTGTCAACTGTGTTGTACTGATGTATATACAAAGAGCGGTAGGAGTAGAACACTTGCCAAAAAACGAGTTGTAGAACAAAGGCCCAAAGCGCTGAAAAAATATATCTTTAGTTTAATTATAGTTGGTCCAAAAAAAATATATAAAAATTTCTAATTATACCCACTGTTTCCAAAAAAAAAAAAAGTTCTAATTATACCCCACTAACGGTGGATGGGATTAACATCATCCCTATTGGGAGTGACACTATCTTTTTTAGTATATAAATTTATAATTCTTACATATAAAAAAGATGGTGTCACTTCCAATAGAGATAATGTTAATCTCATCCTCTCCCACTAACCTGTCATCTCTTTAATTAAATATGTCTTTAATTTATCTCTTCGCACCAACAAATATTCCAAAATAAGAAGATAAATTATATTATATATTCTAAGCATAGTATATATTCATATTTCTAAAACACTATTGTATTCTTCGATTATTGAAGAATTATTTCAATTATTATACTATTTTGTAGTCTTTTTTTAAAATGTCTAAAAGATAGAATATTTAGTCATGATATCAGTATTCCTAAATTTATTTATTAATCATCATATGTATCGTAACATTTTTCTTTCTCTTTTTTTATTTTTTTTCTTTTTCTTTGAATACATTTTTTGAATACGTTGTCTTGTTCGTTGTTGCACATAATTCATTTTTTTGGCATAAATGTGAACACCAAAATTTAAACCTATAATCTTGCGCTTAATAATTTCTACTCAATTCTAACTCAAAACCTAATGGCTTATTGCACGGTTCATTATTATGTAAACATGTCAATACAATACTTTTGGAGGTACCTTTTGTAAATAAGAAGTGAAATCTAGAATAAGAATCTCTATTCATCATCAACATATGTGATCAAGCATTTATCGATCAAATTATTACATGCTACAAATATAATAGTTTTATTCATAAGAAATCATTATTTTTATTTTTATTTATATAGACACAAGTGTCATTCACAATATCACAATTATATTTGAGATTAAGGGCTAACTCTTTTAATAGAGTTTTTTTTTTTTATCCACAATAATTTGAACCTGAGATCAATTGCTTAAGGCGAACATGTATTTACCATTTTGAACCAACTACCTGCTGGTCAATATTTTTTTTAAAAAAATTGTATGAATATTTTTTTGTGATAATTATTAATAAACTGACAAATAGTAAAATATTATGGAATATGTACAAAAAGGAAGAAAAACTTTTTAGAAGAAAAAAAATCGAAATGCTGGTATATAATATTTTCTAAATAAGTCAAATACAAAAGTGTATTATTGGACTTTCCAAAAACTTATATATTATTCAATGAGAATTATTTAAGTCTACATGTCAACACTAAATTTCTTGTGATGAAAACTCAAGTGAGTTAAATAATTTAAATATAAAAAATCAGTAAAATATTTTGAATCGACATATTAATAAGTGAAAATAATAGTAGATTTAAATTATATTATTTTGTGAAGTTATTCATATATAAATAAATTGGTGATATAGGAGTAAATGACATTTAATATTATTAAATGATATTTAATAACCAAAAATATGAAATACGTAAGAGAGAGAAACTGGGGGGGGGGGGGAATTTATAAGGAGTATCTCGTTAAAGGATGTGTAATAAAAAAAAATATACATTATCTAGGATAAAAGAGAAAAATATTTTGGAGAAAAAAAATTATGCGGTTGTGACAAATGATATGGATTATGGAGGACATTATTTTCTTAAAGTACATAGAAATATATATTTTCTAAATACTTTAAAAACATATTTATATTATTAGAAATTAGAATACTTCTTTTAAAAAAAATTCCATACTATTAAATGACAATATCTTTTTCTTTTTTTTTTTGCGTACATAAATGACAATGATTTAAATCAAATTGTCAACACCAAACTTTTTTTCAACTAATCTTCTTGCCATAAAGATTGACGTGTATTAAATATTATATTTTCAAAATAATTCAAATATACAAAAGAATTAGTATACTATTTTAAAATAAGTACATGTACATTGTACAAGTAAATAGATGAGTATAAATAGAAGTTGATTTAAAATAAGTAGAAGTAGATATATAGACAAGTGAAAGTTGAAGTAGATTTAGCGCTTAGAGTTTAATTTTGATGCATTTTAAAATAAATAATCAGTAATCAATGAGGTACCACACTATTAATAAAATAAATAAAATTTGAAATATATTAAATAAAAAAGAAAGTAGAAAGTAGGATAGAAAGTTGAAGTAAAAAAAATAAATAAGAAGATAAATCACCTATTTTAATAATTTACAGTTGACTATGACGTTTTTACATGTAAATTGTATATATCAATTTCTCTTAATTAAAATATAATTTTAAAATGTTTTTTTATTATTTTTTTAATTGAAAGTATAATATTTAAAAATTGAATTCGAATACTCACGCACTAATAAATGAATATGGTTAACCAATTGTTGATAGACATCCATCAATCTCAATATACATATAAATATGTAATCTTTTGAGTTCCAATATTTAATTTCCTTGGATCCTCATCCTTGGACACATTTTATAAACTTTTATCATGTAAACTAAAAAAAAATATATAGTGGTGATATTGTCCAAACACTACAAGGCAAAAAAAAAAAAAAACAGAGAGAAAAAAAAAGGAGAAATTGTCAAAACACTATATGATGCCCCATATGAAAATTTTATATCTATGTTGAGCCAGACAAAGTGATGAAAAAGAAAACATAAATGTCAATTTGGTGTTGAAAAATACTCCATAAGCCTAAACCCTTAATAACAATGTGTCGATCTCCATCTTAGTGTTTTGTCACCTCTTTGAACCCTATAGATGAATGTTGATGTCACTATTAAATGCATTATCAAAGAGCTTTTCATAGTGTTCCAAGCAAAGAAGGTAAAGAGACTATTGAGAGAGTGTTTTAAGGTCTTTTCGAAATGATTTATAAATAAAAAAACATTAAGTTTATTGTCTTAAAATATAAGTAAATTCTAACTACTTTTATTTCATTTAATGTCTTTATTTCTTAAGTACTATTATTTGATTAATTATTTGACATTTTAAGTCGAGAGAGAATAAATATGATAGATTAATCTGTTAAATAGAATTAAACATTTACTTGAAAACAATAAAATTAAATGTGTTGAACTAATTTTCTTAGTACGTGTAAGTTAATTTTTTTTTCCTTATAAATCATTTCGGAAGAAGTATCTCATAACATAAATAAAGAAAATAATCATTATTTTACTTGACGATGATAAAAATTAAAAGATATTCATGTGATAATAATAATAATAAATTTTTTAATTTGTTACCATAATTGATTATTTTTAATTTAAGAGGTAGTTCAAAGTATTATTTTTTATTTTTAATTATTTTCAAAAACAAAAATTAACATCTTACAAAAGTTTTGAAGTATTTTTTTTTAATAAAATAAACACAAAAAAAGACTATAATTTTTAAAGTGACTAAAATTTACGACAATATTTTTTTTCAAGAACTAATTAAATTCGTGTCATAAATATTTTTGGAGTACTAAATTGAGCTTCACCACTATGATGAAATAGTATTTTGTTTATTATGTATACCAAAAATGATGGCTATATATAGAAATTAAGACCGAGTGGCAAATGGTACTATCTTACAATTCTATCATTTTGTTAATTTTATTACTAAAATTATAAAACGTACAAGCAGATTCAACTCAAAGCCAAACAAGCATTAGCAGAGCAAGGCAGCAGTAGTAATGGCGGACGGAAGAGAAGAAGAAAAAGAAAAAACCATAAACAAAATCCTTCTCATAATTAACTGCATCCTATTATGCCTAGGAACCTCCGGCGGTCCACTCGTCATGCGCCTCTACTTCCTCCGCGGCGGCCACCGCGTCTGGCTCTCCAGCTTCCTCGAAACCGCCGGCTTCCCCATCATGCTCCTCCCCCTCGCCCTCTCCTACATCCGCCGCCGCCGCCGCCACTCCGCCGGCAAAATTACCTCTAAACCGAAGATAATTTCAATGAAGCTCCCCTTGTTTATGGCGTCCGCCTTCATCGGGATCCTCACCGGCTTGGACGACTATCTCTATGCATACGGCGTGGCTCGGCTTCCCATCTCAACCTCTGCCCTCATAATCGCGACGCAATTAGCCTTCACGGCTTTTTTTGCGTTCCTGTTGGTGAGGCAGAGGTTCACGGCGTACTCGGTGAACGCCGTCCTTTTGCTAACGGTTGGAGCGGGGGTTTTGGCTATGCACACGAGTGGGGACCGCCCTAAGGGTGAGTCCACGAAGGAATATGTGATGGGGTTTGTTACGACGGTTATTGCTGCTGCATTGTATGGATTTATTTTGCCCTTAGTGGAATTGATTTACAAGAAGGGAAAACAGGCTATTACTTACTCTCTTGTTATGGAGATTCAGTTTGTTATGTGCCTCTTTGCTACTCTCTTCTGTGCAGTTGGGATGATCATCAACAATGATTTTAAGGTTTTTCTCTTTTCTCTCTTTCACTTTTTTTTTCTGTTCAGTTGATTAGTTAGACAAGATTAAATTAGAAAATACTTTTCTTCATTTTTTTCTAAAAAAACTAATCTCTATTAGCAGTCCAATTTAATTGCATTTCAATTTGGTGGCAAACTCATATGCTCAATAGAAAAACTTAGCAGAGAAGCAAAAATCAACTAATGATGAGAGATTAGATATTTTTAGTTTGGGCTTGAAGTGTGTAAGTGATCTCTCGTCATTAATTGTTCTATTAACAATTCAATAATCGATTATAATTGACAAATCATAAGCAATTGTCCAGTTATTTATAATCGATCGTTAAATTGTTAGTCGAATAATTGAAGTCTAGAGACTACATGCGTAATTCTCACACGGAGTATAAAGAATTCCAATCCAATCATGGGTGGAGGAATTTTTAGTTAGTGGAGGAAAACTTGAGTTGAAAGAAAAAGCAGAGTTACACTTCACTGATCAATTCTTTTTTTATTCGCCCGACTAATAATTAGTTGAAGGAATTTTGACTCATAATACTATTTACCCTTTTAAATTTCTTAATTGATAATTGATATGGGGTGGTTATGATTCTGGGTGTGTGAATTTTCAGGTAATTCCAAGAGAAGCGAGAAATTTTGAGCACGGAGAATCCAATTACTATGTTGTCCTCGTGGCGAGTGCGATAATGTGGCAGGCTTTCTTCTTAGGAGCAATAGGTGTAATTTTTTGTGCCTCGTCTTTGCTATCTGGTATTCTAATCGCTGTGTTACTCCCTGTAACTGAAGTATTGGCAGTTATTTTTTACAAGGAGAAATTTCAAGCTGAAAAAGGGGTTTCTCTGTTGCTTTCTCTTTGGGGCTTTGTGTCCTATTTCTATGGTGAGATAAAACAAGCCAAGAAAACAAAGAATAAGGAACAAATCTCAGAACCTCTACATACTTCTGATCCTTGATTTGATTCGTATGCACGTTTTGCGGCTGTGTTTGAATTGAATTGCATATTTATGTCGGTTCTAAGTACTCAGTACTCACTGTTGTATGGTTGTCAGAATTTGAAGTTGTGTTGTTATTCTTATGGGACTTTATACTGTGTTGTGTAGCTCTAGTGGAACAATTTGTTGGTATTTATGTCAGTTCAGGAAAAATGTCACACACAATAAGGCAAATATGCACCTTCCAAAGTGTAATCATGTATTTATGTCATTTTCTAGTTGTCAAATATAAAGTAGCAGAAGTTTCACTTGATGTGGTTGTTTCCGGAACAATAATGAGTGGTGGCAAGTCCATCCACCATCGAATAAAGAAATCGTATGCATTATGCAAGCAACATATTTCAGCGGCCAAGACTTAAAAGGCTGGAGAGAGTGAAAAATGGAAGCAAGAAAAATGTATCGTAATTTATATTTTTATTTCGTTATACGTGTTTTTTCTTAATTTTTCACTCAACAAAAAAATTATTTTTTAATACGTGTTTTCTTTTCTCTCATTTTTGTTTCACCCATTTTCCACAATTTCAAACAAAGGAAAAAAGATATTATCTACCTACTTATACCGGTTGTGAACTTGTCATTAATATATCATTACTTTTCATCTCTATCACTTAATCAAATTTGTTTTTTCTTAAACTGGTGATTAAGTTATACATTATGAGTATTTATTACTTTTGCGTACTTATACATAAACACAGCTCTCATACGGTACCATAATACCAAAACAATATTATAAGCACATAAAGTCTAACCTAATTAGCAAATATAGTTGGGTTTTTCTAACACTATATTTGATTGGAAGAAAAGAACAAGCTAAGAAAGAAAAATAAGAATAATGATTCAACTTTTTTTATTTGGTTTAGTTCGAGAGAAATTGAAAATAAAAATAATTAATTTTTAGAAAAAAAAAATTGAACACTTTATTTTTTTATTTAATTTTTTTCCCTAACTTCTTTTTGCCTTATTTTTCTCCATCTATTTCGGGTTAGAATCTTTTCCATTTATAACAAGGACTAGAAAATTGCAGTTTTAAATCTAATGGCTTCACATGCAAAGTTTAACATTTTAAAGGCATGTTTGGAAAAAATTATTTTTAAACATAGGTTGAATAGTCATATTTTGCACTTAAAAATATTTTTGATTATTTTTTTAATAAAGAAAAAAGTTTTTTATCCTTCGGCTACAAATTTGATATTATTTCATAAAGCTTCAAATCATTTTTCACAGCTTAAAATTATTTTAAAAATCGTTTCCGACAGCAAATATAACCAAACAAAAATTGATTATGTTTCAAACAATCGATTTTTTCACAGCTTATTTTTACAATTAATTTAACTAATCCAAACACAATCTAATTTTTTTATTTTATTCTTAAAACACAAAATCAAGGGTCGAGAATTTTAAAAAGAAAATAGAGAGGATCTCCATCCCTTTATTTCTATCTAACCAAACACAAAGTAAGTTAGGACATGCGCGAAACCCACGCAATTAAAGCAATGACTTTATTGGAACCCCAAATATTTTTTAAAAAAACTCCAAAATACTTTTTTATTGTTAATTAACATTAATAAGAACTTAAAAATATATTTAATTTAAATAATATGTTAAATATAAATAAATATAATTTAAAATAAATTATATTAGCAAAAAGAATTTCTCAAGTGTACTTATCTTATTATTCGGATGATACAAATATTTTAGATGTAAATATGTTTGCTTTTTCAACTAGTGTTGTCTTTATAATGTTAACAATTCAATTGTTTTAATATAAATAAATTTATCACAATTAAAATTAATAAAATCTCATCTAACGCAATAATATATTAAAAAAAATATTTTACGCAAATTTGTTAGGTCGTCGCTGCTATAAGAATAGTGGATATAAATAAGAATTTTAATATTATAAAACAGGTTAGAGTAACATTGAACCGGTTGATCGAATAGTTGAAAAAATTTATTTTAATAATCTCTTGGTCTTAACATGACTCTTTGGCGTGATACCATTATAGCGTAAGCACCACTTTGAAATTAGATTAGTTCAGGCATGATTCCCCAATTAACGTGTCCTATACTCCTATTTGATGTATTTTATTATTTATTTGATATACTTTTCACATAAATTTCGTTAAAAATATATTAAAAAGTGTGTTATGGATGTATCTTATTCGTCCTGATCGGATATAAATTAGCTTTGAGTGGAGCAAAGCAAATGATTCATCCAATAAAACAAAAACAAAAACAAAAAATGGGACGTCACATCTCATTCTGGTGGTTTGCTTTTCTTCAAGAGTCAAGAGAAGACATTGTACTCATGATGTTTAATGTGAACCAACATTCGTGAGCTGTGTACCAATAGCTCTAATTTGTTAATTTGTTTTATCATTTACGTTAGTTTTTTTTTTTTTCGTAGCAGTATTATTTCAGTATGAAGAAAAGGCAACCACATATCATGGGTTGAGATTTCAGGGTAAAGGGAGGTGCTATTTAATTTACCAGAAAAAAAATTACAAATTACTACCACGAATCTAATAACAATAAATCAGCACGATGTACAGAATTGCAAAAGACATTTCAAATAAATTTTGAATTATTAACAAAATTGAACAAGTTGTAAGTAATTAATTTAATTCTCAGTAAGTATAAGAACACAAATTTAGATATTGAGAAGCACATACTAATATTTCTAGATTTTTTAGGAAATTATATTTCTAGGTTTAATAATGTATTTGGATAAATAATACAATTAATTTTTTTTATTTAATAAGTCTATTAGAAGAAAGATAAAATAAAAGAAATTGTAAGAGTTCGTACAAAATCATAAGTCATCTTAATTTATAAAGATATATATTTTTTATATAAGTTGTTTCAAATATCTCATATATAAAAATATTTGTATTAAGAAAAATCCTATTCTTTATTGTTTTACTAAGAAAAGCAAATGGTAAGGAGAAAACGCTATGTGAGCACAACAAATGTTCCCTCCTTATTATATAGAGAGGAAGGTAGTGCGAAAATAGGAGACAAACAGATAAAAACAAAATGTCATTTTTTTAACATGATTAAAATTATTTATCATTTTGACTTAATCATTAGAAAATATAAAATTGAACATTTTCTATTTCCCTCTCTATTTATTATAGAATAAAAGAAAAAGTTATATTGTTCACCTCAAGACACAATATGATTCTACTTGCTTTTTGAGTATGTATAATTCACTTAATAATTACTACCTCATTCCGATATTAAGTGTCGTTTTAAAGAAAAAAATTTGTCTCATTTTATTTGTTACTTTATAGTTTCAATGAAACATTAATTATATTTTACCAAATATACCATTAAGTAATTGAGTTTTAAATAAATGTTTTGAGAGATGTGACTTATATACTAATTAATATGAGTGATAAGGGGTATAATAGGAAGTTATACAACTATTTGTATAAAAACAAGAAAATTAATGACATTTCGTAAATTGTGTGTAATAATTTTAAATGACACTTAATATGGGACGGAGGGAGTATTTTTTTTAAGACACATGTATCCTATTTATCGGACAATAATACTCAAGTCAAATAAGATTATTATAAGCGTTAAAAAAAAATTTTCGAATATTTAACGCAACTGTATATTCAGAATTTGAACTCAATACAACCGGTTAAACTAGAATAATGGAGTATTTACTTAGTTGTTTGATTCTGAGGTTAAAAATATTGATTTTGTAGAAAATGTTTGGTTAAAAATAACCCATTCATAATGGATCACTAGTATTCACACCACATGTTTCTTGTTGTGCCACACAATTATTTTTTTAATTTAATCTTCATTTAGAATCTATCATACTAGCAAAAATGGAATCCAGATTTTGAGGAAAAAAAAGTTCTGGATACAGGTTTTATATATTTTGTAGGTGGATGGGATTAGCATCATCCTTATTGGGAGTGACACTATCCTTTTTAGTATATAAATTTATGATTCTTACTTATAAAAATGATGGTGTCACTCCCAATAGAGATAGTGCTAATCCTATCCTCCTATTTTGTATTACACATGTTTTTCAAAAACAAAAGTACTACTTGATTTTAGAACCCGTTTAAATACAGGTTCTTGATGAATTTAGGCGAATACGAAGTTTAAAATTCAACAATATAAAAGTTGTACTAATATTTGCTAAATTTGTTCAAAGAAATATACTACCCAAATTTAGAATTTATTTGACTATAAATTCTAGACCCCATATGATTACAAATAAGAGTGTTCATAATCGAACTAACTCAATGTAAACCGTTAAAATTCAACCCGAAAAAACATTGAAACCAAAAAATCGAAAAACAAAAAAATTGCTTATTTTAATTGATTTGTTCAGATATCGATTTCTTCCATAGAACCAGATCCACCTCAAATCAAACCACAATATAAACTAATGTATATTTTAATATTTATGAATTTTCTATACTATTTAGTTTTTTTTTTCTATTTTATCTTCACTTATTTTATAATTTTTTAGTTAATCCTCTAATTTCCGCATTAATTAGTATTACTTTAAAGAGTATTTTTCAAAATTTGATAAGTCACGTTAATATTGATTTTTGTTACGATGGTTCAAATTTTCTATTTACACTTAGTATTATTTAGCGTGAAATAACTATAAAAAGTAAGTAATATTTTTAATAATATAATCAATTATATTATATCTAAGTATTCAAATTGAAATTTAAAAAAACAAATTTGATTTTTATTAATATTTTTTTATTTTTATAATATAATTTTTTAAATAATAAAGTGAAAACTGAATAATCAATTCAATCCAAATTGTAAAAGATTGACTCAAATTGGTCTATATTTCATTTAAAAATAAAATTGATTAGATGATAAACTTATAAAATCGCCCTAATTAAATAAGATAAACTTTTCTTCTAAAATCGAATTAATCAACGCTGCAAACACTCATAACTACATATACTAGAAATCTTTTTTTCTTTTCTTGTACATATACTAGAAGTCTAGCAATCGACAGTGTAATTTTGCTATCATATGAAAAATTAACACTGTACTGTGTGGTGGCAATAGTATTTATGGTTCAATTTGTTTGACTATATGGGATATATTTTTAAAAAAATTTTTATTTTAGTCAAAATTATTTTTAATAAAAATTAAAAATATTTAATCCTATTAAATTGTCTTAATTTTTTTAATTAATAATCTCAATTATTAATTTTTATTTCGATTTAAATATTTTTTACTTTTTACTTTATTAAAATCTTATCCAAACACATATTTTTGATTGGATTTGAAAGTAACAATCTCATATTCTCATAGATGCTGGTTTTCAAAAAAAGAAAATATTCTCATAGATGCTCATCTTGCATTCGGTGGGTTTAGGGGTTTTATAGACTCCGACAATCAGCAGTAGGTGTAATGACGTCGTTTCTAGCTTCGATACGTATCGTTTTACCATTTGCACTCCCATTGACCGGAAAATTAATCTACGCCGTCTATCTGCTGAAAAAGCTTTGGTCGACAACGTCGTACCTCTGAATGGCTAACCGATTTCTCTCTACTGGAATCAGGCAGTTTTCGGAACTCAAATCCCACAAGCGAATCCTGTTACCAGCGCTTCAGAATTGGGTGGAGCGAGGCAACAAGGTTTCCGCCACCGAGCTCAGACGCTTCTCCAGTACCCTCGTCAAATGGAAGCGCTACGATCACGCCCTTGAGGCCCAATCTTCTTGTGCTAATTCACTGTTCTTGCAATTATGCTTCAAAACTATTATAGAGTAGTGAGTAGTTTGATACAAAAATTCATTTAGAGTAGATTGTGGACTATTGCGCCGCTACGTTGAACCACCGCTATCGCGGCCATCGCGGCCGCGGTGCTGGCCCAAGTGAAAGTCCGATTTTGCCCTTACTTGAGTTTTCTCACTAATTTTTTTGGGAGAGATTTTTGTGATTCCCTACGCTCGTCAGAAGTATTGTTAGGGTTTTAAACCCTTCCACATCCTTAGACAACCGTTGGCGCCGCCTCTGTCTTGGAACTTCTGGCAGAAGCAATTTTAGGGTTTTCTTTTGCTCACTCCATTTTGCATTCGCACCTCTGTCTTGCGCACTCCATCCTCTGTTCTCACCTCATACGCTCCTGTTCAAACATCTCATTTCAATATTCAAACCAACCCCCGCCCCCATATTCCAGCCCCTTTTATAACGTCACAGGCAACAATAAGAAAGGCTTGACGTGATTTCTGCGAGAAAGCTACTATTGGTGGGGTTACTAGAGTAAAAAGACATTGATGGGTTCAAAAGGGGATGTAAATGCTTGCAAGAAATGTCTTTCTGAAATTAGGAGATCACTTAACGAAGTTGGTGGGAAGAAAAGGAATGCATACATTGCTGAGTTGTAGCAAGATGGTGCTGAGGAAGAAGTGCAAGAAATTCGTAAATTTCGAGGTAGAAAAAGAACTGCAATATCATCAAGTGAAACTCCCAGGACTGTCTTTGTCAAGAAGAGCACTAATGTAAAGGACAAGATGGGTTTACTTCTTTCGAGAGCAGAAGAAACTCTTCAATTAGAAAAGGCCAAGAGACAAAACAGTAGAAGTGATGCCTGCGATAAAAACGCAAGGTCTATAGCTATTCAGTACATAGCTCAGTTTTTTTATAGGAATGGCATAGATTTGAATGTTGTGAGTTCAAAAAGCTTTAAGTTGATGATTGAAGCTATTGGAAACTACGGTCCTCACCTTAAGGTTCCAAGCTTTTGTGAATTGAGAATTCCACTTCTCAAGAAGGAAATGAAGAAAAAAAAGGAAATGTTGAACAGACATAAGGAAGAATGGTCGAAATACGGATGTTCAGTTGTGTTGGATGTATGGACAGATAAGAAGAATAAGACGTTAATCAATTTCATGGTGAATTGTCCAATTGGAACGGTGTTTGTGAAGAGTGTTGATCCTTTCACACATTAAGAATTGGGATCAGCTATTTGAGTTGTTGGATGCTTTTGTAGAGGAGATTGGGGAAAAGAATGTTGTTCAAGTGATCAGTGACAATGGCAGCAACTTCGTCTTGGCTGGTGAGAATTTAAATAAATATAGTTTCATAAGTTAATTGTAAAAATTGTTTATGATATTGACCATTCATTGAAGTTCATTTAATTTGGTTTTAGGTAAAAAGTTACAAGTCAAAAGAACTAATCTGTATTGGACCCCGTGTGTTGCGCATTGTGTGGAGTTGATGCTAGAAGATATTGGAAAGTTTCCTCGAGTTAAAAGGGCAATACAAAGAGGCATTTCATTTGTCAGCTTTATTCACAATGATCTATTAGCCTTAAACATGTTGAGGAAATTCACGAACAAGATAGAATTGGTTAGGCATGGGGTCACAAGGTTTGCTACAACTTTTCTTACATTGCAAAGGTTGCACAAACAAAAAAACAACCTGAGAAAGATGTTCACTTCAGATGAGTGGTTGAAATCTGATATTTCTAAAGATGCCAAAGCAAAAAGGGTTACTAACACTGTATTCATGCCTACATTTTGGAATGATATTGCTTATTCTCTTAAAGCTATGGGGCCTCTTGTGCATGTTCTTAGGCTTGTTTGTAATGAAAAGAATCTTGCAATGGGTTATATTTATCAAGTAATGCAAATGGCTAAGGAAGCTATTCAACAATCGTTTAACAGAAATGAGGTCAAGTACAGGGACATTTTTGCTATCATTGACAAAAGATGGGAGTGCCAGCTTCATCATCCATTGCATGCAGCAAGCTATTTTCTAAATCCAAAGTTTTTCTATGGTAATCCACAAATTGAGTTTGACTCAAAGGTGATGGCGGGACTTCATGAATGCATTGAAAGGCTCATACCAACTGATGAAGGGGTGGATAAGGTTACAAATGAGTTGTCATTATATATTAGAGCCGGAGGCCTCTTTGGTTTAAAAGCAACAATAAGACAGGGGGCCACTTTTGCTCCTGGTAAGTAAAAGTGTATTTCTTAATAAATTTAAATAAGTGAGTACATGATAAAAATAGAAATGCTACTTAATTAATGCTTTACAGCTGAGTGGTGGAGATTGTATGGATCATCTACTCCAAATTTGCAAGCTTTTGCCATTAAAGTATTGAGCTTGACTTGTCATGCATATGGAGTTGAACATAATTGGTGTAATCTTGAGAATGTAAGTAGATGCCAAATTATTTTACTTTGAAGAGTTTCATGTAGTGGTTGTGATGAAACTAATTTATTTTTTGGGTGATTTTTACAATAGATTCATTTTAAGCAGAGGCAAGCTTGAGCAACAGAAGTTGGAAGACCTAATTTTCATCAAGTATAACCAAGATCTAAAGGAACGCTTTGACAATCATGAAATGATTGATCCGATTCTCTTAAATAAAATTGACGATAGTAATGAGTAGTTGGTGGGACAAATGGGTGGATGTGGAGAAACAGATGAAAATGAGGTGATTTTTCATGATAATACTTTGTCTTGGGGAGATGATGATGTAGTCGGGAAAGGTGAGCCTTCAACACCCTCTAAGCAGAAAGCAAGATTGAGGAAGAAAGCAATTTCAAGGCCATCAAGCTCTAGGGTAAGGGATATTATTGCCGATGAAGAGGAAGAATTTGCACATGGTGTAGAAAGTGAGGAGGAGATCTGCAAGTATAGTCATGGTGATAGCAGTAATGATGAGGAGAGCTCTGTATATCTTGAAGATGATCAGTTCGATTGAGGAATAAGAACAATTATTGTTTATGCTTGTTGGTCTAAGTGCTGAATGTTAAGATCATGGCTTAAGTGTTTAATCTTATTTAGTATTTGGTGTTGTACTCTTTATTCTGTTGTGCTTCTTGATGTTAATTACTTATTGTTTTCAGTTATGGCTCAGATTGATGATGATTCTGTCTTTAAGTTGAGTTTCGAGTATTGATGATGAATCAATGATCAATGAGTATGTTTTAAAATTTGACGAGTTTTAGAGTTTTGAGCTTTCATATGTTTGTGTATCTTTGGTATAGTGGCTGCTTCGCAATCTACAGTACCACTATAGTATATTTGGGGGGAGATGCTTGGCACTACTTTTCTGGATGGCTACCTACTAGTTACTGCTTGAATAATACATTGTTGTCTATTTGGGAGATTTCAGTTTCTGATGATCGATCATGTCATTGTAATGCAATTTATGTATTTTATGTGACTCATTCTATTCATTTGGTTAGCATGTTAAATTGGTTAACTATTATTTTATTACACAGATATTAAAATGGATGAAAAACCTAAAGAACTTCCTAATGACCCCTTCTGATCATGCTATGAATTTGGAATTAATCATTAAAATTATGGTCTAGCAGAGGCTGAACAATATTTTTTGAGTTTGACGGAATCAGCTGCAAAGAAAGCTGCCTATCTTCCACTTCTACGTGGCTATGTTAGAGATAGGGACACCAGTAAAGCTGAGACTTTCATGGTGAAGCTCTACGAATTGGGGTTAGTAGTGAGCCCCCACCCTTATAATGAGATGATGAAACTATATCTCGCCACATGTGAGTACAGAAAAGTACCCCTTGTTATCCAGCAAATGAAGTGTAATAAAGTACCATGCGATGTTCTGTCCTACAATCTTTGGATGAATGCTTGTGGTGAGGGACAAGGATACATGATTGCAGATGTAGAGTCTGAGTAATGCAAAATGACAAGAACGTTGAAGTGGGATGGAGCAGTCTTGCTACTTTAGCCAATGTTTATATGAAAGCAGGACAATCTGACAAAGCCATTCTGGTTCTTAAAATTGCTGAAAAGAAACTATCTACCTGTAACCGTCTTGGTTACTTTTTCCTCATAACTCTATATGCCTCTTTGAACGAGAAGGAGGGAGTCTTGCGGTTATGGAAAGCTAGTAAGGCCGTTGGTGGAAGAATCAGTTGTGCCAACTACATTTGCATACTAACATGCTTGGTGAAGCTTAGGGACATTGTACAAGCCGAAAGAATCTTCATAGAATGGGAGTCTAATTGTCATAGGTACGATATCAGAGTCTCTAATGTTCTTTTGGGTGCTTATGTGCGAAATGGATTATTGGAAGAAGCTGAATCATTACATCTCCGCACATTACAAAGGGGTGGTTGTCCTAACTACAAGACGTGAGAGATTCTCATTGAAGGATATGTCAATAGGCAAAAAATGGATGAGGCTATTATTGCAATGAAGAGAGCTTTGGCGTCATTGAAAGGCTGTCATTGGAGGCCTTCACAAGGACTAGTATTAGCTGTTGCAGAGTATTTGGAGAAACTTGGAAACTTTGAATATGCAAATGAGCATCTTACAGATATGCGTAATTTTGGTCTTATAAGTTTATTATTGTATAAAATATTGCTTAGAATGCACCTTTCTGCTAACAAGCCACCTTTTCATGTCCTTAAAATGATGGATGAAGATAAAGTTGAGATGGATAAGGAGACACTTTCCATTCTGAAAGCCTTCCCTGGGTAGGCAACATCAAATCTATTACGGACATACAGAGACTGAAGTGTTTGGAGGTGAAGCAGTAACCTGGAATCAATTGCATTCGTTGGGTAATTCCATGCCTTTGATGTACATGTTAATTTCTTTTTTACCTAAGAGCCTTATTCAGTTGAACAAGGAAACTATCATGCAACATTGTCACACATAAAACTTGGAAAGATGACTTCATGAGTTCATGTACGTTCTTTATAAAGATTAATAGCTTACTAGATACCTTAATATCCATATTAATATATTTTTGGATATTCCATAAGACTTAGGAAGTAGTGCTATTTTGTAATTTAAATTGACATTTAATTTCCCTAACTTTCAAACTTTCAGAAATATGGTTTGCTAACCAATAATTTCAGTATCGTTCATGGCCTGCTTGTTTAAGATTTGATAAAAAGGGAGCTTTCATAATATGTCCTTTTATTTTCTGGAAGATATTGTTTTTAGCGTTCGAGAAAAGGCTTTTTTTTTTTTATAAAAAAATATGTTTTCTGAATTTATCTAATTATAAAATGTTATGAATGTGTTTTTTCATTACAAAGCACTCTATCTTAAGAGAAAGCACAAATACACAGGCCGTAAGTTTTAGTTAAACCAGAGAATAACCTCTTTTTGAATGTTATTCATGCATTATTCATAATTGGCTGCTAACATGCAGGGCAAAACACGTAGGTTCCTCCATCCCTGTCATACTTTCTGATAGGAAAATTTTATAATCTAGAAATTTCAAAATGACAAAATACAAAAATTAATTAATAACCTTAAAGCTTATAGTATGCTTGCAGAATCTGAGAAAGAGGTTGGCTACTGGCTAATTGACGAAGGAAAAATTTGCTGTTGGTAAGAAACCTCCTTCCTCATCCCAATTACCTTTTTGAGTTTACTTCTTTTTCTTTTTCCCTTTACATTCATTTTTGTATTCAGCTTAACACGCCACACGAACCCTGTTAGCTGGGGCAAAGGACTACACTCTTAAATTATTGATTGGTTAATAGAATTAGAATTGATTGTTCAATTGATCTACCATTTCTTTTTCCCTTAGTTTGGTTTTGGTGATGCCAGAGATGATGGAAACAGAGGAGTATAGCTCATCAGCTTTTGTGTTTATTATTATCTCACGAGTTGCTTAGTAGTACTTGCAAATATATGAATACAATATATCATAGGAGAATAATTCTGTTCCGCGTAACAAAAAAATTATAGTCAAGTTCTTTATTTGTTTTGTTTCATGTTTGCATCTGAAGAAGTTAGAGAAACATTCGTTGTTATACCTTCTATTCTTAACAAAATAACTCATCTTTTATTCTAGATTGTGATAGATACTGATTCAGAATATAGAGATTAGAACGGAGCAAGGAAATCTTATTGAATATCCTCCTTCAACTCAGGATCAATGGTAGAGCCAAGAAGGGTCAGAACAATATCTAGTGAAGTCTTCCCTGGAATTTGAGTGTCTGGTCTCTCCTACTCAAAACTAACTCTTAGAATTTGAACTTGCCTGGTGAGAATTGCTTCCATCTCATATTTTAATTTGGCCGTATATCAACCGACGTGAGACTTAGAACACACTCTCTCACGCCCAAGACTGGATATCGGGAGCATGAACAAATATGAGTGACGCAATAATATGAGGCTTTCAACACACCCCTCACGGTTCACTCAATAACGGATCTAGGATAGACTAGTATACCACGTTAGAATTTGGATTTTTTTTATATTTAATGGAATCCTTGTATAAGCTAACTAACTAATTATGATATACCCAATTTTGGTCATGAACTAGTTTCGTGTTTATTTATGTAATGTAATACATAACCCATTTATTATGAGGATATGATATGAACTGAAGCATTACATATGGCATGATATCAGAGGCGCTAAGCCCTTCAAGTAGATGAAGATGTCAAGACCTTGTGGAAGGCCTTGTTGTGCTCTAGCAGTTTATCACCAGGCGGCATGCATTTTTTGATGATAGAAATTTCAAGAAAATCATCAAACCAGGAATTAAGCTTAGCCATTGACTCTTTATCAATTAAGTTTATGCCCAGAATTTGCTCCACTATTCTAACCCAGCATCCAAGCCACCCAATAGCAATATCAGCAAAGCCTATGTTTTCACCTCCAAAGTAGCGCTTTCCCTCAAGTCCACCTTCAAGGATCTTTAGATTCTCTCGAGCTTCCTGTGCTGCCTTCTGTTGTTCCTCTCCTCCCTTTGAGAAAGTGGCCATAAATGCTGGCACACACTGAAAATAAGATAAGGTTGAGTATTAAAAGAAAAAGGCATTTGGTGACATACTCTGTGTTAGTTTAAGGACAAATTAAAACTTAGATGTATTTCTTTAGATGCTTAGAGTTTCTCTTGTGCTGACCTTTTATACCAATCTTTATTCTATAGGCTATTATTAAGATCAAATTTCAACTTTATATTAGCCTTTTCATACCTTTTCATCAACAAATCTGGACCAGAATCGCGCCTTGGCCTTTTCATAGGGATCATGTGGAAGAAGAGGATTATGGTTCCAGGTTTCGTCAATATACTCAAGAATCACAAGTGATTCTGCCAGGGGCTTACCATGATGCAAAAGCACAGGTACCTTGTTATACACAGGGTTATACTGCAGTAGCATAGCACTTTTATTGCCAAGATCTTCTTCCACATATTCATACTGAATACCTTTAAATTCAAGTGCCCACTTGACCCTGAGAGCAAATGGACTAGCCCAGAACCCTATCAAGGTGACTGAATCTCCTGCCATTTTTGTTTGACTTGTCAATCAAAAACCCTAACTCTTGTAGCTCTCTTTTCTTCTCTCGTCTTTACGACTATTATTTGTTTCTTTATTATTATTAACCCACCAATCAACTAGAAGTGCCTTATACTAGTACACGTAGTTGTAACCAAAGTGAAAGGAGTCATCAAGTCCATTTGGTCAAGTCACAAATGCTAAACTAATGGAGGGTTAAGTGTGTGTTTGGTTTAGTACGGGCAGAATTAATTTTAGATTAAAGTGATTTTATAGAATTGATTTCGTGTAGAATTAATTTTAAAGTAACGTGATTTATGTTTGGAGATTTTTTTCTCAAAAGTATGTTTAGAGTAAAAATATAGTGTGAGTTTTTCAACTCAACGTGAAAGCAAGTCTCACCTGGCTTTAGCCAAAATCAATTTTGGCAACTCAAAATCAATTTTAACTTTTTTCAACACAAAAACAAACAGTTAATTTATCAATTAGCTCTTCAAAATCAATTCTCGTATAACTCAATATTTTTTCAAACATGTACTAAATATGATCTTATTTCATATGCTTTTGTGAAAATTTGTTTTTAATTTCTCACTTCAAAATGCATGTATTAGCCCTTCAATTTTTAGATATGTTTGTTTTTAGTTCATCGCAACACTTATTTGAGACTAAAAATATATTTAACCTAATAAATTATAAAATCACAAGCGAAAATGAATTGTTAGAAGAGAATAATGACAAGGGATTTGGGGTCCGTTTGATTTATATTTTATTAGAATAAAAAGTAAAAAATACATCTTTCAAGATAAAAATTAATTATTAAGATTATTAATACACAATAAACTAAGATGATCCAATAAAAATAAATATTTTTAATTTAAATTAAAAGTGTTACCAAATAAAAAACCTAAACACACAGGCAATTGATCATTTTGGCGTCAATAATTGAATTGGAAAGTATGTGTCTTATTTTTTTAAGATTTTCAGCTCGTCCTGTCTCCATCGCGTGGGCCATGTTTGGACAACAAAACTGGTCAGTGGGCACTATACGTGTCTAACTCATCATTTGATTTTCTACCTCAATGTTTAACTGTTTATATTTATATATTTATATTTATGTTGCTTGCGTAATTGACCGAAAAAATAAAATAAAATAAAAAGTGCTTGCGTGATGATAACTTCTGAATAACTTCAATGCAAATATGCGTAATTGTACTGATGTCGTTTCATGTTAAAAGTAGCACCGTTTACTGAAAATGGATTTAGTGGTGTAACAATATCATGCAGTAATGCCTTATTACAATCTTGACATTTTATTTTTTTATTTTAAAAAAAATAATAAAATAAAAAATATGTTGTTATTACAAGTATTAGATTCAAAACAACATCCTACTTTAACAGCAATAAATTCAAATCCTTTATGTGATGATTCACTTATTTAAATCTCTAAAAAAAGAGAATACCATCTAAAGTAAAAATAGGGTTGTAATATGTTGGGTAAAAATCACCATTACCCCTAGAGAATTATCCTTCTAATAAAGAAATTTGATAAAACAATAACACAATAAAAACACAAGAATATAACGTGGAAAAACTCCAAAATCGGAGAAAAAACCACAGCTGTTGTCTAACGACAACTAGAGAATAACACTATGTGAAAATTTTTACAACATATAACTTCTCACCCTTGCCCCAATACACCCACACTCTCCAAAGCCAATAACCTCACAACACTCTAATACAAAGAGTATAAGAGAGAAAGAAAAGTCAGGATACAAGTTTAAAGTGTTTCCGACTTGGTGCAATTTGAAACCATAGACTTGAGTCCATTATATAGCCTTGCCTCTCACTCCCTTTGTCAACTTGAGCAATGTGGGATTTCAAAATGGGTTATTTTCAAGCAAACTTCAACATAATAAACACTACAAACTAATTTCAATAGTCAATGAAAATTTATGCAGCCGCATATGTTTTTAAGACTTCTAGCAACCAACACTGAGTTTGTTGACACGCTTTCCTCACTTTTCATTATCCTTTCTTCGGAAAGGATTTTACCAGCAACTTCTTCAAAACTCAGAGTTTCCTTGCCATACATCAAAACAGGCTTGATATGGCCATAGGAAGATGGAAGAGACCATATGAGTCTTAGTGCTATATCTTCATCTTTAATCGTGACTCCAATTGCCTCTAACTCAGAGACAATCCCATTGAGAGAACTTAGATGATCGGAGACTTTCGTATCATCATCCATGCGCAAGTTATGAAACTGCTCCTTCAACAACAACCGATTTGAGATGCCTTTTGCTTGATATAACCCTTCAAGCTTCTCCCAAAGTTCTTTAGCTGTCTTCATCTTCTGCACGTTTGCAAGAACATTCTTGGCCAAACACAAGCAAATTGCACTTGCAGCTCTCAAACCTAGTTCCTCCCAATCCTCTTCCTTCGTGCCAGAAATCTTCTCTTTCAATGCCTTGTGTAATCCAGATTGTATTAAAACATCCTTGACTTGCATTTGCCACAAGCCAAAATTGATTCTTCCATCAAATTTCTCTATGTCAAATTTCATAGCACTTGAATATGACATCGTAACCGTGTAAACTGTAAACCACGCACCAGATTAGTTCCCAAGAAAGAGAGATTGGTCACAACAGACACTCTTAAATACCAAGTCTTTCCTTAGCCAAAACTTTTCCAACACACCGCTCTTACAGTATCACACTTCTCTTGAACAACCAAGGATAATTCTCCAAAAACAAGGAATTTATTCTTTTCTGATGTGGAAGGTCAGACTAGGCTGCAACCACAGAGCATACTTAGAAAAATCCTACCGAACCATAGGCTCTGATACCACTGTTGGGTAAAAAATCACCATTACCTCTAGAGAATTATCCTTCTAATAGAGAAATTTGATAAAACAATAACACAATAAAAACACAAGAATATAACGTGGAAAAACTCCAAAACCGGAGAAAAAACCACGGCCGTTGTCTAACGATAACTAGAGAATAACACTATGTGAAAATTTTTACAGCACATAGACTTCTCACCCTTGCCCCAATACACCCACACTCTCCAAAGCCAATAACCTCACAACACTCTAATACAAAGAGTATAAGAGAGAAAGAAAAGTCAGGATACAAGCTTAAAGTGTTTCCGACTTGGTGCAATTTGAAACCATAGACTTGAGTCCATTATATAGCCTTGCCTCTCACTCCCTTTGTCAACTTGAGCAATGTGGGATTTCAAAATGGGTTATTTTCAAGCAAACTTCAACATAATAAACACTACAAACTAATTTCAATAGTCAATGAAAATTTATGCAGCCGCATATGTTTTTAAGACTTCTTTTAATGAAAGGCTTCCTTCTAGGTAACTAACTAAGAACTCATTTGTTTCAGCTTTTTTTGATAAAATAAGTACTAATTTTAATAAAAAAAAGTATCTATAAAAATGTTTAGTCAGTTTGTTTGTGTTTCTCAGAATAATCAGATTTTCGGCTTATTTTGAGAAGTAGGAACCAAGTTGCTTTTCAAAATAAGCAGAAAATCTGATTATTCTTATTGTAGTTAAATATACATAACTTATGATTCTTATGATAATCGTTTTAAAAAATAATCAATTCTTTACTTATAATAATAATCAATTATTTTTAATTTTAAACAAATCGGCTCTAATAGTGAGTAGAGAAAAATAAAGTGAGGGTTAGGGCTACTCTAAAATGTCCATTGCACTTTTAAAATTATTTTTAATTTTAAAAATACTTTTTAATTAATAAAATCAAAATATTAATATTTAAATATTATAAAAATATTCAAGTAAGAGTGATAATAGTATCCCTTTAAAATGAAATAGAGTAGAATATAAGATGAAATAAATATCTCATTTCATTGTTTTGGCATCTTATAGTATGGTAGAATATATTTGCTTTTCATTGTTTTGAAATGTGTAACAATTAAAAACGGTCTTCAGAAAATTGTGAGATCAATAAATTTTAACTATATAACTAAATATAATTAGCATAATTTTTTTACTAAATTTTAATATTGGTTGTTTATGTTTATATTTGATTGTGTGAAGATTTATTATCATGAAATTCTAAATAAATAATTCTCAAACTCACATGTATGTCTGATGTGAACTCGATTGCGTTGCATGTTGTTCGAATTTTTCAAGAGTTAAATTTTAATGAAAATAAATAAAGAAAAAGAAAAAAATGAGCATTACACTCGAGAATTGATAAAGCAATGATAAGTCTTGTTTGTTTTACGAAGGATTTAAAAATTCTCTTATGTTTCTTTTGATATAATTGGGTTGAGAGATCATTTTTCTCCTCAAAAATAAAATCAAAAGCCATATTCATCAAAAAAAAAAAGAAAAAAGAAAAAAGATGAAGCTATGATAACGATCACAACAAAGACAATTGACAAGATTGATAAGTTTCAAGGACCAAGAGCTCTTATGCATAACAAGTTTCTACAAATGAGAATTATCTCAAAATTACTTTATTTTAAACTTGTTGTGACTTACATCCATAATACTTTAAATAGATAAAAATTCAAATAAACATTAATGGGGAGATAACTTATCGTAAATGTGATTAATTTCTATGCTAAAAAAAGTAACATTTATGTTATATTATCTCATGTAAATGGGATTTATTGATAACTTAAATAATGTAATAATATGTTATAATTATAATAAAATTTAACCGCCAATCACAACCGATATGACTTGTTATTTTGAAAAGATTAAACTAATATGAGTAATTTAGGAATTTTAAAATTGCGCTAATTGTAAGGGAGAGTACTCTCTTAAGAAAATAATAAGATAGAGAGAAAATTAATTAATTTCATTTATTGATTGGTTTTATTACAATTCACATTTTATACAAGGGTGTTATTTTTTGCACTACGCATCACTACTAAACGCACCATACATTGTTATTTTTTTCTAAAATTACTCATCTTACGGAATTTAAGACACTAAAATACACTACACCCATACGGAATTTAAAAATCCGTAAAACAGAAAAACCAAAACAATATACAGATTTTAAAATTCTGTCCATATAAATTTTTAAAATTCTTATATTGTTCATTATCTTCAACTTACATAAACATTCGTTCAACTAAACAAACTAACTCATAATTCATTGATAATCTATATAAGTATAAAAATCTAAACATCTAAATGAATTATGAATAAATTACTTGAACTAATTACTAGCATATCAAAATATTTGATTTATAGATTTTGTTGCGTCATATGCAAATTATATTAAAATTAAAAAATATTTTTCTCTAATAAACTTCATTGCCTCAATTTTTTTTGTTTTATTTTCATAAAACATTTGAAAAAGTTATTTGTATATTCGCGATGAACATATTATGACATGTCTTAAAAGTTTAAATTGTGGGGTACGCAAAGCCTTTAAGGTATTTACCCTAAAACAATCCAACAAACAGCATAACTCAAGGGCTGAATAAAAAAGAAAAAAAAAACAAACTTAACTCAAGGTGTACTACAACTTGAATAGAAATTACGCAAATGCTTATATGCCAGTTTGTTTTGGATTTTTAACCCTCTAAAATCAATTTCATTCACAATTTATAATGATTTTAAATCTATTGTAGATTTAATAAAAAGTTATAATTTTTTTTCTTCACAAAAAAAATCACTTTTTTTTATATTAAAAGTTTAGTTAACGAGTTGGCTTATTTTATTTAAGGATAGGATATATCACAACTTTTAATTAAATAAATTTAAAGAAATGAGTCTTGATAAGTCACCAACCACTCAAATCAACCTTTCGTTCACAAATAAATTTCATTTTAGAAAGTTAAAGCATTAGAAAATTTGACCATATATGTACTATTGTATCATTTTTTTCCTTTTACGCTAAATAAGATGAGTGCCTAATGTATTATTTATATAAAACCCCAAATAATGAAATAAAAGACAAAGTTGTTAGATGCTATGTGCTTGTTCTTGTTATATTTTTAAATAGTGAAAAGTATTTTAATTAGTAGTGATTTTAAATTAAAATATAAATTTCACAAGAAATAAAAATACTTTCACTCATAATTAAATATATACAAACATGCTGTAAATAAAAGAGCTCTATCACTTTTAACTAAAAAAATATTTGGGTCAGTTTAGTTTATATTTTAGTAGAATAAAATGTTAAAATTATATTAATTAAGATAAATAATTTTTTCTTAAATTTTTAATATATAAAAATTAAGACTATCTAACAAAAATAAATAATTTTATTTTTAATTAAAAGTAACTTTATTTTTATCAAAATAAAATTCAAAATAAATAGACGCTTTTTCTTCTCACGAAAAGGGAAAAAAGACCATTTCTTGAAGTGGAACACACTACCGGCAATCTATGATGAAAAGACACTTCATTATTAGTAGTATTTTTTTGGGTCATGTTAACTTACTAATTAAAGTATAATTAATTACATCTTATTTAAAGATTTAATTTACTTTAAGAAAATACTATGTGTTAAATTGGTTTGGTTGAAGACACTTCATTATTCATTATTAGTAGTAGTGTTTAGTATTTTTTTAACTTTTAAAATTATAAATACTTTCAAGTTTCAATCACATCTCTCTAGCATGAAGAATCAACTCAAGCAAGTATTGCATATGTTAAATTGGTTTGGTTGAAAATATTTTTATAAATATGTAACCAATTGTAACAGCCTATGTAATAATAAGATTTTATATAAAATCTTATATAAAATACTTATGAATTATTTTAAAATATTTTGACGAGTTTCGTTTATACATATTATTTTTTAAATTTAAGCGCTTCTTACACTCTAATGTAAGTTCTTAAATAAGCAATTTTGTGTGGGTCTAACATATGCATCACACAAATCTAATTTTTTTGTCATACTCCTGAACGAAAATCCAAGTGCTTAAATTAACAACTTTACTAAACACCTAATGTCAAGTCAACAAACTCCAATACAATTGAAGTATTTAAGTGACAAGATCCCATTTAAACACCTCTACGAGAGATGATATAAAGTTGTTTGGGTTTTTTTTTTTGTGCTAGTTAACTCACATTGAATTTGACAAAAACTGTCTTTCCCTTTGAGTTTAAGATAAGAAAATTTAAGTTACTTCTCAATTTTATAAAAGCACTCTTACTTCCTTCTAGTTTATAAAAATACTTTTTTTTTTATCCAAATAATAGTCAATATATCAAACTTACTTTTCTCTAAATAGTATTCAAATAAAATATAAATTTTAAAAATAAATAAATAAACACACACTATGTGATTATAGGAACCAAAAAGAAAAAGAAAGTATATTGTTTGATTAGTGATTATTCAAGTAGTATATTAAGAACATCTTGGGTTCTTAGTTAAGTTTTGAAAAGAGAATTTTATTATTTCCATCGAGGAGAGCTGAATGACATTTTAAAATACACAATGGTACTAATCTGAAAAATGCAAACTACATGGATGATTATGCCTGCAAACTATTTTTTTATTTTTATTTATAAGCACTTAAAAATAGAAATTACATATATTAAAAAAGGATAACATCAATTATTTTTTTTATTTTTAAATAAATAATAATTTATCCAAAAATGATAACATAAATAAAAATAATCACATTATTTATTTATTATACTTTTTATTAAACTCAACTATTCTCATTAATTAAAAATAAAAGTTTAAAAATTTGAATAAATGCTTGTCGTTCTAGTAACAAGTTCTCATAAAAAGTACTAACATCAATTTTTATATTTAAGTGCTTATAAATAAAAATGAAAAAAGTAATATTTATTTCTATAAAGAAATATGAGAATGAAAAATAATTAATTAACATAGTTAAGTTTATTAAAATTATCTAATAATTTGTGTTCGATTTCCAAAAGTATCTATTGGAACTCATAATAATACATTATTTTATATTTTCTAATTCTTAATTTGTCTATTTTATTTATTGTCTTTAGATTGTATAAAAATAATTAAGAGATTACTGATCTGTAAAGCCAGCACAATAAACAATCATACATGTGTATGATATCGTTAATTTAATTTAATTTTTTTTTGAAACAGCTCATTATTTTATTTTCAAATTTTTTTTCTATTTTTTAGAGAAAAGTTTTTTTGTTGGAATTTATACTTTATTTAGTATTTTTTTCCTATTTTTACTCACAAATTAGAGGAGAGAAAATTGTGTTTTCTACTCATTTTATCTCATTTTATTTTATTTCCTTCTATTTTAATCCCAAACAAACAAAGGGTTCCGATTAAAGGTTATTAAAATTAAAAAATAATTATAACGGTATATTATTCTATTTTTTAAAAGTTAATAAATTATATTCTGTAACTTGGTTGGTGAGTACATAACCATATATATGTGTGAGTACGGATTTTTGATTGTACTATTTTTCTATAAAAAAAAGTTAATAAATTATATTTTTTAATATTCTTTTATTATATTTGACTCCTTAAATACACTACTAAATATTATCTTTAAAGCATCAGAAATCATTTGCCTTTTATTGGATTTGTTTTTAAAATCTTTTTAAAACTTTATAAAGTATAAATTAAATGAAAATGTAAACATATTTATGTCTTAAAAATATCACAAACAAATAATTATTACTATTTTTAGTATATAGGAGAATTTTAAGAGAATATTGTACCAGAATTGAGATTTATAATTAATTTATGGGTCTTGTTAATTAGAGTTAAGATGTACTTTTTTTATTCATATTATAATGTCCTATTCAAATAGTTATGGTTATTAAGAACCAAAATGAGTTTGAGATACTTATTAAAGCTTTTTAGAGAAGGTCTAATTCCATTTTTAAAAAATTATTTATACTCATGATTAAATAAATAAATAAATAAAATTTATGAGAGGAGCTTGTATTGTTTTTTCTTATCAAATTAAATTCTAAATGGGAAGATGTTACCCCAATTCAACGTAAGAAATTTCTCCAACATCAAAGAGTGTATCGTTAATTTGTCTAAGAATTTAATAATATCCGTACTATTCAGCATCTTTGCACCGCATAAACCATATAAGCTGAAAGGGGGACAAGCAATTTTATTATAAGTCGTAGAAACAATAAGCGAGCAAGCGAACATTAAATTTTGTTAATATAATTATGTATTTAACATGATTGTATGTTCATGTTTAGTGTTTTCAGTAGATATGTCTCTTATTTATATATATATATAATATAAATAAATAAAATAAAAATCTCACACATACAGTCTTCTTTTCCACCCACCCAAGATAAATGAACTTTGTTACAGGGATTTCTCCCAAATCTTCGATCGGAGATTTTTAGGGTTTCTGAACCAGATTTCCCCCAGCCTTCTCCGCGATTCTTCGGGATTTCCTATTATCTCTGTCTTCTTCTGTTTCCTTTTTCTTTCCCATTTTCTCTGCAATGCGCTTTTCCTCACTCCAATCCTGAAGGTTCGTTCTTTTCGCGCTAATCTTCTATTTCCTATTGTTTTTTATAATTAGTAACGCGATCACCACGCCTGATCGCTGGGAAATTCATTACGTGATGGCCTGCGTTGCACTCGCATTCGGTGTTGGTTTTTAAACGACGCTTAATTTCTGTTTTTTTTTTTCTCTTCGCCACTCCGTTGTACGGAGAACGAGGATTTTCCCTTTTCACCACCTTTGTTATTTTCTTACTGTGTAATTCTGCTATTTGGCGCCATTCCGTTATGAACGATTTACTTTACGAAACTGGATGTGAATAAATTGGACGGCTTTCCAGTTATTGATCTTCTCTGTCTTGATTGTAGAAGCGAACCCGGGAGTGTGTTTTGCTGCAAACTGGATTAGCTTTGTGCCTTTTGTGAAATGTGGTTGTGGTCCTGAGAAGATTGAGATTGCTGATAGTTTTTGCCGACCGATGTTGAGGAAGAAAAGGAAAGGAACCGAGACTGATGCATCTGCGGCTCTGCCTGTGATTTTGCCTTCGAATTATGGCTCTGTTTCGTCAAATCTGAAATCGCATTACTCGCTAGAAGATTGTTCTAGGCTGAAGAAGAGGTGTAGAGAAGATGCCGATGCTGAGCCTGCTTCTTCCTATAAGAGTAGGCTTGCAGGCATTGCTACTGCGCCACCTTGTGGTACTTCCTCTTTGATCACACCAGGAAGAGGTCTCAAGAGGAAGATAGGTTGCATTGATGTTGCCACACAGATGGGCAGGAAGAAGAAGATTGAGGATGATTACGTTTCTGGTGAGACAATTGGGCAGGGCAAATTTGGATCTGTCTGGTTGTGTCGGTCCAGGATTAGTGGAGCAGAATTTGCGTGTAAGACTCTCAAGAAAGGGGAGGAGACTGTTCATCGAGAGGTTGAGATAATGCAACACTTGTCTGGACATTCTGGGGTTGTGACACTGCAAGCTGTTTACGAAGAAGCTGACTGCTTCCATCTTGTGATGGAATTGTGCTCTGGAGGACGACTGATTGATGAGATGGTTAAGGAGGGTCCATATTCAGAACAGCGGGCTGCTAATATACTCAAGGAAGTGATGTTAGTCATCAAGTATTGTCATGACATGGGAGTTGTGCACAGAGATATCAAACCTGAGAATATTCTGCTCACTGCTTCAGGAAAAATAAAGCTTGCAGATTTTGGCCTGGCCATGAGAATTTCAGAAGGTAACTCATGGAACCTGTTTTGATGGTTTGTTCCTTTGTATATATGTGTTCAACTTAGAGAGAATTGTTCTCCAACTTGCCTCTTGTAAAATTTTATCAAATTCAGTATGACAGCATCAATTAATTAATAATGTTGGGTTTAGGCAGATATTAAGGTACTTCATGCATGATGTTAATGTTGATTTCAGTGTATTTACTTTTGTTATTTCCCATGGCATTGTGAAGAATAATTTTGAAGGAATTCATCATAACTAGTTTTCAACTTAGAGTTCTCATGGCAGTTTGCATCAATTCAATCTTCTTTTTTTTCCTCTATAATGTCACCGTGTTTATGGGAGAAAAATTGGAGGGATTTCAGATGGTTATCTATTTCAAGTTTTCTGTGTCTACCATTCCTCTGAAAAAATGTGCTGGTAAAATATTAGGAGGTCCTCACGAAAATGCTTATTTATATCTGTCTGAACCGAATATAGTAGGCCTACATTGTTTGCACTTTATTTTAAGCAACAGCAAATATCGATGTCGCAGTTACAGTTTTTTCTTAAAAAGAAAATTGGGCTCCATATGTCAGACAATTATTTGGTAAAACTTAAGCATTGTCTTGTTGGCTAAAAATTTGTATCTCACAGGTCAGAACTTGATTGGTTTGGCCGGAAGCCCTGCATATGTTGCTCCAGAAGTATTGTTGGGCAGATACTCTGAGAAGGTGGATATATGGAGTGCTGGAGTTCTCCTGCATGCTCTGTTGGTTGGCAGCCTTCCATTTCAAGGAGATTCATTGGAAGCAGTTTTTGAGGCTATTAAGACTGACAAATTAGATTTCCAAACTGGAATGTGGGAATCAATATCTAAACCTGCACGAGACCTTATTGGGAGAATGCTGACAAGGGATATTTCAGCGAGGATATCGGCTGATGAAGTGCTAAGTAAGTTCATGATGGACTACAATGTATTGTTGATTGCTATTAAAGTATTCAGGGAGTTCATGATAGATTTCAAATGTTTTGTAGGTTGCCAGTTTTATCTTCTTCCCTTGATGATGAATGTAGCAACAATTGTTCTATTTTATCTCTCTTTTTTAAAAGGGTTTCTATTGAAATAATTAAAATGGACAATAGTTCCAAGTTTCCTTGAAAATTATCTTTGGTATTACATGGATTTTTAGTAAATAAAAGATTTACTAGATTTCAACAAGCTTTGCTGGTCAATCCTTGATTGCCGTTTGATTGGTTATACCCTTCTTATTGCCTGTGTATTTATCTTTTTCTTTTCTTTTGGTTTATCAGCAAATCTGTTAATTGTCTAGAATATATGCCTCATTGCATGTCCTCTCCTGGACGAATACGCTCTTTCATGTAATATCTTTTAGAAGTAAGACTCTGGTAGTTTTAAGTTGTTTGCTTGTGTGTTTAATTAACATTCGGTACTTCAATTTTAGGGCATCCATGGATATTGTTCTACACAGCACAGACATTGAAGATGCTGCCCATCAAAACAAAATTGAAGCACCAACTTGGTACTTCGTGCCGACAGCTTACCGCTGCACCTGAACTAAGATTAGGAGAAAGATACAGGATAGATAATGACTCACTCAGCGAGGTTTCGTTATCTGAAACTTGTAATTCAGATGATCAGGATGAATGTGTATTGATTGATGCACTTGCCACTGCAATTTCACATGTGAGGATATCTGAGCCAAAGAGGAGCAGGTTGTGCAGTCCCACCGGTCCGATAGTTCAGCAAGGTTCATCTAACATGAAGGCTAACAACCTCTGCAAAGCATGTTGACCTACTGACAGGCTAACACCACCTATGCCACTCTTAACTGTTTTTAGCTGGGGTTGTAGATTTTGCTTTCCCCAGCACATAACAAAGTGGGCAAAAGTGGATTTTACCAGCTGACATATCCTACATTAGGTTGGCCTGGTTGCCACTTTATCGCGTAGTTCCTTTTCAGTGTGAGATCTAATTGCAATATTTTTTTTGTCCCTTTACTCGTTAGCCTAATAATGATTAACTCAGATAGCTGAAATAATTGTACAGCATTTGTATATAGAATGTTAATGTATCAGTGTTTCCATTCTTGCTCTTGTTCAAGCTTGGTTTATACAAAGTGTTTTGATTTTACTTGGTAAAACATGCTGAACATATATCCTTTGGTAGATTGTAGCTGAGTTTGCAATTGGATTTGCAAGGATTTAATTTTAACCTTTAAATTTATGACTCTTTGCACTATCATCAAATTGGTTAAGATACTGCAGTTATTTTTAACTGCAGAGGATCATGTTGATTAGGATATCAATGTCTGCAAAAATATTAAGTGTAAACATAGCTTCAAAATTTATAATTTCTATGGGATGAGAAATGCACTAGGTTTCGTTGGTTTTAGAATTCGAGTGGTATTTTGTAACATTATTATAAGCGTATGATAACAATTACTTTTGATATAGGTTTTCGTTTTATAACGTCGGAGTCTGACTTGATTTTCAATCTTAAAACGTAACTTTTACTAAAAGGTTTTCTTATTATTTGAGATGTCTAAAACTTGATTTTCAATCTTAAATATAAGCTCACCCAAAATTTTTCCTAAAATGTGTCTATTTGACACAATCAATAAAGTGTTAGTATTTATATTAAAATAATAATAACAGAAATATTTGAAGTTATTATTTTAATACACATTAAAGTATAACTTTAACTTGCTTGCCCAAAAGTTTTCCTTATAATCTTAAATCGGACTTGTTTGAAAAAAAATGAGAGGTTGTTTAAAAGCTTATTTTAAATTATTAAATTTTAAAGTTTATATATAAAATCAATCAACTAATATTAAGGAGCAACAATAAAATAAAACTCACCTGACTCATCCCATTCAATTATTATTTTCACAATTCACTGGAAAATTTTATTTTAACTGGATAAAACTAAAGTGAAATTTTGTCATAGATCACATGAACGACAGTAGATTCTGATTTTCCTTTCAGGTACGCACATCACATGACAACAAACCAGATAACTTAAAATAGGCTTTTTAAACTAAACATGCGGTGCCATTAACTTCGAAAAATTCAAGGTTGCTACTCTCTACTTCATTTATCGGTATTTACATGATATTAGAAAAGAGAAAAGAGGACTTCGAAGTCTATTAAACATCACACAAACTGACTGCTTAGACCAGGAAACACAACTCGAAGTCGATAGTTTTTAACAGTAAACTTCAACGGATAGTGGAGCTTTCTATATAACGAATTAAGCATCACAGTGAGTCATCGGATGAAGGCCATCAGCGAAATATTTCAACCTTAAGTCCTCATTTTCTGGACATCTTTGACCAGAAGTACACTACAAAAAAACATACTAATGCAAAAACAACCACGTGAACAATATGGTTTGAACCACTTTGGATGATGCTCTTGTTCAATCTTCTCAAATTATTTTTCACCCCAGCTTGAGCCTTAATCATTGTCATTTGCTGTATTTAACAGATACAACCAAAAAATTAACAAGACAGTTGGATATTTTGTTGCTGAAATAGTTAAGAAACCCAGGATCAATGACTGATCAAATACTAGAAATCAACATTCAGCAAAAACCAGCCAACAGACTTATCCTGTGTACCAATTTTTTCTAGTAGTGAATCTCACTAATATCAATACTAAAAAAAATTGGACAAATTCATCTTCATAGGAAAAATCATAAAGCAATATTTATAATTTTCCTCCTATCCATCAATTATATTCATGCTACACAATTCAGAGTTAACCCTAGCTAACTATCACAGAGTGATGAATATTCACAGAAAGATGGTCAAAACCTGGTAATGGGGTCGAATACTACCAAAAGGTTCAGTAGTAATCAAAATTGTCGAAGAACTAGACAATTTGTTTATACCATAGGATGATTATTCCTTTTTAATTGAAGTCAGAGGTTCAAAGTATAGTAATCGCGTTAACAGCATGGTTTTTCATCTTAACTTCATGTTTATGATCCTTCAAATTTCAAGAAATTGATCCTAAATTTACGACAACCTTAAGAAATTAAAATTTTAAAAGTATATCCATTTTGCCTGATTCATAAAGCAGGCCAACTCAAGCCACAAAGCACGCCTTTCTCCAGCTAAAAGATCAACTTGTAGAAACAAGCAAAAATTAACAAAAACTATGAGAGATATGGGTTATCCGATAAATGATGTACCAGCTGTTCCAGAAAATCTCTTTGATGCTTCACTTCTGTACCTATCTCTTCAGCAACCTGCAGCAGAAATACATTAAGTTGTATGAGAAAAGGAAGCAGAGAGGGAAACAGGAGAGAATAACAAGAGTTTAAAACGTGATATAGTTTCACGAAACTAATTATAATAAAAGAAACTAAGAAATCCTCCCGACATCGGAGTCTCATGCACTACATTGCCCTTTTTACTTAAAATCATATCCAAATTCTATATCCTATACTCAACAGAGTAAATCTACTCGCACTGGTTGTCATCACAACCCTTAACTAATTTAATAGTAGGGGGAGAGAACAATTGTATAAACTCAGGGTATCAGTATAATCGGGTGCATTTGGACATGATGATGAATTGATGATCCAACAGAACATCGGCTGTATAAACAGCAAAAGATGAGTAACCAAGAGGTTCTACTAAAACTGAGAATAATCAGATAAGAGGCATAACCTCAAGTACATGCATTTATGCTAAGAAACGGGTCCCCCGTGTTATTTTATAAACATGAGTGGATGAGTGGAAATGAATATTCCTCTATAAGGGTGGGTTGTTGGGTCTTGTCACAGAATTGAATTCTTGAAAGCGCATAAGATAAGAATAGCAAGTGAATAGAACATAAAGAAAGATGTGAGGGGAAATGGAGAAGAATATACATTTCTCAACTTTCTGACTTGACCACGTAGACCTGTGATTTCGTCGTCCATGTCCATGGGATCGATACGCAATTGGATTTCATCGGAGGCACCAACGGTTCTCGTGCTAAGCCCCTCTCTGCAATCCAATCAATTCTCCAAATTTCAATTGATGGAAAATTTTTGTAAACAACAAAAAGGAATTGCACGAATCGAAGAGAGAAGAAGAAGAAGATACCTCGATCGATACGGGGCAGCATCACCGTATCTGTGCGAATTGGTCGACATTGAAATTGTAGGGAAAAGATGAAAACCCTAGAACTGAACTTGAAGATTGATTCCCAAACAGTCAAAATAGGGAAATCAATTCTCAGAATTGCAAATTACCAAAACATATTGCCTCTTCCTTTTGCTTTTCCGAATTCTATCACAAGGCCGTTTATTTCTTGGATATGTTTTGTTGCTGTAATTAACGAAGGGGAAACATTTGAAGGGGTATTTGAGAGTATAAAATCTAGTTGTAATTAATACTATTTTTGTTGATTTTTAATCTAACTGAAAGAACTATTTTTGTTGGTTTAATGCATGAAAATGAAACACACGATAAAATGCATAAAAAATTTAACCGCATCATGTTAGCGAAAAGAATGAAAGGGGTGGTATAGAACAAAATGATAGAACTGTGTGCACGAGGTGTTTGGTGATCATGTAATAGAATATAATCATACGTATTATTTTGTATTTAGTGCGAATTAAAATATAAAAATAATTTTTTATAATATATATAAAATTTTACTTTATTTAAAGTATAAAATTAAAAGAAAAATAAAAAAATATATTTTTTAAATTTCTTTTTTCAAAAAAATTATCAATATAACTAAATAATAATTTTAAAATATATTAATTTTTATTAAAATTTTATAAAAAAAATAAAATTTTAAAAAGTTTTATTAAACTTAAAATTTTAAATTTTTATTAATTTTATTAATATTTTATGGGATATGTTTATATATTTTAATACTTTGGGGTTACATTATAAATATTGTTAAATTTATCAAATAACCTGTTAAACCGGTAATAATAGGTCAATTTAAAAAATTACTAGTAATCTTTAAAAATATTGGACATCATAAAATCACCTTTTCGGGGTGCGTAAAATTACACCAAAATAAAGGTGTGCACCCTAAAATGACCCCTCTTGTTAATCATATTAGACCATGTACAATGCAGTTGTTCGGTGAGTTGCTTAATGCTAAGCAACTTCTCTTAGGAAAGGTGACCAAATTGCAGCTTGTTGACTTGATAATAGTTGCTTATAAGAGTTGCTTAAATAAGCAACCCAAGATCAGGTGTTGCTTGGAGGTGTAATAAGGACATTGTACCAGATTTGTGCGGGAATAAAAAGAAAGAGAAGAGTGGTTCAACAAGAAACCAACAACATCGAGTTGCTTAGAAAACAACTTTGCATTGTAGTATTGAGTTGCTTAAATTAATAAAGTGATGTGTATTTGTTGGATCTACCAAAATATTAATAAAATATGGGCTAAGCACACTTATTAAGTTACTTACATTGTATGTGATCTTACGTTTTGAGGGACGAATAATTGTACATACTGGCTAGCCAAACAATAAGATCTTTAGGAGCACTTATTTGTGTATTGAATACTATTTTCTTCGCATATAGTATAAAAATATCTTTTATTATATTTTAGTCTTCTTCATTTTTTGGTATATTAAAAGAAAAAAAAACAAAAAACTAGTGTAGCATTGCTCTATAACGCACAGGTCAGATATTTTTTTTTATTTGTGGTAATTTTATCTAATAAAAATAATTATTATGAGTATAATATTTTTTTTATAACTACAAGTTTTTCCACCTTTAGGATGAGACAAATCTCGTTCGCACTATGTGGCTGGCGTTAGCCTTCAAAAATTTGGTATAGATGAGATTTGAACACGAGACCTAACAGGACTTTACACCATTAAACTAACTCTTAGGGTTCATTATGATTTATGAGTATAGTTAATAATTATAAATATTAATTATTAATTGTTTAAAATTATTAACTAAACTAATATACTTCTACTTTTTAACGTTATCCAAATGATTTTATGTTGTTCTTTCCTACTATGTTTTAATAATTTTATAATTAAAAAAAAATCAGATGACTATTAGTTTTCACATATTATTACTTATAATTCAGTTAAAAAATTTTATATGATAATACTATCTCTATTTTTTAGATATAAGTGAAAAATAAAATAAAATTGTACATTAAGAAAGTTAAAAACCCCTCGGATATGTTAGTCACTTTTAGGTGAATTACAGGAATCAATATATACTAGTTAATTTATTAAATTTGTTTAAAATAATATAATATACTATTAGTATAAATATTATACTAAATGCTTAAAATTAACTAACATCTATTTTTTTTTTCCTCTTAGTTTAGTATCGGTTGCGTTTCGTTATTGTTAATTAAATCTAACAATGACAAATAAAAAAAAGCACTCACAAATACTTACACTTGATATTAAAATAAAAAACATATATTTATATTATTCTAAGTAATATTTTCTTGACTTTTTTATTATTAATTACTAAAGTCCTATATGGAAGAATTATATCATCGTCTATGTAAATTATCAAGTAATTTGTTTGTTGACTTCTAAGAGTGATACAGCGTTTAACCCGACTTATTTTGAGTACATCTTTTACTTATAAGTAAAAATCGAGCCAAACAGAAATATTAATAAAGAAAAGAGAGAAAAAGAACTTTAAAATAAGTCACACAAAGGGACTTTTGTTTATTTTTCAACCTCTTATTTTCATTAAACATCCATCAACCACCGTAACCAAGACCGGACAGCCACCCACCGCAACCTGCCATCCTCCGCTACTCGCCACTGCCGGTTAATTTTATTTTATTTTTTTAAATTACCAAATAATTTATGACTTTTTTTTAAGTCTCTTATTTGTAACTTTAACTTAAAAGTGATTTTTAAGAGGAAAATAAGCTGGGCTGAATGATACCTCAATATTTATGTACAAAAAAGAATATACTTAAAATTAAATATAAAAGAATATATTGAGAACTTTATTGAATCATAAATGTATTAAAAAATATATTTTTTACTTAGTTTTTAACTTTAAAAAGGACACGCAAGTCTTAATTGTCAATTATATTGTTTGGACATTTATTTTATATATTTTTTTATTTAATTAGTGATATAATTTAAAATTTAAAATTTATTATAGAAATGTTATTTTAAATACTAAATTTTTCATACTTCTAATATTTTTAAAATATTTTTAACCCAAATAAATATTTGCAAATGGCCATTGAACATGTGAGGAACGTAACAGGAGGCTGGTAACGGACCCCTCCTGCCCATTGTTATTCTTAATTGATTCATTAAAAATTCAAAAAGAGTAGAAATGTAAATTATTCATTAATTAATGTATTAAATTAAATTATAATTTACATAAACATCATATAATTCTTTTAGAAGGTAATCAACACATAAGACTTGATGGAGTAATAGTAATTGATTAATTTGTCTAATCAAATAAATAAATGTGACTTAACGTTGGTTTTTTCATTTAATTTTTTGTTTTGAAAAGTAAAAGTAAAAGAAAAAAAATGATAAAGGTTATTAAAATTTGATTTAGCTCTTTTAAAACAAGAGTCTGTGTAAAATAAAAAAAATGAAGATATATTGACTCTTGATTATTTTTTTTTTCAAGAGATTGACTCTTAATTTTAAATACAATACTTGTATCCCATAACTTTGAGGACCCAAATCCATTAAAAACCTATATAATTATAACATATAGCTATAAATAATAATAAAAAAAAGTAATAGAATTAACAATTTTACTTTATATATTGTATGTATAAATAGATAGATATTAGATATATTAGATTAAATATATAGATATAAGTGAAACAAGTAAAAGTAAAATAAAATATAGCATTTTTGCAAACATGCTGTATTTTTTTATGTATATATTCGCTGTATTTTTCTTTAACGAAAAAATAATAACAAACATTATAAGAAAACATATTAAATAGAATATTTATTATTATTAACTTATCTATTTCATAAATTGTTGGTTTTTATAAAATTGTTGGCATTTTGTTTTATTCACAGGTATTTACTTGTTTAAGGTGGCAACATCCACATTACGCTTGTGTTAGTTTTTTTAACTGGTTTTTTTTTTTTTCATTCACAAATGTTTTAAACTGATATATTGTTTAAGCCAAATAAGCATACGCCATAATTAATTACTTGCTTATGGTAAATTGAAAAAATATATTATATACAAATTAAAGTTATATAAAAATTAAGTGAAATAAGTTGATAGACAAAGATAAATTTCTCTTAATAAAGAAAAATGTCATTCCTAAATTGAAAACGAGTAATCATTTAATTTTCATCAAAGTAGTTGTTATGAGAAAAAAAAACACGATCAAGATACATTTAAGAAGAGTGATTGTTGGGGGTCCGCCAAGTATACAGGGGTGTTGGGTGTCCCCCGAGAGCATTGGCAGGGGCGAACGCGAAGAGGAAAAATAAAGAGCGACCTTGGCTTAGCAAAGTAGAGAGATAATGAAATAGAAAAAGGAATGAGAAGAGGGGAGAACCAATATAAAGCTCTTGCGTGTGGAGTAAGCATGGCGGCCCCTGACAAGATGTGACAAAGGGAGATTGGACCGAGTACTCACTGTCTTAATGGGTAATACCCTTTGGAAGCAAGGAAAAAGGGAAGTTTTGCCTCGCTAGTATGCGCACCAGGACAAATATTTCTAATACGGAAAGAGAAATTTGTCAACGTCAATAATTAATGCAAGCATGCGCCGCCTTGTACTGAGGGACAACGTTGACGGGAAAGAGAGAGAAGAATTGAAGGGATGTTGGCGTTAGAGGAAAGAAGTATATAAGGCATTGGGAGGAAGGAAGAAGGGATCTCGATAGTGATACGAACCCCCCTTGTACTCTTTAACCCTTACTATAACAATGATCGACCATTTTGGTCTCTCACTTTGTAGCCATTAGGTATTTTAGTCCCTTACTTTTTAAAATGTCTGAATTAGTCCCTGGTTTTGCACTTTGTAAGTCACTTGAATCCCTGACGTTAAGTGACATTGACGAAATGCCTATGTGACAAGTTAAGTGCTTATATGACAGATTATTTGCCACATATGAGTCCATATAAACGATCAAATGATATTATTTTGCTTAATCTCCAAAGTTATGCATCGTTTTGAGCCTAAAATTGGGTTATGTTATAAGTGATTTAAGTGACTAATTGAGTTACCTATTTCTAGATTAAGCAAAACAACGTTTTTTTGTCGCTTACGTGGACTCTTAAATGTTAATTAACATACCATAATGACACTCAACGTGTTACATTGACATTTTGCCAGTGTCATTTAACATTAGGGATTAAAGTGACTATGGAGTGCAAAGTCATGAACTAATCTAGACATTTTAAAAAGTTAGAGTCTAAAATACCTTATAACTAAAAAGTGAGAAACCAAAACAATAAGTAATTCCATTGAAGAAATTAAGACACACCAAAAGAAAGTTAATTTCCTTAATATGTTTGGATGGGTTTTAAAGCCAAAAGAAGATAAATAAACGTGGGTTGATACCAAAAAAATGTTTAAAAATTTGTTTTAGAATAAGTCTAGAGTATGCTTTACAATTTCAATGGTCTATTTGTTTTTTCAATTAATCACTTTTTTTCCTCTTTATCTTTTATTTGTGTTTAGATAAAGCACTTTAAATTGAAACGTAATGAAATTGTTGTAATATTTCAAAATATTAGTAATAGGAGGGACGACCGACAGTGAGAGGTCCCATGTTCGAATTCTACCTATGTAAATTTTCGGGACCAGCGCCAGTCACACAGACAAACGAGATTAGTCGTATCCTAAGAGTAGGGAAACCCGTGGTTATAGTAATTTTGTTTTCAAACAAAATAACTCGTGTAAATAGCTGAAACAAAAATTTAAAAATTATAACAGAATTTTAATTGAGTATTTTGTAATTAAAATGAACAGTTTTGCAAGTGAAAAAAATAATGAAGCAATTTAATTTATTAAAAGAGCTTTTTTTCTTTTTCATTTCAAACTTTATATTACATGCTCAATTTTATGAAAGATAGCTTCAACATTGTAAATTACTAGTTTTTAATGATGGAAGAGAGGGAAAGTGTCTTTGTTGTAAAAAAAAAAAAAGGAGAAAGGAAGCAAGAAGGGTGGTTCAATCTGGAGATAAATTTCATATACAAACAAATTTACATAAAATTTTCGTGAGGGTTGATATTTAACTTGTTAATTGATCAACAAATCTCACTCGTTGATTTAAAATATTATACATTAATGATGTTTAGGTTATTGGACACCAGTGCACAAATGTATACAACCCCCAATAACACATTATTAGATAAACAAAAATAAATGCTGAAAAACAATTTAACCATGTACAACAAAATATTTTGATTAAAAAAAGCAAAACAACGAATACATTATTTAAAATGAAGAAAGTTGGAAAAAAATATAATCAAACACTAAATATATAAATTTTTTCAAGGGATATGAAAAGGGGAAGGATAGGGATTAGAGACCCTCGACCCCAAACTCAAACGTCACTTATAGCTTATAATGCTAGGTAAATTGGGCGGACTAAAAAGGCAAGTTAAAAGCAACACTAATCAACAATAATGCAAGCAACTATGGTAAAAAGGGTTTATGATTTAGTTAGAGGGATGATTGTGTTGCAAGGTGTTACTAATAAAAGACACTATGTGTTTTATTGAAGGCTAAAGATTAGCATTAAGCAAAATTATTGGTGATAAGCAAATCAACAAAATCCTTGATTAAGGTGTTAAAAAAAGCATGAAGCATTAATATTCTCATGTAGAGGGGCACACACATAATATAACACTACTATAACATACAATTTATCGCTTTATCTTCATGTTTTGTTGGAGATTGTTGATAAAGAAAAATTAACTCATATGCTATTATAGTAATTGTTATTAATATATTTGACAAATCATTCAATTCCATGTTAGCAAAATAACCAATGAATAAATAAGTTATTAAAGTATAAAATATGTTAGGGTCATACAAATTATGAAGCGTTGATATTTCCATGTCATGGGGCGTGGATGACGCGATAATATTATAACATACTAGTACGTTGATATTTTATTGGAGTCTAATGAAATTAGACTAATTAATTCATGCATCATTGTGATTATTATTAATGTTTGTGATAGGTTATTCATTAATTGATATTTTTTTATAGGTAAATACACAACAAACTATGAACTAAATCTCTAAATATTTTATCTTAAATCTTTGCTATCAAGGTTCAAACATTAGATCTCTAATCGCTCAAACTTTAAGATTTGATACATGAAATTAGACAAATGATTTAAATATAACGTATCTAAGAGTTTAAAAAACACAAACATGTAATTTCACATTGTTATATTATGCACTTTAACGTTTCATGTCCGGTTGGAGTCTAATGTATGTTGACAAATTTTTATCCGTATATTAACATAGTTGTTGACAGTTATAACAAACCGCATCACTTTAACTATTTTCACTCTTAGTTAGAAATTAATGCTCATAATTTATAAAATAATTATTTTTGTATTTTGCATGTTGTAATTTTTGTAACGCATGTTTTTTATTTTTGGTAAATTAACGTGTGTTTATTTATTAATAATATTATATATGGCGACAAATTTTTACTCGTATATTAACATAGTTGTTGACGTTATAACAAATCGTTTCCTTTTAACTATTTTAACTTTTAATTAAAAACTATTTTAACGTATCTAAGAGTTTAAAAAACACAAACATGTAATTTCACATTGTTATATCATGCACTTTAACGTTTCATGTCCGGTTGGAGTCTAATGTCGACAAATTTTTATCCGTATATTAACATAATTGTTGACAGTTATAGCAAACCGCATCACTTTAACTATTTTCACTTTTAGTTAAAAATTAATGCTCATAATTTATAAAATAATTGTTTTTGTATTTTGCATGTTGTAATTTTTGTAATGCATGTTTTTTTATTTTTGGTAAATTAACATGTGTTTATTTATTAATAATATTATATATGGCGACAAATTTTTACTTGTATATTAACATAGTTGTTTACGTTATAACAAATCGCTTCCTTTTAACTATTTTAACTTTTAATTAAAACTAATGGTCATAATTTTAATTTATAAAAGAATTGTTTTTATATTTTACATGTTGTAATTTTTGTAACGCGTGTTTTTTTTGTTAAATTAACGTATGTTTATTTATTATTAATAACAATAATATATATTTCTTTGATCTTATCACAAAATGAGGAAAGGTTAAAGGAAAAAGAAATTGGAGAAGGGTACCATTATCCGGGCAAAAAGCGAAGAGGCAAACACGATTGGAATACCACAAAACCTAGGGGTAAAATCGAGAAAATAAGGTTTCTCAATTCTTCGTAGACTCTGCCTGCGCCTGCAATACAAAGACTCTGCATCAGTTCTCACTATTTATACTCCATTCTTTGCTTCAAAAAGGGCTAAACTTTTGTGTAAAAAAAATAAATAAATTAGAATTTCACAGTCATAGCACGCAGAATAGCGATTCCCAATCGCAACCCTCTCAGACCCTCTGTTTGGATTTCGCTTCGCTCCGCTCTACGGATGTGTATGTACCCACTCCCTTCTCTCTCATCTCTCAGGTTCGAATCTCTTTTTCCTCTTTCACACGCTTTCTGGATTACAAACACGAGTTATTTTTCTATCTATCTATTCGATGAAGTCGATATGTTTCTTTTGTTCTGAACATAGTTTTCTGATTTTATTTCAATCTCTTACGTTCTGTTCGGTGAAACGTATGCATTCTGTGTCGTTTTGTTGATTTGGTTTTAATTCGAATCTGTTTTGGGCAGTAGTTCAGAGTAGAGAAGTTGAGGTGAGATGACAACCCTAAGATCGAGCTGGCCCTTGAGGGTGCGGCAACTTCTATCCAGCGAGGGCGCCATTAGTCCATCCATCAAACTGGACTCTGACCCTGTGAGTCTCCTATTTCGATCACTAATGTTTTTTTACTTCTGATTAGGGTTCAACGGGATCAAATTTTAATTAAAACCCTATATCTTTATTCTTTTGGGGTTTCTGAGATTATTTTTAATCCCCTTCATCTGTTCTAATAGGAAAATGAGTTTTACAAAGGCTGAGTATTCAGTCATTACGTTACTGTGTCTGTCCAGCTTTCTACCATTTTGCTTATTTGTTTTTTTGCTAATAAAATATGCAAAAGAGGTTTGTCGCCCTGAATTTTTTAGGGTTAATTTGTTTGGTTGTTTTTGTATAGTTTTACTTGTTCTGTTTAACAATGATCTGAAGTTCGTGGATATTGTATTGTGTGTGGGGTGAGATAATCAATGGAATAAGTTGGGGGGGGGGGCTTGTCTTCTATTTATAATCGGCAGAGATGGAATAACATGTGCTTATATAGTTAGCAACTGAAATTGCACGGAAAACTAAGTGAGCGTTTGGTAAAAGTAGAATATTGCTTTTGATTTGATAAGGCTCCTTTCAAGACAAGCTATACATCTCAGGCAACTTTTAGGAAAGTTAAAAAAAGCATCATTGTCTCTGTGTCTGTGTTTTGTTTTTTCCTGGTACTTTTTCAGGAGCTAATGGAGATATCTTCTCTAGAAGTTACATTTTCATCAGAAAAAGATTTTTTTTTAAGTGAAAGTTACCAGTTTCAGGCTTTCAGCTTGAGGTTGGTTGCATAGCCAGGAAACCAATATTACATAAAATTGAATCAATCATCTCATCCGTGATATATATATATATATATATATATATATATTATATATATTTTCTAAAAGAGAAAATTGAGCTAATTGAATTTGGCTTAAGATTGACTCATTATGGGTTGCCCAAAAATTATAAAGCAAGCTTGAGTAGCATAGCATTTTTGAGATTACTTTTGGGAAAATATTAAGATCTCTTTGGAAGGTAAAAAGGGATTATTTTTTAGGAAACATGCTAATACATACATACATACGCTAAGTAACATGTTTCTCTATCTTTTTTGAAGGACTGTGCTTATTTTTTGAAATCGGTATAGCTTTCTTCCCCAGCAATGAAAAATGTTGTAACTTGTTACAGGGTGCCTGTGAAGTAGGTGCTTTGAGAAAAATAGTAAATGAAATTTAGGTTCTTTTTAAATTTTAAAATCCGGTTAGTCAGTATATTACTTATAACATGATAAAGAGAAATCATGTTATGACAAATGTATTACCTTAGAAAATTGATTAGGATGTGCTGACACTTTGTGTTATGGGCATATACTAATTGCGTACTTCAGTTGTCATTCACTTTTTTTTGCTAATGATGGTTTGATCAGAATGTGAATGTGTTATGCTTATACAAGGTTGTGAAATACTTAAATCTATATATTCAAATGTACTTTTGGAGCCTCCAAGGCATATTTTTTGTTGTGTGGCCGAAAATATTTTACATAGGTTGGATAAATGTTATCGATGAGCTGTAGTCTCCTCCTTATGTTTCTGAGCTTAGTCAGTTGTTAGTCTCTGAAATGCAAATGAAAGTGGTGGTTAGGTAAAAATACTTTCAACATATGACAATTTTGGCCCCTCCCTTTTTTTTGTGTGTTTTTTATTTTTAGCCTTTTATTTACATTTAAATTTATATTTATATGTTACTTTTAAAATGAAGGCGTTTCATGTTTTTTTTGCTGAATATTGTTTCAATGACATTTGCACACTCATGAATATGACTTTTATTCAACAGAGGTACTGACAATGCCTCCTTACTTAGAGAGTGAGAATGTGTAGCTGTGTCTGTCTTTTATCAAGCTTTGGGTTGTGTAGCTTTTTTTCCCCTCCGCTTTTGTGCATTCATTGTATTCAGTGGCAATGCCTATAGGCTGTTTATTTATATTTTTCATGCTTGGTATGCACATATTCCTCTTGGCAAAACTGATGTTCTATGCCGGTGCTTTTCTTGATCTAAAACTCTGCTACTAGTATTCAATAATCACTTCTCTAAATTAATATCACTATTCCTTTTTCAAAGTTGATTAATATCGATGATTTGTAAAAATAAAATAAGTTTGTTTTGAATTTTTTTGACTGCATTGCACAATTTCTATTCTTATATCCACTTGTGTATGGTTGCATATAAGTTCTGACACTATACTACAAAATCCTGAAATTCAGATTGCTTAGGCTTTCTGTTGTTTTCTTCCTTCTTACCCATGTAATTTAATCTGAATTTTTGTATGGATTGATTACAGCCTCCTAAGATCAAAGGCTTCATTGATAAGGTCATCCAGTGTCCATTACAAGATATAGCTATACCCCTCTCTGGCTTTCGGTGGGAGTACAGTAAGGTAATAACACAAAAGTTTGCTGCATTAGTTTTTCCTTCCCAGGCTAGACTTATACGTTGCTTTTACATCAGGGGAATTTTCATCATTGGAGGCCATTGTTTCTTCATTTTGATACATACTTCAAGACATATTTGTCAAGTCGAAATGACTTGACATTGTCAGATAATCTAGAAGATGGCACCCCATTGCCAAAACATGCAATTCTGCAAATATTACGGGTGATGCAAATAATTTTAGAGAACTGTCCGAACAAGAGTTCATTTAATGGCTTAGAGGTAAATTCTTGAGGAGTCATGTCCTATTTTAAGCTGTCCTAATTCATTTTCTGTTACTTAATTCCATCCTCTATTTTAATCAAGTAATTTGTTCTTTTACTGTTTGATACTATTATTTGGTCCCTTCATTTTCAGCACTTCAAGCTCCTACTAGCATCAACAGATCCTGAGATTATTATTGCAACGCTAGAAACTCTTTCCGCACTTGTAAAAATAAATCCCTCTAAGCTTCATGGAAGTGCAAAGATGGTTGGCTGTGGTTCAGTGAACAGTTATCTCCTGTCCCTGGCACAGGGGTGGGGAAGCAAGGAGGAAGGCCTGGGATTGTACTCTTGTATCATCACAAATGAGAAAGCCCAGGATGAAGCCCTGTGTTTGTTTCCCTCTGATGTAGAGAATGGTAATGACCAATCCAATTATCGCATAGGTTCTACCCTTTATTTTGAATTGCATGGACCTAGTGCTCAAAGCAATGAACAAAGTATAGATACCTTATCCTCAAGCATGCGAGTTATACACATGCCAGACATGCATTTGCGTAAAGAAGATGACTTGTCATTGTTGAAGCAATGCATTGAGCATTATAGTGTTCCTCCTGAGCTCCGATTTCCATTGCTCACGAGGATCAGATATGCCCGTGCCTTCAGATCTACAAGAATTAGCAGGCTTTATAGCAGGATTTGCCTTCTTGCTTTCATTGTATTGGTCCAGTCCAGTGATGCTCACGATGAGCTTGTTTCATTTTTTGCTAATGAACCCGAATATACAAATGAATTGATTAGAATTGTGCGATCTGAAGAAACAATATCTGGATCAATCAGAACACTTGTAATGCTTGCATTAGGAGCTCAGTTAGCAGCATATACATCATCTCATGAACGTGCACGGATACTGAGTGGATCTAGTATGAATTTTACTGGAGGGAACCGCATGATACTCCTGAATGTGCTTCAGAGGGCTATTTTGTCATTGAAGAGTTCAAATGATCCGTCATCCATTTCTTTTGTTGAATCACTTCTTCAGTTCTATCTGCTGCATGTGGTGTCCAACAACTCATCTTCTGGGAATAGTATTAGAGGTTCTGGCATGGTACCCACATTCTTACCTCTATTGGAGGATTCTGATCTTGCACATATCCATCTGGTTTGTTTGGCAGTGAAAACCCTTCAGAAGCTTATGGATTATAGTAGCTCAGCTGTATCTTTGTTTAAAGAATTGGGGGGTGTTGAGCTTTTGGCTCAAAGACTACAGATAGAGGTTCACAGGATCATTGGTTTGGCTGGAGAAAATGATAATATGATGCTCACTGGTGAAAGCTCTAGACATAGTACTGATCAGCTTTATTCTCAAAAGAGGCTCATAAAAGTGTCTCTTAAGGCACTTGGTTCTGCAACATATGCCCCTGCAAACTCTACCAGATCTCAACACTCTCATGACAGTTCATTACCTGCAACTCTAATCTTGATTTTTCAGAATGTAAATAAGTTTGGAGGTGATATTTATTACTCAGCTGTTACTGTTATGAGTGAAATAATTCACAAAGATCCTACATGCTTTTCTTCTCTGCATGAATTGGGCCTTCCTGATGCTTTTTTATCTTCAGTTGTATCTGGAATACTTCCTTCATCAAAGGCTTTGACTTGCATTCCAAATGGTCTTGGGGCCATTTGTCTTAATGCCAAAGGCCTAGAGGTTGTACGAGGAACTTCATCGTTGAACTTCCTTGTTAACATCTTCACAAGTAAAAAATATGTCTTAGCCATGAACGAGGCTATTGTTCCCTTGGCAAATTCTGTGGAGGAACTTCTACGTCATGTATCTTCATTAAGAAGTACCGGTGTTGACATTATCATTGAAATTATCCATAAGATTGCTTCCTTTGGCGATGGTAATGGTTCAGGATCTACAGTAAAAGCTAGTGAGGGTTCTGCAATGGAAACAGATTCTGAAGACAAAGGAAATGAAGGCCATTGCTGTCTTGTAGGCACTGCAGATTCTGCTGCGGTAGAGATAAGTGATGAGCAATTTGTTCAGCTATGCATTTTTCATTTAATGGTATTGGTTCACCGGACGATGGAGAATTCTGAAACATGTCGGTTATTTGTAGAAAAATCAGGAATTGAAGCATTATTGAAGCTGTTATTACAACCCACTATTGCTCAATCCTCAGATGGCATGTCTATTGCTTTGCATAGCACCATGGTGTTCAAGGGGTTTGCTCAACATCACTCCACTCCTCTGGCACGAGCTTTCTGTTCCTCTCTTAGAGAGTATTTAAATAAAGCATTAACTGGGTTTGGTGTAGCTTCAGGATCATTGTTACTCGATCCAAGGATGACGACTGATAACAAAATCTTTTCTTCACTTTTCTTGGTTGAGTTTCTTCTCTTTCTTGCTGCATCAAAAGACAATCGATGGATGACTGCTTTGCTCTCAGAGTTTGGAAATGGCAGTAAGGATGTCCTTGAAGACATTGGACGTGTTCACCGTGAAGTTTTGTGGCAAATTGCCCTACTTGAAAATACGAAGCCTGAGATTGAGGATGATAATGCTTGCTCTTCTACTGATTCACAGCAGGCAGAAGTGGATGCGAATGAAACTACGGTTCAAAGGTACAATTCTTACAGACAACTTCTTGATCCATTTGTGAGGAGGAGGACTTCAGGATGGAGTATAGAATCACAGTTTTTTGACCTTATCAGTCTATATCGAGATTTGGGCCGTGCGACTGGCTCCCAGCATCGGTCAAATTCTGTTGGTCCTTCAAACAGGCGGTTAGGTTCAGGTGATCAGTCGCATCATTCTGGATCTGTGGATGTTTCTGGGGCCGCTAATTCAAAGGAATGTGACAAGCAGAGGACTTACTATACCTCTTGTTGCGACATGGTCAAATCACTTTCATTTCACATTACACATTTGTTCCAAGAGTTAGGAAAAGTGATGCTGCAACCTTCTCGCCGACGTGATGACATTGTGAATGTAAGCCCGGCTTCAAAATCAGTAGCTTCTACTTTTGCAAGCATCACTCTTGATCACATGAATTTTGGGGGCCATGTAACAGAAGCACAAATATCAACAAAATGTCGTTATTTTGGCAAAGTCATTGATTTTGTTGATAGCATTCTAATGGAGAGACCAGATTCTTGCAATCCCATTCTATTGAATTGTTTGTATGGGTGTGGAGTTATCCAATCTGTATTGACCACATTTGAAGCTACTAGTCAACTGCTCTTTGCAGTTAATCGGGGCCCTTCATCGCCTATGGAAACTGATGATGGGAATGTGAAGCATGTTGACAAAGAAGATACAGATCATTTGTGGATTTATGGTTCATTAGCTAGCTACGGTAAACTTATGGACCATCTAGTGACCTCCTCCTTGATATTATCTTCATTCACAAAGCACTTGCTTACACAGCCCCTTACAAGCTGTGATACCCCTTTCCCACGGGATGCAGAAATGTTTGTCAAGGTCCTTCAATCTATGGTGTTGAAGGCGGTGCTTCCAGTATGGACTCATCCCCAGTTTGTTGATTGTAATCATGAATTTATTTCTACAGTTATTTCTATTATCAGGCATGTTTATTCAGGAGTTGAAGTTAAAAATGTAAGTGGCAGCAGCAGTGCTCGTATAACTGGGCCTCCTCCCAATGAAACAGCAATTTCAACCATTGTAGAGATGGGGTTTTCTAGGTCTAGAGCAGAAGAAGCTTTGAGGCAAGTTGGGTCTAATAGTGTGGAGTTAGCAATGGAGTGGTTGTTTTCCCATCCAGAGGAAATACAAGAAGATGATGAACTTGCGCGTGCACTTGCCATGTCCCTCGGTAACTCTGAATCAGACACTAAGGATGCTGCTGCAAATGACAATGCTCAACTGCTTGAGGAAGAGATAGTCCAACTTCCTCCTGTTGATGAGTTGTTATCAACTTGCACAAAACTTCTAGAAAAGGAGCCTCTTGCTTTTCCTGTCCGTGACTTGCTTGTTATGATATGCTCTCAGGATGATGGTCAATATAGATCTGATGTTGTCACTTATATTGTTGACCGGATCAAAGAATGTGGATTGGTTTCTAGTAATGGTAACCGCACCATGCTTGCTTCTCTGTTTCATGTTCTTGCCTTGATTCTTAATGAGGATGCTGTTGCACGGGAGGCTGCTTCGAAGAGTGGTTTGATCAAAATTGCCTCAGATTTACTCTACCAGTGGGATTCTAGTCTTGACAGCGGAGACAAATGCCCAGTGCCAAAATGGGTCACAGCTGCTTTTCTTGCATTAGACAGGCTGTTGCAAGTGGATCAAAAATTGAATTCTGAAATTGCAGAGTTGTTGAAGAAGGAAACTGTGAATAGTCCGCAAACATCAATTACCATAGATGAGAACAAGCAGCACAAATTGCAATCTGCGTTGGGTCTATCTTGTAAGTATGCAGATGTACATGAGCAGAAGAGACTTGTTGAAATTGCGTGTAGTTGTATGAAGAATCAGCTTCCATCAGACACTACACATGCTGTTCTGCTACTATGTTCCAATCTTACGAGGAATCATTCTGTTGCGCTTACCTTTTTTGATGCTGGTGGTTTAAGTTTACTTCTTTCTCTGCCAACCAGTAGCCTCTTCCCTGGGTTTGACAATGTTGCTGCTAGTATTGTTCGTCATGTTCTTGAAGATCCACAAACTCTCCAACAAGCTATGGAATCTGAGATAAAACACAATCTTGTTCTTGCATCTAACCGTCATCCAAATGGAAGGGTCAATCCTCGCAATTTCCTGTTAAGTTTATCTTCTGTAATGTCTCGGGATCCAATAATATTTATGCAAGCTGCTCAATCTGTTTGCCAAGTTGAAATGGTTGGTGAAAGACCTTACATTGTATTGGTCAAAGATCGTGATAAAGATAAATCTAAGGAGAAGGATAAGTCATTGGAGAAAGACAAAGCACAGAATAACGATGCAAAAGTTGGTTTGGGAAATACAAACACAGCAGCTTCTGGGATTGTTCATGGAAAAAATCATGATTCAAATTCAAAGTGTGTGAAAAGTCACAAAAAGCCTACCCAAAGTTTTGTTAATGTGATAGAACTTCTCTTTGAATCTGTATGCACTTTTGTTGTCCCTCCTTTGAAAGATGACACTGCTTCAAATGTTCTCCCTGGCTCCCCAACACCTACTGACATGGACATTGATGTCTCTACAGCTAGGGGGAAAGGAAAGGCAATTGCCACTGTGTCTGAGGGGAATGAAATCAGCAGCGAGGAAGCTTCTGCATCACTTGCAAAAATAGTATTTATTTTAAAGCTTCTAATGGAAATATTGTTGATGTATTCATCGTCTGTTCATGTTCTGCTTCGACGAGATGCTGAAATGAGCAGCACTAGGGGCACTTGTCAAAAAAATCATGTTGGTTTAAGTGTTGTTGGAATATTCTACCACATTCTTCGTAATTTTCTTCCATATTCTCGAAATTTCAAAAAGGACAAGAAAGTTGATGGTGACTGGAGGCAGAAACTAGCAAACAGAGCTAACCAGTTTATGGTGGCTGCCTGTGTTCGTTCTACAGAGGCAAGGAGGAGGGTTTTTACTGAGATTAGCAATATCATAAATGAATTCGTTGATTCACGCAATGTCAATGGCGTTAAGCCACCAGGCAATGAAATTCAGGTGTTTGTTGATCTACTTAATGATGTATTGGCTGCTCGCACACCTGCTGGCTCAAGCATCTCAGCAGAAGCCTCTGCCACTTTTGTTGATGCTGGTCTAGTTAAATCATTAACTCGCACTCTCCAAGTTTTGGACTTGGACCATGCTGACTCATCTAAAGTCGCTACTGGCATTATCAAAGCTCTTGAATTGGTAACCAAGGAGCATGTTCATTCAGTGGATTTGGGTTCAGGGAAGGGTGATAATTTGATTAAGCCTTCTGATGCTAGTCAACCTAGAACAGACAATAATGGTCACACATCTCAGTCCATTGAAACGACATCTCAGGCTGATCATTCTATTCAGGTTGACCATGATAGATCTTACAATGTGATTCAACCTTATGGTGGATCTGAAGCTGTCACTGATGATATGGAGCACGATCAAGATCTTGATGGGGGCTTTGCTCCTGTGAATGAGGATGACTACATGCATGAAAATGCTGAGGATGCTAGAGGTCTTGAAAATGGAATTGAAAACGTGGGACTGCGGTTTGAAATCCAACCTCATAGCCGAGGAAATCTCGATGATGATGATGATGATGTGGGTGATATGTCTGGAGATGACGGTGAGGATGAAGATGATGAGGATGACGAGGAACATAATGATTTGGAAGAAGATGAAGTCCATCACTTGCCGCATCCTGACACAGATCAAGATGATCATGAAATGGATGATGATGATTTTGATGAAGTGATGGAGGAGGAGGAGGAAGAGGAGGAGGAGGATGAAGATGGGGTGCTATTGAGACTTGAGGAGGGCATTAATGGAATTAATGTATTTGATCATATTGAGGTTTTTGGAAGAGAAAATAGTTTTCCAAACGAAGCCCTTCATGTGATGCCAGTTGAAGTTTTTGGATCAAGGCGTCCAGGGCGGACAACATCTATCTACAGCCTTTTGGGCAGAACTGGTGATAATGCTACTCCTTCGCGACATCCACTTCTAGTTGGGCCTTCTTCTTTCCATCCTTCTACTGGGCAATCAGGTGATTTCCTTTATAAATTTGTTAATTTCGGGTTTTATTACAATAGTTGTCTGTATTTACTCCCCTTAACTTCAATAATGATGCATTTTCTTTATCCCCTCAAAAAAATAAAATAAATACAGATAGTACAACAGAAAACTCAGCTGGTTTGGATAATATCTTTCGCTCACTGAGGAGTGGACGTCATGGACACCGTTTGAACTTGTGGAATGACAGTAACCAGCACAGTGGTGGGTCAAATGCTGCTGTTGTACCACAGGGACTTGAAGAGTTGCTTGTGTCTCAGTTGAGGCGACCTGCCCCTGAGAAGTCATCATCTGATAATAACACAATAGAAGCAGGTCCTCATAATAAAGTTGAGGTCAGCCAGGCACTTGATTCAGGAGGTTCAAGGCTAGGAATCCCAGCTGAAAGCAATGCAGTTCAGGACGGAGGTACAGCGATTCCTGCTTCAATAGATAACAATAATAACAATGCTGATACTAGGCCTGGAGGACATGGATCTCTGCAAACAGATGTGTCAAACACTCACTCACAGGCAGTTGAGATGCAGTTTGAGCATAATGATGCAGCTGTACGGGATGTTGAAGCTGTGAGCCAGGAGAGTAGTGGCAGTGGGGCAACCTTTGGTGAAAGTCTTCGGAGCCTAGATGTTGAGATTGGAAGTGCTGATGGCCATGATGATGGTGGAGAAAGGCAGGTTTCAGCAGATAGGATAGCTGGTGATTCACAAGCTGCACGCACAAGAAGAGCAAACATGCCTTTTGGTCATTCTTCTCCTGTAGGTGGGAGAGATGTGTCCCTACATAGTGTTACTGAGGCTTCTGAAAATTCAAGCCGAGAAGCAGATCAAGATGGTCCTGCAGCTGAGCAGCAGGTGAACAGTGATACTGGATCAGGGGCAATTGATCCTGCCTTTCTGGATGCTCTTCCTGAGGAACTGCGTGCTGAAGTTCTCTCAGCTCAGCAGGGTCAAGTGGCTCAACCATCAAATGCTGAGTCTCAGAATGCTGGGGATATTGATCCAGAATTCCTTGCAGCCCTTCCCCCAGATATTCGAGCCGAAGTTCTAGCTCAGCAGCAAGCCCAAAGGCTACATCTATCTCAGGAGTTGGAAGGGCAACCCGTTGAAATGGATACAGTCTCGATAATTGCAACATTTCCTTCTGAATTACGAGAAGAGGCAAGTTTGTCAATTAAATACAGTTTTACAGAAGTTAGTTTGTCTCTGAAGAATCCTTTTTTTATTTTGTTCAGGTTCTTTTAACCTCATCTGATGCTATCCTTGCCAATCTTACACCTGCTCTTGTTGCTGAGGCAAATATGTTGAGGGAGAGGTTTGCACATCGATACAGTCGTACCCTCTTTGGTATGTATCCCAGAAGCCGTAGAGGTGAGACTTCTAGGCGTGGTGTAGGTAATGGTTCTGGCTTGGATGGTGCAGGGGGAAGCATTACTTCCCGTAGGTCTGGTGGAGCTAAGGTTGTTGAAGCTGATGGGGCTCCTCTAGTTGACACAGAAGCTTTGCATGCCATGATTCGATTATTTCGCATAGTTCAGGTATTATTTGATGATATGGACTCGGAAGAAGTCCTCAAAATAAGCACAATTTTTAATATTAATAATAATTTGTTCCTAATTTTTGCAGCCACTATATAAAGGTCAACTGCAGAGGCTTCTTTTGAATCTTTGTGCTCATAGTGAGATCAGAATTTCTCTGGTGAAAATTCTGATGGACTTGCTACTGCTTGATGTAAGAAAGCCTGCCAGTTATTTTAGAGCAATTGAGCCCCCATACAGGCTATATGGTTGTCAGAGCAATGTGATGTATTCACGTCCTCAATCTTTTGATGGTGAGTAATTGTGATTAATCTTTGTCTGTACCTTGCCCCTTTTGAGAACAATTTTCTTTTAAAAATATCTGAAATAATGTTCTTGTCTAGTCAGTGCATGCATTTTGGGACTTCATGTTAAGTGCATGTTTGGTTGATAGTTGGGATGACCCAAGCTATGGTTTTTAGTGTGTATGTTCAGTTTTAAGTGAAAATTGCATTTTTGGTAACTTTTTAACACAAATGTGGGTCCCAAACCATTGTTAGAGCAAAAGTGAAAAGAAGTTACTTTCCTATTGGATCAAACCTTGTTTGCCAACTATAAACCAAACACACTATAAACCATAGTTGTTGGGACTTTTGTTTTCCTACTCCTCCAGCTTGGCTACCATATCTGAAGGACTTCAGTTATCTGATTCCCCCAGCTTGTTTTCAATTATGAACGTTTATATCATTTGAAAGATATTTTCTTTAAATGTTTAATAGTAGATGTGATAGGAGATGAGTTTATTAACACATTATGTATTGTATTTAACACTGAAGGGATATTATTTTGAAAGGCATTTTAAATAACTGTTTTATGACATGAATTTATTAATACTTTGTGTTTTGATTGATTACATAGGGGTGCCCCCCTTGCTTTCTCGGAGAATTCTGGAAACTCTCACTTATCTTGCTCGTAATCATCCATATGTGGCAAAGATTTTGCTTCAGTTTAAGCTGGACCGTCCTGCACTCATTGAACCAAATAATGCTGATGTTGCACGTGGCAAAGCTGTGATGGTTGTTGAAGATGAAGTAAATATAGGTGGAAGTAATGGAGGTTACATATCCATCGCAATGCTTTTGAGTCTCTTGAAACAACCCCTTTATTTGAGGAGCATAGCCCATCTTGAGCAGGTGACGGTTTCATTTTATTGGCATCTAGAGCATAAAATGTTGTTGGCCTGTAGACAATGCTGACATGATTTGTTGTGTATTTGTTTTCAGTTGCTAAATCTACTCGATGTTATCATTGATAGTGCTGGAAGCAAGTCAGGTTCATCTGAAAAATCCCAGATATCTACTAACCCAGTATTGGGCCCACAGATTTCTGTGATGGAAGCAGATGTGAATACAGATCCGGTTATTTCTTCTGGTCTTGTTGCATCTTCTAAAATTGATTATTCTTCAAGACCCATATCCTCTGCTAATAAGGAATATGGGACTCAGGAAGTATTGAGCAATCTACCACAAGCAGAACTTCAGCTTCTGTGCTCGTTGCTTGCAGTAGAAGGGTATGCTTATGCCCTTATGCTTGTAGGTTGTGTGATTCTGGTTCTATATGCTGTGTTTTTGTATACTTAGTTAACATCTCTGTGATGCGAGTATAAGATTCGTGACATGATATCCGATCTTTTAATTAACCTATCTTGTTGCTCGGATCTTGATATCTGTGCACTTTTTTTTTTTAAATTATTACACAATACTTAGACCATAGGGTCTTGTTATTGTTATGAAATCATTTGTAAATAATTTAGCAGTGATAGACTGCATCTCATGTTTCTTGTATTTCTTCCAGTTTGTCAGATAATGCATATGGTCTTGTTGCGGAGGTGATGAAAAAATTGGTGGCAATTGCTCCGATTCATTGTCAGCTTTTTGTCACTCATTTGGCTGGAGCAGTTCAAAATTTGACTTCATCTGCAATGAATGAGTTGTGTATTTTCAGTGAAGCAATGAAAGCTCTTCTCAGTACAACATCTTCTGATGGCGCTGCAATTCTGAGAGTTTTGCAAGCCTTGAGTTCCCTTGTCACCTCATTGGCTGAGAAAGAGAATGATGGAACAATTCCTTCCCTTTCTGAGGTTAGGGAAATCAATTCAGCATTAAAGCCCTTGTGGCATGAACTGAGCTGTTGCATAAGCAAAATAGAGTCTTACATTGAGTCAGCATCTGAGTTTTCTACCCCTTCTAAAACACCTGTGTCCAAACCATCTAGTGTCATGCCTCCACTTCCAGCTGGTTCTCAAAACATCTTGCCATATATCGAATCTTTCTTTGTGGTTTGTGAGAAGCTGCATCCTGCACAGTCAGGTGCTAGTCATGACACAACTGTTCTTGTTATTTCTGATGCTGAAGATGCTAGCACATCTGGTACTCAGCAGAAGACGTCTGGACCTGCTATCAAAGCAGATGAGAAAAATGCCGCTTTTGTTAAGTTCTCAGAGAAGCATCGGAAGCTACTAAATGCTTTCATCAGGCAGAATCCTGGCTTGCTCGAGAAATCTTTTTCACTCATGCTGAAGATCCCAAGATTTATTGATTTTGATAACAAGCGGTCTCATTTCCGATCAAAAATTAAGCATCAGCATGATCATCATCACAGCCCATTAAGAATATCTGTAAGAAGGGCGTATGTTCTTGAAGATTCCTATAACCAGCTTCGTATGAGATCAACTCACGATTTGAAGGGAAGGTTGACTGTTCACTTCCAAGGGGAGGAAGGTATTGATGCAGGTGGACTTACAAGGGAATGGTATCAATTGTTGTCCAGAGTTATTTTTGACAAAGGAGCACTGCTTTTTACTACAGTGGGCAATGAATCAACATTCCAGCCGAACCCTAACTCTGTTTATCAGACTGAACATCTTTCTTATTTCAAATTTGTTGGTAGAGTGGTAAGTTCTTTGACTTCTCTTTATTTTGCTATTGGTAATTCTATCATATATGCTGGTTTCTTATGCCTTTCTACCTTATCCAGGTCGGAAAAGCATTGTTTGATGGTCAGCTCTTGGATGTCCATTTTACTCGGTCATTCTACAAGCATATCCTAGGGGTCAAAGTTACATATCATGATATTGAAGCCATTGATCCTGACTATTTCAAAAATTTGAAATGGATGCTTGAGGCAAGTGCATTTTTGTAGTCTTCCTGTCCGCACTCAATTTTTACGATTGTTATTTGCGTTTTCATTATGAAAATTATCTCATGTTTATTGTATGATTGCAGAATGATATCAGTGATGTTCTTGATCTTACTTTTAGCATTGATGCTGATGAGGAGAAGTTGATATTATATGAACGAACAGAAGTACATTCTCTGCTCTTAAACTTTTAAAGTTTCTGTTGTAGGATTGGTTGTGCATTTTTTATTGTCTAATTTTGATGATTATGCTAGGTGACTGATTATGAGTTAATTCCTGGTGGACGGAATACTAAAGTTACGGAGGAGAACAAGCATCAGTATGTTGATTTGGTTGCTGAGCATCGGTTGACCACTGCTATTCGACCTCAAATAAATGCTTTCTTGGAAGGATTCAATGAATTAATACCCAGGGAGTTGATATCTATATTCAATGACAAAGAGCTAGAATTATTGATTAGTGGACTTCCTGATATTGATTGTGAGTCTTGTTCATTATTTTACATAACAGATATTGATGTCATTTTTGTTTATTTGCTCAAAATGTTCGGTCACTTAACCAGTCTTTAAACTCTGGAAAGAAGTTCACAATTAATTCAACATCTTATTTCAGTGGACGACTTGAGAGCAAATACAGAATATTCTGGATATAGTGCTGCATCACCGGTTATCCAATGGTTTTGGGAGGTTGTTCAAGGGTTCAGCAAAGAAGACAAGGCTAGACTATTGCAGTTTGTGACAGGCACATCCAAGGTAGATTTCTTTCATAGATTTTATTTTTTATATTTTTTTTATATCTTTTACTCCCTCCGATCTTATACATAAGTAACTTTTAACTGAATAACTCCAACTAAGGAATGTTAGTTAACTCATCAAAATTATTTAAAAAATAAGTTTTTTTTTTCCAAATTATACCTCTAGCATAAATGTGTTAATAAATGCTTCTAAGTCTTTTAATATCTTTTTCTCCCTGTTATTCCACAATGTATCTCATTTCCATAATTAATTGAATCTCTGAGAATTGGTGACCAATATAAAAGAACAAAAATTTCTAGACCGAAGGGAGTATTAGCAATTAGGAATAGGACAAAAGTGAAAATCATGAATTAATGAGATAGTTGGTGACCTATACAAGGGACCCAAAAATTCGAAGGAAGTATTAGCAATTAGGAATAACACAAATTTGCAGTGGTTTTCAATGTTAAGTTGGTTCCGTGTTTTGTAGACTTGGAGCTCTTGGAACATGTGGTATATAATTTGGGTTTTGATTTTTGCTATCTACATTTCAGGTTCCTTTGGAAGGTTTTAGTGCTCTTCAAGGCATTTCAGGTTCCCAGAAGTTCCAGATACACAAGGCATATGGAAGTATTGATCACTTGCCTTCTGCTCATACATGGTAACCTTTTTCTACTTATCAATTTGTTAATATTTTTTTTTTCAAGTTCTAGGCTATAATTCTTCAGTTGTAGGTAGTTACTAGTTATTATCACGAGTTGAACCTATTAACACGAATTCTTCTTTATGCAGTTTCAATCAATTAGATTTGCCGGAGTATCCATCAAAACAACACTTGGAAAAGAGGTTGCTGCTTGCGATTCATGAAGCAAGTGAAGGATTTGGATTTGGTTGAGAAGTTCCTTTTTTATTTTTTTTTTTGGGGGGGGGGTGACCCAAAGAACTGTATTACATTGTAGGTTAGATGCTATTTTTAAAATGGCACAGGGGGTTGACAAGATTCCGAGTTTATATCATGTTAATATGTTGTACAGTCCTATATATTTGCAATGAGAAATGCCTTCGGCAGTTTAAACTATCCGTTATTTCTCTTCTGCACCAAGATATTTGTTATGATTTATCACTTAGATTTAGATGAGGCTACAAATATATTAAAGTTCAATATAGATTTCTAGAATGTTCTATTAGGTTTTATATATGTTAGTGTTTTATGAAGGAAAATATAATGAATGAAATTAGAGTTTATTTTGTGTTTAGTGAGGGAACCTCTACTCTAATGATGGAATTTAGAGGTAAGCTTCACTCTAGCGAGGTATTTATTTATTTTTTAAATTTTGGTTACTAATAATTTGTTGCTTTTGTTGAGAGAGGGTTTGAAGTCTTTTATGCTTCTTTTTATATGAAATACGGTTACATTTCATACTAAATTGTTATGAACAAAAATTAAAAATAATAATGTTTTTATTAGAGTAGAGGCACCTTTTTAAAAAATAAAATAATACTATAATTTTCATGTATTATATTTTCTTTTATAAAATACTTACATATATAAATCTAATAGAACATTCTAAAAATTTTAATTGGCCTTGAATATATTTACAGCATTCACTGAGTCCATCAAAAATTTTAAACTCAATTTAGGGGTTGTGATTTAAATGTCAATTACATAATATCATCGGAAGCACCTAAAGTTAAAAGGTCAGTGTCCATTTTTATAAGGACATACTCTAAAAACTAAAAGCATTCATTAATTTTTTAAATTTTATCTTCGATTGAATTGAATTTAGTTTAAAATAAGGATATCATAGGTAATGAATTTGACTTTAATATAAGTATAGATCAATATCTTTAGAAATTAATATATTTTTTCAATTTTCAATATTAGAACTTTTACCGATGGAAATAATTTTTATTTCATGTATTTATATATAAATGGATAAAAAAAGTAATCATTAATTCATATTGAAAATAAATAAAATTAGTAAGTCATAGTGGTAATAATGTTGTATACTTATTACCATGTTCTATCTAACATGATCCCTTTTATAATGATCCCCGTATGGTCTCGTCCATTTTACCCACATCAAGTTTGCATGACCTAAAACAAATAGCAAACAAATCACTTTTCAAAATTGCAGCATATTCCTTAGTTCTTGATGAAATGCTCTAGGTTTCTTTAAAAAAAAAAATTTAATTCTCTTTTTTTTCAACAATTTTTCATCTTCATCAAAAAGTATTGTTCATCTCCCTTACTTGAGTACTGATCATCTCTATTCGATAGCTGCCTAAACACTTAATCATAAATCTCTCTTTTAGATTAAACAATAAAAAGTTGTTAAGATTTAACGAAATCAATAGAGAATGACTTTAATGACGGCGATTCAGAATGAACAATGTAAAAGCCATGGATGTCGAGAAACACAAAGTTTCCAGCTTTGTTGAAAATACACAAGCTTATTTCAAAATCACAAAAAGAAAAAACTTTACACTTTGCTCGCTTCCACCCATTCCTTCTCCACAAGCACATACCACACCAACGTCGACAATGATTCCTCCCTCCTCGTTGGTCCTCTTACTTTGCCGTTGGACAATCTGCAACCATCACAGTTCTGTCCTCTCAATTTAGGGTGAAAACAACATGAATCATAGAGAAAATAACATTTCCTAAAAAAGGTACAAGCTTTGATATTAACGAAAATCACCAAAACAAAAACACAAAATTTCAGAAATTAACACAATCCGAGAATAAAAAAGAAACATGCATTACCTAGATGTTCAGTTTGGGTCTGGAATTAGAAAAGAAACTTGGAATCAAAATGAAATCCCTCCTCGTCGATCTTGCTATTATACAGCGAAAGATCTCGCAGCTTACCATAACAACAAAGCAAAATGTAGAATAAAAATGCAAACTTTGGTTCTAACTAAAACAACCAAGTCAAGCATCACAAAGAGAAATACATTACCCAAAAACTGCAGAAATTTCTCTAAATTAAAAACTTTTTTTTGTTCCATAGAGTGTTAGAAATTCATTTGAACAATTGGAGAAACCTAAAGAGAGAAAACAAAATAGAAGAGAGGAAAAGAAAGAATAAATAAGTGAAGCAAAACCATAATGAGCCGCTACTTTGCGCGCCACACTCTCATCTGTGCGCTTCACACCACGCTATTTTTTTTTCATTTTTGCCCCTCGCACGGATAATGTAACACCCGAACTTTTAGAAATTAATCCATATTAGAAATTTTATAATTTTAGCTACAAGATTTTCAAAGTTTTACTTATTGTAATTGAATTCCACATGACAATATCTATGTAATAGATATTTTTAATTATTTTAAAAGTAAATAGTTGAAAAATGACCAAAATACCCCTATATTGGTCTAAATAAAAGGTATTTTTAGTAAATAACTAAAGAATATAGAAAATTGTAGATAATTATAGAAAAAACATTTTTATGCTTAGAATAATATTTTAATATTTTTAGATTTTTTTCTGAAATTTTTTCAAAAAATCAGTTTTTGTAAAAAGACCAAAATGCCCCTACGATTCCTAAAACAATTAAAATATTTATTTTATTGAATTTAAATTTTAATAAAATTATATTGAGTCTATTTATATGTAATATGTGTGGATATAAAATTTTATAAATTTTTTTTGTATAATATTTTACAAATTATAATTTTATTTATAAATTAGTCCTTGTTATACTAAATATTTCATTATAAATAGTAAATAAATTTCGAAAAATTTAAGAAAATTATTATAGCCTTTATATTATATTTCAAAGGTTTATAATTATATTTTTATATGAATTGGTAATTACCAAAATACCTTCAATAATTATTTCAACATCAAGTTTTAACATTATGTGACCACTTGATGTCTAAAAAGTCATTAATTTCATCAGATTCCATCTTTTACCTAAGCTTGTTGAATTTTGGAGATTTTGTCTCACAAAATGATTGCAAAATGACAAATAACTTTTCTAAAAGGTTAAAAAAATAATTTGTTATGAAAAAGTAATATTTGAGGACAAAATATAGTGAATAACTCGTGATCTTGGTGATAGGGCCACATAGTGAATTTTTATTAATTTTTATTCTCTTAAAAATCAATTAAATAAATTATTTACTATTCAATTTCTCCCCTATAAATAGCAAGCTCTCTTTGAGAAAAATTCACACTATTCTCTACTCTTCTTGAAGCTTTACTTTTGCCATAATTTCTCTCAAATTCTCCTTCCCAAAATATTTTACAAAAATTCTACTTATATTTAGCAAAATTCAAAAATAAATCACTTATTTTAGTGATTTCTTTTGAAATTGTTAATACTTGAAGTTTGAGGATATATTCATCTTCTTCAAGTTCTACTCATATACAAGGTAAGGGGGGAGGGAGGATCATTGGGTTTTAAGGGTAGTAATGAATTAAGAATTATGGGTTTGCCCTAGACCCGTAAGATTTATTATATTTGCTTTTAAATATTATATAAATTTCATGTTATACTTTGATTATGTTATTATTATCTTACTTGAATTAATTGTTACTATGAATTCTTTAAATATGATTATTTTATTATTTTTAGTTTTATTATTAATTTAAATTATATTGTAATATAGACAAAATTTTCACAGCGTACTTGTAAAAGTTATAAGTTAAGCTGTGGATATTGAAATATTATAAAATATAATTGTGGCTAAGGTTAAGATAGAATATTATTAACTTAAAAGGTTATAATTTTATGACTTATAATAAATATTTGTCAAATTATAGAATATTGGACTATTAACGTTGTGGACTATACATATATATAGATATATACCTTTGCAGCATGAGGACAAGGAATTATGACCAGAGACATAAGAACCTAATTTCTATGAGACTGGATTCATTTGGACCTTGAGATCCAGGACCATCTTGGATAATTTTCTAAGCATTATTGAACAACTATGGACTATATTATTTATTAAATAAAGAAAAGACCTTTAATAATAATAATAATAATAATTTATAATTTGTGAGAAATTTATATTATAATTAATATTATTTTATTGGTATTTATTATTCTATTAAGTTATAATTTTATCTGTTATGATTGTTTGTAGATTTATTGTGTATTTCTGTGATATTATGGATGATTGTAGTGCTACATCATTTCATTTGCATATAATCATGAGAAAGATATGAAAAAAAATGGTTTCAGCTAAGTGAAATGATATATAAGAATGAAGGGTAGATAGTTGAACGGTTAAAGAAAAAATTAAAATACATATGTTGGAGAATTTAACCGCTTATTCTATAGTCCCTGTGAGTTTTGAAAATATATATCATTAGCTGAAACTATGGTTTTCGAAAACGGAAACAAGCAGCAATATCTGGGGGGCCAATAGTAGGGGTTTTGTTTTGTGACAAGACTTGGCAGAGACGCGGTTAGGTTGGAGATCCCCAATGGAGTGGGAGCGCCCAGGTAACCGGGGCATCTCCGTGCGGACTTAACCAACTCCGACAACTACTTAAGGCATCCATATCGGTTGAGAGTGTGCTCTTAATATTATGAGATCCGGATATTGTTACGAGAATTGTAAAAAGAGCACATGTACTCCCGATGTTTCCGAAGTTGTTTTTTTTGGAAAAGTTCAGTGGTGCACCAGCCAATTAAAATATTAAAAGATAATGAGAGTCAGTATGCATACATTCCATTATCATAAGCATTCATTAATGTGAATATTGTGATGTGATTGGTTGATAATTTCTTTTAAAGTTTATATTATTATTATACTATATTTAATTTATTTTTTTAGATGTTCTTAATTTCATTATTATCTCCTATTATTACTCAATGAATATCTCCTTACCCCTCTTTTATATTTCTTTTGTTTATAAAAAAATCATGATGGGGATATAGATGATGATGGTGAGCAAGCTCGTCAGGGATGATGATGTCAACTTCAGTGGCATAAATCACTGAAATTTCAAGATTTTCTATAAGTGTTTTGTGATGTGTTTTCCAATAAACTCTGATAAGGATGTTTACTTTTATTGTAACATATTTGTGGGTAGATCCAAGAGTTTAACTTATGTGTGTATTTTATGAAAAACAGTTTGGATTTGATTGAGTTATGAATTTGTAATATATTTCACAATATTTATAATATTTTTAATATAAAAAAAAATTCTCTAAAAATTTGGTCATTTAGTTAAAGTTTACTCAAATGTAATAAGGGTGTTACAGATAATAATGTCCGTTTTGTAACTTGAAATGGACAATACTCGCACACAATAATGTCTATTTTAAAATTTAAAATCAACCCACACTCGGACATTAACATCTGTATCTCAACTTAAGTTAGAATTCGAACACTATTGTCTGTAACAATACAAACATTAATGTCTGTCTCAAAACAAATATTAGTGTCCGTATTTCTGCACTTTAGAGATTCCTCCATTACTATATATGAACGAAAGAAAAAGAAAAGAATAATACAAATAAAACATACCTTCAACTCTACGATGTTTACACCACTTTATATTTTACAAATGCCAACACAACATCACAAATTTTATACCCTTTGATGAAATGTGTTTAAGTGTAGAGAAAATGAGTTTTGAATAAAATGAAGAAGAGTGAGGGAATAACATTTGAGATAAGTTTCGATTTGAGTAATTAGATATCCTAACAGACAAAACGGATGTTATTTTCCGTTTTTATTCTTTGCTCGGACATTATGATCCGTTTGGATATTTTTAAGTTAACATTCGGGTGTTAATGTTTGTTTCAATACGGACACTATCATCTATTTTATTTATAACTCCAAAAAAATAAAAAATATTCACCCGAACACTATTATTCGAGCTAAGGTCAAAATTAAAAAAAAAAAATTAAATATGGTACACAATGAAAAGTAAGGGGCACGCATAATAATTACCCCATAATGTGAGTCTCAAATCTTTTATATGTAAAATTATTTTCTTTTTTCATTGATTCATAGAAGCTGTAGAAAAGAAGACAAAAGCAGCATAAGCAGAAATTTTTGAAAAAAAAGAAGTTTTTAGAGAAAGAAGACTATCCAGGAGTTGGATATGGAACTGGAAGGCCCAGTTTATAATTTTTCTTTTTGATTGTTATAACTGGCTTATCAAATATAAAAAATAAATTTGAATGGTTGATTAAAAACACAAAATCAAATGGCTTATTTTCAAAGGACCACCGGAGAACCACCCTAAAAGGACCCCCTATTACCAACCACGAGCAGGAGTGCATGAGCCGTTCCTTTCCTTTTTCTCTGAGTAGAAAGGAAGAACAGAATTGTCCGCTATGGCATTCTCTTCAACGTCGTCGTTCCACTTCTCCCCTCTGCGTTTTGCGTTCCACATTCAAACTCTTTCCCCTATGTATTTCTCTTCAAATTCGTCATTGCATTTACTTTCCACTTCCAAATTCAACCTCAACCGCAGCCATCTTCACCAACACCACCACCACAACCGAAGCAATTTCAAGTTTCGTGCTTCTAGCTCAGCCTCTTCTTCTTCTTCGGGAAATGGCACCAACCTCATTTTATTTAGCTCCGCTCTCACCGTCACTTTTGCGGTGGCTAATCGCGTGCTTTACAAATTAGCTCTTGTTCCCATGAAAGATTACCCCTTTTTCCTCGCTCAGTTCAATACTTTTGGGTAGAACTGTTGCATCAATTGTTTCCTCTTTTCATTACTTTCATTTATTGTTTTAACTCTCAAAACCCAACTTAAACTTATCTCATTGTTTAATTTTTGCTTTTTTGGGTTTATTAATAGTGAGATTAGATATGTTGTGTATGTTGCGAATAATTATGATTTGTCTTATGTAGGTATGTTGTTATATACTTTACCATCTTATATATTCGATACCGTGCGGGAATTGTGACCGACGAGATGCTGGCAATTCCAAAATGGCGCTTTCTGGCCATTGGGTTTCTAGAAGCTTTGGGATTGGTTATTGGGATGTCTGCTGGAGGTACTGTTTTTCGTTTGGTTTTTATTTTTCTGTTTTGTTTTTAACCTTCTTATATTCTTACTGAGTTGAAGCCTGAGGGTGTTGATAATTGATATAGACATATAGTATATGTTGGTAAAATATCCCATTTGAGTTGTCTTAAATGTGTATCGAAATGAAAAAAATAAAAATTCTAAGTATATTAGATTTTATAGTGTAAGGTGCTATAAACTAAGTTGGTATTACTGTTTAACAGAATAAGCAACTTGTTTTTCTTTTTGTTGGATATGAAACAAGTAATAAAAAAAGAGTGAAATGAAAGTTAAAGAAGAAAAAGAAATAAAGGAATGTGAAGTTTGAAATGTTTCTGGAGGAAAGAACAAAAGCACTCCCTGCACATCGTATGATGTGTAAATTGAAAGTGAGTTTCCAAAGTCTACCAAGCAATGAAGAGTAAAAAGCAAAACTTGCATACTGTGAGTGCTGGCTTTCAGTGTTTCTATACTGAATATTTGTTACCTTCTGCAGCCATACTTCCTGGACCAGTCATACCCATATTGAATCAGGTATCTTAAATATTTTATGCAGCCCTTGTCATCAAGTGACAGGAGAGGCTGACAAACAAAAATTCAGATTGTCTTCATTTCAAACCATATACTCTGCCCTTTATTTATAAGGGTTTTTCGAATCTGTGAAGTTTAATTTATTTTCAAGTTCTCATTTGTCATACATAAGACAAGGTCTTATTATAGACAACCTGCTCACATTTTACGTAATATATGGATTGCATCATCGCATGCTATTCAGAAGTGCCAGAGATTTAAGAACTTTCTTGAATGCTGTGGCATTGACTGAGTTTAAACAGTGATCTTTGACAAGCATGATGCTTTTTTGTAATAAATTCAGAATTAGGGGTATTATAACATTGATCAATAACATAGACCTACTAATTTGTTAGCAATGACTATTAATCAGGGAGTTTTGACATTTATCAACTTTTAGTATCGTAGAATCTAAGACTACTTTAGCATCTCAATAACCAAAGGTTTTCTTAAACTCTTTTTCTTGCTTTTCTTCTTTCAAAAATACTTCGAGACATATAGCATTATCCAACTTGTTTCTTCAGGGACAATGTTGTCCATTTTTGTTGACTTCACAGATTGAAACTCTTTTGGGTCACTCTGGATTTTTATCATTTGAAAGTATGTAAATAGTATCTAGCTTATAGGGTTATAGGATAACAAAATCTTGTAATTACTGTAATTAGACTAACAATAATATGTGTATTTATTATTTTTGGTCTATATAATTCATCTCCAAATTTTTAGTTTAATAATGAAGTTATAGTGAGAATCACATTATTGTTATCCTTGAGTCTAGGACTCTAGGTAATATTTCAGGTATGTTTCCTTTCAACATGCTCTCATTCATCACTGATGGGCATCGGTTATGTTATTATTGCTGATTGAAGTTGTAATATGAATCATGATCCTCGTCTTAGTATTGTTGCATACACAGACATTATATAGGTAGATAGATATGTCCTTAGCAATTTTAGTAAGGCATCTCTAAATGATGCCAATCAGTGCAATTGATTGGGAAAATTCCAATATTTTTTAGTCTAGGTAGATAGCTATGTCGTTAGCAATTTTAATAAGGCATCTACGCTGATCAATATTGATTGAACCTTATTATATGCATAGTCATGTACTCATATTAGTAATTTTGTTAGTCAGTCTGCTTGATATTTTAATGCATTATTAATTATTACATAAAATTCTTGAAACAACGTCAATGAGTTCCTTTTGTTGCAGACTTTTTTGGTTTGGCAGCTTATGTTTTCTACTCTTCTCTTGAGGAGAAGGTACTCAATCAATCAGATTGCTGGGTGCTTACTAGTAGCTGCTGGTGTTGTGGTGGCTATTACAAGGTAGTTGAACTTTATAATCTGGAGAAATACAATAACCCCTGTCAGGACTCATCATATTCAGGTTTCATGTTGAGTTCTCTAACCAGGTCAAATGCCTGTATGAATACTTATTAATAGGTCACGTGAAAATGTCCCGTGAATGAGGTTGGATGAACACTCATTTTAGGCACCTAAAGATGCATGTAATTTGGTCATCTGAATCAAGATGGCCTTAATTTAGATCCTAAATCATATAAAACAACATCAGAATTATCTTTCTATTTATGGGCAATGATAACAACGTCAGTGGACTTTCCAATGTAGGGACTACACTGATGTCATTTTCTATGATTTTGAGACTAAACTGATGTCAACTTTCTCTACAGCACCAAATTGATGTCACTTTCTATAATTAAAGGATTAAATTGTTGTTAACTTTCTTAGGACGACTGATGGATGCCAACTATTTTTTCTGGGTCTAAAATTGGAGTTTACTTATTAGGAGAATACATCAGCTACTCATGATCAGCTTATATTTATTGACAGAATCACAGAAAGGATTCAAATATTCACCTTTTGTCCTTCACGCAAAAAACTGTAATTTTGTTCCCTTGTCTTTGTTTTGGAAAAACGCATACTTTATGGAAAATTATCATAGGAAGGTTCTTGGAAAAAATATTTCCAATTTAGGAATCAATAGAGACCACTCATTGAATTGATCAACCACTTGAGTGCTTTATTATTTTTGAATTGGAAATATCTTTACCTAGAATTCATTTCTTGTAACTTTTCAAGTAATATTTGTAGCACACTTATTATTATGTTCCAAAGAAAATTATCGTTAAAATGTTATAACTACCCTGGTTGCTAGCTACTTATAACAAACTCTAGAAATTTGATTGCCTTATATTCATCATTCCTTTTCGTCGTGCTTGTTGGGGTACAAATATCATGCACTCACTGCCTAGTCTTTAGAAATTACTTTAGATTGACGGTAATTCCAGCTTCACTTTAAATGAAGTGGGGTCCATCTGATCATTCCTTTTCCATAATTGCAGTGGCTCTAATGCTGGTCAGATGCTTTCTGAAGTTCAGTTCATTTGGCCAGTTTTGATGATAATTTCTACTGTCTTTCAAGCCTGGGCTTCGGTAATCAAGGTTAGTCCATTATTAGATTTGATTTTTATTAAATGTTGATGGGAAACATTATAATCTGTGTTTTCATGTACTGCAGGAATTTGTTTTCATTGATTCTGCCACTCGATTAAAGGTATGTTTCAATTTACTTTTTTTTAATTTGGGGGAGGGGGTTGTGAAGTCACTGGACTATTATTTCCATTGGCATTTAATTCAGGGGCATCATTTGAAGTCCTTAACCTGTTTATGTGCAGCGCAAGTCACTGGACATATTTGTGGTCAATTCTTTTGGATCTGGATTTCAGGTATGGCTTGCTATGGTAATGCAAATGGTTTAAATATAATACATAGGCGCAACATAAATTACAATGAACTAAACTAAGTATACGTTGCAAAATCTGTAAATAACTTCAATAAAACAGAAGTAATTTTCTACTTTCTCTTTCTTGTATTGCAGGTTTCTTATTGGTTACTTTATTTGGTAATTGAAGAACTATCTTAATTCTTAGAGCAACTCATGTTAGTTCAAATCATATGTTCGATTTCTTTATTTGAAGCTAATTTTAAAATGTACCTCTTTTGTTTGTCTTTGGAGAAATAGCAAACGGTAACTGTTTGAATACTTGGATTATTATTGTGTTTGGGGTCTTGTGAAGTTGTTATTGTGGAGTAGAGTACCATTGATTTATGTGTGTACTAGTTGCACTAGACTAGGACTTGACCTGAAATATAAGTATCAGTAGAAGCATCTGGTTAAGTGCATTTTGTTGGCCAAAATAGAGACCTGATCCTGACAGGTTTCTTCGAGTTTGCAGTGCATTTTTCTTCTATAAAAGCTTTTGTGAATTTTTTATTTATTTATTTTTTAGTTTTTTTTCCTATTTTAGCTTCATTCAAGGTGCAAGCACCTGGGTAGGGGAGGGTACTTGGTGCTTACAAGTTTGTTGTCGAGGAAATTTTTCTAACGGTAGCACATGTTGACTTAAGTCCACGATACTCTCTTATTGAAAGTTTGACTTTATTTTAGATGATGTCTATTTTATGCATATTACTTAAATAAGAATTTTAAGGTATATTTATGGTTGACTTCTGATATATTTTGTAGGCTCTTTTTGTACTTCTCTCGCTACCTCTACTTTCTAACTTGAAAGGCATACCATTTGTTCAACTTCCTTCATATCTTAAAAGAGGTGCTGGTTGCTTACTAAACTTCGGAGCTGATAACCTGGGTAAGCTCTAATAGGTCAGTAGCAATGTAATGAAATATCTTCCCACATGATTTTTATTCTTTCTTGCCTGCATTTCTTTTTTTTTTTTCTTCTGCTGTTCAAACACTGACATAGGAAGCTAGGTATTATGATTATTTTCTTGGGTGCATTCCTATTATTGTCTTACGATCAATTACATGGCATGGAAAAGTATATGACCTTGGACTCTCCAACCACAATGGCTTGCTTTGGTCAGTGGTGTGGGTATAAATTGATATTGGAGCCTTCCACCATGACTCTCAATCGCAAACTGAGTGTTGCAGGTGGTGACACCAGCGCTATATAGCATGGTAGAACCCGGCAACCCTATTGCGAGGTATAGGAGTATGCAAAATGGCTAGATTTTTTGTTGATCTCAGAAGATTCATAACACACGCTAGTGTACTAGGATTATAAACATTAGTAGTATTTGTTTTGGGGAATATTTTTTTCTCTCCTAGAGAACTCATTAAAAAAGTAAATTACCCTTAGCAGATATAAAATTATTTTCCTATGCAAGTGAGTTTAGTGGAAATCTATACAGGTGAGTTATTTTAGTTTTTCTGAACCGTGTTGAAATGTTGTTTATCCTACGTCCTTCTAATTAGTCCACGCCACATCTCAGGTTGTGACGGAGCTCCCTTGCTTCCAGTGCTTTACATAATTACTAATTTGGCATTCAACATATCCCTACTTAATGTAGTGAAAACCTCTTCCGCAGTTGTTGCTTCTCTTATGGTAATGTTGTCAGGTACTTTCTCTACCTATCACTATATTTGGTTACTTTTTTGTATCTCTTGCATGCTTCCTACAGGATTCCAGCAAAACTTTTAAACCAAAGGTATTTTTGCACATAGTGTGCTCTTTGAGCTTTTCAGCTCATGTGTATGTTTATGATTTTTTGCAGTGCCAATTTCTGTTTATATTCTTTCTCTTCCATTACCATATCTTCCTGAGGGAACAAGCTTGAGCCCATCTTTCCTACTTGGCTGTGCAATTCTTGTATGTGGTCTTCTTCTATACAACACAAGCCGACCTTCGAGGAATAGTTCCGAAGTTGATTGAAACAGGCCCATTACATGAAATCAATGATGAAGACAAACTAAACTAACAGTGAGGCTTTCCACCGCACTAAGAATGTCAGCCTTTACTCACTTTGTCTCTGTGAAGTAAATTTTCTCTTTCTATGTCAACCTTCAGTATAGTTGCCATTATTCTTTTGGGTGGAAAATTAGTTCAATTCATACTTTTTAAGGGTCACTTAGCCGCTTTTTTGTGGCTAGGTTCCTCCTTCTGTCATTGGATTATTGTAAACTACGTGTTGTGCATATATTTCTCACAACTTGTGCAAGTGTATTCTCATGTACATTACCATTTAGTGTTTGTTTTGCTAATGAATCAACGTGAAATTCCCGACTAGCAATATATTTGAACGAGATTGAGATTTATATATAAATAAATCATAATGTGTGTCTGGATAAGTAGTGGTAGAATAGATTTTGAGTGGCATTAATTTCATAGAATTGATTTGGCACTAATTCTTTACTTGAGTCACGAGACTAGGTTCTAACATCAATAATCAATTGTCCAAAGATCATCTTCATGGTGTGAAGCGATATCATCGTCCCCTACTTTTGTTAAGATCATCACCTCCAATCGAGATCATGGTGAATGCCTTTGTTATTTAGGTTTTCACACATAGATAAATTGAAAAAGTTGAGGATAAATCAACTAGTTTGGAGTAGGTGAATATTTAAATTGAAATGGGAGACTATACCATAATTCAAGAAATAATGAACAAGAATGAAGAGAAGTCGGATAGTAAATTTAAAATTGTATTTATGAATTCTCTCCACGTTCTCACCGTGTTCTTTCACGATCTATACTAGTGCATTGGGGTCAAATGAAAAAAATGGACCACTTTAAAAGCGACCAATAAAATATAGTTTCAACCATGCATAATTTTATGTACACATTTGGATTCGTTTTTCACATTAAAATCATCGTTTTTTTGGTTCAAACTTGATTTTGTAAGAGGAACACGATTGAACAGCTCCTCCTCTTGTTGAGCACGCTCATCCATCTATGTTTTTCAACTTCTCTGCTAGTTCCCTCGAAATCTCTTATCTGGGTAGTAAGCAGCCAGAACAAATCATTACACAAACTCATTAAATCACTATAATTCAACACCCAAAAGTAAACTACATTGTCACCTCTTCAGGTCTTTTTTCCATGTCATTCATCAAATGTCCTGATATATTCACTTTACACTGCAAGAAAATTTAATATTAGCTACTAAATATTGCTAGATTTTTATTTATAGTTAATTTATATCTAAATAGCTACAAATTAATTATTAAAAATTTTTTTAACTAATACTAATTAGTTACCAAATTAAACTTCTAATTAATTACAGAATATAACTATCAATTAGCTATTAAATAAAATTTCTTAACTTGGTCATTCATTTGAGTGGTATATATTTAAGACAAATATTAAAATTAAACAATATTCAAATGATATTTTTTAAAGGGTCAAATATAATAAAAAATTATAAAAAAAAATATGAAATCTGATGAAAGAGTTAATTCCGTCTTAACTCTAATAATATTGAGTTTTATAAAGAATATTTATAATTAAAAAAAAATACTCCTTTCATTAAATTACTATTATTATTTTACTATTTTTAAGTGAAAAAATTACTACATACTTCTTCTATTTTAAAACTATTGTCATCCTAGCCTTCAAAATTTGTTTCAAAATGATTGTCATTTTTAATATTTCATTGTACAGTTTTTTTTCTTTCCAAACCTATCCCTATGTAGTTAATACATAACCTAAAAACTTCTCTCTGATCACCTTCAACATTCACCAATCAGATTCTATCTTTAGGAGAGAAGTTATTAAAGAGTCAAGTAGTATTAATTTAGGTGAGAAGACAAAATAAAGTGAAGTGAGTAATTAATAGGCGTAATTCAGGTAAATCATATCAAAATTGCGTTGTAATGAGTCATTTTTTAATATGGAGTAGTTAAAATACAATAGTTTTGGAATGGATGGAGTAACTAATTGCTTATTATATATGCGAAGGTAGCATTAATTACACGCTAAGTAGAGATATAAAAGAAGAGTTTTGTTAACCATTGCCCTTAGGGCAATAGTTAAGTCACTCATAAATAGAAACTTTGCATTTAAAATAAATTAAAAATAATTTCGTAACATTAAATAATCTACACTTTTTAACACTAAATTTCTATTCATGAGTTGCTTAACTATTGCCGTAACCTTGGATAGCAAAACCCATAAAAGAATAGAGCGAGAAAATGGTAATTTCTTAGAGTCACTAACTAAAACTCTACTGTAAACAAAGCTCTACCTATTTGGGGGCTACTTTGCCCACTACACATCTTTCTGTGTTCACCCCACAAAACTATTTTTTTATTTTTACCCTTCGGTTGAGGATTAATCCCCGTTTTTTGACTTTGAAACATAGTCCATACGCACCACATTAACGTACGGGGATTAATCCCCGTTTTTTTTAATATACTCAACTATACCCTCAATATAAATATGTTAGTAAATGCTTAAGTTAATTATTACTACCTCTGGTCCTTTTTATAGGACTCTCTAATCAATTCACATAGATTAAGAAAACTACTAATAACCTTATTTAATATCTTGTTTTTTCAAAAAGTATTATAATCTACCAAATTTACCCTTATTTAAAGTCAAACTTTTCAACAAATGCATTACTTATACCCACTATCTCTTCATTTATTACAAGGGTAGACAAGGAAAAAACCAATAATTGCCTCTTAACTTTGTAGGGGGTCTTATATATAGGACCAACAAATTTTCTCTAAAGGGTCTTATATTTTAGACCAGAAGTAGCATATATTTCTCTCTCTTAATTCACTATTTTTCTCACTCTATCATTAATTCAATCTTTGAAAATTCTAGAAGGGTAAAGGGGGAAAACATGCATTAATGAGTTAATTAGTAACTTATATTAAGAACCAAATATTTCTTCTAAAATGCGACCTATATATAGCATCAGAGGGAGTAACTATTAAGATGTAAACTTCACATATGACACAAATCTCAATTCAGATTATGTATAAATATATATTTGTCAAAACAAAAAAGTTATATATGAATATTCAACCAAAGTAAATGAATAAAAAATGGAGCATTGATTGCCCTCAATATAATGCATCAACAAAGAAAAACAATGTCGCATGACGGAGAAGAACGGAGAAATGCAGAGGAACTTGTTTCCGTTTTCTACAGCAACGCAAATATAATAGTTTACTATAACATAGAAAAATGGTTAAAAAATTAAAATCAAGAAATCCAAATAGAGAAAAGAATTGTATGCAATATATTAGATTTTGAGGTAAAAATTACAATTGAAATAGTTTTAAGAATAGCAAAATTATTTGAACAATTGAAATATGATTGTGGCTGTCTCTCTGCGAAGTAAAAGTATCTCAACTTATTCATAGCCTATTGAGCAATTGAAATATTTTCATTTCATTGACATTAAAAACTTGAGTTGCATCGTGTAAGTTCTAACATGCTAGAGATTGCAAAGCAAATCTTGTGAATTCTGCGTTGATGAGTAATGCGATATCCAATTTCTACCAGAAGTAAGTTGCAGACGTCGGTGCAGGGACGCATATATTTGTATTTATCTGTAACTACCAGAAATAAAGATTCCTAAGTTTTGAGTCATACCTTGAGATTCCATTACGTTCTCTACCTAAATTCCAACATCAGGAATTGCCATCTTCAATTTATTTAAAAGGCATTAGTTTAATGGATAACTTAATTTGAAACTCAATACAAAAATAAATGCAATTTAAATAAAATTGGGGGAACGGTAATTAAAAAGTTTCGCATCTAGTCTCTTTGAATATTTTCAAAATCTATATTTTACCAATATTTTTTTCCTATTTTGAAATTTTCCACCAAAATTTTTCCTCTCTCTAACGTCCATATTTTTTTAAAGTCTTTCTTTTTTTAAAGTGTATATCACCAGGCATTTTTGTTTCCAAGATTTTCTTCTCATCTTTAAATCTTTTTAATCTCAAAATTTTTTTGTCCCTGAATGATCTTTTTCAAAAAATTTTCACTTTAAACTATCTAGTTTTTTCTCTCTAATTTTAAAAAGTTTCACATCCAGTGTCTCCCAACATTTTCAAACTTTAAAATTTTCCAATATTTTTTTTCTTATTTTGAAATGTCCCATCAAATTTGTTCCTCTCTATTTTTTGTATATATTTTTTTAAAAAAAATTAATACTTTCTATCTCCAAATATTTTATTTTCCTATATTTTCCTCTCTTTTTGGGAATGAATCCCCTAATGTTCAAAAACATTATAACCTATCATATTGGTATTTTTGTGTCTATCGATTAATATTTATACGAACCCACAAACTTAATATGCATTTAATGGCTATAAAGAGAGAGATAGATACAAAAAACCCTCAACAAAATAGGTCATATTGCTTTTGAATATAAGGGATCATTTTTCCTTATTTTTAGATTTTTTTTACACTTGAAACTTTTTTGTCCCTAAATACTCTTTTTCAAACCATTTCCACTTTAAACTAATTAGTTTTTGCTCTCCAATTTTAAGAAGTTTCACATGTAATCTTTGTTAATATTTTTGAACTCTGAAATTGCCTATCTTCATTTTTTTTTTTGAAATGTTCCATCAAAATTATTTTTTCTCTCTATTATGTATATTTTTTAAAACTCTTTTTTTTTTTAACTTTCTATTCCCACAAATCTTATTTTTCAATTTTTGGTCTCATTTTTAAATGTTTTTCCTCTCAAAACTTTTATGTCCATAAATGATCTTTTTTAAACATTTTTCACTTTATACTATCTTGCTTTTGTTCTCCAAATTTTTAATCTTTCCTAATATTTTTTCATTCTTCATTTTCCCATATTGAAAAGTCCCATCAATTTGTTTTTTCTCTCAAACGTCTAAATTTTTTAAAAGTCCTTTTTTGAAAGTTTTTATCCTCCAATATTTTACGTTCCAAGATATTCCTCTCATTTTTATTTTTTTTTCTCCCAAAACTATTTTTGTCCCAAAATGATTTTTTTTAAAAAAAAAATGACTTTAAACTATCTAGCTTTTTCTCTCCAATTTTTAAAGGTTTCAGATTTAGTTTCTCCAAATATTTTGAAACTCTAAAGTTTTTCAATCTTCACTTTTTTCTATCTTAAAATATCCCATCAAATTTTTCGCTCATTCTAACTCCTAAATTTTTTAAAAGCCTTTTTTTTGGAAAGTTTCTATACTCAAACATTTTACTTACCAAGATTTTCCTCTCATTTTTAGATTGTTTTACTTTGAAATTTTTGTCCCTTAAGGATACTTTTCAAAATTTTCTTACTTTAAACGATGTAGTCTTTTTCTTCTGTTTTTAAAAGTTTCACATCTAATCTCTTCCAATTAAAAATCTATAGTTTTCCAATATTTTTTTCCTAATTTTGAAAGTTCCCATCAAAATTTTTCTTTTCTCTAACGTCTATAATTTCTAAAAGTCTTTTTTTTTATAAATTTTCTATCCTCGGACATTTTACTTTCCAAGATTTTTCTCTCAATTTTAGATACTTTTACTCTCAAACTTTTTGTTCTCCCTAAAAGATGTTTTTCAAAAATTTTTCACTTTAAACTATCTATTTTTTTCTTTTCGATTTTAAAAAGTTTCAGATCCAGTGTTTCCCAATATTTTCAAAGTCTAATGTTTTGTTTTCCTATATTAAAATGTCCCATCAAAACCTATGAAGAAAGAAATAAACACAAAACCTCTAAAATGATAGATAATGTTGTTCATGAACATGAGGTGATCATTTTTTTCTTAAACTATCTAGTTTTGCTCTTCAATTTTAATAAGTTTCACATCTAGTCTCCCAATATTTTCGAACTCTAATTTAAAATGTACCAACAAAATTTTTCCTATTGCCATTATGTATATTGTTTTAAAATAGTTTTTTTTTAAACTTTCTACCCCCAAAAATATTATTTCCCAATATTTTCCTCCAATTTTTAGATTTTTTTCCTCTCAAAACTTTTTGTCCGATATAATCTTTTTCAAATATTTTCCACTTTCAACTATCTAGCTTATGATCTTCAATTTTAAAAAGTTTCACATCTAGTGTCTCCCAATATTTTGAAACTCTAAAGTTTTTTCAATTTTCATTTTTCTATTTTAAAATGCCACATCAAAAAAAATTTCTCTCTCTGACGTCTAAATGTTTTAGTGTCTTGCTTTAAAAGTTTCTATCTTTAAACATTCTACTTTCCAAGATTTCCTCTCATTTTTAGATTTCTTTTTTACTCTAATAATTTTTGTGTCCCTCAATGATCTTTTTAAATAAAAATTCAATTTAAATTATCTAGCTTTCTCCCTCTGATTTTTAGAAGTTTCACATATAGTTTCAAATACTTTCGAACTCTAAAGTTTTCCATTCTTCATTTTCTTTTATTGAAAAATCCCATCAAAATTTTTTTCTCTCTAACGTCTAAATTTTTTAAAAGCATTTTTTAAAAGTTTATATCCTCAAATATTTTATTTTCTAAGATTTTCCTTTTATTTTTTCATTTTTGTCCCTAAATGATCTTTTTCAAAATTTCTCCACTTTAAACTATTTAGCTTTTTCTGTCAAATTTTAAGAAGTTTTACATCTAGTTTCACCCATTATTTTGAAATTCTAAAGTTTTCCAATCTTCACTTTTTTCTATTTTAAAAAGACCCATAAAAATTTTTGCTCATTCTAACTCCTAAATTTTTTAAGTGTATTTTTTGAAATATTCTATATCCAAACATTTTACTTACCAAGATTTTCCTCTTATTTTTAGATTGTTTTACTTTGAAATTTTTGTCCCTTAATGATACTTTTCAAAATTTTCTTACTTTAAACTATGTAATTTTTTTCTTTTATTTTAAAAAGTTCCAATCCTAGTCTCTTCCAATATTTTCAAAATCTATAGTTATCCAATATTTTTATTCTTATTTTGAAATTTATCACCAAAAACTTTCTTCTCTCTAACGTTTATATTTTTTTAAAGTCTTTATTTTTTTTAAAGTGTAGATCCATAGGCATTTTTGTTTCCAAGATTTTCTTCTCATCTTTAAATCTTTTTAATCTCAAATTTTTTTTTGTCCCTAAATGATCTTTTTCAAATATTTTCCACTTTAACCTATCTAGCTTTGATCTTCAATTTTAAAAAGTTTCATATCTAGTGTCTCCTAGTATTTTGGAACTCTAAAGTTTTTTCAATTTTCATTTTTTCTATTTTAAAATGTCCCATCAAAATTTTTTTCTCTCTCTCTCTGACGTCTAAATATTTTAATGTCTCGTTTTGAAATTTTCTATCTTCAAACATTTTACTTTTCAAGATTTTACTCTCATTTTCTAGATTTTTTGACGTCTAATAATTTTTTGTCCCTCAATGATCTTTTTTTTAAAAAAAATCACTTTAAATTATCTAGTTTTCTCCCTCTGATTTTAAGAAGTTTCACATATAGTCTCTCTAGTGCTTTCAAACTCTAAAGTGTTCCATTCTTCATTTTTCTATTTTGAAATATTCCATCAAAATTTTTATTCTCTCTAAATTTTAAATTTTTTAAAAGTCCTTTTTTTGAAAATTTCTATTCTAAAAAATTTTACTTTACAAGATTTTCATCTTATTTTAAGATTTTTTTACTCTCAAAACTATTTCTTGTCCCTAAATGATCTTTCTCAAAAATTTGCCACTTCAAACTATCTCGCTTTTTTCTCTCCAATTTTAAAAAGTTTCACGTTTAGTTTCTCCCATTATTTTGAAACTCTAAATTTTTTCAATCTTTATTTTTTCTATTTTAAAATGTCCCATCAAATTTTTTCTCATACCAATAACTTAATTTTTTTAAAGTCTTTTTTTGAAAATTTATACACCCAAACATTTTACTTACCAAGATTTTTTTTATTATGAAAGTTTTGTCCCTAAATGATATTTTTCAAAATTTTACCACTTTAAACTATTTAGTTTTTCTTTCTTATTTTAAAAAGTTTTACATCTTGTCTTTCCTAATATTTTTAAACTCTAAAGTTTTCCAATATTTTCTTTCTATTTTGAATTGTCCCATTAAAATTTTTTTCTCTCTCTAACATCGATATTTTTTTAAAGTCTTCTTTTTTTAAAAGTTTCTATCCGCGGATATTTTACTTTTGAAGATTTTCCTCTCAGTTTTAGATATTTTTACTTTCAAAATTTTTTGTCCTTAAATGATCTTTTTAAAAAATTTTCCACTTTAAATTATCTAGTTTTTTCTCTTCAATTTTAAAAATGTTTCACATCCAGTGTCTTCATATATTTTTAAACTCTAAAATTATCCAATATTTTTTTTCCTATATTGAGATGTTTCATCAAAATTTTTCCTTTCTTTATTTTGTGTATTTTTTATAATATTTTTTTTTTGAAACTTTCTAGCCCCAAATATTTTATTTTTCAATATTTTTCTCTCATTTTTTGGAATAGATCTCCTCCTGTTAAAAAAATATTATGACCTATTTTGTTGGTATTTTTATATTTATCTCTCTTTTAATTAAAATTTATATGGACTCACATACTTAATATGTATTTAATACCTCTGAAGAGATATAGATACAAAAATCCCAACATGATAGGTCATATTGCTTTTAAATGTGAGGAGATCCTTTTCTCTCATTTTTAGATTTTTTTTCACTCAAAATTTTGTTGTCCCTAAAGTTTCACATCTACTCTATCTCAATATTTTGAAACTCTGAAATTTTCAATCTTCATTTTTCGTATCTTCATTTTCAAACTCTACAATTTTTTCTATCTCTTTTATGTATATTTTTTAAAAGTCTTTTTTTTAAAACTTTCTATCCTCATTTTTTTTTAATTTCTCCTCCTATTTTTAGCTTTTTTTTACTCTCATTAAAACTTTTATGTCCATAAATGATCTTTAACTAACATTTTTCACTTTATACTATCTTGATTTTGATTTCCAATTTTAAAAAGTTTCACACATAGTCTCTATTAATATTTTCGAACTATAATGTTTCCAATTCTTCATTTTCTTATTTTGAAATGTACTATCAAAATTTTTCCTCTCTCTAACATCTAAATTTTTTAAAAGTAATTTTTTGAAAGTTTCTATCCTCAAGCATTTTACTTTCTAAGATTTTCATCTCATTTTTTATTTTTTTTACTCTCAACTTATTTTTCTGTCCCTAATTGATTTTTTCAAAAAAAATTCAGTTTAAACTATTTATCTTTTACTCTCAAATTTTAACCTCTAAATATTTTGAAATTCTAAAGTCTTCTAATATTTATTTTTTCTATTTTTAAATGTCTCATCAAAAAAATTTCTCATTCTAACGCCTAAATTTTTTAAAAGTATTTTTTCAAAAGTTTTTATACCCAAACATCTTACTTACCAAAATTGTTCTCCCATTTTTAGATTTTTTTACTCTGAAAATTTAGTTCCTAAATGATTTTTTTTCCAAATATTCACACTTCAAACTATCTAGTTTTTTCTTTTCTATTTTAAAAAGTCTCACATCTAGTTTCGCTCAATATTTTTAAACTTTAAAGTTTTCCAGTATTTTTTTTTATTTTAAAATGTCCTATCAAATTTTTTCCTGTCTCTAATGTCTATACTTTTTAAAAGTCTTTTTTTTTCCTAAAGTTCCTATCCCAAGCATTTTACTTTCTAAGATTTTTCTCTCATTTTTAGATCTTTTTATTATCAAAACTTCTTTCTCCCTAAATTATCTTTTTCAAAATTTTTTCCCTTTAAACTATCTAGCTTTCTCCCTTCAATTTTAAAAAGTTTCACTTCTAGTCTTTCTCAATATTTACAAAATCTGAAGTTTTTGGTCTTTTTTTCTTATTTTAAAATGTCCCATCATAATGTGTGCTTTCTCTAAAATGTATATGTATTTAAGGCATTTTTTTTATTTTTTTTATTCCAAACATTTTACTTTTAAATTTTTTCTTCTCACTTTTAGATTTTTTAATTTCAAAACTTTTTTGTCCCCAAATGATCTTTTAAAAAAATTTTCCACTATAAACTATCTAGCTTTTCCTCTCTAATTTTAAAAAGTTTCACATTTACTCTCTCTCAATATTGTCGAACTATAAAATTTACCAAGATTCTATTTCTTTGTCTTATAAAATGTCCCATTAAAATCCAAAAAATTAAGAATATGCGAAGGATCAAGAATACATTTTTAGATTATTCTATTCTTGATCCTTCAAGATTTTTCTCTCATTTTTAGACATTTTTACTCTCAGAATATTTTTGTCCTTAAATGATCTTTTTCAAAATTTTCCCATTTTAAGTTATCGAGCTTTGTCTCATAATATTTTCAAACTCCAAAGTTTTCAAATATTGTTTTTCCTATATTGAAATTTCCCATTAAAATTTTTCCTTTCTCTATTTTGTATATTTTTTTTAAAAGACTTTTTTTGAAACTTTCTATCCCCAACCTGTTAAGATTAAGTCTCACATCGATTAGAAAGAGGGCTACTAGTATATAATCGGTATGACAATCCTCCTCTTATGAGCTAGTTTTTGGGAGTGAGTTAGGCTCAAACCCAAATTATAATATGATTTTATTTTTCAATATTTTTCTCTCATTTTTGAGAATGGATTCCCTTATGTTCAAAAACAAAAGTTTCACAAATAATCTCTCCTAATATTTTCAAACTCTAAAGTTTTTCATTCTTAAGTTTTCTATTTTGAAATATCCTATCAAAATATTTTCTTTATCTAATGTCTAAATTTTTTAAAAGTCTTTTTGTTCTTAAATGATCTTTTCAAAAAAAATTTCACTTCAAACTATTTAGCTTTTTATCTCAAATTTTAAAAAGTTTCACATCTAGTCTCTCCAAAAATATTTTCGAACTCTAAAGTATGCAATCTTCTTTTTTTCCATCCTTGAAATGTCATACCTAACTTTTTTCTCTCTCTAAGTTTAAGTTTTTTAAAGGATTCTACTCAAAATATTTTACTTTCTAATATTTTTCTCCCTTTTTAGATTTTTTGCTCTCAAAAGTTTTTGTATCATTTTTCAGTTTATATCTATCTAGCTATTGTTCTCCAATTTTACACAGTTTCACATTTTGTTTCTCTTAATATTTTCAAACTCTAAAGTTTTTTAATCTTCATTTTTTATATTTTAAAATATCCCATCAAAATATTTCCTCTTTCTGAAGTCTAAATTCTTTAAAGTCTTGTTTTGCAAGTCTCTATCTTCAAACATTTTATTTTCAAAGATTCTCCTTTAATTTTTAGATTTTTTTACTTCAATAACTATTTTGGTTTTTAAATACTAAAAAACGAAAAACTGTTTCCAAAAACTATTTTCGAAAACTCATCTACCAGATTGGCTTTTTTATTTTTTATTTTTAAAAACAGAAAATTGTTTTCAAAAACAAAAATTAAACAAGCCCTTTATTTTCAAAGATTCTCCTTTAATTTTTAAGTTTTTTTACTCTAATAACTTTTTTGTCCCTAAATGGTCTATTTCAAAAAAAATTCACTTTAAAATATCTAGCTTTCTCTTTCTGATTTTAAGAAGTTTCACCTCTAGTCTCTCTTAATATTTTCAAACTCTAAAGTTTTTTATTCTTAATTTTTTCTATTTTCAAAGGTCCAATAAAAAAATTTCCTCTCCTAATTTTTTTATCTCTAAAGTATGCAATCTTTTTTTTTTCAACTTTGAAATGTCCGATCAAAATTTTTCCTATCTCTATTTTGTATATTTTTTAAAATATTTTTTTTAAAACTTTCTATCTCCAAATATTTTACTTTCTAATATTTTCCTCTCTTTTTAGATTTTTTGTACTCTACTTTTTGGCCCCAAAATGATCTTTGTCAAAAAAAATTTCTCCAAAATTGATCTTTTTTAAACATTTCTGAGTTTGTACTTTCTAGCTTATGCTCTCCAATTTAAAAAAGTTTCATACTAGTCTCGTCTAATATTTTCGAATTCTAAACTTTCCAATCTTCTTTTTTTTCCTATTTTGAAATGTCTCATCAAAATGTTTACTCTATATAACCTGTATATTTTTAAAGGTTTTTCTTTTTAAACTTTTTTTATCACAAACATTTTACTTTCCAATTTTTTTCCATTTTTTAGATTTTTTTACTCTCATTAATTTTTTGTCCACAAATGGTTCTTTTCAAAATTTTCTCACTTTAAACTATCTTGCGTTTTCTCTCTAATTTTAAAAAATTTCACATCTAGCCACTTCCAATAATTTTTACCTTTAAAGTTTTCTATCTATATTTATTTCTATTTCGAATTGTCACTTCAAATTTTTTTTCTCTCTGTTATGTATATTTTTTAAAAGTATTTTCTTAAAACTTTCTATCCCAAAAATTTTATTTTTTGATATTATCCTTTTATTTTTAGATTTTTTTTACTCTCAAAATTTTTTTGTCCCTAAATGATAATTTTCAAACATTTCTCACTCTATATTATCTTCCTTTTATTCTCTAATTTTAAAAAGTTTCATTTTTATTTTGAAATGTCCGATCAATTTTTTTTATCTCTAATGTCTAAGGCTTGTTTGATATCTCTTATTAAAAATAGTTTTTGTTTTTAAACACAGAAAATTAAAAAACCCATTTGGTAGTTGAGTTTTCAAAAACAGTTTTCGGGAACATTTTTTGTTTTCCCGTATTTAAAAACCAAAATATGAAAACATCTAAAACATGTTTTGGTTTTTAATTTTTAGTTTTCTGAATTTACACACGTATTGAAAACTCCTCACACTTTTTTAAAAAACAGTTTCTTAAAATTGTTTTATAATACAATTTTTAAAAACTAAAAACCAAAACTATTTCAAACAAGCCATTTAAATTTTTAATTTTTTTTTAAGTTTCTATCCTCAAATATTTAACTTTCCAGATTTTCTTCTCATTTTTAGATTTTTTCACTCCTAAAAATTCTTTAGTTTCTAAATGATCTTTTTCAAAATATTCTCACTTTACACTATCTAGTTTTTTTGTCTCATATTTTAAAAAGTTCTACATCTAGTTTTTCACAATAATTTTTAAACTCTAAAGTTTTTCGATAATTTTTTTTCATTTTGAAATGTCTCATCAAAATGTTTCCTCTCTCTAATGTCTATATTTTTTAAAAGTCTTTTTTTCTAAAGTATATGTCCCCAGACATTTTACATTCCAAGATCTTCCTGTCATTTTTAGATTTTTTTACTCTTAAAACTTTTTTTGTCTCTAAATGATCTTTTTCAAAATTTTCTCACTTTAAACTATCTAGTTTTTTTCCTCTAATTTTAAAAAGTTTTACATCCACTGACTCCTAATATTTTCAAACTTTAAAGTTTTTCAACATTTTTTTCCTATTTTCAAATGTTCCATCAAAAGACTTTTTAATTTTTTTTAAAAACATTATATTTCCTAACATTTTTTTAATCTTTTTCTCTCATTTATACAAATTGATCCCCTCATGTTAAAAAATATTATAGCCAATTATATTGGTATTTTTATGTTTGTCTCTTTCTTAATTAATATTTATATGGACCCACATACTTAATATGCATTTAATACTCATGAAGAGAGAGATAAACACAAAAATCTCAACATGATAGGTTATATTGTTTTTTAATATGAGGAAATCTTTTTCTCTTATTTTTAAATTTTTTACACTCAACTTTTTTGTCCCTAAATGGTATTTTTCAGACATATCTCATTTTAAACTATTTATATTTTGTTCTCCAATTTTAAAAAGTTCTGCATCTAGTCGTTCTCAATTTTTTTGAACTCTGGAATTTCCTATCTTTATTTTTTCCTATTTGGAAATGTCCTATCAAAATTTTTTTCTCTCTATTATGTATATTTTTAAAATTCTTTTTTTAAAAAACTTTTTATCCCCAAACATTTATCATTTCAATTTTTCTTCTAATTTTTAAATTTTTTTACTCTTAAAACTTTTATTTCCTTAAATTATCTTTTTCAAACATTTCCCTCTTTTCTATCTTGCTTTTGCTCTCTAATTTTAAAAAGTTTCACATTTAGGGCATGTTTGATTCCTATTGGCAAAATCACACTTTTAGTCCTCTATCTATCTTTAGAGGTTGATCAATTAAGTTCTTTATCATTTTTTTATTCAATTTGGTCCTCTATATGCTAACGTTGGTTTACATTAGTCCTAGACGTCAAGAATCCGTTAAAAATTAACAAAAGTGCATTCACAGCGTTACAATTGGACATGTGTCACAATCTGATTGGTCCATTAATAAAATAATAATAATAATAATAATAATATATTTTTAAATGAAATAATAAATTTTAATAAAAATAATAATAATAAAAAATCTGTTTTTTTAAGGCTTCTAGGAAATTAATTCTGTTTTCCGTGATGTTCATCCAAACACGTTTTTACTTGCTCAGAGTTCTTCCTCTGTACATCACCCAAAATTATTTCCTACTGAAAAAGAAAAAAAAAGGAATATTTTTGTTTGGAATTAAACAAGTTGGGATTCAATTTGCTACTGATCTTGTTTGTTTGAAAGTGTTTCAGGTGCATCTCATTTGTTTTTTGTCCACTTAATTCACGGTGGGGGAAGGTGTTGGGTGATACCATAGTGGTGACGGTGGAGGAAGGGGAAATGGTGGTCCAGGAGGTGGTGATGGTGGCAAAAAGGGAAGGGGTGGTGGTGGTGAGGATGAGGATGAAGAAGATGAGTTTTTTTTTTTTATTAAAATTTATTATTTCATTAAAAAATATATTATTATTATTATTTTATTAATGGACCAATCAAATTGCGACACATGTCTAATTTTAACGCGGTTAATGCTCTTCCGTTAGTTTTTAACGGATTCTTGACGTTGAGGACTAACGTGAATCAACGTTAGCAGATAGAGCATCAAATTGAACCAAAAAAAGATAAAGGACTGAATTAAATCAACCCCTAAAAATAGAGGACCAAAAGTGTAGTTTTGTCATTCCTATTTTTAAAAACAGTTTTTAAAAACAGAAAATTAAAAAACTCATTTGGCAGACAAGTTTCAAAAACAGTTTTCGAAAATAGTTTTCGTTTTTTAGTATTTAAAACTAAAATTTGAAAACATCTAAAATTTGTTTCTGTTCTCAGTTTTCTAAATTTACATACAGATTTTTATTAAAAACTTCTCTAATTTTTTTTGAAAACTATTTCTAAAAACTATTTTATAATACAATTTTAAAAAAGTAAAAACAAAAATTGTTTCAAACAAAAATTCTTCATTTTCCTATTTTGAAATGTCCTATCAAATTTTTTCTCTTTCTAACGTCTAAATTTTTTAAGAGTCATTTTTTTTTAAAGTTCCTATATTCAAATATTTTATTTTCCAAAATTTTTCTCTCATTCGTAGAATTTTTTACTATTTTTTTTATCCCTAAATAATCTATTTCAAATAAAAAATTCACTTTAAACTATCTAGCCTTTTCTCTTCAATTTTTAAAAAGTCTCACATTTAGTTTCTCCAAATATTTTAAAAATCTAAAATTTTTTGTTCTTCACTTTTTCTATTTTAAAATGTCTCATCAAAATTTTTCCTCATTCTAACGCCTAAATTTTTTAGAAGTCTTTTTTCAAAAGTTTCTATACCCAAACATTTTAATTACTTAGATTTTCCTCTCATTTTTATATTTTTTTACTCTGAAAAGTTTGTCCCAAAATGATCTTTTTCAATATGTTCCCAAATTAAACTCTAGTTTTTTCTCTCCTATTTTAAAACAAATCTATTCTCTCAAGATTTTTAAACTATAAAGTTTTCTAAATTTTTTTTTCTACTTCTAAATGTTCCATCAAAATGTTTCTTCTCTCTAACGTTTATATTATTGAGATTTTTTTTACTCTTATAATTGTTTTTTTCCTTAAATGATCTTTTAAAATTTCCCCATTTTAAATTATCTTGCTTTTTGTCTTCAATTTTAAAATGTTTCACATCTTATCTCACACTATTTTCAAACTCTAAACTATTTCAGTCATTATTTTTTTCTATTTTGAAAAGTCCTATTAAAATTTCTCCTCTCTCTAACGTCTAAATTTTTAAAATTCTTTTTTTGAAAGTTTTTATATCCAAACATTTTCCTTTCCAAGATTTTCTTCCCATTTTTATATTTTTTACACTCATAACATTTTGGTCCCCAAATAATCTTTTTCAAAATTTTTTCACTTTAAACTATCTAGTTTTTTCTCTCCAATTTTAAAAATTTTCAAATTTGGTCTCTCCCAATATTTTTGAACTCTTAAATTTCTAATCATTATTTTTTCAATTTTAAAATGTTGCATCAAAATTTTTCCTCTCTCAACATTGTATGTTTTTTAGGAGAAATTCTTGTATGGATACGTACCCAACACGTCATTTTTGAGCACATCCAATAAAAAAAGCCAACTCACTAAATGAGTAGTTTCTCTCTCACATGATCTATGTAGTTGCTGTCATTTGCTTCTCTCCCATTCTTGTTCTACTTTTTCATTTTCTAAACTGAATCAAAAGAAACTACCCATTTAGTGAGTTGGTTTTTTTCTATTAGTTGTGCCCAAAAATAATGTGTTAAGTCCATGTCCACTCAAAAATTTCTCATTTTTTAAAGGTCTTTTTTTGATATTTTCTATTCCAAACATCTTACTTTCCATTATTTTTGTCCATTGTTAGATTTTTTTACTCTCATTACTTTTTAGTCCCCAAATGATCATTTTAAAAAATTTTTCACTTTAAATTATCTTGCGTTTTCTCTGCAATTTTTTTTTAGAAAAAAAAAATTCACATCTAGTGCCTCCCATTATTTTGATCTCTAAAATTTCTCTTCATTTTTCCTATTTTAAAATATTACATCAAATTTTTTTCTATCTTTATTATGTATATTTTTTAAAAACTTTCTATCCCCAAACATTTTATTTTTTAATATTTTCCTCTTATTTTTAGATTTTTTTACTCTCAAAACTTTTATGTCCCTAAATGATCATTTTCAAACATTTTTCACTTGATACTATCTTTTTTATGCTCTCCAATTTTAAAAAGTTTCACATCTAATCTACTGCAATATAACAGTTTATTTATTTTACATTTTTATTTTGTGTTTTTATGAATGATAATAATATAAAATTATCACATTATTTTTATTTTATTATTTGTTTTTAAAAATTTGTATAAAAACTTTAAAAATAATAAAAAATAAGTATAACATATTTTTAATGTTTTGTAAAATTTTTTATCTTCTATTACAAAATAAACATAAATATATTATTTTTTAATTCTTTTATTTTTGCTCTTTAAACTAAACGCACGAATAAAATAAAAAATAAAACACAGAATTAAAATACAAATGTTCTTTTTCACTTCTCGTTACTTATCTCCTTTTGGATTTATTTCCATCCAAAATTACGGCAAAATGTAGTATGAAGATCCCGTCGGGAACTCGATTACAGTAAGACATATCCGAATCTAATAAATCAAAGATTGCTCCATGCGCCAACGTGCGCGGGCAAAACCAAGTCTGCAGTAACCGCCATGGATCGTTGAAAAATTTTCTCCTTCGTTTTACTACGGAGCCACGTAGGTTCACTGTTATAAATTCTCGCACCAACAACAGTGTCTCTCGCCGCACGATTTCCCAAAAACGAATGGGATGCTTCATGCTGTACCCGCGTCGCACCCGATGATTACTCTCATTTTTTCTCACTAACCTGCTGTCTCCATGCCAAGCACCTCATGGATCGGATCGGATCTGAGCAATCAATTATAAAGATCAATCAACGCTTCCGATCACGAACTTCTCTTCTCTTTCTCTATCTAGGGTTCTTACTTTCTCCCTAATTCTTCTGCCTGTCTTTGCTATGGAGTTGCACCACAGGACCGTGTTCGTGTTTCTTCTCGCGGAATTTGCAGAGTAAGATTGATCAAAATTCTGCAGTCAAGTGTCTTCTCCTTTCAGAATGGCAGCTTCTCCTGTCAATTTCCTCTTCGGATTCTTGCTACTCTCTATTACATTATGGCTCGTGTTCATGTAAGTCACCGTTTAATTTCTTTCTTTCTGTAATTTAGCGCATTTAGCTCTTTTTTTCGGTAAATTGAATTTCAAATGCTTGTTGCCGGATGTTTACGTCGGAATAATTTAGTTAGGGGAATTGCGTGATGTTAAGTACTTGTCTGACACTTGAAATAGTTACTGATGATTTCAAAGGCCTGGTTGCCCGTGGACAAGTGTTGCATCTTTAGTTTGGAATATGTACTGAAGACGGTTGAGTAGGGTAGTCAAGAGGGGAAAGTGTTCTAGCAGTAGTACTACAAAACCATTTTGGAGAACTGTGGGGGACCTTGTATTATCTGTGTCTAAGAAAAGGGAGTTACTAAGTGCTACGTTTGAAGCCGCTGAGCAGTTAAGGATATCAACAACTTGAATAGAAAGCAGTTGGGCAGTAAGACTATGTTCAGAATTTGGATATATCTAAATTGAATGGATTGAGATGTAAAGCAACAAATTAGGAAGAAATTTGACTTCTTTATTACTAGTTCCATGTTGTACCCCTAAATTGGAAGAGAAGGAAAACAGGGTTATTGATAGAATGAAATAGATTGCATTCCTTAAGGCTCCATGTCATTCCATCTTATTTTTAACAATCCAAACAGTGGAACCTACCGTCACCCATTTCCATTCACCCATTTCATCCCCTTTATCAATCCCAACATAGCCAAAAGAAACAAATACCTATTAGCAGTAAAAACTTTGCAAGTTTGGAGAACTTGATTGAAAATGGAATCATAATGCAGAAGTCTTTTTCTTTGACCATCGTGGAATTTGGAGAGACTTATATGTATTTATTTTGCCTCCGCAAGCAAAGAGGCTTTTTTTGCATCTGTAGAAGAATACTCAATCGGAGTGATGTACTACCTGTGGTGATTTTTGGGAGGAATACCCAAAGTTTTATTGCCAAATCATATCACTGAAGATTGTTTTGCATAGTTGCTATTATTTTTTACTGTCCAAGTTCAATTGATAATAATAAAGGGGGTGATATGTACTTGTAGTGATGTTTGGGACTTATACCCAAATTTTTATTGTTGAATTATATTACTGATGATTTTTTGCCAAGTTGCTATTGTTTTTTTGCTTTTTGTCCGGGTGCAATTGATAATAACATACTATGCTTTTATCGTTGAAGATTAAGTATCAGATGTTGCCATTACTTTTTTATTTCTTCCATAAATAATTCTTTAGTGACTTTGAACCATCACGTTTCCTTGATTACAGATTTGCTTCTGGGTTGCTGGCTTGGATTTTGAGCCGGATTTTGGGAGCGTCTGTTGGATTTCGTGTTGGTGGATGGAAATGTTTAAGGGATGTGGTAGTGAAGTTTAAAAAGGTCTGTCCTTTGCCTTGTTTCATTGATTGAATATTTGGGGGGGGGGGTTGCATTATGCCTTTTATCCTGCATGTTTTTGTGTAGGTTACATGTTAAATAATGTTTTGCCGCCAAGTTTCTCGTCAGCTTCTGAAATCATTGTACAGTTTGGTTCAGCTGATCTTTGTTTTCTTTGTACAACCGCACACTGTCATTCCTTGTTAAAATTCATCCCCTTTTTCTATTCTATTGAGTTGTCATGTTTGTTTCTGCTGTCAGACTAGTGTCTTTAAGAGGCCATGACTATATACTCTGTTGATTTATAACATGTACAGGGTGCTGTTGAATCTGTATCTGTTGGTGAAATTAAACTCAGCTTACGTCAGTCGCTAGTCAAACTTGGCGTGGGTTTTATATCTCGGGACCCAAAGCTGCAAGTGTTAATATGCGACTTAGAAGTTGTTATGAGGCCTTCGAGCAAAAGCGCAGGGAAGAAGAAAACTCGGAAGTCTCGCTCTTCAGGCAGGGGGAAGTGGATGATTGTAGGCAATATTGCAAGATATTTGTCAGTTTGTGTCACTGATCTGGTTCTGAAGGTGTTCATCTCCATAAAATTGTATTGTTCTGCTTGTATGATCTAAAGTCTAAAGACATGCTGACTTTATCTTTATATACTGTGGGGTGTGGGTGTATGTACAGTACAGCACATAATATATTTGAAGTTGAAATTAGATCATCAAATGTAATGATTTATATTAATGAATAAAAGAAATTTAAGTTTGAACCATTGTATTGTATTGTTGTCTCTTTCTGTTTTTCTATTTGGATCTTATTACAATTTTTTTTGTTCACTAACAATCTCTCTTTGCAGACACCAAAATCTATTGTTGAGATAAAGGAATTGAATGTGGATATATCTAAAGATGGTGGATCCAAGTCAAATTTGTTAGTTAGACTACAAGTAGTACCTATTCTCGTTCACTTTGGTGAGCCACGGATTAGCTGTGATCAATTATCTAATTTGAATGGTGGAGGATGCAGTTCTTCTGCCCAGCCCCAGGCATCCATTGCTGCTATAGAAAGGCCTTCTGCTCCATTTATCTGTGAAAAGTTCTGTGTCGCATGTGAATTTGGTCATGATAGGTACATTACTTCTCCAACTATAGAATCTGTCAAATATTTCATTTTGAATCTATTGGTTTGGTTCACAATATGGTTGTCTATTGCTTTGCGCTGCAAAGAGAGTTCTTTTTTTTATATTTGCACTTGGGTTTGCCGTGTCATGCTATTCACAAAAAATGTCTACTTGTTCCTGTATTTGGGACTGTTGTAGTTGGCTTACCTGACTTTTACTTGGACACTCTTATTATTTTCTTGACTTCCTGTTTCTATCCTTGTATGGCTATTGGTTTAGTTTTGTCTTCTTTTTGGTCACAGGGAAGTGGGTATAGTTATCAAGAGTGTAGACATTTCCTGTGGAGAAGTCACTGTAAATTTGAATGAGGAGTTGCTTATGAGACGTAAGAGTTCATCGGTGGGTTCTTCTGGCTCTGATGGTATAATAACTTCACATGCTGATACTGTGAGCTCAAGAAAGCCATCAAATAAGCAGCAAACACTTGCAGCCTTCTCCAAGTACAGTTCTGTGTTTCCTGAAAAGGTTGTGAATTTAACAAACTTTACTGTTTCTAATCATCATATATTTATAACATAATATATAATATATATGACTTGAAAAATGAATTATGAATCCTCTCTACTTGATTATAGAAATAAAATCTAATAAATCTATACAATATAATCTCCCCCATTCACATCGTAATTACAGCAAATAAAGAAACAATGGAAGAAACAAATTCTGTACAAGATAAAGTAATATTCTATGATAATTACAATGATTATGTCACACAACTGTCTCCCTTGAGTTGGTGGATAAATTTCTATCATTCCCAGCTTGATACTTAGATCTTGAAAGGGTTCTATCAATCTATTGGAAATAGCCAAAACATCTGCAAAATGAAGCCCTGAAGGGGCATATGTGGCGGCTAGTAGTACACTATCTAATTTTTCCTTGATGAAATGTTGGTCTATCTCAATATGCTTCGTTCTTCTTGCTGAACCACATTCTGTGCAATAATAAATTAATAATGGTAGATTACTTGTTGTATTAAAGCTTCATAAGACCTTCATATTGTTATGGGATCATCAAGAATAATTTTCATCCATAATAATAAAGCTTCATCAGGTTTCCATAATTTTCTGGTGGGTTGTGTGGTGTAATCATGAATTTTTGTGCAGCTTTTCCCAAACTTTATACTCTTCATGTGGTGCTTCGGTTATGGGTTTCCATGTTGTGGATAGCCCTAGTTTTTCAAGCATCTTCCATTTCTTTTCAGAAATATGAAGGATAAATTATGATCTTGTTGCTTCAAAGTCTTGATTCTGTTACTGTTTATGGCTTGCTGGACACTAGAATTTGGCTTTTGGGCAAAATGTGATTCCTTCACTCGAAAGTCTCTCTGAATGTGTCAGTATTCTTGGTGATCTTTTGCTTCCTTTTTAATTTGCAAATCTGGGGCCCTATTGAAATGAGAAGCGTTTATCACTTTATGGTGCTTGAATGGATGATCAGTGTTGGTTATAATTGTTGGTTTTATTTAATCAAGAGTATTTGTTGAAAGAGTTTAAAATGTTATTTAAATTATTTTGATGTCAACTGTAGTATATTGTTATTAATAGGTCAGCTTCAATCTACCAAAGTTGGATGTGAGCTTTGTGCATCATGAACACAGTATTTCCATCGAAAACAACATCATGGGCATCCAGTTGAAAAGCACCAAATCACGATCCACTGAGGATCTTGGGGAGAGCACACGCCTTGATTTCCAACTTGAGTTTAGTGAAATTCATGTACGGAGCGTGACTATTGGCTTTGGTGGAGCTCTCGCGAGATATGATTTCCACTTTTCACTTTTTGTTTCTTGCTGACAAGTTTTCTTTTGTTTTATTGGTATTACAGCTTTTTAGAGAAGCTGATTCTTCCATCCTGGAGATATTGAAGGTGGATTTGGTCTCTTTTGTCTATATCCCAGTACAGGCAAGTGTTGTGAAATCCACATCAAGTAGGTTTGGCATCACTCTAAAATTGATATTCCTATTGTTTCCTCCATCTGAAAAAATATTCTGAATAAAAAGTGGAAAATTGTAAACATAAAGGTTATACTTTATATAGAGAAATTTATTGCAAAGCTAAATGGCTGTTCAGGTCTTATATCACCATTGATTACCACTGAATGGCTAGTTTTATGAAAACAACCCTGATCAGAAGAACACAGAAGAAAGAATTGAATCGTTACTGAGAATCCCAAATCCCACCCCTATATCAGTGGGGTATCAGAGAATTGGCAGGAAGAGAACAAATGGTACAATTCCCTTGATTTTTTGGGAAACTAACTACTCTCTCCGGTCCTTATTATAAGACACATTTTAGAAGAATTTGGTGGTCCTTTTTATAAGGCATTGCACAAATTCCATGAAAGCTTTACTGTTGTATTCCTTATTTGCCCCTATTAAATATTTTGACTTTATTGTCCTAACTACTAAACACAATTTTCAAGAAAGGGTAAAATTGATATATTACACAACTTTTTTAGAAAATTTATGGAACCAACTACTTTTATTGTTATGCGCGAGTTAGGTAAGGATGCCTTATAATAAGGACCGGAGGGAGTACTAAATTTCACATAGCCTTACCCACTCTCTCCTTCCTCTTCTTATTTACACCCTATATGGTGGGTAAAATTTAAATATAATTTTTTTTTATCATTCGAAGATGCTCATGTCATCAATTTAGTCCTTTAGAGATTGATAATTCACCATGAGTCATCTTCAATCATTAGTATTATTATTAAAATTATTGAAGCGATATCATTCATATACTTGTGACATTATTAAATCGTTTATTAACTTTATTTGTGCATATGCCTCCAAATAATGTGTGCGTATGCCTTATTTACTTTAAGTAGAAATAAAATAAAAACAGTTTAGAAATTCTTTAAAATGAAAGATTTAATTGAATTAGGTGATTCCTCGACATTTATTTAATTGAGCGAAGATTTTTTTTTTAACAAGTCAACTATTAATGAATTTAAATATACAAAATATCCACAATATAATTTTATTAAGCAAAAATACTATTTTAATCATTAATTTTTAATATATTAATTTCATATATAATTTTAATTTTAACCTTTTGTATTTGGTCCCCCAAAATTTATGGCCTATCTCTGCCACCACCTAATATTATTGTAGATTTGCAAATAAGTACAAAGAGAATAAAGGGACCTAAGTTGCCAAAAAGGAAAAATCAGTTTAACAAGAACTTCTGTTTCAAGTGCTGCTCAATTTCTCCATTTTATTATTATTATTATTATTAGGTTTTTCTACATGTGCAATATTGCACAGGTTAAGAAACTAAAGATAGAAAGAAAACACTACATTAATTGTATGTTAAATACAATCACATTAAATTTTTGTTTTTCCAACAATAACTTTCTATGTTTGGTTTCTTAATCTGTGCAATATTGCACAGGTTAGAAAAATCCTTATTATTATTATTTATTTATTTTTTACTTTTGATTTATTATTAATTTTAGTTGGATATAGAGTTTGAATATTCCTTGCTGTATTTGCTGTGGTAACTTATTATTATTGTTATTGGGGATGCTTCCTTTGCATCAGCCAATATTACCTGTTAGAGCTGAAACTGAAATCAAGCTAGGAGGCACTCAGTGCAACATCATAATGAGCAGGTTAAAGCCTTGGTTGCTTCTCCACTTGTCTAAGAAGAAAAAAATGGTACTTCGAGAAGAAGCTTCTGTTATAAAGCCACAACCAATGGATAGCAAGACCATCATGTGGACATGCAACGTCTCGGCTCCTGAGATGACAATAGTGCTTTTCGATATGGCTGGTTCTCCAGTGTATCATGTATGTATTTTGCTTACATAGACTTCCTCATTATTGTTAGGAAGTTATGAAAAAGTATTACAAAGGTGAAGCATTTCTTATTTATTCGTGGACTGTTTTCTTGGGTCTTGGGTCTTGTGGCATCTTGTTTCCAGGCAACAATACCATGTAAGAGTCGTAAGGTGTAATTGAGTGAGGAGAGCCAATAAGTTCAAATACTTGAGAGATAGCTGGAAAATACTGATTTTGCTTAACATGAAGCTTGAGAGATTAGCTCTCAGATGGTTCAATTTATAATACATAGTAACAACTAACAAATCGGAATCCCTTAATTTAGGGAAGCAAATCATGTAATTACGACAATGTAATCTTCCTATTTCGAGAAGAATAACGATCCTAGTATTTACAGCTTATTACAAGTATAGGAAATTAGGAGCCTTTCTTTGGTTTACTATTATGTTATCCACTCTCTAGTTCCATAGCCGCTTTCATTGCGACGCCCTAGGTTGCCTTTATTGCAGCTTTTCAAGAGCAGCCTTCATTGATGCCTTAAGACAAAACTTGATCCCCCACTTGTCCCTATAAGGCTAAAGTAGAGATATGGCTAAAGTAGTCCTTATAAGGTTTGGGCCCTCATAACTTGGAGCTAGCTTTTGGGGTTGAGTTAGGGCTACCTCAATTTCTATGAATTAATATCTTTAGGCCGATGCTTTCTTGTTGCTATGGCATCCTGTGTCATCCTCCTTCCTCCCATATTCCCCATTTTTTTTGTAACTAATGGAATATCTCCTTAAAAAGGAAAAAAGTAGTGATAGCCTGTATAAGGTCTTAGGCAACCCTCTCCTTGTGAGCTAGCTTTTGAGGAGAGTTAGGCCTATGTCATTTCTAAGATGGTATGAGAGCCTATCCAAAAAAAAACCTAGGGCAAAACAAAAATTCAACAATAAAAAGGAGCACAAAGTCTAGGCAAAAAAAAAAAAGAGACCTGAGGCAGATGCCAAAAAAAAAACTTGAAAAAAAAACAAGCCCATTAAAAAAAAGGCAAGTCACAACTAGACTGAAAAAAAAAAGGGAAAAAAAAAAGTCAGTTGGACTTGAGGGGGAGTGTTGGGAGAAGTCCCACATTGCTTAGGATAAGAGCTATGATAGCCTTTATAAGGTCTTAGGCAACCCTCTCCTTGTGAGCTAGCTTTTGAGGAGAGTTAGGCCTATGTCATTTCTAAGAAGTAGTCTTACATAACCTAGAGCTTTTAGAAGCAATTCTGCTGGGTTTCGTATCTTACTATTATCACCTTTTAGTAGAAGCAAGAATTGGAAGGCTTTGAATAAAGCATGCTTGTGTTTGTTAATAATACATCCTTTGGGTTTACAAAAAAAATCTTTGGCTCTTCAAAGTTAAATGTTTATCAAGCATGCCTTAAAGATGCATGCATAATCATTCTAAACTTCCAGAGGAGAGAGAATTTGTAACAGTTGCTTGGATACGATTTGAACAAGGAAGGACATCTTTGAATTATTTGTTTTGATTCTTTTGTTGAAGGGGTGTTTAAGCAATGATTTCTGTATTGGAAGTCTACTGGTGGTTTATTTTGCTTGTTTGAATTTCAAATTCTGTCCTATGAGGTCATTTTACCTCAAATGTGAATAACCATTGAGTTTATTGTGTTGGACGTAGTTATTCTTGTTTTGATTTTTCTTATCCATTATGTTAATTTGAAATAGTTGTATATTGACATCATGCTCTTACAAATTCAGGGTTGCTCACAGTCATCACATCTGTTTGCAAACAACATTTCAAATATGGGGACGACAGTACATGTTGAACTTGGAGAGTTAAATCTCCATTTGGCTGATGAATATCAAGAATGCTTGAAAGAAAGTGTTTTTGGTGTGGAGTCAAATTCTGGTTCCATTATGCATATTGCAAAGGTTAGTTTGGATTGGGGGAAAAGGGACATGGAATCGTCTGAAGAAGATGGGCCTAGAAGTAGACTAGGTTTATCAGTTGATGTGACTGGCATGGGAGTTTATCTTAATTTCAAGCGTCTAGAATCACTCATATTGACCGCCATATCCTTTCAAACTCTATTGAGAAGCCTTTCTGCTTCGAAGAAAAAATTGACTCAGAGCCAAGTGCGTTCAACAAAACCTTTAGGGAAGGGAACTCAGTTGTTAAAATTTAATCTTGAAAGGTGTTCAGTATATGTATGGGGTGAGACAGGTTTAGAAAACACAATTGTACCAGACCCTAAACGGGTTAATTATGGTTCACAGGGTGGTAAAGTTGTAGTAAATGTGTCAGCTGATGGTACCCCACGCAATGCGAATATAATTTCCACTGTTTCTGATGAATACCAAAAGCTGAAGTACTCTGTCTCTCTTGAAATCTTTCAATTCAATTTATGTGTGAACAAAGAGAAACAGTCGACACAGATGGAACTTGAAAGAGCCAAATCTGTCTATCAGGAATATATGGGGGAAAATAGGCCAGTGACAAAGGTGGCATTGTTTGATATGCAAAATGCTAAATTTGTACGGCGTTCAGGTGGCCTAAAAGAGATTGCTGTGTGTTCTCTTTTCAGTGCTACTGACATTACTGTGAGGTGGGAACCTGATGTACATCTATCACTAATTGAACTTGTTCTCCAGCTGAAGTTATTGGTTCACAATAGCAAGCTTCAGGATAATGGAAATGAACACATGGGAGATGTGTCCTATGCACGAGATGCTAACTGGAAAAAAGAAGCTACCATTGAATCAGGGCAGTTTGAAAAGCAGAAGAAGAAAGAATCTATTTTTGCTGTTGATGTAGAAATGCTAAGTATTTCAGCTGGGTTAGGAGATGGAGTTGATGCTATGGTTCAGGTGCAATCAATTTTCTCTGAGAATGCTCGTATAGGAATGCTGCTTGAAGGGCTTATGCTCAGTTTTAATGGAGCCAGAATCTTCAAGAGTAGTCGGATGCAAATTTCGCGAATTCCTAGTGTTTCTTCTAGTGCATCTGATGCAAAAGGACATGGTGTCACAACATGGGATTGGGTAATCCAAGGTCTCGATGTTCACATTTGCATGCCATACAGGTTGCAATTGCGTGCTATTGATGATGTCATCGAGGATATGTTACGAGGCTTGAAGCTCATAATTGCTTCTAAGACAAATTTGATTTTTCCTGTGAAGAAAGAAAGCATTAAAGTTAAGAAACCTAGTTCAGTACAATTTGGATGCATCAAATTTTGCATACGCAAACTAACTGCTGATATTGAAGAGGAACCAATCCAGGGATGGCTTGATGAACACTATCAGCTGCTGAAGAAGGAGGCTGGCGAGTTAGCTATCCGGTTAAACTTTCTAGATGAGTTTATATCAAAGGCCAAACAAGGTCCCAAATCTACTGACACCATTAATTCTTCTCAAGAAAAGAAAATTTGGTTTAATGATGTTGTGGTTGATGTAAAAGATTCCTCCACTATTGAGTCCATGAGAGAAGAAATTTATAAACGATCATTTCGATCATATTACTTGGCATGCCAGAATTTAGTGTTATCTGAAGGATCAGGTGCTTGTGGAGATGATTTCCAAGCTGGTTTCAAACCTAGTACCTCAAGGGCTTCTCTTCTTTCGATATCTGCAATAGATTTAGATGTAAGCTTGAAAAAAATTGATGGTGGAGATGCTGGGATGATTGAGGTTCTGAAGAAGCTTGATCCCATCTGCCTTGAAAATGATATACCATTTTCGCGAATGTATGGGGCGAATGTTCACTTAAATACAGGTTCCCTTGTGGTCCAGCTCCGGGATTACACATTTCCTCTTTTCTCTGGAACTTATGGCAAATGTGAAGGCTGCCTTGTATTGGCTCAGCAGGTAAGATTTAAATCTCATTGGCTCCCATCCTTCTATATAAGCATTTGCTGTTTGTGTTGATCAAATTCTGATCATCCTTTTATTTAGGAGGTCCTACTTTTAACCCATAGAATCATGAGCTTAAGGGACCAGTATATAATTAGTTTTTGACAGAAATAAATTCAGACACCAAAATACTATTCTTCCAGAAGAAATACCTGATTGTCGTATTTTTGCTACTCTTGGTCTTGGGATAATGTCTAATTTTCTATATTTAGGTTCTTCATCTTTTTTTTATATTATAAATTATTTTTTATTGTTTAGGGGAAGATTGTGTAAATGGAAGGGTAAAAACTTGGTTCATAGTTTTTTTGATAATAATTTCATAATGAGAATTGAGAACATAAATCCAGTAGATTGAAAGAAAGTACAGAAGAAATGTATAAGATATCCTAAAGTGCTAATGAAACCACTATAAATTATGAAATGTACAAAAACTCTAAGCAAGACTTGCTAATCTCTGTATATCTGATGGAAAAAAAATCCTTTAAAATGGGCCCTAGCCCAAGCACCACAAAGTAGTTAAGAATTAAGATGACCACTTTTTCCTGCGTATGGAGAAATGACAGAAAATTATCTCTGGAAATTCTTAAAATGTGCTATGGATATTGTTCAGTTGTTTTAGATATGCTTATGTATATATATATATTTTATATTTTATAAATGCCCATATGAATGTGTTCTTTTACATGATAGTAGTTCCATTCCATTGTCTTTAATTTATTGATTTCAACTAGGCAACTAGCTTTCAACCTCAAATATATCAAGATGTCTATGTTGGGCGGTGGAGAAAGGTTCGCATGCTTCGATCAGCTAGTGGTACTACTCCACCAATGAAGACATACTCGAATTTGCCTATACATTTCCAGAAGGGTGAGGTGTCATTTGGGGTGGGTTATGAACCGGCTTTTGCTGATGTCAGTTACGCTTTCACCGTAGCACTTCGGAGGGCTAATCTTAGTGTAAGGCATCCTGGTCCACTTGTTCTGCCTCCAAAAAAGGAACGGAGTTTGCCATGGTGGGATGACATGAGAAATTACATCCATGGAAACATTTCCTTACTATTTTCTGAATCAAGATGGAATGTTTTGGCTAGTACTGATCCATATGAGAAGGTTGACAAACTTCAAATTGTGACCAACTCTATGGAAATTCACCAGTCAGATGGTCGTGTTTTTGTTTCTGCCATAGATTTTAAGTTTTTATTAAGTAGTCTGGAGAGTTTGGCAAACAAACGTGGTTACAAAATTCCAACAGGTGCCTCTGGTGCATTTCTGGAAGCTCCTGTCTTCACTCTTGAAGTTACAATGGACTGGGAATGTGAATCTGGAGATCCCATGAACCATTATTTATTTGCACTTCCGGCTGAGGGCAAACCTCGTGACAAAGTATTTGATCTCTTTAGATCCACTTCTCTTTCCCTCCGATGGAACTTCTCTCTTAGACCATTTCCTCCTCTATCAGAAAAACAGTCTCCATCTTCCATTACCAGAGATAATATTGATAGAGATGCTTCTGTGTTTGATGTTCTTCACATATCCCAAAATGTTTCACCTTCGACCCCGACATTTAACTTTGGTGCTCATGATCTAGCATGGATTCTAAGGTTCTGGAGCTTGAACTACAATCCTCCACATAAGCTGCGCAGTTTCTCTCGTTGGCCTCGATTTGGGATTCCAAGAGCTGCCAGGTCAGGCAATCTTTCACTAGATAAAGTGATGACCGAATTTATGATCCGTCTAGATGCCACTCCTTCTTGTATAAAGAACATGCCTTTAGATGATGATGATCCAGCCAAGGGACTGACTTTCACTATGACAAAACTGAAGTATGAACTATGTTATAGCAGGGGCAAGCAAAAGTATACTTTCGAAAGCAAGCGTGACATTCTTGATCTTGTTTACCAAGGTCTTGATCTTCATATGCTCAAGGCTTTCCTAAATAAAGAAGACTGTGCTAGTGTCGCCAAAGTAGTTAACATGATACTGAAAAGTTCACAATCTGTATCCATTGACAAAATCCCCAGTGAAAAAGGTTATATAACAGAGAAAAATCGTGATGATGGATTTCTGTTGTCCTCTGATTACTTCACTATCAGAAGACAATCCCCAAAGGCTGATCCTGCCAGATTACTAGCGTGGCAAGAAGCAGGAAGAAGAAATGTCGAAATGACTTATGTTCGGTCTGAGTTTGAAAATGGGAGTGAAACCGATGACCATGTGCGGTCTGACCCAAGTGATGATGACGGTTACAATGTGGTAATAGCTGATGATTGTCAGCGCGTGTTTGTCTATGGTCTCAAGCTTTTGTGGACTATTGAAAACAGAGATGCTGTTTGGGCCTGGGTTGGTGGTCTATCCAAAGCCTTTGAGCCTCCCAAGCCTTCTCCTTCCCGGCAGTATGCACAGAGAAAATTACTCGAGGAAAACAAACAGCGTGATGGGGCTGATTTTAGTCAAGATGATGTTTCTAAATGCACTCCCACTGGTAAAATTTCTAACTCTCCATCTTTTCAGCAAGCAGGTTCTTCTGGATCACCATCGTCTCCACCCAATTCCGTTAAGGTTGACAATTTACCATCCGGTATGTCTTGTAAATTGTAATGCTTTTAGAAGTTTTGCTAACTGGTATCATTTTGGACATGCAAATTAGATTAGTGATTTGTAACACACACGATAAATATATAGTTAAATTTGCTGTCATTTACAGTTAAAAATGAGAACATGGATGATTCGGATGGAACTCGACACTTCATGGTGAATGTTATTGAGCCACAGTTTAATCTTCACTCGGAGGATGCAAATGTAAGTTTAAAAAATATGTGCGCTCTTTTAAAGCTGGCAGCTTTAGGTTTGCTGCTTCATCTTTCATTTGGTTCTTAGTTAAATCTCTCCATATGGTTTTTTTTTTCGTTTTACTTTTTTGTATTGTTAATCAATTTTCTTACTTCTTGTCATTTTCCTCGGCTAATAAATATGCCTTGTCCCTAGAGTGGCAACATATGCCAAGCCCAAAGGGGTGGAATGCATTTGCACTGCAGGCTAACCCACATGGATGGGGCAGCCTGAATGGTCACTACTATTTTTCACCCTTCTATTAGATTGAAGAGTGGACGATGGATGGAATGAGGCACTATCTGGTGTAGAACTGCACATAAAAAACATAAATAGATAATGATTAAGAATATCTTCCTTCCTCCTTTCTTGTAACCAGTTTTCTTTTTTCCCGTCTTTCATTCTTCCTCTGCTCTTATGGTTCTCCTGCTTTGATAAAATCTTATCTTATAGAAAATAATTATTTTTTCTTTCACAACTGAATCTTCCATCCCTTTTTCTTCTTTTATCTGATGTTCTGGTATTTCTTCTATTAAAATTTAAAAAATTCTAGTATATATTATATTATCTCAAAATAAGTGAAGTATCTATTTTATCTGTGGATTTAAGTTTAAGTTCCATGATTATTCCTGTTGTTATTACTTCTTTTATCTCCATGATACTCCACTTCTTTATTTGTTTATGCTTACCGCCTTAGAGATACTGTATTCATCACCCATGCTTTTAATATTACTTCACATGTTCATAAACAGGGTAGATTTTTGCTTGCTGCTGTAAGTGGCCGTGTTTTAGCCCGGTCATTTCATTCAGTCCTTCATGTTGGTTATGAGGTGATTGAGCAGGCACTTGGTACTAAGAATGTACATATTAATGAATATCAACCTGAAATGACATGGAAAAGAATGGAGTTCTCTGTTATGTTGGAGCATGTACAGGCTCATGTTGCACCAACAGACGTTGATCCAGGAGCTGGATTGCAGTGGCTTCCAAAAATTCTCAGAAGTTCTCCAAAAGTAATGCGTACAGGTGCTCTACTTGAAAGAGTTTTTATGCCTTGTGACATGTACTTTCGGTACACAAGGCACAAAGGGGGCACTCCCGAACTGAAAGTGAGCTTTTTTTTATACCAAATCTATTGATGAATAAATGTTTTTCTTTTGTGAACACATTTATCCCGAAATATGCATATCTTTAAGGAGCTTGTTTGTTATCTGGCATGGTTGTGGTCAATATTCTATTTCCATTTTTGTTTTGAAAAAAAAATTCTACTGCAGGTGAAGCCCTTGAAAGAGCTCACATTCAATTCTCATAATATAACGGCAACAATGACATCTCGCCAGTTTCAGGTCATGCTGGATGTGTTGACCAATCTTCTATTTGCACGCCTTCCAAAGTAAGGACATATCTAGTTTCACAACCTACTTCAAACTCACTTTTATTTATTTACCTACTTCAACTCATCTGTGCTGTGACTCACTCCTCACATCAGTACAATTTATCTGCACTGTATCTAATATATACAAGTATAGCAATTCATTTATATTTTTGCAATATTATTCCTCCCCCAAATTTAATAATGCCAATTTAGGCCTGGTTGTTTTTATTAATACTAGTATATTCTGATTTAAGTGATTCATAGCTAGGATCATTATCATTCAGATTTAAGTAACTGCCATGACTGCATATAGCAGTGAAGTGGTCTTCAGATACCACCGTATCAATCTGGTTACTCTGTGTCTTGCTGTCGTGGGAAATGGGAATCGCTGCCACAAACCATGAATGTTGCAGCTGTTGCGCCTGCTATTCCAAATGGGAATAACCATTTTTGTTGAACTTGTCTTTATGGGTATTTTAACAATTTCTCCTAGTTTTAAATCAGAAATGCATAGGGTTCTTCATTTGGTTGCTTTGTGTCTTGCCACAAATCATGAATATCGCATCTGTTCTGGCTGCTATTCTAAATGGGAAAAAGTCATTTTTGTGGAACTAGTCTTTATGAGCATTTTTAGGCAAGGGTCATTCCTGCCCCGTATGTGAACCTTCCAGAAAGATTGTTTTGAAAAACCAAATTTTGGGAAAAGGGTGCACTAAACTGTTTCTAAAATGGTGGTTTAGAAAAAAGTGTGGTTCAGTTCTGATTTAAGATGGTTTGAGATCTGTAGTTTAACGTGGTTTGATTCACAATGCAGTTTGGTTTTTTGAATAGCGCTGAACACACGAACTGAATCTGTTAACCTGTATTCTGTTGAAGAGTTGCAACTACGTCTGGTAACAGAATGTTAGCAAGCACGTGCGGCAGATATATTCTTATAAGTCTCATTTCTGTTCTTGTCTAGAGTCGTCTGCTCCCCCCACCCCCGGTTCCCATGTTGTGTTCTTTCTGCATACTTAATTGCTTAATTGGTTTCTCTTAGGACGTGTTTGGATCAGCTGTGAAAAAGAATCGATTGTGTGAAACATAATTAATTTTTGTTTGGGTATATTTGTTGTGAGAAGCGATTTTTAAAATAATTTTTAGCTGTGAGAAGTGATTTTTAAGCTTTTTGAATCAATGTCTAATTTTTAGCTGAAGGACCAAAAGTTTTTTCCTTTGTTAAAAGAAGAATAAAAAGATTTTATAAGTACAAAATCAAGCAATCCAACATATGTTGAAATCAAAATTTCCCAAACATGCCCTTATTTTTTTCCTCCAACTTTCTTTTATCTCTATTCACCTATCACCTATGTGATGTGTTCTGTGTATTTTTTTTTAATATATTAATTTTTAACTATTCCTATATTCTCAATTTTCTTGGCATGTATCTTCTACTCAACCACATCCACGGTTTTTTTTGTTATTAACTTATTAATTATACTTTAGATTGAGGATGATTGTGTTCAGAATTAGATTACGAATTATGAATGTCTTCCATTTCCGGGTTTTTTATTAAAAAAATTGATAACTTTAAAGTTAAAATGTGTGTGCAAATTGTTACCCTTTGGTATAGTGGTCATATGCTCCCCTTATAACTTGTGCCAACCCTGCACCACAATCTGGACATGATAACTATGGTTCAGATCCCTGAGTTTTGATTTTGGTCGGATTTGTCAACTGGTATTTTTTTGAGGGATTCAAATCATGTGTCCCCAAATCATGTCCCCAATCATGTCCTACCAATAGAATATCTCCACGTCATTGAAAATATTTCCTTTAATTTTAATCTTTAATTTCCTAATAAATTTTTTAATGACGTGGCAATATTCTATTGGTGGGACATAATTAGGGACATAATTTAGGGGACATATGATTTGAATCCTTTTTTGAGATAGATCAAGATGTTTTGTTGTAGGTTTAGTTATTTGGCATGGTGGAGCAGCACACCAGCATTGATCGCTCACCACTGTATTATCAACCTCTAAAAACTTTATTGCAGATACTTGCTTGAAACAGACAAACAGTGTTGAGATGTTTATTGATGCTGCAATAGTTTTATTTTATTTATTTATTTTTTTTTTAACTCTTCATTAACTCTGAAAATATTTATATCAGTCTAATATGTCCTTAAGTTTTTATTCATAGGTGTTATAGCTTTAATTTAGATGATCTAGTTAGTTTGCTTGTGTGATTATTATTGAGACATGATCTTTTTTTGCCCTTCAATAAACTTAAAAGTCATTATGTTCTGTGATATATGATGAGTTTTTCAAATTGAATGAGTATATTGTCAGGCCTCGTAAAAGTAGCTTGTCGTTTCCCGCGGAAGATGATGAAGATGTTGAAGAGGAAGCAGATGAGGTGGTTCCTGATGGTGTTGAAGAGGTGGAGCTTGCAAAAATCCACCTTGAAAAGAGAGAGAGAGAACAAAAATTGCTTCTTGATGATATTCGAAAATTGTCGCTTTGGTGTGACCCTTCTGGAGATCAACTACCAGAAAAGGAAAGTGACTTGTGGATGATAGCTGGCGGAAGATCTATGCTAGTAAGAAATAAATCTTGTGAAAATCTTTTGATAGACACGACTAGTTTTATTCAAATTATGGATTTTTGTTTTTAATATTCTTGTTTTTTATTCTTTTATACAATAAAAAGTAAGTAGTCTAGTACTTTGCCAGGTGATATTTTTATGGTTGTGGTACTTGGAAATGTTAGTGTCTATTGGCTGTAGTTGATAGACTTGTAACTTATTGGCTGTGCATAGTAACTTTATTACAAAAAGTAATTCTATCATGTAAAGAAGTGTTGAAGTCCCATATTGACTTGGGATATACTCGCGTCTTGAACTAGATTTTGGGTTGACTTGAGAAATTCTTAGAAGGTATAAGTGCCTATCCTATATCTGCTATTGGGCCACCCCACTTTACTTTTGCTTTTCAACTTTGTTATTCTTCAATCTTCATTGTGGCTTCACTAGAGCAGCCTTCATTTCTGTCCTTAGATAATTTCACACTCTACTTGTTTAAGGGCGTAAAGGGGGTGTTGAATGTCCAAATGACTAGAGGTATGGCCAAAGTAGTCCTTATAAAGCTCGGCCAATTCTCACCTCTTGAATTAGCTTTTGCAGTTGAGCTTAGGCCTTGCTGAAGTCCTAAGAAGGAAATTCAGTATAAAAGAAGTATGTAGGAGTATTAGTTAACCTTGTTACGTTGTACAGTATCTGAAACAGATTAAATATAAAAGATTAGAAGTTTCATGAGTTGTGTGTTTATGTTGCCTAAATGTTAAGAATCGGTGGCTATCATGGATTACTTTTAGCTCAGATATTCTACCTTTCAGGTTTCATCAACTATACATGTCTGGCATTTTACTGTTTATTTCCTTTGCTGAATGTGTGAAAATTAATGCAACATTAAATGCCTGAATTTTAACAATGAACCATAATCCTCTAAGCTATCCCCTTTGTTTTTGACCTCAGCAAAGCTTGTCCTCACTTCACATTCATTAAATGACTCCCTGCTGTTTTATAAACGACTAAGTTTTAGGTGTAACCTAGCTTGGGATTGCTTTTCTTTGTTGAACTTGTGCACCTTTGGGATCTTTTGGAGTTTTTTATTGCGACATTTAGTTGTGGCCTCTTTCTTATCCCAATATTTTTGACTTATCAATGAACTACATAAGGTAGTGGTTCATGGTTCGGAGGTTGAACTGTTTTAGTATATTAAAGAGCCTACCATCATCCTTATGTTAAAATCACGTGAGGGTGTGCCTTGGCATAACAGTAAAGTTTTTGCTTTATGACATGAAGGTCACAGTTTCAACTTCAAATGCTAGAAAACAACCTCTCTGCTTGCAAGGGCTAGTCTGTGTATGCCTGCCCTTCCCATACCCCACTAGCCCTTGTGCACTAGTCGCCATGTGTTCAAATCATAAATATAAGCTCTGCTTTTGATTTTTTTTATTTAAATTTAATAGTGACGCAATACATTGAAGTTCTTTAAACTTTAAAGTAATTCAGTTATTGTATCAATTTCAAAAACTTCAGAGGTTTTTGTTGTTTCATGAAACATTTATTGTTCATCCATGACTTGCCTATAACTATTATTAAGAATTGACTTGGGCCTAATTCAATCCTGAAATCTCATGAGGGGTGGATGCTTATATATTCATCTTTGGCCTTATTCTTGGTTGATGTAACACACATCCCTCAAGCTCAAGACCGGACATTTGGAGCATGAAATCTATAGGACTGGATATCTGCGGATGGGCCCAATTGATAGATTGGTCATTGGAGCTCTTATACTATATGATAAATGGCTTTGGAGTTTGGCCTAATTCAACCGAAAATATAGCTCATGCGGGGGCACTGGGTAGGATTGCCCAAGGCTTATATATTTAATTATTGCGATATTACTAGTTGATGTATGGCTCTAACAAGAATAAAAGGAAAAAAAATGGACAGCGGATGTCCATTCTGGCCCACTTAAGACATACTCAAGATCACATTAGTCCTTAATAGTTGATATCAAATAGGTCCATCAATAGCACAACACTATTTCATATACGTCAATTCTTACATAAGGATCAAGTTGCCTTTGATGATTACATATACTAGTTATGTCCAGTGTTGGGTTTTATCCGCAGCATTAGCACTTGTGTGAAGTGTTCTTTATTTATGCTACTACCTGGTTCAATGTTAGGTTCCGTGGTCTGCTTAGTCAATGAGTTCATGAAGAGCTGGCTGATTATAGCTAACCAGTTTGTTGATCCATTGACCAGTTCAATTAAACCACAGCATTAGTCTAACAAGACTTGAAAGCTAGCTGGTTCATTTCTTTTCTGATCGAAATAGTAGGTCCTGTTCAGTTCTGAGGATTTTCTTTATGTTATTAATAATGTTGCTCAGAGGTTAGACAGCATCCCGCTAAATTTATGGTTGTACTCATTGGTGACTTTGGTACCATCTTGGTTTCGGTTTGTTGTCCTGTTTTAAGTAGTGGGGGGAAGGATATTGCAATTTTTATTTGTATTTGAGGAAAGCTAAGTTCTCAAGAGTATGTTCTTGGAATGATTGTGTTTATGATATAGTTTGTGTGGGGTGTATCGACTATTTTTATATTGAAATGCATATTCCAGTAGAAGACAAATGCACGACCCTGGTTAACAGTATTCCAACACTGGCAGGTCCAAGGACTGAAAAGAGAGCTTGTAACTGTGCAAAAATCTAGAAAGGCAGCTTCTGCATCGTTAAGGATGGCTCTTCAAAAAGCTGCGCAGCTAAGGCTAACGGAGAAGGAGAAGAACAAAAGTCCTTCCTATGCTATGCGCATATCTTTGCAAATTAACAAAGTTGTTTGGAGCATGCTTGTTGATGGTAAATCTTTTGCCGAAGCTGAGATTAATGACATGGTAAGCATTATTTTGCAAACTTTTTCTCCCACTTAACTCTATGTTTCTTTCCGAAACTCATTGAACCCACTTAGAATTTGCTTCTCAGGAAGTATAGACTGCTGCTCACTATCAAATCATAGTATCAACTCTGGCTTATTATGTATTATAGACACGTTCTAAATATGTCCAGCATTAAGACTCAATTTTCATAGACTAGATATAGAAGGGATTGATACATGACTTATGTTTTCTTTTTTCCTTCCTAGTCAGCCATTGAATGTCTTATCCTTGACTACGGTGGGGGTCAAATGAATAAATCACATCAATCTCTTTAGTTTAGTTGTTCTTTCTTTTTGTTGTTCCTATGCCTGAGAATGGTGGTTCCTTGCTTGCACATAGTTTTTTTTTAACTTTCCTATTTGATTTCTTTTTGGTCACTGTTTGCAAGAGTATGCTGATTTTGTTTCATGTTGCCAAATACTTAGATATATGACTTTGACCGGGATTACAAGGATGTTGGTGTTGCTCAGTTTACAACAAAATATTTTGTTGTCAGAAACTGCCTGCCTAATGCCAAGTCTGATATGCTTTTGTCAGCATGGAATCCTCCATTGGAGTGGGGAAAGTAAGTAATTCCTGGACATTTTATTCCTGGACTTATGGGTTGGTCTATGATATTTGTTGCCTTGATATTATTTGTGTTTTCATAATAGATGGATATAGGTTGTATTTGATTTTGTTTGAGTTCCAGTTCAACTCCTTCCTTCTTCCCACCCCCTCCTCTCACCTAACCCATTTGTTTTTCTTTTCATGATATAGTTTTACGCGTCTAAGGGCCCTATAAGTCACAAGTGCTCATGTTTTTATCACCAGTCAGTAGCTTAAGTGCTTGCCTTTCCCTTGCTCATCTGTTACTTCAATGTAGAAGAGGATTTACCTGTATAAAAGTAAAACTATAACAATATAATTTCCGTGTTTGTTTACATTATAGTCCAGCAAGCCATGATTTCTTTCTTTGTGCTACATTTGGCATTTTCATGGAGGAAATGTTAGGAACTTAACCTTCTGTTATCATTATTATATAATTATATAAAATATTTTCCAAAAGAGCCATCTCTTGTCATAACATTGCCCCTCGCATACACACAAAAATTACATAAACCATTTCATAGTTAGATGTGCATTCTTAGCTGAATTATAACCGCTCCGGTCTTTTTTATAATACACCATCGAGAAAGTTTTAATGGTCCTTATTATAAGACACTTTACAATTCTCATGAAGCATTTATTTTATGTTTTCTTATTTGCCCTTAGTAAATACTTTGACTATTTCTACTCTTTAATTGCTACTATCTAACATGTAAAATTGATATATGATACAAGTTGTTTTAGAAAACCAGTAAAACCAACTAAATTTTTAACTATTAGTATGTGTAAGGTGTAATTCAATTAAAAATGTCTTATAAATTAAGGACTGGAGGGAATATAATGGATTTGTCTCTACTCTCAAGGGAAGATATCGTGATCTTTTCTACAATTTTTCTAGGTGCCGTTATTCCGTTGCTTTTTTTTAACATGTGTATATCATCTCATGTAAAAAGACAAGTGATTCCTAATTTCCAACGTATTTTTACTTTAGTATCATTTGAATATAATTATGGGATCATATTGTTAGATGCTAAGACAAGTGATTCCTAAAAAAATAAATTATGGCTTTTAATTCATTTTTTAAAGATTTAAGAGAAATCTCTCAACAAAGCAATTGGTGCAAGATTTTCAAAGTGGCTCCTATTCCAATGAATGGGAAATTTTGAGTCACAGTTACAGTGTCTTTCGGCATGAGACTTTGTGCCATTCAGATATAGCTTGTAGAGTAACAATGTGTTTTGCATGGAAGTCAAACTCCTAAAAGTGCGCTATTTCTTCTCGGTGGTTGTTATCTGTATGTCTATGAAGCAGTTAATTAATAGGATTTATCTCTTAAAAGATATTTATATCTCTTTAGAATATTTTCTATACATCCATAAAGGGTGAACAACTGCACATTTGTCGTTGCAAATATCATTTTGTATGACTACTTTATGTTTCCCTTCCCCCAGGAAAGTAATGCTTCGAGTGGATGCCCAGCAGGGAGCTCCAAAGGATGGAAATTCACCCCTTGAACTTTTCCAGGTAATCATTTCCTTTAGGTTATTTGGATCCCTTTTTTATTGGTCGAAGTTTATTTGGATACTTAAACTCAGTGAAAATCAATGCACTAAAATAGAATCCATTCTTAAAGTGTTTTTTTCTTGTTTCGATTTTTTTGGGTGATTGTTGATTAAAATGGAAAGCGTAATGTGTTATCTATTCTCAAGCAGAACCTGTCCAAGGATAATAAAATATTGTCAAGTTAGTATCCGAACTCTGAAGCTTTTGCACTCTATGTCTTAGGAGTGAGTTAGGCTCAAACTCAAATCTAAGATGGTATAAAAGTCTAACCTAGATCCATTATTGGGCCACCCATGACCGGTGTGTTGAAAGTCCCACTTTATTGGGCCACCCGTATTTGTCCACGCTCTAGATGTCCAGTCTTGAGTTTGAGGGGGTGTGTTTGAAGTCCCACATCGATTAGAGATATGACCATCTAAGAGTATATAAGTGGTGTGGCAATCCTCTTCCTAAGAGCTAGTTTTTGGGAGTGGGTTTTCAAGCCCAAATCTAAAAATAAATTTTAGTTGGTTTGGTTGTTTACTATACAAATCTCAGCAGGAAATAAAGTGAAAATAAGTGATAGTTTTGTATTGCAATTACTCAACAAATATAAAAACGAAAACAAGAAATGGAAAATGCATTGTAAATAGATCCTAAGATCTTGAGTACAATTAGAGAATAAAGAACAGAACATTGGTATCATTCGCGTGAGACTTACTTGGAGTGTAAGACTGGTTCAGCTTGTTTCTAATGTGAACTTACTTTTCATTATAGGTAGAGATTTATCCCCTTAAGATCCATTTAACGGAGACGATGTACAGAATGATGTGGGAGTACTTCTTCCCAGAAGAAGAACAAGATTCCCAACGTCGACAGGTTAGTTTGGGATTACAAATCTCTTATTACCTTATCTTAAAATGTTAAAGCTGAATTTGCATAAAAATGTCAGAAGTTAAAATAGTAGTTGTTTATACAGGAGGTTTGGAAGGTATCAACCACTGCTGGTGCAAGGCGTGTAAAGAAAGGTTCAATCCTTGAAGCTTCTGCTTCAAGCAGCCACTCAGCAAAGGATTTTGAGGCCTCGTCCAGATCTGGCATATCTGCAATGTTATTTCCTGCAACAAGTCAGCCTTCTGCGCATGTTGAATCAGCTCAGGTGAATAATTGATTAATAATCTAAGACATGGTTCTCTAGTCAGATTATTAATAACATCAGGAAATACTAACGTTGGGCCACACTGATGGGAGAGATGGTGAAAAATTTTGTTCCTTTTCCCTGTTATGTTCTCTCCCTGTTTATATAAATTTTGGATGCTAGATTTCTTATGAGTTTCCCAACCTTCTTGCAGGTGACCAAAGCACAAAGCGTCAAAGCAAACCCTGGTACTGGTACAACCCCTGAGTTGAGAAGGACATCATCTTTCGACAGAACTTGGGAAGAGACTGTGGCAGAATCGGTTGCTAATGAACTCGTGTTACAAAGCTTCTCTTCCTCAAAGAATGGCCCATTCAGTTCTACTGAGCAACAAGATGATGCTTGTAAGAATAAATCAAAAGACTCCAAAGGTGTCAAAGGTGGTCGCTCATCTCATGAAGAAAAAAAGGTGGCTAAGTCTCATGAAGAGAAGAGATCTAGGCCACGAAAGATGATGGAGTTTCACAACATCAAAATTAGCCAGGTTGGTGATTTTGGCTCATTTCATAAAGTTATCTACATCTTGTATGATGCAAAAACTCAAATTTCCGCTAAAGGCCGTGCATCTTTTCTTACAGGTTGAGTTATTGGTTACATATGAAGGGCAAAGATTTGTTGTAAATGACCTGAAATTACTAATGGATCAGTTTCACCGAGCGGAGTTTACTGGGACTTGGCGAAGACTCTTTTCACGAGTTAAGAAACACATCATCTGGGGAGTCCTTAAGTCTGTGACTGGAATGCAGGTGATAAACGACTTACAGTTTCCTTCTCTCCTTTCATTTTGTTGTTAATGGTTTATGGTTATTTATAACCATGGTGCAGTCTTTTGTACTCATATCTGCTATTTATAAAACAAATACGCTGTTATAGCAACTTAGCAGAATAAGAACTTGTGTGAAATTGCTGTTTTTGTGATTCCCTTTATCATAAACTTCACTGATCAAGAAAAACATACTGCATCAGTTACAAAGATTGATCTGGTGGTAGCTTCAACTGTTTTTCCTGAACTCCTTTATGGATCGTGTAGGGAAGGAAATTTAACAACAAAGGTCAGAGTCAGCCCACAGGAGCCGGTGTTCCTGAGATTGACCTTAATTTCAGTGACAATGAAGGCCAGGCAGGAAAATCTGATCAATATCCACCATCATGGCCTAAACGTCCTGGTGATGGTGCAGGTGATGGATTTGTAACATCCATTAGAGGACTATTCAATACTCAACGCCGTAAGGCGAAGGCATTTGTGCTCCGCACTATGAGGGGTGAAGCAGAGAATGATTTTCAAGGTGATTGGAGTGAAAGTGATATCGAGTTCTCTCCTTTTGCTAGGCAGCTCACGATTACAAAAGCTAAAAAGCTTATTAGGAGGCACACTAAGAAGTTTCGTTCCAGAGGACAAAAAGGTTTGCTACTTTCATTCTATAGCTTTTAGCCTTTTTGATCATTAGATTAATGGACAGCTTTAGATTTTGATTTAAAGACTACATTATTAGAATTAAAGGAGAGAAAGTACATGTAGGGCCGTAAATTTTTACAAAGAGAATAAGAAATTCCATCTATTAAAAAAGAAAAACGAAAGTGTTTCAAGAGTAACAACATTGTGTTATCTGTTTATGCGTTATTAATATAAATTTTCTTGATAAAAATAGGATAATATCTCCCAAGAGACGCCATAAACACAATTCTATCCTAAAACAATCGTAAGAGAAAAGACATTTGAAATTATACTGCCAAAATCCACTCCTTATTCTTAAGTCAAAACCCCTTTTTCCTCATTGGTGCTAGAAGTATCAGGGGGAGGGAGGGGAAAGAGAGGGAGGGAGGGAGAGAGAGAGTGAGAGTGAGAGAACTGAAGGACCCAGATCCAATGGTTCTACACAATATGCAGTTATAATCCAATGGTTCTACACTTCTGTGTCTGTATATATATTTTTTGATGGCTAAGATAGTGTGCAATTTGGTTTTGAACCGCACAATATCCAAATCCATGAACTGAATGTATAGTTGCTCGAGGAATGAATTGAATAACATCGAGAGAGGATTCTGTATTTAATTGGGAGGAGGCTAACTCAGTAACTAAGAGAATGAGTTAGTTATGAGTGGACAACAGAATAACTGGACAACTGAACATAAAATGACTAATTTAAGGCTAACAGCTTCGCATACTCTAATAATTTGTCTTCAGTTCCAAGAACCAAAACAAAATCAAAACCGAACAGGAAAGCGTTGCCAAAATCTTCTAAACATCTGATGTTAAATATCTCCACGGGAAAGGTATACCTAGTGTTCACCAAAATTCCCTACGAACAGATTATTTCAGTAAAAACTAGCTGATTTATATAGTACATACATGAATGGGCTACCGAGAATGGCACTTTTCGCACCATATCATTTTTTGGCTTCACTACGAACAACCGGATTCTAGAACCCGGTTGTTCAAACTTTTTCTCGCCTGGATTCTATAATCTGTTTTGAAACTGATTCTAAAATACCGGGCGGACAATTTTTAAAACTTCCGGGTTGGAAGAAGTGTGGTGAACTCAGTAATAACTAGTGTGACGTAGATAGTGTCACCTGTTGCTGACTAGACCTGCACATGAATCATTGAAAGATAAAGCAATATGAACTCTGGCTTACCGCTGGAGGCTTGACTTTAGTGGGGATTTCGATCTTCTAAAAGGGTTTTGTCTAGGAACTTTGGTGATCTAAAGGACTTATAAGGAAACGAATCGAACTACTTATTTCTTTTTTATTTAAAAAAGACAAATCCCTTTGAGATATTACGCTTACCTCTTGTAGTTTGAAATTCCATTACATTTTCCCCTCTTTAGAGGGATAAGTGTAATAAACGCAAACCTCAAGAGAGATTTGTGTAATTATTGTAAAATAAGTTGAACTAAACATGCAGTACGATTATTCTTCCCTTTTTATTCTAACACTTACAATAAACTAACATTATCTTTCTCCACCTAGTTGCATGTGGCCTAGGCTTGAAAGTTAACTATTCAAAGTTGTGTTGTTTTTGGTGAGATTTGACATTTCCTATAAAAATAACTGCCAAGTGGAAGGACATATTGCGCTTTATTGTTTGGCTTCCTGGTCTTATTGATTCATATCTCTGCTAATCAAATCCTTCATGTTTATTTGATTACTTGAGGAATAAGTTTCAATATCTTGCAGGTTCGTCTTCACAACAAAGAGAATCGTTACCGTCATCTCCGAGAGAGACAACTCCATTTGACAGTGATTCTTCAAGTGGATCCTCACCTTATGAAGATTTTCATGAATAGAAGTGTTTATAGTTATCTAAAAGATTTTCTCATCTGAGGATGACACGCATTTCATGTGGTTCTTGAATGCTCTAAAGGAAACAAAAACATGACAGATGATCTTTCGCTATTAAGAAGTATCTCAGTTGAAAACAAGATCAAAGACATCTTGAGCGGAGGGGCGCCTGGAATGGAAATAGAAAACTCGATATTTGCTGCTATTGAATGCCATATTTCCCATGGGGACTTGAGTCATCGGTGAAGAACCTTGCTTTTTCATCTCTCATCTAACACTATTACTGGACAACTTCAGTCACAGATGATGCGGAGCCTTGCGTTCATCTCTTCTCAAGTCATTCGGGTTGTATATTCCTGTAGCTTCTAGTCAATGTGCAATTTAGGGCTTCTTAATTTATTTAGAAAAAATAGGAGCCTAAAGGTTGACATGATTATGTACATACATTTGATTATATTTTGAAAAATAGAATAAAAGCAATATCTTCCGTATAGAGATCCTTTTCTGCATTTTTGCTATTTCTTTTTGGTTAAAACTTAAAAGTACCCTACACAACATAGATACTCCTTCACTTTTTTATTACAAGCAACTTTCAGCATTTCTCTGAGTATCGTTATAAGTAAATTTAACTATTTTCACCTTATTTAATGTAAGTTTGTTTAAATATTCTTAAAAATTAATTCAGTTGTAATTTTTAATTAATATAGTTCTATCTCTATAATAAATTAATAACTATGATAAGGGATAATTTCGGAAATTAAATGGCTTTTTGAATTTAAGCAACTTATATAAATTAATTACTTTTCTTAATATCCATACAACTGGGTATTTTTGAATTTTGATCAGTGTAGTCAAGATTCAAGATTACTTGCAAACTTTTAGGATCTTGTAGGATCGTGCAATTTTAAGATTAATCACTAAAATGAGTCACATGCCTTTTTGAATAGATAATTAGTGGATTACTGTGTAAACAATGTAAGATTAACTCCCCATTTTAAATTTGTTTAACCTAATGAAAAAATCACGTGTTAATCTAATACATTTGAATGTTTTAGTTAATAAGCTATCTTATGTGTCATGTTGTCAAATGTAGATAAACACGAAATGCTAAATTATGATTTTGATCTCTTTTAATACTTCTAAAATTGGTCTTTCAATTTTATTTTATTTTCTTTTCTTTTTGTTTAGGTCATCCAAATTATTTAATATGCAATTAACATTCTATTTACAAAAGGTAGTTTAAAACAAAGTGCAATTTTCATTCAATCTACTAAAAATATTGCTGCAAAAATGAAATGCAATTTATAATTTATCTAACTGTTTTTTATTTAGATTTTAATGAAATAAAAAATAAAAAACACATAAATCGAGACAAATATCAATGATTGAAATTATTAAAGGAAAAAAATAAGACGATTCAATAGAAATAAGTATTTCTAACTTTAATCAAAAAGTAATTTTTGACAAAAATAAAAGCTTATACACATAGGTCCTAAATGAATACAATGTAAGAAAAATGAACACTGAACAAAGTAATCCGAAGCACTAGGTTCGCACAGCACTCGAATCTATGAAATCTCAATTTTTACAGCGATGACAATATTTTCTCAGTTTATATTTTATTTTCTATTGAACAGTGTTTTTTATTGCAATTTTATAATAAAGTAATTTTCCATAGTTATAGCCAAACATGTAAAAATCACTTAATTTTTTTTTAAAAAAATTGTTTATTCTTATTATAACTAAACATAAATAGCTTTCAATTTTATGGACTAAACAAATAACTAAATCAACTACAGAGAATAATAAGCATCAACTTTTCTTATTAAATGGTAAAAAATCATACAAGTTTAAAAATCTCAGTATAATGAAACGGGAGAAGATAATTGAACGAGGGAAGATCAATAAATTGATAATTAAATTCGAATTTCAATCTCTTTACGATTCACATAATTTTTTTTTCTTTTGCTATTCACAGTGGAAATAATTTTTGTGTACAGAAAAAAAATTCAACAGCGCGAATGCTCAAACCCGGATGTTTAAGATGTAAATCCTTGCATGACCGCTTGAGTTTCATTATGAAAAAGAAACCAAGCACTTTTGAGAGTAAAAACTCGTGTTCCAGTTGCAAAGATCGTAAATTACTCCCTTATTTTTACCAAGAAACCCAATAAATATATGTGATGTAGTTGGATGTTTGCAGGCAACTCACCTTACTTTTGACATTCCAAAAAATTGATTGCGTACTATAGATATTTGGATCATTGCCCTCAATCTAACCAAACTCAACTATTATGCAGCAACTAAAACAAAGGAAACTCAGAATTGACTACGATGAACGATAGAGGGCCAAAAATAGTCATTTTAAAATCAGATTAGAATTTATGGCGAGCAAAGGAATAACATACAGCATCCATAACTCCCAATATGCTAACAAAAGTCACCTCAAAGCTTGGCTTCTTCGCAGTTTTGCAGTTTACTTTCTTCCAATTTTGCCATCAATGGTCCTGGCATCCAGCTCTCAAAGGGCAACTCATTGACTATGCAAACCACGAAATCAACTAAAACGAATACTACACACCAAAACCACCGCCACTTAAAATTGATGTGATTCAATGTGCACCTGCTCAAGGTTGACAAAATCTAGACCATTATCTATACAAATTCGTGGAGTACCCGTGCCTCGACTTGTAAACTTGATTGTGTTCACCTAATAAGAAAATAATGCTTCAAAAAATAATACTGACGCAACAGAATCCAGTGTATAACATGGTTATATAAGTTGCTTATCGAACTATAATTTGAGTTTGACAAGCATAACCTCTCGTCAAAACCCTGAGTCCCCAAGAAACGCAAAAATATCAAATGCAAGTTCAACAAGATAGAATCACCATGCAAATAACAAATGCACTATGTGTGTCAATTCTTTCTTACCCATTAGCCTAAAGATTAAGATTTTTCTCAAGCCACCAATAATTTTTTTTTCATTTAATACAAACAATGGCATTTCCCTATCAAATTAGCAGAAAGCTACAATTTCACTTTTATCTATCTACTCATCAAGTGACTCCTAACAGAAACAAGAGAAGGAAAACAATCAAACCAATTACATGAATCACTCTTCAAAACGTCGAATACACATTTCCCCTGGAGCAATCTATGATATGAACTTCAGCTGAGGGTGAGTTTTGAAGCAAAAAGTCCACTATTCCATCAGGTAAAGCCAAAGGTAAAGGCGGTTTCAATTTTGTTTTTCGTCCTTTTCGTGACTTGGCGCCAGCAGCCATCAGTGTCATGGAGAATATATGTGAAAGTGGTTTCAGATTTACTTTCAATGACTTCAAGTTACACAAGCATGGGAGTTTTATCTTCAACAAATCAGGAATTAAGTAGAGAACCTAAGCAATAAGGGATGAGGACAAATTAGAGATGATTCATTGCTAATCAACTTAGTTTCAACAAAATTTTGAAATAAGAAAAGAATGTTACGAAAAAAGTAAAAGCAATGGCAAGTCAAGGTACCTGAAGAGTACTTGAAGACACTGTTAATGATTCTATATTAGCAAGCTCTAGCAGCCAGCTGAGTAATATCAAAGGAGACTCCAATGAAGTTGTCCAGGTTTCTGCATCAATATTTACTCGTTGAAGAGAAGAAAGATTGCTCCCACAGAGTTGCTGATAAGGAATACCAGTAAAAGTAATAGTACCAACATTTGGTGTAGACAGCACAATCTTGTGAAAGTCCTTGCCAGAATGCAGGGTTAAGTTGACAAGTGTTGTACTTGATATGAGGAGGGTTTGTGCATCCTTTACGGAACAATGGTCAATGGTTAAATCATTCAAAATGTTACAAGCCGAAAAGGGGTCAACGGACAAATCATCCAACCTGTTAGACGCCAAAAAGGACTCGGGTTGATCATTGTCACTGGGGCAAAAAGTAAAATTCTGTAGATGTAAGCTTGTTAATCCAGTCAAATTTAGATCATTTGGAAACAATGTGCTCTCCCCATTCGAGTACATTTTAGGGCAAACTGAAAGTTTGAGAGATGTCAAAGTCCGACACGAAAAGATTGCACGCGGAACATGTTGGATATCACATTCGACAGTTATCCCTAATCGCTGGACATTGTGTGAAATAGCATATTTTACAACCCTTTTGAGAACATGAGGCTCAATAGTACCCGCTCAAAATCAAAAGTATGCAGCGCAATTGAGCGATCACGAAGAGACAGTACCCTAGACACGAATTTGGTGAAACTCTTGAAAGTCCAAAAATCAGAGGAATGCAATATAAGACTTGGAAGACTTTTCCAGAGGTCCTTCCATCTTCTGGACAAAACGCAAGTTCTAACAGCATATTTGGTTTACACAATCAGGCAAATCACTTAGCCTATCTTCATTATCTTCAATTTCACCCTCGCAATGCTTTGCTCTCTTTGTCGTGGGCGTAATTATTATCTCATCTACTAAATTAGACATCCAAAAAGTATGCGAATATAAAAAGTAAGATCGAACCCGAAATTGAAAGACAGGGAGAAGCAATTTTACTGCGAATTTACAAATCTATGCAAAGTTGTGTTCGGTTTAAGTCTGCGATCGGGAAAACCTAGAAAATGGATTAAAGTGTCAGGCAAGATGATTATACATGAAAATAACAAAACGCAAGCATTCGGAAAGTGAGAAATACCTCTCCTCACGATCGAGTTGCGAATTGAATTGATTTGCGAATCGCATTGAAACACATAGATGAAACCCCTGCTTTGTTTGTGCAGGTTAAGGACAAAAGGTCTAAAGAGATTAAAATGGTTAGAAAATTGCTGCTCGCGTTTTCTAGGGCTGAAATTTTCAGGTTTGAACAGAAGGATAGTTTTATTTTTTCAGAGAGAGAAATGATGTTCGTCGCTGGAGCAACGTGATCTGGGGTTAGAAATCCACCATGCCATCCCCTACTCCTCTCCTCTCCCCTCAATTTCGCTTCTCACTCCTTTGTTTAGTTTGTTGATATTCAAAAGGTGGGTTGTACATTAAGTAAGGAAATTTTGTGATGTTCACAAAATTTATCAAAAACAACGGGTTTTGTTAATTGAAATTTTGATTTTATCGTTAGTTTTTTCTAATTTTAAAAAAGTTTTGTTATTTGATAAGTAGGCTTTGAAATAAATTTAAAATAGTCCTTAATTTTTTTTATTTTTACATTTTTCCCATTAATAGCCTCTGAGTCCTATTAAAAATAGAGTCATCCATAAAAGCTGTTTAATCAATTTATTATGTTGTATCTCAACACTTGAATTTAGTTTCAGTAAGTACCATCCAAATTTCAAGTATTTTCCAAAACATGTATTAATAAATAATTTGTCTCTCCAGAAGAGAAAGGCCCACATTATGCTTCCTTCACGGCCAAATCTCCTAACATTCTCCTTCTAGACCACCATTATCTAGCCAAAATAGTTAAAGAAGAATAGGATTTAGGCGTGTGAAAGGAGAGAGGAAGAGAAAATTTGAGAGGCTCGCAAAATACAAAAATCAATCCCTCCAACAGAATTGGAAATGGAAACAGAAATTACACAATCACATGAAAAATTCAGAAATTTCATTAAAATAATCCAAAAAATTTGAACAAAGATGAAGATAAATAAATAAAACTAAACTCGGAATAACAACATAAATTAATATTAGAACCATTCCCAAGTAGGTGTAGCCGTAGATCTGCGCATAAAGGCCAATAAGGAGGAAGAGAGTTTGAGGTGGAGAAGATGGTTTGAGAAACAAAGGCGGCGGAGATGGAAAACTTGGTGGGAAAGAGAGGAAGATAAGGAAAGATAAGAGTTGGTATTAAACGCAATTGGAGGAGAAGATGCGGCGGGAGGGGCGGCGGCGGCCCAATCCAAAAAACCACTCATGCACCAAAAAACCCTAACCATCTCCAACCCGTCTTCAACCTCACACCGCCATCATACTGCACCACCACTCTCACACCACCCCTACCCCTCAGTAGCAAGGACGAACTCTCCATTATTTGAGTATGGAAGCGACAACGAGAGTTTTGAGGGACGATGGAGGAACTGTTGTGAGAGAGGAAGGACAAGGGTTGGAGAGGGAGAAATTAATTTGAAACCTAATTGCATTTTCAAAGAAATTAAACACACATAAACATAAAAACCTAAACTACAAGTTGCACAAACAGATCCAATATATATCTGACAGTCAAGATTTGTGATGTATCATACATCACAAAAAAAAAAAACTTATGTTAAAACCAACCTATTCAAAAATCAAAATGCCCAGCGAAGAATGAGAAAGTAATTCTTTTCGTGGCTCATAATTAAATAATTACGGTGGATTTTAGGATACACCACTTTTAAAGTGGTATACTATACACTAATAAAAAATATGAACTATACGTGATTTTAAATTAAATTTATTAAAGTGGTATACTATACACTAATAAAAAATATGAACTATACGTGATTTTAAATTAAATTTATTATTCTGTAGACTTTTTGTTTATTCATATTTGTTATTTATTAAGTTTTTTTGACCCATTATAGGTGGATTTTAACATTTACCAATTTTAAAGTGGTATACCCAACACAAGTTATGAAATTATATTTAATTGATTATAGCTCATTTAAAAGAAAAAAATTAAAGAGGTATGCATACACACAAAATACATAATTTATTATTATATTAAACATTTTCGATTAAATTCTGTATACATTTTTTATGTGGTGTACTATACACCACTTGAGACGTGGGGTATGGTAGAAGGAAATATTAATTATATATATAAAGGGTTTGTCATCGTATGCTAGTTAATTTTTTAGACGTTAACAAGTTGTATTTTAGTGGTATATTTTAAAAAATTAAATTATAAGTTACTTCTTTTATAAAATAAATGGAAATGAAAATTCGTTAGCACTTATGCTACACTCGATATTTAAAAAATCAAATTATAACTTATTAACGTGTTTTTTTTTTTAAATCAAGTGAAAATATATTAACCAACTATGTTATATAAATATATGAAAAAACTTAGTATAAATCAAATGTTCACACGCTACACCTACACTAATGGTGTACTTAAAAACTTGTTTTTGGAGGTGAGCAGGGGTGTATTTAAATTAGTTTTTGTCATTTTGATAGTTGTAGGTTGCACTTATAAATTTTATTATTATTCTTTTAGTAAAAAAAAAGTTTTTGGTTCTTCAACTAAAAATTAAATATTGTTTTAAAAAGCTTTAAAATTGTTTCTCACAGCTAAAAATTATCTTAAAAAATATTTCTGACAGTGAATATATCCAAACAAAAATCCAGCTAATTCAAATGCTAGAGTGTAAGATACAAAGTGCACAGTAAGTAGAAAACCAATGCTCAAGGAGTAATTTATCACTTATGTAAAAAAAAAATGTTTCATCAAATAGATTTATGAAATATTTTGTCATTTAATAAATTTTTAAAAGGTTAAAATATGTCACCAAATAAATTTTGAAAATATTACTATCATATAATAAGCTTCTAAATAAATTCTAAATTTTTTTTGTCATTAAATAAGTTTTTGAGAGATAAGATGTATCACCAAATGGCTCTGATATCCTCTATCTTACTTTAGTTGACAAGTAATTTATTTAGATGTATTACTGGACCGAAAGTAATAAAGTGATCAAGTTTATGACAAATATAGTCTTTCAAGACTTTTGGTGACACATCTAAGCTATATTTGATTTAGTTTTATTTTTAGTTTTTTAGAATTATATTATATATCAATTGTTATTTCTTAAAAAATTAATGCAAATTTATATACAGATTTAGAAACTTGAGAACTAAAAAAAACATGTTTTAAATGCTTCTAAATTTTAGTTTTAAAAACTAAAAAATTGCATATTGGTGCTAAAAACTATTTTTAAAAATTAGTTTGTCAAACAATTTTTTTAATTTTATCGGTTTAAAAACATAAAATAAGCAAACTCATAATCTTTCAGTGATTTATTTAGTGATACAGACAAATCTATTCAGTGTCACATTTAATTTTAATGACTTATTTGATGATACTTGTTTACCCAAACGATGATTTCTCTTATATACTCCCTCCGTTTTCGATTATTAAAAAAAAACAAACTGCCTCATCTTTTAAGAAAAATTATTAATCTCATTTAATTTTTTTAAAATTATCTAAAAAGTAATTCCTAAAGTGTGAAGTGTCTTAGTCACAAGTTAATCTCTCTCCACTCTATAACCATTATAATAAATGAGTGAGTGAATTGAGTGGAAGATAATTTAGATGAATTTTTATTAAATGCAAGTGAAGATAATTAATTTTTATTAAATTTTATATTAAAAAACATAAAATTTTCTTAATGTCCTGAGTTTTTTTAGAAATTTAAGTTATCTCTAAGAGAATCATTTAGTAATTCTTCGATTAAGTTTTGAAATTAATTTTAAACTAACTTGAATTATTTAAGAATAAAACTTGATTATTAAGTGTTCTATAATTTATAATTCATTAAAAATGCTCTCGTTATTAATTTCTTAATTATTTTATTTCCAACTATTTTTAATTTATTAAATTTTCCCATGCAAGGCATCTGAATTAAATTAAGTTATGTGTGTTTGGCACAACTAACTTATAACTTATTCAGGAGCTTATAACTTATGGGTAAGTGGAAGTGTTTATAAGCTATAATCTGGCTTATGAAAAGTAACTTTCAATAATTCTTTCCTATTTTATCCATAGTCATTTATTACATGTTTACTCTATCAAATAATTTATTACATGTAATTATTACTTGTCCTTTTAAGTCATTTAAAAAATATAAACAACCTAATAAGCTAATTTTACCAAATATTTATACTCAATTATAAGTCATAAGTCATAAACTATAAGTTACAAGTTATAAGTCATTGTTACCAAACAGAGCCTACCTATACAACTAATTCCAACAATTCAAAAAATTTACTCAAGGTCTAATAATTATATTTTTAGCTAAAATTTGAATGCTCATAATTTCCTTTTTCCTTTCCCTAGCCCTTTGTATTTATTGACTCTTTCTTTCAACATTCAACTAGTTATTTTAACAATTTAACAATTACTTATTTTTTCTAAGTTGATGGGGGAGATGTTATACAATTTAATATATTGAACTGAAATTTTATTTTATATTTTTTAATAAAACACGAAAATAAACAATAGGTTTTGTGAAAAATTCTTGGCTCTCCTCCCCTTCGCCTCTATTTCCTTCCAACCAAACTGTATATATTTAGTAGAGATACCAAGCAAAAAATGTGAAATGCTACCAAAGTCTCACTTTGATAATGGAGTTCTGGTGAAGGATACAAAAGAGTGACGAGTGGTATAGAAGTACAGTCTGGGTAGAACACACATGTTGACCAAAAAAACAAAAGGTAGAACAAACATGACATGAGTACGTAGGATTAAGGAATATATTGAAATGGAAACTGTGTGTGATGGGTGAGAGTTGCCTCATTATTGTTAATTGACTTTTTTTTGGGTGACATAATGGGCAATTGACTTCAAGGTAGAGTAAAAATTCTAACTAGTTTAATTCAATATAACGTTTATGTGTAGTATACCAAACACCATACTAGGATACGATGATGATAACAACGGCAATTCATCTTTATCAAAGAGAATACATATGGAAGAAAATAAAGAGAATACAAACTAATATTTAATTTATATGTATATGTACATGAATTTAGAACAAGTCTACTTGTAATACATAATACATAAGCAAATGTTCTTACCAAGAGCCCAGCATCAAGAGCCATAACTTCACTAAATGTGGAATTAGCACACTGCTAAATTGATATTCAAATTAGCAGTCCATCCTTGAGAGTGGCACAACATATCACTGAAGTTTCATCTCTAAAATCTGGGAACTCATGCTTTGATCTAAATGTAATTATTATAGTCAGGAGCAATCAGACAGCATTTTATTAATACAAGCCCTAACTAATGAATATTTCATGATATAAACAACCTACGAAGATCATCTGATAAATACTACATATACAACATTCTGGCACTTACATTGGCATCAATATTGCCGAATATATACTTGATCTGTTAGGATGGACGAGCAGAGTTTCTTGACACTTGTTAATCAATAATCACCATTTCATTTTTGAGTGTTACATACTTCCTGTTTGTGTCGTGGTATGTGTCACTGCTTCTAGATCTGTATCTAATTGTACACAAAGAATATACTACAGAGGATCAATTGTATAAAATCCCCGACGTAATGAAACACTAGTAACTTCTAATTGAAGTTTCCAGGAATGTCGCTATCTGTATCAGAAGGATTAGAAAGCTCAACCAGCGGTTCCTGTAGATCAAATGAAGTTCATGTAAGAACTAACCAGTCAAATGCTACAAGACTCTAGTATTTACAAATAAAGTTTTGCTATGCCCCAGGGACAATGGATAAATAATCCATAAATAAAAATGTTGTATTATAAATCATAAATTTATAATTAATGAAGATGTATTTATAACATTAAATGCTACACTTTCTATAAGAATTTTAAATTTACGAGTGGCTTATTTATCCATTGGCAGAACCCTTACAAATATATGGTAGCCATTTTAGGTTTCGTGAGAAATGTGAGTAACACCCTCTCTGAAATTTGTTTAAATTGAACACATCCCCCCTTGTAATTAATTGGTTTAATTGCGATATGTGGCTCAATGAAAGATGTTGGTCCCACTCCTTAGTTGATAGTAGGTTCTATACTCATATTCCTCATTTTGTGCTTCACACAATAAAATAAAGTGGAGCTACTTGAACTCAGATGAAGTCACTCGTACAGTTCTGCAGATATAGTGAATACAAGAATTGAATACAGGTAAATCACTCAAATAGAGATACCTGCCCATCACCATTTGCTGAAGAATGACCAGTTTCCAGCGGCAGAGCGTTTGTAGTGTTTTCAGCAGATTCACACAATTCCTGAACAAGAATCGCCCCCAATATCCATTAGACAAGTATAATAACATTTCATTGCGAGATAAGAAAAGAAGTCTGAATACTCCAAATTGTATGTCAAAGAATATAGAGAGACAAGCAAATTTAAAACCTGATCGCTTGGGTTTAAACCATGGTTAGTAGAATCTTCAGCACCAATGACCTTTGAAGGATCTTCAGAGATACCCTGCTGGCAGCAAAAAAAGTATTTATGTAAATGAAACAACATTTGCAGCACTGAGAATGAATTTCATAAGTAAAAGAGCTCTACTTGCTCATCTTGGATGCTTGGCAATTCTCCTTCGGGAACAATAGGCTTGACATCAATTGGAGTGTCCTGCAAATTCCATTCAATACGAAGTGCAACCACTTATGACTATAGAACTATGATATGATTAAAGGACCTAACAATGTGTGCCTCAAAGACTTCCAGGCAAGGTGGCTCAGAACAACTAGTATACAGAACCCAAAAAACTAGATATGTAAGCAAGGCAGGACAGGGGTGACTTTCATCCTCTCCACCAGCGACTCTGCCTCCCCGAATCCACCATTATCACCGACCGATGGGGATGAAAATTTGATACCAAATCCACTCTCAACAGGAATCAGGGAAAAAGCCCCACCTTTTCCCATGCACCCTACTTCTTTTGTACAATTCTTGGGCATAAGGAAACTTTTCCCTGCCCAGCCATATTTTTTGCCTCCAAAAAATTATAATCAAATGTTTTTTCAATCAAATAATACGTGAAAATGAATATTAAGAACTTCAAGAAAGTAAGAACTGTAAAAAAACAAATCATATTGTTAGTAAAAGAATGTAAACTCAACTTTATAACTTAAGGCGCTCTGTTCAGCAATACGAGATGCCCCTGCATAACTTCTTGAAGTATTTCTCAGACAATTGGGTCTTTTCCCGAATTCTACTCTTTGCAACTATAATTATTATTTAATTATTACCAGAGCTTATAGGGAACAACCTAACCCTAAACTCAGTCAAATCAAACTTTCCCATCGAAATCAAAGTAGGTATCAATCCTTTCTTTCTTTTTTTGGCTGCCCACATAGAATCCAATTCAAATCAAGGGGTTGGGTTTTTTTTTTCTTTTTCACTCGTACTGGGATTAGACTGTTCTTTGAAGAAAAAATGGCCTGGGTTCAGGTTAGAAATAATTTTAATTCAAATCTTATACTGGACTACAACGTTTAAGATTAAATCGTTTACTATGAGTGACTTGAATTTAATTTTATGTCATTTTACAATGTCTTCATCTGTTTGGAAAAATAAAAGTATAAACTGGTAAATTTGTTTATTTGTACCGTTTTCACAGAAGTTTAACTCCAAATGTCCATAAAAACAAAAAGCATTTAATTTAGCTGCAGATACATTATTTGATATTAATTACTCTATAAATTATAAGCACATGTCAAAACTCTTTAACTAGTAAATCATAAAGTTACCTTATCCAATGGGTTTTGATAGGTGAATTTTGACCTAGTTAATCAGGGGAGTGACTAATTTTTTAGCACATCAATAACTTGACTACGACTAATATACCTTCATCCTACTTAAATTCCTTTCTTTTATCTCTAACTAATAAATTTATAAATTTATTTTCCTACGACCCAAAAAAGAGATTGTTATCTTTTCCGATCCAAAAAAGAGTGACTAAGATACTGCACACCCACGAATTAATAACAGGTCCACCACAGAAACCATTTAATTTGAAACTAATAATTAAAACTGATCCCCATTAGCATTCAGAGTTGGCTTCCAATCAGGAAATTAATCTGGAAAAAACATTGAGTTCCTCATCTTACATACCGGATCACTTTGCTCAACAGAAAGATTTCTTCCTCCCTTACTGAGATCTCTGAGTGTTCCCTGACAGAATTAAGAAGCAGACTTGGGAAATAGAGAATTTTGCAAGGTTTGACAATTGAAGAGATTGAGAATGACAAGTATGGTCAATAGGAATGCAAGTAGAGCAATAAACATATATGTTCTGATCGGCATATCATAGGGCTTGTTTGAAATAGTTTTGTTTTTTAGTTTTTAAAAATCGTATTATAAAACAATTTTTGGAAATAGTTTTCAAAAAAAGTTAGAGGAGTTTTCAATACAAATTTGTGTGTAAATTCAGAAAACTGAAAACTGAAAACCAAAACATGTTTTAGATGTTTTCATATTTTGGTTTTTAAATACTGAAAGCAAAAACTGTTCCCGAAAACTATTTTTGAAATAATTTTCTGTTTTTAAAAACAGAAAGCTGTTTTCAAAAAGAGAAATCAAACATACCCATAGTCACCAATTTTTCTGTTGTGGCATAGGGCATTTGCTATAAAGCAATAAAGCCCCGGCCAATTCCCATACCATTCCCCAATTGTGACTAATGAAATGGCACCATAAAATATAATAATGGTTTACTAGAACAAGATAATGGCAAACTAAGTTAAAGAAATCTGAAACTGTTTTCAAATTATCTTTTGGAAGGGATAATACAAAAGGAAAAATACGGTACATCAGCTTTTGATGATTTAACTTCAAATCTAAATGGCCCGAAGAATTGGTTTTTGACAAAACAAATGACATCGTTTTGATCAATGTAGCCAATTACACCTGGTGGAAAAAAGAGGTTCTACTTTAAGTAAGTAGAGAAGTTCAAGTTAACATCAAGCATTTCATCAAAACTGTACCTATAAGCATAACGAATAAAGACTAACCTTGTTAGCCCACATAAGGCCACATGCATTACATAAAGTCCTTGGTCCAGCTGGCCCACGACGCATTGCAGGAGTATTATTTTCACTGACACCACAATGTTGACATCTTCGTCTGGAAGGCCTGAAAAAGCAAGCATGGATAACGTTTACAGAAATGAAACACACACAAGCACACGCAAGAGGGGAAAAAACACTACTATTTGAGGAAATAATATATATGAAAAAGCTTTAAGCTTGAAACTCACGCAGCTTTAGAATGAGGAGTGCCAACTTGACCAGAATTTTGTGCTTCCCAAGATGATGAACCTGGGCTTTCCTTCAAGGATGCAAATTGTCCATTCTTCCGATGCATCCTAGGAAGAAATAAATGAGAACAAAAATAAAGCAAAAAGAAACATTTTTAAATATAAAAAACACAATCAACCTCAATAACAATTTGAAATGACCAAAACCCTACAAGAAGCCAATATTAGTATTGACCCTCAACACACGATTGCATTATGTCCCTTATCCCTTGATTTAGCATCTTAGAAATACGCTCTCTGATTTTATTCAATCTGATAAAAACTCAGGTCTAAAATTCCATTGCGTGAAAGTGAAATATTAAAGCAAATTTAGTCAAACAAGACATGCCTTCTCTTTCACATTATAAATTTTACAGATCACAATCAAGTTCAAATGTAACTTAGATTAAAATTTAATTTTCTTTCAAGTTGTAATCTATTAAAATTATTGTGCATGAAGTCTGTCCTATTAGTCTGGACAATCTTTTAATGACACATACATAATACATAATACATAATTTTGGAAAGAGATAAGAGATTCATTAAACAACACACTTCTTTTTTCTGGATGGGTGTTCAATAGAGTTGGTGCTAAACTGCTTATCACAAAAACATAACGCTAGATAGGGATTTTAATAAGCAAGCACTCATTTTCTTGACATCCTTACAGGACAAAGCAAATAGCATTTCCCAACAAACTTCCTTCATAGTTTGCAAAGGGGATTAGGAACCTCTATTGAGTTTATTTATTTCTTTTCAACTTTATCCTTAAGGAGGAGGATAGAGAACGATATTCTATTTTCTCTAAAATAAAACTAGTTTAAATAACTGTATTATGAGGAATATTATTTACATGTCAACTGTACAAGAGTGGTGCAGAGTCGGGACTGTGACCAAGACACAAAACTTACAACTGACTTTCAGAGATCTACCAGAATTATCAAACAGTATAAATGGTAAGACAACAGAGTGACCATTTTGTTATCATAGCCAAGACCAAGACAATTTCTAGTGGACAATTTTTAGACTTAGAACTAATCATCCCCTTTTTAGGGTGAAAGAATGTGTTATGAAGTTTTATTTACCTTTGTGCCACCTCTTTTCTCACAGAGTACCTAATTTTCTTGTCAAAACATCTTTCCTTGCGTTTTTCACGGAACCTGACCAAGGAGGCTATTCTTCGTGAGAGGCTTGGACGCTTCGGAGTATCAACCATGGCCTAGAGATTGGAGTAGCCAGTGCATAAATGCAAGCATAAAAATGCAATACAAGTTATGAAACTGCTCTTGTATATTCAACATCTGCATTACCCTGTTACTGTGGTCAAATGGTAGATCAACGGCTGGCATGCCTGCTTGCACATCACGTCCTCCCAAAAGCAGCAAAACAGCTTGCACCTGCAATATTAAATTTGATCACCAAGGATTCCTCAACAGCAATACCACCAATCATTATCTTATTATAGTGTCAAGCAGTAAATATGTCTATTTTAAATGAAGGAATTCATTGTAATTTTGTTGCATTAGCTATAGTGGTTACTTGTCTACACTTTATCAATTTGTTATTGTAAGTGATCAGAAACTGCATCCGTGGCAATGGCTTCAACCAATTGAGGGTTTTATTTTTCCTTTTGGTTCTTGGTGTATCTCTTCCTTTGGATGTCTCTATAGTTAATTGCACTCTTATTAGCCCTTTTTACCTTTTCGAAATGGTGCAATAGCTTTTGCACCTCTGGTGCAGTTATTTATAATATTTGGCTTTAGAAAAAAAAAAAAAAATTTATCAGAAACTTGAGTCGATATACAGTAGGTCACTTCATTTTTTATATCAAGGTTAGCTGATAACTTTTCTGATATGGATCATGGGCTCAAATTTATATTACTTATATCATACACGGTTAAAACTTTAAATTGTTTAAAGGATATGTGACGGAAACTCAATACTGACATGAACTATCCTAAAAGCCTAAGTCATTAGGTGAAAACACGTGAATGGTTTTATATTACACCTCTAACAGCATATAGTAGTGTTCCTTTATTTTGCTGAATTCCTGTTTATAAATTATTAAATTTTAATCAGAAAAATACAGTAATTACTATCTTGTTGTTTCGTTGGGACAATTAAGAGTGTGTTAGGTAAGACTAGATTATAGCTTATTTAGGAGCTTGTAGCTTATAGCTTATTTAGGAGCTTGTAGCTTATAGCTTATTTAGGAGTTTATAGCATATAGCTTATTGTCAAGTGGAGGTGTTTAGTTATTTGATAACTACAAGCTTATAGCTTATAGCCTGTAAAAGCTAGCTTTCATAAGCTAGCCTATGAAAAGCTAATTGAGATAGTTTGTAGTTTATGGCACTGTTTGGTAAAACTAGCTTATAGCTTATAGCTTATGACTTATAGCTTATAGCTTGTAGCTTATAGCTTATGACTTGTGACTTATAATTGAGTAGAGGTGTTTGGTAAAATTAGTTTATTAGGTAGCTTATATTTGTTAAATGACTTAAAAGGACATGTAATAAATTATTTGATAAAATAAACATGATAAATGACTAGAGGGTAAAATAAGAAAGAATTATTGAAAGCTACTTTTCATAAGCTATAAGCTACTTGAAGTAGCTTTTCATATGCTAGCTTATGAAAGCTAGCTTATAGCTTATATAAGCTATAAGCTAGTTGTTACCAAACACCTCTACTTGACAATAAGCTACAAGCTATAAGCTCCTAAATAAGTTATAAACTAGTGTTACCAAACACACACTATAGCTTATAGCTTGTAACTTATAACTAGCTTTCAATAATTTCTTCCTATTTTGCCCTTAGGTAATTTACATTTTACTTTTTCAAATCATTTATTATATATAATTAATGCATGTCCCTTTTAGTCATTTAACACACTTTTAACTTGTCATAAACTAATTTTACCAAACATCTCTACTTAACTATAAGCTTATAGCTTATTTAGAAGCTTATAGCTTGTAGCTTATTGTCAAGTGAGGTGTTTGGTGACAATAAACTTATAGCTTTTATAAGCAATAAGCTAGCTTTCATAAGCTAGCTCACAAGCTATAAGTCAGAAGCTATAAGCCATAAGCCACAAGCTATAAGCTATTAGCTAATTTTACCAAACAGAGCCTAAGTCTAAGTGTGATAACCTAGATGTGAACCATAGTCTATTGTGCTGTTCCTACTTTTAAAAACCCATCCAAACATCAAAAGTTCTTTTTTCCAAAACCCAAAGACATTCTTGACTAATGCCAACCCCAAAATACATATATAAAGTTTCCACACAAACTTCCTTGTGTACTTTGCAGATTAATCCAAAACAGCAATTAATAAGTTTCTTATTCCGTATCCTACCACACCACTTGAAAAGTTAGAAATTACCCAAACACTTAATCCTGTTAAAATTTAAACTTTGGCGGTCACCATCCTTAAATCTTAAAAAATTGAATCTCATTTTCATATTAGTGCGTTCTATACTGGTTAGGAAAAATCAATCAGAAACATTTGAAGTGCTAAAACAAAAATATGAAACATACAGATACTTAAATTTAAAAAGGGAAAATGAGGAGCCTTTAAGGAAAATGGTTTATCTATCGCGTAGTCATAAGCTCTTGGGTAGTTAACTAAGTGTTTTCCCCCACCCCCCTTCACAAAACTGTAGCACTTCCTGGATATATACAGTATGTTCTTTACATTCATAGTACATGACATTTTTTGGCCATATTATCTATTCTAGAAACTTGAATTGCTGATGTCTCTTCACATGTCTCAACACAGATTAATAACAGACTGTAAAACGATCCAACTCTGCAGCACTATAGCAAGTAGCCCACATGGCCAGCACAGTACCATTCGCTTAGCTTCGCTAACAATACCATTTGATAAAACTATTTCATATGAATATATTGGTAATAAGCGTGCCACTGAGCATTTTATTTCATTTATTGAGTAAAAACCTTATGTTAAATTCAACGAAATTGACTAGTCCCTGAATCTTGCAAATAAAAGTTACCATTTATTATTTCAGTGCCGTACTAGTTCACATGATAAAAACGAGTTCCCTTAGAAGTTATGAGAAGCTTCCATAGAAAAGTGCAAATAAAAGAAGAAGAAGAAGAAGATAAAATTACCTTCTGCGGCGTGACAGCTGGAAAAACATAAACCTCGCCTTCATAAGAAAGAGTGAGCTCGCTAGTACGCGAGGGCATAACAGCAACTGTATTGTGATTTGCATTCACAGCAACGCTCACTGGATTGACATTTACCTCCTCCAACTCATCCATAGCGTCACTGTCACTGCCGCTGTCGTCTTCGCCGTCGTCATCGACCGGTACCGCAGGGTCCTCGAACTGCAGAGGTTGTGGATTAACAGCCGCCATCAAATCCTCCACGTGCCAGTCTCTGTGTACAAAGAGCAAGAAAAGAAACCTAATTCCATGGATCAAACATCGTTTCCGTCGCGAAAATTCGAACGAAATTAGGTTTCGGAGCTCCGAGGAGGAGAAGAGAGAGAGGATCTGCAGAGCAGAGCAGAGCAGAGAAGAGTTTGAAAATTATGTTTGACGGCGTCAACCTGTCGTGAATTTTGTTTTTGCTTTTTCTGTTAGCACTATGTTCATAAATCATTACTTTTGTAGAACAAAACAGAGATAAGAAGTTAGAATATACACTCCACTTTAGGCCGCTTTTGGTATAAGACCATGTTTAGTTTTTTTTTTTAATAAGTTTTTTAGGTAAGTGATATTTATTTTTGGCAAATGATATTTGGTGCTTTAAGGGCACTATTTAAGTAGTCAAATGTAGTAAAAAGGTATTGAAATATGTAATTTTTTATATTCCCGAGAGATGAAACAATGTGCACTTATGATTATTTTTCTAATTAGTGCCCTAAGGGCACTATATGACTCTTACTTTTTAGGCTAAAATATACATTTGTTCTTTATATTTTGTCGAAGTCTTAATTAGTGCCCTAAGGGCACTATATATCAAGACCCTTACTTTTTAGGCTAAAATATACATTTGTCCTTTATGTTTTATTGAAGTCTTTTTGGTAAGTTTATTTTGTCTCAATTTAATCCCTTACTTTTGTTTTTTTTTACCAACTTTAAACTCTTATTTCAATCTGTTAGTCTAGTTAATCGAATTACATACTTGGCACTTACATGACATTAACGACTTTAGTTGTCATTCATTTCCAGACTAAAATGACACTGTATTGAATTTTTTTCTTAAGTGTATGCAGTTCTGTTATCTTAGGCTAACGGAAACACGCTTAAGAAAAAAATTCAATACGGTGTCGTTTTAGTCTAGAAATGGATGACAACTAATGCCGTTAATGTCATGTAAGTACCAGGTATGCAGTTTGGTTAACTTAGACTAACGGATTCAAAGAAGAGTGTCCAAAAAACAAGCGTAAAGGACTAAATTGAGACAAAAAAACATAAAGAACTAAAATAGGATTTCGACAAAACATAAAAGACTAAATGTGTATTTTAGCCTACTTTTTAAGATGAGAATAAAAAAATAATATGAGAAATATTACTTAAATCTTCTATTAAGATGTTATTTATCATACATAACATAAATGTGTATAATTTTATGTGACATAAATCTATCCATTATTTAAAGTGTGATGTTGACATTTTGTTTTATAAATAATAAATCAATGGTAATTAAAAGAGTTGTGCACTCGTATATAAGTTTTTACTTATGTACCATAAGTGAAATCTTCTATCAAACATGGAGTAAGTTGTGATTTTAAGTGAATTTTTCAAAAATGAAAAAAAATATTCTCCATACCAAACGCTCCCTCGTATCACTCCCGAATATTTGTTTTTGTGATTAAATTCGACGCGGTTAAATGAATATATAAATTGATTAATTTTTACGTAATAATTTAATCACATTTTTTTTTTACTTTTAATCACTTAAAATATAGTGATATTATTACGTAACAATTAACCAATTCATATACTAATTTAATCCTATATTTATTTGTAAATGAGTGGTATGCTATGGTACATGTACACAAACAATTTTTCGAATAACAAATAAATCATCTCAATTTCATTGTAGGTATAATTAGGTGTAATTATTTTTAAAACGTGTAAATAAGTATACTAATTTTTTGTAATGTGTACTTAACTATTAAAGTCATATTTAATGCCAATTTTTTTATCAATTAATGACAATTTTAAAGTAAATATAACTTTATATATTTCAAAATATACAAATGATCAAAATGTACACTTTACAAGTTTTAGTATTAAACTGAACGTGAACAAAATTCAATGGACCAAAATATAAATTATCTCTTACTACAAGATATACGATTAGCGATGTACGTGCATTTAAAATTAATTCATAGTAACTTATTTAAAAGTTTATGATTTATAGTTTTTATAAACCTTTTTAAAAACTACTTAAAATAGTTTTGACTTATAAAAACTTAACTTTCAATTATTTATTTTTATTTTATCTATAAGCCGTTTATTTCATATTTACTTTTAAAAATTATTTATCATATATAGTTATTATATGTTCTTTTAAATTATTTAATAAATATAAATTTATTCATAAATTAATTTTATAAGTCACAAATTATAAATCATAAACTATAAACTAATTTTACTCAAAAACATCCTTAAAAGCCCACAAACCGTCTCACTTAGAAATATGGAATTGAGACGAATGTTTAAAAAGTTCTTAAGGTGGGTGTCATCACAATTTTATTTTTTTTCAATTTTCAATTGCATGATTATTGGGGTGTATACTAGGCGGAAAATCAATTTTCTGTGTTAGCAATCTTAAATATTTGTCAATTTTATTTTTTTAAATCTGAACCCAATACACTATTCCAAATCAAAACTATCTTTTTGAAACCCATCATTTATTTATAAATAAATTGGAACAATGACATCCTAATCGAACTTCCTATAAAATCTTTCAATTTTTTTATTAAATCAAAATTTAGACTTGTAAATCATTCAAATCATTTTATACCAATGTTTGATATATATCAATTATTTTACAAGTAGAAGATAAGATTTTGACGTTTGATATATATATCAAAACCAATAAAGTGACTTGTAACATTTTCAGAAATTTAGGGGATAAAATTCAAGCAAAAAAACCATAGGAGACCAAATTTGAGGAAAGAGAACAAGGATCAAAATTACACATTGATCTTAATAGAAGCATACAAAAATGCAAATAAATATAAGATTTACTATTTATTATAAAGTATAAAGTATCAAATAAAAGAACAAATACACTTCGAAGTATTTCCTTTATTAAGTCAATAAGAAAATTAGTAGTTATATTACGTAGAAAATTTTAAAATTAGTGATTTGAACTATAGAATGTATATACTGATATTTGCTTTGCTTCACCTATCATTATTCATCAAAACAACTCCATGATCTAAAAGTAAGAAAACTAGATTAAACTCTTGAACGAACCAGACGAATCCATTAAATAAATCAGACCATAAACCAACCATGGCATCCTTGCTTAAGCATTGGTGTAAAGAAACAAGCATTGTAGGATATTTTAGTTCAATGGGCTAAAGATTAATCCAAATTGAAAGTTTGTAGGTATCTAAAGCCCAGTTCTTTCCTTCTAAGCACATTATCCAGCTTTAATTAAATGGTAGGAGGGGGAAATTTTCAATCGAGTAGCACTGCATACTATCGTTCATTCGTTCGCATTTTCAGAAGAGGTTAAAACTAAAACCAACCAGCGTACGAGATCAAGTTATCATTCAAATTCCAGTTTATACATCAGGAGATAAACAGTTAATGCAACATATCCAAGAATATAGAAATAGACCTCTTGTATTGATGAGAGCTTTGCTATAACTGTACATTCTATGAGCCGAATGGTCTTACTATTAGCCTACGATTGCCACAGTCAATAACTGACATTTTCTGTGACAGAAAAACTCAGCGATTAGATACCGATGTTTGGTTGTCATTAACAAGGTTGTTATGTGCAGGACTCGCAATCTGAGGGTTCAAGTCATGACCCTCATTAACCTGGTCATCAGGTGTAAAAAGAGGTTAAAAGGAAGGTGTAAAAAGGTAAAAAGAAGGATGCATTAAATGATCATACGGAGTAAGAGGTAACATGATTCCGTAAATAAAAGCATACCTGCTCAGGTAGTGCAAGAGTGTGTTCTGGGTTTCTCTTAGAAAGATCCCTCAAAGTACCCTGTATATCCCCCATTGTCAAAATGTGAGACTAATGACAGCAAACAAACAGATTCACAGGGCACATTTTAGTTTATCACTCTTAAGAGAATAGCTGAACCTCCCTCAATATGGCTTGAAATAGGAATTGACATCTGATGACTCTCAGTTGAAAATAGTTCATAATCGCATGTTGAAATACAATAGACAGGACATCCCAGGATTTTGATAATCACAATTAGTGCCACATAATTATATTTCTGACTTCTCAATGTCAAACCAACCCTTCACTAAAATTCTACCAATCTGTTTTGCATTTTCAACCAATTCAAAAAAAACATTGACTTGATTTAGAGACGACTCCTGAAGACCTAACAGCCAGGACCCGCCCTGGTCTCAAATCCAACTAATATGGGGCTCATACCCCCAACACCAATACTATCTGTCAGAAAATAGTGGTCATCCACACTGCAGGTGAACAGGCCAATCTCTAATAACAAAGTGATGTAAGATAAGAGACCTAGCGTTTAAATCTCAGCACTCATGACTCATGAGTCATGAAAAATAGAGGGAAGAACAACAACGATATATAAAACACAGCCAAAGGGGAGTGCCTTGTAGTCAAAAACAAGCTACACTAACAGAAAGAGTAAATTTTTTTTTTTTTTAAACTGCTTAGATACATAAATTCACATGCATAGAAAATACTATGGTTATCATTTTTATAACAAATATAGGACATTTTCATTAAGATCAATAAACGCGAGTAATAATAATGTTCTTTTTAATAAATCACATGATAAAGTTTTATTCCTAAAATGTCTGTATAATTAGTGCATCCAATTGCATTGGAAATGTGAGTGTTCACAAGGATAAAAAAGAAAATTCACTTTTTTTTTTAACATTTAACACAACTAAAAAGGGTATCATGATTCTTATAGTTAGGACCTATGGAAAATTTCTTTTTGTTTTTTATAAAAACGACTGGAGGTAGTAACAAGAAAAGATTTCCCCCCAAAGCAAATTTAAGCAATCCAAATGGAGAAATACTTACCCTATTTGCCCAAAATAGCCCACAAGCATTGCAAAGAGTCCTTGGACCAGATGGCCCCCTTCGCATCATCGGAGTGGATTTTGAACTTATTCCACAATGTGTGCATCTATACATTCATGCATACAAAGAGCTGGTAAAAATTCCAATGGCATATCTAAAATATCCACTAGAAACTCGCAAGCAGTCACATCACATAGGATAGGAAGAAAGAAAGTTTCAGGCTACACGATTACAAGGACAACATGATGAAACTTACGAGGTTTCTTGTTGAACGACATCCTGAACTAACTCTTGGTCTGAACCCCAACTATTAGCTCCGTCTAGTTTCTTAGCTGAAGTAAATTGACCTTTATTGCGCTGCATCCTTCATTTAAAAATCAGATGATTGAGAAACATGTATTGATGCAAACAAATCCAAACATCTAAAACAATGAACAATAAGAACAAATATGTCGAATAATGATGATGAGCAATAGTCCATGAGAAGATGAAAGTTTCCCCGTTTGATAACATTACATATGAAACAAGCCTGGAAAGAGTTCGGTGGGTGAAACAACTTATTATCTAGAGATACCCAACGATTAGTTAATACAATGCATAAAACTACGAGAATAAATATCATAGCTACAACAACTCAATACTATATTACGAAATTTAGCCATTCAATCAAGCATATATGAAGCAGTTAATGACAGAACATGGCTTGGAGCGATTACCCCGGAAAATGCTATAGCGGCATAGTGGATTAAGGAATGGCTATTGTGGCACTCTGCAATCTGCACCATATCAGTGAAACACTCCACCCACAAGCATTCTTAAGCAAAGAAGCTACACTCTGTGGGGCAATAGTGGCCACTCTGGCTGCTATTAACTACTTTGGAAACCTATGATGCATGGATACTTCAATATTAGTCACTTATCTGCAAGGTATCTCTATTTGATACCATTGCTTGTATGATACACCTGAATTCATATTTTTGGCATATCTCTATGCATTATGCAAATTTCCACCGCCTGCGAAGTTTTGGCATTAAAATCCAACATCTGGATTCAACTCCTTTTCTCGCCAATCAACTCCCTCAAAGCATATTCTAACTCTTACAATCTTACCCTAGACAAGATTATGCATAAAACACCAAACCTTCAGCTTAACAAAAAAGGAGGGAGAACACATAGGACTTATTTTGCAACAACCACAAGTGGATGAATTATTTCCGTTAACACACGCATGCAAAACGTGATTCAAAGTTCAAACAACTTTGTATTTAAGAAGCAATAAGTTGCAATTAGAAGGCTTACTATCAGATTCAGACCTGAGTGCAACTTCTTGACGCACACTGTATCTAACTTTCTTATCAAAGCATCGCTCTTTCCTCTTCTGCCGGAACCTAATTAATGAGGCAGCTCGCTGGGGTTGACTGCATCTTACAGGAAATTCTGTCGCATCCTACATCAAGACACAGATAATTAGAAAACACCGACAGATTTTGAGCATGAAGTTTATGATAAGGATATGTACATATACCCTTTGATTTAGAGGCGATACATTCTCCACACACTGAGAACCTGAAGAAATTTCACATCCTCCCAACAGTAACAACACAGCTTGAACCTATCACAAGAAACCAAATGCAGAATTTCATCCTTAAAAGGCACATAAAGTGGTTCCTTCGGTTGAATGCAACTTGGTAAAAAAAATGGAAATTTCGGAAAATCACCAGCTAGGAAAGTATAATTGGGGAAAAAGTGAAAAAGGGAAAGGAAAAAGAAATTGAAGCGTGCCTTATCAGGGGTAACAGAATCAAAGACATAAACTTCGCCTCGAAACGAAAGAGTGAGTTGGCTAGAACCGTCGATGGAGAGGTCAAGGCCTCCGCCACCAGAAGCATAAACAGCATCGGTGGAAACATCTTCGACTCCGCCAGTACCATCTTCGAGGGCATGCGAATCGTAATGAATGTGGTGGTTGTTGTCAACGGAGTCGGCAGCGGTGGCGCCGTCGTTGTCTTCGGAGGGGGTGATCTGGTTCATAGAGCCGTACATTGCTGGTAAAAGGGTAGAATTAGGGGTTTCCGATGCATTAGAAGGATAAATTAGTTAGGAAGAATGGTTGAAAACCCCAACCCTAACCCTAAGTAATAAGAGTTTGATTGGGAGAGTGAGAAACAAAGTGACGAACTAACAAATGTATTTGCGGATGAATGTGATGGCGAACAGAATCAAGAGACGATGGTACGAAAGTAACCCCAACCGTAGCACACATTTACCAGGTTGCCCCACTTTTGGTTGTTGGATACTTGGATTCACATGAAATCTGTTTCCGTGAATATATATTTAGTTAATTATTTTTGGTGAGAGGGAGCAAGAAAATTTTCTTTAAAATAATGTTAATATGTAACAAATATGCTACTAGTATTTAAAAAAAAAATAGATTTTAATTTTTCTCTTATTAAAAATATATATTACCTTTAATAACAAAAAAATTATATTAACTATAAAACCCAACTTTACTATCTTCATAAATTAAGTGTAAAAGAGAAAAAACATAATAAATATTTTTTGTTAATGTTAAGAACTTATAAAAAAAAATTAACTTTTTAAATACTTAAAAAATAGAAACATAAAGAGTACTTTTTTATTTACTATGTTAATGTCGCATTAACTATATTTTAAACCTATAATTTCTTTCTTTCTAAACTAGAAATTATGATTTATTATTCTTTAAATATAAAAGATTTTGAAAGTGGGTAAAAAAATGGTTATTTTTTAAGTATTTACAATAAAAATTGAAATTTATTTATATTTATTATTATAGTATAAATACTTATTTTACATTGTTAAAAAAAATACTTATTTTACATTTCTTTGGCCAATAGCAATTAGTTATTTTCTGATAAACATGTCAAAATTACTTCTATAAATAATGAAAAAATTAAGGGTTTGTTTGATTTTTCTTTTGAAAAACAGTTTTCTGTTTTTAAAAACAGAAAACTAAAAAACCCGTTTGACAGTTGAGTTTTCAAAAATATTTCGAGAACAGTTTTTGTTTTTCAGTATTTAAAAACCTGAAAACATCTAAAACATGTTTTGGTTTTCAATTTTCAGTTTTATGAATTTATACACAAATTTATATTGAAAACTCCTCTCGTTTTTTTTTTAAAACTGTTTCTAAAAACTGTTTTACAATACAATTTTTAAAAACTAAAAATCAAAACATTTTCAAACAAATTCTAAATATTTTTTTCTTCTAATCGTTATTTATAAAATCATAAAAAAAGCATTGTAGAATTTCTCAGAAGTAATGTTTTAATAAAAATGAGTGTTTGTTTTATAAAACAAACAATAAAAAATAGGCTCCCATAATTATAACAACAACACAATTTTTTAAAAAATAAAAAATAAAATTGATTGATATCTTTCTAGTTGTTTTATTGTTATTTAAAATTAAATTCCACTCACCTTAATATTTAAAACTAAATCCGTTTACCTTTATAAAATTTATGATACAAGCTTACGGTAGTGTTTGATCCAGTTTTTTTTGGCTTCTCTTCCTCTTATAAGGTAGTGTTTAGCCTAGCTTTTTTTGGCTTCTCTTCCTCTTATAAGTAAAAGCTAGGCCAAACAGTATTTATGGTAAAACTCTTAAATTTAAGCTGGCTTTTTTCTTGTGTACAAAATACAAAAAGCTAGCTTTTAAGCCATAAGCTAAAAATATGAGCTTTTCAAAAAAAAAAGCTGGCTTATTTGTGGTCCCAGTATAATTAATACCTGAATATTCTAATTATCACCTGCAATCTTGAATATCTTTTGCTTCTCTCTTTGCTTAAACCTTCAAAAAGTCTTTTTCTTATTTATGAATTATTCATTTACTTTAATATTTCTGAGTATTATTGTTATTTAGAATTTTTCATATTAAAAAATATTTAATGTTATATTATTATTTTAATAAATTTATATTGCGTTTATTTTTTTTAAAAAAATATTGAGTTTTATCAAAGAATTTTTTTATTGCAACTTTCTTTTTAACAAATAAAGAAATGTGATAATTAATAATAAGTAACTTAAAAAGGTTGACACAAAATACTTTTAATAAATAAACAGTTTTTTACTCATAAGTAGCTTATAACGTACAAAATAATGAAATTGTCAAACAGCTTTCAGCTTTTTATTTAAAGCTCTTATTTCCAGCTTTTATTTAAAAGCGGCTTATAAGCCAAAAATAAGCCGGGCCAAACGGAGCCTAAGTTTGTGCTAAATCTCTTAAATTTAAGTTGTTTTTTTTTGTACAAAATGCAAAAAGATGGCTTTTAAGCCAAAAGCAAGAAATATGAGTTTTTCGAAAAAAGTTGGCTTATTTTGTTGGCCCAACGTAATTAATACTCGAATATTCTAATTAACACTTGAAATCTTAAATATATTTTCATTCTCTCTTTGTAAAAATAACAGTTTGCTAAAACCTTCAAAAAGTCTTATTCTCATTTATCAATTATTCATTTCATTTTAATATTTATGAATTTTATTGTTATTTAAAATTTAATATATTAAAAAAAATTAATGTTAAATTATTATTTTGATAAATTTATATTGTGTTTAATTTTTTTAAAAAAAATAAAAAATATTGAATTTTATCAAATAATTAATTTTTTATTGTAAATTTCATTTAAAAAATTTTATATTGATAATTTATTTTCTTATATCAAAGAAATGTTACCGTTAATGATAAGTAATTTAAAAAAGTTGACTCAAAATACTTTTATAAAACAAATAGTTTTTTACTCCTAAGTTGCTTATAAAGTACAAAATAATGAAAATGTCAAATAGCTTTTAGCCTTTTTTTAAAGCTCTTATTTTCAGTTTTAAGCTAAAAATAAGCCGGGCCAAACGAAGCCAAGAGAGGATGTGATGTTTGCATGCGAGAAAATATGATGAAAGCAAAAAAATTCATTTTTTTAATCCATATAATACTTTTTTACATAGTTTTAATTTCTATAAAGCTTTTTTATTTTATTTTAGTCCTTTCTTTCATGAGAAATAGGTATAAAACAAAAAAAAGTTTTAAAAAGGGACCAAAAGAAAGGAATTAAAAGAAAAACAAGTGATGGAAAAGCTAAAAAAAAAAAGCATGTTTTTTAGGTGAAAAATCAAACTTTATTTTGTTGTTTATAGGAAAGTACATTAATCGGAAATTGAAACCGGATATTCACACACGCATATCCTATGTGTTCACCAACTGAGATATTCACACACAAATCAAACTTAATTTGAAACTAAACACATAAATAATAGGAACTAAAACAAAAATCTCAAACTTTTTAGAAACTAAAAATACATTTAAACTTCTAATTTTTTAATTATTATTTGTCTTATTTTTTATTCATATTCAATTTTCAGATTACAACCAAATTTCAGTTAGTAACTTTTTTTTAAAAAAAAGATATTAAAAAATTTGTACAATTAGTATAGCTTTTTTATTTTTTTTCCCTTTAATAGAAAATATGTTTGGCTATGGAAAAGATGAAGACAAAATTTGCATGATACAACAGTTATTGAAAAAATATTGAGAAAAGTGTATTATCGAGCTTGTTTGAAACAATTTTAATTTTTAATTTTTAAAAATTATATTATAACACAGTTTTCAGAAAAACTGATAGAAGTTTTCAATACAAATTTGTGTATAAATTTAGAAAATTGAAAACTGAAAATCGGAACATGTTTGAGACGTTTTCAAATTTTAATTTTTAAATACTGAAAAACAAAAACTGTTCCCAAAAATTACTTTTAAAAACTCGTCAACCAAACAGATTTTTTAATTTTCTAATTTTAAAAACAGAAAACGATTTTCAAAATCAGAAATCAAACAAGTCACAAGTTATAGAAAAAATATTGAGAAAAGTGTATGATCAAATTGAGGATTTGGCAGTTAATAATCCAATACCCGATCCATTGAGGTCAGATTCAGTATTTTAAAATCCAATCTTCAATCCAATCCAGTTTTCTTTAATTGCTTCGGGTTGAATTGATCAGATTCAGGATTGATCTGATCCATGAACACCCTTAACTACTGCAGTTATCTTGCTTTTTCATCTAATTACTAGATACATATATGTTAGAGTGAATTAAAAAACAACGATACTGCAGAGTTACTTTGTTGATTTTTTTTTTTATTTTTCAATGATCGCGGCTTTATAACATGGAATAGGTTGTCTACACAAACAGCAAAAAAACTTGTCAGGTCATACAAGCCTTCAAAGACTCATTGAATTAATGAGAAAAGAGCGGTCTACAAGTGTTAAAGGATAAGGATGACAGGAAGCCAGATGCGGAAAAGCAAAATCAGCAGATACAACGCATTGCCTTTAATTTCATTTGACAACCCACAAAATCTATTAATGGATCGAGTGAGTGAGAAACACCGGCAGATACAACACACTGCCGGAGAGTTATCCTTTAACTGTTAGAAAAGTATTCAGGCCTGTCTGTACAATTTATGCGTTGTATTAAAAGTAAAACCCAAAATACATCACAACTACAATGCAAGTTCAATGGAATCCTAGTAATCCTATTGTTAAATTAACGAATATATAATGTACATGTATGAACAACACTCATCCCGAGAATCCACTTGATGGCTCAATGCTCATGCTGTTTAGAAGTAGAGGATAACTCGCTCAGTTTTTCTATTCCGCTATGAAAGAAATCAAAATTTGCTTTCTATATTCAAAGCAAAGTCACAGTATTCATGAATGAGTGGAAGAACCGCGAATATGTAGTCAGTGGGTGCACCTGCACCTGTAAAATGTAAAAGCAAAATATTCATGAATGCTTGGGAAATTAGTTTCGAAAGATAAAACATGATACCACTTTTTTTTATTTACAACAATAAAATACTATAAAATATTCACGTTACCAAGGACAGAAAGTTACAGAGCAGATACATAAGAGACTATTTGGTTTGCATTTTCATTTTCTGTTTTCATTTCCTGTTTTCTAGAATTTTACAAAGGAAAACCTGAAAATGCTGAAAACAGAAATTTCCTTTATAAAATTTTAAAAAACAAGAAACAAAAAATGAAAACAGAAAATGAAAATGCAAACCAAACAGCCCCTAAATGTGTGGAAGAAAAATTTGCTACTGCATTTGGTAATGGGATAGGACCGGAAGAAAGAATGGCTCCTTATTAACTTTGGTCATAGTGCGAATTGATGTGGGACTGTAACACACTCAAATTGTCAGCTCTTACAATCAGTTAAATACATAAACGTCGAAAATCAAGCCAAAGTATGTGTCTTACTATTAAGAAAATAGTCCCTTCGTCCCTATTTGTAAACACCTAAAACAAAAAAGAGAATTTATTCCTTTTTATAAGTTCATAGTACTAAAATTATTTATGTTTTTTCAATTTTATCATGGGGATTTAATTCATAAATAATTCTAAATCCTCCTACGACTTATTCTTACAAATCCTCCTACTTATTAAAGAATATATTCAATGTTTTTTACGTTTTCAACATATAAAATACATTTAATTTATTAATAACTTACATTCAGTAGTGTACTATGTTAAGTTGAGCGATACAACTGCACCACCTCAACTCAGAAACTTACCAGTAATATTATTAATTTTTAATATTTTGCACCTTCTTCTACCCTTATACTTTTGAATCATTAAACTTAAATTTTTATATTTGACTTCATAATTTTATGATTTTAACTCTATTATACCATTAATATAAACTAAAATTCATCTTAAATTTTCTTTAAAATACCTATTTTTTTTCCCCTTTTTTCTTTAACTTCTATTTTTTATTTTCTAATTAAGTAGCACCCCCCATCTGGGTGCTAGGTCCAGCATTGCTTACCATACGACAGTGGTAGAATATAAGACCATCTCCAATGGGAGTGCTTAAATAAGTTCTTATCATTTAAGCACCCCACCTAAGTACCCCATCTCCTTTGGAACATGCTGACGTGGAATGGAGTGCTTAGCAAAGTTGCTTAAATTAGCACTGGTCTTATAAAAAGAGTGAGCCTAATTTGTATTAAAAATAAAAAAATAAATATGAGATAGTTAATTTATGGGTACATGTGGGCCCCATCCGAAGTGCTTATTTAAGAACTTGCATTGGAGTGTTTTTGGTGCTTAAATTTATAAAGTGATATATACAAGTGGGACCCAGCAAAATATAATAAATTAATTCATAAGAACCTAGTTAAGCACCTCTCTATCCATTGGAGAGGGTCTAACATTACTCAAAATGACCTTGTATCATTTGAAAGATCGTAGTAAACTTCTACATTTCCCTTTTGTTTGAACTAGAAAATAGTTTGGTACAATTAGAGAGAAAATGCCTTCTTCTGTCGGCTACTCCTTTAAATACATTGTCAGTTCTAGGTCGGTTATTAAGTCAGTTCTAAGTCGGTTAATTGGAAGGGGCAGTTTTCATCCTGAGTATGCTATAAAGGGAAGTTGATGTGGCAACTCGGTCGGCCCTCAAGGGGTAAGAACACCTTTGTACATCTTGATCACAAACGAAATGAATGGCAATTAAGCTTTGCAATTACATGAACAAGCATTAGGATAATGACTAAACTGAATAGGAAGTAGTTTGTGGGGTTCTTATTAGTATAGATAGGTGTAAGCAAGGTAGTCGATAGCGCGCAATAGCGGCATTGCGGACCGTCGTGCTCCCTGGCCATGACGACGGCTCCCTCAATGGAGTGTTTTAAGGTCGTATTAGTGAATAGTAGTATATAAGTAAGTTACAATATGTTTATGACAGCTGTACAATTAGTTATGTTGTTTAGTTGACAGCTGTACATCCTTTATATATATACATTTGTACTCTCACTTATTAATGTGAAATACAAAAAATATATCTTCTTTATTTTCTCTCTTCTCTCTCTTTTCTCTCTCTGTTCTACTTATCTAATATGGTAATCAGAGCTTATTGATCCAAAAATGGCCAACGCGGTTCCGCTATTCTCGATTCCTCCGTCGCAACCTCCCTCCGGTGGTGATGCACCTCCGCGCATGGCAAAGCATCCTCCGGTTCCTCCTCCTTCAATTCCTGCTACGACTTCCTTTGTTCTTGGTTCTTCTTCTTTTCCGATCTCGTTCACGCATGCGGTTCCGATTAAGCTTGATGCGAAGAATTTTCTGTTTTGGAAGCAACATGTGGAATCGGTTATTAAGGCTCACCGGTTGCACCGTTTGGTTGTTAATCCTCAAATACCTCTTCACTATGAATCGCAGGAGCATGCGACGCTAGGGATTGTGAGTGAAGCTTATCAGGTTTGGGAACAGCAAGATCAGTTGCTGTTCTCGTGGCTCCTATCCTCGCTTTCTGAATCTTTGCATGCTCGTGTGATTGGCTGTGTTCACTCGTATCAGCTTTGGGATGAGATCCACAAGTTCTTTCATGCAAATATGGTTGCAAAGGCAAGGCAATTGAAATCTGAACTCTAATGTACTGCGAAAGAAGATCGTACTGTTTCAGAATACCTACTACGAATTCAATCTATTTCAGATATGCTAATAGCCATAGGAGAACCAATTTCAAGTAAGGATCATATCAACGTTATTTTGGAAGGTTTGCCTGAGGAATATGAATCTTTGGTGTCTTCAATCTCTACTCGCAGTCGTGATGATCCTGTTTCAGTGGCAGAGGTGGAAGCTCTGCTCCTAGCCAAGGAGTCTCGTCTTTTGAAACTTCAGAAAGCTTCACAATCAACTATTTTCTCAGCCAATGTTGCGCGTGCCCTTCAAATAACGAAGCTGATCGCAGTCTTTAGACTCCTCTGCCAATTTCACTCAGTATAATGGAAATGGTCGTGGTGGTGGTCAGAACAAGGGAGGTGGCCGCAGTGGTGGCTATTACAGAGGACGTGGTCGTGGTGGCTGTGGTGGAGGCCGCTCCTCAGTTACCTGTCAGGTGTGTGGAAAGGGTGGTCATGAAGCCTTGGCCTGCTGGAATCGTTTCAATCCCAGTTATACTGCCCAAGGTTATCAGCAGCAGCAACAAGGTTATCAGTTTCCTAATCAGTTTGCTCAGCAGAAGCAGTTTCCAATGCAGCAATCAAATTCCTTCCCTGTTCAGTTTCCTGGAAATATGCCTCAATCCTTTCCAGCAGCCCTCTGCTGCATGGGCTAGTGTCAATTCAGCCTCAATTCTTGGACCTCCTCCACAGAGTCAGCCCCAATTATGGTTCCCAGATTCTGGTGCCACACACCATGTGACAGCTGATCCTCTCAACCTACTGCAGCAGAGTGAACCTGCCCCTGTGTCTGACAAACTTTTCATGGGAAATGGCCAAGGTCTGGTCATCAAGTCTGTTGGTTCCTCCTCCGTTTTCTCTCCCATACATCCTTCTTCTTCTCTTTTGTTGGATAAGCTTCTTCTTGTTCCCTCTATAACCAAAAATCTCATTAGTGTAAGTCGTTTTGCTAGGGATAATCATGTCTTCTTTGAATTTCACCCAACTAGCTTTGTTAAATCACAGGATTCTAATAAAGTCTTGTTGAAGGGCATCCTTGGCAATGATGGTCTATACAGATTTCTCTCTTTCCCAGATTTACAGCAGCAGCCGGATAAATCACACATTCAGCAGAACTTCAAGACTTGTTCTGTTAATTCTTTGTCTATTTCTGAACCATGTAATTCCTCTTCTTTGGTCCGTCCTTGTAATTCTCAAAATTCCATATGTAATACTACAGATGTAGCTTCCTCTTCTATCTGTAATACGTGGCATCTAAGGCTAGGCCACCCTCACTTTGATGTTTTGAAGCAAGTTCTTCAATACTGTAATATCTCAAAAGTAAATAAAAATACTCTTGATTTTTGCTCAGCCTGTTGTCTTGGTAAAGCACATAGACTTCCCTCTCATCTTTCTATAACTCAATACTCCTCTCCTTTTGAATTGATATATACTGACTTATGGGGACCTGCACCCTTTTTCTCCTTTGATGGATATAGCTACTATATTTCCTTCATAGATGCCTTCACTAGATATACATGGATTTACCTTTTAAAACGCAAATCTGATGCCATTTCAGCCTTTAAGCAGTTTCATACCTATGTTGGGACTCAATTTTCAACCAAAATCAAAGCTGTCCAGTCTGATTGGGGTGGTGAGTTTAGGTCTTTTACGCAGTTTCTAAATGAAAATGGCATTGTCCACAGATTGATTTGCCCTCATACTCATCACCAAAATGGTGTGGCTGAGCGTAAACATAGAAATATTGTTGAAAAAGGTCTTTGTCTTTTAGCTCATTCATCTCTACCCTTAAAATTTTGGGATGCTGCCTTTTCCACTGCAGTATATCTGATAATAGAGTTCCTTCCGCCTCTATTGGCGGTGAAATTCCATATACTAAGCTCTACAAATCTGACCTTGATTTTTCCTTTCTTCGAGTCTTTGGTTGTGCTTGTTACCCCTTTATTCATCCCTATAACAAGTCTAAATTTGACTTTCACTCGGAGGAATGTGTGTTTCTAGGCTATTCATCACAGCACAAAGGGTATAAATGCTTGGCTGCATCTGGGAAAGTATACATATCCAAGGATGTTCTCTTCAATGAGGTACGTTTTCCTTATAATTCTCTCTTTTCCAATCAAGCAGATTGTTCCTCTTCTACATCTGCCTCTGTTTCTTCTTCTATACCTATAGCTTCATCCTTTAATGTTCCCACTGTTCCTTCCTCTTCTCCCACAATTCCCTCATCCACTCAACATCACAATCCAACTAGCTTACCTCAGCCTACTTCCTCTAATGATAATGAACCCATCCCTAGCAATACTCAGCCCCTTATTCCTAACCTTGACACATACTTCATCCCCTATCAATGCACCTATACCTGAACCTCCTATTCCACCACAAGTTCCTACTACAAACAGCCATCCTATGCAAACTAGGTCCAAGTCAAGAATTATCAAACCTAGACTTCATCCTACTCTTCTTCTTACTCACAAGGAGCCAACAACAGTAGTAGTCCTCACTGGTTACAGGACATGAAAGAAGAATATGCAGCTTTAATGGCAAACAATACTTGGTCTCTAGTGCCTCTTCCTCCTGACAGAAATGCAATTGGTTGTAAGTGGGTTTTTTGGACAAAAGAAAATCCTGATGGAACTGTGCAAAAATACAAAGCTAGGCTTGTTGCCAAAGGTTTTCACCAAAGGCCTGGGTTTGATTTCAGCGAAACCTTTTCTCCGGTTGTCAAACCAGTTACTATAAGAACCTTGCTTACTCCCAATTTCTAATGGGTGGCAAATTCAGCAGCTGGATGTGAATAACGCCTTTCTAAATGGTGATCTACAAGAGGAAGTTTTTATGCAGCAACCAGGATTTAAAGCCACTGATAATACTCTTGTTTGCAAGCTGCACAAGGCTTTGTATGGCCTTAAACAGGCTCCAAGGGCCTGGTTTCTCAAGCTCACATCGGCTCTTAAACAGTTTGATTTCGGCAAACCAAGTCTGATCATTCCCTCTTCACTTATCTTACTAGTAATCTCACAATTTATATTTTGATATATGTTGATGACATACTTGTCATTGGAAATGATCCTGCTGCTGTTCAGAAGTTGATCTCACAGCTAAACTCCTCTTTTTCTCTCAAACACCTTGGAGATCTGGATTTTTTCTTGGGTATTGAAGTTAAAAGGTTTTCAGATGGTTCCTTACACCTCTCTCAAAGGAAATATATACGAGATTTACTTGAAAGGGCCGGTATGCTTAATGCTAAGGGACTCAAAAGTCCTATGTCTAGTAGCTGCAAACTCACTAATCAAGGTACTGATTATATGGCAGATCCAACTCTTTACAGATCCATAGTAGGAGCCCTGCAATATGTGACTCTAACTCGGCCAGAATTAAGCTTTCCAGTGAATAAAGTATGTCAGTTCATGTCCCAACCTCTTGAGGAACATTGGAAGACTGTTAAAAGGATCCTACGATATTTAGCTGGAACTGATCAACATGGTTTACTAATGAAACCTACTTCTTTTTCTCCAGCAGTCAATATCATAGCCTTTTGTGATGCTGATTGGGCCTCGGATTCCACAGATATGAAGTCTACCTCTGGGTCCTGTATATTTCTTGGGCCTAATATCATTTCTTGGTGGTCAAAGAAACAAGCCAAGGTTTCCAGATCATCTGCAGAAGCAGAATACAGAAGTTTTGGCCAATACTGCTGCAGAACTGCTTTGGATCCAGTCTCTATTAGCAGAAATCCAAGTTCCATTTTTTGTACCCAGATTATATTGTGATAACCTTAGTACTGTCCAACTTGCTCACAATCCTATTTTGCACTCGAAAACTAAGCACATAGAGTTGGATTTGTACTTTGTTAGGGAGAAGGTAGCTTTAAGGCAACTTGCTGTTTTTCATATTCCTGCTTTGTATCAGGTTGTTGACATTCTTACAAAGCCTCTCCCTAGCACTAGGTTTCTCGAATTAAAGTCAAAACTCAGTGTGGTTGATTTTCCAAATCAACCACATTGATTTTGAGGGGGAAATATTAGTGAATAGTAGTATATAAGTCAGTTACAATATGTTTGTGACAGCTGTACAATTAGTTATGTTGTTTAGTTGACAGCTGTACATCCTTTATATATATACATTTGTACTCTCAGTTATTAATGTGAAATACAAAAAATATATCTTCTCTATTTTCTCTCTTCTCTCTCTTTTCTCTCTCTGTTCTACTTGTCTAATAGGTCGCAGCTGCAATAGCAGCATGCATCACGGAACTTAGCGGTTAGTAGCGGACCCTATTGTATCATGTTCTGTTTAGATTTTTTTTTGGGAACAAAAATGACCAAAACGAGTCTCATTAAGGGTACTTTAGGGGCTGTTTGGTTTGCTTTTTCATTTTCTGTTTTCATTTCCTGTTTCCTATTTTCTGATTTTTTACAAAGGAAAAACTGAAAATGCTGAAAACAGAAATTTTCTGTTTTCAGCATTTTCAGATTTTCCTTTGTAAAATTTCAGAAAACAGGAAATGAAAACAGAAAATGAAAATGCAAACCAAACAGCCCCATAGACTTTCTGTCCTTCCCTTCTCAAAAAAGCAGATTTGGATACCAAAAAAACTCTTAATTTCTCTCTCTTTTTGGTGGAAAACATGCCGATATGCGATATCCCACTATAGCATTTTGGAGGTCAGCCGCTACTACTATGGGTGTAAGCATTAAGCAATAAGCGCAAGCCCTAGTATAGTAGCAATGGAAAAGAAAAGAAAAGCAAAAGAATCAAGTAGCATAATTAAAGGAGAGCGTTGTACCTGGAACAGTCATTATGGGGCAGCTCTATCTGTAAAATATTCCACATGCATCTTCTGCATGCTGTTGTCATATTCTGTATTATGTAAGTTTTGATCTAGTACTTTTGTTGTGGCTAGTTCTCCGAAGCTGAGGATTCTCAATCGAATATACAAGGAGGCTTCCATCTTTTGTGCCAGCTAAAAAGCATTCTTCTGGGGTTACTGCCAGAGATGTCACAATCTTTCCAACTCCATGATATTTCTTAACAACTTCCAGGGTGTTCATAGAGCGAACAACAATCTGCCCCTGGTCACCAGCACCGACCAAAAACTCGCCACATCTGCTCAATTGAACAGTATTAAGACGTCCATTGGATTCAGAGGCAGCAAGATGCTTTCCATTAATTGAATACAGGTGCAAACTAAGATCATCATCAGCATAAATCACGATCTGACCACGATGAGAGACAACTAACTTTGATATTGGACTTCCTGATGGATGCCGCAAGGATCTCACATATCGACCTTCTCGCAGGGTATGGAATACACAAGTTCCATCTTTCGATCCGCTAATTATGATATCAAGCTCATGACTAACATATAAGCAAGTTATTATGTCATCATGCCCACAGAGGATGTGACATGGAGTTTCAGTTATGACATAATTCTTCCGAGGTAACTCAGACTGACTGTTGCGGATTCTCTTTTCTGTAGTTTTGCCACGAAAAACTTCCCAAACCATTACCGTTGTATCATAACTTCCAGTTGCGAGGATACTCCCATCAGATGTAACTGCAGCACAAATACCGCTCTCAAGTCAAACAGAAGGAGAAAGAAGGTTGACATCATGAATGCAAAATAAAAAATTAACAAAGAAGTTATGTGCATGAAAATAGCAGTATTAGCAGTTACCTTCAGATTTACAAAATGTTCCATTCAATTGTTCAACCATAGACAAAGAAAACATATTAAAATAAAATGAACATAATAACTAGAAACTTATGGTTTAACAGGCCAACAGAATCTTCATATCTCTACATAGAGCAGGAAAAATCACAGAAGAAACCAACTTTAAGAGATGCATGCCCCTATCAATAAAACAGAGAAAATATTTTCCAGTTCATCAATTGGTATATTATACAGTCAGTAGGTCAGGATTTAGGAATTGTTACCGAGCCATGATACATACCTGCAACACAGCTCACCACATCCTTATGCTGTCGAATACTCTGCATCATTTTTCCATCACTTAATGATATGACCTGAAAACTATTTTCCCAATTACCACACGTTACTAAGAAATTCTCAGAGGGTGTCTGCATTGTTGCAAAGCATTGCGCTCCAAGTTCAACATTTTCAGGCACGGGAATCCCAATTTTACGTGGAGGAAGTGTGTCAGAACCAACTCCAAAGAAGGGATCCTGTAGAAATTGAGTTTGTTTCATTAGTCATGGAACCCAACATAGCTTTAATCAAAAGTAAAACACTAAGTAGAAAATCCCAATGAAGGCTAACCTGGGAACCAGAAAATGTAAAATTTCCACCAGATTGCAATTGAGTTGTCAACCACATTTTAACAGACAAGTTTAGATCCTCATTCACAATGATAATATTCGAGTCCAGCAGGCCAACATACAGTATGGCTGATGAAGAATGACTTGTATTACATATAACGGAAGTCAAACTGATAGAATCAGGAGCAAAGTACAGAGGATGTGCAATTGGAATAGGTGGTCCTCTTCTTGGATGTTTCTTACGAAATATCTGGATTGGAGTCTGACCAAAATTGGCTATTTGGTCCTCTATAGCCGCTCTTTGTAAATCATCTTTCATTGTTTCCAGATCAACCGCACCTTCATAAGTTAAGTAGTAGAAGATGTTTGCTGCCTATATAATCCATGTTAAAATTTTTAACTTAATGACCCAGAAGACTTCCAATGCTAATTCATATGGATTATCGTTGGAAAAAAAATTGTGTATCTTGATACATACCTCTACAGCAGGTTTTCCGCGTTGCTTGTAACCAAATACCAAATCTATCCATTGATGAAGATTTGAACTAACATATTCACTTTCAAGGGCCTCTCGGTTTCTCCTAATGAATTCTTCAGGTGAACCCTGTGCAAATAATTTAAAACTAAGTCTTCTGGTTGTCATGTAAATATTTCAAAAGATATTGAGGTCTAATCACATTAAAAATGTGCATCAAACCAAGTCAATGATAGCCTCATCTCATAGAGTGAGAAGAGAAGAAAAGAAAAAGATTAAAATCAAAAGAATAAAAAAATTAGAAATATACAATTTGGTCCTGAAAAAATGTTACTTGTGTTGGTTTGATACCCAAAAGTATTTTGTCTATTCAAATTATAGTCTCAAATAATAATCCTATCAGCAAGTTGACAACCATGGTATGGTGAACTTATAAAAAAATTTCCAACTTTCAGGGCGTTAACTTGTATAAACAGAAAATTTTGAGAACCAAAGCAAAAAGTAATGTCTTGCGAGGACCAAATTGCATATTTAAATATTATATATTATATTATCATTGGTTTTGTCATCTTTGATGCCTAAAGTTGAACCTGTTTTATTGGCTGCTTTAAACTGAAAGAATAAACTCACTCGGAAGGTTCAGCAAAGTCGGATAAGGCACACTTTATAAGAACTAGGTTTAAGTTTTTTTTCCCTATATTAAGTTATTTTAATCCTGAATGATGTGTTGGAACTATAGCTATGACTTGTAGTTCAACCACACAAAAAATTTACCTTAAAACATGTCATTTTCATCCTTTCAAATTTTAATACTCACTCCTCTCTCTTTTAATACCCACTCTTTTCCACTTTCTTCTCTCTTTCTAATTAATTCTTTCTCCATTGGAATTAATTGACGCTTTGTCCCTGTCTTTTTCTATTTGCATTTGCTTTCTTTTCTTCCCCCATGTCGTTCTCTCTCCTATCTTTATCTTTCTTCTTTTTTCTTGCTCAACTACAAATTTGTTTGATTTCCGCTGTTACAATTTTATACTTAGTTTTGAAATGTGAAACCAGAGGATGAAATAGTGCTAATGCTATTGCACATATTATGTGTGAATAGGATGCTAAAATTGGATTTGCACATCGAAGGGGATGGGGCTGCTAATATCATCAAAATTATAATACTTTATCAGATTTTGGAGACTTATTATTTTCCAGATGCCACTAGCAAGAAGACTGTAGTATTAAAATTATCACATAATTTATGCATTGTCGTGCTAGAAAATAGTTTAGAACATTTGGGGGTTGATGGTTAAATTTGGTCAGATTCATATATTTTTTTTAATATAACTAAATTTGATGCAAGAAGTTAGTGCAAGATCCCAAACTTTTCAATATATATACTGATAAATGTATTCAGTAGTTTAGTGCTACCACACAGGAACAAAATCATACTTCTAGCTGAATAGAAGTTAGTGCAAGATCCCAAACTTTTCAATATATATACTGATAAATGTATTCAGTAGTTTAGTGCTACCACACAGGAACAAAATCATACTTCTAGCTGAATAGCTAAAGCCTAAAGGAACCTATTCCTTTTGTTTTGTCATAAGCAACTTGTTCCTTTTTAAGGTTAAAATAAATATTTGGTCCTTATACATAACACTGACTACGGATAAGTCTGTATACTCAAAAACGCTAACTTTTAGTCCCTACACGAATTTTTTTTTTACATTCAGGCCCCTGCCATTCGGTGGGGATTCATGGAAGTTAACATGGATGACGAACTCCACGCTAACAACGAGGGCACATTTGGTTAAAAATTAAAATACACATTTGGTTCCTATACGTGGCATTTACTTATGGATTAGTCCCTATACGTGGCACTGAGTTAGGGATTAGTCCACTTATAAAAGTTTCCATTCGTCCCCAACTAACAGCAATGACCTATTTGTAAAAAAAATTCGTGTAGGGACTGAAAGTTAGCATTTTTTAGTATAGGGAATAATCCATAAGTCAGTATGACGTATAGAGACAAATGTGTATTTTAAACTTTTTTTTTTAATCTTTAGCTACCTGTTCTTATTAGTATTTGTGAAGAACAAGATGATAAAAGGAAAATTAGTTTAGTAGCGAGATCCAAAGAGAAAGACAGAAGAGAATGTTGGTGACAAGAAGAGGAGGTAACCCAGAGTAAAACAAGGTGCAAAGGAGTGGGTGAGGAGAGAGAAGACATGACTCAAAAGTCAAAATAGAGAAAAAAGTGTGGAGAAGTGAGTACTTAATCAGGGCTTTTTATTTTAATCCGATTGCTATTATTTAGTACTCTCACCTCTCACAATAACTTAGTGCTCTCACATCATATGCCCCCTATATATATATACACACACTTGGTTTTAGGAAATTTATGTACCTTAGCCCACGGAGGGAGGCAAACATCCCCAATAGGTTCACCATCTTGTTTAACTCCAAGATGATAAGAGTTTGAATTGACAAGAAACTCGGGCATGTAAAAGAACTCAGGTATTAACTCCTTCACATCACTAGTATTTGTAAGGCAATTTCTGTATGTAGCCTCAATGCTTTGAAACAGACGGTCAGCATGATCAAATTTACCACCCTGACAAAAAAGACCATTAGAAAGATGAATCTTGATGCAAAGTAACAATGGGGGAAAAAACTTTGATAAAAACAGAAAAAATACAGAAAATACAAAGTAATGAATAATCAACATACAGAAAGCAAAAAACAGGCTTTTGGTTAGTCAGTAAGCACCTTGAAAAAGACAAAGATGAAATAAAAAGGGCATACACTTAGGTTTACGAATCTAATTTCAGTTGATACTCCAGTAGATTACTTTCCAGCAAATGACAAAAACTTAGTTCCACAAATCCCAAACATTATTGATAAATGTTAGACCAAGTCTCTTGAGCTGCAGGTTTGAGATCAATGAATAATTTACACCTCTGAAAACCCCTTACACAAGCTATTTGAGCATGAAACATTGATTAGTCACAACCCACTTTACTTTGAGCTGAAATTTCATTAGTTTATGAAGACCTAGAGTGGACAGGATTGAACAACTAACCACTTAAAGCACGTTCGGATTAAGAGTTAGTGGACCCTAAACCTGTTTGAAGTGTGATAAGACATGAATGGCAAAATAATGGTTGATGTTTTTTTCTGGACAACAATAATGGTTGATGTTTGAATATGATTTTTCATCCCAAATCACAGTCTGACTGCAATGGAATAGAAACTATTTTTCCTTTAATTCAAACCATGTTTCACATACTATAATCTAAACATGCTGTCAGCCGCAATATCTCTCCAATACCACATCAAACGCTGATTCTTCTAAAAGCTTAAGCAGATGGATCACTCAAGAATGGCTTCTCATATCTAAAAGTAAATTATAAACTTCCTTCGAAAACCATTGGTTGGTGGAGTAAATACAAGCAACACAAATATATCAAGAATTTCCTCATATTACTTCAATACTTCTTCCTCATGTAATCTCATGAAACTGTATCGTGGAGGGTCCCTAAACTAGACTAGTAAGAAACAAAAAAGAAACTTTTAAAAACCTTCAAATCAATAACCCAAAAAGAATTATTCCATACAAAATAAAAATTCATTTTGGATTACCTATATGGTTTCTTTAAAAAAACTTCTTAAACACAAAAAAAAAAAACCCATTATTGAGAGAATAGAAAAACTGTTGCTATTTTTCCCTTTAGAAAGAACTAATTGCTGTACATTCATTGCAAGATATTTCATGCTAGACTAATAGTGGACAGACACCTCATCTACCATAAGTGCGTACTTTTGTCATTGCAGTCACACATATATGACATAAAACAAATTATGTAATGATCAAAATTTGTCATCAATCGATACCTGCAGATTACGGTGAAGTGAGGTAAATGGTTCTAATCTAAGAAGGTAATAAGAGTTAGTGGACCCTAAACCTGTTTGAAGTGTGATAAGACATGAATGGCAAAATAATGGTTGATGTTTTTTTCTGGACAACAATAATGGTTGATGTTTGAATATGATTTTTCATCCCAAATCACAGTCTGACTGCAATGGAATAGAAACTATTTTTCCTTTAATTCAAACCATGTTTCACATACTATAATCTAAACATGCTGTCAGCCGCAATATCTCTCCAATACCACATCAAACGCTGATTCTTCTAAAAGCTTAAGCAGATGGATCACTCAAGAATGGCTTCTCATATCTAAAAGTAAATTATAAACTTCCTTCGAAAACCATTGGTTGGTGGAGTAAATACAAGCAACACAAATATATCAAGAATTTCCTCATATTACTTCAATACTTCTTCCTCATGTAATCTCATGAAACTGTATCGTGGAGGGTCCCTAAACTAGACTAGTAAGAAACAAAAAAGAAACTTTTAAAAACCTTCAAATCAATAACCCAAAAAGAATTATTCCATACAAAATAAAAATTCATTTTGGATTACCTATATGGTTTCTTTAAAAAAACTTCTTAAACACAAAAAAAAAAAACCCATTATTGAGAGAATAGAAAAACTGTTGCTATTTTTCCCTTTAGAAAGAACTAATTGCTGTACATTCATTGCAAGATATTTCATGCTAGACTAATAGTGGACAGACACCTCATCTACCATAAGTGCGTACTTTTGTCATTGCAGTCACACATATATGACATAAAACAAATTATGTAATGATCAAAATTTGTCATCAATCGATACCTGCAGATTACGGTGAAGTGAGGTAAATGGTTCTAATCTAAGAAGGTAATAAGAGTTAGTGGACCCTAAACCTGTTTGAAGTGTGATAAGACATGAATGGCAAAATAATGGTTGATGTTTTTTTCTGGACAACAATAATGGTTGATGTTTGAATATGATTTTTCATCCCAAATCACAGTCTGACTGCAATGGAATAGAAACTATTTTTCCTTTAATTCAAACCATGTTTCACATACTATAATCTAAACATGCTGTCAGCCGCAATATCTCTCCAATACCACATCAAACGCTGATTCTTCTAAAAGCTTAAGCAGATGGATCACTCAAGAATGGCTTCTCATATCTAAAAGTAAATTATAAACTTCCTTCGAAAACCATTGGTTGGTGGAGTAAATACAAGCAACACAAATATATCAAGAATTTCCTCATATTACTTCAATACTTCTTCCTCATGTAATCTCATGAAACTGTATCGTGGAGGGTCCCTAAACTAGACTAGTAAGAAACAAAAAAGAAACTTTTAAAAACCTTCAAATCAATAACCCAAAAAGAATTATTCCATACAAAATAAAAATTCATTTTGGATTACCTATATGGTTTCTTTAAAAAAACTTCTTAAACACAAAAAAAAAAAAACCCATTATTGAGAGAATAGAAAAACTGTTGCTATTTTTCCCTTTAGAAAGAACTAATTGCTGTACATTCATTGCAAGATATTTCATGCTAGACTAATAGTGGACAGACACCTCATCTACCATAAGTGCGTACTTTTGTCATTGCAGTCACACATATATGACATAAAACAAATTATGTAATGATCAAAATTTGTCATCAATCGATACCTGCAGATTACGGTGAAGTGAGGTAAATGGTTCTAATCTAAGAAGGTAATAAAGCACAATGCCCATACTAGAGTAATGAGATCCATAGTAGAAACTGCATCAACAGAGAAGCACAAGGAAGTGAGAGAAAGTTATATGTATGCATACGTTTGTATGTATGTTTGATAAGTAAAGGATCACAGTAAATCCTAAAACCAGGCCCAATAAATACCTGGGTATATCAGGATCAGTGAAGCTACGGTACCTATCTTCAAACACCTAAATGCAAAAAGCATACACTTAGAATGCTAGTTAAAAAACTAAAAACAAGCATTCCAATCAATATTTCAAAAGCAGATAGAAGTAACTAACCTCAAATCGTTTACTATCAAGTGCTCCAACAGGCTTCGAGAGGTCTCGAAATGTGGATGATCTGTTATAATCAAGAACTTCGGATGAGTAATCGGCCAAGACCCAAGGAAAAACTGGATACTGGGTCAAATCATTGTAGGATCTTCCAGCAAGAGTGTTAAGAATCATTAAATATTCAAAGTTTGTGATATCCCTTCTCCTCCAGCTTTCTCTGGCAGTTTCTGCCATCTCCAATGCTACTCGTCGATCAACAAAATTAATAGATCCACTCTTATCCCTCCCACTTCCTTTGGAAAATAAATATTCATTTCTTGTAGTCACTATCAAGTTTCCTATATCTTTTGCATCCTTCTGTGATGCAAAATTTAGAAATACTGGGGCAACCGAATCGCTGAAGAAAATCTCGATTGCAGTATATCTGAGCAGATGCCTAGTCCAATGAACGGCTTTTATCTAAAATGATAATCAGACAACAAACATATCAATTCGTAAAGAGAAAAAACAGATAGAATGAAGAAAAAGGAAAATGAAACCAGTAAACTAACCTTGCCTATGCTCCATCTTCGATGACGTTTAGCACGCCTCATAAGTTTAACAGACCCATTTCCATTTAACACCTCTATGTTACCAACTGTAATTCCCTTCGGAAGATCCATATTAGAAACAGGCCACTTCAATGATTTTTGCTTTTGATCAGTCTTGGTCAGATCAGAATTAATTGAGGAATTGAAGTTTCTAAAAACGGATGATCCTCCAGTACCCTCCACCAAGAATTGAGCAAAGAAATGCAAAACATTTTTCATAACTGCCAAATGACCAGCTAATTTTCTCTTTGCAGTCACAAGAACACATGGAATTGACACAAGCACCTGAAAATGGAAATTACACGACATTAGCAGCATGGCTTTCAACTTCATTTAAATACCAATAAGACCATAATTACTGGGTTATTACATACCTCACTAGCTTCGGTCTCAGTTGAAGAGGAAGAGTCTTTTCGTTCATGCACAGAATCCCTCCTGTCACTGCTATCCTTCAGTAAGTCTGAGGATTGGCAGTCTGAACTATCAGGGGGAACTGGTGTCATCTGCCCACTTATTTCAGTATTGGTTTCAGTAACATCCAAGCTTCCCTCATCAGTTATTTTTTTAACCCCTTTCAGCAAGAGTTGTTTCATTTGTTCAGGTATATTACCCACAAAACCAGGATTACTTTCATTAACAGGAGTAGCAACCCCACTAGGAGTTGCAGAAAGAGGATTGCATAGATTTTCATCAAAATGGTAATTACGCCTAAGTTTTGGCCTGCGTCGCCACGTGTCTTCTGTCTTGTCAAGTTTCCAATGTGTTACAGCACAATTCGGAAAAGGATTTGCAGACCACGGACCTCTCTCGTCAATCAATGACCGAAACATGTGAATCCATTTTTCCTGTAAAAGCAACCCCAGTTGTTTATGGAAGAACTAACAACAAACGTTAAACCTTTCATGAGGAGAAAAACAAAGCCAACAAAAAATTGAAATAACAAAAAAAAATATTACACATACAGCAACATTTTGCTGCTCCTCCTCATAAGAAAGCTGGAAGTCAGCTCTTCTGCTATCATCTGATGCAAGAACCGAGTTCAAGCTACTTTGTATCTCATCTTCAAAAGCTTTCTTACTACTAGATTCTGCCAGAGAGTTTTCATCTATTCTAGAACGAAGTTCCTGGATCTGTTGGGAGCGGTCAGTTTTTGATGCCTTCATATATTTAGCCTCATCGCTGACCTGAAAAGTGACAGAGAAAAGTTAAAATTGTCAAATAACATTGGTATGCATAGAGAGTAACACAGGTGGTAACCACATTATGACAAATGAATGTGTCATACAACCAAAAAATGCATTAACCATACCCAATTAGCTTATTAGTAATGATTTCGTATTAAAAATAACTCAATGATCATTTCAATAGTAGGGAAATAAACTAGCAAGAATGAAACAATTAATTTGAAAAATCAGGTTAGATTGACAAAATGCATATGCGTTGTGGACCTATGGTTTTGCACTAAACAAATTCAAAGACCTAGTATAGATAAAACTTGCACAATGATCAAGGGGAGATTTAATATATATCGAGATTTAATACGATCAAGTATTTGATCAACTTCAATGGTAATGAATCCCCCACCCCCCAACCCCAAAGAAAAACCCCCACGTTTGCAAACAAGTACAGACATGCATTCAACTATCAGTAGAGCATTTTCAGACATACTGCTGCAAGAACTCGATCCTTTAGAATTAAATTTTGTATAGATCCTGCATCTTTTGTGTTATAGCTAGGATCCATGGCATCATCTCGGTTCACAATGCTGGTTGCAAGAATCGATTTTCCAATATTGACAGTCTCCCGTATCAAATGAGATAAAAGATGAAAACGAGCACCATCATCCAGCATTCCATACTGCGACCTAACAAAAAGTAGTGTCCTACCAAGATCCAAAACAAAGGTTAGTTTTTTATAGGTTAATCTCAAGACTTAGGATAGACACTAACGGGGAAAAATCCAAAATATACAATGTTTTAAATTTATAAACTTGCGCTTCAGCATTTAGTAGAAATATTACCAGATAACAAGTTGCAGCCTGCTCTTGCTTTGCTCATCATCAGCAGTTAAAAGGCAAGGTAAAAGTGAGGTGAACTGCTTGACACACTGTGATGCCCTTTCTAGAGAAGATTTACAGAGATACAAAATAACAAGGCGATAAATAATTCGAGGACATTTTTCTCCGCGTAAAACCATAGCTTTATCGACAACTTTGTTAGGTTTTGCAGTCAAAGCAGAGCCAATACCACCTGATACAACAACTGCAGCCACTTCAGCGGCAGGAATGTTTAATGACTCAACTAAACCACGTGCCCTTTGACCAAGAGATGGTCCACCAAATGATGATGATTTGGGTAACATGTTGCTGTGTCCTTTACCATTCATCTTACTAATAACAACCCACAAATTATCATATAGATTCCACCACTTCTCTTCAATTGCATCGTCATTTGATATTGACTTCTTAAAATTCCGTGATTTTCTGGAAGTGTAACGACCAAATTTCGAATAGTGTTAATGCAAGTATCCACTAACTATTCAATTCTAATTGACGTAGGTAGTACCAAGGGGAACAGGGTTCAGCATTGTCATATATACCTAGATGTTTGTTCATCAGCTTCTTCCATTAACACTTCTTTTAAGGCTGAACTGTACTCCTTGTGACTTTCCATTTCCAAAACAACGTGAAAATCGAAGTCACTTCCAAGGAACTGTAAGAAATAAAATAGCATCTCTTTAAGAAGAAAAAAATATGTATCAATTTTGATTGTGAAAATAGCACAAAAAACATTAGCTATATGTAGAAATCAAAGCGTGATACAACACCTAAATACCTTCTAAATACTATTAAAGAATAAAGACATGACATTATCCAATTGCAAGGCTAAAAGGCCTCAAGAGTATTATCTACTGAATTGGGACTGATGTGATCAAGTTTGGAAAAAGCTTGTTTCTACATCGTTTTTCGGCTTGGAACATTTGGAGTAGGACCCTTTGTTATTTTTTGTTATACTTGAATTTGTCTACAGTAGGGAACACTAATTTATTGCTGCAGCGTAAGAACTACGAAGAAAATAGAGAAATTCGATGTAGTGATGGTGTACTTGTGGCTCTGCTCTTGTCAGGTTGAGTAAAGTGCCAAAACATCAAGCAGATGTCCTAGCTTACCTAGCTTATATAAGATATTGTTGTTTTTTTTTTGCCTGTTAATGATGCAAGACAGCAGTCGTTTCAACACAATTTGAGTATTCTGTTACACTAACGTTGATCTTTGATTTTATTCTTTGTTTAGAAAAAGAATAGAGTACATAGTGAGCCTAACTCAACCCTACAAGCTAGATCAAGCTGAGAAGTATTAAGTCCATATACCCAGCTAATGTGTTCAGTTAATTCAATTTACCTACAATATTAAATTTTATCAAGAAAATATGAAAAATTCAAACATAAAAATTGCAGGCAAACCCAATACCGGGAGTTCTTTTTCAATTTCAGAGATCAGCATCTCATCAATCAATCTCAGTAGGTACAATGTATTATCTCGACAGGGCTGAGAAATGAAAATATTGTCTGCAGCTGACAGTTCCACCATCTTCTGAATCAAATCTTCATATATATCACGAAGAAAGAATAGATAAGAATCGTATCCCTACAAGAAGTTGAGATAAAACTATCACTTGAATGATATATGCTTGACTATAATAACCAAACTAAAACTCAAACATTCTTGTATCATTGAATGTACGTCATCAAAGTGTAGTCAGATTCCCAACATACTTCCTCAAAGTGCATAAGCAGAAAATTGATCGTCTCTTCCAACTGTTGCCAGCCACCTTTTACAAAATGCAAATAGTGACAGAGAACTCGAGAAAACAAATTCCTCACCAAGAGCAGCTCATTCATCTCACTGTCACCTTGATTAGGTAAGGTGCCCTCGTAGACTATTAACACATCAAGCTTTAGAGAAGATGTTAACCAGGCATTCCACCCATATTCCTATTAACAGTATTATCAAGTATCAATTCAAAATTAACTCATCAACTGCTAACAAAAATATGGACTTACAAAAGCCATACCATAAAAGCCTCTATATTTGAAGCATTTGAATCAAGAAGGCCAAGTAAATCTCTAATCATCTTTATTCTTGCATGTGTATCCTCACAGCCAGAAAGATATCTGAATATCAGCGGCAACATCTGAGGAAGTGAAAAATGAGAGCTGCTGCCCCTGCTTCTCACTCTCTCAAGGTGGTTGTGTCTTTGTAAAACCTGTAAATCACAATTTCCTTTATGATTACTGGATACCGGCGAGTGACCATAAAATACATCATAATGCCTACTTCACTTGGTTTTAGCAACTAAATAAATTCACTTTAACTCAATATGAAGCACACAACTTAAAGATTTGAAATGCTACCGCGCAGCTGTTGTGAAAATGAATATTCATCAGGGAAAAACATAAGAGAGGGATCAGTATCTCATACTACCTGTCTTGGGCTAGCACCCCCAAGAAGAACATCAAATAAAGTGGCACAAAGATTATCTGTTTGTGGAAAGCTGAACAGTCTATTTGATATAGCTAAGAAAATTGGTTGCATTCTGATCTTCCTATGGCTTTCTAAAAGAGATCTGGATCTTCCCATTGGGAGATTGAAGAATCTTGATCCCTTCTTCTCGGGTGGTAGGCCAACCAAAAGCTTCCCTATAAACTGTAAGCTCAGCAATCTGATTGACTCAGATTCCCTAGGGCAAACCAGAAAATGAAAAGCATAAGAACCAGATATAAACTAACTAATTTCAAAGAATCATTTCTGTAACCTCCAATCTACACGTTAATTGAAATTAATAATAATTGGACACCAAATCCAATGCACGATTAAATAAACCTCCACATGTCTGACAAAGAAAATAACAAAGAAAGGGAAAAAACCAAGAACCTAGGAGATTGAATCATGAAAATGATGAAACAAAGGGTACCATTTTCTCTATATGTCTGACAAAAGAAAACCCTCTAGAGAGATCGCAAGCACAACACCAAAGGCTAGCAAGAAAACAAACCTATATCCAAATAGTGACCTTGAAAATTCTAGCCATCAGCGAACTGTAAAGACCGAGATATAGAAAATAGAAATAATCATAAAGCATAATAATTTAAGACAATCATGATAAAAAATTTACCAAAAATAAAATATATTTATAATAAAAAATTATTAGCTGTAATATACACACAATCACCATCAATCTAGGAACATTGAGGAATGAAGGCAAAAAAAAAAACCAATGATGATCGTATTTATTAAAAAGAAAAAAAAAACACAAGTAAAATAGGAGAAATTTATAATTATATTTTCAAAAAATGGGCTATGTCTAACTTAACCCCAATTTTGGCCACAAGTCTAGTCAATGTGGGATATCAACACACTCCCTCACGCCGAGTACTAGACATCTCGAGCGACAAGTTAGCATGACTGAACTTCTACAGGTGAGCCCAACTGTTTAGGCTTTGACACCATCTTAACATTTGGGCTAGGCCTAACTCAACCCAAAAAAGCTAGCTCATCGGGTGAGGATTGTCTAAGGCATATATATACAATTATGGCCATTATGCCTAATCAACATCGGGTGAGGATTGTCCAAGGCATATATATACAATTATGGCCATAAGCCTAACAAACTTGGGATCACAACGAATATAAAATGCTAATTTAAGGAAAAAAGGGAACCTAAGAAAAAAGAAAAGAGACCAAGCTCTGATGTCTGAATAGAGATCTATGAGCACTGGTTAAGAAGCCAAAATTTAATGGTTTAACAGAAATAAATGTTGCCCCAGAAATTAATGCAGTCAAGTAACTGGGCCAGACAACAGAGTTCAAATCAGAGGTAACTTTTGGCACAAATGATTAAGGAAGTTGGGTTTCAGACCCTATGATGTTTTTGCAGCAAAACATGAACGAGAAATAATGAGACCCGTACTACAATTTAATGTGTCCCTATAGGAGCTAAACTTCAACTTAATGTGTCCTTATAGGAGGTAAACTCAAAGCGTGATAAAAGCAAGAAGCACAAAGTTGTTGCTAGATCAAGAGTTAAGGCAGAGTATCAAATGATATAACCCCTACTACATGCAAACTCAAATTGCTGAAACAAATTTCTAAGGTACATGAGTGTTATTTGTGATAATCAGGCAAAGTTGCACATTTATGCTAATCCAATCATCCATTAACAGACTAAATAAATAGACATTGCTTATAGTTTCATCTGTGAGAAGGTTCTCTCCAGAGTCTTTAAACAGAAAATGACCCATCCAAGCTTCAGCAATAAACATCCTTTATTGGGGAGGACCATGAAAGAGGACACCGAAAGCAAATAAGCAATATAAACATATTTGGTAAAAATTTGATTTAGCATCCATTTTTTCCCTTTCTACTAGTAGTATCCACGTGAAAAATGCTAGGTGGGACATACCGCTGAAGAAGATTGACAAAAACCTGACAACCGCTTATGATATCAACTTGCTCAAGGAAAGAAGCAAGTAATGATTTCTGGGAAACAGCACGAATAATCATGTGCAAGACATCTTCAATACAGGTCATATCTTGACTTGTCTCAAAAAACGCTATGAGAGCTTTTAGGTCTCCAGCAGCAATATTCTGCCTGCATATACACAAAAATTTGGAATTTAAAACAGAACAAAATATGTATAGTAGGAAAAATACACAACAGCGGATGTTTAGTGCAAGGCGGAAGATGAAAGTAAGCATAAAGTTCTGAACATGGAAACTAACCAAGCATAAGAAACTGTACCTTAGACTCATTTCACCGAGACTTAACAAAAGGAGACGGATCTTATGCATTTCTTCTCTACTAAGCCTTCCCCCAATAACTTGTCCGCTAACAGGATGTTGAAGAGGGTTATTCCCAATAAATAGTCGAGACTTTACATTATCACAATAGAATTGGTGAATTATATCAAGGACGCGTGGAAGCCGGCATAGACTCTTAAGTAATCTAGGATCATTGTCAAATTGCTGGATCAGAAACATGTATAGTTCACGTTGCACATTGTAACCAGTGTAAACCCAAATAAGAGGGTTAAGAAATATGCTGGATATAGCCTCTTGCACAAGCAGCTCTGACAGTCCTGAGGAGCATTGAGAAGGAATAAAAAAAATTATGGAAATAGAAAATTTCATTGAATGCAAATATCATGCAAAAGTATAAATAAATTACACACCAGAATTGGAAACAACATTAAACAGATGCTTCAAAGCAGAAAGAGTCTCCAAATTAAGTTGCTGTGGTGGTACTGATTGTAACAAGAATCCCAGGACAGAAAATCCAGAAACAATATGCATCTGCTGCTGATTTACTAAATTCTCATCTAAAAGAGATGCAATAAGCTCAATAACTTCAGTCGTCACGAACTCCCTTGTCGTCTGTGTTAGTTCGGCCTTTTCAGATTCTCCAACAATTTTGTTTTCAAGTTTACAACATTGTGTGATAAGAGGGAAGAGCACAGATACACCACCAACACAGTATATTATCTGCTGCAATAAGCGTCTTGAACATAACTGAGTCCCACCAATTACAGCTGCTTCTAAAGAATTCTTATCCAATTGATGACTCGTTATGGGTGAAACATTAAACAGCATTCTACCAACACTTGCCTGAAAAAAAATCCACAGTCTACACTTAGATGAAGTGTGGCTCAAATGCACCTCCCTCCTCTACGAAAACACATATAATAGACAAGTATGCATGTTTAGGAATATAGAGGAGAAAACTACAGACCTGAGCATTGAGTCCAAAGATAATTTTTGATACCAGAACATCTTTCGAATCAAGAATCCCACTCGGTAATTTATCACCATAAAGTGGAAAAGCTTCACTATCAAGGAAAGAATACATATAACTTGGTCCTAGAGAGTAGATACTCTGTACTTGTTCAGCAGAAATGGCGTCATTAAATAAATAAACAGGGCCGATTTGGCCCAAAAATGGGCATGAATCTTGTATGGATTCGAATATGAGTGCACTGTCTTCATAGTGAGGCATCTTAATTTTAGCACCAATCATGCAACTGGTTAAAGTCTCGCTAATTTTTGCATACCTGAGTAAACAAAGCATGTAATCATGTCAGAGTGTCACAGGAAACAATTCAGCAATTAATCATAATATGTATATATATTGGCTTAAACCTGCATCTTTCAGATGAGACTAGTCCACCATCCAAGTAACATCTCAACAAACTACCCCCAGAAAATGCTCTTCCAATACTATGAGTTATGCAAAGAAAATGCCATCTCCTTCTCACTAAATTAACACATAGGTCAACTCGCTGTCTCTTCAGATTAATTGACTGGAAGAGATCGGAAAAACAAAAATATCAGCGGCAAAATCAAGTAAACAACAGCAAAAAAACAGAATGTATTGAATTAAGGCCAACTAAATCAATAAAAATTAAAAATTTCCCAAAATGGGCAGTACATAAATTGAACAAAAGAACAAACTTTTAATAATATTAATTTCAAACCTCATAAGTGAGCTTCTCCCTTTCAAGCACAGCCAAGGTTCCTTTTCCATTTTCTGTTAGGAAACTGAAAAGACCCATTGTTCCATTTCTAGGGAAGTTCTCAATCCTGAGCCAACAGGAAAAAGAAAATCCCTTATTGAGAGGCCACTGCAAAGGTGTTTTAAGAATGATGCCCTACACGGATTTGAAAGAAATGAGATAATGGGTCACATACAGGAAGGATGCAGTAGCATTATATTTGGTAATGAAAATTAGTTCTAGAAGAACATTTACCAAAAAGCATACCCATTAAAAATTAACCCCAAAAAAAAAAACATATAAGAAAACCAAGAGTGTTAGTAATTTAACTCGTAGCTTACCAAGAATGTTTTATTAACTAAATAAAGTGCATGTCTATAGTTCAGATTCAGAATCTATAATTAAGTCAACGTAACACAATGCCACATAAATGTGTCGGGGATTGATGTGGCCAGGTAATATTTCTCTTAGCTACTTGTTAAGGATTCACGTAGCCCGTTATTGTATTTTTCTTTACTTCAACAAAAGATACATAATCACCATAACCCACTCAACCCCAATAACAGAAGTTCAAAAAATATTCACACTCCTTAATATATTCAGCTGTCCATCTAATGGGGCTTTCGAGAAGAAGCCTCCATTGAATTTGATGGATTACATGTTCCTCTGCTAATAACTCAGATGAGATCTTCTAGTTACTTGATTCAAAACCCTTCTAACCAAAGTCTAGTCGTTCCTACTGCCTTCTCCAAACACCTTGTACCCACCAAACTTTTAGTTTAAATTCTACTAAACGCAACTTAAACATATAATACCACAAACAAGCTTGTACCCCTGTATCCCCTTGCATTTGTTTGATAAAACTCATAACAGAGTGATAAAACACCAACAAGGTTGGTGTACAACTTAATTGAACACAAAGGATTATACAGGAACCACAGCAGAATGCTGTCCCGGAGTCAAGAAACACCTGCAATGAATAAACTGGCCCAAAACTACCCAAATACAACCATAGGAGCCTCTTAGTCACCACTTACATAATATCAGTGTTCTACTAATTACTGTCTGGAATACAAAACAGTCCTGCATAAACGTAACAGGGAATATATAACATCCCCACGTAACTGCCATACGGCAGAGCAAAATGCTACATTCTTCACCAACCCCCCCCCCCAATCCTTCTGGGATATAGTCCCCAGATAGGAGGGCTTCTTCAATAATTCAGTTCCATCAAGTAGCCTTTTAATAACTAAAATTGTCTGGCAGCTAGTGTTCTACTATTTATTTAGAGCAGTTGGCTACCTGCTACCTTGGGAGAAAATTGGGACCTTCCATTTCCATAGCTCAGACTTTTAGGAACGCACAAGGAAATGGATTCTGCTGAGGCAGGCACATATTTTGCAGATGGCTGGTATCAAGAATAAAAGATGATCGTTATCCCAGAGCTATTAGGCAGCATCTTCAGCTTTTTCTGTCTCTGTGGACAGACTAGCTTTTGGGGCTTTATTATGAATAAAGACATTTTTTTAGGCATGTGGTGGGAAGATCCCTTTATCAACTTTGCAAGAAATAAAAGAATATCAATTACGATCAACAATTGCCTTTTTCTTTTTCATTTTAATCTTTTCAGAAAGTCATTCCTGAAGGGTATTATATCCTCCCATTGATTTAATTTATTAATAAAAGGATGTTTCATTATTCAAACACAACTTTTATTTTCTTACACTGATGTCACCTGGTGAAACTAAAGAATTATAACTATATACCCCTATTAGCATACATTGGGATGGATGAAAAATTAACCGTTGATGCAAAATATTTCAACTGCTAACTAAAGAAGAACCAGGAATTCTAGAGATATGCCTATAATGGCTTCAGCACTTACAGAATCAATTCCATCAAGATCAAAAAAGGCAGTTGGCCCCTTCTCATGTACCATTGACACGAGACTTGTTAACAAAACAGAGCAGTATTGCCTCCTTGTCCCAACTTTCTCACTACGGAGTAAAGCAAAGATTTTGCGAATGTCCTTCCCTGATATGCTATGTCCACCAATGGCTTGAATTAACTGAGCAATCTTAAAGATCACACTGTCATTATCTTCTTGATAAAACCAATTAAGAAGAAAATCAAGCATCCCTGCTCGGACACAAGAAGCTCTATTAGAAATGGAATCTCTAAGCAGCTGCTGAAACACGTCAAGCCCATGTTGCCGCATCGACTCACTGCTCTGCCCAATCACAAGATAGCAAACAATAAAATAGGTGACAATGTTTTCTAAAAACAAAGTTTAGCAAGTATAAAAAGCATCATTTAGAAAAATAATAGTTGATCAGGAAAAGGCAATGGCAGATGAATTGCAAACCTTTTGAAGTACAATCAGATATAATGTAATTGCATCTTCATTCTGAAACAAAAACAGAAAAGCAGACAGTTGAGCAGAAAAATATGAAAACAATAACGATAATATTTTTTTATCAACAATTCAACAATAAGCTTAATAAAAAACAAGATTTAATAGCATCAAATCAATACGATATAGCATTTAGATGCAACAAATGCTATTTTCTTCATTTTCTAGAAATAGGAAAAGAAACAATGCAAGTGGATCAAACAATTTTTTGAAGATTCCAATGTACCAGCATATCACCTTTATCATAGGGCTTGTTTTGATATCAAATTTACCATCAATAAGCATATCAAGCAAAGCTTCTAAAAGGCTCTCACTTGAATGCCATTGGCAAAAATCCAACAGCAAACTCTGCAGTGTCTGATACCCTTTCCCAGCTAGAGCTCTAAATGCAGCCTGCAAGAGATAATGATATATGAAGTAAATTCTTTAATTAAAATGCATCAGTACAATGCAAGTACGGTGACAATAATAAATATATGAAAATCCAACCTAGACATAATTACAGAGCATAAAGAACTACACTTCATAAAATACATGTTAATTGTATCATCAACATGCAATCAGCCTATACTCAATTTTATATGCTAATAAAACAACAGAAGACAGAAACATTGGTGCGGTTCAAGACTTAAGAGTGTAATAGCTTTCACTTGCATAATGCCATAATCAGCCACCTATTTCCCCTGGCTGAGACCATCACCATGAGATATGATGAATACAGCGATCAACAAACCTTTAAAATACAAACATACTTTGTATTAGGGTAAGAGAATAAGTGATGTACACTTTTCCCTTTCTGCCCTTGTTTTATTCTATTGTAACTGATAGCTGCCCTTCCATTACCCAAGTAGCTTTTGAGTATTGAGAGCTGTCCTTCCATTCTCAGTGTTGATTAGTTGTAACTGTTAGTGTATAGAGGTAGGATACAGTTATTCTGTTAACAAGACATAATAAATCTCTGGATACTGAAATAAATGAAAGTCGGTGATGCGTCGGCCTTCTATCATACCAATTGTGTTGTAGACCATATTCACTCTTATTCATCTAGCGCATATGAGAATTAAGAAATTGCCATAGCCATTTTCCAGCCAATGAGAAGTTTATGCACACCAAGTTTCCCTATCAATTCTTTCAATTTGACAATAATATAATAATAAAAATTTAATAAAAGAGCAAAGAAGATTTAAGCATAGTAAAGGAAAACAAGGATTATCCATGTTAAAGATGCAACAAAAGACATTTATGTGCCTTTAAAGCTTTTGACGAAGAGTCAAGAGTTTGATCCTTCCCTCCCCATTCTTAGACTTAAAGAATGAATTTCATCATGTGGCAATAAAGCGCCCCTGTATTCTCCATGCCTCAAACCCAAAAGGATCTTGCGCAAGGACCATGATAGAGATATAATGAAGCCATTCATGTCTCTTTGCCCTTCCTAATAACTTAACCTTTAGAGATAAATGGTTCACAACAACACAAAAACAGCCAAAGGGAAACAAAAGAAAGAATACGGAAAACAAGAAGACAGCATGTGTATGTGCTTAATCAAAACAACAAAAGGTAAAAAAAAAATTAATAAAATTAAATTAAAAACTAGTACAAAGCTAGGGAAGAAATCCGGAAAAAATAAGAAAGTTATATAACAAGACAAGTACCTTTGAAGTGTCATTACTCGCCAGCAGACAAGTAAGTGTTTGGAGTACGTTCAAAACCAATTTCTCCCCATTTGCTTCATCAAGGTTGCTGTTAAGTAATGATACAACATGCAAAAAGCATTCCCCATCACGAAATAAAGCCTGATAGTACTGGAGAAATAGATCATCAAAGGCAACCCCTCAGTTAAATTGCCAAATGAATGGGAAGACATTTAAAAAAATAGAGTTCAAAAATAAATCAGCATTGGACACATACTGCTTGGTTAGATTGGAGCATATCTCTCATTCCGACCAACAAATCAATAGACAGATCTACAAAGCTTTTGTCCCGTTCTTTTATCTGAGTAAACATTTCTAAATACTTAGAGCATAACTGCAGCTTTGCTTTTTTATCTTCTTCGGAGGATGGTATGACCTGGAAAAAATGTTAAATAGATTAAAAAATAAATAATATTAACATAATCCCAGTTACATTACAGCCAAAAACAATTAAATAAAACGTAAACAATACCTTCATGAGATCAAGTATGTGTCCAAGCACGTCATCTCTCAAACCTTCTACCCAAAATAAATCAAACAAGCAGTCAATGCATGTAAAACTATGCAATATCGAACTCCTAGTGTCTTCGGCCGCTGCTAAAAACTTCGCAAAGAACTCTATGCACACTTTCATGCAATTGAAGCAACTTTGTACAGTGTCGGTTGAATTGCATTTCTGTTCATCTTGTGCCGACACCAATAGTTGAATGCCACTATTATCACTGGAGGGGTTCATGCTTCCAAATCTTCTAGACTCTTGTGCTTGAACGCAGGCAACTTGTAGAACCCGAGAAACTGCATTCAAGTTCTTAAAAGAAGCAATCGTTTTCACAGGGGAAAGCTGCAAAATGCGAACTAAACTCCTCACAAGAACACATGCGATTTCAGGATTACAAGCAGAATGTTCAAGTGCATCCAGCAAAGCAGACAATTCAGTCTGTAATTAAAACAAGATAGAAATACTTCAAAAATGCTAATATACTTGACTTCAACTATACAATACATGCACCATAAGTATTTAAGAAAACAACAAATTAAGATCAAAAATAAATACTTCCTCCATTTCCGAATATAAGCAAAAATTAACTAACTCATAATAATGAAGAATATTGGTTAAACTCATTTAATTTTCTTGGTTTCATCTTAAAATGAACTTCGGTCTCTAAAATGCCTTTCACAATATTTATTATTATTATAGAATAATACTAATAAAGTGAAGTGACCCGTTTGATGAAGAACATTTTAGGAATGATTGCATTAAATAGGGTGAAATTAGTTGAAATTGATAATGCATATAGACAATAAACATGACAAGCAGAGCATAATTTAAATAAAAGATATATATATATATATATATAGGGCCAGGATCAAATGACACCAAATGTCAAAATTAGTAAAATGACACCTCCCATAACTCTACGTAGACATTGAATTTTATCAATTCGTCTGTTGAGTCATGTTATATCATCCTAAAGATCATATATACCAAATTTTAGACGATTTGGATATCCATAGCTATGTGATCTGAAAGTGAAAATTTACTTATATTTCAAATAACGTGTATCACGTCACAATGTATTATTCAAATGAAGTATCTACAAGTTTCCAAATTGAATGAAATTTTGCTAAGTTAATCTTACTTCGTATATACTTTCAATTCAACGGTCGGATTGATAAACTTTAATGTCTAAAAAAGTTATGGGATGTGTCATTATGAGAACAACTGCTTGTTACGAGAAATGAGAACATCTCATAATAACTGTTGGATCAAATAAATGGCTAAGATTATTTTTTAATTATCCCGGTGACGTGCATCTTCTTCTTCTTCTTCAGTTCTTCCTCCTAAATCCCTAGACTGTCTCTAACCTCAAAGCCCTAGGTATCAAATTGCTCTCCATTTTACCACAACCCATTTGTAATCATTGTTTACAGAAAATCGGTTGCTGTTTCCTGGGCTATACAACACCGCTAGCCCCAACTAGCTCTGTAATTTCACTAATTGAAGAAAGTCTTATGGTTCCTAAAGTTTTAGCTCTTCAAGAACACATTTTAATTTTGTGATTATGGAGATCTAAGAGCGCGTTCTAATCTTTGAAATTCTGTTCACTAAGACTTATAATTCTGATTCTACATTATTAGGTCTTGAAGAAGAACACATCATTGTAACTTCCGGTTCTGCAAAATGGCTCCAAGAACGTAACTTCTGGTTCTGCAAATTGGTAGCAATGCTATCGATTGAACCTAGGAGAAATACTTATACCTATGTTTTGTTATTTGGTTCTCTGAGAATAGCATTCTAATTACTGCTACACTTTGGGGGAATAAGGAGAAATGTTCATGACTAGCAGAGACAATGGGGTTGGAGGCATTGGGCACAATTTCTGAATAGATAAGGTCACATAACTGTTTTGTAGTTAAAAGTAATATCCACCATTAAATTTTATCTAATGGCTAATATTAAGTGTTCTTATTTCTCATAATAGTTAAGTGTTCTCAAGATACATCCCCAATATATTCAATATGAGTGATATAGTAACATCAAGTATCAGGAATGCAGTATATTGTAAGATGATAACATCTCCACTCTACCTATTATAATGGACCAAAAGCCTAAATAACTTGAAGCAAACTCAAATTAAACTTCAAGTTCCTACTTCCTATACCCAAAAAATAAAAATAATAAATAAATAACTGAATGAATGAACCATATGATATAAGAATGATGAAGAACAATGGAACAAGAAATGCTCATAGTGGATACTAAGTCCATGTTTAAGCCTCAATTACAACACCGGATTGGTGCTATTTTAGGGCATACCTGGGATCAATGCTAATTTTGCACAACTTTCCAGGAAAATCCATTAATGACTCCGTATTATGGATAGTTTACTGAGAAGACTGAGTTTAGGAGTGACAACCAAAATATTACCAGTTACTGAATATAAAGATTACCATATACTAGTTACTGAATATAAAGATTACCATATATGCTACCATAAAAGCCTAATATACTAAAGCGGATAGTTCCTTATCATTATCATTAGCAGCCCTAGAGCTTGAATTTTGTCAGCTTCGAAACCTGTCTGGTTTTCTTCTTTTCAAGCAAGGTCAATAGTCAAGCAAAGCATCCATTTGAAATTATTCAAACAAATGTTCTGGTCCTAGTCAGAATCTCGGATCAGTTGTGTCTTAAGATATAGGTAGTTCGTTGTTTTCATCAATGAATTTTCCAGATGTATTGAATACTTTTAATGAAAGATCATTCAGATTTGTAGCTAGAATAAAACATCACCATTTTGTTGAAAATGATCACACACTTTAGTTACATGCTAATGCCCCTTTTGAAGTTTTGGGATAATCTGATTATTATTTATTAGTTATTACAGTGAGTGGCCAAATCAATTGGATGCCATTCAATGTTTTAAATAACCAACTCATTCTCTTTTACTTCATTAGCAATCCCTTTGCATTGTCCCTCCTTACGTAACTCAAAGTTTAAGGTATGTTAAGGGTTATGTTAAGGGTTATGCAGATAGGGGTTGATTTATGAAAGAAAAATGCTAAATCCTCTTACTATATCCTCCTACAAATCTTCCTACCCACCTAATTTTGACAAGTGTCTTCTATTTCCACTAAGCATTTACTTTTTGGAAGATAAATGACACTTGTCAAAATTAAGTGGTTAGGAAGACTTTTAGGAGGATTTAGGTAGTGTTTGGCCTAGCTTTTTTTTGGCTTCTCTTCCTCGTAAAAGCTAGGCCAAACAGCATTTATGGTAAAGCTCTTAAATTTAAGCTGGCTTTTTTCTTATGTACAAAATGCAAAAAGTTGGCTTTTAAGCCAGAAGCTATAAATATGAGCTTTTCAGAAAAAAAAAGCAGGCTTATTCTAATTAACACCTGAATATTCTAATTAACACTTGAAATCTTGAATATCATTTCCTTCTCTCTTTGCTAAAATCTTCAAGAATCTTCTTCTCGTTTATGAATTATTCATTCACTTTAATATTTGAGTTTGTTATTTAAAATTTTTCATATTAAAAAATATTTAATGTTGTATTATTATTTTAATAAATTTATATTGCATTTATTTTTTAAAAAAAATAGAGTTTTATCAAAGAATTTTTTTTTATTGCAACTTTCTTTTTAACAAATAAAGAAATGTGACCATTAATGATAAGTAACTTAAAAAGGTTGGCATAAAATACTTTTAATAAACAAACAATTTTTTACTCATAAGTAGCTTATAACGTACAAAATAATGAAATTGTAAAACAGCTTTCAACTTTTTATTTAAAGCTCTTATTTCCAGCTTTTACTTAAAAGCGGCTTATAAGCCAAAAATAAGCTGGGCCAAACGGAGCCTTAGTAGGAGGATTTAGCATTACTCTTTATGAAAATGGACTAATAGAGGCATCCAGATTAGGCAAGATCTCCCATAGATAGAACTTGAACTTCTAGGTAGTGTGTTTTTATTTGGAAAATCTCATTTCAAGTAAAAGCAAAAGCATAATATAACTGCAAGATCTAATGCAGAAGCAGAGTATCAAGCCATGGCTTCTCTGTTTGTGAATCAATGTGGTTGAAACTTGAAAAACTACTTCAAAAACTGAGATCGTGCAAAATAGGCTCTCTGTAACTGATTTGTGACAATCAACCCAGCCTTTCATGAGCAAACTAAGCATATAGAGACTACCAACATTTCATTCGAGAAAATATACCTTCATAAGAAAATACTCCTCAATTGGGAATCTCAATGATCAAATGGCAAACATCTTTGATAAATCTCTTCAACAATCAAGAGTAACATACATACGTAACAAGCTTTATGCATGATATGTATGCAACAGTTTGAGGGGAAGTATTGTTATTATTCGATTTGGTTGATACCTTGTATCATTAGAATAGGAACAAAATATGCAACTGCAGTAAATAGATATATACAATCCATATAATTTACGGATTTAGAATTTTTTGTAATATGTGAATATAATTCAATCCATGAAGTTGGGAGGTTTTCTCTTAAGCACATTAAAATTAATTTTTAACAATAGAAAATATGATCCTAGAAGGAGAGAGGAAAGAAAAAGGAACTTACCAGGTTGTGTGCATTACCATCAGAAGTTGCAGCAAATTCCACAAATGACATCACTTCCATCTGTAGACTGTTAACGCCACTAACTTCTGCTGTATTATTAGTGCCGCTTGAAGCAGAGGATATTTCAGACATCTCACTGTACGCAAATATCTGTCCAGCAGATTCGAAGTAAAAGAAATTTTCTGAAAAGATAAGATCCCATATTCCCTCTTCACGAAAAATTTCAAGTGAATTGGGAGAAGAAGAAAGAACATTTCTAAATGCATTAAGAGCTGTTTTCTGTAGAACAGTGACAAAGACCCTGCAGAAAATTGGAGGAAAAACAACATATAAAATAGTTCGATAGATCAAGGTCCTAATTCATAGCTACAGTAACTGAGATAATTCAGATTACTGTATAGTATAGTGACAGAATTTTCAGAGAACATCACAAAGAAATACACTGCAAGCCATTGGCAAAATTCACCTTAAATAGCTTGGCAATTCATTCTGAGTTGAGCAAGTTTTGATACAAGGAAATACTGTAAACAGAACCCTCATCACCCATTTGATTGACAGTTCACAATATGCTGAGGAAACAGGCAACGCAAGTCGACCAGAAGATACTTGGGCATGCAGAGATTTCGAAGCTTCAGGAACTAGAAGAAATGAACAGAGACCTCTGCTCAACATAACAACATAATCATTCCAAAAATGAGAAAAAGAAGCATTGGGTGGAAGGCCAACAGAAGCCACTTGATTAGGATTTGCATAATTCACATTTTCTTGAATGCCAACATTGGGCATAACAACAGCCAGCTGTCCAGCAAAATCCTTCTCCTGTCCCAAATCTTGAAGCACAAATGCTGGTGAGCAAAAACTATTTGCAAATTTATGCACCCTACCATTTTCATAGAGAAATTGCAGGTTGTTCATGTTCCCAAAGCTGTATCATTGTCAAGGTCTCAAACATTAATTATTGCGACAATCAATTTGAATGAGATTTTTTCGGCTGGCAATCAGTTTCCAAGGAGGAAAAAAACAAAACCAAGACAAATGCAGAAAGGAAGACATTATACAGAAATAAAATTTCAAAGAGGAATAATTAAGAATGACAAACAAATACAACTCTTGTGAATACATGCGTATGAAATGTTTCGAACAGTAGGCAATGGTGTTGACGGGTTGATGCAATTTTCCATTTTTATGTGTTTGGCCGTCGATAATTAGCATGTAACAAATCAGATAAATAACTTGTCGAAGTGACCATGAGCACTACTCTCTCCGGTCCTATTTATAAGACGTTTTCAACCGAATTACACAGATTAAGAAAAATGGTTTTCTAAAAAAAGTGTATGCAATACCATTTTTATCCTTCATTGAATAATGTGTTAGCCAATTATAATTAAGGAGTTAAAATAGTCAATGTATTTAATGGGGGTAAAAAAGAAGAGACAATAAATGCATTATGAAAACTATAAAATGTCTTATAAAAAGGACCATGAAAATCTTCTAGATGGTGTCTTATAAATAGGATCAGAGGGAGTAAATAAAAGACTGGAAGTCTTCAGAAATTAATAACGAGCAAATTATGAAGGATACACAGCCTCCCTCAAAACTTCCAGGGAAAGAATATGAAGCTGAAAGATTTTTTGCAATGGTTTATCATCCCTGCAAAAAATAAAAAAAGTAACCAATTTCTCAAACATTGCAAAACGAGCTATATAATATAACAAAGAAGATTTACTCCAAAAATAGTTGGCTCCAGCTAGACAAATGAAGAAAAAGAAGATACATTTCCCTACATGCTTGATACAAGCCAAAACCACAAGACGAGATAACATGTGTATGTTATGGCCAAATATTTCTAAACCAGACAGCAAACTCAGACTGTGACACATAAACTATGAAGATTTCACCAACAACAGGTTAGTCATCCAAGGTTTAAACCACAAACTCAAACTTCAGGAGTGCAGTAATCCGTCAAAAAAAGAATAATACAGAGATATCTTACTTAAGTGAACCATCATATATTGCCACTAAAGCAAAGAAAGAATAATTGGTTAGAGATATAACCAACAATACCTGAATCCATTAGCCAAAACGAATTTAATGTAAGTTTTTGCATAATTTGATGGAAACCCAAGACCATCCAACAGCACTTCCAGCCCTCCAATACTTTTAAAATGATTCTGGCCCCGGGGATTTGCAGACAAGGCCAAGGAAAGGATTTTCAAGCTCAAGTACTGAAGTGAATCATCCATCAACAGTTCTTTCAAGCTGAATCTTCTAATGACACGTAACAGCTCTGTAACAAACATAATTTTGGTGAATCCAAAATGCATAATAAATAAAACCAAAGATATAAAAGAGTCTCTAAAAGCTAAGCAGCATGGAGCCATAAACAATAAACATCCACAAATTTAATAAACATAAACATAACATGGTCAAAGAAAGGGGTGCTTGTTGTGATTAGGATTTGCATGATGCAAAATTAAGGCTCAGAAAAATAAGAAGCCAGGGTCTCACATGACTCATCATTTGGTTGGTGAGTGTGTAAAAGAAGAAACTTATTGAGATGATGAGAACGAATTACAAAGACAAAGCAGAATAAGAAATCTTCCTAAAACAAGATAAAAAAAAAGGAAACAAACAAGAAAAAATGGGGGGAAAATAGCTTCCCAAATCCCTCGACGTCTTGGTTAGCGAATACTATTGCCACCACAACCTACAAGGTGCACCACAAAAATTTAAAAAAATTGTTTCAAATTCACGATTTTACCCCTACCACCAAACTTTTGCACTGCACTCATTTTAAACGGAATTATGTTTCCAGTGCAAACATTTCCAAAATTTTCTCTCTCCATTTCTCACTCTTTCCTCATGCTCTCTCTTCTCCTGAATTGCTCTCTCTTTCTCCGACCAGAAAACTGCCGGAGAAGGCTGCACCGCCACTGCCTTTACTGCCATCAATTGAGGATTGATTTGAGCCCATCGGCCCCCTTTTTCACCACTTCTGTTATGCATGAAAGGGGACGGTGAACAGCCCCCAAATGGCATCTAAAATCTGTTTAGTGTTATAGAACCATAGCAGAGATGTACGTTGAACCAGAGAAGGGAGAGAGAGAGAGAACAGAATAAAGATGTCATTTGTAATTTAGTACGCCACCAGTAAGTAGTGTCTGTTTAGCCTCAGATTTGGCTAGTCTTAAATTCGAGCTTTAGGCCTAACTCACTCCTTAAACTAGCTCATATGAGGAGTGTTAGCTTTTTTGTATAAAACTTGGAATTCGACAGATAAAACTTGGACAACATTGAGTAACAAACTAAAACTTAACAAGGGAATTCAACTTTATTAAGCAATCCATGCTTACATTTATAATGATAAAATAACGAACTACTAACTTATCTTATCAAAATAAACTTCAACCTAAATAACAATTTATTCACTTAAATGATAAAGAAAAAATATTTAAAACTAACTTATCTAATAACCAGCTAATTGACTCACTCTAATCTTAATTCAAATTCAAACTGAATCCAAAGGCACATTATCTTCAACAAGGAGGTTTGTCACACCACTTACATACTTTGGTGATCATATCTCTAGTCAATGTAAGACTTTCAACATACACCCTCATGCCCAGGACTGGACATCTAGGGCGTAGACAAAAACAAGCGGTCTGATAATGAGGGACTTTCAAAACACCCCTCATGGGTGGCCCAATAACGGATCTAGGATAGACTAATGCCATCTTAATTCAGGTTTTGGGTCTAACTCACTACCTAAGGAGAAAGATTGTTACGCCACTTATATGCTCTATGGTAATCATATCTCTAGTCAATGTAACGAAAGGAAACTAAAATCTGTTTGGAAACGGAAAATAGTATCCATTTATTATAAAAACTAGTGAACCACTGATAACTTTCAAACGGATACTATTTTCCATTCCTAAATAGATATTACAAGTCGTTATTAAAATCAAAACAGACACTATTTTCCATTACCAAACTAATAGTAGATGCCATTCAACATACTTCACATCTAATGTCTAAAAGGACACTATTTTCCATGCCTAAACGGATAATGGTTGCTGTTTGTTATTCTAACTGAATCTAAGCCTAAACGGACACTACTTTCTGATGACTTACTGAATTACAAACGGTATCTTTATTCCGTTCCTAAACGTTTTTGGATGTCATTTTGGGAATGTTCATAGTCCCCTTTTGAGTAGAAACACAATCGGCTAAAAGGGGAGCCAATGAGGTCGAATCTTACCTCAATCAACAGCGGATGTGAAGGCGGTGGTGGTGCAACTGCGGTACAGACTTCTCCAGGGGTTTTTCCGGTGGTGGTGGGTCAGAGAAACAGAGAGCGGTTTGGGAGAAAAGAAAGTGAGAAATGGAGAGAGAAAATTTTGAAAGTGAGTGTGGTGTGAGGAGTGAAGTTTAGAACTTGGGTCAATATTTTAAGATTTGTGTGGTGCCAACTGTATTGGCCTATAATATCACTAAATTCTCAAAAGATTTTATTTTTTTTGAGGTCCTTATGGTTTTAAAAAAGAAATTAAACAAGTCCTATAGTATAACTATGTTTTCAACGGGGACCTGATGATCATGAAGTTTTATAATTGAATGTCGAAACATTTAACAGCTACACGTATGCAGATGACAGTAAACATAAATTAATGAAGTCTAAATGGCTGCCAGCCAGTATAACTGCTAAAACATTTAAGGAGTATAGGGATCCATTAAAAGCTTCAAAATAATATAGATGTATACAAAAATACTGAGAAACTATTGTGACAGAATATATTTGCCCATTTAATTGTTACTTCAATGTATCTGCGTGTACCTAATGCACATATTTTTCCCAGGTTAGAAAATTAATATAATACCAACAAATGCCAAACAAACTCAATATGCGAGAATAATGGATGCCTACCTTACCTACTAACCAATTTAGACCACCAGCTTCCATTACAGAAACAATAGCTTTCTGACGCCAATGTAGCCTTGCTTCAGTAGACAAAACCTTTGAACTATTTGAAGAGCTGATTGCAGCACCAGCATGTGAAATAAAGCCTACAAGACTGCAGAACAACTCGTCCCTTTTATCTATATTTGAGCCTAAATCAATGAAAATATAAACTATTGACACAATATAAATGAGAATTTGTTGGAGCAGCCTGATTTTCTCCATAGCAAGGTCAGACAAACTTTCATCAGCAGAAAGGGCACCACTTATGGTTTTAAGCTGGACTACAGCCCCTGTAACAAATCGAACATAGAGTTAAAACAAACTTCCATTGTTTCTCCAATTATGAAGAGCTACTAACCAAATCAATGAAGTTAATTTTTCAGAACATAGGCTTATAATGCATATGAAGAGTGAAAAATATGATTTGGGAATTGAATCCTATCAAATTTCAGGAAATCATTTCCTGCATAGTTCATAAAAGTGTGCCGATTGGAAGATGATGATAGCAGCATATCCTTTAAAGTGTGGGGGAAAGGATAAAGAACAGTGAGCATCTGCTATGCTAAACATTGGAACGTATAGGAGTAAGCCTAAACTTAGGAATCTAGGAAAATGCTAAAAGATTATGAAGAAACAATATGCAGATCACAAACACAATAACATAAATAACAGAATATGGAGATCACAATAGCCGTTAGTCAAATAACATTGATTATACCTTTCATCAAAGCAGTAAGTTTTTGAATTCCACCATAGTATCCAAAAACTCTGCAATTATATAATGAACGGGTGATAATTTTTAGTGCATCCAAAATAACAAAACCCTCAGAAGTTATTAATAATTTGGTTGCAGCCCCAGACAATTCTGTCGGTGATTGCACTGTGCCGGAGTTCACTGAAAAGAACAAAGGGAAACAAGAATGACTGGAAATTACATATTGGCAATAACAGTACCAGTAAAAGAAACCAAAATAACCGTTTTTTATGTTCAACATCATCCCACAATCAAACAAAGAAAATCTGAGACATAATTTTGAACTTATCGAATGAAATTTTAAGACCAAATACAGCTCATGTTATTAGGATATAAGGGCTAATAGCCTAATACTAAAATGTACAGTTGTCAGTTGTGTCTAGGCTAGGTGACATGTATCTGGCCTGGCAGTCACTTGTCTAGATACCATGACATTTGTAACTATTTATTGAATTTAATAAAATCAGAGATTCAATAAATATCTTCTCTTTTCTCTCTCTCTCTCACTTTTTCTCTTTTCTCTCTCTCAATAATTTGTTTCTATGACATGTCAATAGAAGAAATTTCAATTAAGTATATACTATATACACTCCTCTCGCATATCAGTCTTATTTATTTTACATATAGATAGATAATATAGGCCCTTCCACTAATTTTATTGCATCCATAAACCCATTTGGACTTCCTTTTAGTGAATGTTAGCATGTTACTTCAGAAAGAAGTTGACTCAGAAAGGAGATGAAAATAATGACCATGACATGCAATGATTTGCAACTTACACTCAGTAACTAGTGAGCTTAATTGTGTGAGCTCTTCAATTAATAACCGAATGACTTCAACAGGATGTCCAGCTGAGCAGCCAACAACCACATCATCAGCAGGTGAAGCTTTCTCAACAGAAGCAGACTCTAATAATATGCCTGAATTTACAGGTTCCCATTCCTTGTAGGCAACTACAAATTGCTTGATGAAAACATGAAGCAGTCTCTTTTTCTCCACCTAAAAAACTCAGGACGTTATGCAGCAAAACTACTTTGGTGAGGGTAAGAAAAAACATACAATGCACAGTTTAAGGAAAATACTTACAAAAAGTTACTGACTTGATTTTTTAAAATTATTGCAGTTATCCAATTCTATCTTTATTTAAAATTAAATTTCACTTCCCTTTAAAATCACTAAATCATGTGCTTTAAAATTTCACTTCCCTTTTAATAAATGTTTCTGAATTTTTGTGTAGGGGCTTATAATAAGAAAAAACCCCTTTTAAGGTGCTTATAATAAGGAACAAAAGTAGTAAAAGTTAAATGGATAAATATAGCCTTCAAACGGTAAAACTACATGGTTTTGATGCATATATAAAATTTTCAATAAATAGCTCATATGAAGCTGATCAAGAGTCAGAAAATCAAATTTGCAATGGGTATAAACCTAGTAAGCATAAATTCAATCATACCTTATCATCAGCTTTCTCATATCGCTCCCAAAGAGTATTTACGATTGCCTCATCCCCAACATCACTGGAAAAAGTAAAAAATGTAATGAAACTCGACCATCATATCTTACATTCAAAAGTACAGATATTCGTCAAAAACAATTCAAGTCTTAACAGCTTATAGCATTTAACAACATTTTCATCATGACCATCAACGAGCTGAAGTTACTTTGGCATTGAATTCAGTTCACTATTTGGTATTGAAAATTGAAAATCTAGAAAAAGAAAAAGGGCTCATGAAATAAGCTATAACATGGAAGACACATCACAACATGAAAATAGGACATTTCTTATCAGTGTTTCGAGAAAAACCAAAATGTCATGATAACTGATAGTAGTATTAATCCTTCTTTGGCACAGCCACAAATTTAAACAAGGTTTCAACATTATATTTCTCATTTATTTTCATAAAGCAGTAACAAATAATAGCCTAAATAAAACATTGTGCCTGTCGTTGTCAATTGCTGAAGGATGACTATTCCATAAAAACAACTGCCATAAAACAACAAAGCCCATCACTCTAGTTAAAACACCTATTAGTATTATGATATTAAGATTCCCCAAGAGGTTGTTGTTTAACACAGTTAATTTCCTATGCGCCAGAAAAATCTGAAACATTACATTAGATAAATAATAGAACTCCCTTTCTAAAACCCAAATCATGAAACACAGCCGCCAAGACAATCAGCTAAACAATCTGACGACTACACAAGACATAGATTATATAACAATATAGCCCATGTTTTTTCCAGTGAATGCAAACATAGAGTTTTGATATTTGATGCAGAAATAAAAACCACTTGAATAAAAGTAAGGCGTGAGACTATATGTTGCTACCTGAAGCGAATCTTAGGCCCAGGTGGAGAGAACTTCTGAGCTTGTAAACTTGAAGATTCGCCACTGTGTCCAGTGGAAGTTCTTCGGATAAGGTCAGCAACACCCTTAACGATATTCATCCTTCCTTCATAAGATCTACTCAGCGTTGACACTTCATGAACCAATCAACAGTTCCAGCCATCACTTCTCGTGAGACTGAAAACAATGACAGATGCTCTTAACCAACTCTGTTAACAATGACAAAATTCCTATCACCAACAAATTTTCAGCTCCGTCAAAGATCATTCCAGTCACTAATCAGCTAAAAAATCAAATCAGACAGAAGCAGAACGAAGACATGTCTGATTACGCACATTTGAAGAATCTAAGATTCCAATCTAAAGGCACGTGCGATTCTCGCAAACAGAAAAATTCAATTGAACGTAGAAAACAATAAATCAATAAGATGGATGTAGTATACCCGAGTAGAAAATGGAAGCACCCAAACGCAGTGCAGCGTTAGAGTTTGTGGATTAAGATCGGAGATAGCGATTCTGCTATAACTCGTTTTTTTCTATCTTTTTCATTCAAGGTTTTGCTCCTCGGAGCTTCTTTAATAGCCTCGCTGATGGAAATAGAAGAATGCGTGAGAGAGAGGAAAGTGCAGGAAAAGAAAAGCAAACCCCAGAAACTCGTTTAATTTCGATGTTGCCCTGGCTTGGGTTTTCTCTCACAATGATTTTTTAATTTTAGCTTTTTTTTACCTAATTTTAAAAAAATTATTATTATAGTAATTTTTAAAAAATATATATAATAAAGTAATTAAGTTTTTTCAAAATCAATATAATAATTTTTTAAAATTACTTAAAAAGAAAAGGAAAATAGTAGCATTTTTTCTATTTCACTGTGAGTTAAAATTTAGTTGAAAGTTAATTTTAAAATATAAAAGTTAAATATAGTGCTTTTTGAAATAAATGCTGGTGACATTATAACTATCACGCCTATTTCAAAATGTGTCATACTTAATTTTTATTTTTTAGATTTAACCTTTAATCGGATTTTGAGATCCAAATGAAACCTGATTAAAATTCAATTAACAACAAAACATCAAGTGCAAAACTTTCAACTAGATTTTATAATTAAAAAAATATATTTTACTTCTTATTATTAAAAAAAAAATACAACTCTTTATATTATGCATATTATACTATTTTTATTTTGACGAGTGATTTGTCTATCTCAAGATAATGTATTTGACACTTACTATATTTAATAATTTTATATAGATATTAAATTTTATCAAGTCAATCATTAAATTATAAGGTATTATCACGGTGATCATATACACTAAATTAAAAGAAAAATAAACAGTATGTCATCTTGTATGTGACAGTTATGTATACTTTTAAAAGTCTTTTATTCTTCAAATTAAAATGGATAGATGAAATATCAACTAGTTTTCAAATCATATGAAATTTTACATAGTTAATTTATAAATTATAGACTTTCAATTCAACGGTTAGATTGGTCAAATTTAATATCCATGTGAAATTATAAATATAGTAAGTCCTATAACACTTACTCTTGAAACTGAATAAACGAATGTCTCCTCGTCTAGTTATTCTTTTAACTCACTATTAGATCGAACATTTGCGTCCCATGGATTTCAAATACTAGTTACTACTAATCAACATACATTTGTTTGCCTCTAAATGTAGTCGGTACTTATACATTTTTTATGACAATTAATATTTTGTCTCTTAACTTTACATTGAATTTTAATTTTGTCCTTTTAACTTTTTTAATTTATTTAATTTATTTTTGTTTCATTAATAATTAATAAGGATATCCAAAATTGTCTTAGGTGAGAAAGAAGAAGATAGGGCTAAACTAATGTAATATTGAGCATTTTTGCCAAACACTTAACTAAGAAATTAATAAAAATTAACCATATTGGCTTTAAAAAAAACTAAAATAAAGAAAAAAACTTAAGAGATCAAACTGACACCTACGATAAAGGGTATATTTCGGAAACAAATTAAACGCTTTTAGCCTTTAACTTTTAGTTGTGAAATTAGCTAAAAGCTTTGAAATTATAGTTGTATGATTAGTTTATTAATTAAAACTATTTGTTAAAACAAGCTGTATAATTAGTTGAATTAAGTTAAATGACTAAAAAGGTTAATTAATATTATTAATATTATATTAATAAATGAGGGTCGTGAGTGGGTAATGTGTGTGTAGTTTGTAATTTATAAAATAAATAAAGATAATTTTGGAAGTAAATTATTGAAAGTTACTTTTAATAGCTATCTCAAATAGTTTTCTAAAAGTCAGTTATAAAAACTATAATCTCATAATTAAAAACTTTAATTTTCTAAATACCAAACAAGTCAACGAGCTTTTAGAAAGTTATAATCCCCCTACTAAAAGTTTATGTTGCCATTTGCCAAACATTGAGGGATTATAATAATAATATAGTCTACTTTTCATTAATTTCTTATATTTATTTCATTCTGTTTTCTTTATATCTGAATTAATTATTATGAGTTTATGACCATACAAGATTTGAGGAAAAATTTAACAGCAGTTAGATAAATTCTTTTCTAACAATACTCCAAAACATTAAAAGTTAAATAATAGTCCGTGTTTGAAAGTGTTGTCAAGATTAACAGGTTCTTTTAACCAGAAAAATAATAAGTATTTGATTTTGTCATTTTAAAATTTAAATAGTTTTTTAAAAATATAATTTTAAAATGTTGTTTCCAGAAATTTTAAAATTTATGAAAACAATTTTATAATCAACTTATTGAAAACTTATCGACCATAAAAATTATATAAATTTTAAATGACTATAAATTATATAAATTTAAAAAATTAAAATCAGAAATAAATTTAATCATTATATGTTCAATCCGTATTAAAAATAAAATAAAATTCAACCACCATAAGATATTAATTGGCATATTTCAATTTAAAAAACAAATTTCTAACGTCTGCCAACTTGTGCATGATCAAATTTCTAGATCGAAACATTTTATTAGAATAGCAAATATTTATTTATTAGAAAAGTAAACCTCTAAATTGGTCCTGAGATTGTAGGGGTCATGGAGATTAGCCCTGAGATTATGAAAACCTCAAATTAGTCCTTACTTTAGAAAAAAATCATTCATTTTAATCCTTTTATACTTAGTTTTTTAAAGTCGTTTAATAGGTAAAAGGACTAAAATACATGTCGTTTTGCAAAGTCAGGGATTAATTTAAAGTTTTCATAATCTCAGGAACAAGTCAGGGACCAATTTGAAAGTTTACTCTTTATTAAAATTTTAATATTTATCATCATTATTTTTTCAAAGATAAATAAAAGAAAACAAATTAACAATTATGGATGTAAAGAAACAGATCTCATATATCATAAAGTAGCAACTGGTAAAGATCAAGCGAAGCAGATGTAATACGAACAAAATGTTGAACACCCAAGGCATTAATCTTCACCAAATAATCCGCACAACTATTTTTCTCGTGCAAAATATGTTTAAGAGCAACCGTGCGTTTATTTTCTTGTTAGTAATTCTTTGACATTTGTTATCAAGACTGCATGCAAATGTGAGTCACATGACTTCTTGATTAGCTTAATAACCACTAAGCAGCCCAGAAAAGATTCAACCACACGGTAATCTTATTCTCAAGTTAAGCAAATATCATGGTAAAGGTCATGCAATTCAACAAGGTTGTTGTCCGCAATACCAATACTTCCACAACAACCTACAAGTCATGCAATTACGAAGTCTCAAATAAGTCCATTGCAGCCTGCTCTTATTGGACATCCGTGAACAGTGCCATTGACGTTTATGGCCACCTAGCCTTTTCCTTGTCTCTTCCAACTAATTCATATACAAGACTTAGAATGGTGAACCATAGAAGACAAACCAACATAATAGGCAAGCTCACAAATTCGTGAAACCACTTGCCAAGTCGAATTCTAAATATTTTCCGACTAGTAATCATTATGATCTTGTCAAATACTATTAAAAAAGTTTGATTCGACAGTTGAATAACCAAGATTGCTGATAGCTAATATTATGCGGCTAAAAATTTTAATCGCTAAATTGGTGGCTAATTATGTCGCTAACTATTTCATGACTAAATAAAAAAGTTTAATAACCAATTTTCTTAATTACTAAATAGATTTTTCTACTAATAAAACCTATCAATATAACATTTTCACAGTGTTTAAATTCACATATGTTAAAAAGTAATTAAAAATTAATTACATACAAAAGATAAATACGCATAACTCTCACACTCTCATCGTCTTCCTCTCCCATCCAACACTAGTGGGTAATCCACATCTAGTGTCAAAGGGAAGTGAAGCCACGATCACTACAAGAATACGCGTAATAGCGACCAACTAGTTTGTTACGGAAAATTAGACTTTAGCGATGGTCTCAACCTTCAGCGCCAATTTTGTTTTTTGACGGCATCAGATTTAGCGACAGAATTTACGACGGAGAAAGTTGTTGCTAATCTTGGAGATTTTTTAAACAGGTTTGCAATGAAAATTTTCGTCGCTATTTTTTTTGAAAAAGTTAGTTTGCGACAGAAATTGTGATCATTTTTTTTTAGGAATGAGTTTGCAACAGAAATTGTGGTTGATAATTTTTTTTCTTTCTTTTATAAAATTAGGTTTGCAGCCGAAACCATAGTCGTTTTTTTTTTAAAAAAAATGAGTTTGCGACGAAAATTTTTGTACCTAGTTTTTTTATAAAAAAAAATTACGACGGAAATTGCAGTTGCTTTTTTTTTCAAAAAAAAGAGTTTGCGACCAAAATTTCCGTTGCTAATTTTTTTGCCATGTGTCAAAATATTATTTGAAGGTGCCATTGGACGTGGATCAACAAACGCGAGATCTCAATCATTGCCCCCTTTAATCTCATCCCTTCTTTCGTGTATTTCTTTCTATTTTTTCACTTCTTCTTCTTCCATTCTCTTCTTCTATTAACTTCTTATTCCATTATTTTCCTCCTTCTTCTTCTACTATTAATTTCTCGCGTTAACCTCTTTCTTCTTTTTCCATCAACTTCTTTTTCTTTTTCTTTTCATCTTCTCATATTCACTTCTTCTTCATTTAAAATTTTAATTTCTTTTTCCTTCTTCTTCTCTTCATATTCACTTCTTAATCTAAAGTTTTCATTTCTTTTTCTTCTTCTTCTTCCATACATTCCAGTGAAATCATTCCGACTTGCATTTATTATCGACAATACGAGAAGCTCATCCCCTAGAAGCTTTTTTTTTTTAAAAAAAAAAACCTTGCCATCACAAAAATAATAAAATTAGCGACAGCTTTTGCCGTCGAAAAACAAAATTAGCAACCGCTTTTTTTGTAGTAAACAAATTTTAACGATTGCTTTTTCCATAGCAAACAAAAAAAAGTTTGGCAGGAACATTTAGCGATGGTAATTTCTGTCGCTATATTAAACGCGAGATTTAGCGACAACTCGACATTGTTAAGTGAAGAATATGTCGGATTGTTTGATTTCCCCTTATACTATACACTACAAAGTAAAATAATATAACCCTCGCTTGAAGCATACTAAATTATAAGAATGTGATAAGTGAAGAATTGTTTAGTTTTCTCTATGGACTGAAAAATATATTTTTAAAAGACAAGGAACTAAAATCAAAGTTTTTTTGTTTAAGGGCAAAAATAAAAAATTCCCTATTTTAACACTAAAAACATATTTAAAACTAACATATATATTACTATAACTAACTTAACAATTGGTCATTCATAATATGATACATGACCAATTTTAACGCCATTATTTTTTTTTTCATTAGTCTAAAATGGATGTCTGACATAAACTTGAATCAAAATTAGCCTATTGAGAACATAAAAAAGAACTAAAATATAAGACTGAGTTGAATTAACCCTAAAAATGATCAGACAGCCACAAATGAAATTTTACCTTTTTTTGTAAGTGAACACCAAATATACTTTCAATTGACGATGGGAGGGATTGAGACCACCCAATTTTGGAAATCCTAACATCTCTTTATATATAAGAATCATAAATCTATATATTAAAAAGGACGGTGTCATTCCCAATAAGGATTGTGCCAATCCCTTCCACCTCAATTGACGATCAATGACTAAAATGTTGTTGCTTATTCTTAGCCTTTTTTGGTAATACTAATTCCTTTTAGTGAATAGTAAATGCAAGTGTAATTTGAATCAAAGGCCTCATATAAACTATCGTAACTTTTGTCACTAGGCCAACCTAATGGTCATGGTAATTATAATTTTTAGTTTAACTTGGACATACATCACCAACACTCAAACGGATTTTAAAATCCATCTTCTTTTATTCTATAATTTATAATCTGAATTGTATGATTTTTTAAGTTTATAATTTATTTATACTTACATTTTTTTAATTTAAAATTAATATGTTATAGAAGAATTATTTTATTTTTAATTTTCAAAAAAACAAGGTAATGAATGATAAGGTATTTACTATTTGGATGTTAAAATAATTTTTCACATTAATAATATACACCATTCAAATTAAATATTTATTTATTTTATTCATTTCAAACTCAGTCTTGATTTTTTTTTACTAACTTCTCCTTAAACTTGTAAATTTAGCCTACGATTTTTAGTTTGATTGATATATATTATTAATGTACAAATTGTATTATTATTTAAATATTAAATATGCTATTCTTTATTGTCATATTTTTTTGAAAAGTAAAAATAAAACTAATAAATTTTGAACATATTAATTTTACATAAAAAATATGTAAGTATAAAAAAAATTACAAACTTAACAAATCAAAACAAATCATGCTAAGAATACGTGGAAAATGAATTTCATGACTCTATAATCCGTTTTTCGTGTTTGGATCCACTCTAGCGCTTGACGATCCAACAGTTTGATGGATAAATCTGGACCATTCATTTTTTTTCTTACTCGGTTGGTGGGCATAAATATATTAATAGTTTTCATGTTGTTGTAGTCAGTTGCTAGACCGTTTAACGTTGGATATGATCCAAATCCTCGATTTTCGTGTGGTGTGGTGTATGTCATAAAAATCTCCCTCAAAAACTAGTTTTCGAGTGAGGGGCATTTATGAAAAAAAATGTGTGTGGCTTGAAGGACGTGTGATTCGATTAGTACTGGCCCATAATGTTTTACCCGCAAGATGACTAATTGCACATCTCTAAATATTTCTTAGAGTTGAAAGGATTTACACTCATTCTAAGCACAATGTAATGTTTTTCTCTCTAGAGCTTTCTCTCTCTCTCCCTGATTCTATTGAGCCCTAACTATTGTACCTCTATTCATGGAGGGGATGAGAGCTTTTCTCCCATCTCCTTCCATTGTGCCTTTTGTACCTCTCTATATAGTATGAGTTTTCCCTTCTTCATTATATGTAAATTTCAATTTCTTTGTAAACTAATTTCCTATCCAGCAATAGGAGTTTTGTTCGGCCACATTTGTTTTCTTCCTTGTTTTATTTTCCTATTTCCACCATTGTTTTCTTTCTTCTACCTTAACTCTGTGTTTTGTTTTACAGAATAAGTTTTAGTGTGAATTTGTTTTCCTGATTAAGAGTGTTCCTATATTCCATCTTTTGATCTTACACAGTCACACGTGTAAAAGGGTGAAAAGAAAATCGAAAAAGTAAGAAAGAACTTTATATCAGACCATTGTGTATTTTTGGAAAGGAAGTTTACCATGGTGTCTCATCTTGAGGATGTCTTTTGATTATACTGGGTGGTAACTCACAGCTTCCAGGTCATGACGGCAGTGGTATTCCGATGCCTGACTGTTGTGTTTACTGTGAGCATGCCTACAAACGAGGGCCTCTCAGCCTTTTATACAGTTCAAAACTAAGCTTCCTAGTGTCCTGGTTCATTCTAAGTTAGGGAAATTTTTCCCGATATCTTGCTAATTGTAATGGTCTTGATTAGGGTATCTTTTTGATTGATTCTTGATTGTTCTGATTTGTCGAGTCTTGTCTCTAGGCGCTCAGTTGACCATTGGGGCTGACCTGGGGCAGGTAGTGCCGATATCAAGTCGGTGGGGTCTTGGCTAGTCTACCAGCCCCACAAGCCTTGAAGCATTTGGCTGTGGAGGCTTGAAGCGATGTCTTCCTGGAGTTCAGGTCGGGTCTAGCCGATGTAGGGTCTTGGCTAGTCCACCAGCCCCACAAGTCTTTGGTCACCTCCATAGAATAAATAAGTGGTGTGGCACCTCCATAGCATAGTATTTCTTTTTCTTCTTATAAGGAAATATAATGTATTAATGTAGTCGACATGTGATATTGAGTCAAGTTGTCGACCACCTAAAGATAATTAGTAACAGTAATCTCTCACGCCCATGTCATTGCGTATGTTTGGCAATGATTAAGGCTTTGTTGAGCTTATAGTATATTCACAATTATTAAATTTAAGCTTTTTGTGATGAGATTTTAATATTTGTAATTAATTTTTGCAAAGTTATTTGAGATAGTTTTTTATTTTAAAAAATTTGTTATTAATAATTTACTTTTAAAATTACCCTTATTAATTTTTAGAAGTTACAAATTATCGTACCTCTACTCTATTAATAATATTATATATATTTTTGTCATTTAACGTAGTTTAACAAGTTATAAAGCTTATTTTGCCAAATAGTTCTAATTTAAAATTTAATTACCCAGTTCTAAATTATAATTTCACAATTTTCATCTAACTTCACAGTTAAAAGCTTTCAACTTGTTTCTCAAACACCCTTCATATTTGCAAAAACTAATTTGATTTGAACTCTTAAGATTTTATTTTGTTGGGCTAATAAGAAACTGTTAATGGCGCCACACCTATATTTAGAGCAGTGTCACATTTCTGTTTTTTCGTTTTTTGAGGATGACAATTTTGCCATTTCAGACAGACATAATCCATAACATTTTCTGACATGTTTTTCCAGAAAAAACATATGATCAATTTTTTTATTATTTTTAATTTTCGAACGTTACAAACCAAAATATTTTCAGATCAGTTTTTTAGAACATTGTTAAGCCTATTTTTATGAATTTTAAACTTTCAAATTATTCGTTGAATTTTAAATTTCTGGAAGACATTCTGTAACGTTTCTAAAAAAATTATATTCGAAAAATAGGATGGCCATACGTAATTTCAGTTACAAAACTAGTAACAGACCGTGTGATGCACGTGATTTACTTATCCTAATCATTAATTTGTTATTATGCAACATATTTTGTATGTAAATAATTTGTTAGTAATTATGAAGTGCCAAAATTAGAATGACATGGTACATGGTGCATGGTGCAAATAACATAAGCTCTCAACTCAAATGTTCCTTTGGCCCAAATGCGAGTCTTGGATTGTTAGTACTTACTACTTAATAGTATTGTACTTCGGAAAACAAAAAAGTTTTTTCTTTTTCCAAAAAAGATACAAGGATTATTTGATTGTGCAGTTTAGGAGTGTTTTAGAGTCAAAGTAACTCGAATAAACAAGAACAAAAACAATTGAAAAAAATACAAAAATAACCAGCATAGTTAAGTTTAGTTTAGTTTATGATTCTAATTCTAATATTAAAATCCAAACCTAACCAACACAAACTATAAAATTATTAAACTTGTATTGTTTTGTTGTTATAGGCTTATATAAATTCCAACCCTACATATTTCTAATGAAATTTTAATTGTTGTTTTGTCATATCAAGGTATATGTATGCTTTTAGATTTATATATGTGAAATTTTAGAATATATAAAAGGAACATTAATTTTTTTATTTTATTTTATGAACTAATAATAAGAAATAGAGCACATATTTTGATTATTGATATTCTTTAATTTTAATTATTAAACACATTATTCAATTGAAGATATATTGATATATAGTTTTTTTTGAAAAAAGTAATAAAACTAACTTAAACTTATATGTAATTTAGTTATGATCACAAACAACATCTTATACTTAGAAAAACAGTAACATGAGAGGGTGGACGTAATCCTTCCTAAACATTCATGATATTTTCATAATAAATTATATACTAAAATAGTTTCTAATTTTATATTTTATAAATCAGTTTAATCCCTCACGAAATCAGTCATTTTAATTCCTGACTTTTTAGAGACTAAAATAACTTATCCATACAAAATCAAAGACTAAGATGAATTATTCTTACAAAATTAAGAAAGAAGAGTACGTCACTCAAAATTGTGCAGTTTCATCGCTGAATAAATAATTTTATTGGCTTGCTTTTTCGAGGAAGCAGGTGCGAGTACTGTCACAATTTTATTTTATATAGAAGTATACTTCCCGATCATTCGCTTTTGCAGAGCTCAAGATCTATCCTATTCCCTAAATCCCTAATTCAAAAGTAGATTCAACAAATACTTAATGAAAAAAGAAATGTAGATTCAACATGATATTCGTAGAAATATTTAAGAAAGTAGTTTTTTTTTTCAGAATAATGGTCATTTTAACTTTTTAATTCGTAATTAATATCTTTTGTCATTCAATTCTTTAATTTAACATTTATAATAATAAGGGTAAAAATATTTTTCACCCCTTAAATATTAATATAGTTGCATTTTTCACCAACATTTATTAAATTCACCGGAATGCACCCTCTTTTAAAATAACTTTATTATAATTATTTTTCTTTTTCATCCAAATTAAAAGTTAAGGTTAATAGAATATTGTTTGAGTCATGTAGCTCAGTTGGTAAGTGAATGGGACATGCCTATGTGCGTACGGGATTTGATTCTCGGTTGTACTATTTTTCTAGGCTTTGTTTGGTAAAACTAGCTTATAGCTTATAGCTTGTAGCTTATGACTTGTGACTTATAATTGAGTAGATGTGTTTGGTAAAATTAGCTTATTAGGTAGCTTATATTTGTTAAATGACTTAAAAAGACATGTAATAAATTATTTGATAGAGTAAACATATAATAAATGACTAGAGGGTAAAATAGGAAAGAATTATTGAAAGCTACTTTTCATAAGCTATAAGCTACTTGAAGTGGCTTTTCATAAGCTAGCTTATGAAAGCTATAAGCTAGTTGTTACCAAACACCTCCACTTGACAATAAGCTACAAGCTATAAACTATAAGCTAGTGTTACCGAACACAAACTTTTCTATGAAAAAAAAATTAATAGAATATTAATTGCATCTTAATACTACATACTTTACATCTTTTTATTAGAGGAAAGTTTCAATTATTTTATGCAGGGTTGATCTTTTTTTTATGGTCCTTCACTTCGTAGCTATCATATAACTGAGTCTTTCACTTCTAAAAATGGTCGATTTAATCCTTCACTTTGTAGGTCGTCATTCACTTTAGTTCCTACAGTTATCTCTCACTAACGGTATGATGACATGGCCGTTAAGTGTTTATGTGGTCGTTAAGTGACAGTTAAACATCCGCGTAAGATTCAAAAAATTTATATTAGTCCCTTGTATTTTTTGATTTTACTTTTCAATAAAAATTTTAAATTTTTTAACTTTAATCCTATTATTTAATTTTCTTTTAATCCCCTAAAAACGTGAAAAAATTTAACAATTATTATGAACTAAAAAAAATATTTTAAATTAAGTTGGATTAAAATGAAAAACAAAAATTGTTGGGATTAAAAATTTATTCAAACCTAAAAATTAATCATTTTAATGTAGAAAATAATCAATTTACCATTGTTAAAAAAAAAAAGAAATGAAAGTAATCATAGTTAATAAAATGGGGTGGAGTGCAATTTAGCCAAGTCTCAAGGATAGTGAGTGCAATTTACCTAAAGAAAAAAGAAAACCATATAAAAATTTATTAACTATTTTTAGTTTTTCATGTATTCCCTTACCTTATTATCAGAAAAAAGAAAACCATATAAAAATTTATTAACTATTCTTAGACGTAAATATATTTATCCTCTCAATTGATACTCTCTTCATAATTCAAACTGTGATTCTTGACTTAAGTTGTTGTGTGTCTCTATCATTACATCAATGCTTTAATTTTGTTGGTACAAATTAACTATCTAAAGAAGGGGAGTTTTAACATACATCACTTCCTAAGTGGTGTATAGTATACCACGTGAAAAAATGTATACAAAACTCAATCGAAAACGTTTAAAATAATAATAAATTATGTATTTTATATGTATGTATACTCTTTTATTTTTTTCTTTTACACTGGGGTGGATTTTAACATTCATCACTTTTAAAGTGGTGTACCATATACAAAACATGATATTGTTTTGTATACATTTTTTACGTGGTATACCATACACCACTTAAGAAGTTTTAGTATGTTAAAACTCCCCTCTAAAGAAAGAATAAAAATTAATATAGTTTGTATTTTTTTTAGTATAATAAATTTTGAAAGTTCGCATAATTATTCACATATTTAAAACAACTAATTATTTTTTTTATTTTGTGTAAGTTTACACAATTTAAGAAGAAAAATGCTTAATCTTCCTACTAAATTCTCTTACTAATTCTACTACCCACTTAATTTTGATAAGTGTCATTTATCTTCTACTTAATATTTACTTTTCAAAAGATAGATGACATTTTTTAAAATTGAGTGAGAGGATTAGTAGGAGGATTAAACATTACTCATTTAAGAATTTTAAAATGAGAAGTTATTATTAAAAAAACAAAAATTAAATGTGATATACTTTAATTATATATTAAATATTTTATATTTTAATAAATAATTTTTATTTTGAGTATTCTTAATGACCTAAATCTGTGTAAAATTATACAAAATACAGAAACTCATTTATTGATAATAGGAGGAGTAAAATAAAAGCCGCACATTACAATCACGTAAGGGAAAATATTTTAATAAAATTTAAAATAAATAAATACCCAAAGTTTGAATCAGTTTTTATAATTTTGCCACACAGACTTCAAATATAAGATAGAACAATAATGCAAACTATACAAAAAGGGAAACAAAATCTATGTATGAACAAGAACTTGATTAAAATATCAAATCTTTGACTTAAATTAGCAAATTGGGATGAAGATAAGATCACGCGTTCCAACTGAAAAAGGATCAAAATGAACAAAATAAATATATAAGCAAGGAGACTTTAGCCCTTTACAGCATGTTCACGACATCAGTATCAAAGTCGAAACACCCAACAGTACTCAGCCATCACATGCCTTTTCTTTTTAAAAACAAAAATGTATGTATGATATATAGCTCAATGTTTGTGTGATCATTTACATATTTGAGTAATTGAGTTCGGGTGATCTTGAACCATAAAATTGATTTTGGTTTAGGAAATTTTTACTTTCTAAAGCAAATTTGTAATAAATTTCATTGTAGAAATTTCAACTAAATATATTAATTCATGGTAATATATCCTTGCATTTGATTAAACGAAATTTAGATGTAGAGCACAATCACATTTCCTATTTGTTTTATAAAAAATATCAAATGCCTTTTTTTTTTTGGTAAAATACTGTGAAATCCCTTCTAAGTTCTAACCCATGAACGGTAGATCTTTTTTTTTTTTTTATCTGAGGTTGATATTAATTTATTTGATCAAAAAATATTTTTGAAAAATATTTTTTTTGAAAATTTATATAATAAAATTATATTTAACTTAAATTATATTTAATAATTACTTTTAAAAGTATATTTAATAATTATAATTCTTGTAAGAAATTTGTATTTAATAATTAATTTTTTTAAATATTAATATAAAAATTAATAAATTCTAAAATTATCCTTAACTTTTTTATAAAAATATTAAAAAATTTACCATTTTATTTTTTACTTAATTTTATATGTTGTATTAATTTAAAGTTAAATTATATATGTATTATACACAATATTTCTTATATTTTAATCAACACTAAATAGAAAATAAGACATATAATCCTCTTCTATTTCATAGTCAACAAATATAATACATATTATGTTTTATTCTATTTTATTTCATTTTGTTCCACTCTGTTCTGTTCATCTATGAAACGTTACCTAAAAGTTTTTAGAAGAGCTCTTGAAGCTCAAGGAGAGAGTTCGATTCCAGTGGAGTAGATTTAAAAGTATTATAGTTTGGAGGTGTGTGCGTTTGACCGATTAAAAAAATTTATTTATATTGGTAATAATAATTTCGAAAGATACTTCTAATTCTAAATTCTATATAGCGCTACTAAATTTAAAAAGAGTTTATCCTTAGTGCAATGAATAAGAACTCATATATACTCTCTTTGATTTTTTATAAGATATCATCTAGAAGATTTTTATGATCCTTTTTATAAGACATTTATAGTTTTCATAATGCATTTTTTTTCCTTTTTACTCCATTAAATATATTGACTATTTCTACTCCTTAATTGTAATGGGCCACATTATTTAATGAAGGATAAAAATAATATCTCACACTCCCTCCGTTCCTATTTAACTGTCCGAAAAGAGAAAAAAATCTTATTTCTATTTATCTGTCCACTCATATTTTCAATGTAACATTAATTGTACTTTTACCAATTTTAACCTTATGTTTAATTGGAAGCTAATCAATGTCTCACTATCAAACCAATCAAACAATGAGAGATAAAGCGTATTATGGAGAGTTTAAAATTTATTTTGAGAAAAACTATAACAATTATTACATTTCTTAATATGTGTGTTTTTCTCTCTCCGGACAGTTAAATAGGAACGGAGGGAGTACAATTTTTAGAAAATCAATAAAATTAACTATACTCAACTACTTTTCTTGGTATGTATAATTCGGTTGAAAATGTCTTATAAATAGGACCGAAGGGAGTAGAAATTTGTTATTAAAAAGTGTAGCATTTAATACTAAAACTACATGTTTATTAATTATGACTTTTATTAAAAGGGTTTTTCTAACCTGTGCAATATTGCACAGGTTAAGAACCCATAAAAGAAAATAAAACACAGTATTTTGTATGTTATATTCCTAATATCATTAAAGTTTGGATTTTTCTCATACAAAACTTCTATCTTTAGTTTATTAACCTGTGCAATGTTGCACATGTTAGAAAAATCCTTATTAAAAAAATGACAAATGATATTTAGTTCCTTAAGGACACTATTTAAGAATCTAAGTATAGTAAAAAGATATTGAAATGTGTAGTTTTTTGTATTTCCGAGAGACGGAATAATGTACTCTTATGGTTATTTTTTTACTTTTAATAACTTTAACTAGTGTCTTTAGAACACTGCATATCAATATCCTAAAAAAAATTTATTTATGAGTAACTTATTCAATGTCTTTGTCCTAAATACAATAGTTAGAAAAATTCGGGTCTTGATATCTAGTGCCCCAAGGGCACTAGATAAAATTACTAAAAGTAGAAAAATAATCATTAAAGCACATTGTCCCGTCTCTCGAGAATATAAAAAATTACATATCCGAATACTTTTTTACTATATTTAGACTCTTAAATAGTGTTCTTAGGGCACTAAATATCATTTTGACAAAAATAAATACTACATTTATTGGAGATAAATGACAGTAGTCCTTAGGCAAGGTTGTTTTTCTCTTTTTTTAATCCAGGTTGGAAGTGCATGAATCTCAATTTTAGAACCTCTGCTCCCTCACAAAAACCCGCGTCCCCAAAGCGCACTACATCACACCCTAAGCGCATTGCGCACCACGGCACTTGCGTGTCCTGAAAACTTTGCTCACAAAATTAACGTGTCACATGACCAATAAGGTGCGCACCTATACCCCCAGCGTCTTTTAGCATTCCCACTTTATATTATTTCAACTTCACACCCCTTCCCTATGTCTATATTCAATGCCAAACAAGAAGCTATATACAACTCCCTCTTGCTGCATAAAGCATAGCAACGTCACAACCATTCAACCATCCAACCAACCACAATCTTCTCACGTTCTCTTCCACCTATTTTCTTCGTCCATTCCTCACTCGTCGATAAATCACTGCACTATATTATCATTTCTATATTTTACGCTTCCTCTTTTAATTTTATTCCGCTTGAATTCAACAGAGTCGAAGGAAATCGCGCATTGAATCCTGAAATCTCGATCGCGATTGCGGTTTGTTTGCACACTGGTTTTCGATTTCTGGAACAGTATATTACTACAATTTAGCTTCATACTTGTTTTGTATAGTGGTTTTCAAATTTTGGAAGAGTATAATTCCGCTTAAAACCGCCACGACAGAGCAGCCGGCGGCAATCGGGCATTGAATCCTAAAAGCTTCATCGCGGTTTGTTTTGTATACTGGTTTTCGGATTCTGGAAGAGTGCAACACAGTTCAGCTTCTTGTAATTTTTTTCAGGAAAAGAATTTAGATCTCTGCGCGATTGGTGCTGTTCTTCACCTGTATTTTGATTATATAATTCACGGTTGAGCTGGTTATATGATCGAGTATTTGCATTTAAGGTTAAGGTTGAGAAGAGGATCGATTCAGTTTCTCTGCTGAGCTGATAATTTTCATTTCAATCTGAACGATTTGTCTCAAACTAATTTGTTCTCATTCAGTAAGTGCACACTAGAGGAAACTCTATAGAAAAGTTGGAGGAGGAGAGTGACGGCGAAGAAGGAAAGTTGTGTGTGTGTTTTTGCACGTGAGTGAGTGTGTTTGTGTGAGGCGAGAGACTCGTGAGTGTGTGTGAGAAAAAATGCCTCACAGAGCCACATACTTTTTCCCGCGTCAATTTCCTGAGAGAGGGTTGGATGAATCTTCGAAACAGCTACTGGATCACGAGAAGAAGAAACTCGTCAAATCAATCAAATCAGACACATTTGAAAGCGACACTCCCAAAAAGCCACTTTCTCCCTCACCTACCAAAGATGACGTCGTTCATCCCTCCGATCACAAGAACTCCGCTGTCTCCGACCTTTTAGCCGCCGGCGAAAAGTTACGAACCAAGAACAAACAATTCTCGGCTTTCTGTGATTGGTTGATCGACAGAAAATCAGGTCACTCTAGTCACCACCATCTCAAACCTTATTCTTATTCTCGCCGCTTTTCCTCCTCCTCCGAGGACGGTGAGCATCTCCTGCCACCGGAGACCAGCGGCAAGGACACTGCCATTGACCAAACGTTTGACCGGCAGGTTTCGCTCCCGAGATTGTCGAGCGGGAGTAGCTATTCTGGTAGCTTGTTTTCCGGAACGACGTTAGATTTCAATTTTTCCAGCGACATTAAGGAGGAAACGTCGTACACGACAACCGTCACCACCGCCACAGCGAGGAAGCAGAAGGAGGAGGACGAAAACAAAGAGAAGTTAGCCGAGAAGTCTAAAGAAAGCTACATTTTGCAACTCACGTTGGCTAAGAGGCTCACTTGTTTGGCAAGTCTCGTGACAGAGCCTGTTCTCGCTCTTGGCACTGAAGCCTGGGATGCGGAATCTGTTTCTTATCGCCTATGGGTACAGAACAAAATACAGAACTCATCTTCCAAATGTGTGCTTAGATTTGGATTCCATTGATAAAATTGAATTTGCATCAAACTAACTTCCCTTATTGGTCGTTCAAGGGAACTACAGTGATGTTTTCCTTCAAAGCTAATTAGAAGGTTTTTATTTGTTTAAATGTTATTCATGTTAATTTGATAATCCAAAGTTCCAAACTCTAGGTATAAAATCAGTTCAGTTGATACCAATGAAGATCCAAACACAATCCGTATTGTTATTGTGAAGTGGTAGCTGATGATGAAGTTAATTGGAGTTAATTTGAAGTTCATTTCAATTTTTGATTTCCAGGTGAGTGGGTGCTTGTCGTACTCAGACAAGATATCTGATGGTTTTTATAACATATTGGGGATGAATCCGTATCTGTGGGTGATGTGCAATGAAGTGGAGGAAGGAAAGCGAATACCCACTTTGATGGCGCTGAAAGCTATTGAACCCAGCGAGACATCTATGGAGGTGGTGCTTGTCGATAGGCGCGAGGATTCTCGCCTTAAGTTGCTTCAAGAAAAAGCACAAGAGTTGTATTCTGCTACGGAGAACACGTTGGTGTTAGTGGAACAACTTGGAAAACTTGTCGCCATATATATGGGGTAAGAATATATAAAACAATGTTCTTGGAGTGTGAACTGTGAAGTAATATTGGAATTTTCCATTTTCAATTATTTTGTTGCTTTTTAATTTATATATATATGATTTGATATGAAGGGGTACATTCCCGGTGGAACAAGCAGATCTCCACAAGCGCTGGAAGTTGGTTAGTAAGAAGTTGAGGAATTTCCACAAGTGTGTTGTGCTTCCCATTGGCAGCCTATCTACTGGACTTTGTAGGCATCGGGCAATTCTCTTTAAGGTGGAGTATTAATTCATTTCTTGAATTTTTGATTTGTAATGCATGCGTATAGCAACAAATATGGTTCAATGTTTACTTGCATAAGAAGATTGTTGAGCAATTGCATGCATGAAGCAGGATGTATAAATTGTTTCTTGAAAAGCTTGTTATAGATTAGTTACAACTGTCCTTTGATGCAGAGATTGGCAGATTACATAGGTTTGCCTTGTCGCATAGCTCGTGGTTGTAAGTATTGTGCTGCAGATCATAGGTCGTCTTGCCTAGTCAAGATTCAAGATGACAAGCAGCTCTCAAGGTAAGCACAAAGGCAAACTTTGGCCTTTATTTTGCTTTGTATTTTATGTTTTGATAGTAATGCCAGTGCAGACATTTCTTGTTCCTAAGTGGCTATGCTTATGTCAATCATAAACATGATTGTGTGTATCCAGTATCCCTCCAGTAGTTTTGACCATTTTTCTTCTTTTCTCCCCCTATGAGTTTATTGTTAATTTAGTTTGTTATATTTTCATGTTCAACTTGTATGATTGCTTCTTGATTCAAAGGCTTTAAGCATCTTCAACAAGATATATTGATCCATTATCAAATCTTCCTTTTTGCTTGCTCATATAAGGACTTGGCATGCGGCGAAGTAAATATGCTTTTCTGGCATCTGACACTTGGCTCCATATTTTTCATTTTATCATGTTATGTTTTATGATTTAACAGGGAATATGTGGTTGACCTAGTTGGGGAACCAGGAAATGTTCATGGGCCAGATTCCTCAATTAATGGAGCATATGTTTCTTCGATGCCTTCCCCATTTCAAATTTCTCATTTAAAAGAATCACAATCTCCTTACATGGATGCTTCAGCATGTTCTCAATCAATAAGTTTCAGTCACAGTTCTGCTAATACTGAAACTAATCAATATTCAGGTATTTGTGGTTTACATACCTGGAAAGTTGATCTTCAAATTGTTTATTAGTTTTCATTTTCAAGTTTTGGGCAAGAATGTGTGTAGCCATCAGTATATTCTTGGACCTTCGTGATGTATATTGCCTAAATTTATGTGCCTAAATTTTTCTATGCGTATTTTGTTAAGTTTATGAAATTGGCTTATGACCATCCTTTACACTCTGTTTAGTGGTGAAAAGAAAATGATTAGAAAGAAAATAGGTAAAATGAAAATGAAATAAAAATGGAATCATTTTGTATTAGAGAAAACTAAAGAAAGGTTAATATTTCCGCTTTTATTGTTTGGTATAACAGAAAATCTTATAACTAGTACAGCATATTTTTTCTTTAAAGTTGGTCATAGCTGTTATAATGATCCGCAGGCTGTGGACAGAATGATCAACAAGTTAAAGAAACTTATTTGCTGAAAATTCATAAGGACTCTATTTATGCTTCAGTTGATCAAACCCTTGAAGGAACAAAACCACCTCTAGTAACTTTTGGTTTAAAGGAGAATGATGAGGAATGTACGGTTTTAGGTTCAATTTTGCCTACCATTCATGAAGATATCGCTAAAGCTCTTCATCCAGCTGCTGAATCATCATTACAAGAATATCCGAGGCTTAGTGAAGATACAGTTGTAGTACAAGAAACTTCAAACAATGAGATCATTGTAACTGGAAGTTCCGTGGTAAAAAGTACTTACAAGCAATCTATACTTAGTTCATCCAATCAGTCAGAACTGAAACAGGTAGACAATAAAATTGAAAACCAGGGCTATTTACCAGCTGGGAGTATTCCAAAATATTTGAATCTTGAACCATCACTTGCAATGGACTGGCTTGAGATATCATGGGATGAATTGCGTATTAAAGAGCGTGTTGGTGCCGGTATATTTTCCACTTCTCTTGTTTCTTCTTGAATTGGCATAACTTTGTTATCACCAAGTTGTTCTTAATTAGTTGACTGAATCTTAATGCTGCTGTCGTTTTCACCATTCAGGTTCTTTTGGGACTGTTCACCGTGCTGAATGGCATGGATCAGTAAGTATTAACACGTGCCTCTTTTTATCATGCTAATTTTTCTGTACTATATGATGAAACGTTTGAGTATGTAAATGGAGCTCTCTGATACCTTCGTACTGTGTAATTTCTTAGTATGTTTGATTGAGATGGGTGAATGACTTATCCACCACAATTGGTTGAGTATTCAACTATTGGCTCTGTAAATATCTTTATCCAATAAAACTTATATGTATGATATAATAAAATATGATATGTTTTTGAGATTTTAATTAGTTAATTAATTGCAGGATGTTGCAGTCAAGGTTTTAACAGTTCAGGATTTCCAAGATGATCAGTTGAAGGAATTTCTGAGAGAGGTCTGTGTTCATGACACAAGTGTTTTGTATGCCTTCTTATCGTATTGTTTAGGATGTGGTATATTCTACTGAAAGCTAGGCATAGATATTAGCTTATAATCTTTGTCAGAAAAATGTCTACCTTAGGTCTATTGTCTTGTACTTCGTCTTTTATATTTTAAAAAAATTATCTTTGATAAAAAATACTTCTATTTCTTCAGTTAAATTTTTCTTGTCTTGCATTGTGCTAGACTGCTAGCGCTAGCCATATCTCTGTCACATTGTTTTTTTTTTTAATTTTTTTTTGTTTTATTTTTGTGTGTGTGTGCGCGAGCGTGTGTTGTAATTTCAGTTCCCTATTTTCATGTTCTCTGTGTTTTTCCTAACACACTATTTCCAAGTAATTATTCATCTTGATGGGTGGAAATTGTTCAGTTTTATTAGTGCACTACATGTTATTCATTGTGCAAGATTTATGTTATACGCACTACCAAACATGCACACCTCTTTCACTCCTGTATGCATGGCAGCATTTCGGTTGGGAACACAATGGTATGTAAAAATTGGAAGTGTAAACTTCAATTCTCTGGTATTAAGGGTCAGACACTATTTGTCCTGCTAGGATAATGCTGCTGTTTGCTGGAAACTCAAATTATTTAAGTTGGTTGTACGTTCATGAAGCATAGTAATGACTAATGAATACAGTGTCGTATGCTTAAAATTTGTATGGCAATACTAGTTTGTGCGTAATAAGATTTAATACTCATTCAAAAGAATCTCTTCTATTTTCCTTTCACTATTGAAGGGGAACAAAAGAAGCCTGTTTATTCAAGTTGTTATTTGTATTGCTTTAGGTTGCAATAATGAAACGTGTTCGCCATCCGAACGTGGTGCTTTTCATGGGTGCAGTTACAAAACGTCCCCATTTATCAATTGTAACAGAGTATTTGCCTAGGTAAGACAACCAACTTCTTATATCATTAGTCATAATATCACGGTGCTTGCATGAAGAATCGAATGTCTAACTACTATTTCTTGATACATTTGTGTCGCAGGGGTAGTCTATACCGCCTGATACATAGGCCAGCATCTGGTGAAATTCTCGATAATAGGAGAAGGCTACGGATGGCTTTGGACGTGGTTTGTGTCAGATTTTATCATTTCCTTACACTAAAAAATTTATTGTGCATGATATATTGTTTGTCTGATTGCAGGCTAAAGGGATCAATTATCTCCATTGTCTGAAACCTCCTATAGTGCACTGGGATCTTAAATCTCCAAACTTGTTAGTGGACAAAAACTGGACTGTGAAGGTGGAACAAATCTAATTTAGCAGTTTGTTATGAGATTTTCAATTTTATGCAAGTAATGATTTCTTGTTATTTCATTCTCAGGTTTGTGATTTTGGATTGTCCAGATTTAAGGCCAACACTTTCATACCTTCTAAATCTGTTGCTGGAACAGTTAAGTTTCTCAATATTTGTTCATAAGCTTAATCGTATATATATAGTTGTTGTGCTAGTTCTCTTTCAATTTAACTAGTGAATGGTCCACTTCTTATTCTTGTTCATCTTTTTTAGTTACACTTTGAAGTTTGAATTGGTTTCAAAATTGAATGTATGAGTGCATCTTGATTTATGTAGACAAAAGAAATGTTACATCTGATTAGCCTTTTGCTTGCAACATGGTGTTAAATATCAATGAAACAATCATCTTTTGATAGCTGATTGACTGTCAGATTCAGATTGCTTGTATGATTGTCAAATGTTTGATGTTTCAGTCATTTGGGTGGGAGGGATATGCATTTTTAGGCATGTTAGTGGAACAATGGACTTACTTTCCTATATCTAGACATTGTAGATTTTGCATGTTGGCCTAGATATAGAAGCAAATCCTTTACTGTTGAAAGTGGTCATTCTTTCAATATTTTACAGGTTTAACTTTTACTTCGTGGTACCTCAATTCTCAATAAGTTGTTACTTTCTCGTTTTTATTTTCAGCCCGAGTGGATGGCTCCAGAATTCCTTCGTGGAGAACCTTCCAATGAAAAATCTGATGTATACAGTTTTGGAGTTATCCTATGGGAACTTGTTACCATGCAACAACCATGGAGTGGACTTAGCCCTGCACAGGTGAACTTATTGAATATTTATGGTCTAAATTATAAATATTTGAAGCCAGCTGTTTTTTATTAATGTGTTTATTTATACAGTAGTTGGGATCATTTGCAAGAAATTGTTAATTAAAAAGGACATATGATAGAGAGGTATACATGCGAACTTGCATGTTTCGAACTACTCTTGACATAATGAAGTTTCCAAATTTTATGAATAGAATTTGTAAAATAATAATCGTCATCAAACTCTCAGGTGGTTGGAGCAGTTGCTTTTCAGAATAGGAGGCTTGTTATACCTCCAAACATCTCCCCAGTATTGGCCTCCCTCATGGAATCTTGTTGGGCTGAGTAAGTGTCACTTTATGTTTTGGTAAAATTTTGAACATGCTTGTGCCATTCGGTCCAAATTTCATTAGAAAAATTCATCTAATTTATTTTGAGGTGTTTTCTGAACGCTGGTTAGTGTATTAATAATTGCAAATTTTTTACAAAGAAAATATGCTAGAATGTCAACCAAAGCTATATTATTGATATATTCTAATAAGATGCCATACATAGGGAATTCAGAAATTTGGAAGGCCTGCTGTTCAGTTCTGGCAATAATGTAGAATTTTCATAGTTAATATCATAGACTTTTAATTATATATCGTTGACTTTTCTAGTTGCTTTTAGAAGTTGAGAATCTTCCAGGCAGTTTATGATCAATCCATAATCATATATGTGACGGTTTGGAAGGATGTTTGTGTGTTTAAAAAGAAATCAAATCAAACTAGATATAAATATGAATCCAAAGTGTGAAAACACACTTAGTTATTATTATTATTTTGTTACACACTAGGGGAAAACGCTCTTAGTTATTTTGAAATATATTATTTGTGTTAAACTTAAAACCAAACACACGATAATAAAAAAGTTAAGCTGTCATTTTAAATTTTAAACTACTGTGTAGTAGAGTAACTGATATTATATTATGGGTTTTGTTAATCATTGCCCTTAGGCAATGGGTAAGCTACCAATAAATAATTTTTTTTAATAAAAGTTATAATTAATGAAGTTGTATTTATAGAGTTGAATATTACACTTTTTACACTTTTTAATAAAAAATTTTTACTTTAGATTTTTTAAATTAGGGCAATGGTTAGCAAAATTTTTATATTATAACTACTGATTTGATAAACTATTAATTTTAGCATTTCTCAATCCACTTCACATGTAGGCTAAATCTCCTTGCTAAGCATTGTTTTTTATTTTTACGCTTGCTTTATTTTCTTGGCAGTGACCCTGGTCAACGCCCATCTTTTGGCGGCATAGTTGACTCGCTAAAGAAGCTGCTGAAGTCTCCGGCAGAGGTGATTAAAATGGGTGATACATAAAGAGAGTACACAACCCATAATTGACGGTTAATTAACAAGTAAACCAACCCTTGGTGGTCATATATTACTACTACTACTATTATCTAATTGACGGTTGTTAATTTGCAACTGTATATTGAATGCTTCTTGCTAACTCAATTCAAAAAGGCACTAAAAGCCATCAAGTCTAGCAAGTAGTAACTTCAATTTCAAAGGTGCAAATAGGTTGTTGTGCCTATCTTATGGGTTCATGAGCTTCTGAATTATATTTAAATTAAAATTAAAAATAAAATCTTGACTTCTAGTTCTTTTATGGATAGCTTGAAGTTCAAAAAGTTTGAGGACACTATTATGATTTGTATTGTAACATTGACATGCTGATTTGGAAAGTGCTACAGAGTACAGACTAGTATGTTACAAATGTTGTATTAATCACTTTGACAAAGCATTGATCCCTTGATAAGTTGATATTATTGTTTTTTCATGGTTACTATTTTCACTACACTGATTTTCTGGTTCACCGTACATTTTAGTTATATCTAGTAACTAAAATTCATTTGCAAACGTATTCTAGAACCCCAATACTTTAAAATAATTGAGTTTAATGCATTTGAAAATGAATCCAAAAATTAGTTTCATATAAATAATACTCTCTTCGTTCTTAAATATTTGTCACTTTGCTGTATTTATTAATTATTCTCACTTTTATTATTTTTATAGTTAATAACTATTGAGTAAATTTCAAAGTTAATAATTAATTTAGTTTACGTACTTTTTATTAGATTCAATAGAAATTATTTTTCTTAATCTATATAAATTTTTTTAAGGTAATTAATATTTCAGAATGGAGTGAGTAGCAATTTGTATGTCCGATTCTCTTGATTCTCGTTTGTGGGAAACAGAAAATTTGAAGTCCTGCCAAAATAATCGTAATATATGCATCAAACAATATTTTTCTAAAATGATGATAATTATTTTAGATTTTTTGATTTATATATTTCCTCAAATTTTCTCAATAGTTTAACTGCACTTTTTGTTACAGGGATTTTTTTTCATATCTTATCTTTTTACAAGATTTTTTTTAATCAAGACAAATGATATAAATAATATCTAGTGTTTTATGAATACTATTTAAGAAGTCAAATGTAATAAAAATATGTGGGATTTTTTTTTAATTTCAATACTTCTTTCATTTTAAAATAGTACTCACTTTAGGAAAAAAATAAAATTCAATTCTAAATTATTTGTAATTTTTATAATATAAAAAATGTATTTATTAGAACTTTTTATTTTTTTGTCATTTTTCTATCAAATAATTATCAAGTAATTTTTTAAATTAAAAGGTTAATCTAGTCTATTTATCATTTATGTGTTAGATTTAAGATAAATTAGTTACTTTTTTAATATGTGTATTTTTTTTAAAGTGATTAATATTTTAAATTTGAAGAAGTAAAATAAGTATTTTAAAGACATTATTTATCAAAGATCCTTCTTTCAATCATAACTTATGTTTTTTACATTTAAAAATTAGTGCACATGGATTGCTATTTATTTATAAAGTGTTTGAAATATAAAGTGAAAAACGGAAAAGTGAAACGAAAAGTTAGATAAAATTTATGGTGCACATAAGGGGCTGAAGTCCCCAAAAAAAGGCATTTTAAATGAGTTAAAATTTAAAAATTTAGCAAACATACCACATAACAACTTTAGTGAAGGAGCTTTTATATATTATACTAGTACTTAATAAAATATTAATAAAAAACACAAAGTAACTATTATAGGTAAGAATAATGCTAGAAATTTTTTTACTTATTCTCTTATTACTATATAAAGTATGAGATTAAATGTATTTTTAATCTTAAAATCATAAAAAATATGAAAATATTCTTTAATGAATAAATAAAAAAATTTGTAAAAACATGAAGCTTGAGGATTGGGAATTAGTTGTTTAATCAATTGATGGATTTTAAATGTGAAATTGATTTAAGATTTCTTTTTTATTTTAGTTACAAAAGTTATCTTAATTTACTCTATTTCCTGCTTTTGAAATTTTGTACCGAAAATAATAAAAAATAACAAAAATATGTTTTTATTTCTTCTCATGCAAAATCTTTAAAATAGAAAATAAAGTGAAATATTATGATTTTTTGTCTGCTAAAAAAATATTATAATACTACCTCCTGTCTTAGTTATAAGGAATTTTTTTTAAAAATTTTTTAGTCTAAAATATAAGTAAATCTTAACTTCTTTATATTTATTTAATGTTAATTTCAAGCACTTTTCCCATATTCAATGTCATTTGACCTGTCTAAATGGGAGAGAGAATATTCTTTTTAATTAAAACTTATATTTTTAAGTAAAATCAACAGAATTAAACACAAATAACTAATTTTCTTAATATAAGCAAATTTTTTTTTTTTTTATAATTAAGATCGGAGGTAGTATTTCAATAAAATTCCTAATATTTTCTCCCGAAATGTGAGACGTTAACATTAACTTCGTAATTTATTATTTCAATTTAAAAATTTCGCAGCATTTAATACAAAATAAAAGAGGGAAAAAAAATGAACGAAAACGAGTGAAGAAAGACCCAACTAAATCAAGCATGGCGGCTACGGTTTAAGGCGCAAAGGGTCAAGTTCAACTCAATTCCCGTGTCTGCTCCTCTTTTTGGGTTCTCAATTTCTCACACAACAAAACAAACACACAACTAAGCTTCTTCCTGATTCTCAGATCCGAAGAGAAGCGAGACGCCAAAATGGAGAACGACGAGAAACAAGCAATGGTGCGCGACATCGCTTTACAAATCGTTCTCATCCTTCTCTTCATCTTCACGTTCCTCTCCCTTCACGGCGTTCCTCAGAGGCTATTCTCCAAACTCCGACGCCGCAACCGAACCTCCATCCAAGCCAAGCACCACTTCGTCAAAGGCGCTCAGCTCCTCGCCCGATCCAGATCCTCTAAGACCCGATCCTCCTCCAATTCGCTCGCTAAGGAAGCCGAAGCCGAAGCCGAGAAAGCCATCGCTCTTGATCCTAAGGATGCTGCCTCTTACCTTCTCAAAGCTATGGCTCTCGAAATCCAAGGTTTCCGAACCTCCGCACTCGAATCAATCGACGTTGCTCTCTCACCGCTCGCCGCTGCGTCGCTCGCCGACGGCGAGAAAGGCGATGCGCTTCTGAAGAGAGCGGAGTTGAGAATCGCGACGAGTCAACGCCACCGAGTTGACTCGGCGCTGGCCGATTTAACCGAGTCGGTGAAGCTGAGTCCAAAAAACGTGAAAGCTTGGTGTCTGTTAGGGGAATGTTACGAGGGAAACAAGATGGAAGAGGAAGCTAGAAAGGCTTACAAAGAGGCTCTGGAATTGGAGCCGCAATTGTCTGTGGCTCAAGAAGCACTGAACAGGTTGTGTTCCTCATAGTTGGATCTCCTTGATTTACATATACGTTTTGTAAGATTTGGTTATTGCAAAATCTTGGATTGCTCCTCTGTGAAAAGATTTTGCCATAGTTTGATGTTTAATTAATAATACTTTGTTGTGCTAAGAGTGATATTGATACAATCATTGGATATTAAGAGTGATCAGTGATAAATAATTTTGGAGAAAATATACTGATCAATGCAAATTGAGATGCAGAGTTTTGGATTGGATTGAGCGCTTGTTGATCTGTTAGAACTTAGAAGTGTGAAATCTTAAAGGAAAGGAAATTTGTTATTATTTCAGTAAGAATATCTTCTATTAATCTATTGCGCTAAATATGGTCATTTCATACCATGACACCATCTATTGAGATTTTGATGAGTGCCATAAATTTGATGACGGACCTTAGTTTAAACAAAATAAATAGGATAGGGATATTGCCACTCCAAAATATGAATTGTCACTTTTCTTCAATTATTTTAATAATATTTATATATTAATATTTTAATTTTATTTATTATAAAATATATTTAACAATTTTAAGAAATTCAAATGAAGTGGCAAAATAGACACTCCCTAATAAATAATCATTTACAACTATGTGTATATTAGGATAGAAGTAGATCCACGTTAATGTGGATCCACTTTAACACTACTTGTTATTGCGTTCATTGGATCCGTTTCGGCTTATGTACCAAATTTATTTCAATCATTGATTTATCCATCTTAACGTGATTTGACGTGATCCGACGTCAATCCAAACACACACTATGTAGATGTACAACTCTATGGGGTGAGAGAGATTGACACCACCCAACTTTGGAAGTCCCACAATCCCTTTATACATAAAAATCATAGATCTATATATTAAAAAGGATGGTGCTACTCTCAATAAGGATTGTGCTAATCCCTTCCACCCTCTATGGGTGGCAAAGCGGGCTAGTTCGACCCATTTGGCCCGCAACCTGCTTAACCCGTCAAGAAGTGGCCTGGTCCCGCGAAATGTATAACTATAGCATGAGTAGGGCTAAAAATAAATTGAGGTTATTCGATTTTTCTTTGACATTTTACTTAAGTATTCATTAATTAATTTGATAAGTTTGGTTTATATACCAAATAAGCTGAATTGGAACTAAAAATTAATTAAGTAAGTTGAATTTGAGTAAAGTATAGTTTAACTATTATTCATCAATTAACTTGATAATAAATAAATACATCTTTAATATTAATTGAACTTCTATTTTGATTATTATTATTATTATTATAAATATCAATTACTTTAAATTTTGCTTTATAAAATTTTTATTTAGTCTCAATTTATAAAAATAATTCATTTCAATAAACTTTTATTATAGAATTTACTTTGTTTTATAACAGAAAAGAAAGTAAATAATAGTTTTTGAAAGATGAAAACTTAATTCTTGAACTTGTGATATCAACTTCAAACAAGTCAATTTTGAACTAAAAAAAATTGTTTATAAAAAATTCAACCCAAGTTTAATTCAAGTTAATTTTAATTGAGTTGAGCTGAGTTGAGTTAAGTTTAATTCGACTCATTTTTAACTTTATCGGAGACTCTAAGAGGATTTAGTAGGTAACAAAAATCGTGACGTTAATTTTGATCTTTGTGTGTTTGATTTTTAATTAAGAGAGAATGAAAATATTTTCATATAGAATAAAAAATAAAAAATTGTTTTTTTTGTTAAATATAATTAAAATTTGTGTCTAAATAAATTATAATTATTTATTTATTAGAACACGAGTTACCATTTGGCAAGCAGAAAAAAAATCCTAGCATTGTTCATTGGGAGTTGGTTCTAAACTTCTAATACCTCCAACTTGAAAATAAAGTAAAAAATTATTGTCACTCTAATTTTCTTTTTTTGTCTATTGTAATTTTTTTATTAAAAATATTTTTTAATCAATTGAAGCAAAATAATAAAGAATAAATACTATTAAAATAATTTATTTAAAGTGATAATAAAAAAATAAAATAGATTGACAATAGACGTTCAAAACAGTACAGAGTACAGAGTACAGACAGAGGTTGTTAGTAATACTATTTAGAGTAATGCTAAAATCTCATAAAATTCCTCTTACTTATATTCCTATGGATAAAATAATAATTTATCCTCCTAAATATCTTCATAATTCCTTTTAAAGTATGTATTGAAAGAGGGAATTAAATGCTTTTATCTTGAAACTATAAAATACATTTTCCACTTAGTAATTAAGAGGATATTTAGGATGATGTTTTAGGAGGATATAACATTGTTCATTTCCATATAATGTATGAAATTAAATGTACTTTCAATCTTGAAAGTATAAAAGACATTTAAAACATTCTTTAATATAAGTAAGAGGATTTTTAAGAATATGAATCAGGAGGATTAAAAATTACTCTACTATTTATTATGTTTAACTAGTGGAGGATGCTGCAACTAATTAGTTATCGTTAAGATACAGAAAAAAATGTATGAATAATTAATTCTTCGTGCTTAAAAATCTTTTTATTTATCTATTAAATGATGTTTTCAATGCTTTTTATATTTTCAATATTAAAAGTGTATTTAATTTCATACTTTATATGATATTAAGTGGATAAGTTGGAGGATTATTAAGAGATATAGCATTGCTCAAAGAGAAATTTTTGGGTGAACACGAACCCAACACATTATCTTTAGACACAACCAATAGAAAAAAGTCAATTTACTAAAAACTGTGAAAAAATGTGTAGTTTATTTTGATTGAGTTCTAAAACTGTAAGAAACTACTTGTATCATGTGGAAGAAAAGAAAATGTAATTTTATTTTGAATTTATCAGTGAGTTGGCTTTTTTCTATTAGCTATGCCCAAAATTGACGTGTTAGGTACGTGTCAATCTAAGAATTTCTCTAACTGTCTATTGTATTAAATAAAAAAAATAGTTATATTTCATGTCTTACCAATGAAAAAAGTACTAAGGCTGCGTTTGGGAGAAATTACGTGTAGCTTATGAAAATAGTTTGAGTCTTTACAAGTTATTTTTAGCTTATTTATATAACCTTCTTAGAACATTTTATCAAAATAAGTTATTTTTAATTTATTCAAACAAATTTCATAATTTCATTTTTAAATAAACTCATTTTTAATAAAAACTTATTTTACAAGTGTTTAATTAAATTGTATGTCGAAATACACCCTACATGTCTTCCTTGTCCGGTAAATAGAAATATTTGCGAGAATATTTTTAAGAAAATTTAAAATTACCTCAATCTTTACTGTAACAGTCATTCAAAGAGTAATAAACTAATGAGTAAAAAGCAGTTTTTTTTCTCTAGAATTATTGGTCATGTCACTCTTGTATATTTTTTAGTTTTTTTTTTTTTTTTTTATTCTTTCACTCTTTTGCTTAAGTATAGGAGACTAATCCTTTCCACTTATGTATAATTAAATTATACATAATTTATCCTAATTTAATTTAATGTTTTAACTTGTTAATTCCAGTTAAATTTTTAATATTAATATAAAAGTTTAGTTGTTTTATTATAAGACTCTTTCCAAAAATTTATGCATAATTTTGTTTTTTCTAAAATACTTTTATCTCTCAATTACTTTTATGTAGTTTAAAAATAAATGAGATAGATAGTCACAGTCATATAACTCAGTTGATGAGCGTATGGGAACACGTCTGTATGGTTACGGGGTTCAATCCCCGATTGTATCACTTTCCTATAAATAAAAAAAATGAGATATATAAATTTTACTATAATTAAGAAAGGTAAAAAAAAGAAATCTTATGAGCTTTAATAAATTAAAAAATACTTTTAAAAATTAATACAAATCATTAAACAATTTAAATAAATTTAATTAAATTAATTAATTTTCTTAATTTGCGTGTAATTTTTTATTGAGGATTTGTAGACGGAGGTAGTGTGTTACTTCCCTTACCATTGGCTTTAGATAACTGCTCTACCATTTTTCAAACAACCAGAAGATTTGTCCCGAAGCACAATTTTATTGGTAAATTGTCCGGACACACAATTTTTTTAACTTTTAAAATATGTTTTTATTTTTAAAACCACTTCTAAAATATGTTTTGCAAAATGGGAAATTGGGAATGGCATATTATTAAAAATGATAGCGTGAATAAATGAATATTTGCATTTGTTGCGGTATAGTGTTCAGAGACATCGGTTCATAAGCTTATGAGGTGTGTAAGTTTCAATGATGGAAAAAACAAAATCAAAGGGGAGAGACATGGAGTTCCAGTGATTGTAGAAGAAGAAAGAGGGAGAGGATGAGAGGCAACAGTGGCTAGGGTTTCTTTTTTTGTTGTCCCCTTTTCCTCTCTTAGAGGCCATATTTATATGGTTTAATGGCGGACACAAATGCGCCCTCAATATATGACGGGAGGAGGCGAACAATTAGAAAGCGAGCAAAGGGTCAAAAAATCATTTAGTCCAAGCGAATTATGCCTCAAGGAGCAAATTACATCTCGAGTGCGAATTATTATTATTTTAATTAGCAGCTAACAGTTTTAATTAATAATAATTAAATATTACTCCTCAACAACTGTTAGTGTGATGTCTTAAGAGTTTAATATACCCTCACATATTTCATAATTCTTTGATGTATTTTCTTGCCTAATTGACTTAAACAATTTATCTACTTCCTATTAATACATCATTACTTCCTTAAAAAATATTATCACGGTGTTTGAAAGTTTAAGTGTGGTATGAAAAATAAGGGTAATTTTATAGCTTTAACTAATCATTTCATCTTTATACTTTGGTATGAATTTTTAATTTAATCTCTCTCTGTATATATATGAACTTGTCTATTCTGTGCAATATTGCACATATTAATAAACATAAAGTAGAAGGTTGTTGTAAGAAAATAAAAAAATATAATACAATTTGGTTTAACAATAGTCTACATAAATTTTTTTTTTTTCTCTTTCGTCCGGAACTTAAGTTTTGTTTTTGGACTAAAACAGACTCCTACACAATGTGATTTCATCCGAAACATAACTTTCATTTTTTTATTCGCCCAGAACAAAAGTTTCATTTTTTTTAAAAAACGGAGGATAAGGATTTTTTTTTAAAAAAAATTGAATTTCTGATCACCTGGAACTTATGTTCCATATCATACGGAACATAAATTCTGTTTTTTTATTTTTATTTTTCATTGATTTACATAGGGCTCGGATTTGTTCTCAATAAAAAGTGAAAAAAACAGAACATAAGTTCCGTTCCATATGAATTCACGTTGTACCGGGATTTAGTACAAAAACAGATCATAAGTTCCGGACGAAGGAGAAAAATGGAAAAAAAATGTCAAATTAATAGTTTAGTCCGATAACTTTTTTTTTTCTCGATTTGGTCTTGTAATTATTAAATATTTTAATTTGGTCTTGTAACTTATTTTTCTGTTTCGATTTGGTCTTGTAACTATTAAACGTTCTAACTTGGTCCTATAACATATTTTCCTGTTTCGATTTGATCCTGTAACTTATTTTTCATCCAACAAATTTGCCCTTTCTATCGAGACCAAATTCAAACAAAAACAAAAAGTTACAGGACTAAATCGAAACAACAAAATAAGTTACAGGACAAAATCAAAACATTTAATAATTACATGACCAAATTGAAATAATAAAATAAGTTACAATACTAAGTTGGAACATTTAATAGTTACAACACCAAATCGAAACAAAAAAATAAGTTACAGGACCAAATTATCAATTTGACCAAAAAAATATTTAGTATGGCGTGCCTTGAGAACTAGGTGGTGCACAAAGTGCCACCAACTATTTCGTCTCTCTAAAATATAAAAAAAGCTTAAATATGTTAAGTCCTCGACAATAATTTAATTATTAGTTTTAGTCCCTAAAGTGTAAAAACGAGTTTTTTTACCAAACACACATTCAATTAATCAATTCTTTAATTAATTAATTTTAATAAATTAAATGATAAAAATAGTAAAAATAAAATAAAAGAAAGAAAAAATAATAAAAAACAAAGAAAAAATACATATTTATAAGGACCAAAACTCGTTTTTTTTTTCATTTTTTTGTTTTTTTTCTATTTTTATTATTTAATTTAATAAATTAAATTAATTAAATAATTGATTAATCAAAGGTGTGTTTGACACAAAACTCGTTTTTTCACTTTAGGGACTAAAACTAATAATTAAATTATTGTTGAGGAAATAAGTCAATTTTTTTTTATAGAGACCAAAATCAAAAAAACCATATTTTATAGAGACCAAAAACATATTTAAGTTTATAAAAAATTATATGTTCTAATATTTTATTATTATATGAGTTTTTCTAACCTGTGCAGGTTAAGAAACTATGGGTGCGTTTGATGCATGAATAGGACAGTACAAGTAGTACAGCTGTATATGAGGCACAACACAACTTTTTGTGTTGTGTATCGTTTGATACTTAATGCACATAACAAAAAACAAAACATAAATTTTACAATAATATCCTTCATGTTATATATTATTAATTTTTCTTGAATTTTTCTAAGAAAATAATATTTTGATATTTTATAATTATTTTATTATTTATTATAAAATTAAAATTTCATGATTTAATAAATTACTACATAATATATTTTATATAATATAATAATTATATTATATAATTATATTATATATATAAAAAATTATTATTAAAAAATATTTTTGACTCTTTATTTTTTAATATTTATATTTACCGTTAAAATTTATTTTATTATTAATACATTATTTTAATTATATATATATAGAAATGACAAAAAAATAACGTAAACATTGATTAAAAAAAAATGCAACATAAACTACCTAGTAAGTGAAAAAATGGGGAAGGTAGTTACAGTAATAAAAATGCAAGGTTAATTATGTCTTTTCTTGCATGGAACAAGAAAGTTGTCCCTTGATTTAGTGAGGTACAAAAAATTGATGGGAAACACAAAATTTAATGTGATTGATTTGACATGTAATTAATACTGTGTTTTATTTCTAATTATGGTTTCTTAAATTGTACAATATTACACAAATTAAAAAAATCTATATTATATTTGATATTTGATTTTTTAAATAAACATTTAGGGTACTAAACATCAGTTGTCATTTTTTAAATGGGATTCCGTAGACAGGGTACGTGGGCTTTCCTATCTAGTTTACTAATGCCCAAGCTTAGATAGCCCATCAAAACTACTGGTTTTAAAAAATATATATATAAATAAATAAAAAGACTGGTTTAATTTCTCTCTCAAGAGCATGAACTCGCCGTCGTCGTTGTCTCGGAACTCTTTGCCTCGCTGTTGTAAGGGGACTGCAATTTGAAGGGATTTGGGTGCATTTGACGTAAAAACACGAACTTTCTGTTATGTTCGCCTTGCTACCATCTTCTCAACTACACTTCATTTCTAATTAAATTCTTGCTCTGTATTCATAGCCTCCGATTTCTAACCCTAATTTGCTGCCATGACTGAGGTGAGTGCTTTGATCAACTCAATTTTATTTGACAGAAATTACAAAATCATTCTGATGCATTCTTTTTTTTTTTTTTTTACCTTTTCTTATTCTCTATTACCGTGCACAAATTATGATAGTTTATTTTCTTACAATCGACACCCCCCCCCCAAAAAAAAGATCGTCCTGAGTTAGTCTTATTGTGACATATCAATGCTGATGCCTAAAGTCCAAATTCATGTAGAAATATTTTGGTTTCGTAATGATAAACAAAATCAGAAGGTAGGAGATCACTATGTTTTAAATTTTGATGGAACTGCTGGTTGTGTGTGCGTTCATATTATCCCACATAAGAGCATGATGCAAAAATGGATTATTGACTTGCAGCAATTTGTTCAGTTTCCTACTTATGTCATCTGTGAAAATTAGATTCGTTAGTTGTGAACTTGTGACTAATTGTTTGGATGGACTCCATAACTGGTGGCGTTTGTTTATTTACCTTTTTTTCTTGTTTTTCAGTACTGGGTCAGCCAGGGCAACAAATGGTGTGACTTTTGCAAAATTTATATATCAAACAATCCTTCTAGCATCAGAAATCATGAGCTTGGTCAACGCCACAAAGATAATGTGTCCAAGAGGTTAGCTGCTATGCGAAAAGAGAATGCTGCTAAGGAGAAAGAACTGAAAGAAACAACTCGTGCACTTGAGCAAATCGAAGCAGTAAGTGACATTTATTTAACATTACAAATTATAAATGTTTGTTAATATTCATTAGTGTTACATGTTACGTGGTGTGATTTGTTATGCGATACGTGGTACGTACCTTTTCTAGATACTGGAACGAAGGGGTATACTTATTCGGTTCGTTTTTGGATCGAAATTTGCTTATGATTGGTTTGCTAAGATTAACTTCAACTGAAAATATATTTTTACTATAGTATTAATATTAATATACTTATTAACACAAGTGTATTTCACTAGTAATTGAACTACAGATATATTTTATTTTATAATCATCAAAGTATTAATATATCATTATGATTTGTGTTTTTATTAATATATAATTTAAACAAAAAGTAGAAAAAAACACATGATGGGAAATCCTTTCCAAAAACACAACATTTTAAATCAAAGCCCAACCCCACCAAAAAAATATTGGCCGATTTGTGGGCTTCAGGAAAAAAAAGTGTAAAAGGAACAAAAAAATCTCTTTTCTTGCATCCAGGAAGAACCGAAAACAAAATGGTTAAAAGAAACCTCTAGCCAGCTCTGGTATAGGAAACAGAGCTTCAGTCGACCCTAAAAAACTTTTGTCACAGCAACCATGGAAGAAGTCGCAAGGCAGAACTACAGAAATAGGAGTGCTCGTTAATTCGCAGCAGCAGTGTACTGGCGGTCGGGGAGGGTGGGAGGACGATGGGACAATGAAGATCGAGAACGCTACTATGAGCGTTGATCCACGTTTTGGAACAAATGTTCCAAAACATGGTTCGTGGGGTATTGAAGCGAACCACATAACAATTTCAACTTTTGCATAGCTACCCAGATTGAAGATATGCTAGTTTCTGTTATAGATGCATAAGCTTTATTTCCATTATCCATGTTTTCTGTCTGATTCAATATGTTCATTATCCTTCATGAACCTATCTTTATCATAACTATGTGATCGGGAATTGAGGTTACTCATTCTTTCTCCTCACGCCGCAACGGCTGCAACGCGTGTCAGCATTAACCGCAATCTCAACAACTGCAATTTAAAACCTTGATCCTCTTTAAAATCACAGATCTGTTCTATTCTATTTCATTGGGCTGACCAAATATCCAAACTTAACCTAAAACTTGGAGTACTCATTTTCAACCTACCCACTATTTGATCAAGAATGCTGTCTGGCGTCTTAGTGTTTTACCCTCCTTGTTTATGCCGCAAACCTGTTGAAGTTAAGTTATTGAAATCAGATGCTCCATAAACATACATGGATCCCCCATAAAAATGTGAACACATTCTTCATTGTGACTGTGGCTGCTGGACAATGTAAAAATAAAGAAGCATAACTTTATGGTTTAGACAAACACAAGCACATATTATTGCTTTTAGAGGAAGGCTAGCTATGCATTTTTTAGCACTCATATTAACATTGTCACTTTTATTCGGAAAAATCCCATGCAGGCCTCACTTATAACTTAGTCAAATCTCTGTTAGTGTGCTACACTTGAAGGGACTCTTCAAAGTTCAAACATAATGTTTGTTGTATTTAAAGATTGGTGAATGGACTGAAAATATAAATTGCAATAAATTCACACTGATGCTTAACATTGCACGAGAACTGTTACTGCTTATGTTATGCTTACTTATATACACAGATATAATAATATTAATTTTAACATCTATTTCTTTGTATTCTGATACAGAAAGCACAGCGTAGCTATCTAAAGGATAAAGCAAAGTTTGAGGAGGCCAAAGAATCGCATGAATTGGATGGCGAAGGTTGTAAGTATTAAGTTAAAGTTTTGTTTGTTTATTTCTCATGATAGAGATCTAATTAATAATTAATTTGCATAGTCTGATACATGATAGGAAGGGAATTAATCAATGTCTTCTATTCAGTAAAAAGATTTAGTGTCAACTCAATTAGGAGGGCCCCCTTTTCCTGAAATTATTTACATCATGTGGTCTTTCAAAGCAATATAAAAAGTTAGTATGCCTCACTTCTCTCCCAAGGTAATCAGTAACTATTGTACTCATAAAGACCAAAGGTAGAGTTTTTTCATATCTTGATCAGAATAAAAAAGGATTTCTAGTATAGTAAAGTAATCAGATTCTTAATTTGGTTTGGCATTTTTCTGCGTTTCAATAGATAATCTTATTGATGTAACACGATTAAAAAACTGTTGAAAACTAGATGATTCTGGCTTGTCGTACTATTTTCATCAAAATAGCAGTACATTCTATTATTGATTTTTGGTTACTGCTTGTTAGTGTATAGTGGTAGGATACAATTATAGATTGAGTTATAAGTTAGTTACATCCAGCTGTATCTCAGCTAGGAAGCTCAAACTATATATACCAATGTACTCTTCTATTATCAACGTGAATGATATTTTCTACAATTCTAAAAAACTCTGTCATCTCTACTCTAGTTATTTAATACTGCTGTATTGCAGTTCAGGTTACTCTCTGTATTTTGTTATTGCTGTATTAATTTTTGGTTTTGAAACTGATTTTCACATCATGATTTGGCAGAATGGGAGTACGACAGCAGTTCAGGCTATTACTACCATAAAACAAATGAGTTTTGCTATGATCCGAAGTCAGGATTTTACTATTCTGATGCCATCGGTACGTGGCTTGGACTTTTCGTTTTACATATAAGTATTATAAATATTATGTCGATAATGGATAAAAGCATATTAACGTAAAAAAAATTTCAACAGGCAAGTGGGTGACTCAGGAAGAAGCATATTCCTCGCCTCACTTTTCGTCTAACGTAGGGCAGAATGGACCAAATGCAAAAAAAGCCTTGTCAACTTCACAATCCAAATCAGTTGAAAACAAAGCAGCAGAAAAAGTTCATAATGGACCTTCTCCTGGACCAGTTGTCACAGCTTCCTTGAATCCCATGAGAAATGTAAAAGCTGCTGCCCCTTCATCTCTTGCGGTCGGCAAGAGAAAGAGACCTGGTGAAAAACCCAAGGTTATCTCTGAAGAAGAGAAGGCAGCGCTCAAGGCAAGAGAGGCTGCAAGGAAAAGAGTAGAGGAGAGGGAAAAACCCTTGCTTGGGCTTTACAGCAAGCCTTACTAAGGTTATGCTTCATTAAGGTGGCTGTTTTAATTCCCAGGTTTTTACAATGTGACTATCTTGTATAATGTAACTATATATTTTGTGCAATTCATGCTGATTCTCAGCCTTGTTTCTGTGCTTTTGGGAAGGGGGAAACGAGAGTTTTGGAAGTCTTTGTTTTTGTTTGGTTGGTGAACACAAGCCAATTCCCTTCTGCAGAAGTTTTACAAATATAAATGGATATTACAAATTTACCATGGCAAATCCCGGTTTGCGTTTAGTTTGTTACTTTTGTTCACAAATAACAAATAATATACCCTAATATTGATTATTGAATGAGTAGAACTAGTTTTTGTAACATAGGCACCCTATTTGTTAATGAAACAATTAGTGACATGACATATACAAGTCTAACACGAGGTTTATTTTGTTTGAAAAAAAAAAAAACTAAACCACATCTAAATACTCTTTTATCGACTGAGGATCCAAAGATGCCTTATAACTATAATTACCCCTTAGAAATATATTAACGTAGAATGAGATGCGGAGTTTTGGATTCAGTGCTAGCGTGAATACTTATGGAATTGGAAATGAAAATTGTTACCTCCCATCGATTTTTATTATTCTCCGGAGAATCTCCTCGAATGTTTTTTCTCTCTTTCTTTGTTCCCTCTCCTAGAAACTATTGAGATGCTCCAAGACAATGAAGGAAGAACTTTCTTCGCACTCGATTAAGAAATGCTCTTAAAGACCGAAGGAAATGCTCTCAAAACACAGTTGAATTCATTTCATCTAAAGAAATTATTTACTTTACTACTTTTTTATTTTGGTTGATTCGTAAACTTCTCAATTTTTAAACCATTTTACTCATCATTTCATAATGGATGTTAAGTGTATGCAGTGTCCAAAAATCAAGATCGAGGAAAAGAGAGAAAGGGAGGGAAACAATTCATCAAAAATGTTGCTTCCAAGCTTCATCCTTATATGAACCTGTTTTGAGTCAAATTGTTTTTTATGTTAAAATAGTGCAAATAAACTTTTGATGGTAATAATATCGGACCTATATAAATTTAACCAAAATAAGAATTCTTACTTCCTCTGAATATACTTCCACTTATAATAAAAGTATAACCAAATAACCCCATGTCTGCATCAAAACTTAATTAGATTGAGATAAATACAAGACTAACAAAGCATATAAAAGATCAGATCTTGTATATGCTTATGGATCGTATAAACTATACGTTCTCCTTTACGGCTAAGGAAAAGCAGTGAAATTTGAATTAAGTGCTTATATAACTGAACAAAGTAGTTTGGCATGTGTATTTTGTATACAGTACAAAAATGCTACCACCACCTTTAGTTGCATAACCACACTAGCAAACTGGCACATGATACTAACAAGGAACAAATGTGAAAAGGATTTTAAAAAATGCCCTTTATCAAAGACTGTTTTACCCAATGAGTGAAAAGTCTTCTAGATGAAAAAGTATATACGATATACTAGAAAGAAAAAACTTTAGTCCTAAAAGCCAAGATAGGTCAAGACAATTCTTCATCATCTAGCCACTTGAGTGTAGGCAAAACTTTGACAAGAAATGACCTGAAGTTCTCATCAGCAACTGCATTCCCTATAATATTTAACTCTGTAAGATTCAAGCTTTCAAATATCAAGAAAGCTTCCCAAAAATTTGGTGCACAAATACTGCCAGTAAGGATTTCAAAACGGTCCCTGTTAAATTCTTCAGTATGAGATAAAGGGGAAGAGCATAGGTATCTTGTTGTGTCAATGGAGTGAGAGCCTAATTCATTGTATGAGATATTCAACACTTTAAGCGACCTGATGAATCTGAGTGGCCCGAGAGCAGTAAAACTACCAAACTTATTATGACTCAGATTTAAGCAAGAAAGAAGTTGCATGGCCTCCAACCCTGTCAAAAGATTCAGTATGAGACATTCACTTTCCAAAAGTGATTATCCAAAGGCATAACCTAAGCATGGCATCTTGTTTGTTATATTTGGGTAAATACATATTGCAAGAAACAAAAACAAAAATAAATCAACAAGGTCATGTATTGATTTTCATTCAACCACAGGCATCAGTCAGTACACTTACTAAAGCTACATAAATTCAAAAGGTGGGAGGGTAAAAGCATAGCGATTCACAAAATACAAGCAAAACATCCAATTGCGTAAGTTAAAATGAAAATAGAAGACGAAATTAAATGCAGCTTAACAATTTAACAAAGTATTAAAAATAGGAGCTTCATGAATCTATGATAAAGGATAAGCACAACATTAGAATCCGTGCTGATGAACCTCCGTCCCCCCTCAGTTTCCTTTTCAGAAGGAATAGGGCAAGTTCTAAATGTAAATAGCACAATTTTAAGATATGCAAGTTCTACCTTCAATTGATTGAAGTTCGTTGTGGCTAAGGTCTAGCATTTGCACCCATAACAAATTGTGAATGGACCCCATCCGTGACAATGATAGATTCTGTAATCGTAGACAGACATAACCAGTCGTTGTTTCTGTTGCACTTTCATAGTAGTGGCAGTGTGGTAGCAAGCACTCCCTAGTCGAAGTTATCTGCAAAACCAAAAAAACATGGAAAAGGAAAATGATTTATCAAGGGAGAAACAGAAAATTTGCAATAATACAAATCTAAATGTAAATAAAAATGCACAAGCATGAAGTATGGCCTCAAAAACTTCCAAAGCCAAGCTTTGTCTCAGAAAAACCAGTTGAAAGTTAAGAAAAAAGGTATTTAGAAAATTACAAGATATTCCAGTCAAGGAATTTAAGCGCAGGTTTAGTTCTGGAAAAAATTTAGTATCCACTTTTTTCCCTCACATACCAAATGGAAATCTTCAAAAATCTTTTCATCCAAAACCTAACCAATATATCCCTGTCATGTCCAACTTTAAACAAACTTATTTGAGAGCGTATACAAGAAAGGAAGGTCGAGTTATTCTAGCTGGCTATCATATTCATGTGTAATGTACACGGATTGATATTTTCATCAGTATTTGACATCATTATCAACAATAGTGAATGAGGTACATAAAATATTCAATACTGAGAAAGAGTAAATTACCTGCTCAAGTAATGTTAGGCTACGCTGGTTCTTGTAGTATAAAGAATGTGATGTATCCAACTTCATCAGAACAGTGTAAAGTTGAAGAGCTTCTTCAGTATGAAGTTTTCCTTTACCATGTTGAGATGATAAAGAATCAAGAGCAGACAAAAGTCTTGCAAGTGTAAGCTTTCCAATTTTACTTCAAAAAGAAACAAGGCAAAATATTATATGGAAACAAAATGGAAAAACATGGGAAAAGAATGTCCAAGGTCGAATGCAAGTCAAATGATGAAGTTATCCAATAAACAAATCAACCTTACCAGTCGGACTCTGATAACAACTCCCGAAATTTGTTTATTTCTTCAACAATTTCCTCAACGCACCAAGTGGAAGTTGTTGGGATATGGGGATTGTCAGTAATTAGTTGATCGGAAGAAACAGTGGAAACTGGTTCCTGAAAATGATCAAAATTTTGGAAATCTTTATCTTCCCATGTGCTCATTTTTCCAAACTGTCCTTCAGCAGGTTCTGTATAAGCAGTCTGTACAAACACTTTAAAAGCAATTTGGGAAGGATCACCATAGTGATATCCACTTGTAGATACAATACCCTTAGAATGTCCGATGCTGATCTCTATGGAGTAAGCTTTGGGTTGGAGCTCAATATTTCCAAGGTTTAGATACATAGCCCAAACTTGAGCAGTACTTGCGTTGCTCATTGAAAGTGGTTTCCAAACAAGATCCTCCTTTAATAGTTCAGATTTAACGGCTACCGTGGATGAGTCTACACCTTCAACAGCTTGATTAAAATAAAGAATGACTGGTAGGGTCCCAGTGTTTGAGAGAGTACTATTCAACAGAGACAAACCACAGCTATGAATGCAGTTGTTTCCATTTAAAGTTATATTAGATCCATGGGAAGGCCAAGACGAAACAAGTAGAGGAGCATCAGTTTTCACTGTTTGATCAATAAGCCAAAGATGATAAAACCAACCACTCTGATCATCTGGATCAGTAAAAATAGCATTGTGGACATGCTCAAATTCCTTTTCCAAAACTTTTTGTTTAGGGAAATATCCTTCAGCCTTTCTTTTCAGTAAATTAGATAGAAGCACACTGAAAAGTTCTCAACGAGATAGTAAAATTAGTTAGTCAAGAATCATAATTTTATCCTATAAAACAAAATCTTAAAGAATGGCACTGATTTTGGAGGGGAGGGGGATAAAGAAAAAGATTCCTACTATACTAATGAAAAAATGTCTCTTAGATTCACATGATAAAGCTATAGCATCATGTGTGATGATTATTAATCAATATCTTGGAAATGGCCGTTTAAATTGATAGAACATGGCATATCATGGCAACATGTCAAGCGCTAGGAGGAGTCATTTTTAAAATACATGCAATATATTATAAGTTTGTTTAACAGTATGATAATTTAGGAGCATGCTTCAAAGCTCAAAGTTAGCAGGCAATTGATTATTGACAATACTAAAACAATGTGTCAAATACTCAGATAGGTGTACCTGTGCAATCACATCACTATTAAGGTTGATAAACAGTAATGTTTGCTTCAAGAACATAACCAATCTTGATTACACCAATATGTGATCAAGATACAAAATATAACACATCATTCCTAACATTGCAATTTTATTCTTGTTCAGAGGCACACGTTTACACATGCAAAACAGTTTATGGCAAATTCACATTCTCAAAATAAATTTGTGGAACTCAGGTAATTTAATGAATGGAACCGCAAAAAAATAGCACACTGCCCGCAAGCTCCGGAATATCCTTTTGAATGAGTAATTTTTTGGATAGCCATACCTACGATTGTGCCATGCAGAGTAATTGCTAAAATTTGCCCCTATCACTTCCTCTGTGTATTTCAACTCATCCTCATCTGATCGGTTCATCAGTCCAGCAACAAACCTGAAAGTAATATCAATAGATAAAGGGACACCAACTAACCAAAAGCTCTCTCAAATTGCATACGTATTTTTCTTCTATTCAAAAAAAGGGGATATCAAAAGGGAACACTATATAACCTTCGGTAATTCCATGCATGAAAATTTCTAGGATCAGCCTTTTGAAAACCATTCAGAAGGTGCAATTCGTTATCTATAGATGAATGCCCCTTGCCTAGTACCCATTTTCTATGATGCCAAGCACCATAAGACTTGAAATTCTTCCTCAAAGCAACCTCCACCTAAACAGAACAAAATACAGTGAAAGTGACCAAACCAGGATTCCGCATTATGCAAACTAGTAGGTTAATTTGGTTCTTCAAAAATTGGGGGGGGGGGGGGGGGTATCCATCAAAATTATTCAACTAAAATATTTGAAAGTGAAAACGCACCAATTTGAGCTCTTCGTCGAAGAGAGATGTGACAGACTGAGGATCGGAATCCGGGAGAGAGAGGAAGTGTTCAACGGCGAGCTTTCTGTAATTCCAAGCAGTGTAACACTCTGGATTAACCTCCAGAAGCTTGGCACTCACATCTAACGCTTCTTTGCTATATCTGCAACCAGATTTATGCGATTGGAATTAAAAACAGTAATGGAAGACGGAAAAAAAGAAAGAGAAAGACAGAGAGTTGAATGAAGAAGAAGCAACATCTTATTGTGGTGATTAGCCAGGAACTGAGCTTGAAGTGAACGAAGTTTTTCAGCTTTAGCTGATAAGACAGCTGCATCTTCTTGCTTTGACGGTTTGCGAGGTCGACCGTGCATTTTCAATGATTGTTTGATCAAGAGATCATTCAGTCATGAATTACTAAGCCTCTGTTACAGTGTATATATCACCCAATTAAATCAAGAGGAATGCAATGTTTTAGGTTTAGGCATTTAGCTACAAGTGAGAGAATGAGAGATTTAGGGCGTGAGAGAATGACAGACGCACTCACAGGATCGCTGAATTGAAGGAAGGCGTGTGCAATAGCAGGAGGATGCACGGCGAGCACGGCAGCGGAGTGGGCACCAAGGAAGACGAGTTGGATGTTCAGACTCAGAGATACTACCAAAAGAAATGGGGAGGAAGAAGTAAACCGAAAAGAAAAAGAGGGAGAAAGGGAAAAAAAAAAAAAAAAAAAAGAACAAAGAAAATCACACAGATATAAGAGATTAATAGAAAATAAAGGAAAAAGTTTAAAAAAGAAATGAAAGCTTTTCCAAAAAAAAAAGAAATGAAAGAGAAATAGAAGTGAAATGTGAAATACATTATACATTATTATTAAATGAAAAATTAGGATTTTGCATATTTTGTTTTTTTATGAAGTTGCATATTTTGTTTTAAAGTTTTTTCTTTATATACACCAAAGCATATTATACATTGTTACCCAAAAAAACATATTATACATTAAACATGTTGGTCTATCAAATTTAAAAAAAATTTAAGCTAAAATACACATTTGGTCATTTATGTTTTATCGAAGTTCTATTTTAGTTTTTAAGTTTATTTTATCTCATTTTGGTCCCTTACGTTTGTTTTTTAACCAACGTTAGATTCTTATTTGAATCCGTTAGTCTAGTTAGCTAAACTGCATATATAGCATTAAAAGCGTTAGTTATTATCAGACTAAAACGACACCATATTGAATTTTTTTCTTAAGCATATGCAGTTATGTTAACTTAGACTAACAGAGGCACGCTTAAGAAAAAAAATCAATACAGTGTCATTTTAGCCTGGAAATGAATAGTAACTAACATCGTTAATGCCATGTAGATGTCACGTATGCAGTTTTGTTAACTTAAACTAAAGAATTCAAAGAAGAGTCAAACATTGGTAAAAAAAACAAACGTAAAGAAACAAATTGAGACAAAATAAACATAAAGGAGCAAAATAGAACTTCAGTAAAACATAAAGGAACCAAATGCGTATTTTAGCCAAAAACTTAACAATACCAACAATACTCTATATAAATAATTATGTCTTTTTTATATTAATAGTTTTAACATGCCCGCACATTAAAATTCAGAAGTGTTATTTCTTTTTAACCTGAAAAGGAAGAAAAATGCTAAATCCTCTTACCTATTTAATTTTAATTTGTATTTTAAATGAGTAAAAATTTATTAAAAAAAATTAATAGAAAAATTTAGCATTACTCACATTCTATTCAAATATAATTAAGTTACATTATAAAAAAAAAACTATCATTAATCACTTAACACTTTAGGGCTTGTTTGATATCTCTTTTTAAAAACTGTTTTCTGTTTTTAAAAATAGATAACTAAAAAACTTGTTTGGCAGTCAAGTTTTCAAAAACAGTTTTCAAGAATTACACACAAACTTGTATTAAAAATTACAATTTTTAAAAACTAAAAATCAAAACTGTTTCAAACAAGCCTTTAGTCTTCAACTCTTCCTTTTTCAAAAAGAGCTCTCAATTTTCTCATACCCATGTTTTCTTTTCTCTCTTTACATTTAGACCTATGTATTAATAAATATTAATAGATATATGATTCAAATGCAATTTTTTTGTTGTATTTACTTTTACTTTTACAAAAGTAAAAAATAAATATCTATCATGTGTTTAAAGGTCCTCTATTTTATTACCACACAAGGCCTCCGAAATTTATCCAAATTCATAAGACGGACACTTAGATATAATTAAGTTTCAAGTATATATTTATATTGTTTTACAAAATTCAAGTATGATATTAATTTATTAATAATTCGAAACGACCGAACGTCTTTGATAATTCATGGGTGAGATTTGAAGCTTTGCTTTAATTTTGTTGAGTTCATGAAATGGTGATTTTCCACACGAGCAATAAAAAGTTACCATTACAAGTATGCAATTGAATTTTCAACTTTTAAGGAATAGACAGAACTTTCTAAAGACTTATGCCCAGCACAACATTATCTCTCAGAACAACAATCACATAAGTCAGAATGCACCTGAGCCATCCTCTGTGACCTAACGTGACAAGCTGATTTCAAAATAAGACATATGAGCTCTGTTTGCGGCCGGCCTTCTTCAAAGCCAGTTTACAGGGGCGGCTAGGATACAAAAATCTTTAATCAATTGTACATGAAATGTCTACCTGACTCTAACCCTCTGAAATTTAACATCCAATACCGAGGAGCAAATAGATAAGCATTTAGCGCAATGCAATAACTAAAATGGTCTGAAACACAACATGATCAATAAAATCATATGCACTCTATATTCTACTTCCTATCTGAGTCGCATCCAACAAAGAAAAATGGTTGGAATCAACGAGATTTCCTGTCCCTGCTGAATGCTTTCATTGGCTCCGATCTCTCCTCAAATTAGTATTATTTAATAGATTATTCGATACTCGAAGCATCACAAACCCCGCAATACAATTCGCAGACAAATTCTCCATTGCATGATTGTCTGTTCATTTCCACACTCATTTCTGGTATACTTCCATTAGGAACAGAAGAGAGTTCTGTAGTAATAGCCCCAACATTATTCTCTTTGTAATGTAATTCTGCAGACTTCCCGTTTTCAGAAAAGTCTGGGCTGTTCAGAGCGAGAGAACCATCCCCAGCCAATATTTCTCTCTGATGATAATTAATTGAAATTCCATTCTCAAAATTATTCGTGGCTTCTGAGGTGAATGCTACAGATTTTTGGATGCCAGATTCATCGTTAGCACTTGCATGTGATTCAACCTCATGATTGATATTCGCTCCAATGCCAATGTTTTCAGCATGAATAAGGCCAATCTTATCTCTAGGGAGTTTCCTCTTTGAAGACTTCCTCTTAAACCGTGCTTTCTTGGGCTTTGGAGCACTTGAAGTCTCACCTACCAAGGCAACTGATTCTGTTGTCCTTTTTCTGCCTGGAATGACTGTCAACTGTGAATGAGCAAGATGGTTTTCAGAAGCACGAGATGTACTTGACTGGATGGCTAATAAGGCAGTTCTCGCGGCTTTAATCTCAGCTTCCTTCTTTGTTTTTGCTGCTCCCCCAATATACAGAGTCCCCCCAATGTCAACTGTACATGAAAATGTTGACGCTCGACCAGGTGTTTCATCCTTTTTGCACTGATACACAGGCATAGCATAATTCATCTTCTGTGCATATTCCTGAAGTAAATTCTTGCATAATCCAGTTTCGTGCTGGAAGAAACACCATTAACGTGGTCAGAGGAAGCAAATATTCAACAACATACAGCTACAATAGCAAGAATGCGGAACATAGTAGCCTTATATGTCTAGAGACAATGCAATCATGTGACTACTTAGCATTTACCATGTATAAAGCATGCAAACTTATATTTCTGCTCATAGTCAAAGTTGACAACAAGAAAATGGTGGTAACTGGCAAGTGGCAAGGAGCATCAAGCATGGAGGATCAACATAGGCTAGGCAAAAACAGGAAAAAAAGGCTATATATAGTTTCTGGTCTCAACCAATTCCCTGGTGCGTAAGTGCATAACAATGTAATGGGTTTTAGGGTGAGGGTGAATCTCATCTAATCATCTATTTATTTTTTTCTCAGAAAAGGAAGAAATATTGAAGTAAATATGCACCAACAGTGTAAAATTACAAAAATTACGAGAGATTAAAGATACAAAAAGAGGCAAAAACAGCCACTAGGACAAACACAACTACAAAAGAAAAGAGGATTACAACTCCAGACATTCCAAAGGCAAACTCATCTAGTCATCTATGAGTGAGAAATAATGACTTCATATTGGGACAAAAGAATAACCTTTCACCCCTGGGCAGGTAAAGGGTAGATGCTGCATCCAAAATGGTATTTCCTTTTCCCAAAATCCATTTTTTTCCTAACAGTGTGGAAGTGTTAAAAAACAATAGAATAAACAAATATTTATCATACGAAAATTTAAGAAAAATCTCTTCTAGATGTTAAAGGAAGAGCAGAAGGTACAATGGAGAAGGAAGATAAGGCATCCTCGTAATGAAAGGGGATTAAGAAAAGAAAGAGAAAACCACTAATCACATCAACAAGGCAATGCCCATCAATACTTCTATCTCCTTAAAATGAAAATTAACAATTAGCCAATCACCCTAAAGATGGAAAGCATGAAAGTAGGAAAGGCAAAATTTTGTCCCAAATAATAAAAACTTCTAATTTTCCAATCAGCCAAAGCAACATAAAAATAATGCACTATTCTTACGCCTTGCAATTTCTGCTAAGAACAAAAGTTATACTTGGAAAGGACTACTTACAACAGGTTGGGAGATGGATTGATTAACTTCATTAGATTTGGCCAACTCCACCAATGCAACTTCTGCCGCTGACTGCTCTGCTGCTTTACGGTTGAAAAATCCAGGCAGAGAATCGTACCTGACATCATTCACTATCACCGTTGACCTGAAAGAAGGTTCATGAGAAGGTCCTTCCTTGATAGTTTCATAGACAGGCGTCGGGAGCCCCGCCTTCTGTGCATACTCCTGCAATCGGCTCTTGAACACATAACAATTTGAAACACCTGAGAAAAAAGCAAGCAAAAACCTTAGGTTAAATTAAGATCTCAAACTACATAGAAGAATGACAAATAAGTCTGGTCTAATCTACCTCTTTCTTAACAATTTAGTCCATCCTTGATTTGTCAGCTAACCAATGTCATCAATAAAGGAACCAAATTGCTTATTAGGAAGTCTATTTTACTTCAATTAATTGAGAATGTAAGCAATTGACACCTAATTGCCTTGCAGGGTACTAGAATACATCTATCCAGATATTTCTTTTTGCAAATTGACACAGTGACAGAGACACACTACGCACCTAAAGTTAAAGCTCTCCAGATTAGTCATCTAATGTGATATGGTGGGATTAGTCATATACGGGTGATATGGTGGGATTAGTTATCTACAAGTACTTGTATACAATGTTGGGAGAGGTATATGCAAAGGAAGGTCAGTCTACTCAAGTTTGGTGTTCTCTGACTTTCTGATGTACAATGTCGCATGCGGTATGGAACTAAGTTTTGTGTTGCCTTCGTTTTGTGTCCCGGTCCCCTCTACCTAGTAACTTTCTAGTTTTGGATAGCGATGGTTTGGTCAATTTGGTTGCACATTAATCATAGTTTTTAAGGGATGTGATGGATGTTATGAAAATTGTGGAGAAGATTAAATATTGGTCTTGGAAGTGGTTTTCTATATGGGATATTAGTGGCGATTTGATATTCTGATTGGTGTGCTAATCCTCTTGTTAATATTAAGAAGGTTAAATTAACCTTTTATCCCTATACTTGCATCTCATTTTCACTTTAGTCCCTATAAAAAACATTCCTTTTAGTCCCTACTCATGTTCTTCGTGTTTGCTTTAGTCCCTACCGTCGTTTTCTGTTGGTTCCTGCCGTTCCCATCACTATCACTATAGCCACAGCCACCTCTCACCACCATTGCCACTATCACTGCCATAGCAACCTCACTTCAATTCTGGAAAGAATTTGGCATGGCAGAGTTCCGAGAAGGAGGTGTAATTGACATTACTGTTTATCGTGCCCATGTCTAGTCTTTAGGCTACTTTATACGGACCATCACTGCCTGCATGGCCGCGTCTCATCGAGAACAGCCTATCACCGAAGTTTGGCGGCCATCGAACCAGAGACGCACCACCTCCCACGGCTTCTTCCTCGCGGCAGTCACCCAGTGCCGCCACTGTTTTACAACATGGGTGAGGGCGTGATGGTAGTTCTCCCATAGTTCTTGGCATCACCAATCTCATCTTGGTGTCCTCTGTTTGACTTTGTGCAAAGGCGGTGGTCGTGGCGGTTGCAGTGGTGGAGCTGTGGGATTCAATGGCACGGACCAATGGAAAATGACGACAGAGACTAATAGGAAGAACATGTGTAAATGTGAAGTACTAAAAGGAATATTTTTTATCGGGACTAAAACAAAAATGAGCTGCAAGTATAAGGACCAAAAGGTTAATTTAACCTATTAACAATCACGGATAATTGTTCTTTGTTGATAACATCATGGGTAAGTATCCCTTGAAAAACAGAAACCAAAAAAAAAAAGAAGCGTAGGGCACGGAATTGTCTATTTTACAGAGGCACAAATCAGAAGAATAGCATCCAAATACTGAACTCAGACAATAAAAATTAAACTCCAATCAACAAGTTTAAGAAGAAAAAAAAACAACGCCGTATCTTCAAATCAATCAGTTGAAAGCAAGGAATTAGAAAAAAGAGTTGGGAAAAACAAAAACGAAAGAAGAACCTTGAAAGTCTTCGTGAGTAGGCATAGCCGCAGCGTCTGAAGGATCGAGTTGCGGAAGAAGATGAGAGTGATTCTGATTCTTCTTCGATTGGTGCAATCTATTCGGTGCGTGAGGATAAGAGAGACAGAGAGAGTGTGTGCGTTTGTGTGTGTGGTGAAGGTTCACAGTATGAATCGCATGAGAGAGAGAGAGAGAGTATTTGTACTCTGTAGTTCTGTACTGTGCGGCCAATGCCGGAATCTGCGCCGCTCTGATTCTGTTGTTGAGTGAGTGAAACGCGTTTCCTTTATTTGCATAGTGCCCACTACAAGTCTACAAGTACAAGTAAAGAAGGACATCAATGTGAACCGTGTGATGGGATTCCACTTTCCTTGATTTTGCCTTCAGCTTCATCCAACGGTCAATGCTTTATCCCATGAACAATCAATGATAGATGCCACTTTTCTTCCCTCAACCCTAATAACACTATTGTTAAGCCTTTTTTAAAATCAAAAAACCCAAGACATAAATCAAGTTTATTATTGATTATTTATAAAATAATCACTTTCTTAATAAAAAATAATTTTGAAAGTATTTAAGTAGTTTGTTTGTGCCTTTAAATAAAATTAGAAGAACAAATAATTAAATTTTTTTTATTTGTTTAAGAAATTACTTTGAACTACATCTTAAAATAAATTGTAATAGTCTCAGTTATGTTGCTTAGTTGGTAAGTGTATGGAAATATGTGTGTGTGGATATGAAATTCAATCCTTAGTTGTACTACTTTTCTATAAAACAAAAAAAAAACAAATTGTAATAAAAGAAATACAAAATTAAAAATATTATCCTTTTTATTTTAACCAAACCTAAATAGCTTTAAAATTTTTATCATGATTAATTAAAAAATTAATTAATTTCTACTAAGCTTCAAAATTAATTATTTTTAAATAATAATAAATTTACCGGTAATGTAAATTATCTAAACCTCGTATTATATCGTCTCTAGTGAATTAAATAGTATAATATTTAATGTTATTTGTTTTTTTTAAACACTCAGCAAAACATTAATTAAATAAATGATTATGAACTATTAAATTATTAATAATTATTTAATAATTATTTCAGATGTTAGCATAATTTTATTTTTTCTGATGTTAGCATACACTCTGAACTTATGTTCTGTTTTAAACAACTATAAGATATAACATAAAATCAGACACCACACAAAACATATGTTAAGTTGGCAGCATTTAGGGTGGTGATGAAAAAAAAGGGTGACTTTTTTTAGGCCATTAGATTTATTCATTTTGTAATGGACGGATTTGATGAAAACTGGTTACGTGAAGAATCTTGAACAATAAGAATAAAAGAAAATTTGCTTTATACTACTTCCTTGTAGAATTATTTCGTGCATTTGACCCCGAGTAATTACCGTGCCTTCGAGAAATATTTATCTCATGTTTCTTTTTCACTGTCTTTTTTTTCATAATCAAGCCTCTTCTCCCATTTTAGAAAATGGGGATCTTTATTTTTTCAATATGTTAACAAAAAGAGTTGAAATCCAGAAATAATTTCTCATCCAAAACAATGAATAATTGCAAAAAAATTTACAAATTGGATCAATTTTCATTTTCATGGAATAGGAAGACAAACACCTTTTTTCGGTACAACACTAATTTTTGGTTTAAGTTCCACAATATTCTGAACTAACCTTCTCATCTATTTCCTAAATAAAAATTTACTATTTTTCCTATGTTGATGAACAATACAAAACAAGAATTTCATCACCTAACTACAAATAAAAGAACCAAGATTTAAAAATACAATATCTAACCAAATCAACAAGATGAAATACAAAATCTACTAGATCTAGAAAAAGAAAAGAATGTAAAATGCATATCTGAAATCATTAAGATGAAACGCAAATCTGGGTTCGTTTCCTCTCTCCAGTCCTCTCAGATTCATATCCATGCCCGCCTTCTCCCATTTTTCCCAAGTCTCCATTTGCATCTTTCTTAATCCTTCATCTTAGGACCTAAATACAGACGTCGGCGCAGTGCTAGAGGCGGAGATCGGCGACAGGGAGTGTGTCGCCATTGATAAATTGACGAACAAGTCGGGTTGGAGTTGGATCTGGTTGTGAGATCTGGTTGCGAGATCGAAGAGCGACAGGAGGAGCTACTTAGGGTTCTTCTGGTAGTATGAGCAATGCAGTTCTGTTTTGAAGGAGAAGGCAGCTTGTAATTAATTATATGTCTCTGCAATTTTTGTTTCGGATTCATGGAGGAGAGTTTATTTAAGAGAATGCAAACTAAAATAAAGGGGAAAAAAGTGGATCCTGGGTGATAAACGATCTGTTGTGAAAAACAAAAATTCTAAAATTATGAGGACTCTTGTAGAAGATTTTGAAAAATATCCATTACTTGTTAACCTGCTACATAAGGTAAAAACTAAATCACCATTCAATTCTCCAAAACTTGAGGTCACTATCCTAAAAGTTACCATGTTAAGTTTTGTTTTTATAAGGAACATGAAATCTGTGTTGTTGATATGGAATTTATCAAATTATACTTATGGATTATATATTCGATATATATAGTGATGTTATAGTTTATTTTTCCCAATAAATTGAATTGCCAAACAAAAATAACTTCCAACCTTAGAAATCATCATTAAGAAAATAATCACTTGTCAATTTACTCAATAATCACTCATTTTTTTAGTTTAAACTGGCATACCCTAAGTTAAATTTGTTGTAAGTTATATAAGAGGTATGAAAATGGATTATATATATATTTTGTTATATTTTGCGTTTACACTACAATATTTTTGACTTTAGACAACACTATTTTTACCAACGAATAGAAAATTGTTCCCAAGAGTATTTATAGGCAACCATTTTTTGTCATAGACAATAGTATTAATATTTGCGTTCTTTAAAATTGTAGGGAGAAAAACGGTTGCTTTTTTATTTTATTTTAGGCAACACGTTTAAAATCATTGGTATGTTAAGACCACGATTTTTAAATATAAACATAAAATCATTCTCAAAAGTCTATTTAGGCAACACATCTCAAAGTGTAGCTAATAATATAAACATTAAATATTCTTTAATTTTAACCTACGAAGTAAAACCGTTACTTTTTAATTTTAGACAACACATTTAAAAGTGTTGGTATGTTAAGGCCACAATTTTTAACTATACACATAAAACCATTCTCAAAAGTGTATTTAGGCAACACTTATGTAACTTCAAACATATTAAGAGATTAGCCAACACTTTTAAAATTGTAATATTTGTGATTACATGAATGGAGAGAGTGATATTAATATATATGATATGCAAACACTACAACAAAACAATAAATTTGCCACGGCCTAACTACGGTAAAGAACGCATTTGCCACAGCTTAGACCGTCGCAAAATTTGCCACGGCTAAGACCGTGGCTAACTCAAGTTATAAATGAATTTTGCATTTAAATTTTATATTTTGAAAATTATTTGTCACGGCTTGAACCATGGCAAAGTTGCCACGGTCAAGACCGTGGATAAATTTGAGTAGCAATATTATTATTTTTTTATTTTTTATTTAATTATAACTTTGCTACGGCCATGACCGTGGCTAATCCTGCAGCAAATATAATTTATTTTTGTTTTTTTATTTATTTAAAAACTTGCCACGGCTTGTTCCGTGGCAAAGTTGCCACGGCTAAGACCGTGGATAATCTGGAGCAGCATTTATTATTTATTTTTTAATTTTTTTGTTTAATTTAAACTTTGTCACGGCTTAGGCCGTGGCTAAATTTGCCACGGCTAAGACCGTGGCTAACTCTATAGTAAATTTTATTTATTTATTATTTTTTTATTTAATTAAAAATTTTCCACAGCATGGACTGTGGCTAAATTTGCCACGGCCATGACCGTGGCTAATCCTACCGAAAATATAATTTATTTTTTGTTTTTTAATTTATTTAAAAACTTGCCACGGCCAAGACCATGGATAAACTGGAGCAGCAATTATTATTATTTTATTTAATTTAAACTTTGTCACGGCTTAGACCGTGGCTAAATTTGTCACGGCTAAGACCGTGGCTAACTCTACAATAAATTTAATTTATTTATTATTTTTGTATTTATTTAAAAAATTTCACGGCTTGGACCGTGGCTAAATTTGCCACGGCCAAGACCGTGGATACTTTTAGAAGCCCGCGTTTCTTTTTTAATAACCGAACATTTTTCCACGGCATATGCCGTGGCTAAAAAATAGTTATATAGCTCATCATCCTCATCCTATCATCAGCATATCTCATTCTTCCCTCATTCTTCCCCTTCTCCGATCTAGCGTTGCGCTTCCAAGACTTCGGCAAAGCTCTACCACCACACCTCCAGCAGCTTCGACAAATCTCCCCCACCACACCTCCAACATCTCCGGCGAACGCTCCGTCACGCCTCTCTCTCACTCGATTCCTCATCAAAACCTCTCTCAAATTAACTACAAAAGAGCGATTCCCTCTCCCTAATCCAGTTCAAATCGACGAAATCCACACTTTGATGGAACATCCTTCACAATCCATTCTGATTTTGAGAGAAATGGTATGTGTTTGCTTCTTTTTCTTCTTCTTCGTGCTGCTCAGTAAAAATAATATTAATGAGAGATTAAAGGCTAGGTAGTTCAAGTAACTAGAAGGAAGAAAACTAATTAATTTATATGGTCAATAGAAGCTAGATTGGTTTGTAAATTTGATTATTATGATACTGACCAATAGATGAATAAGTGCACAAATTCAGAAAAAATGGAAATAAAAATTAGGAATAACTAGTAGTAATTAATACATTACCTGTCCAAGGCAAAAAGGAAGGAGCTTAAGGCAGAGACGAGGAGGGTAGAGTATATTAATTAGAATAAAGAATTAATAAATAAATATATAGTTTGTCACGGAAGGCCGTGGCAAAAGCTAAAAATAAGAGAACGAAAATGGCAAATTTGCCACGGTAATATCCGTGGCAAATTTGCCACGTTCATTTCCGTGGCAAATTTGCCACGTTCATTTCCGTGGCAAAAATTTATCACGCCCATTTTTGCCACGGCTCGACGTGCGTGTCTAAACCGTGACAAACATGAACTTTGCCACGGATTTGGAAATTTTACTGTCCGTGGCAAAACAGTGACATTCTTGTAGTAAAAATATATTGTTGAAATCTACTTAGCTTAGTGGTACCAAGTACTAACACACCATTATCAATACAAGTTTCAAAGTTCAAACCACACTTACTAAACTGTTCTCCATAATAAACGAGAACAATTGGTACATCGTTGCTAAAAGTCACATAACGGTTGTTGTAGATAAACTTTAAAACCGTTGCATAATGTTATACTATAGGTAATGATTTTTTTTATTTGTTGACATAGATACAAAAACTGTTACAAGAAACAAGAGCAACAGTCACATATAGTACGCTCAAAAAGGCGTTATCAAACTATTGCTGTAAGTTTTAGCAACTGTTTTTTTTTGCTTGTAAGAATCCTTTTTAGTTGTTGTTGAAGATAAAAAATCTTGTAGTGTCAAATTCTAAATTTATCTTATGTGCTCTCAAGCACAACGTGCAAATGCAAACAAATTTGTCGCACAAACTATATCAAATTAATTTAGAATTGAAGACAAAACAAAATTTAGCATTTGAACCATGAGTTATTTTTAAGTTAAGTTGAGAAGTGTTTTTTTTATGATTATTTTCAAAATCCTAAGTTATATTTGTGTAGTGATTCTTTACGAAGATGAATAGTTTATTAATTTGTATTTTTTTTTTGTCATATTCGTATAAATTGTAAGCGGTGTTCCAGTGTCCTATATTTTAGACATTCATCGTGTCGCAGTATCCGTGTCGAAATCGGTGCTTCATATACATAGTTAAACAAGTTTCAGTTAAAAATTAACTATGGATTAACTACTAATTTTTAAATTTAGCTACGTAATTTTTTTAGCTAATTAACTACTTGAATTTAGCTAAAAAAATAATATAACTAATTGGTAACTAACCTATAGCTATTAGTTAATTTAATTTTTTATCGATTAATTATGAAATTTTCTGTTTATATTCAACTATTTACTTGATGGCAAAATACATATGTTAAGGACTCTGAATAGTTATTATTGTTTTATCATTTAACTTTTTATGTTATTATTATTTATCTCTTTTTATTTTATTAAATCAATATTAAAAAATTAATTATTACCTCAATTAAATACAAAGATAGAATTAATAATAATGTAATTAATATTATTTTAAAAATATAAAATAAGAATATTTAAAAAAAATGGTCAAATAAAAAAAGGAACGAGACATATATAGCTGAAGGCAATTAATCTGATTCAAAAGTTATCTGGGTTCACTGAATCAGTATCATTAATGACTCTGGTGAGTTTAGTAGTAATAGCAGTACTGTGGAGTAATGGAATCCTGAAAATTGAGAAACATTCCATGTGGTGATGATCTATGCTAGCTAGAAGTAGTACTACAGTACTACTATATCATATCATATCATTTTTCACATAATTATTGATACCAATTCGCTGAAGCAACTCGCATCAGAAATAAAAAGGCATTTGGATTATTTTGCTTTAAACAATACTTATTATTAATGTCAAAGCATGAGAAATAATGATGGTATCCACCTTAGCTAGCGGAATTGAATCTTTAGGTTCAGTTATGGCCAGCGTAAAAGTATGAACTCGCTAGCAATTGCAATTCGTCGTCAAGGTATTCTTTATGAATAATGTTTTGTTGACACTCAAAAAGTTTATATCTCTCTTATACTTATAATATAATGTTATTATTTGATTTAAATAAATTAAAAATTAGAGAAATGAAGATACTAAAAGAGTCAAAAATAATAAAATAATAAAAGTATAAGGATAATATATGATTTTTAAGTGTCAAAAAAATTAACACTCATTCTTTATATAGTACTCACTGGTACTTTTATTAGATCCAGAAGCATTTATTGATTCATAGTTTATGTTTGATGCTTTGATTTTTAATTTATTAATCGTATAAATATTTTCTTTTTAGATATTAACCGTTATAATCTGTTTGATTAAAGATTCTAACTACGTTTGACGGACATGTGTGATGGGGTTAACTTTCATAAAACAAAAAAAAAATCCATCTAGCCAAAAGATTTAAACCCAAGTTAAAATTATTATTGATTTAAGGTAATACTTGAACTACTCACTGATACTTTAATGCTTTGATTTAGAATACGAGATTGAACAAAGAAATAAGGAAAATCATATTATGTATATAAAAAAGGAAGATCATATTCACTTTGTGAAAAGTGTAGGGAAAAAATCTTCGTTAATAGACTTGTCCTGAATATATAGCTCAGGTTGTATAGTGGATAGAGGTGGAAGTGGGCCGGCGAGTTCAAGCTTTGCATAAATAGATTTGGCCTAATTTAAAAATTAAAGACTTAAGTTTAACCTATTAACCTGATAAAGAATTTTTTTAAGGTTTGAGTCTGGCCTGAAAGCCTATTTAATAGCAAATTTTGATATACCAAATTTTGAAAATAAATATTTTAAAGAAATAATTAAACACGTATTCGGAAGAAAATAGACTATTTTAATTTTTTTACCTGTAGACTATATTCTCAAAAAATTAACTGCTGCCTTACGTTAAATGTTCCTTAATGTCTTTTTAATAATTTCTATTTTCTTTACATAAATTTTTTTAAATGATAGTAAAAAAATTATTATTATTATTTTATATATAATATTGTATATATAATTAAATTATATATTTATTCTATATAAATAGAACGGCCTGACAGGCCTAACATGCTTTTTTATAGGCCCAAGCATGTTCTATTTATTTAAAAATGCTTTTAAAAAAGCTTGGTCTTTTAAATAAATAGGCCAAGTCAGGCCAAACTTTAAATAGGAGGATAAAATTAGCACCATCTCTATTGGAAGTGGCACCATTCTTTCTATATGCAAGAATTATAAATTTATATACTAAAAAAGATGGTGCAACTCCCAATGGAGATGATGTTAATCTCATCCACCTTTTAAATAGGTCAGACTACGAGCCCCTGCAGGTTGTGTGGCCCACTTCCACCCCTAAATTTGTGGATCAACGAGTTCAGCGGGTTTTAGCTATTGATGGTTAATTTTATTGCATTGGCAAAATGCACTAAAAAAAAAATAAGAGGGACAATTGCATTCGAAAGTTTTGATAAAAAATAAAAATAAAACTATCCTACAACTATTATTTACTAGTTGTCATAACTTATACAACTGATATATATATATATATATATATATATATATATATATATTATAAATTGGTTGTGGGTTGGGTCTAGCTACAATATTTATAGCTAAATGCCTAAATCATTTTTAAAGAGAACGTGAATAAGAAATTATTTGATCCTCTTATTTTATTTCGTTTTCTATATCTAAATATTTTATATTTTGATTTGTGCCAATTTTGTTTTAAAAAAATTGATCCGATCCATATCACTTGCCAAACTGATCATAATAATGTTATTTATATTAGCATTTATTTTCTGCGACACAATATTATTATATAGAACAATAGTGTGAAGTATAAAATTATTTTTATCAGCTCGACGCATTGAGCTAAAATCTTTATCCTTTTAATGTATCAATAGGAGTTCGAACCGAGGACCTGTTACTTAAAACGTGTCTCTTCAGCCATCCGACCATCCTGTTAGATTCACTCATTTGTTTCTTGCAAACTATATGTCGTTAGAGGCTATAAACGAGTAATATTTTTTACTTGCATACTAGGATTTTTTTTTATAAGCATTCACAAATTTATTAACCAAAATAAAAAATGATTAAAAAAGTCAGTTGTCTATGGGTGGCATTTTTTCTAGTAGAGTCTGGGGTAGCATTTATCTCCCAACTCCAAACTACTAAATTAAATTTAAGATACACACTAATTATATATACAGATCAGATACACTTTTATTTTTCTTATTACTAGGAATATTAATACTCTGGAATGTCGCTTTTTCACTAGAAACAAGTTAGTATTAAATTAAAATTGAAACTAACATGATAATACCCGAAGTTATTGCAATATTGCTTCTTGGTTTGGGTTAGATAGATGAGGAAGGTAAGGGAAGGTTCATGAGTTACATATGTGGCTATGGAATTGCTAGTATTTCATTTTCACTTAGTTAGCGATCTTTCATGTATAAGTGGGCAACTCTTACACGCAAATTGGTAACGACTATGGTTCACATTTCACTAACATAATAAGGATTTATTTGGATTATAAGTGAAAATTATATTATGTCAAAAATTAATTATGTGTATAATTAATTATTATTATAATTGATAATAGCATAATTAATTTTTGTTTGGATATACGGTTGAAAAGTAATTTTAAAGATAATGTTTTATGGATAAAAATTATTTTTTATAGTATAAATTTAAATAGTATAAAAAGAAAATAAATTATAACTAAAAGCTTTTTTCAACCAGCTCCAAATTTCTGCTTATTTAAAAAGAAAAAATCTATTTATGGTTATTAACAAAAATATCAAAAAATTTAATCGTTTTATCAAAATTTAACCGGACATAATAATTAAGCCTCCTAAAAAAAGTTGTTTAACATTGCATCCAAACATGCTTTTAACATATAAGATTTTTTTTTATCCTATATAACTTTATACACCTTAAGAGTTTTCTTTTTATATATCTTTCCATTGAGGATACTTTTTACTTGACGAAGATAAATTAAATTCCTATAATATAGAGATTATCGAAATAAATTTTGTCTTTATTATCAAAATCTTTTTAACCAATTATGGGGTTTAAAGATTCTTATTGTTAATAAATTGCACAAAATTAAAAGAGACTAAGTTTTTTTATCATGTGCGATTTTAAACAAATTGAAAATATTAGAATATAAATTTTAACAGAGAAATAGAAAGTTTAAATGAAACATTTAAAGTTTTAAATTTATATGAAGTGGTTATCGGATGGTCACGAAATGTTGCCCTATTCCTTTAAACAAGTGATTTAACCCCCACGACCCCACATATGTGATTGAAAGACAATGTAAGTTATCACAATGTCACACCTCATGGTTGTAGTTGTTATTTAAAATTTATATAGAAATTGTAATGGATAAAAGGACTTTATAAAAATATTTTTTTTAACCTGTACAATATTGTACAATATCAAAATAAAATGAATGGTAAGTAATAAATGCTTATTAAAATATAAGTCAATTAATTTTTGGCTTTCATCAAAAAAATTTCTCTTTTAAGATGTTTAACCAGTGCAATATATATTGCACATGTTAGAAAATTCCTTATAAAAACAACGAAAATAAAAGACCAAGTTGGTCTCTGACTTTGTCACAATCATTCAAAATGGTCAATGACTTTGTTTTCTGTCCTTCAAAAAGGTCCTTGTCATTAACCAACACTAATGGAATCATTATGGGGCACGTTGTATCAGTGAACGAAAAACTAGCATTTTGATCCATGATAAGTTGAAATTTTGAAAGTGATCATTTTTGTCCTGCTCACTCCTTTCCTCCATTTTTTTCCTGGCAACCCACTCATTTTAAATCAAGTGTTTTTGGTCTTGTTTAATCGTCAATATAAGAGATACAAAAGCCCTAAATCAATTTCACCAATAAGTCTTTAAATTGTGTAAAATCAGTGGACTTTCCATTTTTCAACTATTGTCACAAATTCTTGTATTATATATCATCAAATCAAGCGATAATATAGGATTTTCAACAATGATTCAAAGGTTAACAAGAGCCATAAACTAATTGCATCTATTAATTACTAAGCCTAAATAAATCTTAGAATTTCTTGTCCGTCTCGCGTGAGAAATAAATAGGGTTCAAAATTAAAATTATCATTGCATACAACATTGAATCAAGCAATATAAAATGGGTTTTAATTGTGGTACATAGAAAAATGAAAGCCCTAATTCAATTTTAGAAAGAAAAAAAAAAACTTTCAATCAATGTAATTTTTAGGTCCATCATAACATTGATATTATGTGTGTGAACGAAAACGAGACTAAGCGAAGGAAGAAGAGTGAATAGGGATGAAAATGACCATTTTTAATTTCTCAAAGACCAAAGCGCTTGATTTCCGTCGAACCTGGATCCTCTCCAGCCATCTAACATCGCATTCTCCTCCAACCCATATCCCTACCTTTCATCCATTTCTCTTTCTTTATTAATTTTGTGTGCAATAACAAATCAATGGTTAAGATTTTGTTGGATGGTGCTACACCAAATAAAGTGTTGGAGGGAATTCAATGGCATTTTCGTCAGCTAATTAATACAACACTGTTTTCGGCTTCACCGTTACACTTAATATACCACATCATGAATCTGTTAACATATATTAACGATAGAAATAATTTTAAATGATAAAAGATAAAGTTAGAGATCATTTTACAACTTTGTGCATACCTCTTAAAAGCTTAAACATTTAAACTAAAAAATATTTATATTTACTTAAAGACAAATAGCATTTATTGCACTAAGGACATTATTATTGAAAGAGCTAAATATAATAAAACGACGTTGAAAAATATAATTTTTGTATTGTTAAAAGACCGAATGATCTGTGCTTTTAATTTTTAAGCAAAAGTGTAGGTCAAATATACCTTGTATCTCTTATGCATATTTCATTTTAGTCCTATATATTTTTTGGGTTACATTTTGGTCCTATATCTCTTATAAACATTTCATTTTGGTCCAATCCATCAACTTCGTCATTCTGTTATAAGGGAATTTGACTCTATTCTTATTAGAGTTCATGTGTATATTATGGTTTTTCTGGATTTGAAGATAAATGACGTAATTGACTCTATTCTTATTAAATCAATTCTATTAACGAGAGTGACGGAATTGACGGATGAAATTAAAATAAAACGTTTATAAGAGATACAAGATCAAAATGTAACCCAAAAAAGATATAAAATCAAAATAAAATGAATATAAAAATTACATGATCAAAAGATATATTTGACTAAACGGATAAACAATCGTAGTTATTATAAATTATAAGGTGAAAAATATGGAGACACGTCATCAAGTACTCTATTTTTTTTAAAAAAAAAAACCCGTCATCAAGTACTTTGTGTCCACGAATCTTCAACACGTACTTGTTGCTTTCCTGCTCTTGGTTACCACTTACCAGTTTGGATTTGAAATCAAGTTTCACATCAAGTATTCTAATCCCACGTAAGCATCGCCATTAATCTATTGTTTGATGGACGAGGATAAGGTAGGGAGATTAGGGGCGTTTAATTTGTATTTTTATTTTCTGTTTTCAGTTTAATTTTATTTTTTAGAATTTTATAAAAGAAAATTTAAAAATGTTGAAAAATGAAAATTCAAACCAAACAACTTCTTATATATTTGAAATTGCTGCAATGTATTTTTTTTTTAAAGTAAATTCTACCATATTCTAATATATTTGATATTTTCAATAACAAACTTAATTACTTTTATAAATTTATATAATATATAACTTAATTAAAAATATCTTATAATATATATGGAACAGAGTGAGTATTATTATTTTGTAATACTCCATTAACAATTCACGACGAGAGAATCTATGTTCGAATCTTACTTATGTCAAATTATCGAAAACCAACACTATCTAGAGAATACGAAGGATAACAGTCTCATCATAAATAAAAAAACTCGTAATTATAAAAAAAAAATAAAAAAATTGAAAATCCAATGTCAGTACCCTTGAAAAAAAGTGAGGGATGTAGGTAAGCCCCCATTCCTTCCACAGCTACCATCCCAATCCCAAATCCCAACATTTTCACTATAAATGAAACCAAATAAGTGCTTCCCATCCCAACTATTACTCACATTATTCTCATATCTTTATTTTACAACTCTCTTTCAATTTCTCCATTCCTCCGTGTGCGTTCGCACGTGCGTCTCCTTCACCTTTCGAAAATGGGTTCACTACCCAATTTGGAAACTCCCCCTTTGAGCTGCAGAATCTCAACCGTAGTTCCCGCTACTCCACGAGGCGACCAAAACGCTGCGTATGACCTCAACTACACGGACCTTCTCATGAAGCTCCATTACATCCGACCCGTTTATTTCTTCAGCTCCGAAGCCGTACAAGGCCTCTCCATCGCTGACTTGAAGAGGCCCATGTTCCCGCTACTCGACCCGTATTCACACGTGTCGGGTCGGATCAGGAGATCCGAATCCGGAAGACCGTTTATAAAGTGTAACGACGCTGGGGTGCGTATCGCGGAGTCGCACTGTGAGAGAACGCTGAAAGAGTGGTTTGATGAAAACGGTTATTCTGTTGATGGCCTTGTCCATGATCACGTGCTTGGTCCTGATCTTGGTTTCTCTCCTCTTGTTTTCGTTAAGGTACATGATGAACTTAATTTTGATACTTAACATTTTTTATTTTTATATTATTTTTAATAAGTATCAAGTGTTCTGGGTATGTTAGGCACGACCATTATAATCAGTTTTTTTTTTTTTTAATGTTCAACCGGACATAACGATCCATAGTATAATATCAGTTTTTTTAACTCCAAGTGTTTATACTAGTATATGCAAGTTAGATAAGAATTTATAGATATATATTTTTTTTTAAATAGAAAAACACACGTGATGAATTTAAAGGAGTAATTGAGTGTTTTAGACACTTATTTTATAGTGACAAAATATTTTAGTTTATAATATTGTAAAATATCTAAATTAGTTTTTGATTTTATATTTTTTAAATAACATTAACAAAATATATATATATATATCACGTTAGGTTATCGTATCATATACGTACATTAAAGAAATAAAAGTAGAATTTCCATTTAAAATTACATATATTAAATGTGTTTTATGTCACTAATATAATAAATAATTTCCTTTGTAAATAAAAATATATTATAATAATAATTTATTAACATGTGCATCAATCATATACATACAGATATTATTATTTGGGTCTTGATATCTTGTGCCTTAAGAACATAGTTAAGATTATTAGAAGTAGAAAAATAATCACAAGAGTATATTGTTTTGTCTTTCGAGAATAAAAAAATTACACATTCTAATATCTTTTTAAAACATTTAGATTCTTAAATAATGCTACTAAGATATCATTTGCATTCTACTTATCATTACGAGTTCTGGAAAACTAGAAACGAACGTGTCATCATAATGGAGTTCTATTACACGTTATTTTCTTACCAATAAACTTCACGTAAGGTTGTTTTACCCTTTAATTTTTCTCTGTTATCCACTGTCCACATGCATGATTGATGATTCTCTGTTTCGTATATACAGAAAAAAATGTACAAATGATATCCCCGTAGTTTTATCTTTTCTTAATACAAGTTTTATCTATGATATTCATAGATAAGTATGTTTGAGTCTTAGTGTCTTGAATCTAGTAATATATATAGGGGGCGGACTCAGATGAAAATGTGATGTTATATGGAAGTCAGATGAGCAAATAATTGAATTCTATTATTAATAGTTGAGATTAAGAGTTCATTTATTTTCGTTTATTTCGTAAAATAAACAATTATTTATTTGTGTGAAGTAAAAACATATAAATCGAGACAAAAATCAATAGTTAAAATTATTAATATGTAAAAACCGAAACGATCCAATGGAAGTAAATAATTTTGGGTCCGTTTAGTTTAGATTTTAGTATAATAAAAAGGAAAAAACACATAAATCGAAATAAAAATCAAAGGTTAAAATTATTGATGTACAAAAATTGAGATTATCCAATTAAAATAAATAATTTTAATTTTAATCAAAATTATTTTTAATCAAAATAAAATTCAAAATAAATATACCCTTTAACTTTGGTAAATGTGACCCAAACCAAATTTAGAACAAACAGAACTATACTTATTTGGTATACAGTGTCTTAAGGACACTAATTAAGGTTACTAAAAATAGAAAAATAATTACAATAACACATTGTTTTATTTCTCGAGAATAAAAAAAATTACAAATTCCAATATCTTTTTACTATATTTAAATTCTTAAATAGTGCCTTCAAAACATTAAATATGATTTACCTACTTATTTTGATATACCTAATTTCTCTTGCACTTCTTTTAAGTCTCTTTTTTCATATTTATTTTTGTTTATTATCACAACATTTCTTTTTCTTTCTTCCTTCTCTTTCATCCTGTACTTTAATTTTTACACTAAATTGAGCCTGTAATATATACACGCACGGACACTTTTTTGAATGTCTTTCATTGTCAAACTTTAATGGTCATATTTGAAAAGATACTTCAAAAGAGACATCTGCTTCATGTATCAAGAAATTTCTCGCTGATTTTGTCGGTTTTGGTTTTGTGAAAAATGTCATTAAAAATGTCAATGTATAGTCCGTAATCTATGCGTGATAAAGTTACTTTTTAAATCGTTGAATCACTTCACTTGTCTTAGAAGTTTTTTTTCTTTAATAAGTTAACTGCAATTATAAGAATTTGAATTGAGGAATTACTGTTTAAAGTTACATTTGTCTTAGAAATGAAACGCACTATAAACTATATATATAAATAATTTCTTTTGAGTAGTAATTTTTATTATATTTGGGTTTGAACTTAGTTCATTCCAAAAATTGAGTTCATATGACTCCTACACCATTTATTCTATGAGAGTTTTCTTTCTAATTTATGTATGACTTCATCTTAATAATTCTAAGTAAAAATCTTTCCATTTTTAATATTTGAATGAGATTAAATAACTTTTCATTTGTCTAACACTCTCTTAGATCCCCCATTTAAAACAACATAAATGCATGGTAAATCATTAACTCATTTTTAATAGTAAAATAACGCACATTTGTTTTTGAGAACAAAATTGAGAAAATGAAAAATAATTGCACATTAATTTTAGGGTTAAAATATGTTTATGGTCTCTTTAAATATTAAAATTGTTTTATTTGATCCCTCTAAAATAAAAAATTTGTTTTGATCCTTGCCAAAAATTGATTTTTCCTATTTGATCCTCACAAAAAATTGATTTGTTCATGTTTTGTGCATCTGGTCACCTAATAGAGAGACCAAACACAAACAAACAATTTTTTCACGAGAATTAAAAGTGACACTTTATTTAGAGGGATCACAAACATATTTTAGCCTTAATTTTATAATGGATTTTTAACTTCTGTAACTTTTTACTATGTATTTGGCATATAAAAGAATATTAGTATTTTTATAATAAAATTTTTTATTAGGAAAGATAAAAATAATTTTTTAGTTTTTAGTATTATACAATAAATGTCCTACTTTTTAGAATTTTTTTCTAATTTCAATATTTCAATCTGTATGGAATTTTACATAATAAAAAACATTAAGTTTTAGTAGAGTATAGGATGATAGTAATAAAAAAGGAATAAAAAAATACTCTCATTCTTGAAGAAATAAATATTTTATAGAAACTAGGGCCTCTAAAAGCTTATAGAAAGTGTCTTATAAAAAGAATTATAAGGAGTATATTAAATAATGATAAATTTAGTAAATTATAAGAATACTAATTTTTTTAAAAATCAATGCATTAAATGAATTAACTATATATTTTCTCAATTCTCAGATATTTTTTAAAAAAGGTCTAGAGATTGAGGGAGCAGTACTACTTGATGCTTTGTTTGGATGGGGAGGAAATTTGTGAGAAAAGAATTATGAGAGAAAGAAAATGGAGAGGAGAGAAGTATAAGAGAAAATGAAAAAAATTAAATGTATTTGATTTAATGGAAAATTAAAAAGAAATGACTATGATTGCATTGACTAATTTGTGCTTATCTAAAAAAAATATACCTCTAATATAACTCTAACTAAAAGGAAAGAGGGAATTAAAAAACTCTCCCTCCAAAAGTTAATTTTTTTAGGTTGTGAGATCCATTTATTTTTTGCTTTCATTTCCATTTTCATGCCCATGCCATGACCAAACAATAGAATTTCTATATTTGCTTTAAAGTTTTTTCTCTCCAAATTATTTTCTTTCTGGTTCCATAGAACCAAACAGGGGTAAAAGCACTAAATAGTAAAGCCCATGAAAAAAACACGAAAGAGTACAAGCTTATAAAAATCTCAAGATATGTTGGTTGAGAAGTATGGAAGAAAGTGCCAAAGTGGGGCATGTAGTAGTAAATTCTAACAGAAGTCAGTATGAATCATGATCGATCGCACTGCCTTTGACGCTGAACAAAATTTATTGCAATGCTGTGCCGACTGGGGAAACTATTCAAACAAGACTAGCAGGACTCCCCAATTTCATATTAGGTGTTATCCAAAATTTTAAATTGGGGTTTGAAATGTGACGATGGGTTATCAAAATCGTATTTGATTGCAATTGTGGTTCGTAATAACCATATTTAATTTCATTTAATGTAACGCGATCGTAACCGCTACGTGACCGCAACTGCAATTCAAAACTTTGGTGTTGGTGTTGTTTTAAAAAGAGTATGGAGTAGTATATGATATGATGATTATGATGATTATGATCTACGTACACTGATGGAGTGTATTAGTTGCATTAGATAGTTTATTATTTAAAATACTACCCGTTTGGATGAAATCAATTGGAAATCTTTTTAGTATGGATTTGATTGTATAAAATTTTGTTTTGATTAAAATTATTTTTTGGTCAAAGTTAGAAATACTTATTTTCATGTGAATTTTACTAGAATATAAACGAAACACACACTGCATCAGTAACATTGAGATAATGATTTATTTAGAAGTTTGTGTTTATTAAACCAAATCCCTCGCCTAGTAACCCAAACTTGAATCAACTGAGTTGCTGGTATATATGTTTTGTTATTTTTGCAGTTCACATGGTTCAGATGTGGAGGATTATCTTTGGGACTAAGTTGGGCTCATGTTCTCGGAGATGCATTTTCAGCTTTCAACTTCATCAGCAAGTGGAGTCACGTACTCGCCGGTCACGTGCCTCCAAAATCTCTTCACGTGCCAAATATCAACCAACCTCAATTCCCACCTAATTCCGTTACTGAAAATCCCATGTCTATAAAGAAAACCAGAATTGTTGGGGAGTACTGGCTCGCTTCTAATGACCACAAAGTGGCCTCTCACACTTTTCGCTTCACTTGCAAACAACTTCACCATTTGGTAACAACAAACAACTTCAAGATCCATAATAATAATAGTAACACTTCATATTTCGAAATGATTTCAGCGTTGGTGTGGAAATGTGTATCACAAATCAAGGGAGATTTTGGACCAAGTGTTGTGACAATTTGTACAAGTGCCTCTAATCGCACGGAAAATGAATTCCCTAGTAATAATAGCTTGGTTTTTAGCAAAGTTGAAGCTGATTTTGCTAATGGGAAATTTGAATTGTCAGAATTGGCTAGATTGATTGCTGAGAAGAAAATTGTTGAGAACCATGTGATGGAGAAGTTAGTTGAGGGAGATCAAGGGAAAAAGGATTTTATTGTTTATGGAGCAAACTTGACATTTGTGGATTTGGAAGAAGGTGATTTTTATGGAGTGAAGGTGAATGGACATAGGCCAGTTATGGCGAATTGTACGTTTCGCGGGGTGGGTGATCAAGGGGTAGTTTTGGTACTTCCGGCGCCAGAAAACAACGACAAAGATGGTGGTGGTGATGCAAGGATTGTGACGGTTTCTCTGCTTGAGAAAGAACTAGACCAGCTGAAAGATATCCTAGGAAGAGAATGTGGTATATACTAATATTGATTCCTCAAAATATAATTTCTTTAAGTTGTGTGCATTATTTTCTTTCTTTTTTTTCATGTTTTTGCTAATTAAGTCTGTTTGGTGTGTCTGTCAACAATAACATAATGGTTTGGTTATTAAGTGTCTGGTAAGAAATTGGAAAAAGAATCATTTGTGACAGTTATACTTTATAATAGTTTTAGTTTTTCTGAGGTTTTAATTTATTATTTTATTAAGAATTTTAAATTTTATTTAAAAAATTTATGTTTGATCTAATTTTAATACGCTATAAAACAAACTCTTCAACAGATTTTTATAAGCAAATATACACTCACACATATTCTAAACTAAATCTCTTAAATTTTTACAGTTAAAGTTCGAACATTAGACCTCTCTCAAACTACTCTCTATGTTTTAAGTGTTTTCAAAATAAAATTGGCTACAGCCCATTTGCTATGAGTTGGCTTCTCATGTTTATTGTTAATTGTCCATTGTCTTTGAAGCATGTTATGAATGTGCGTTTTAAATAGCTTGTACTGAGGCATTTCCTGAAGCAAAATTAACAATACTTTGGACAGCTAATAGAGAGTATGTCTACAAATCTATTTTCTAAATGAAAAAGTATCATATAATTCCCATATTTCTGCTATCTATTAGGTATGTTGTTGCAGATCCTAAACTAATGTTCGGTATTGGTAATATTTTTTCATTCATGAAAAATTCACTTAATCATAATCTATCTATATTTGATATTATAAAGTATAAACAAATGTAAGTGAGTCTTCTTAGTTTTTTTTTTTTTTTTTTGAGTAATCCCAAGTTAAGAACTGAGTGTCACTTGCCTAAAATACACAATTCTGATAAAAAGTAGTTATAATTACCTCTTGTACCAAATATACCTCTTTATGGATCCTTTAGCCAGATTCCAAGCCTCCATGTATATTGAGGCTTAGCTTTTGTTTGTTTATAAGGTGAAACACGGCAAAAGTATTTTTATTACTAATAATTTTAAATCCTAACGTAAATTTAACGGAAATAAAAAAATTTACTTCCGTAAAAAATACTTTCAGAATTTAGTATAAAATATAAAAAAGAGTCTATATCCAACAATCACCCAACTTTCAAACATCTTTTGGATAATTGAAATTGTATTACTTGGGAGAAGCTTCCATGATGCTCAGCAGGAAACCTAGCACTTTTGAGTGAGTGACAATTTATTTAAAATAACAATGATAAAATTAACGGTGATTATTATGATAAATAAAAAAAATAGTTGAGGAAAAAAGGGAAAAATTGAAAGTTAATTTTTTTGAATGTGTTTGGAATGAATTTGAATGTAAGGTTCATTTAAGGTATACCCATTAAAATGGGGAGGACAGGTCCTCCTCAAGTTTACGGCCGTTGGATTTGAATAATTTAAAATAAATGTACAAGATTTACACTTGTTACCTTGAGGACCGGTTAGGCATAATTTTTTAAAAATTTGCAACTAGCCCCTTCATTCCTTTTTTTTTTTGACCATTTTTTGTCAAATTTTTTTTGGACAAAAAAGAATTAAGTGGTGCAGTTGAATATCAAACTCCTCCTCATTTCAAAACCAAAGCAAAGCAACATTGACCGTCTCAGGTAACCTTGTGGTTGGATAAATGCAAAGTAAAATAAAATAACAAAAAATAGTGTCAAACATCTCCATTAGTAATTATTAAATTTTCAACCATCTATCTCAATTTTTCGACAATGTTGTTTCCACTTTTCATTATTGAAGTCACTTTCGGTTCTCGTCAACAATCATTAGATTTGAATCACCTGCATGAATTACTAGTTCACATTAGCACAACATAAACCAAGTGGGAGTGATAACTCTAGCGCTAAAAAGGAAAAGATTTTATCGAGGACGAGAAGTCTAAAATTTGGAATTTTATTTTATTATAGGAATTAGAGATTAGAAAAATAATAAGTAAAGATATATAACATTGAAAAAATACAAAGACTATTCTATATAATTTATAAAAACTTCTCTCCAACTTATAATTGTAGGTCATTTTGTGGGGAGGACGTGCCCTCCTCTTTTTAAATAATAGACCGTATTTGGAGGAATGAACGGAGACTCAATAATTCAGTGCATGTTTGGTAAAATGTTAGTGATGTAAGGAATTGATTTTGATTAATTAGTTAGTGCATGTTTGGAAAACTGTTGAGTTGGAGCAGAATTGATTTTATAGAGCCAAAATCGATTTTGATTGATAAATCAGCTGTTTGTTTTTGCGTTGAGAAAAAGTTAAAATTGATTTTGGGCTACCAAAATTGATTTTGGCTGAAGCAAGGTTAGACTTGCTTTCACGTTGAGTTGAAAAATTTACACTATATTTTTACTCTAAACTTGATTTTGAGAAAAAAATCGCTTGACATAAATTACGTTACTTTAAAATCAATTTTACACGAAATCAATTATATAAAATCACGTTGATCCAAAATCAATTCTACCAATGCTAAACCAAGCACACACTTAGTTGTTTGGTTATAAATTAGGGGAAATCTAAAATTAATTTTGAGTTGTCAAAATTGATTTTGGGAAAAACAAGGCGAGTCTTACTTTTACGTTGGATTGAAAATTTACATTGTATTTTTACTCAAAACTTGTTTATAAGTCAAAATTTCCCAAACATAAATCACGTTACTTTAAAATCAATTTTACACAAAATCAATTCTTTAAAATCACGTTAATCTAAAATTAATTATACTACCACTAAACCAAATACACCCTTAGGTAGCATTTGGTAGATGGACAGAACATAATGGAATGGGATGGAACATAAAAGAATGCGTGTTGTGTTTCGTGACTATGGAACAAAACAATACCATATGTCTTATTTTGCACTTAATGCTGATTAAAAATATAGAAAATACTATTTATATTACATATATAAGTCTACTTTACTTGATACAACATATAAAATTAAATAAAAAAATAAAATGGTACATTATTTAATATTTTTTTTTAAAAATTATGAACATAATTAAATAATAGTTTTAAATTTTGTTAATTTTTATATTAGTATTTTATGAAAATGTTTTTAAATTATTATACAAAATTCTTATGAGGAATATAATTATTAAATATAATTTTAAAAATAATTATTAAATATAATTTATGTTGAATATAATTTTATTATATAAATTTTTAAAAAAAATATCTTTCAAAACTAGTTTTTGTTAAAATAAAAAATAATATAAGATTTAAGAAAGTTAAACTTATATTATTTTGTTAATAAAAAATTAATGTTCTTTCTTATAAACTAAAAAAATTATAATATAACTGGTATTTAATGCAAAATTCTTTTTTTGTAATTATTTATAAAAATAAAAGATAAAAATGTAGGGTAATACTACTTTGTTGCTTTCATCGCCCATTTACATGAAAAAAAAAATTGACGGCCATTGTTTTTCATTTTTTCCCTCTTTCTTGAGCATTATGGGAGAAAATAATGATTAATAATTTTGTGAGAGTTTGCACAAAGTATTTGTTAATTGATCACAAAATATCGTTCAATTCTGACTAGTTATATGTAGCCTTTACACATTTAGTTGATAGAATAGGTGAGCTTTTAATACGCCACACTTTATGATTATTTTTCATTAAATAGTTATATATTTTTTTAAAAAAAGAAAAATAAAAACGGTTAGGGTGTCTATATTAAAAAAATTGTTTTGAAAACTTGTATTTAAAATTTGATTTATAAAACCCTGCAAACTTCTCTGTCCCAAAATTTTGAGAGTATTTAATTCCAGAAAAATGTTTTTAAAACAAATAATGAAAATTATTTTGATATGTTCTAAAAAATAGTATTCTGTTTGAAAAAATAAAACAGATTTGAAAAAAAAAATTAATTAATAGCAGAATGATCATCATAAAGTGAAAAACCAGCAAACAGATTTCAAAACAAGCAATCAATTTACCATAAATAAAATTAAAACAGATTTGAACAACTATTTTAAAAACTGTAATATCAAACTAATTTTTATGTTATTCGATTTTCTCTTTTAAGTTGTTTTTAAAAATGGCTTTACAATTTATAAAGCAGTATTTATTTTTACAATAAAAAACAACGAAACAAGTTCATTGTGTGCTGACATTTTGTTTTGTTGTTTTTTGTTTTCGTGAGATGAGTTAAAGGTAAAAGTAAAACAATAAAGGCAAGAAGAGAAAGGTAAACCAAAGTTAACACGAGCAACTTTTTTGGGGGTAAATTGTCAACGGCAAGAGGCGTCGTTGGCTGCGATATATCGCATTTATCGTAACTCGCGATTTTGCAAAGTCTCTTAAACCCGAAAACGACACCCATTGTCAACAAATGGGAAGTGACCCCAATTTTCTGGTTTAGCTCTCTTTCTCCCTTCCCTTCGCACCATTTCTTCTTCCCTCTCTTTCCCCATTTCCCTCTCCGATTCCAGAAAGAGAGCTTCAGCTTCAGAGACCAAATCCACCACTGAAACGCACCGTTTCCGGATTTCAACTGTTATTGACTCTGTTGACTCCATGTCTTCCAATTCCGATTTGGTCCGCGCCATTGAGTCGGCGCTCGGCGTTTCCCTCGGCGATTCCGTCTCCGATTCGCTGGTTCTCATCGCCACCACCTCTGCCGCCGTCATAATTGGCCTCTTGGTGTTCCTCTGGAAAAAATCGTCGGATCGGAGCAAGGAGGTGAAGCCGGTGATCGTGCCGAAGTCGCTGGTCAAGGATGAAGACGACGAGGTTGACGTTGCCTCGGGCAAGACTAAGGTTACTATCTTCTTCGGTACTCAGACTGGTACCGCTGAGGGATTTGCTAAGGTATAATTATTTATTAATTTATTTATTTATTTTCGTGCTTTGGTCATTGTTGTTTTCAACTTGTGTCTTTTCTTTGTGTGGAAAATATGTTGCAGGATTGTTCATAGGTGTGATCGAATAATCGAATGTGTTGGATCTTAGAATTATTCCTCTAAAAACGAGGATACTTTTATTTTTTCTCGTCCTTTACGTCGTTATAGCTCAATAGTTTATTTATTTTCGTTGATATGTTCTTCCTGTCTGAATTTTGTTTTTTTCCGGGAATAAACTCTCTGTGGTTGTGTACATTGTTTATTAAATGATGCTATGTGTTTTGGTGCTGAGAAATTGAATTTGTTGAAGGAAGAAGATATTACTGTCCGAGTTTTGCTTTGTGTTCTGTGGTGGTTTATGCTGGGTTATGATAGTGATGTTGTTGGGGAAGTTTTATGGCAGCTCTTTTGATGTTTAAGGACTTTATGTTTTTGTTTGATATCTTCATTTGTTATAATAGGACAGTTTGAAAACAATTCATTGTAGTCATGCCATAGTTGAAATCTTCAAAAGTGTTAGTCTCTAGGACTCTTCAGCAGTTAGTAGTTTAGGTTTGTTTTTTTAATCTGCTAGCTTAGGGTTTTGTAAATTGAAAATTTTAATATTTTATATTTACTATCAGTGTTGTGCTTGAGACATTGATTGTTTTGCAAAATAAGTTCAAAATAGTCAAACACTTAGGCTTAGGGTTTTTTTCTCCCTCTCTTGTCTCTAATGTAAATGCCTTTCTTGAGGGAAGCAAATCCTGCACTTTTTGTGGCTTTCTGCCCTATATGTAGTTGGCTCATTGTGAATACTATATTTAGCTAGAAAAGGATTGCAGCTTATGCACATGTACTGTTCAAAAAGGTGAAACTAATTTGCCCTTTTCCACAATGCTTGGAATGATCATTCCTGGGCTAGTAGTCTATCTTTAAATCTAGAGAAATATGTGTGCCAGCGTTATATAAATGTTTTTTTTTTTTTTAATTTTAAATTGTAGGCATTGGCAGAGGAGATCAAGGCAAGGTATGAAAAAGCAGCTGTCAAAGTTGTTGATCTGGTAAGTTGAATTGAAATGAAAATTGGGTAATCTCTCCATTTTGTTTGTAGATTTGTGGGCCAAACCTTCTTCCCTTTTTCCTATCTTAATAAAATGTTTGATTTCTGGCTAGAGGCGTTCTTGAAGAAATTTGGCATCATTCTGCAGGAACTTCAATTTATGAAATATAGTTTTGGCTTAAGTGTTTGATGATTGATGTATTTAATTTGAACTAGGATGACTATGCAATGGATGATGATCAATATGAGGAGAAGCTAAAGAAAGAGACTCTTGCATTCTTCATGCTGGCAACGTAAGATTTATGCACAATAAAATTATTAAAACAATTTTATGCATTATTGAAATATCTGGTGCTTATGATGTATTTGGATATGGCAGTTATGGAGATGGAGAGCCGACTGACAATGCTGCAAGATTCTACAAGTGGTTTACCGAGGTTCATACCTATATATGTACTTTCTATTTGAGTAAATCCTAAATCTTCGTTCTGTCTTTATCTCTGCATGTCTCTTTCTCTGTTTTGTATTTTTGTAGTTTATATGAATTACATAAGTGCTTCTAAGTTTTGGCGGGTCTTAATTTTAGGGGAAAGATGAGAGGGGCACCTGGCTTCAACATCTCACGTATGGTGTTTTTGGCCTAGGAAACAGACAATATGAGCATTTTAATAAGGTAAAAATCGATGGATTTCATTTTTTATTAAATTATACAAAAAAATTCTTCTGATTTTGATACTGTTGTTTCAAAACAGATAGGTAAAGTTGTTGATGAAGAACTTAGTGAACAAGGTATGTAATGTCATCACCTGTATTTTCAAAAGTAATAAATAGGTGATCTATCTCATTGTTTTTGCATGGAGCCATTGTTATTAATTAAAACTCAAGAGTATGATATGTCGCATCATTGTCATTTGTGTTTAAGATTTTTGTATTGCTTGTTTCATTTTGCCTGTTACTGCAAAAGTTAATCTACTTGTGCAACTCCCTTTTTCCTTTTGCTTAGTTGACTGGTGCTTCACTCCATTAGATGCAATGTATTTAATAAGCCTTCCTAGAAGTCCAATGGGTGAAAAATGTATGTTAAAGTTGGAACATTCAGAAAATACTTTAGATTGTTCGTTAGGCAATCTTACTACAATATCTTGATTCTAAATATATGAAACACACAGTCCAGCTTGCACTTTCATTTCACTGACTAAATTTAATAACATAATTCATGTTTCTTAACAGTCTAGGAGCAGATTATCTTAAGCTTGATATTTCTTCAGATTTATATTTAATACTGAATAGATGGATAGCTAATAAAAGCTTGTACCCTGGTTCTGAAGTTTAGATATTAACTTTAGAATGTTTTCAAAGTAGTTACTGACTTCGCATTGATATATGCTTACATACAATTTTGTGCTTGTGGTAGGTGCAAAGCGTCTTGTTCCACTCGGACTAGGTGATGATGATCAATCCATTGAGGATGACTTCTCTGCCTGGTAGTTACATTTCTCATGCTCCTTTTATCCATCTATTGATTAATTTGTATCTAAAAGTGTAGTATGCACTAGGCTGTACATAAAAACTGTATGAAATGTTGCTACTGTTTTTTGTTTTTTGTTTTGTTTTTTTGTTTTGTTTTTTTGTTTTTTTTTTTCATTTAAGACATGGTGAACTGGCTTTTGCTTTGCAGGAAAGAATCCCTGTGGCCTGAGTTGGACCAGATACTCCGAGATGAGGACGATGCAAATACTGTCTCTACTCCCTATACAGCTGTTATTGCCGAATACCGAGTCGTGATTCATGACCCCACTGTCTCACCGTCCTATGATAATCACTTAAACATGGCCAATGGGAATGCTGCATTTGATATTCATCATCCTTGCAGGTGGTTAGAGTTGGGCATGCTGATTTTATGACCATTCTTACTAAACAAGGCTAAAACAAACCCGTTGTTTCTTTTCTTGAAGGGTGAATGTTGCTGTTCAAAGGGAGCTTCACAAGCCTGAGTCTGATCGTTCTTGCATACATTTGGAGTTTGATATATCAGGAACTGGCATAACGTAAGTTGGACTGTGTGTTTCCTTTAAAATAACCATATAATTTTTTCTTGGTAAACGAGAACAAAAGATAATGACATTTGTTAGCAACTTGACATTGGTCGATTATAATTATTTTGTTTTGTTATTGACTTTAAATGCATGTTGTTAATAATTAAAAGGCGATCGGATTATTAATTTATGAGGTTCCCACTTCCCACTATAAGTGGGCTTGGGATCTTGGGGAGGATAGATGCATACAGTTTTATCTCCGCAAGTTGAGAGCCTATTTTTAGGATTTGAGCCTGTGACCTCCTGGTCACAAAGCAGCAACCTTATCATTGTAATTGATGTTTGTTTAATAGAAGCTGTAAAATTCTACAAGGGGGAGATTTACTGAGGAAATCGTTGTTAATGGTTTTGATCTGTGTAAATATGTCAGATAAAGTGCATGAAGCTTCATATGAAGGCATTCAATCTTGTAGACCTTGAATATGAAAAGATTATTAAGTTATCAACAATCAGTTATGACTGAAGTTTTGTCAACTCTAATTAGATGGGCTTTACCAAAAAAAAAAAAAACTCTAATTAGACGGCAACTAGCATATTCTGTCCCAAATAGTAGTATCTGATACTACTTTTTAATTATCTAATGATGTCTTTGTTTTGATCTTTCTCAGATATGAAACTGGAGACCATGTCGGTGTTTATGCTGAGAACTGTGATGAAATTGTTGAAGAAGCTGGGAAGTTGTTGGGTCAGAATTTAGGTTTGCTGTTTTCTCTCCACACTGATAATGAGGACGGCACTTCCCTAGGAGGTTCTTTGCCACCTCCTTTCCCTGGTCCTTGCACCCTGCGTGCTGCTTTAGCACGTTATGCTGATCTGTTGAACCCCCCACGAAAGGTTTTTAAATTATGTTCACGTTATTTGCTTATTATTTCTCTTTCCTTGTTGTGTACTTTATTGGTTTTCTGGTTATAAGAGTGTGCTTCAATAGGGATATTTCCTTGCTTTATAATTTAAAAAATTGAAGAAATCGTTACACATACTTCTCTTTCAGGCTGCATTACTTGCCTTAGCTGCTCATGCTTCTGAACCCAGTGAAGCAGAAAGATTAAGGTTCCTCACATCTCCTCAGGGGAAGGTAGAAAAATTGAAATTGCTAGTACTGTTTTATAAATTTTGTTTACAAATATGAATTTCTCTCGTTTCTGTGCCCTTTCAATGATGATTTTCAATTTATGGTTTCTAGGATGAATACTCCAAGTGGGTTGTTGGATGCCAGAGAAGTCTCCTGGAGGTGATGGCTGAGTTTCCATCAGCTAAACCTCCCCTTGGTGTGTTCTTTGCTGCAGTAGCCCCTCGTTTACAGCCTCGTTATTATTCTATATCTTCCTCTCCTAGGTGGTTATCTTATCCTAAAATATCCAAATGAAACTTGATAAGATAACAGCTGAAGAAATAATATTGCATTTTGAATTACTTGATTGTCCAGGTTTGCCCCACAAAGGGTACATGTTACTTGTGCCTTAGTATATGGTCCAACCCCTACTGGCAGAATTCACAAAGGAGTATGTTCAACTTGGATGAAGGTAGCGATTGCAATTGACACACTTCTCATGCTATCATGTTTCCCCTGTTTCAACACTGTGGATCATCTGTTGTCATGTTTGTGTTCCCCGAGGGTGTAATGCCCAATCTTGCTATCTTGTATCTAACTTTATCTTTCTCATAAATGAACAGAATGCTATTCCCTCGGAGAAAAGTCGTGACTGTAGCTGGGCTCCTATTTTTATTAGGCCATCAAATTTCAAGCTACCAGCTGACCATTCAATTCCCATTATTATGATTGGACCTGGTACTGGTTTGGCACCTTTCAGGGGATTTTTACAGGTATATGGATGTATGTACTTTCATAATTTTCATAAAAACCAGGCTGTCTGCTGGTGACAATATAGAAAGAAGAGGGTATGAGAATAGAATAGAAAGAGAAGGATAGGATAGAAACATTAAAATCAAGTAGATAATTATGTAATAATCAATCTCAAATAAATTTGCACCATTATACAAAGTACGACTCAATCCCAGTAAACACCTTCAAAAGATTACCGGCAATGGCCAAGTTTTTTATCCCTCGAAAGTTGGGTCAGTCTTATTACATACAAAAATTGCATTTATTACACTTACTCCCTTCTTGTTTTAAAAAAATACACAAACCCCCTGATGTCTGAAACTCCATTACACTTACCCCTTGAGACATTACACTTACTATATGACTTAACCGACCTCACCTGGTGGGATAAGATTTGTTGTTGTTGTTGTAGCAGTATTACTATTATATGACTAGATTTGAGAAATATTTTTATGTTTTTGAAGTGCTACACTTTTAATTTATGCTTTTTGTTTGTGTTGACTATTGACTATTGATTTTTCATAGATAATTTTAGTACTAAAAAAGAGGTATTGTAGACACATTAAAAAGAGAGCATATTTGATTTAACTATAACGTGGGCAATGAGTTCCTGTTTGGGTATATAGGTATCATTGGTTATAGGTAGTTGCTTTGTTTCAAATGTGAATATGCACATCGGTACACTAGTAAGTAGTAATCTACCAAACCCCTTCTTATACCATACCTGGCTAAAGGTTTTTTGAAGTGACAGCAGGAAGCGAAAATCTGCTGTTAACAGGAAGTGACAAATTGGTGCTTCGAGAGAGCAAAAGTGGAAGCAGATTTTTTTTTTCTTTTTGAAATTTCAAATTCTCTCTTTTACATTGTTCCTTCCTTTACAGAAGTGTTTTTTGGGAAATAATTTTAAAAAATTCACAGCTCTGTTAAACCGGCACACTGTATTATTGTAATTTGTGTATACCTACATTAATATTTAATAAACCTGAAATTTCTAATTACAAAATATTAGTGAAATATTCTTGTTCTTAATTCACGTTTTATCTTTTTTGATTTACCCAGGAAAGATTTGCCCTCAAAGAGGATGGTGTTCAACTTGGTCCTGCGTTACTTTTCTTTGGATGCAGGAATCGTCGGATGGTAAATTAATTGCTCGATGCATTTTCAGTCCAATTTGGTTTTCGGAACAATGTGTGATTTTCCAATTATTCTTTGTACAGGACTTTATTTATGAGGATGAGCTGAAGAATTTTGTGGAGCAAGGTTCTCTGTCAGAGTTGATAGTTGCATTCTCTAGAGAGGGGCCTGAAAAGGAGTATGTTCAACACAAGATGATGGAGAAAGTAAGTGCGAGTCGATGACTAGTGCCCTACTAGGGATCAAATGTTAGCATGTTTGGAAACCCTTCAATTTTGAGAAATCGCTTATTTTTCAAAAGTTCTCACAGAGTTTGTGAAAATAAACGATCATTTCTTTAAAATAAACTAATCCAAAGTCCAAACATGAACTTACTGGGTAAATTATTTTATAAGTATTGCATTTCTTCAATTTTATTTTGTGCAGGCAGCATATTTGTGGAGTCTAATTTCTCAGGGAGGTTATCTTTATGTCTGTGGTGATGCCAAGGGTATGGCCAGAGATGTTCATCGAACTCTTCATACCATTGTCCAGCAGCAGGTGCTGATTGTCTTTCATCTTCCTTCTTTTGCATAATACTTTCTGCTTTAGACTTGACTTTAGCTTTAATGAGTGCGGATTGACAGACTTGCTTGTGCTCTGTATATGTTGTCTTTAGTATTTCAAGGGACCATATATTGTTAATTTTAATCTTTAAATTATATATCTTTTTAAGCCTCTTTGCATAGCATCTCATTTACACTGCTATGTTATCTTCTATCCCTCCAACCCATGTATATCTTTATTTCACGCACTTACAGTCCTTCCTAATCAGATAAAACTCTTAAAACCATGTTTCTGGATTGAATTTCAGGAAAATGTGGACTCATCGAAGGCAGAGGCTATAGTGAAAAAGCTCCAGATGGATGGACGTTACCTTAGGGATGTCTGGTGATTTTTGTGATTTTTCATCTCTCTGGATTGTGGTATGCATGCTGTTAGATATGCTAAATTCAAGATCGACTCTGAAGGGTATTTTTGAGAGTAACCACTGCTTCTGCAGTATTTTAGGTCACTGACGGTGGAGGATAAATAGGTTTTCTTGAGAAAGAAATGGTTTTAAGGACATTTGTCTTTTTCTTTTCTTTTCTGCTATCTTCATATTCTCTTATCATAGGTTAGACCTCCGAAGTAGGATTATTTTTATGGGACTCTGTGACAGTTAAGTCTTAGGTTACGGTGGATGGTCATGCTCGTGTAATATTATTTATTAAGTGTAGGAATTGGTTACGAATATCTGTTTTATTAATCGAACTCATGTAATTTTTTTAAAAAATATAATGGATGTTAAGCTTAAAATCATTCACCGTAATACCTCTAAATCTTGATCTTACAAATTTTCAGGATCTTTCAAGATATCATAAACTTAAAAGGTGGATCATTACTATATTGAAAGCTTATTGTTATTTATAGTAGCTTGCACTATTCTTGTTTCCGTTTACATCTCGAATGTGAGGAGCAACAAAGCGAGGGAAGCCTATTAGGAGAAATAAGTGATGAGGCTTTCTTGCTAGTGAGACTGATAAAGGTTCTCATTGGCCAAGTTTATTGGATTTTTTCTTCTTCATCAACACTTATTCAGTAGTATTAGATTATGATTTATATAAAAAAATTTGTTGAAACAAATATAGCTTTTGAAAATGTTAAAAGTAAAAAAAAAAAAAAAACTCATCCTAAAACTTAATATTTAGAATTTATTTAGAAATGATGAATAACATTAGTACTTAGGTAGTAAATTCATTATACATAAATAACTGCTTTTTAAGGAATTCACGAAAACAAAAATCTCAGGTCTCAACACAGGTTGGTGTTTATGTACGCATAATTTCATTTCGAAGGGTTGTGCTTTTCTTTTCTTCTGGAAACCAAGGGTTGTGCTTTTCTTGTATATCTATTATTTTCGTTTGTTTTGAGGCTGTTTTTATCTTGCCGCTTTCGCGTCTTATTTAGGTTCGGTTTGGTAAAATTAGCTTATGGCTTATAGTTTATAGTTTATGGCTTATAGTTTATAGTATTTTTGTTTTTGTTTTTATCTTTTAACATTCCATGTATCTTATAGTTAGTTAGTAGGTGATAAGTTCTTTTTGGTTTTATGTTGGTTACTTTTGTAATGCACTCCTGGTGCTTTTAAGATTTATAATAATTTCCTTTTTTTTGCTGATAAAAAAAAAGTTTATGACTTAAAGCTTATAGCTTATAGTTTATGAGTAAGTGAAAATGTTTGATAAAATTAGTTTATGACAAGCTACAATTATGTCAAATAACCTAAAAAGATATACTTATAATATATTAACGAGAAGTTTAATTAATTAAGGATAATAGATGTCATTATTTAAAAGAATAAAGATAGAATTAGAAATAATAATTGAAAGTTACTTTTTAAATTATTCAAAAAGGATAAATTACTTGAATTAGCTTTTCCTATGTTAGCTTCCATAAGCTAGGTTTTATAAGGTATAAGCTAGTTGTCACTAAACACATTTATTTATTTTTATAGGCTAAAATGCATCATAAAAGTTCAAACTGAGGAGTTACTGCTCAAAATAATATTTTCCAATCATTCAACTAACATGTGGATGTAATTATTTATTCATATGAATGCAATATCCTTGACTATAATATTTAAGAAATATTACAAGTAATAAAATTGTCATATATTTTGATGTGTATTTGTGTATGTTATTTATTTGTATGAATTCAATATCCTTGGCTATAATATCTAAATAAATATTACAAGTAACATTGTATTTTGATGTGTATTTTTTTACTGATTGAAATACATACAAGTTCATTGAATAAGTTTTTTTATCTAATAAATTTTACTTTTTATTTAACTATAACTATAATTGCATAAATTTAAATAAACAATGTTCATGGGAAGACCAATGAGAAAGAGGCTGTACATAAATGTAATATCATAGCTGGAAAATGATTCTCGATGCGCCATAGGTGAAAAACATACATAAACGACAATTCCTTTGCTTTTCTTTTCTTTTCTTTTTTTTTAAAAAAATAACGACAATTGCTTTTCACACTTTGGGGCTTGGTTATTGGGATCCATGTTTCTCGCATGTGCCAACAAACTCGCGGATTCTTCACCCCTCACAAGTAGTTTTTTTTTTTTTTTTAAAAAAATATTTTATTTAGAATTTGAGATAGATCATAGGAGTAATTTACAAAGGCCATTTGACCCAAAAAAAAAATTACAAAGGCTTAAAAATATAACCTATTACTGTCGGTGCAGTGGTGGAGCTTAAGTAGTTTTATTATGAGGTCTTAATTTGATCTTCATCTAATTTTATTATATAAAAAAGTCTAGCAATACGTGAGTTTACTACATGGTAACTGGCGAGAACTGAGAAGCACATTAATTGTGAGGAGGAGTAGAGTAAATGCTTCATCCTCAAAAGTTAAAAAAAAAAATTAAAATAAACAAAAGAAATATGATTTAAAAAAGATAGGACACAAGTTCACAATAATTAACAACTAATAAAATTTAATATAAGATATAGTAGGTGGGGAGAAATTTAGTGGTACATATAAGATTATATAGTAAAAAAATCAAATTTAAGTATTAAAAAATTAACTAAATTATTATTAATTTGTGCCCTTAAAAAAAGCCTTTATATATGCCAATTGATTGTTACAGTGTATTCTCTCCTTTTTTAAAAAAATTGTTAAGGATCTTTTTCTTGTGAGTGATATTACACTGAAAATCTCATCAGTGTTTATATGGTAATGATGACTTTTACCGGGACTCAAATGGGCACCAATAAACACTCGTAAGAAGGAGGGTTTAAGGGAGGAAGTTTGGTACAACAGCGGGGTTTAATTATCTTTTTGGGTAGATGTTTTTTGAATAAGTGATACTTATCTTTTAAGGTGAGAATAAAAAATAATTTCGAAAAAGTCGTTTAAACCTTTAATTAAACGTGAATAAATTATAATTTAAAGTAAGCTTTTTCGAAAAAAAGCTTAAATATGTTTTTAGTCTCTAAAATATTGGATTTCATTAACTTAAGTCCTTAACATTAAGAATTTAGCACTTACGTCCCTATAAAATTTAAAGTGGTGATTTAAGCCTCTTTAAAAAAAATTTGGGTGACTTAAGTCCCTAATCTAAGGACTTAAGTCAACATTTTTCACATTTATCAAGAACTTATGTCACTTAAAAAATTTATTAAAGGGATTTAAATCACCACTTCAAATTTTGTAGGAACGTAAGTCCTAAATTCTTAATGTTAGAGACTTAAGTCAATGAAATTCAATATTTCAAAGACTAAAATCATATTTAAACCTAAAAAAAATATTCTCAATACCAAACCACTATCAAACTCAAATAAGGTGACTATGTTCTAAGTCAAAAAGTCCCGAGCTAAATAAGGTATTATATAAACATGATTCTCTTTTAACCCATGAAGTTATTAGTAATAAAACCGAACTCACGAATATTCGACCGACTCCATAATAACATTGATGAGAAAACTCTCCTTTGATCGGATCTTTGATGGGATCGGGAATTTTAGCTACCGCTTTTCGCATGGTCGGGGTCGGGTTGGGGATCTAACCACTTGTCCCATAACTATAATTCTATATATTTACACGTACATACATATTTATATACACATAAATATAAATATTATTATTATTATTATTAATTTAATCATTTATACCAAAAAAATATAATTTTATGAAAATAAAGTTGAAATTTTGTTAAATAAACTTATCCTTCGTCTACGTACACAAAAGGAGAGAAGAGATGAGGTGACATGATCACTATCATAAATGCGTACGATCGAAATCTCATACTCATAAATGCATATCTCATACACTCATCAACTGAGCTACATGATTGAGACGATCTAAGTTGTTTAGGAAAATAATATAGATTTTATTAAATAATAAATAATGTTTTAAGACACTTGTTAATGTTATTAGAATTGGAAAAATAATTATAAAAATATATTATTTTGCCTCTCAAAAATATATTTAAAGAGAACCTTTAAGGCATTTGATAACATTTGTAAAATAATTTTATAAAAAAAATTTGCTAAATAATATTTTTCTATCTAAAATGGAAAAAGATGAAAATATTATTGTAATCATTCTAAAATTGTACGCATGCGTACACATGTGTCTAAGTGAGTATCTCTGCTCTTGCTTAACTTCAGGATTGTGGCAAGTTAAAAGAATTTTGCTCTCCTTGCCCAGATCACAACTTCCCAAACTTGCCCTCATCTATTGCAGGAGTGAAAAATCAAAACCCAACACAATGGGAGAGAAGATTGAAGGGAGGAAAGAAAACACAAGAGAAGAAAAATAGGGATAACCATATATTTTCTTTTATTTGGTTGGAGAGGAAAAAAAAAAAGTAACTTATAAAAAAAAAATTAAAATTTCCTCCTTTTTTTTTTAATTTTTTCTTCTCTTAGTTTTTTCTCTTCTTATTTTCTCTCCTTTTAGTTTTTCTTTTTCTTCCAAACAAAGTAGTAGAGTTTTGAGAAAATTTGCACCCGCATTGCCTTTTGCTAATTTTTTTTTGTTTAATTATGTATATACTTTTTTAAAATCATACAATAAAAACACTTTAAATTAATATCATATGTTCACCAAAAAAATTAATATAATATAGAATTAATATTAGATAATTAAAATATTTATAAACAAATTAAAGAATTAAATTATTTTATTAGCATAAGAATAATCATATAATTTGTGAGTGGCTTAGTGTGTTTGGTTTAGCGTTGGTAGAATTGATTTTGGATTAACGTGATTTTATACAATTGATTTCGTGTAAAATTGATTTTAAAATAACGTGATTCATGTTTGGGGATTTTTTTCTCAACATCAGTAAAATACAGTGTAAATTTTTCAACCCAACCTGAAAGCAAGTCTAACCTTGCTTCAGCCAAAATCAATTTTGACAACCCAAAATCAATTTTAACTTTTTCTCAACGCAAAAACAAACAATTAATTTATCAATCAAAATCGATTTTAGCTCTGCAAAATCAATTCTACTCCAACTCAATGGTTACCATACATGCACTTAGTCACACGGAGGACAGAATCTTGTGTATTGTTCTTAACTCTACTTCTTTATCTTTTACTTTGCATATATATTTTCTACTGCTCTGTAAACTGAGGGAATCTTCCCTAATTTTTCTATATTACATTAATTAATATATTGAACAGTCCTATTATATTCAAATGAACTAAATCAGCCATCCACATGTTTTCGCGAACTAAATCAATTATACAAAATACCATCATAATTTCTTTGTTTTTCAAATTCAAATATTGAATCTACCAAAAAAAGACATATCTTGACGATTAATTATGTATATATCATGACGGATAATTATTAAACTATTTTGTGGTTAATTTGAATATATTTTAAAAGATATTATGTTTATCTTTTAATTAAATTCTCCTAAATTTAACTAATAATTCTTCTTTGGGTTGGAGTAGTTATCAAAATACAAGTGCGTGGAGTCCTTCATTCTCTCCTTCGTATGAGCATACTTCTAAACTTGATGAAACTTTGGCAAAGTTCCATCGTCGAGTTACAAGATCAATATGCTTTAGAGCCTCAAATCACTACATGGCCTGAATCAACTACAAAACTTGAGGCTACCTAAGAAAAGTTTCTACAATCATCTTTGGATCATGAGACATCAATGAAAACTTCTCAGAAGAATATTGAATCTTCTTTGCATAATATTGAGACTCACATTGGGCAGATGGCTAAACAAATATCGAAATTGAGCGCTAGTCCCTTCTCAGGCAATAATCAAAGAATCTCCGAGGAGCAATGCAAAGCTATTTCCACGTGGAGTGGTGATACAATTGATGATGAGATTGATGATAATTTGATGATAGAGGAGGAAGAATTTGAGAGAGATGAAAAGGAGGAAGAGAAAAAAGAGAGTGAAGAAATTGAGGAAGAAAAAGAGGTAGGAGTTGAAAATTCAGAGAATTTTATAAATATAGAAAATCAGGAAATTGATAAGAAAGATATTGTGAGAGAGGATGCGAACTTGGTGAGAGTTGAAGTTTTTAAAGGTGATGATCCAATTCACTCTCCGATCCTTATAAAGAATAATGAGCACAACTATTGTGAAGAAGTGTATGAGAAGTTAGTTCTCGCACCAATGCCTACTCTTCATACATGTGAAGAGTCAAGAGGTAAAGAAGAATGAAAAAATGCATCTCAACGTATTTCTAACACCATCTGATGATGGGAAGCCTAAGGTGAAGATGCGTGATGTGACGACGGACGAGGATTCTACTATGTATGTTTATCATCCTAAGCTACCTTGGTCTCATGGAAGAATTTTATTGGAGAAACACTTTTGGAGGTGGACTCAAATTGGAAGGGAGGAGAAGCGGGGAGGCAACCCAATATTTATTATTATGATTGAGTCTTAGGAGTTTATAATTGAGTATTGTAATCTTGATGTGTTATGCATTTACTTGCTCTTACTTGAGGTTTTACCTCATATTATTTTTTGAGTTATTTCTTGCAGGACACCCCGACGATTCTTATCGTTGTTAGTGATGGCCTAAGGTCAGGCCTAATTTTCAGGGGGAGGCAAGACAGTTGGAACTAATAGTGCAGTTGGAGCAAGGTTAGATAAGATTGTTTACCATCAGGTTGTATTGCTCTTTTCTTTACTCTTAGCTCATTTTATTTTTCTTTTTAATTAGGATTGGTAATTAGGACTTAAGATTTAGGAAATAAAATTACCTGAGGTTTGTTTTTGAGGAATTTGATTGTATGTTTTGAGTGTGAGTCTGAAAAAAATTTTGAAATGAGTTATATGATGTGTTTCAAATGCTTGATTGAATTCTTGATTTCTTGCATGATTTGTATGATTGAATGAGGGGGGCAATTAATTGACTTGGTTAAGGGAATTGTATGCCTAAAAGTCTTGTGAATGTGTGTGATCCTGCATTATATTTATATGTTTTGAGAATCTTCACTTGGTTTATCTCCTCGCATGAATTTCTAAAATTTTCATTAAGCATGTTAAAACTTAAAAATGATAGAGGCACAGTTTTGATTATTGATATTGAGCTAGAGCCAAAAAGTCAACCCTTGTTGTTTTGATTGAATATCCTATTTTTGGTACCCACTTTTTGAGCGTTAAAGTTAAGGAATCTTTCAAAATTTATACCTTGAACCATCATGACATTATTATTTCATACCTTTACTAAGATGGATCATTAATGTATGCATACTAAGTGAGGTACATTGGTTTACTTGTGGTTAGAATTAAAAGAAAAGCTCATGAGTTTCCTTACTTGAAAGAAAGAAAAATTTAGGCATGCCTTGTGAAAAATAAAGATGCTCTCATATATAAAAAATGTTAATGATAAGAGTTGGAAAGAAAATGAAAGAAAGTTGAAGAAGGATGCATAGGAAAAAAAAAGAATAAAAGTGTGTCATGAAGAGTGAGGAAATCCTAAAGTTGTGGTGTAGCTCCAATTTGGTTGTGCTTATGGTATATGAGTGAAAGTGTTGGTATGCTTGCATTAATACTCTATCTTATTTTGTTGACTAAAAAAATTAAATTTTCTTGTAGCCAAACCACGTTATAACCTTAATAAAAAGACTTCTTTGATTTTTGTTTTACATGTGTACATGGTTTGATTGTGAAATGAATTGCAAAATCTAAGTTGGAGAGACTTAGTGAAGAGTTGAGCGAAACACATACCTTGTGAGAATTGAGAGTCTATTCCCTTGGTTAATTGATTATTGTTCCTCCCATTTTGTTGTAAGTAATTAGGAATCTTGTTTTCAATTGGGGTTTGAGGTCATCATATATACTATCTCTTTTGATGCTCTAATGATTGATGAATGATTAGATTTTTCTTGAATCGAACTCAGGTACGTAGCTAGGATTTTTAAATAAGTGTTGATTGACTGTCTTGCTTGAGGACAAACAAGAATCTAAATTCGGGGGAGTTTGATGACGGATAATTATTAAACTATTTTTTGATTAATTTGAATATATTTTAAATGATATTATGTTTATTTTTTAATTAAATTCTCCTAAATTTAGTAAATTCAATACTTATCTTAATTTGAGAGAGAATTGGTTGATTATTTGAGTTTTATCTTGGACTAATTTAGATAAGATTTGATCCCTAAATTATTGGATTGCAGGTAAATAGATAAAAGCACAGAAGATAAGGGTGAAAAAAAAGGAAAAAATATCTGAAGCAACTTTATCTGATATTATTTTATTTTGAGCAAAGATAACCACTTGGGATCTCTATAAAAGACCTCATTCCCTAGGAGCTAAAGCAGTCTGAGAAGTTGAGAATTCTAGAGATATAAATGGTGCAAAGAGAGATCTTCTTTAATTGTTGAGCTTGTAATTCTGTTTTAAGTTAAAATCCAAGTATTTATTAAAATTGTTTTAAACTCCTTTTACATTACGAACATTCGTTTTATAATTCAATTCAATTCAAAACCTTTCGAAAACTTCGCGCAAGGTTTTGACACTAAATTGTTTTGTAGTGTCTCTCTGAGACAATAACTTATTTTTCCACTATACCGAATTAATATTTTAGTTCTCTAAAATACTTAACCATATATTTTATCCTCAATTATTTTAGCAACGTATTTAAGTATATTTGTTTTATTTATAGTTTATTTGAATTGGTTAAAAAAATCCCTCTTTTATGTGAGTAAACGTATTTTTTCAATATTTAGCTTTATTATATGTATAATTTTTAATTAATATATTTTATGTTTTACATGAAATTTTTAAAAATCATAGTGGGCGAGATGGGAGATATATTCTGTTTATATGTTTGCTTGCAATGCAAGTTGGTGCTTTGTCAATTGTCATATGACAGTAAATTTGCCCTTTTGTGATTCTATTCGATACATGATCGATAATTGATTCGTAATCACATTAATTTTATTGGAAAATAAAATAAAAAATAATAATGTTGGATTTCATCCTTTTTGACTACTAACATTTCGTTATTCATCTATATGAATATAATAAATATTTATGGATATACACCATATATTTTAATATAAAATTGATATTAGGAATTATATTTGCTATGAAATTAAAACTAAACAAAAAATAAATTTATAAAAAATATAATTATCACTTAAAACAATAAAATTTATGTTTTTTTAACTTAAAATTTAAGTGAAAAAATATTATATTTTTTAAATATTTAATATTGAACAAAATTATAACATATTGTTTCATATTAAATATTAAGTAACATTAAAAGTTAGAAAATAAAATTACTTAAAATATACTATTTTTTTTTGTGAATTTAGGTGAGTAACATGTATCTACGGATACTTACTAGCACAAAATTTTCCCAATCACTATTATTGACAAGAAAAAACACTCAAACAATTTAAATTTAGATAATAAATTTATATTAACGTACAAAAATTGTAGAATTAGTTTTACTATCTATTGCTCTAAAAATAATAATTAAAGAATAAAAAAAAATTATTGAAGATTATTACTAGTATATTTGTAATAATGCTATAATTTTTAATAAAAATATATTAGCCTCTTAAACATAATTTTAAATGTAAAACTAAAATAAATACTGATCAAGAGAACATATCAAGTGAGAGAGATTATTCTTATGTGAGAGTGAAATGAGTAAATCAAAGTTATACAATCAAACATGGATGATCATAATTAAAAGTTGTCAAAACTTTTAATAGAGCCATGTGACTTTATAAAAATCTCATATGACTTGCTTAAACTATACTCAATTTAACAAATTTTAATTATAATCATTCATGTTTAATTGTACAATCTAAACATATTCATCTCACTCTCGTATAGTAAGAATAGCCTCACTCATTCTCTCATTGTATCTTTTAGAATAGCTATTTACCAAACAAAATCAGACTAGTTGTTATAAAATTTAATTAAAAGTAAGAAGTAAGATATGAATATACTAAAGACTAGCACTTAATAACAAAAAAAATAAAAGAATATACTAAAGACTAGCACTAAAAAATAGTAGCAATTAAGACTAATTATTTTGTACTAATTGTATTGTATATGTAGTACTTTTTTCTTTTCTTTTATTCTTTACCATTTTAATTTTTATGCTTGCCTTTCCTTGTCGTGTTTTGGTTCATTGTTTGAATGATTTCAATTCCAAATAATATTGTTTACCAAAAAAAAAAAAGAAGAAATATTCCAAACAAGACTCATCGTCCCGACCGGTGCATTGCATTATGTACTATTTCTGTTTCAAGTCTCAATCCCCGCGTTCTGTTATGTGAACAATCGGAGCGTGATCTTCACGTTTTTCAGTTATTCTGAAGCTCACCCCCTATTCTTTGGTTCTTCTCCACTCTCCTTCTTCTTAGGGTTTAGAGTTCTTCCTAATTTTACACATAAACAAATTTGTCTGCTTCTATCAAAACATGCCGATGCTGGAAAGTAGGCACAGGAAGGTCCCTTTCACCGAAGAAGATGCCGCTACTCTCGTGCAGAGGTCTCTCTTCTTTCTTTGCTTTTGTGTTAGGGCATTAAGATGATTTGGGGTTTTACTTTGTGTTGTGTTAGGGTATTAGGATATTTGGGATTTTACTCTGTGCTGTGTTTGGGTACGATGATTTGGGGTTTTGTTTTTTGTTTTGCAGATACGATACAGTCACCGTGTTAACTTTGCTTCAGGAAGTGGCGCATTATGTTGATTGCCATCATTCAAAGAAGATTGATTGGAATGAGCTGGTCAAGAAAACTGTGACTGGGATTCCTAACGCCAGAGAGTATCAAATGTTGTGGCGTCACTTGGCATACCGTCATGCTTTGGCTGAAAGTTTGAAAGATGGAGCTGAACCTATGGTCTGTATCATTTTCTCTGATTGCCTCCGGTTATTCATTTCTGTTACTGTTGGATGAACGGACAGTGATGACTACAATAGTAAAAGATGTTCCACTGGTTGTATGTTCGTGCCATGTATCTTTGTCAGTACTGTTTTGTGCCTTTAGTTTTGTACTTGTGCTGAATTAGGGAGTGTTTGGTTCAAAGGAGGGGAGTTGGGAGAGGATGGAACATAAAAATTCTGATAGTGTGTTTTTGGTTCAAATGGATGGGAGGGGAGGGGAAGGGAGGAAAAATCCTGTTTTTGTGTTTGGTTGGAGGGGAGGGATTTTAAGTGTGAATTTTCCCTCCCTCCCCTTCAAATCCCCCCATTATTGTAGGGGTTCTAAAACCAATCCATTTTCCCTTCCCTCCCCCCATTCCCCTCAAACCAAGCACTATGTTATTGTCATTTCTTTTGAATAGATTGAAAATGTTTTCTCAAACATAATGTGTTGTGTCACTTGCGTGAGCATCAAAAATGGAGTATTAAAATACATAAATTCAAAGTGTTTTACTGGCTGAAATCCTAATGCAGAAATATTACTTTTAATTCCTTTTTGGGACTAAATGTATACTTTTTAGATGTGTACATCAACATTGTGAAGAAGTTACTCCACTAGTGATTATATAGTTGAGTTTTTTAGCAGCGTGAAGATTCACGTCCTGCAGAAAATGGAGAACTTGTCAATGTTCTGTATTATACTAGTTAAATAATCTTTCTTGCTGTCTGAACTGTCCACTCTACTCTTAAAATTGCTGTTCTCTGATCACTTTGACAAAATCTGCTGCTTGTTATTTTTTCATGGAATTCTTGTTCTTAATTCCTGGATTAGTATTGTACTTTCTTGTATGCATACTTTCTTTTATGCATACTTATTCAGAGTCTGATCTCCAGGATGATGATAGTGACTTAGAGTGTGACCTAGAAGCATTACCCCCTGTAAATGTGGAATCTGCATCAGAGGCTGCTGCATCTGTGAAGGTAATCCATTTCCCCCAATTATTACATTCTATATTAATATTATTAATATATATGTGTGTGTGTGTATTATGTAAGGCCTTTGGGTGTGTTCTGGAGCTAGTTTCATTTCATCTTACTTATTTCGTTAGATTATCATGTGGTTTAAGCTTGTATTCTTATAGGCATGTGCTTATGCTAAAAGGGTAGAATAGGAATTTGAGTTGGAGTAATTGTAAGAAACTTGCGTGGCAAGTAGGGTGGGGAGAGAGGCAAAGATAAAAAGGGAGGGCTAGATATTGGAGAAGGCAGGGCATATTTTGGGGAAATTTGTGGGTGGCTTAGCCACATGGGGGACAGAGTCTTGTGCATTGTTCTTAGCTCTAGTTCTTTATCTTTTCCTTTGCATATATATTTTCTGCTGCCCCTTAAACTAAGGGATTCTTCCCTAATTTTTCTATATTACATTAATATATAGAACAGTCCTATTATATTCAAATGAAACACTATGGTTTGTCTTATAACATCCTCAGTAGAACCACACATCTAAATTTTGGAAATTTCTTTCTGATTGTGGGGACCTTTAAAATTATAGTAACAAAGATGACTCTATCAGATTAATATCCTACTGCTGGGTGGCTTCCCTTTACTAGACAACTATAGAACTAGTAATGTTGTTTAGCAGCGAACATTAGAAGGCCAGCAAGAACAAAAAATAAGATGACAGCTCCTGTAAAGGAGAAGATGACTGAACATTTTTTGTTGTGAGAAAGAGTAGAGGCTCCATTTGGAAACTGTTTCGTGTGAAAGAAAGATAGTTCAATTAAAATAGGCAGAGGAAAACCTTAGAAAGTATTAGAAAAATCTAATATAAGTGACCTTGTTATAGATGGTTATAGTGAATTGTTATAGATTGTTTTGATGAATATTGGGTATTTGATAAACGTCGATGATGTTGGTTGATCCAAGTAAATGACCCCTTGTAGTGGAGAAATAACTGAGTTTTCTTTACAGTTTCGATGTTAACCTTGCTGATTGTGCTGTCACTTGTTCTTCAAAATTGATCAGTCTGTTTCTGAGTATTTTTATTCATTAGGTAATGATTGCTTCTCGTACACTAAACGAATCTGCCCCTAGTAGCTCAACGATCGAGGCTCCATTGACTATAAATGTTCCGGTTTGTCATTCATCGAGAACTCCTAACGGAAGTTCACAGCTCTCTAATGTGATGCAAGGGACAAGTGTGATTTTTCCAGTTACTGTTCAGAGACAGACATTGCCAAATATATCATCAACAGAAGGTATAGAAACCAAGGGGTTAGTTGCTGGTAGTAACATGGCTTCCAAAAAAAGAAGAAAACCTTGGTCAGAGGAAGAAGACAGGGAGCTACTAGCTGCTGTTCAGAGATGGGGTGAAGGGAATTGGGCAACCATGGTAAAGATAGACAACTTTCCTATAAAGAGAAGTCCTTCACAGTTGGCTCAGGTGTGTATTCAGTTTTGAAAATTTGTTAATTATTTAGCCACTATCCACTCCGATTATATCTTTCCTCAGTATGCTTGTAAATGTTTCATTAGTGGTTCTATGTAAGGCATCATCATGCTCATGATTATCTATTTTGATTAACAACTAGAAGAATTTATAAATGGTCATGTTCATCAGGGTTCAAGTTCTTAGAAATCATGCTCTCCTTTATTTTGAAACCTGTAACCTTTTTTACTGTTGACATCATTCCTTTGTAGTGTGTTCAAGGGTAAAGCTTGTTTTGTGGTCATAGCTTGAGAATAGCCCTCCCTAGCAATTGAAAATGATGACGTATGAAGATCCTGCCTGGCATTGCATCATATAATCCTGTCTAGTTTAGTTAGCTATTGTACACTGATACGATACAAGTAGCGGATAAAGTATGTATCTGATACGCTGGTGTGTCTTCTTTTTAAAAAACATAGGATATGATACATTTAAGGTGGCTTTTAACATAAGTTTTTTTTCTTACTTACCATACTCCATCAAATGTTACCTACAAATGTCTATTTCAATTCTTAAAAGAAAGGAAAAAAAAACTTCCGATTCCCCTGTTTCGCCAAACCACTCCACCACCATAAACACATGAAACATTGAAACCGGCATAGTGTACAACAGCTATCAGCACAAACCCACATCATCATCATATCATCTAGATGATGAAACTAATTTGACCTCCAATCATACGCTGGAGGTAGCAGAATCCAAACTAATCACAAGTGGCAACCATAGAATTCGAAATTAGCCCTAATCAATGAGTATTTATCATAACGAAAAGAAAATTAAACATGCCTCAAAAGAGGATTGAAGCACAATTCAGCTATTCCTCTGGGTAGGCAATGGCGATTAAAGCTGCCACAACGGTTCATGTACTACCTGGGTGGAGTCAAATCCAGTAGGAATCCCTAGCTCCTTCATCTTCGTCTCATCCTTTTTCCCCTCAGCTTCTCCTCTGTCTCCATTCTCGTTCTGCTTCTGTTATTGCTGCTCCTTCAATTCGCGATCGCATCCACGAAGTCTGACATTGCTTTCTTCATCTCCTTGTGCTCGTCTTCAATGGAGTCTCTCCGCTGACGCTTTCTCGGAGGGTCAGGGGAAGGCATGGCGTCCGTTGGTGGTGGTGCCGGTTGAAGTATTAGGTGAAGAGAATGGTTGATATTTCTTTTGTGCACCATACATCAACCAAACACTCATGTTAAATGCAACCTACGTTTAAAATGCACAAAACAAAATATAGTGTAATTTAAAAAAAAATCATTAAAGGAACATAGTTATTAAATGCGAGTGAATATAATGAGTTAATCCAGAATTCCTGACAAATACATGTGATACTTGGGGGTCTACCTTATTTTTTGGGGTCAAGATAATACTATATAATGATTAAAAGGTCCAGCCCAAAGGGGAACCAGAAAAAGTGGACCAAAGACACCCAGCAACTTGCTTACAAGTTACAAGAAATACAAGGTGAAATCTGAGGAGCTTAAAGTACAACCAACCAAGCAAATCTAATCTAATGAAGGTTCTGGAGATCTAGGATTGTAGGGTTAGCAAAAGTCTGCCTTTCTATTACATTGCCATCTTTACTTTTGGAGTTGCTGAGGGCTTCTATGCCCTTTTCCAGAGGGAGAAGACACCCAACTTGCTAGTAGAAAGCAAAGGATTGAAAGATGAGCCCATTCATGTGCCGCTTGGTCACGCATCGCGAAGAGTCTTGGAACTTCATCCGTCACATATCAGAGAGTATCCGGGATGTATTGCTTTTTTTTTGAGACAAAAAAGAAATGATCGATACTATTTGGATACGTATCCCTAATGAATCGGTATGTATCCTTACTTGTACGGATACGGGGAGAAGAATGGCATATTGGTGCTTTATAGTTAGTCTTAGACATTGCATATCAGTAAGATTCGTTATATGGACACTATCCATTGGCCATTGCATTTTGATACCAACCTGGTTTTCTCCGAAATCCAAGAAAATAGGTTAAAGTTATTGTTTGTTCCTTTGATTTTAGTCTTGTGCCTGTTCCTTGTAGTGGGTACACTGAAAGCTCATTTTCATAGATGGTTAGTTTTAAAGCAGTCAGCCAAGAGCTTGTAGCTCATATGGCACAAGGAGAAGCTCTTGGAGCTTGAGGGGAGGGGTTCAATCCCCGGTGGGGGATTTAGGAGTTAAATTTAGGAGTAGTGTAGTGTGGGTGTGTGTGTTTGGCCGATCAAAAAAAAAAGTTTTAAAGCAGTCAATTCTCTTTCATTTGGCTTGGTCCTTTTTTGACTTGACTACATATCCTGGATGCACAGAAACGGAATTTATTTAGCATGAATGTTAGTTTTTCATCTAACGTAGCTGATCTATATGAAGACATCTCCGTCTCTATTAGTTGGAGAGGGTACCTTACCTTGTTTGTGCGACTATTTTTGGTGTACAACTGTACATTGTGTGTTAACTGTGTCAACAGTGTCATCCTTTACTCCCTCGATTCTAAAAGGATAAAAGGAAAATTGTCAGTGGATAAACAAGTATTATTGCACATGGTGTTGTCTGTCCGTAGATATGTTATGTTTGATTGGAATACAATGACTGATGGCACTGAATATATTTTTATCCGTTGTCATCTAGTCAGGTCAGATGTCTGGGTACCACCCAGTTTTCCCGGGTTCAAATCCCGGCAACGGAGTTTTATGTGTCTAACTCTTCAAGCAACTTCGTATGGATAATTGCTGTCTGATGGTTCAGATCATAGTAAAAGAACGTTTGTTTCGTTGTACTGATTATTTGGTGAATATTAATGTGATTTAATACCTTTTCCATTTCATCATAGTTGTTATTTACTTTTTATGCTACATATTGTCATGGGTTATTCAAATACTTGCAGAGGTGGAGCATTTTACGAAAACGAAAAGAAGGCAACACCAGTTCAGGAACCATCTTGACCAGTACACAGTACACTACTGCTGAACAGCTGGCAACTCGTCACTCTTTATCCTTAGCCCTTGATATGCCATTCAAAAAGCTTACTGCTCCAGGAATTACCAATCCTGGTAATCGTCTTTGGAATCTCTTCTATTTTATTTTGATATTTCATATTAATCAACAGAATTTGCCATATGCTTCCATTGATTTTCTTCCTTTTTTTCCTTGAATTCATTAACTATCAACTGAGTCAGGTTCTGTGACTGTCAACCTATTTTATTAGGAGGCTCTAGTTAATTGTTGTGGCTCTGGTCTCATGGTCTTGCTAGGGGACAGATGGAATACCCTTGTTTCATTTTGTGCTTGGTGGTGCTGGTGTTTCTTTCATATGATAATAGCAAGATGCAAGTGTGATAAAAATATGAAGTATTTTCCAGCAAACCATGAATCGTATCAATTTATTGCCTTGTGTCACCCCCCTCTTTGGTAGCCAGTATTCACACCACACCCGTTTCTTGACGCACCACACTTCAAATGGGTTCTAGAATCCCGTAGTTGAAAGAATGCTCATTTGGACTCTAGAATCCGTTTAGATACCGGATTCTAGAACCCGGGTGAAGTGTGGTGTGCCTAGAAACGTGTGTGGTGCAGATAGTGGCCACCCCTCTCTTCTCTCCTTAAGTATGACTTCTTATTTAGATTAAGAAAACTTGTATATAAGGATTCTGTGATATGTGGGGAAAATCGATTGAACATGTTTCCAGTAGCCATCACCATCCTGTAGGTGGACTTTCTACACTTCATGGCGGGAGTGGAAGGTAGCCAATTAGCTTGACTTTCGATCTTGTCTTGTACAAATTTTACCAAGGTTATGAATTTAGCAACGATATTGGATAGATGTCATGCTTTTTTTAATATGTAAGTTTTGGTCTTCACAAGCTTTGTGGGGTTGTATTTGATTATATAAGTCTCTATACCATCACTTATAATTTTTATTAGCTTTCCAAATTTCCTTTTCTTGCTATACTATCAATGGTATTAGTTTTCCCACTATAATGTGTGTCATCTGTAGCTGTAGATTATTGATGTATCATATATTATATGATGGGTTTTATTTATTTATTTATTTGTGAGAATGTTAATGAAATACTTGATTAGTTTTTTAATTATCTGTAAGGTTGATCAATGTTTTGAAAAACCCGTTATTAATGGGTTTTTATATCTTTAATGATGTTATTACTTCAATCATACGTTAAGACATTTGAATAACTTCTAATTTAAATGGTTGTAGTTAGGACAGTAAAAAATCAAGTGCAGCTTGGTAATACTAAAGAAGCTTCTAAAATTCACATTGTACCTTCGCAAAATCCATCTCAGCAAGCTTTGTTGGGATCTGGTGGTTCAAAATTAGCTTCTGCAAAACCAATCTCTAAGTGTAATTCAATTCCTGATGCTGCGGTAAAATCTACCACTGCTGCCTCTGGGACACGAACTGATTCCCCTTCAAATACTACATCTCAATTTAAGATTGCTCAGGGAAGAAATGCGGTTCAAGTGCCTGCAAGTAACTCTTTGACAAAGCCACCCATTGTCGTTGGTTTGCCTTCTGACCCAAAGGTTTATTCAATACTGTGTATCTTTTGCATAGTGCACTAGCAAAATAACGGCCATATAACTCGAAAGTGGAAAATTCACTTACTGTCTTGTTTGTATTGTTTCAACAGGATAAACAAGTTATGGTTAGTAAAGTTCCAGTGAAGCAAGAAGTTGATCACATGAAAGAAGTTAGAGTTTCTAATCCTGTCTGCACACCTAAAGAGAAGGTGAAAGTTGAAGCTCCTAGTGAGACGCAGGTCGATAGCCACCTTGACAAGAAAAGAGTAAATGAAGGCCAAGATTCGAGTGAACCTCCTTTGAAGGTTGCAAAACGTGAGGAAATTTTGGAGAACAAGGGGCCTGAAGAGCAAGGAAGTTTTGAGGATTCAAATTTCGCCTTAAACAAGAATGGTTCTGAGATTAGCCACATCAACAAGGAGAGTCAAGATTTAGATCAAGACAAGAAGACAACTTCAATTAATGGAAGTTCAAACGATCAAAATGCAAATGAGAATCATCAGAACTTGCCAACACAGGATAAGTGCAGTCATTAGTTTGTGCAAATGGGTAGATTTTATTTAAGTTGATTCTAACTTATAGTAGTAATGGGATTATAAGTTATTTAGGGGTGTATGGAACACAGTATTGTAATATTTTTTGAATCTTGTTTAGTGGTAAATATAGTTTTATGTCTTCCAAAGTTTTAGAAGATGAGTGGTGAAAGAGTTTCTGCAAGATGTATAATTGCGGTTGTTAGTAACGATGTGTTTAACTAAGCTTTCAAAAAAAAGTGTGTAACTAAGGTTTGCTTAATATTTGCACTAGTATTAAAGTAATTTCACAATTCAAAATTTTATAAACAAATAATTCTATACTACTTTTATGCAGCTGTATCGGAAAACTTTTCCAATGGATTTTTCATTCTGTTTGTCAGTGAATAATAACATGATTTGCCTTACCTCTCAAGGGTGAGATGAAATTGAGCTCAAGGGTTCTAGAATCTTCTCCAACTCTTTATTTTTTTAATAGAGATTTGTAGATCTTTAAAAATATATCTAGAAAAATATTGTGATATTTATATTTATAAATCATAAACGTTAATAAAAGATCTCTAAATAACTTTTCAATTATTAGATGAACTGTATGAGTTTTATTGTTTACTGGCTTAAATATGTTTTTGGTCCTTATAAAATAGAGTCATTTTGGTTTTGGTCCTTATAAAATTTTTTTTTTACTTAAGTCCTCAACAATAATTTAATTATTAGTTTTAGTCTCTAAATTGAAAAAACGAGTTTTGTGCCAAACACATATTTGATTAATTAATTATTTAATTAATTTAATTTATTAAATTAAATGATATAAATAGTGAAAAAAAATAAAAGAAAGAAAAATAATAATAAAAAACAAAGAAAAAAACATATTTATAAGGACTAAAACTTGGTTTTTTGTTTTTTTTCTTTGTTTTTTATAATTTATTTTCTTTCTTTTCTTTCTTTTACTATTTTTATCATTTAATTTAATAAATTAAGTTAATTAAATAATTGATTAATCAAAGGTGTGTCTGACACAAAACTCGTTTTTACTTTATAGGGATCAAAACTCGTTTTTTTCTTTGTTTTTTATATTTTTTTATTTCTTTTTTTTATTTTTACTATTTTATCATTTAATTTAATAAATTAAATTAATTAAATAATTGATTAATCAAAGGTGTGTTTGGCACAAAATTTGTTTTTACATTTTAGGAACTAAAACTAATAATTAAATTATTGTTGAGGACTTAAATAAAAAAAAATTTATAGGGACCAAAACTAAAAGAATCTTATTTTATAGAGACAAAAAACATATTTAAACGTTGTTTATTTAATGAGATTATTTAATAAAAAGAGAATACGTTGATATGGAGGTCAAGATTATGGGATTATTATATAAGCATTATTAAGACGGGTTATTGAAATGTATTCAGCTTAGGGTTACAACTTACAACCCCCAATTTTTAGTATTTTAAAAATGACAAAAATATCTTATTTTTTCAAAAATATCATCGGTAATTGTTTCGGACGGAACATATTTTCTGAATTTTTAAAATTTTTATCTTCTGCCATTAAAAATACTAATATCAGAAGCACCACGAAGATTATGAGTTGAAAATTCTGAAAAATATGTTCAGGATGATATTTTCAAAAAAATTTTGGATGAGGTTTTTTTTTGGAAAAACAAGGTATTTTCGCCATTTTAAAAAATTAAGCAACTTTTGACTACATACCACTTAGTATTGTTTTATATTTGGTGTAACAGGAACAGAAAAAGACACTAAGGACATATGAACGAAATACAGAAAAAAATTATAATTTTTTTAATTAATCATTTTTTATTGAATAAATAATATATATTTAAATTCTTTAAACCTTATATTCCTTTTTATTTGACAAAAAATACTTTTAAAAATTATTTACTTTGAAAAATTATATAATAAAAATATATTCAACATAAAATCATATTTAATAATTATTTTTAAAAGTATGTTTAATAATTATATTTCTTGTAAGAATTTTGTATTTAATAATTTAAAAACATTTTCATAAAATATTAATATAAAAATTAGTAAATTTTAAAATTATTATTTAATTATGCTCATAAAGTATTTTTAAAATATATTAAAAAATGTATAATTTTTTTTGTTTAATATTATGTTATACTCCCTCTAGTCCTATATATAAGTCGGATTCCAAAAGAAATATTCCTTAATATAAGTCACTAACTAATTCAAAGATTCAATTAATGATAGAGTGAAAAACAGAGTGAATTAAGAGAGAGAAAGATATATTAATTAACTTAAGCATTTACTAGCATATTTATATTAAGGGTATAGTTGAAAAAAGATTATCTTTTTAGACAAATTTAATAAGTTAATTATCATTTTTTTATTTTGATAATTTGGTTAGAAGTAACTTATATTTTAGACCAGATGAAGTATTAAGTAAAGTATAGTAATATACTCCCTCTGGTCTTAAATATAAGTCATTTCTAACCGAATCATCCAAACCCAAGAATGGAAATTAACTCATTAAATTTATTTTAAAAATTAATTTTTTTCCAACTATACTCTTAAATAAATGTGTTAATAAATGTTTTCATTCCATTAAAAACTCTTCTTTCTTTTATTTCATTATCTTTCTCTCTCCATTATTAATTGAATTTTTGAAAATCGTAGAAGGGGTAGAAGTAAAAATTATCCATTATAAGTTAGTTAATGACCATTATTTAGGACTAAAGTATTCTTTTAGAATGTGACTTATATTTAAGACCTGAGTGGTATGTATTATATATAGTGTTTTCTATATTTTAATCAGCACTAAATAAAAAATCAGAGATATAATCCTATTTTATTCTATTTGTTTCATCTCATTCTATTATTCTATTATGTTCTCTTCACCTACCAAAAGCTACCTAAGAATTGGGGGTGGCGATGTGGGTTTGACGCATTTAACAGCTCCCTTGACTAACTGACGTGTACATATTAAAATTTCATTGAAATCAAGAAAATCTGTTGGTAAATACACAAGCAGATTCTGCATGCATTACATAGGTATGTTTGCATCTCAAAACAGTCCTACAATTTCAAACAAAACTAATCTACAAGAATTCAGAGATACTGAGAGGCTGTTTGGTTTACATTTTCATTTCTTGTTTTCATTTTCTGTTTTCTGTTTTTTGAAATTTTACAAAGGAAAAATTGAAAATGCAAATACAAACCAAACAATCCCTAAGTTACTCAAACAGATCATTGAAATTGATCTCTGTCCTTTGAGTGTGAACTATAAATATTCGACCACCGACACCAAAAAAACTTAAGTAGAAATCATTTAAATGAGTTTTGTTTTTTTTAACAAAATCTTTTCTGTGCACACTTTGAGCCCATGTCTGCATGTTTAAAGCACTCAAATATATATTAATTGAGCCGGACTATGTTGGTGAAATTGGTCTATATAGGTTCATAATTTTCTGCTGCTTGATCACTGAATTGTGGATTGACGCATGAGAAAACAGATTGCCTTTGCTTCTTTAACTTAATTCCAAACAAAAAAGACCTCAAGGGTATTCTAGCACGACTACTAGAGTGTTTCATCTGGTCATGATCATATCCTTGATTGTTAACACCAATTGCTTGACTCAATTCTTGTAGCAACTTCTCAACTTCGCTTTTCAGTCCCTTCACAAAACTTAGACCTGCTTGCAGTTCACTAGAAACCTTGTTGATCTCCTGTTTCATGTTAAGAACTTCTCCTTGAAATTTTGCAGCTTGGTAACCACTTAATTCTGCTTTTTCTGTCACGGAATTTGGATTCGCTGCTCTTGCTATTTCATCTTGTAAGCTACATAATAATGGATGTCTAGCTTGCAGTTCCTCTTGTAAAACTGTGTTATGCTCTAGCCATAATGATAACTCACTTCTTATCTCTCTCACGTGTCTATATATTGCCTTTTTATCAGATTGTGTAGAATTCGAGTTCCCTTCGGAACTATTGTTGTCTTTGATTTTCCTTAGCTCTGCCTTTAAGTCCTGTATGGAGTTTTGGAACTTCTGAATCTGGTGAACTGAGGTGCTGAACCTCAACCAGAACTCTAAGTTTTCCTCGAGCAAATAATCGATGTCTAAGCGAAATTTCTTCTCCAAGGTTGAAAGAGAATGGTTCTTATCGACCTGTTTCGCTATCAACCTCACTAATCTCATGTTTCCAGGTGACATGTTGACATTTTCTGTTTTTTCAACTTCTTGGTGCTGTTCTGCTAAAGAAGTACTTACTGGACTTGCTTCTGGTTTTGAAGATGGAATTTCAGGGTCCTGAGTGTTGGATTCTTGAGTTGTGTTTTCAAGAAGTGTTTCTTGTGGTGTATATTTGTATTCTGTGAGAGGGGTGCCAGGACTCTCACCTGGATTTGTTTCTGAATAGGTCAGCTTCTGTTGTAAAGAGTAAATCTCTTTATCCTTAATGGCAACAGTATTTTTCAGTTCTCTTACCTGCAAGAGAAGATTTATAATGTCAGGAGTGGAGGAAATATAATGACTAGACTTACTAAATTACTATGCATCTTTTAGTCTTATAATTACAAAATTTTACTAGATTTTTGTTGTGAAGTTACGCTATAAATCACATGGCAAGTTATTATGCATAGTGATTATTGAGAATTATCTACATACCATATTTGTCAAAATAAAATCTTTTTCAATTTGGCTTCACATTATTGACAATGCAGTTCATCATCAAACTTGAAATATTTATCTCATTATTATTAATCAATTTTCTATCATGTGCAACTTGCATTAGTTAACAGTTTAAAATAGAATTTTTTTTTATGGGAGAAAACAAACATCTTGATGAGTTTTGTGTTTAATATAGTGCAATGAGCGGTTTGTTTCTCTGTAAAAAGTTCCGATTTTAAACTCTTAACATGTTCGAATTAAAGTTGGCCTTGCGCGTGATAAAAAAATTGTTAAAAATTTATTAAGACTACTGTTAACCTGAAGTGCTAACTCAAAAATGCTGTCCCTGTTTTTCTTCTCCACATCATTGAGCTTGACCCTCACATCCTTATAGTTCTTCAGAACAGATGTGTACTCATCCAACAGAACTTTTTCTCTGTCATCTATTCCACTCACAAACATGTGCTTCCAATCAGGTGGATCTTCTTCCTCTCCATTTCCCACATTAAGTGATTCAATATTTTCTTTGAAATTGAGCTTGTCATCTTCATTTGGGACATCTCCTAGATTTTCAGAACAATCATTTGTTGTCTTAACATCCTTAAAAATTGCTAAATTACCTTTAGACTTTTCTTTTAGTTTTCCATCCGTAGAACTTCTCATTTTGTGAAGTATAAAATTCTCACCCTCCTCATCTAGCTTCACATCATTTAACTTCCCTGAAAGATGTTCAAGATTACAACTAGCTTCAGTGAAGTGTTCTTGGAGGCTGTTATCTTGCCTTTTGACATTTTGATTGAGAACTTTAACTCTCCTCAATTCCTCCTCCAATTCTTTCAGCTTCTTTTTGGTTACTTCTGAATCTTCTATCAGCATTTCATTATCCTCTTCTAAGCTTTGTATATTTTTTTGAAGTTCATCTGCTTCTGATCTCAGCCTCTTTACCAAAGCATTCTGAGAAGAGATAGCAGTTTCCAATGTAAAAACCTTACTTACAAGCTCATCAATTTTCTCGGTCATTTCTGTCATAGTAAGAGAGTTAGCAGAATCTTCTTCCTCAAGCTTTTCCTTTATCTTTTCTCGCAAAAGCGTCACGTCGTGCTCATGCATATCTTCTTCCAAGCTAGCCTCCTCTTCTGTTCCTTGGCCTTGTAGACTCGAATGTTTCGAAATGAATTGGTCTCTAAGGGCTTCAAACTTCTCATGAGCTTCCTTAACCCTTTTGTATGCTGCTTTAGCTTCCTCAGATGATTGTGATTGTGCCTCTTGCAACTTGGCTAAGGTTTCTTTGCATGAATTAAGCGCTGTGGCCGCCATTAATGTTCTTGCATCATTATCATCTATAATAGTATTAACGCGAAACTCATCTTGCAAGCTACAAATTTTATTTTGCATTCCTGTAACAGACTCTTCTATTTCCCAGTACTTTTCATACGAACGTTCATACAAGCTCCTCACAAACTCTTTCTCAGTCTGCAATGCCAGAATCTCTTTCTGCAGCTTATCTATTTCGGCTAGCGCTTCAGCCTCACTAAGTCCTGAACTTTTAGTAACAGATTTTATAGAACTTGGACTTTTCCTAAGTGGTCTTTTCCTAGAGAGCAACATGGATTGGCTTCTAAAAATTTTCTTTGGAATATCAGGAGCTTTAGGAATTTCTGATTTTTGAATTTGATTGTTGTGGTCTGGTGATGATGAATTTGCAGGTTCTGGAAAACATCCTTCTTCACCATCATCCTCATCTTCTATTCTATAATGAACTTGTTCTGGGAAGACAGAGGCGATAGTTCGGTTCGCACTTTGAAGCTCTTTTGAGAGATGATCATATCTCTCGGCTAAGGCTCTATATGCCCTAAAGGCTTCTTCCACAAAAATTAGCAGTTCTGGCCTCTTCCTGTAGTACATTTCTGCCCTTTGTGAAAATGAGTCTCCATTATCATCAATGATTCTCAGGGCATCTTCCACCTTTTGCTCCATATCTGTTTAAAAGGTTGTTTGCCTGTCAATAATAATTATTTCTCGAGTCCCAAAAGAAAAAAAGTTGTTTTTTCATTGGATCAAACCATGATTTGCAAACTATTAACTAAACAACTATTATGGATTGTATGAGAATGATGTGTTAGGTTTGTGTTCGTTAAAGAATTACTGAGTGAGAGTTATGAACCAAATAAAAACCGGTTTATATGACAGATTGTTATTCTTCATGCCATCAATGTTTATGTGATTTTAGGGTCTTATTACAATATGGAAGAGAATGCATCATGTTTTCACATGCAAGGTGCCTTCTTCCATCTTAAGAATGAATGGTGAAATCCTCATTATTTCCAAATAAATAAGAATTTACGAAATTTAAAGAAAATGAGTTTTGGTGGAATTAAAGATGAATGAAATTATATTTGATGGAGTTAATGTAATGATGGTAAAAAAAAGTATATAGTAAGAGATGTACCTTGGAGGCTTTGTTCGAGCCATTTGGATTGCTTTGTCCTGATGTGGCTTGCCCACCACCATGAATATGCATTGGTTGCTGCTCTTCGCAACATTTTTTATTATCTTGTGTATCAATCAGACACATTCAATCCATTCAGGCTGAATATAAATGAAACCAACTAGGTGAATCAAAGATAAACAAAGGAACACAAAATGTTTGATAAGAGAGAGAGAGGGAAAAAAAAGTTTAATTTTAATGAGTTTGAGGATTAATGAAACATTGGGGAAAAGAGAAACAAATGTTGGTGAAAATGTCTTCTTATGGGGCAGACATGAAGAGGAGGATTCTTCGCAACCATCATAGGTGTGGGTAAATGAGTTGGATTCTCTGAAGAGAAAATTTTTTGGAGAGCTTTGTCAGAAAAATTTCCCCTCGTTATATAGCCGTTGAAATTTTATTGTTATTGTTTGTTTGGTTTAATCATTATTTAAAGGAAAATTTTGACTTTTCAATAATAAATTTTTTATTTCCAAATATATTTAACATAAAATAAATTCGTTTGTTATGACGATCTTAAATGAGGTAGTCTTCTTACATGTTGCGATTCCTTGATACTAAGTAGTTTTTTAACATCGTCTCAACAGATTTTGTTCATTCGTATATACAGAAACGAGATAGTCTAATTTTGGCAATACTAGTATTTGAAAAATGCTTAAACAATGTACTTTAGTAAAATTATTTTGCTCAAAAATAGATAACAAAACAGTTTTGTTCCAGCGAATCAAAGGTAATTTTAGATTTTTTTGTTATTATGTACAAGTAAGATTCAATTTTGATAAACTATCTAATTCAATGAGTATGTCTATATTACTAATTAGCGAAATCAGACGCCCTAAGCTGGTGATAATTAGACAAATCATTGATCATAATAGTTTGCCATTGTTCAAATATAACAGCAAGTTTGAGACCAAAACCAACCATAACAACCCAAAATGGCAGTATAATGACCGAAACAAATCTCACATGACAAGAGGGCTTGAAGAGAAACCTCTAATGATCTTGGAACTTTGGTAGAGTCCAGAAACAAAAATCATTAGGGCTTGCATTTCCATTCTATGATTTCATTTTTTGTTTTCTAAAATTCTACAAAAGAAAAACTGAAAAATACTAAAAACAAAAAAAATTCCATTCTAAAATTTCAAAATGAAAACAGAAAATAGAAATACAAATGAAAAGGAGCAGTTACTCTCACCTTACAAATGGAGAAACAAAAAGTGACAAAGTGTTGACATGTCATTTGATAGCTTTTGAATCTTTACAGAAAACTGTTGATATCATTCTAAGGAAATACTTCCCATCTATACACAGTTTATATCATTCAATATGCTTCACAGCTAAGCAAAGGAACACAATGCTTTCCTCCCACATTTGAGAGTTGATAAATATAGCGGAAGCATGCACATTTTTGTTGCAATTTATACAATACCATAAATTAAAAAACAGTTGAACACTAACATCTTAGATAAATTATTAATTTAGGAAGAGCAACAATCACAGCAGGTTCAATCATCCTCCAAAGCAAACTTCGAGGGTAACTCCTTATAAATAGAAAATCCAATAAACTACAAGACGCCACCGGCATGGCATTATCTAGAAACAGGAATTTGGAAAGAACAATTGTTCTGTAAACCATATAACTATATCAGTAGACAGTAACCATCAGCTTACCTACGAAGTTATCCATGTTATGAAATATGGATCAATTCAATTGAAAAAAACAGCTGAAGGCTATCTCAGATGTAAGACAACATGTTTTTTGGCTTCCCACATAAATTCAATAAGCTAGCATTATACGCTGATTTTTTTACCAGTTGATTTACACTCATTCCTGCCAAATGTTAACAAAGATATAAAGATAATTGGTGCAACAGCTTAAGTCACAAATTGGATCAAAACCCCAGATCAGGTTATGTTCAAGGAACAGGCTTAGCCTGGCATGGTGTAGGCAGAATAATGTACCCAGAACCAGCCAAGCATGTTTCAATTCAAGATAAAAATAATATCAACAGCAAAATGATATTCTTAAGAGTAAATCTGACTTAAGTCCAAAACAAATTTTATCTGGATTTTTTTTTTCTAAATAAACATATTGGATAAGTACTTCAGTAGCTGATGAATGATAAAATATCTTCCAAGAGTAAAAAATCAGAGATTCATGCAATGATAAATCAGAATGCATGCACAGTTGCACACATTCCAATGTATGCAGCCCAGAAACAATTAACCCATCAAAAACGCAAAAGATTCTTGAGAAATTTGTCAGCTAAAAAATTGTTCGCACAACTTTATGAAACCATTACCTAATTCAGACTCCTAAGTTCTAAAAAGATCCATCTCATACACGGAAATCTACAAGTGTCATCCCAAAACAACTCATACTCATGCTTCCGTAAAATGTTATCACATACTCCACAACAGCCAACAAACCATGCATATATACTAATTCAATTGAATCATGAAACAGGGAAACACGCTTATGCAGAAGAATTTCACGTGCCATTCAAAGGAAAGGGCAAAGAAATGCTAACTTCAACTACTCATAAATCATAACCAACTTGTGCTATTTTTAAGAGAAACATAATTCATAAACAAACCAACACGGAATAGTGTTCACAGAAGTCTCAAACAAATATTGAAACGCAAAAACGTCTACCAACTATTCGAAGAAACGATAGTTCAAAACTTTAATTAATACTAACAAAACATCGAAACTGAAATAAATCAAGCAGAAGCCTTCTGGTAAACATAGGTCAAGCCACACTTGCCGCAGTAGTGGCGGTCGAAGTGGTTGGCCATGAATGTACCAGCGCCGCACTCGGCGTTAGGGCACTCCTTGCGAAGCCTCTGAACCTTTCCAGAATCATCCACCTTGTAGAACTGAAGAACGGCGAGCTTGACCTTCTTATGCTTGTGCTTGATCTTCTTGGGCTTGGTGTAGGTCTTCTTCTTGCGCTTCTTGGCACCACCGCGGAGACGGAGGACGAGGTGGAGGGTGGATTCCTTCTGTATGTTGTAGTCGGCGAGGGTGCGACCGTCCTCGAGCTGTTTTCCGGCGAAGATGAGACGCTGCTGGTCCGGTGGGATTCCCTCCTTGTCTTGAATCTTCGCCTTCACATTGTCGATTGTGTCGGAAGATTCAACCTCGAGGGTGATTGTCTTCCCCGTTAGGGTTTTCACGAAGATCTGCATCTTCGGCTATAGGAGGGATACGGCTAGGGTTTCTGTCTCGGTGCCTCTACACGACTTGGGTTTTGTAACTCAGAATTTTGTTTTAACTTGAATTTTATATAACATTTTGTTTTTTGGGCCTCGGCCCATTACTTCATCAAACAAAGTATTCTACAACATTTGTTTTCCAGGTTTGCAGAAAAGACTCTCGAACATTTTTTTTTTCAAAATTTCATTTTATATTTTTTATTTGGGTCTTGCTAGTACCCTTAGGACATTTGTTAAGGTGTAATAACTACATTTTCTTTAATGTTTTGACTTACTATAAAAAATGTTCATTAAATAATTTTCAACTTTCGAGACAATAACTAAACATTAGGGCACTGTTTAGCATTTTCCTTTTACTTTTAAGGCTGATTTAATTTAGTCTTTTATTTTTTTTACTCAATTTAGTCTTTTATCAGTTAATTTTGATTCACTTTAATTTTTAGCGTTAATAATTCGTTAAAAACTGACGGCATTCAAGCTTGCCACATGTCATGGTTAGAGTGGTTCACTGATCAAAAATAATAATTTTATTATTATATGTTTAAAATACAAATTTTTTATTTTAAAATAAAAACAAAAAAACTCCTTCCCCAATCTTATCTCTCCCACCACGAGCAACATGAATTCCATTTTTTTCATCGAAGTGAACGTCTTTCTTTCCCACCTTGCACTGGTATTCTTAAGATGGGTCCATTTACGGCGGTGACTAAAAAATCGTCACCACGTATGGTCCTGTCAATATTGTCCATCAATATAATAATAAAATATTTAACAGCTCTGATTATAACTGGTGACTTGTTTATTATTGATTTTGTTTTACTCTTGAACCAAATGATTTAATTGCGAATTTGCCCCTTTCCTGTTTGTCGAAATTTTTGGGATTGAAAATTTTTCAGTTAGAAATGAAAAGCCATGATGAAGATGAAGACATGTGAACCCAACGAGCCTGAGGAAAAAAATAAAAAAAATAAACAAAAACTATTTAAAAAAAAAACAGAAGGACGCAATAATGGAAATCAAAAGCATAAACAATCAAGAGCTTCTTCAACAAAGCCCCCAACTACTTCCAAATTAAACCCAATAGCATAAATCTCCTCTTAAACTCAAATAAAATCACAGTTTTCAACTGCTAAATAGAGTGAAAAGAGAGGGATAAAAGAGATATGGTGAGAATATAAAAATAATTTCAGTTTTGAACTAAAAGATTAAAAATCTATTTTTTATGATGTTGTCTGAAAAACTAAAAATGACGAAAAAAGGGCATTTTGTAATTGATCTATGAAAAGGTTATGGAGGAAGTAAAATTAAATTTCTAAAAAAAAGAAGAGAAAAGACAAAAGGGAAAGTGTATGTACATTTTCTTCCATTTTTAAGAGGTTTTGGTTCACTCACACTTCCTCTCCTTCCTCCTGCGCGTAGAAACTGGTGACTCGTCGATTTTTGGTGCGGCGGAGGAACTAGCAAACACAATGGAGGACAAATCTGGATCGTGGTGGAGGATAGATCTGGGTCGTGGTGGAGGACAGATCTAATTTTCATGGTCATATTCTCACAAGTCACAGATCTAGCCCAGCGATGAAGGAAAAAACAGAAAAAAAAAAAAAAAGGAAAAAGAAAAAGAAAGAAAAAAGAATAAGATTGGAACCACAATAAGCACCAAATGACTTAACTTTCACTCAGCTGGAAATAATTTTCCCAGAACTCAAAACAGTGTGATAATCTCCCCCTTTTGTTTCTCAGCCTCGTATATCTACTTCTCGTTACTTGCAATCTTGCAATTAATTAATCCTAAAGTCAACTAACACCTACCTATTCTTATTGTCTTAAGTGCATATTAAATGACTTGGCACTCAACTTTTTTTCATTTCAAAAAGGGACCATTTTGTAATTTTAAAAACATACATCAGCCATTTAATAGCAAATATTCAATATCTTCTGTTACCTGTTAAACTCACTATAGAGGGTATTTATACGGTCTGCACCGGTGGTCCGAAACATGCAGTCACCACCGTAAATGGACCCTTGTTAAGATGAGTGGAGTTGAAAAGAGAAGAATGAATTTTACTTGAAAGCCGATAATTTAAAAGAGAAAAAACAAATAAAGAAATCATTATAAAGTCAAAATGGATAAACATAACATCTTAAAGAGGAGAATCAAGTAATAGAAGAGATTGAGAGAGATAAGAGGAGCTAATGAGGCATAGGGTGGGGTTGGAGACGAAAGATACTGGGTATGATGAATCTTGAAACTGTGTGAGGAAAGAAAGGTGTTTACCTCGCTGAAAAAGATGGAGTTCACATTGTCCGCGGTGGGAGAGATAGGGTTGAAAAAGAAGAAGGGGTTTTTGATTTTTTCTAATAAAAAAGTTTTTATTTTAAACAAATACTATTAAAATTATTTTTTATATATAATCACTTAGAACATTGACAAGTGACTAATTTTAATGCTGCGAGTCTCTTTCCATTCATTTTTAACAAATTATTAACGGTGAAATCTAACATTAATCAAAATTAATAGATAATGGACTAAGTTAAATAAAAATAAAAAAATTAAATTAACTTTTAGAGATAGATGATAAAAATGTAATTTACTATTTTATTTTATTTTTAATAACCACTTCGAACAATGTCACTATTCACTATATATATTCACTATATATATTTTTGTACACTATATTATTATTTTTTTGTTTTGTTTGTAAAAGTAGTAGAATTTAACTTCCAAAAACAAAAAAGTTCCAACATTCCTTTCATCTCATCTTCTGTTGTCTCTTATTTTATCTCATCTAGTTTTGTTACCAACCAAATAATGTTTGGTTAATGAACAATGATTCATTTACATCCGTATATATATTATGAAAAAAAATTTGTGTTAACGTAAAAATCATACAACCATAGACTTTTTAAACAAAATTATTCTATTACTAACATAGATATTTTAAAAATAATTATTTAGTGGCAAAAGTTCTATTATTAATTACTTGAACTACATTATAATTTTGAGATTAATCATTTAAAATTTATTAATTATTTATTTAATTATAATAATAAAATGATATATTTAAGAGAATGAATATGAGGATATAACAATACTCTCGATTAACAATAGCTAGCAAACAGGATATAAGAGATCAAAACCCAGTAAAGCAGTTGAAGTGAACCACCGTAAAACCCTGAAATCGGCGATGGTGTCCGCTGGTTCCCTTTATTCGACCTTCATTTCACCATCACCTCCTTCCTCACACCACTACTACGTTGCCGTTACTAGAACTCTCCCCTTCTGCGCTTTCCCTCCTCGCCGTTTCAACCCTCGAATGGAAGCTTCACAGGCCCAGGCCCAGCCCAAGCCCAAGGAGGCCAAACTCTGGGGTGGAAGGTTCGAAGAGGGCGTTACCGACACCGTCGAGAGGTTCACTGAGTCGATCTCCTACGACAAACAACTCTACAAGCACGACATGATGGGAAGCAGAGCTCACGCTTCAATGCTCGCCCACCAGGTTCATTCTTCTATTCCCCAAAACTCACTTTTAGTGTGTTACCGTACTGAAACGTCGTCGGTTTTTCTAGGGTTTGATTAGTGTCGCCGATAGGGATGCCATTCTGCAAGGTCTCGATGAGATAGAGAGGCGCATTGAGAATGGAGAGTTCAATTGGAGAACTGATAGGGAAGATGTTCATATGAACATTGAAGCTGCTCTTACTGATTTGATCGGTGAGCCTGCGAAGAAGCTTCACACTGCTCGGAGTAGAAACGATCAAGTTTTGACGGATTTGCGCCTCTGGTGTCGTGACGCCATTGATAGGATTGTGCTAAGCATGAAAAAGCTTCAGGTTTCGTTGCTTACTTTGGCTTTGAACAATGACGGTCTCATTGTTCCTGGTTACACTCACTTGCAGCGCGCTCAACCTGTTTTGCTGCAGCATCTTCTCCTTGCGTATGTTGAGGAGGTATGAAAGGATCCAATTTAAATGTGTGAATGTCAATAATAGGATATGAGTTCAAGAACTGAGTACATCTTTCAGAATGTATTTGTTTTCAGGAGAATAGTTGCTTATTTTTTCAGAAACTGTCCCAGGGAGCTTCCAAAAATAAGCAATTATTTTTCCAAAATAAACTTGGTTTAGTTCTCAGTATTGCTTTAAAATGTGTTTGTTATTATTGTTGTTGTCATAAGATTCATGCTCCTATTTATTTATTCAGTTATGGAGTATGCCGTTCAGATTTAGGTGATAGTTTTTAACAATTTTAACTTGTCTGTTTTATTGACTGTAGACATTAAGCGTTCTTGCAGATTGAGCGCGATATTGGTCGTTTGATAGATTGTAGAGCTAGGATGAATTTTTCCCCATTGGGAGCTTGTGCATTGGCCGGTACCGGGCTTCCCATCGATCGGTTCATGACTTCAGAGGCCTTAGGATTTACTGCTCCTTTGCGGAATAGGTATCTAACTTTTATTTTATTTGTATGAACTTTGAAGTCAGACTTTGTAGTTGTGCTTGCCATGTGATTGGTGTTAACTGTCAAGTCTTCTTATACACCCTTGTTTTGTTGCTGATTGAGTGTATGGTGTTATCTTAAATAGTATAGATGCTGTTTCTGATCGAGATTTTGTACTGGAGTTTCTTTCTGCTAATGCCATCACAGCAGTGCATCTTTCACGGCTTGGAGAAGAATGGGTACTGTGGGCTACAGAGGAATTTGGATTTATCACACCAAGTGACTCTGTTTCTACCGGAAGTAGTATAATGCCTCAGAAAAAGAATCCAGATCCAATGGAACTTGTTCGCGGGAAGACTGCCAGAGTCATAGGAGATCTGGTTACTCTTCTCACGTTGTGCAAAGGGCTTCCTCATGCTTACAATCGTGATTTACAGGTGGATAAAGAATAAGAGAAAGAAAACTTCTCTTGCATTGCTTGTTTTATTTGCTGAATTTGTTTTCTTTCTACACCATTCTGTCATTGAGATTCACTGAAATAAAGTTCCTTTCTGTAAATAGGAAGACAAAGAACCTGTATTTGACAGTGTTAAAACTATTTTGGGGATGCTTGAGGTATCAGCTGAATTCGCACTGAATATTACTTTCAACCGGGAAAGAATACAGAAGTCGTTACCTGCTGGTTATCTTGATGCAACGACACTCGCTGATTATCTTGTTAATAAGGTAAGTCACATTTGGTGATTGGCCTTCTGTTATTAAACTTTCTGTTTGTAACGAAATTTGTGAGATTGAAAGCCTGATAATTCATCATGTAGAAAACTAATATCAAGCTTCATGCCACTATCCAAGTTCATAGTTGAGCCCATCTCAGATCCCAGTCCATGTGACCCAGTAGTAGCTGTCCTCATTCAGTCAAACTGTTACTGTTTCATCAGATAACAAAATCAAACACCTTCCCTCTTCCTCATCCCTAAAAGCAGTTTGAGTGAAAGAAAATGAATCTGTCAAGTTTATATCTTATAAACTTTCATATGCCAAATGCATAGGCCCTCATGCCTCTCTTTCTCTGTATGGAAAGTGGGAGTGCCTTTGGTATGGTTCAATTTGATCTGATGTTCTTTTTAGTATAATAGACGTTGATATGGGCATTGAGATGGGGGAGCAAATATATGCTGCATTTTATGCAGTTTACAGTGACCCCCCCCCCCCCAAATTTTTGAATTATATGTTTTATTTTCTTCATTCTTTGTTCTGCAAATTTGGCACGGAATCTTACCTTTTTTCTGTCACGTTCAGGGAGTGCCATTTAGAACATCTCATGATATTGCCGGAAAATCTGTTGCTTTATGTACATCGAAGAACTGCCAACTACAAGACTTAAGTCTTGATGAGCTGAGAAGTATAAATCCAGTCTTTGACAAGGATGTGTATGAATATCTGGGAGTAGAAAATGCAATTCAGAAATTCTCCTCTTATGGCTCCACTGGATCAGCTTGCGTTTCCAGCCAACTTGATTTCTGGATAAAAAAACTTGACATGTAGTGAACGTTACCCCAATATGGTCATGAACTTCTCATCACTCTAAGAAGCTATTTCTCAAGACTTGGAAATAAGAGTCTAGTGCTTACCAAAGATCCTGCAAAATGTTTTTCCAAATCAACGAAGATGATTTCTTTAAATATTTTAGGTTTTGTAATATCATTAGCTGTTATATGCAAATTATTAATCAGGGACTTAGCCGTGAGTCATGAGCTTCCTATCTTCTACATTATGTTGGACTGTAATTTTGACATGTTAATGAATTACAGCGTTTGATGAATAAATTCTATTTTTGTCCAATTGAGAAATGACGTGAATCGCATCGTATGATCAGATCAGAACTCTTAGTACATGTTTGTTAATATTTGCTCAATATTTCTCATTAGCAATTTCTTTATCTTTTATAATAAAAAAATAGCACTTTATTTATATTGTTGGGTGACTCTATTGCATTGATCCTCCCTCATATATATATATATATATATTTTTTTTTCAATCAATAAAACCACAATATCTAACACTGATCCTCATGAATTTATTTTTTATTGCCATGTCTAACATGGTCTGGATTTAAATTTTTGCCAGCATGTTCAAAAGATGTAGCTTTGTTGATCTCTCAATCTATTTTGTCCAATGAATATGACTTCACTTTTGACGTGATATGATAACCAAGTAGTGAACCTTAAATTGGTGATGAGTCAACTGTTTAAAAATTGTTTTTGCTTACTTTGCAAAGTTTACTATTTCTTTTATAAGAAAGGAGTTTAAAATTTTTTAAGTTGTTTATTTGTTCTTTCAAGAACAGTTATTAACAAAAAAAAATCTGACTTTTACTTATTCTGATAAGTTAATTTTAAAAATAATTAACTACAGTAAAAAAAGATTAATGTTTAAAATAGCACTTGTTGTTTTGTAACAAAACTAAAAATGTTATATAGCTTAGCTGGTGAGCACGTTAGTAAATACACGTGTGGGTATTTAGTTCAATCCTTATTTTATATACTTTCTTATGAAAAAAAAATGTTAGTACTTCTAAAAATAATTAAAAATAAAACATAATTAAATTTTATTGCACATTATGAGAAGCACTTGGAGTTATTTATAAAAATAATCAATTGTAATTTTAAAAAAAAGAATGTTTATAAAAATGCTTATTATTATCATAGTTAAGGACATTTTTTTTATAAGAAAGTGTATTAACTTGGGATTGAATCCAGATACTCATGTTCACATGTGCTCAACAACTGAGTTACATGATTGAGACTGGGTCAATTAAGGGTCAGTTTATTTAAACTTAAAAATAATTTACTCTGAAGATAGATAGAAAATTGATTATTTTTTAACTTATGCAATATTGCACAAGTTAAGAAACAAAAGATAAAAAATTGTTGTTGGATTGACATATAATTAATGTTGTGCTTTCTTTCTATTTTTCGTTTTTTAACCTAGACAATATTACACATGATAAAAAAAAACTTCCTTTTTTAATTGATTATGGTGTTTTAACCTTCTCTCTTTTCTATTGTAGTTGATTATTTTGATAAGGAGCTCAAAGTTATTTCTCAAAATAAGTAAAAGTTTGATTATTTCTCGTTTCTGATTAATTAAATTTTTATTGTTTCTAATGTAGTTGATTATTTCTCAAAATAAGTTGATTATGGCTTAATTAAATTTTTGATTCCTCTAAAATAGGACATTTTTTAAATTGGTCCTTCAATGTTTATTTTTCTGCAATTAGTCCTCATTAATGAAAAAAAAAATTGTGATTTTTTAGTCCTAATCTCATTTAATCACTTATGAGCCAAACAAGCCTTTATTTAATTAATTAATTAATTATTAAATTAAATAATTTAATAATTAAATAATTTAATAATTCCATGGCTCCACCCACCACCATAAAATCCAAAACCAAACCAACTCTAGTAAAAAGAAGGGTTTTTCTTTACTAAAAATAATTTTCATTTTTAATATTTAATTTAATAAAAAATCAATTAAATAAAGGTTTGTTGGGCTCATAAGTGATTAAATGAACCAAAAATTTTAGCCCTAAAAATTTATAGAAGTATTTCTTTTATTAAAATAAATACTTATTTTACAAAATAAGCACAAATAAACCAATTCTAAATATAATTGACTAACTACTTAAGGGCTGTTTGGTTTGCAATTTTCTTTTTTGTTTCTTGTTTTGTAAAATTTTACAAAGAAAAAATTGAAAAGACGAAAAATAGAGATTTTCTGTTCTTAGCATTTTTCAATTTTTCCTTTATAAAATTTCAAAAACAAAAAATAAAAAATGAAAATTCTTTTTAAAAATTCTTTTGGTAAAACTACGGTTAGTTGTTTTTGTTTTTTTACTTTTGTACTAAAGAGGTTCTTCATAATAAAAAAGACTTCACATGCTGATATCAAACTAATGTAATGCAATAGAAAGCAAATTCACGCATCGAAACAAGTAGTTCGGTTTTAGTTTGGCAATAAAGATCAAATCCCTGCATAGTAGAATTCACCGTTTATCTGTAGAATCTATTTTTCTCTCACAAAACCACATCTATCATTGATAAGAGACTCAAATCAAGAGCATAACTGCACTGGACAATTCAGTAATACCATGAATTTTCCAACAGCCAGGAAAAACAAAGAAATGCAGCACTTGTTCATAGCAAGGATGATGAATCAAATAAAACAGTTCTCTTTGGCAACAACAGACTTCGCCTGTCGGGTTGAAGTTCTTAGCTGACGATAACCAGCTGCTGCATCAATGATGGTTGTTGGCGCCAATTCATTTGGCTGAGCAGAATTGGTTTCTATAGCTGGCTTCGTCACCTTGTCAATTCTCGTTAGATTATTCATCTGAGTTTCAGTTTTGTATGTTTCAGTACTGCTGTTATTTTCTGGCGACGAAGATGTTAAATCCTTGGTAACAAGATGAATTACTGGCTTTCGCACTCTCTTTTTCTTGCCTTGTTTTGGAGCATCCGCTTTGGACTGCAGTCAAATTGTCATGTGGATTAGTAAGCAAGTGGGAGTAGGAAAGCTGCATTCTACAGTAGTACATTTAGGTGGCACTCATTCAGTTTATAGGTCCATCTAAATTGTTTTAATTTATTTTCATAAATTTCTTAAAACGGTTAATCAGAATAAATGATTTTAACTTATTAAAATAAGTTATATAATATCTCATTAAAATTTTAATGTAAAAATGTTTAATTAAACTATATTTAAATGCATCCTTAAATAAAATACTCTTCTATTTTTATTTAACTGTCTGGAAAAAGAAAAAAATCTTGTTTCTATTTATTTGTCCACTCATTTGTAACATTAATTGTACTTTTATCAATTATCCAACCAATCAAGCAATGAGAGATAAAGAGTATTATGGAAAGTTCAAAATTTATTTTGAGAAAAACTATAACAATTATTATATTTCTTAATATGTGTGATTTTCTCTTTCCGAACAGTTAAATACGAACGGAAGGAGTATGGTGTGTGAAACTCAGGTAATTAATACAGATGCAAAATGCAATAAAGAATATGGAGAAAGAGATGAGAGTTTTTGAATGGAGAATATGGTACCATCGAGTTCTGAATGTCAGATAATGGCTTTCTTATGGGCTCCGGGTTGTCTCTGCGAGTAAAAGGTTTCTCAACGAGAGCACTATGGAGTAGTTTAGCACATTCAGAAGCAATCACATTTCCTTCCTTGTCAACCGATGAAGCACTCATTGTGCATTCTGTGTTTTCTGATTTCAGCGATTCATTTCCTGCCGAATGGTTTTGTTCCCGATTTGTGCACTTTAACCGCGTGCAGCCGCATGATGCTCTGCAGCTTCCACCAGTGGATCGACATTTGCATTTGTTAGTCTTGCACAAGGACTTTTTACTGCATGAGCAGCAAATCCCTCCCGCTGATCTCTCCCTCTTGACATTACTTTCACTTGTACCACTCATTGCAGGGGTTTCGACTTTTATTTTATCATTACTCTCATCCTCCTCCTGATTAGAAGATGCCACAATTTAAGAAATCCACAGATTAAAATTAAAATGTTTTTATTCCCAAATTTTTAATAAGTTTGGATTCAGTAGTATTAACGTTTTCACTTAATCCACCATCTGTGTTTTGTTAACTTTTGAACTTTAAGTAATGACACGACAACTGACATGGGATTGTCTTCACTTAAAAGAACATATTAATAGTACATAGAAGAAGAAATTAGATAAAAACATTTAAATTTACACAAAATACAAAACCCAGAGTTTTAAAAAAAAGGAAGGACCAAAAAATTGTTGTTTGAAGGAGTAAAACATATTTTATTTAAAAAAAATCTTCATATTAAATTACTACTTGTTTTGACTTAAAAGTTAGAACGATGTATATTCCTAATCCTATTAATTTGATGTCGAAGGCCCTTACCTGCTTCTTAACCTTGGAATCAACCTTTTCCTTCCGCAATTGTAATTCTCTAAGTAAACAACCAAGACTGTTTACTTGCTCCTTTAAATCTTGGATGTTAAAATCCTTATCCAGGCTGTCACATTCTTCTTCCTGTAGCTGAGACCTTGGAGTAACAAGAAGAAAGTTGAAAGATTATATTAATAAACGAGTGGACTATAGGGTACTACTCAGTAGAATTCACAATCATTTGTAAAAGGAAATCTTTTTACCCTAATTTTAATTTTTCTTGCTTATGCATCTCAACTTCTTCTTTCAGCTGCACAATCTCTTCAGCCATCCTGAGCATGGCAAATCGTTAGAATAAGGGTCCTTTAACGTACACTAATCAAATCAAACCAAAATATTTATAAAATATGTCATAAAATCAAATTTCAAACCGGAAGATAACTTTTTCCACTACACAGCTTTTTAGAACGGTAGTTGCTAACCATAGTCAAAGTGTAAAACATTCGTACCCTAACACGAGTTAGAAAGATACAAATTCACAGTAGAAGAATCCTACTTACAAAAACACAGTTACTATTAACTTTCAATTTGTTTTTAGTAATAAACTTGAGAGATTAAAAATAAATTTCACGCTTTCATGGTAACTTAGTCCAACGTAACTCCAGAGATATATTGCAAGGACAGTCAATAAAAATATGAAATGAATAACAAAGTTGAACCTATTGAAGACCTATAAAGAAGGGCCATACTTATAAGCCAAGGAAGAGAAGATAAGTAGTGAAGTGAGACAGCTTACTTTTCCATTTTGGATTCATATTGAGAACATATCTTGTGTATCTGAGTTGTGATTTCAAGTTCGTGCTCTGCATCCTGCACCGGCCACTTTTTTAGTTATGTTTTAACAACTTAGACTTAAATGTAGTAGTCAAACCCATTCAATATACAATTTCAAAAGAAGCAACTTCTATCTGATTGAATAAGTAGGGTTTGTTTAATATGGTCCCCTCATAGGAAAGATGTATGAGAGAGATTTTGTAAGGTGATCCAACAATTATGAATAGCGCCAGGTAAACGGAGCATGGATCGTCCTCAAAATAAAAAGACAATGTTACAACAACCATGAATAAATATTCAAACGATAAACATAACACTGCACAATAGGATGAAACTATACAAATTTAGAATATCAAATCTACCAAGAGGATGTCCAAACGATCACTATTGGATAAAATCAAATGAGACATTCCGCGCAGCTAAAGAACCATATAGAATGCAGTCAAATACAGATATCCTAGAAAACGACCCACGAGCGGAAAACTCTTATACCATCAACGTATAAAATGGATATATGAGCAAAAAAAAAAAAAAAGTATAAAATGGATATCCCATAAGCAACTAGTAATTTCAATTGATTTACAATTACCTGAATTACTTGACTATTTCTATTTCTAGCACCTGCATGAGAAGCAGCAGAAAAGAAAGACAATCAATGTTGAGGGACCAACACGGATCAAATAAATAAATAAAGATTACAAAAACAGGTCTTCTTACCAGTTGATCTATATGATATGAGTTTTCGAGCTGCTATCTTGTCCTTTAAACGTTTAGTAGCAGTAGAAGCTTCCTCTGTCTTCCGCTGCAATACCTGATGTAAAGAAATTGAGAGAAAAGTGGAAAGTTTAAGACAATTAATAGGCGGATAACCACAACTCACAACCACAAAACATAAAGCGACATAAAAGCCTTGAGGAAGATACAATGAACAAACCATTTTAAGCCTTTCATTTGAAGCCAGCAAACTCTGGTTCTTGATTTCATTCCTCCTTCCCTCTTTCTTAAGCTGATGATGCAGGAACAAATATTCCATAAGATAAATATGCTAACCGGAAGGCAGTTACTAGATACAACAGCTAGATCTGTGAATAGCAATGGCTATATTTACCAAATGTTTACCACCTCATCAGTCTTCCAATTGGAAAAACTGAATCATGATTTCATCAATGGAACAATGAATCTCTATTGACCAACTCATAGAGGTGAAATAGGTACCTGAAGGACTTCTTTTTCCAGTAAGGCCTTGCTTAATCTAAACTGCACAGACTCTAGCTTGATCTTACATTGCAGTTGAACCTAAATATAAGTTAGAAAAGGTTGGTAACCAAAACGAAAGAGCGGATGATAATAACTAAAGCAGCAAACAAATAAAGAATTCATCCACATAAGAAATGCAACCTTCTGAGCCTTCAAGTTTTGAATCTCGAATTGCAGCTGCTTAGTCGATTCATCGGCTCTTTTCCTTTGGGTTGAAAAGTGGGATTGAGAACCCAGTTTTTTCTTCAATTCTGCAACCTGCAACAGCATGGTATCGAAACAAATCATAGTCAATACGCACTATTTACCACCAAAACATAATAACCCAGCAAGTGCAAATTAATGTTTACCTGATCTTCAAGCAAATTCAGTTTCTGCAGATAATCTTTTTTAATCTTTTCAACTCCAGTCTCAGAAGCCGAAGAACCATTCCCTTGCTGTTGCCTTAGCTCTGCAATCTCCATCTGCCAAATTACAAAAACGTCTGAAGTAAGGAACTAAGTAATAACTTCTTTATAAAATTGATTCCCTATACGTTTTGTCACATAAACTGAATCAGTACAAAAGGTGTTAAAAATCAGTGTTTAGTCACTTGCTAAAGTACGAAATATTTTGAATTATCGGAAATGGTTTCCCTTCTCAAATCCCTCGCTGAATGATTCCATTTCAAAATCTAGAACCCTTCGGTGACAAATCAACGAAAACTATTCTCATGCAAATACATCATGAACTTCTTAGAAATGATAACATGAGAAATCAGATTCAATAACTAGCAATTTTATCAGTTACCAAACAGGCTTCATCCAGATCAAAACACTGACCTGATACGCCGTATTTTCCCGCTCAAGCTCGCGGATCCTCTGCTCGTACTGTTGCTTTTCGTTTGCCTCTGAGGCTGAGGCATCGATCGGGCTAGATTGCTTTGATCTGCGATTCGTCTTCTTCATGATCCTCAACAACGACTATGGCGAAAGACAAGAGAGACAAAATTTTGAAATTCGTAATGCAAAGAATATCCAGAGAAGATAAAAAGGGAAGGAAAAAAAAACGAGGGATAGACTCTAATGGACCATGTCCAAACCGGCAAATCCAACCAAAAGAAAGTATCAAAATGATCGCTCGCTCGGCTGCGACTATGTATAACGTTACTGCGTTAACACGAGCAATCAAAAACCAATGATAGGCTGCCACGTAGGCAACGTAATTGAAGCCTTGAGGAGGGAAACTTGGCTGATTCAAATTTTAAGTGTAGCCACTCTTGTATTTTTTGGTCTAGCCATAAAGTATCCTACACAGACAATACACTATCATGTGGTATCTGTTTTGTATTTTATTTCTCTAAAAATAAAAATAAAAATAAAAACAAATAGGGTTCTGTTATTTATTGTTCGATGGTTAAGAAATTAATAAACATATAATTTAATTAAATTAAAATATTTGAAATATATTTATATTAAAAATTAAAAATACTAGTACTAGTAAGCAATAAAGTGTATTTGGGGCATTAAATTTACCACTTTTTCCTTTCGGCTGCATCATAAAATACGACGTTTTATCATTTATATAATATATAATATAAAATATAAAATATAATATAATGACCCATCTAATATTTTTTTTATAACAATTGAATCATGTAAACTAAATTTTTAAGTATTTGAAAATTTGTAACTATGTAATTTAATATTAAAATGGCTAAATAACACTTTTGGTATCTTATATTGTAAAGAATTTTTAATTTAGTCTTATATGTTTATTTTAATTCACTTTTATTATTTGTGTTTTATTTTTTAATTAATTTGGTCTTTTGTGTTTATTTTGATCCTATTTATTTTTTAATGTTATATTATTTTAAATTACTTTAATTCTTTATGTTGTATTTTTTTTTTTATCAATTTGGTCTTGTTGTACTATTTGAACTCATATAAAGAGGCAAAACAACATTATTTTGACCTATCTAATAACTTAATTGAACAAAATTAATGAAAATAATGGAATTGGCCCAACAATTACAACAATAAAAAATAAATTAAATCAAAATAAATATAAAAGATCAAACTAAAAGAAATTTCATTACAACTTCAGAAAAAAAAATATAATTTAACCTGAAATTTGTTAATATTTTAAAAAGTATTGTATGTTCAAAAAATCATGATATATCAATAATTTTTAATTGTATGAATATTCACAAGTTAATCTATTTCGTAAGGATTTTTCAGTTCAACTGTTATATTAATGATAATTTTTATTGCAGAAAAGTTATAAGATTTAGCATTAGTAAGTTTTAAAATAATTAAATTAAAATTTGATAATAAAAAATGAAAAGTACTCTGTATTAAAACTTCAATTTTTTTTAACTGTGAATGTTCACGACGTTAATCTATTTTATAAAAGCTTTCAATTATTATGATAAATTTTATCGTAGAAAAGTTATAAAAGTTAGCATTAGTAAGTTTTAAAATAATTAAATTAAAATTTCAAAATGAATAATTGACAAGTATTATGTTTTATATCATAAAATAATAATGCATTATATAATATTATGGTTATAATTTTTTCTTATATAGAAATATAGAAAAAGGTTTTTCTAATAGGCACAAGTTAATCATAATTAACAATTAATAAAATTTTATGTAAGAGAAAATTATTAAATAGTGGGTAGTGAGGGATTAATGGGTGCACATAAAGTATAATAAAAAAAATTAAATTTAACTATTAAAAAATTTAATTCAATCATGATTAATTTGTGCTCATAGACACAAATTAAAAAAATCTATATAGAAATAAAAAAATAAAAAATAAAACTAACAGTTATCAAAAAATCTAATTGGGTCAACGAACGATTGGGCTTTGCATTTTTTATCCCAATAATTAGTCAATTGTGTGATTTATGTTGTCAAAGTTTTAATCTTGCCATTTTGGTTCAGGTAGAATTAGAATATGTAAATTTAGCCATTAAATTCAATTTTCATTTTTGTCAAATTTAAACAATTCAATAATGACATTAATTAAGCATTTATGATATAAACTTTTATAAAAAAAATAACTTATATCATAAAATATTTACCAAAAAAATTTGGATAAATTGTATTTACCACCCTTAAAATTTGGTTAAATTGCACTCCACCTCATTTTTTAGGTAAAATTGCACTCCACTCCATTTTATTAACTATGGTTAGTTTAATTTCTTTTTTTTTCAATAATTAATTAATTATTTTCTACATTAAAATAGTTATTTTTTATGTTTGAATAAGTTTTTAGTCTCAATAATTTTGTTTTTCATTTTAATCCAACTTAACTCAAAAATTTTATTTTTAGTTATTAATAATGTTAAATTTTTTCATGACATTTTTTAGAGTACTAAAAGAAAATTAAATAATAGGATTAAAGTTAAAAAAATTAAAATTTTTATTCAAATCTAAAATTAAAAAAATTAAGGGACTTAAAACAAAATTTTAGAATTAATTTAATTCTTAATAGATTTTTTCGATACATTAAAATTGTTAGTTTTTAAGTTTAAATAAACTTTTAGTCCTAACCATTTTTATTTTTTCTTTTAATACAACTTAATTAAAAAATTTTATTTTTAGTCTCTGATTATGTTAAATTTTTGCATCACATTTTTTCCAGGACCAAAAGAAAAATAAATCAAATAACAGGATTAAAGTAAGAAAAAAATGGACCAAATATAAAAATTAGTAATTACAAGGACTAAAAAATTATATATTTATCATAAAACAAAATTTTATATTAGTTAAAAACAAATGTTTAGAATTAACCAAATGGTGGTTCACCCTATAATTTCCTTTTTTAATTTTTTACAAAATTAATTAAAAAATTTGTTTTTAGTCCCTTGAATTTTTTAATTTTAGTTTTCAATAAAAAATTTAACTTTAATCCTATTATTTAATTTTCTTTTGGTCCCCTAAAAAATGTTATAAAAAAAATTAATATTATTAAGAACTAAAAATAAAATTTTTGAATTAAGTTGGATTAAAATGAAAAAAAAAGTTGGGATTAAAAACTTATTCAAACCTAAAAACTAACCATTTTAATGAAGAAAATAATCAATTAACTATTGTAGAAGAAAAAAAATGAAACTTATCATAATTAATGAAATGAGATGGAGTACAATTTTATCTCAAGAATTGGGTGGAGTGAAATTTAGCCAAATCTCAAGAGTGGTGACTGTAATTTACCCAAAAAATTTATATTATAAGAATTTTTCTAACATGTGCAACTATTGCACAGAATAAAAATTCAAAAATAAAAAAATATGTAAGTAATAATACATGTTAAATACAAAACTCAATTAATTTTTTGTTTTCATACGAAAAGATTCTTTTTTTAAAATGCTTAACTTGTGTAATATTACACAGATTAAAAAAGTGAAATAATTTTTATTATAAAATTATTACTCTTATTTAAATACGTCAAAATAATATTTTTTTTTATAAAAAAATACAATAACTAGAGATCAAATTTAATACCCACACACATATCTCATATACTCACCAATCCATTCAAGGATGCTTATAAAATAAAGTAAAATACAATTTATTGGACCAATAACCAATTTTTATGAAATAGATATAAACTCCTTGAAATGAAATCTTATTTCATTGATTAAAAAAATCATTCTTTTTCTTTAAGATTTAAAACTTCATCACAGTAGTCCTCAGTAATGTTCCCTTAATAATATTAAGAAAACATCTTTGCACGTGACTCTTACATAATAATTTCACAAATTATAACCCTTTTCCTACAAATTTCATTCTCATAGTGAAGAAAAGGCCGAAATAATATTTGATAAAAAAAGAAAAAAAGAAAAAGACCGAAACTATAGTTATAAAGGGGACAAACAAACATGAACAAATGCTCTTCTTTATCCTTATTTACAATTAAATAAGTAAATAACAAATGACTATGTACCAAAAATAAATCAAATAACGAATGTTGCAGTTTAGCAGAAAAGATTTTCGAAACCACAGCAGAAAAGATTTTTCCCACCGTCGGATTAAGCTCAAGTTGAGTTCAAGGGATGATCACCACGATGAAGACCTAGAGCCTTTTCTTGCTTCTATCACGACAACCAAGCCAACTCTTCTAAACCAAAAAAAATTAAATAATTTCTCTAGCCAGTAGCCACCCTATACACCACTGAAATCTTTCTTCAACAAAACCACCGTAAATAAATAACATTACCGAAAAGGGTAAGAAGTGTATAAAAGCTTAGCGTCTGTTGTTCTCTTTTTCGTCTAGTGTTCTTTTCTGTCGTTGCGTACTTCTCGTTTCAAATATTTCAGGCTCCTTATTATTGACAGATTCATCTGACTTACCAGCATTCCTATCCCAAAATGGTACGCTATTATTGTAAGATGCTGTCCTTCGTACAACAGGCCTTGGAATTTTTAAGGAATCTGGGTCCACAGAATTACCCTCAGCCTTAGGGGCAGAGGCAGCATTTTCCGGCCTGGATGAGGGCCTTTTTTGTGGTGGTATATTCACAGCGACATTTGTTTCATCAGTGATATTAGTATTTTGTTTCTTAGGGTTAGGGAGCTTTGTTTCCTCTTGCTGGGAAGAAGGTGGCGGATCTGATACAAGAATGATGGTGGACTTTCGTAATTTCTTTCTCTGACCACCATTTCTGGCATTTGATTTGACCTGCGATACAAAACACTAACGATTAGGCGACAACATAGAGGAAACACATGGAGCCACCATGACAGAAAATTAGAAGATAGTTAACTGGCAAATATTAATATCATTAATCATTATCTGATTGGTTCAAAGTATGAGAGGGAAGGGAAGGGATTTTAATGGAGGGGAGAGGAGGAAAAAAGGGGAAAATAAAAAATTCTTTAATGTGATTGATTCAAATAGAAGGAAAGAAAAGAAAGAAAAGAGAAAGCAATATTTTTATGTTTGGTTAGAGAGGAAGGAAAAAATTTTAAGCGTTAAAAATCACTTTCTCTCTCCCTTTCCTCCAAATGTGAACCTTCTCTTCAAATCCTCCACAAAGGGAAAGTTAAGCAAAACTTCTCCCCTTCTCTCTGCTCCCTCTATATCGTTTTTTGAACCAATCAAGGTTTCCAGGTTAAAATCCCTCTTCCCTCACTCCAATCAACCCCTATATCCAACAAAACATATAGTATATGGTTGAGTTCAGCTTTTATCATTTTAAGGAATAAATGATAAATATTATAAATAGAATTTTGTTATCCATTATTTTTAAGAACAATAATTAAACAACTTATTAGTAAAAATTTAGTGTTGAAAAGTGTAGAATATTTTATGTTTTGAAATTATTTTTAATTTATTTTAAATACAAAGTTTCTATTAATAAGTTGCTTAATCATTATCTAAAGGCAATAAATAAATATTGGTAACCGGTAAGGTTGATGGATAACAAAACAAGGAATAAATATTAGAACTCCTCTAGTAACATAAGCATGCTGTTAATTTGTCGTTGTACTTATTCTAAACATGAGTTGACTAAATCAGGCTTGTATTTCCAGTTACAGTGGTATAATGAAATGAAAAAAATGAGATGATTTAAATCAAAAGAATTTCGCAACCTGAATTTCCATTTTTTTTCTCTTCTTTTGACAGACAAAGATGACTGACACGCACCTGTGTATTTCCTATGTCAGAGAGAGGTTTCCTGGGCACTTGGCCACCGTTTGTCTCTGTAGGCATATCAACCAGAGCTCCCTGAAGTAACTCGGCTCCTTGAGTAGCAAGAAGACGGTCTTTATCTGTTTCTTCAATACTTGAATTACTTCCCGTCCTTTGGATCAATCTCGATTGTGTTGGCTCCTGATACTCATTTTCATTTGAGATTGATGCTCTGTTGGTGTACTTGGTTTCTAGGCAACCACAAGAATTACTGCAGCTGCTTCCCATAACTTTGCACTTGCATTTTGTTGTCTTGCACGATGAGGTTTTACTACATCCGCAGCAAATATCTGTCGCAGTTTCCTCAGATGAACCTGCTTGTCTATCTCTTGAAATGTCTTTGATTTCTTCTGAATTGTTGATAGTGGGCTGGTTATTTTCCATGGCTGAACGTCTGCTTTTAGATTTCCTTTTCCTAACCCTTAATTTTCCTGATTGTTCCCACTCCTCGTCTGTTGTTACCTCCACATCATAATCGTCATCTGTTTCTGTCTCAGATATATCCATGTCCTCCAGTAGGAAGGTAGACCGGCGGTGTTCCTAAAGTTAAAATAAGTTGCAGCTAATAAATTTGGATACTACCATGATCCTCGTTAATGTGGTGCCAAAAAATGTATTAATTATGAGATAGAATCCTGTGAATGCGATGGTGTACGAGAGCAAGTCATATGAGAGACCTACCGGGCGTAAGTCATACTTGTGACCTCCTACATTCAAGTCAGAATATTCTGATTCCCCCATAGATTCTGAGAATCTCTTTAAAGCTGCATTCTGCTATACAGTTCAAACGATATGGGAAGAAAATATTGAATTAGAACACTAACTACCTAATTGGGGAATCAAACTGCTAAATTAGAAAAGATAGGGATTCAACTCTACAAAATGTTGCTAAATTTTGGGAAGAAGATCGAAAGTAATTTTCTTATAGCTTTTATCTTAATGATGTTATACAGCTGAACACACAAACCTGCAACTTCAACTTATGGTTTAGTTCAGCTTTTATCATTTCCGTCTGTCGAAGTGAGTAACTTAGCCTTACTACTTTTTCTTTTAATTCTCTTATTTCCATTTCCTTCTCTCTGCAAATTACTTCTTTATCTCGCAATAAACACCTGAGAAGAACAAAAGCCAGAGGAAAATATCAGTCATATTATCACAAAGGAAAAATTTTGAATTACTTAGGAATTTAACATACTGCAGTTTAGTATATAATAATAATAATATAATGTACGGTTTTGCTAACGATTCCTCCACAGCCCTATAATGCATCTCTAGAATTTAAATTTGCAGATATGATGGTTAAATCGTGGTCTAAAACATGATATACAGATAAGCTAATACCTAGATGAAGATGCTATATTGAATAAGTAATTCATCAAATTCTTGGCATCGGCAAGAGTCCGGACTTGATTCCAACGTCCTTTGCCACTAAAAACCCTTTCTCCCTCTTCTGCCTCTGACAAGTGGGACGCCATAGACACTAGTGTTGCGGAGGAAGTCGAAAGCATGTTTTCAAGGGCAAAAATCCTAGAGTTTCTTGCACCAGGAGACATTGATATGGGGCAATCACTGCATTAGCAATCAGTCAAATAGAGTTTGTCAAACATAGATTGCAAAAGAAAAACCACATGATTATAAAAAGTATAATTTTGGAAGCGTTAAAAGGCAACTGCAAGGCATTTCACCTTGTATTGTTTTGCTTCATCATATCTGCTTCTTCCTTTAACCTGCTTATCTCCTCGGCCATTTTAGCCCTCCTGAAATGAAAAGCAACACATAAACAAATTAGTAAGAAAAGCTCTAATAATAATTTATTTAATAATAACAATAATAATAAATAAATTAATTAAAAAAAAAAAACCATGTAAGACATAAGTAACGCATAGCAGAGAATTTTCAAACCTCAATATATAACTGTCATACCAGCTAGACTAGATTGGGTATTCAACTCAAATTACTGCGTTATTCTAAATTTTACAGCAAAAAATTAACCAACATTACCCTTGTACTCTCACAAGAACCTGACATTGAATGCCTGAATGCTTACGGACCAATAATAATCAGAGTTTGAAAATCATTTCGAAGATTCCATCAAAACTAATGTCGATGACATCCACTGGTCGATATTCTTTATGATGTGTGTGCAAAGAAAATTGGTAAATAATCGTCCAAAATTTCTCATCTTTTATGTTCAACTTGTATGGAGACGGTATAACAACCAAATTTGGCATACGAAATAAATACAATAACGAATAATTAATATGTCCAGGTTGAATTGGGCAATCCATACTTCATTTCTACTTTAAAGCCTATAGTGAAAATAACCTAAATTATCATATTCTTACAAAATATAAAAGGGATAATTACTATATTGCTTAAATAATTCAAACCTGTTCTCATAAATTAAATCACACTCTCTACCTTCTGATTTTAGAACAATCTTAAAAGTGAAAAAGGGTACATACTCTTCTTTTTGACGTTCGTATTCTGAACGTACTTCATGCACTCGAACAATGACTTCAAGCTCATGTTCAATTGCCTTCATCAAAACCTTTCAAAGAGAAAAACACGCGTAAAGCAGAAGATACAAAAGCGGCACGAAACATGACAAAATCAAGCACTTTTCGATGTTTAAGAAACAATTTGATGCTTGTATTCAGTATAATTTACAGACTCATCATAAAATCTCCTCTACCTGAATTCCTGGACCATTCCCACCTCCTACACCTGAATATAAAATCAATAAATTGTCAGCCATTGCCTAATTCACAATAGGGAAAAGAGCTTCAAGACACAATAAATCTCCTAACCCATAGTTTCACGTGAGGAAGCCTTTCTAGATTCCAGAAGTTCTTTCAGCCTTTTTGTGGCCAACGAAGCTTCTTCTGTCTTCCTTTGCAATACCATCTTTTGTCTCTGATTCAACGCTAACAGCTTATGCATCTCATATTCATTCCTTCTCCCCTCTTTCTTAAGCTGGTTATTAATCAGAATACTTATAAGAAAACTTGCTATCATTTTTCTATTTGATGAAAGTTGAGATGATGTTGTGCATGTGCAGAAGACTAGAAAGGGTTATTCTCTGATCCCTTCATACGGTGGTAAGAGATAAAAAAAAATTATAGATATCATAAGACTGGTATCGAATGGGAAAGAAAAAAGGACAGTCCTACAAATTGGAAAAGGGTTGCCCTCAATATGATATAGAATTGAATGACAAAGTAACAGAGTTGATATCGTAGAAACTATACTGAGTTCTTCCCTCGTGCATTTACCTGGAGAACTTCTTTTTCCCGTGAAGCTTTCCATAACCTAAATTGTTCAGATTCCTGCTTAATCTTATTTTGAAGTTGAACCTAAAGGATAAAGAAACTTAAGCTAAGTAATGCACTGAAAAGGACCAAAAAAAGGTTTTCTACGAGTGACAGCAAATACAAAGTCTCGCAGAATCGTTGCACCTTTTGAGCTTTGATTTTATGGATTTCATCCAGTAGCCGCTTTGCGGCATCATCACTTTTCTGCTTTTGTTTAACGAGCTGAGCCTGAGCATCTTGTTTCTTCTTCAGCTCAGAGACCTGAAAAGCAAATAATTAGTTTATGGCATTGAGTGGGCATTCGGCATCAACACATTTGAAATAACAAATTACCTGTGCTTCAAGAGCATTCAATTTTTGAAGATAGTCCTGCTTTAACTTTTGAGCACCATCATCAGGGGTGGATGAAATATTTACAAGATTGTACTTCAGTTCCTCAATTTCTTTCTACAAATAATATACAGAAGGGGTTACTTACTCCATTAACTTCAAAATATAAGAAAACCTAGATATCATATCACAAAACAGTTACCTGCAAAATTTTCTTCTCTTGTTCCATCTCAAGAAGTTTCTTTTCATAATGATGCCTGAGAACTGATGTATCAGAATTGCTGTAAAGCTTCATTTCAGCCTTCAACCAGAGGGAACACAAAAATAAAGATTTTTAAAGTAGAAACATGGTAAAAAAAAAACAAAACAATCATACCCCAAAAAAACATGTAATAAATATATTTAAGCCAATCTTAGCAATTTTGGAAGTACAATTCTTATCTTATGAATTAATAACCTAATGAAGTTATTAGAAAATGAAAATTCAAAAAACTAGAAAATTGTGTCAACACCTAAATGAGTTTACGACTGGATAAAGTAACTTTTACCTCCTTTTGTTCAAGTCTCTTATCCAGCTCTTTGAGCTCTTTATCCAACTTTTCTTGAAGAGACGAGTGTTCTAGCTCCTTTGCATCATCTTCCATTTCGTCTGTAAACAAGGTAGAAGTGTTTGAAAAGATACGCATCAGTATTTAGGATGAAATGCCAATTTACAGAGATAGAAAAATAGGGGAAAAAGGAAACGCCTGTCTTAACCAAATGTCGATGCAATAACTTCAAGAATCCATTAAGTAATCTTAAAAAATAAATGGATTCCGTATTCTCAACCAAATCATATCATATTAGTCAAGGATAGTATGTTTACTTCAGCTGCAAGCATTAACAGTAAATAAAGGGTACACTTCACCACAATACTTCAGTAAAACAAATTTTCTAATGAACTACCTGGTATGTCCATGGCTTTGGCTTCACATTCAGATGAAAACCCATTACGACGTGTAAATAAACCGTTTTTGGGCTCGTATCCATCATCATCGGAATCTGCGCAATCAATAAAACGGCTTGAATTCGTGCCATTGGAAGTTTTCAAACGTAGCAACTCCCCTTCAAGATTTTGGATCTTTGACACATAAGATTTAAGTAGGTGATAATCCTAAAAACAAGTTCAGACCATATATAAGTGATGGATCTACTTCTGAATATTGTAGCCACACATTAACATCAACAATGACTTAATGCTTTCAAACCTGATTTGAATTTGAGTCAACTTCATCCCATGATTTACCATTTCGAATTAATTCCAATTTCATAATCAGTTGATCCTTTTCAACCTAAAAATATTTACAAAACCTTGAGTGAGAAGCTCACAACATTTACTATAACTGATAAGCAAGCATACAGGATCAAAACAAGACCTGAGCATCAAGAGCACGTTGTGCTAAACTCTCAGAAGTTACTTGGTGCCTTTTCAGCTCCTGCTGTAGGTCAGCATTACTTGCTTCAAGCAAAGATATTTTGTGTTTGAGAATCTGAAAATTTTGTAAGAAAAACCATCAAAGGACATTAGAAACATATAAACACTTCTGGCACTTCCTGAACTAACTATGTACCTGAAGCTCCTCAAATGATCCACTGCCTTCACCTCTGTAAAATAGAAGCTCAGTTTGCAATTGCTCAATCTGACAGCGCATTGTCTGCACCTGAGCTGCCACTGGATCACGATTAATCTGAGAAGAAAAAAAAAATCAATATATCAAACAGTAAGAAAAACAAATGGTCCTGCCTAGTGGCCAGAGCAAAATGAGAGATGAAAGTGATACTAATAAATGCAAAATCACTTACAATTGCCTTATTCTGAATGTTGCGAGCACGGTTTGCATACTTCAAAGTGTTCAGTGTCTCTTCAGCATTTGTGTCAGCCGGACTAACACATGCTGTAACATTCCCAGCAGGTAAGACGATGCATGTGACAATAGAAGAGAATACAATATTATCAAAAGTCTCTCATCATGAATTGAGTGCTTACCTATCATCACCGTTTTGCTGTTCCCTCCAAGAGAATCCTGCATATCCATTATCCAATTGCACGTCATTGTAAAATAATATTTATCCATGGCGAATACAAGTTAAACTACACATAACAAATAAAGCTTCTTGGATGAGTTTATTGCTACTCCAATTTGCCTATTGCCTCTCCTTTTAAAGTGTTTTTAAATTTAAAATATAACTTTAACCAATGTAATCATCAAATCAAATCATTATTATATAAGTATCATTTAGTTAAAAATAATGAGATAGTAATGACAATAGACACATTGAAGAGGCAATGGACCCTCCCAAGCTTTGTTTATCACAATTTTTTTAGTGACAGAGGCTTCTGTAAATAAGCTCCAATGTAGGAGTCCCGACACCTTCTATCCACACAAGACTTTAGTTCAACTGTTCACACATGTCAAACTAAACGAAAAGGTGCACTCCCAACAGTACATGAACTCATGAGTAAACATTCGTATGTAACTTGTGTTTTTTGTCATCCTATTATCCTATTATTTCTTACATTTTATCACTAGTAGAGAAAATTCCTTCCACATAATAGGCAAGATAGAAAGCTTTTGAGCAAAAATATTCTACTTTCACTGCTTAAATAAATATTGCACAAACCTGCAGCAGGCGTGTTAATTTGCTATCTCGGTATGGCACGTGGCCTCCTTCTTTTCGCTTTTTTTCATCTCCCAATGCACTTATTACATTTCCAAGAGCTAACAAACCCTTGTTAATGTGAATTCCTAATCCATGAAAAGAAAAACAATCAATTTTTTAATAACAGACAACTTGCATTCACCAACAACTCAGCTTTAATTAACAATGAGAAATACCTTCTTTTAAACGCACCCCGTCAGCACCAGTTCGTTTTGCTCGTTCGGAACCAGCTAGATCCACTAAATGAAGTTTGGCGCATAAGATATCTTCACCATTCTTTTGCTCCATTGTGATTGTGAATATAGCATGCGAGCGACTAGACAAGACATATGAGCCACGCAGTTAACACACTACAAATTAATTTTGCATCAATATAAATTTCATATGCTATGTCTATTAGAGTCAATAACACAAACCAGCCAATGAGAAATAAGTCAAAAGGCAAAAAAATCTGGATACATTTTTACGACATTTTACCTAGACTGACTATTCATATTTGTACTCCCAGTGGCACGTGACAATGAACCACTTTTGAGATATGATGCCATTTCTTCTTTTGTCTTAACTTCGGCCTCGGTCACACCAGCAAGTGTTATTCCTCCGTTCACTGTTTCTCTGATTTGTATAGGAGCTCTGGTGGGCACAACAATCTTTGCAGTAGATGCCACTTCTCCTCTAGATGAATTGGGATCGAGCAAATCAAAAACCTCTTCCTTGAATATCTGACGTTTTTTAATGCATCGAGTTTTAACAGTTTGATCTCAATCTCAATTGACAATTACAGAATCCACCAAAATAAATTGACAATTACAGCGAAATTAGACAATAACAAATGACAGAATTGTTTACCTCAATAAACGACACTCTAATCAAGAACTCCATAGAGTCCTTCATATCCTTAACTCTTTTGAATATTGTCTCCAATACCCTAGGTATAATTCCACCGCTGCTTTCCTCTCCAGTATAATTGGTGCCCATAGTGTATGTTTTCCCGGAGCCCGTCTTACAAAATGAGGGGGCAAACTCAGTTACAAGTTACAACTATAAAATTGCAGAATACAGAACAAAAAAGCACAAGTTGCTCAATTAAAATTTTCACAATCACCAGGGCATACACAACCAACAATTTTTGTAAATTATACCTGACCATATGCAAGAACCGTGGCATTATAGCCATGGAAGAGTGCATCCACGAGTGGTGCTACGCAGTCATCGTATATTGCGGATGAAGATTGACCCATACTACCATATACATAATCATAGGTGAACGAATGAGACCCAATTTGTACCTATCCAACAAAGCACCAACGATAATGCAGAATCAATTTCATAAATTTCACAATTCCAACATACACGAAATCCTAAACTTCAAAATTGCCGAATAGAACACATTGCTAAACAGAACACATTGAATGTCTAATTAATATAGCACCTGAGGTTCACCGGGAACAACAGAAATGCAATCTGTGCAGCCAAGAAGAAGCTCCGACGTAATCAAGGGGCGAATGTTGACGGCGACTCGTACGCATTGCGCCGAATCTGCATTCTCCATCTGTGCCTAATTCCACTCGTCTTGGAAACCCTAGAAACCCAATTTGAGCGCGAAATGATACCAAATAAGGTTTAAAACCGTGATGAATGTAAAAAAAAATGAAGGTTCGAAGCTGATAAAAATCCGAATTCCGAAACGATGAAGCAAAAGGTGATTCGGTGTGTGAGCTAACCTGTAAGATGAACGAAGAGAGCGAGAGTGTAGAAGGAAGAAATGGAGGATCAACAGAATAGAGAGGCGGAGAAGGAACAGAAGAGAACGAAACGAAGATTTTGAATCCGGACGTGTCAGGTTTGTATTGAACTAAATTAGAGAAAAAGGCGCTCAGGTCCGAATTCAAATACGGAATGTGATCACGCGCGTGTCACGTGATTGAGAAAATCTAACGGTAGGTTCGCTAAGTGAAATCTGTGAAGACAGAGAGCCCACTAAAAATGGATAAACAATTAATTATGGATTGGATTTTATCCTAAACCAACTCTATTTGTTCACCTTTGACTTAAGGACGTTGGGATTGACACCATCGAAATTAAGAATGCGATCACCCATTTTTTGGATATTAACGTCCGAAATGATATTTTTTAACGTTGTTGTCCGTAAAATAAAACTTATTTCTTTTGTATTTTAACTATTTTACGGATAAGACCGTCTGGAAACACTACTCCAAACGCTAATGTCCGAAAAAATGATGGTTCCATTTCTAAATGGTGCCAATCCCAGCATCCTTGACTTAAAATTGGTATCACCTTTATCCAATTTTTTTTACTTGATCATTTTTCTTCGTCAATTTTCTTACTTAATTTCTGAGTATAATTTGCTAGGATGGGAAATGGTATTTGGGATCATTCAGGATTTCAGATAGGTGAGCAAATTCACCACCTGGAAAATCAGAATTTTGTGGCTTGAGTTTTTAGTAGTTCCCTTTTTTTTTTTTAATATTTAATTAATATTAGTTGTTCTCTTTTCTTTTTTTTTTTTGTTGATATTTATATTAGTTGTTCTCTTTGAAGGTGCCTTCTGCATGACAAAATATTTTGTGCAAAAGTCAGTAACATCTTTGCCGGAAACGACGGGTGTTTGTGTTTAGTTTAACGTTAATAAAATTAATTTTAAATTAATATAAATTTATAAAATTAATTTTAAAATAGCATGAGTAGGACGAAGCAAATATGAAACATGATCGAATGAAATTAATTGGAGCGAAATAAATATTTCATCCTATCATTTGAATAGTTTATAATGGAGTAGTGTAAAAATTTCGTTCCATCGTTCAATAAGCAAACAAAATGAATTGAATTATAATATTTTTCATTATAATTTTGCTTAGGAGTTAGTTTGGGCTACATTGGGTGGATTTTTTACTATTTTTTTTATAAATTGGGTTTGGACCTAATTTAATCTTAAAAGCTAGCTTATATGATAAAAAGTGTCAAACCATTATAATCTCAACAATGGTCATATTACTAGCCAACAAACGGATCTATGATAGGCTCTGATACCATATTACAAATTGGGTTTGGGCCTAACTCAATCCTAAAAGCTAGTTTATAGGATGAGACACACCTTATAAACTCAACAATGGTCATATCACTAACTGATGTGAGACTTCTAACAATTTTGAAGTCTAACCCAAATTAAAAGATTTGGGTTGGGTTGGTTTGTTTTTTTGTAATGTCGACTCTTTGTCTCAAACTAACCTAACCCAAACTTGATTGGGTTGAGTTGGGTGATTGGATCTACCTTTTTTTTATAGGCAAAAAGTGCATTTAATGGGGTTCGAGCGAGAAGCTATTACTCAAAGTAGCACTCTCCCAACCACCAGATTAACTAGTTGGTGATTGGGTCTATCTAATCAAATAAAAAACATAAGTTAATATGTAAAAATTATTGTGATATAATAATAATTTTACATAAGTTTAGTGATTTTATTCGTTAAAATAAAACATAACATTAATAATATAATCATACAATATAACATAGTCTTAACCTAAATAAAGTAATTAATTAGTCCTAATAGGAGGAAGTAATGTTAGTGGCGAGAAGGTCAATGTGGCAACTACTATTAGGATTTTGAATCTAATTATGCTTGTTTTGAAAAGAAAGTAATTAGTAAGGAGAAGTCGATTAGTCAAGAACTAAGTCTGGAGTCTAGACGAAAGTCTAAAGGAGTAAAACAACATAGAAAGTTAGGGCTTGTTTGATTTCTGTTTTTGAAAACAGTTTTCTGTTTTTAAAAACAGAAAACTAAAAAACTCGTTTGACAATCGAGTTTTCAAAAATAGTTTTCGGGAACAATTTTTGTTTTTCAGTATTTAAAAACTAAAATATGAAAACATCTAAAACATGTTTTGGTTTTTAGTTTTCAGTTTTCTGAATTTACACACAAATTTGTATTAAAAACTCCTCTCACTTTTTTAAAAAACTGTTTTATAATACAATTTTTAAAAACTAAAAATCAAAACTCTTCCAAACAAGCCCTTAGTCATTTAAGAATTTAGTTTGGGTTAGGTTGGATTCATTAAGATTTTTAAATGCAAACTTAATACCCAACTCAAATTGGTTTGGGTTTACTAAAAAAATATCCAAACCAACCCAATCACCTAACCCAACCCAAAAAAAGCAATTTGAATTTATTTAGGTTGTTCAAGTTCGTTGGTTACCCACCTCTAATGTTGCTCTTATTATTGTTTTACTTCTTAATTTCACTTGTTTTGGGGAGAATATCATAATTCATCAAGAGCACAATTATTTTACATGAGTAAATTGAATATCAATTTTAAAGAAAAGAAATGACACTATTAGATTATTTGATATTTGTCCTAGTTATATAATTTAGCTGATGAGCATATAGGAATATATGTGCGTGACTATCCAGATTCAATCTTCGCTTAGTATACTTTTCTACAAAACAAAAAGATAATTTGATATCCATACATGAGTAGAGATACGTAAAAATGTTATATTTCTATCCAACATATTCCATCATCGTATCATTATTTGTGTGATTCTTTTCGTGGGATAAACTATTTTCTATTCATCAATTGTCAATTATCAATCAATTATTATTTATTAAAATGGAGATATTTTGGGTTCTAAGGTCGTAAGAAGACTTTTAATATTTTTGTGCTCGCGTTGCTCGTTATTTTTGTGGGACTTAAGGTGTCTTGAGAAAAAAGATTTTGTCTTCTTGAGATCGAGTTCGACTCTTTAGAGGCTATTAAGTTGATTCATAAAGAGGAATATTCTCGTTATCATGTTTACGCTGTTTTGAGTGCAGATATTCGTTTATTCCTTGACATGGATTGGAATGTGAAGACAGAAGATAGACCATCGCTTGTGGGAAGGAAACCAATGTGCTGGCTTTCTTGCCGAGGAGGCTATTCATATGCCGCAAGATTTTTTATCCTTAATGCTTGCCTTGATTCTGTTTTGCTAGTTCTTTAAACCGGCATGGTTGGAACGATGTTTCCTAAAGATTTTTAGTTTTTGAGAAGCAACTTTTTAATTAAGCATCATATTGATACTACAAAACTTAAGTTTTAATAAGTGTGCTCAAATATCATTCTCTCTTAGAATCAATTTATTAATCTTAGTTTTTCAAACGTTAATAATTTCTACTCAAAATCAATATTCTCAGATCAATTAACAGAATCAATTATACTGAAAATCAATTTTGTTACCGTCAATCCAAATATGCACTTAAAGTTGGGAAAACTCTATTTAAAGAAAGTCGAACTTCAAAACAACATGATGAATGATATTCTAATGTCAAATAGATTTTTTTTAGATAATGTTCATATATATATATATATATATATATATTAATGGTTTTTCTATCATAAGTGATGTTGCACATGTTAAGAGGATTTAAATAGAATTGTTTTATAGGAAATAACAAATATTTAATGAGTTTTATATGCGATATGTAATATATGTTTTTATTCCTTATAAAAAAAATTTATTTAAATCTTCTTAATATGTGAAATATTGCACAAAATAAAAAAATTGGTATACTAATAAAAAGTCAATTAGAACTTTTTTACAAATAATGTTCAAGTTTAAAAACTTCAAACCTACCATTACATTGAAAAAAAAAAGAGAGCTATATATATTAAAGTCTTTTAAAAAATAAAATAATTAGCAACTAAGAGCATTTAATTAAGAATTAGAATATGCAATATTGCACTACTCATGCATAGTATAATAACAAGTTAATCCCTTGAAATATTCCATAATTTTGTAAAATGAGAAACATTTTAATCATCTTTTACTTGAATACTTTTATGTTGTTTAATAGATAAAATAATATATTAATCATTTTGCAAAGTTGACAACAAACTTTTAAACTTTTGGACCAAAATATTTGATCCAACCGTTCAAGATGAGCAATTCTAACGTGAAACCTAACAATTAATTTTTAAACTTACTACATCATATGATTACTTAGCTTAATAACATAACAAATTATCCGCAATTCAAAATATTAGCAACTAAAAATTAACCACTAAAAATTAAGAGTTTGATAAACACATTTTTCTTATCAACAACGTGAGTGAAGCATGCTAACGTTTTCTATGCTACCAACACATTAAATGGTTGCGTTCTTGGAGTTCAACCTTAACTCTCCTCATTCTTTTCCCCCACTTTGAACAACTTCATCTGAGGTTAATGTTTTCTACCCAATTCAACGGTATGTTTTCCAAAATGCCGTATTGCATAAAGGACACCTTATGCGGTGCCCCATGACCTCTGACCAAACATGCCTTCTAGTAAACATTTTCACAACTACTCAGTTTAGTGAGAGTGTCGATGCATATGGAAGAATCAATGTTAATGGGTTCCATGTCAACTGCACAAAATACGAATATTTAGTGAGTTCTACCATTCATCACACAATTTATCACACATTCACAAGTTTAAACTTATCACTTAACCTAAAAATATAACAACCTGCACCTCTGATTGAGGGTCGTGGTTGTAAATTAGATAGGTTATAAGCCCAACGAAATAAGAATAACATAAGTGACATTGTTGGTCAACGTTTTCTATGCAACCAACACATATTAAATGGTTGCATTCTCAGAGTTAAGGTGTTCATTACATTGCCCAATTCGTGATATGCATAACTTGTTACCCAAAATGTTGTATTCCATAATGGACATCTTCTGTGGCCCCTCTAACCTTTGACCAGACATGCTTTTAAAAAATGTCTACAACCACTCAAAACGGAATTAGTGAGAGTGTCCATACATATAGAACAATCAATATTAAAGGGTTACACGTCAGTTGCATAAAATACGAATATTTAGTGAATTCTACGATTCATTACATAATTCATCATGCATTCACAAGTTTAATCTTATTAAGCTAATAAGATAACAAATTATCTGCAATTGAAAACATTAACAACTAAAAATTAATTGTTTGAAGAGCACATTTTCTCATAAACAACAATAACGTGAGTGAAGCATGCAATTAACTTAGCTTTTCGACTTTGCCTTCGGTTGGAGTTATGGCCGTAAATAGGTTACATTCCAACTAAATAAGAATCACATAAGTGATATTGTTGGTCAACATTTTCTTTGCAATCAACATATATTAAACGGTTGCAGTGTCAGAATTTGACTTTAACTCTTCCCATTCTTTCACATTTTGAACAACTTAATTTGACGGTAAGGTCTTCGTTACGTTGCCCAATTCAACGGTATGCATGGTTTAATTGCTATAGTGCATAATGGAAACCTTCATAACCTCTGACTAGACATGTCTCACAACAAAACATATCCACAACCACTCAAAAGTGAGAGTGTCTATGCATATGGAACAATCAATATTAATGGTTCTATGTCAACGGCGCAACAATTCATCACACAATCATTACACATTCACAAGTTTTAACCTATGCAACATATGCTTACTCTTGGGCTATGAGAGAGAGTGCAAATTAGTTTGAAAAAGGGAAAAGAGGAAGATGTGATTGTATAGGGGTAACATTGCGTTGGTTTACCATAAAACATCAAAAATATCGCTGCTACATCAATCTAGTGTAGCAACCTTGCCTTCCACCCATCCTTTTCCCTATTAGTTTGATCACTGAAGGAAAAAAAGTAATTGGTTAATGAATTGGTTCAAAAAGCAATTCCAATTTCAAAACTGATTTGTAAAATTGAGGAAGAAATGGAGAAGAAAAATAAATATCTTACTCTTCGGTGATGATAGAGAGAGTGCGAGTTAGTTTGAAAAACAGATAAGAGGAAGATGTGGTTTTATAGGGGTAACGTTAAGTTGGTTTACCATAAGACATCAAGAATATATAGAGTGATGTACCGTTTTAGTCCCTAACTTTGTGAGAATAATTTACTTTAGTCCCTGACTTTGTGCCGATAAGTCACTTTAGTCCCTGACTTTATATTTTACAGGTCACTTTAGTCCCTGAATTATATGATTATTCATTTTAGTCCCTGAAAGTCAGGGACTAAAATGAATGATGTAGTGAAAGTCAGGGACTAAAACGACCAATAATAGTGAAAATCAGGGACTAAAATGACTAATTTCTCGAGGAACTAAACTGACTGATAAAATACAAAGTCAGAGAATATTTTAGTATATAATTCAGAATGTATATCATGTTCATACCATTGTGGTTCCCCTCTCCCAAAGCCAAAAATAACCGCTGCTACATTGATCTTGTGCAGCAACATTACCTTCCACCCATTCTTTTCCCTACATGTTGGGTGTAAAGGCTTTCTCAGTGATGTGGTAGAATTATTTGTTTGGTGTTACTATCTCATAAGTAATTGTGATCATTTGGAGATCGAGCGTGAGTCATCATATTCATGGATGCGTGTATGCTTTAATTAGCTCTCGTTTATTTGAAATTTTTTCTTCAGTTTAATCACTGAAGAATTTTGAACTGCTATAAAAAATTGTACTAAAAATTGATTTACGAATTGGTTCAAAAATAATAATAACAATGATGAGAGACTCAAGTGAAGATGCATAAAATTTTACGAAAAAATGGAGAAGGAAAATAAATATCTTACTTTTTGGTTATGAGAGAGAGAGCGCGAGATAGTTTGAAAAAGAGAGAAGAGGAAGGTGTGGTTTTATAGGGGTAATTGTGGTCCCCTCTTCCAAAGCAAAAAATAACGGCTTCTATATCTTGTGTAGCAATGTAGCCTTACCTTCCACCCATCATTTTCCCTACCTATCTGGTGTAAAGGCTTTCTCAGTGACGTGGTAGAATTATTTGTTTGGTGTTACTATCTCATAAATAATTGTGATCATTTAGGGATCGAGTGTGAGCCATCATATTCATGGATGCGTGTGAAAGAAGTTTTATCGAAATGGAATAACACTGTTGCAATCGTATTATTGTTAAAAACATATCTTGTTGCCGTCAAAATGCGGTCAAACTTATCATGTTAGCTTATCGTATCATACTCTCTAGTACAAAAAGTTATCCTAAGAGGAGAGTTAAGTTTGAGACCAACACGATATGATAAGGATTTTTATTTCTTACTTTACCTTTGCTTATAATACATATTCTTAAATTAACATTTGTTTTTATAAAAAAAACAAAATAAATAATAAAAATAAATAATAATAATAGTAACAAAATAAATCATAAATATTGATAATAATAATTATTATAGTAATAAAAATAATAAGTAATAATAATAAATCATATTAATATTAATTATAATAATAATAAATATAAATAATTAAAATAAAATAAATAAAAATGATAATAAAATTAAATAATAATAGTAATAAAATAAATAATAATAATAGTACTAAAAAGAAATAATAATAATAGTAATAAAAATAATTAATAATAATATTAATATGAAAAAAGAAATAATAATAATAATAATAATAATAGTAGCCGTAGTAATAATAATAGTAATAATGTAGTAATATCTATTTTGATATCTAGACACACCAAACACGGAATATGATAAGAGTTTATTAAAACTTATTCAATTGTTATCATGTCTTGTTGTTATGCAACCCTCTTATCATATCTTGTCTTATTTTATATTATCCACCAAACAAGCCCTAAATATTTCGTTCACCAAGAGCAATATCTCCTCTAATTTAAATATAAAAAAAAGTTGTCGGAATAGATATATCCTCCTTTTAAAAAAATATTTTTTTATATGGCATAATTAGAATTTAATTGCTAATCGAATATGTTCTGTTGATGCAAGCAATACTATTTTATTTTTATTTTTTTGCTTGGATAAAACCATCCACAAATATCAGGGGGTAAAAAAGAAAATTAAAAAAAAAAAGAAAAAAAAAAGAGGACGCAGATGTCGTGGACGTTATTAGGACTATTAGGATTTAGGGGTCATCTTCCAGGCGCCACATAAATCCACAATAAAATAATGATTAATCTGTAATTCGCGGGTTAATCCGAAACACTGCGTTTTGATTGGACCACGTTCATGAATTCCGTTAATCTCTGCAACTAAGAAATAGAAGAAGAAGAAAGAAAGCATAGCCAACCGAGTTTGGCTTTTTCCATCACTTCATTCAACAACCAATCGGAATTTTCCTTTCTCTTTTTCTTCTTCTCTGCCTAATCTTCTAATGTTCGTTTTCATTTCTTCGGGAAGTGCCTCCGTTTCTTTCCGATCCAGGAACCTTGGAATAATATCACTACCTTCATTGAGGTTTGTAGATCGAAAATTTTCACTTTCATTATGCGCCTTTTTCTTTCTTTCTCTTCGAAGAGTGTGCAGGACATGTTGAATTACGTGCACTTTGGTGATTATGAATTTGATAAGTTACTCAGCACGAACTTTAGTTTTAGGGTTTTGTATTTTGGTTTTTTTATTATTGCTCTTTGCTGTATTTAATTTTGTGTTAATTTGAATGAATATCCCTTAGATGAGTTCATTTGCTGATAAATTGTTAAAGAATGGAAGTTTGAACTTTCTTTCAAAATATTCCCTTTGACAAAGAAGGAATTTTTTTTTTTAGGATTGCAGTGAATTTTTTTATCCCGAAGCTCGTATTTTCTTTCCTGCAGGTTTTATTTTTTGTTATTCCATTAAGAAACCGGGTTATTTTGTTGTAAAGGATAAATAGGTTCCCGTCTGTGAACTGATTGCATGACCTTGTACTTCAACTTCAACAATGGCCTACCCTGGTTCAATGCAATTATCTCGTGATGTTAGGTTCGATAGTAAGATTGGATTCCGTTGTTTCCATCATGTACGTGCCTATTTGAATTTTGATTTTGGGTAATTCCCTTTTGTTTTCTTCTTTGAAGTTCAGAGTTCTGAGTTTTTTTTCCATATCATTGACAGAATCCAATGGGGGTTGGTCGATTGCATTTGGTCACCGTAAATCTTTCACCGTGTAGTTTGGTATGGCTTTTGTGGTTATAAATTCATGCTTCTTCTTCCCTCTTCCCTTCCTCTGAGGCTTATTTTTTAGAACCTGAGCCCAGTCGGATGAGTTCTGAGACTGATTGGGTTGTTTGCTGGAGTTATGCCTTGAGCACCCCTATTAATCACATACAGTTTTCGTTTTGCTTTATATAATAATAATAATAATTTTATTATCATATAATATGTGTTAATGTTGATTACACTTATTTAATCCTAATCCATGGAGAACTTTCTTTTGGACATAACAGAAGCAAGACTCCTCAGCACTCCATCTTTTGAGCAGACTACATGCCCCGATAAGGCATGCGCCTTCCAGATGTAATGTTTTTGTATGCCGATCTGTCCTATTACCTGGAGGGAGTGGGAATCCGCTCGTGAAATCTGCTGGTGTTATTTTAACAAGGTTGGCCTCTCTCTCCTTGCACTATTAGTTAACCACCCCCCCACCCACCCACACACACACACACAAGTTAATGGATATGCATGTGCAAATTTATATATGTTTACCATTTTATAGCCTTTTTCATTTTTTTCCATAAAGATTATGTTTGTCAGGGTGTGATCCTTGAAGTTTGCTAGTCTTTCTCATTATGTCACATGTATATACAGTCATGCATATATCATAAACATTACCTGTACCTCTCTAAATTTTGTGTTCATGGTTGTAAACTTGTAATATAATCATCTTGTAATTATCATTCAGAGGTATATAATTATACCATACCATGGTAGACCAGTAGACATTGGTTGATATCTTTATGAATTAAAGTTGCCTGACCTGATCTTTTAAACAACCTGTGTTGTCGGTCATTTTGTGCCAAACTATAGCTGCATGTTTACTCTCCCATTTCCCTTTGTCTTCGGTTTTTGGTATCTATTTATTAGCTTGTTAAGCATTTACTTATATATTTGAGTAACTTCAACCTGCCCACCCCCCTAGACTTATTACCTGTACATTTAATTTATATTTTTCTATTATTTCTAAAGGACCAGTATCAATTGGTGCTGATTTGCGCTATTCTTGTTGCATCCTCTTTTTATTGTATCATTTAATCGTCATCATTTAAAGCATAACCTCTGGGTGAAGATTTAACTTATGATGTTTATGCAGGTCATATGATGCTTTACTAGGAAGTCCTGTTTTGCTTCGTTTGATCCCAGCCCTCGGTATCATTGCCTTTGCCGTTTGCGGCCTTGAGCCACTCCTTCGTCTCAGCAGGATTTTATTCCTTCAAGTAGCTACCATCAATTTTTAATTCTTCATTTTCCCTAAATCTGATTACTGCTACAAGTAGTACCTTTTCTGATTTATGAAACGATATTTTCAGAGGACTGATAATAGTTGGAAGAAAAGTAGTTCGAGATATATTATGACATCTTATTTTCAGCCATTGCTGTTGTGGACTGGGGCAATGCTTTTTTGCAGGTTTGTTTCCACATTAAGAAGCATATACACTGAGAAGCCCTATCAGTTCTGATCATACCTTTTATTTGTTTCAGGGCACTAGATCCACTAGTCCTACCATCTGAGACCAGCCAGGTGGTGAAGCAAAGGCTGCTGAATTTTGTGAGATCTTTGTCAACAGTGATTTCCTTTGCTTACTGTTTATCAAGGTACTCATTTTTGGAGAAGCTTGGTTGCAAGAAATTCAAAATGCTTTTTATAAATGGTTTTGTGTATTTTATTGTATCTTACTCTATAATTCTAAGACATGTTACCTCCTAGTCCTACTCCCCTAATGCTGAAATCAGTTTGCGTTGCTCTTGCTTGATAATTTGTTTAGGTTTTATGCTTGTACTGGTCATAGAGAGATTGTGTTTTTATGTTTCTTTTCCTCCCTTTATTTTTGCTGCTATCTTCCACAATTAGATTTGTTAGGTCTGCATGGTGTTAAAATTATAATGTCATATGATTGTATTTTTTGTTTTCAGCTTAATTCAACAAGCACAAAAATTCTTTCTGGAGGCAAATGACTCCAGTGAAGCAAGAAATGTATGTTTCTGTTACATATTTCTTTACTAGTGTCAGTTCTTGTCATTTTTCAATTGCTGCGTGTCTGCGTCCATAGCATTTTGCTGCAATAATATCGGTGAACTAGTTATTTTGTTATTAGAGCAATTGAATGAAGCCTTAGTTCTTTTTTTTTTTCTTTTAATAATCTAAATAAATTATGGTTAAGAATGTACTTAATATGTAGGAAATAAAACTTGATTGCTTATATATTATTTAATTAGTTTTTTTCCCCAGTATATGGATTGGATTGTATCAGATTGTTCTTCATTCTCTGTTTGGATCTTTTTGTGAGGGATCCGAAGTTGTTAATCTTCACCAGCTTCTCATTTTTTTTAAAAATTGTCTGGCAGATGGGATTTGATTTTGCTGGGAAGGCAGTATATACTGCTGTTTGGGTTGCTGCTGTGTCCTTGTTCATGGAGTTGCTAGGTTTCTCCACACAGAGGTGGTTAACTGCTGGTGGTTTGGGCACAGTACTGCTCACTCTTGCAGGTCGCGAGGTACAGCATTGCTTCTTTTGTACTGTCTACTAGTATAGTTTGTTAAAAATCCTCCCGTTCATTGCATTATGTAAACTATCCTGATATCAACTTAATCAAATTCTGTAAGAGTAAGTCTCTAGGTGTATGGCCTGTAGCCATTTACAATTAGTAATTTATATTTTAGAAAAGAACAATTATTTAAACGCTTGTTTGCTGCCTTTCTGAGTTAATATTTGTGATTAATCCAGATATTTACGAACTTTCTTTCAAGTATAATGATCCATGCAACTCGGCCATTTATTGTGAATGAGTGGATTCAAACAAAGATTGAAGGATATGAAGTTTCTGGTACAGTTGAGGTTTGTATCTCTTCCTTACTGAGAAGTGACCTTTATACAAGCAAAGAAGTATAATACATGTCTAGTAATGCGATGTTTATGAATGGTCTCCCTCATGCAACAGATAGAAGATTTGTTACCACTGGTAGATTTTCTTATTGGTGTTACATTGTATTCAAATTTCATTTTTTTCTCCAGCATGTTGGCTGGTGGTCACCAACCATTGTGAGAGGTGATGATCGCGAGGCAGTTCATATTCCTAATCACAAGTTCACTGTAAATGTTGTGAGAAATCTGACTCAGAAATCTCATTGGCGTATCAAGAGTTACATCGCTATCAGTCACTTGGATGTTAACAAAATTAATGTGAGCATTCTTGGTTCACGTGGTTGAAAATTTTGTTAAAGTACTTTGTGATGTACATTTTTTCATATGAGAGCTGACTTTATTTCCTTTCCATTATCTTCATGCAGAGTATTGTAGCTGATATGCGCAAGGTTTTGTCTAAAAATCCTCAAGTAGAGCAGCAAAAATTGCACAGAAGGGTCTTTTTGGAGAATATCAATCCTGAGAATCAGGCTCTTATGGTAAGTGTCTGTTCTGTTTGTTTATTTTACATATATAGCAAAAGTCTTTAGCTTTTAGTTTGCTAAATGTTTTCTGCAGTGTCTTGAGAAGCTGTTTTATGCAGTTTTCCTTCCTAACATTGACTCCCTCTTTGAACTTATCTTTTCTGAATTTACTATTCTCTTACTATTGATCCTCCTTATTGCAGATATTAATTTCTTGCTTTGTGAAAACTTCGCATTTTGAAGAGTACCTCTGCGTTAAGGTTAGACCTGTAGCAATTGCAGTTGCTTATGGTAATGCAATGTATTGATTGTTGACAAGTTTGCTAATCATTTAGAATGCTGACATTCTTTAGATGCCAGCAAGCCATTGATTCAAATATGGTCACCACCTTATTTTTCACTGTCTTATATTTTCACTGATTTGTTAATTTTCTATACTTGGCCTTTGGTTGGTGGGAACTTGTGAAATCGATTGTTACAAATCCACAGGATGCTTTTATTCTGTGGATATTTGTGAATATTCGGTGCTACGTTGTGTTTCTGCATTTAATATCTTTAATTGACTCATGCGAGGTGATTTATGTGTAACAAACAGGAGGCAATCCTTTTGGATCTTCTCAGAGTTGTCAGTCATCATCGAGCCCGTCTGGCCACTCCCATCCGCACAGTTCAGAAAATATATGGTGAGGCTGACTCGGAAAACATACCCTTTGGGGATACCATATTCACTCGATCCAGAGCACCGGCAAATCGCCCATTCCTACTAATAGAACCATCGTATAAAGTTAATGGTGAAGATAAAACGAAGCCTTCAACACGTTCAACTCGTGTAAATGAGGAAAAAGATGCCAAGATTGATGAAACCGCATCATCTGAATCCAAAGGAGATGAGAATGTTGCAGCAACATCAACCTCGCCACCAGTTATAAATTCCAAGGATAAATCCAAGTCAATTTCTGAGACTCAAATCCAGAATATGGGTTCTGATAGTTCAGTTGAGAATACCTCCAAAACCGCGCAGCCTAAAAAGGAAAGTGCGGGAGATGCTGGAAAGGGAAGTACAGTACCAGCACCTAAAAACACAGCACAAAGTTCTGTGCCTGAACCTTCTGCATTTTCGTCCAATGAGTCTGGCAGGGGAGAGACCCCCTCTGCTACTTCATCACAGGCAAAGCAGGATGAAGAGAAATCTGCCGCGTCTTCATCCTCAGTTAGAACTTCCTTAGAAGAGAACATTCTTCTTGGGGTTGCCCTTGAAGGCTCGAAACGTACTCTTCCAATTGAGGAAGAAATGACTCCATCTCCTGTTCCTACAGAGACACAAGAATTTGCTGTCCAACGGAATGGGAATGGACCTCCTGCTAACAAGGATAAAAAAGATGGTCAGATGTCTTCATTTCCAACTACTAAGCAGAATGATTAGATTGGTAGCTGAATATGCAAAGTAGTTTTTTGATATTTTAGTATATGCCTTTAATTTAAATTATGCAAAAAATGATCCAGCTGTTTTTTATAAGTTGGAATTATGCATTGTATATTTGTATTCTTTCTAGCTGATTGCCCACGTATATGTACATAATTACCAATTCATGATATGTATAACTGAACTGTATTTCATCCAGATCCTCTGAATAGTTACGTTTTTCATTTATTATTTGTTCCCACTCTGAGAATGGCCTTTTTTTTCGTTTAAATTTTATCATAAATTATTTTAAAAAAAATATTATTAAAATAAATTATTGCATTCTCTATTATTTGTTGACATCTAACGTAGATACCGTTGGCAGATAAATTGGACAGGTGGAGCAACTCTAACCAGCAGGTGCTTGTAGGCTGTGGCCATGAATGTTTTTTGTTTAATGTCATTGCCAAGTTAAGAAGAGGAAAGAAAGGGAAATTTGTTTGAAGTTTTTCAAGTTTTCGACAGCATGCGAAAAATTTCTCCCTTCAATTATCGGGGTTTGTTTAACATTCGAGGTTTGTTTATCATGGTCCTTTAATTATGATGGTAATCAAGAGCAAGATAATAAGAGAGATCATGTTAGACGATCCAACGGTCGTAAATAACGTCACGTCAACGGAGTATGGATAGTCCAAAATAAAGGGGACCATGATAAAATAACCTCAATTCTTGAAGCTAAATGCTTAAAAAATATAGCGATACATATTTTGCGGTCAAACACAGCTTTGCTACTTACAAAAGATTTAAAAACAGTAATTTTCCTACGTAACAGTCTTTTGCTAGTTGCGAGTACTAGTATTTGGGTGATGAAAATAAGTTGAGTAAGATTTTAACTTGTATACGTTTTTTGTCTTTTAATCTTTTTAAGATTCGGCATGATTTTGATTTTTTTTCTTTAAAAAACTCTGAAAGCTTTTTCTTTTGCCAACTGTGAAAGCCTATTTAAGCATTTAGGTTAACAAATATTTTTTTTTACCAAATTAACAAATATTTTTAAATATGCTGACAGGCTTAATACCTTAAAAAACCTATAAATTTATGATTTCAAATAGGTAATAATAAAACGTCAATGTGATGATAATAAAAATGTTATTATTATTATTATTATTATTATTATTATTATTATTATTATTATTATTATTATTATTATTATTATTATTATTAAAAAGTTAGTCCTCGAGCCTAAAAGGCTTTTCGGATAACATAACTTCTTTTCTAACAAAAATAAAGTTTCCACTTATACCAAAAAATAAAATAAAATAAAAATAAAAAAGTTCCCACATTATTTAGTAAATAAGGTATGCCAAATGCATGCAAAGCTATTAATTTTTTATGGATTGTTTAACTTATTCCAGACCCTATTTACCAATTAAAAGTCGATCTTGGCAACTTATAAACCTTTGTTTACATTAATTATCAAAATTAGTATCGTACCTCTTTGAATGAGCACAAGACAAAAACAAAGAAAAACTAGGTGCTATTCTGTCGAAAAAATTATGAGTTTATTTGGGTGAACAATTTGTAATTAAATACTTTCATAGTAATGCGTATTTTTCGAATGAAAGTTTATTTATGAATCTGATTGGAAAATTACAAAGGTGATACTATTGTCATTCCTTTACATCTATTATCACCCCTAGTTACATATTTTAATAATACTTAAATATTAATACTTCAATTTTTATTGAAATATATTTTTAATTAAAAAGTAACTAAAAAAAGAGTGTCAATAAACATTTTAAAATGGCAGTATCCCCTTCCCTATATAATAACTATTTGTAAACTTATTTTTATACATTTGGAAGAAAATTTTAATTAGGCAATTAGAAGTTAGAAAGTAAAAATTACTTTTATAAAGTCTATATATATAAGCTTTTCCAAATACCCTCTAACTTAGTTTTAATTTCATTGAAATGCCCCCTTATTTCAGTTTCAACTCAATTATCAAAGTTTTTAAATTGATGCAGTTTAATTTCCTCGTTGACAGTTAGCTGCTAATGTTCATTACTTAGGGTAAAAATAAAAAGACTAAACTCAAATGTGGTAAGTGATTAAATTTAGAAATAATTTTCTTCTTTCAAAATCTGTTTTTAGGAGTTAGGACTGCTAAAAACACATTATTACTACTAGTACTTAGTATTTACTACTATTTCCGTAAATTTCCGTGCAATAAGTAAGTCCAAAACATGAACTAAGTGACACTAGTGTTGGGTATTCCGCCCTACTGCCACATCAATAAACAGTTTCGTGTCAAAATCTTAGTTAATTGAATATCAAAACTACCAGAACACCACCAGTCCACCACTGCAATCAGAACTTGTTGGGGGAGAAAAATTGAACTCTGGTAATACTAAAGAGCCAAAAACGTAATTAAGCCAAAGATCAGTTCAGTTACAATTTTGCCAACACTTGTTTTCCATCAAGCTCTACACATGCAATCAGGAGCAGGATATGTATAAATTGATTGCTTCTCCTTTCTCAATCTAATCTGTCCTTGTCTGTTCTTATGTCCATCAAGAACTGCACGCTGAAATTCTGACCAACTCATACTGTTATTCTGAAATAACTGCCCCAACAGTCCCATGCTTGGTCTTATAGTCTTCAGATTCATATAAGCACGATGTCCCACCTAAAAATGCAAAAGATACTTGATTAGAATGATAGATTTTGGGAATTTACTTCATTTTTTGCACCGATACAAAACAAATTAATTATGGATTTGCATCCTCGCATTCCTTTTGTAGCCTGTTTGGTTAGGTTTTTTTTTTTTTTTACAATAAAATTGATTTTGCATGCACTACGAACAATTCCGTGTGAAGAAAAAAGATTTTTGCTTTGGTCAAAATTGATTCTAGACACCAACAGAAAAACAGACTCTTGGCCATAAGAGGAGAGAGATAGACAAAACACTAAAATGATACTGATATATAAATAATATTGGGTCCTATTATTATTTTGTTGTGTTTATCTTTCTCCTAATATGACCAAACATGGAAAAAAAAAAAAAACATGAGCACCCAATCCAACAGATTAGAATTCTTTTAAGCTCAAACTTATAAGTAGATAACAATTTAATTTTCATATAGTATATTTAATATTTAACAATGATTCTTACCAGAGCATTGTGCATATTGCCTGGAGAAGCAGAAATGAAGATGTCACTGTGCATGCTCACATAATAATCAACAGCAGCTAATAGTGAAGCCTTTCCATTAACCTTGGTCAGTTCCTCTGCAGAGGCTAGGCTCTTCTTATCTTCCATTAGAGGAAATAATTTGCTCAAAGCTGCTAACCTAGCTTCCCCACCATAAACCTGAAAGCGCAAAATCATTCGACACTAAGAAAATGAACAATCCATAAAATTAAAAATCCTAAGAAATTCAATTACTTCAATTGAATTCCCATCATTTGCAAAATTCTTCATTTTGAATAAAAAAACTACCCAGTTAAAATTCTCAGGGCATGTAAGGTCTGCATTTTCATTTCCTGTTTTCATTATGTTTCCTATTTTCTAACATTTGTAGTAGAAAAACTGCAAATGCTGGAAACAAAAAAATCTTGTTTCTAATTATTTTTAGTTTTTTCCTATACAAATTTCAGAAGAAAAGGAAACAAAAAATAGAAATGCAAACTAAACAGGCCCTTGGGTATTTTTAAAATTCTTGCTCCAATTTTTCAAACAAGGTATTTTGTAATAATGTACTTAAAATCTTTGCAAAAATTACATTTTTCTCTTTTAAATCCCTTATCCAAACACAAGGTTATTGCCAAAATGTAGTGGACTATTACTCACTAGGCATCGCCATGAATATCAGAATGAAATCTTTGCTGTTACATAATCACAAGCTATAAAGGAGTCAAATGTTGTTAACGAACCTTGTGGGAAGCGAGATAAAGCCGTGTTCTATTGTTGAACCCCAAAGCTGCCAAGAGCAATCCAATCTCTTCAGGAGTCAGCGGGCAACGTCCCTGAGTTCTCAACTCTTCATCGGTGAATTGAGAGTTCAACACCCTTCCCTGCCAAAGCACCTGCCGGTACTTAGCCAGAGCAAGTTTCTCAGCTTTACCCCCACCAAAGTCACATGCTGAATGAGCAGCCATATCCTGCATAGGAATTTTGGAATCAGACATGTGGCCGTTATTTTTTTTTCCTTCCAAATTACGTGACTTCTTATAGATATTAGAAAGTTACAGAGAAATTCAAAAAGAAATGTGCAGGTCTTTAAATGGCAGTTAATCTAAAAAGTATTTACAACAGAATCAACTTTTTTGTTTAATGTAAGCATGTGTGAACTAGTAAGTATTATTTTACAGAAAGATAAATAATCATTCAAACACATATGCAAGCATGCCCAGAGACAGAGAGAAAGCACAAATATGTAGTTCCCTAAAGCTGTAGTTACCCTAAAAGGTATTCAAAAACATTTTTTTTTGTATAGAAGTGTATGTTAATTGGCTCCTCTACTAAGAAGCATGAATCATTTATTTATCATTCAAAAACATAAGCAAACACAATTACGCAAAGACACTGGAAAAATATTTTGGTGCTGAAGATATTTGAATCGATTATTATACTTCAAGAAAATAAATCAGTTAGGCTACTAACAAACAAGTACAGAACAGACTACATGCAGCACAAAAAAATATTATAAGTCCCATGCAATTACTGAATAACAAGACTTTTCCAAATGAAACTAGGATGAAAAATGACCTAGGATTTCACAAATCTGCATGCATAAGCTTTGAATCCTGGTAAACTACTCAAACCGAAAGAAAGGCTTTACTTTGTCAAAACGCAGATGCAACACCACATACTTCCTCCTTTGCTGTTTTTCTAACTTGTCAGTTTCCGCCAGCAGATGGTCGTTCCCTTCTGCTTGGTTGATGCTAGGAGTGTGACGAAGACGATGAACTAGGGCATTTCCTAATTCCTTGATATGTGGAATAAATGTCAGCGCTTCAAAGTTGACCTTGCAACGCAGACGCTGGATATCTGATGGCAGGTTGTTGAATGTCAAGCGATGAGAGAATGGTGCAATTGCAGCAATTCCATAACTGTATCAACGAGAAAATCTACAACACATGAAAATAGATATTTATGTAAACAATGTATATCTACAGGAACACATTGAGTGGCTTATATTCCTATGAATATCACAGATTGATGCAATTGAAGTGAATCATTTCAGAATATTATTTGATAATAAAAACAGGCAAGGAAATATCAGAACTGAGGTTAAGCTATTTACATACCTCTCAAGTACAGGCAAGACATTTTCTATAAACCAGTCAGCAGTAGCTTGAACAGGTGCTGTTTTAATTCTAGTAGCTCTTATGCCAGTGGCATAGTACTCCCTTGTACTCCAATAGTAGTCACTAGGAAGCTCTTTCACTATAGATACTTCATCAGCAAGGGTGTCAATGAAGTGATCCACATCGAATATATCTGCAAATGAACTGCAGAAACATGAAAATTTCACATAAGTAATTGTTTTTCACTTTGAAAATGAAACAAATGTTACCAAAAAAATTTCCTGATCTAGATATACCTTGAATCTTGCCAAACAGGATTTACTTCAAAATGCGGGATCACCAATGTTGCATTCAAAATTTTAGCAACAGCAACAGCATCACATATCTTGTAAAGAGAAAAAAGGGGAACACTGATATCAGATGAATGATCAACTATTGATTCAAATATATTTACTGTTAATGACACTCATGATAAAATTCTACATTTTTTAATTCTTTATCACTTTGATCAGATTACACCCTTCCAACAGAATCTCATTTACATACCCCCATCTTCTGCTGATTCAATCCTCCATCAAGGAAAACTTGGATATAACCTCGAGACTTTTCCGGTAGTGCTGCAAAAATTCATAAGGGAATAAGTATGCAAAATAGCAGGCATTGCTCACAGTCCTCATTTTCAACAAAAATAAAATGTCAAACGTATAAAAGGAAAAAAAAAAATCACTTTACAATTTGAACTCACAAGGTGATTTTGGAGGATGAGTACAAGGTTTCCATCCTTGGTAAGTCAATGGAGACCAGAGATTAGTTTGCAATTCAGCAGACTGAAAATAAATAAATAGATAATTGATAATCTTGAAAGAGAAATAGAGACAGAAAAGTAAAAAAATTGTCAAATTAAAGCGCAATCTCTACTCACAGTTTGGCGCTGCAAAGCACTCTCTAGCAAAGCCATGTGCCTAGGCTTCGGAGCATTCCACTCCTGCAATGGCAATTGGTTGATTCCAAGCAAAACGAAAACTATTCATTTAATTTCTGACGAAAAAGAAAAAATTGAGGAAAGTAAGAAAAAAGGAAGTGATAAATTGGAACTTACAGAGAACATAGAAGGAGAAGCGCGACCTAGAGGCTGGAATAGATGTGGGAAAAAAGGCGGCAACAGAAGAACGAAAACCACAGCAAAAGCCGATTTCTGAGAGTGGTTTAGTTGATCGAAAAACGGAAGATTCATTGTGCTGTTGTGGCAAGCAATCAGAGTGATAGAAATGATGAATGAAACGCCGCGTTTTGGCGGAGATCAGCCTAGAGAATGATCCCTTGCAACATTCATCGGATTCGTCTTCTTCATCAGCAGTGCAGGTATCCCATTTCCAAAGCTACAAGGCATACATATTTGTCACCCAACGCCAACGACATATACATATTTATGTTTTTTTTTTTCAAATATGAATTGAATATAAAGTGATATTTTGAAACATTAAATAATTGCTATTGCTATTACTAACATAAAAATTGTAAAACAAAAATAAAACTTTGTTAGAAGTATAAAACACACTTTGGTAATCTATATATCACAATGGAATTTTTATTTAGCTATCGATTAAAAAAAATTAAATACATATATGCTTTCAACCTCAATAAAACAAGCATTCATAATTTTAAGAATTAGTTTACATTTAATTTAGCTTTATTTTTCCTTATTTTACAAAATCCTAAACCTTAACAAAAAGCAAAGATCCTAATTTTTAAATTGAAGACCCTAATTTATAACTAAATTTTTTATCAATTTTTACATAATATTAGAGAATATGAATGAATATAGAAACCTAAGAGGAGGAACTTCTTACTTGAAAATAATGATGTGTCCAGTGTCTTGCTCGGTGCTTATTAAAAAGAGATGTATTTTTTATTGCATTGATGCTAACCTATGGTTTTGTTTTATGATTTAAGGTCCGTTTGGTTATCATTTTTTTTTTGTTAAATTTCATTCTGAGATAAGTAAGAATCTTTTACTTCTGTCAGATGACATTAAGATCCGAAATCTCGTTAGAAAATAAAGTTTGAAACTACTAACCAAACGGACACTTAGGGCTTGTTTGAAATAATTTTGGTTTAATTTTTTAAAATTGTATTATAAAACCGTTTTCAGAAATAGTTTTTACAAAAAAAAAAAAGTTAAAAGAGTTTTCAATACAAATTTGTATGTAAATTCAGAAAACTGAAAATTAAAAGCATAAACAAGTTTTAAATCATGCCAAATTTTAGTTTTTAAATACTGAAAAATGAAAATTGTCCTAAGAAACTGATTTTAAAAACTCATCTGCCAAACCAGTTTTTTAGTTTTCTATTTTTAAAAATAGATTAAAACAAAAATCAATCAAACCGTTAGTCTTTTAGCTGCCTTTGTGAGTTACCACATCTTATATGTGAGTTGCTTAAAGATAAAACGGTGTGAAAATTTAGAATGTTTATTTAATTTGTCAATATTGAATCAATTTGACTCCATATAAAATGGTTATTTGGTTTGTCACCATTTAATCAATTTGGCTCTAATATAATGTTTTTATTTTAGTGAAGAGCATTCTCATATCAATAACGTGTTTAATCTCATTCATCTTTATGTTGGTATTAGTGTATTTTCTCCTTAAATTTTCTTTGTTAAACTTTGTCCTTATGTTATGACTCTCTAAATACCTTTAGTATTCTTTTTAATAAAGTAGTTTTTTAACCAATATATAAATTATAGAAACATTGAAATAAATTACTTCCTTAAATATTAGTTGGTGATTACCGCTTTGTTTGGAAGAAAAGAAAATAATTAAGAAAGAAAATAAAACATGAATAACAACATTTTTTTATTGAAGAAAAAATATGAGAGAAAATTAATTAATAAAGAGAGAAAATTCAAATTTTTTTCTCTCATTCCGAACCTAGGCTACATGTACAGAAGAGATAGCTAAAAAAGTATTATTGAAATAAAGAAAAGTTAATGGACAGAAATGAACTAAAAGTAATAATTAAATATTAAATTTAACTCAAGAGACAAAACTATTGAATTTGTTAGTTTATACATAAAAATATAATTGATTGATAAGATAATATTAATTTCTGATCTGCCAAACATACACATTATATATTATACTATTTTTAAAACTACTCTTAATTATAGATTTTACTGAGAATTAGATCCCTCTCTTTCAACTCAAATAGCTTTTTCTTATGCCACTGGAACTATAAGCTTATAACTAAATATGATTTATTTAATAAATTTTTTATCTTAACGGTTTAATCTTATCAAACAAAATCATTTCAATTGTATTTATTCTTAATAATTCATATGTAACTAATTTTTGTTTTTCGGTAACAATATGACTAATTTTTGTTGGTAAAAGGGTAACTAACTTTTACTACTAAAAGTATCAAAAACAAACATAATTATTTTTATTTTTTTACTAGAGAGTGCATCATTTAAGGATTCAATCTCGTACCAATATATATATATGGGGAAGGATCATCTTACACTAATATAAGTCCAAAACTCTTACACTCAATTTTGATTATTCACCTAAAATACATCTAACAGTTACAGATGTGACTTGCTTTTAATTTATCTCTCCCACTAACTCTTTTCTTTTCATATTTCAATAAGCTTAAATGCTTTCTCTCTCTCATCACTAACAAAAACACACTCTCTCTTGCATCACTAACAAAAACACACTCTCTCACACTCCAATTGTGACTTTAGTCTGTATACTCACTTTAATTTTTTCTACAAGATTTATGTATAAAAGGCAATGGTCTTCTATTTTTCAATTTGCAATTTTCATGTTTTACTCTTGGACAAACACCCCCAAATTAGATCTACTTAACATAAAAAAACAAAATATAATTCAAACTAGCCACACTAAGCAGCAAAATATCTTAAGTATGATATCCTTAAAACAAGTAAAATTAGGTTAACTTAGTCTTGCACACAAAACTTACAAAATATACATATACATAAAAAAAAAACTAATAAGCATGATAAAGTTAAAGTTTAGATAATGATCATGCTTCTTCAATGGTCACTTCAATCTCCACACTAGACTTCATCAGTAACAAAACGTAACAGATAGCCCTCTGCATAAATAGGCATATTAAAAAAAGTGAATTTTAAAATTTAAGAGAAAAAGCCTTATAAGAAAGATAAATTAACAAAAAAAAATGAGTATCAAGATTACAAACACTATGTTGTATATTTCTTGCAAGTTGATTAATAGTGACCGTATTCTCCACAGGATTTGCATTGTCTCCTTTTAACTAAGGTCTTGTTTGTTGCCAATTCAAGAGCACTTTTATATCTTCCAGCCACAACCACTTTGTCCAAAGACTTCTTTTTTCTTCCTTTTGTTTATGATATGTGAGGGTCCTTGATATTGCAATTAGAAACATCTTCTAATGTTACAGACATTAAATTTTCTTCGTTTGACTCTAAAAAGGTCATGCACGTGTCTGTCTCCATTGTAGCAGCAATGTTATAAACACGATCAAATTCAACCAAAATAAAGTTGTATGCATCTTTTGACTTTTTAGCCAAATCTGAAAATTTGCTAAATAGAGTCTGCACATGTATACTTCTCAAAACATCTAATTCATCATTTTGAATATCAATGCCGCCAACCTCAATGCATTGATTGACTTCTTTGGTCCACCGTTGCAAGATATACTGACTAGGAATTTGAACAATGTTTTTTGCTTGAAAAATAACCAGAATATGCCTACAAAGTATCCCCATGAATTCATAAAGTTGACAGCCACATGTAGCATTCTTTGACTCCAAGTTTATATCAACCACAAATGTATCTAGAGCATTAAAACAATTAGATACTCGATACTTGTATTGTGAACCATTTTTCTCTACTACCTTCTCCTTTGTAAAATGAGTAACACAAGCAAGCTCATCATGAAACTTCCTGAACACATTTCTAGTATAAATTGAGGCAGCATGCTCTTCAATTTTTGAGTCAATACTCAAAATGCGTGATTTGTGTCTAGACTCAAAATCCTCTCTTTTTTCAGCCTCATACCGGTGATTGATTGCCTTTTCAAACTTCACCACAAAATCACCAAGTGTTGTGCTTGAATCAACAAAAGAGTCAAAAAAGGAATTGATGCTTTCACTTCTTTGTGTAGTATTCATACCTGCAAAAAAATGTGTTTTTATTATAAACATCCCGACTCTCTAACTTCAAATAATCTTTGAAGCCACTCATTTTCTTGTAATTCATAGACCGCCGTTATATGTTGCCAATCATCTTCAAAATCCATGATAGTTGGTGACTCTCTAATGCACCTCTTAAGCTCGCGCTTGAATGATGAATTCTTGTGATATACATGTGCAAGCTTTTCAGGAAACTTCTTTCTAATGTGCCACAAACATAATCGATGACGACTTTCTAGAATGGCCACGGCAGCTCCAATAGCTAATTATTGATCAGTTATTATAGACACAGGCTTTTTCCCTCTCATTGCGTCGAGCCAAGTTTCAAATAACCATATAAAAGATGCCTCAAATTCATCTTGTAATAAGGCACAACCAAACAAAATTGATTGAAGATGATGATTTATTCCAGTAAATAAGGCGAATGGCATGCTATATTTGTTGGTTTTGTATGTCGTATCGAAGGTAACGACATCCCCAAAATACTCATAAGCTAATCTTGATCTAGCATCCACCCAAAAAAGATTCATCATTCTAGCATCATCATCACATTGTATTGCATAGAAAAAATTAGAATTTTGAGCTTGCTTTTGTTTGCAATAATTTAAAACACCTTGTGCATCTCCAACATCCAAACTCTTGTTACGAACATTTCTCATATGATTCCAACAATCTCTATTGAAAAAAGATGAACAACTACCATTAAACATGGATACAACCTTTCCAGTGGGTAAATCTTCTTCATTAAATCTTTCAACAAGATTCTTTGCAGCTGCATTCATTTACTTATGACATCTAAAAAACGACACACTTTTTGGACTAGCCATGTCATGATTATGATTATTGTCAAAAGACCTAATGATCCATATATCTCGTTTCTTAACCTTTGACGCTATAAGTGACGCTTGACACCCCATACGTATAGTTGAACAAATTTTCTTAGCTTCTCCAACATTGCCATTATTTTTTTCATTTTTATCACTTTTCACGTTTTTACCTTTTCTAGCACATACAAAAATGCAATAATGTTTTTTGCTTGACCTTCTGCAAATCCCAAATCCTTTTATCTTAGAAAATAATGTATAAAAATCCTCAATTTTTTTCATTGACTCAAATTTCATACCAACATGAGGCTCAACATTAAGCTCTTTATTAGAAGATTGTGGAATATCTAGAAGTTATTACCAATTCATTCCTTGAACTGAGATTAGTCTCCATATCCATTTGAGTAAAATCAATCGGATCCACATCCATTATCCATGAACCTGCAAAATCACATGATAACAAGTAAAAAAAAAATTGATTAGATATTTATCCATCTTTTTGTCATACTAATAGAAAGTAACAACTTTTATCAAAATTGCATGAAGATGTCAACATGATTTTTTTTAATCTACGAGAACAATTACAAGTGTATACATAAGGTGTCATGACAGTGATTGTTTGTCTTCTTTTAATCTTCTATAATATGAGGTAGTATTTGTGGTGACTTGCTATTAGAAAGAGAGCATAAAGGTGTTAGCTTGTGTTGGTATGGAGTGCGTGAAGAAGAAAGTAAGAGTACAAGTAATATGAAAAGGCAAATAATATAGGAGAGAGAAATGAAAAGTGAGATTTCTTGATTAATTTTTGTTTCTTCCTCTTCAATTGGAGCGTGAGAGAGTGTGATTTTGTGTGTGTTTTTTTAGTGATGAGAAAGAGAAAGCATTTAAGTTTATTGAGTGTAAGAGTTATGAATTTACACTAGTGTAAGATGATCTTCTCATATATATATATATATATATATATATATATATATATATATATATATATATATCCTGATATATTCACCAATTAAATTAATTAAATTATATATCTGAAACAAACATAATTATTTTCAATATAAAAAAAATCCAACGTTGAATTTTAAATTTTAAAATAGTCTGATAAAACTTTATTCTAATTTTTATGGTAATGTTAACGATACTATTTTTTTACAAGGATTAACAGTACTATTCACCAATGCCAAAAGAAATAACAATATATACATAATTTAAAGTCTATCAAAAATACAGTCAAATTACTTACAAAATATACAATAATGCAGATGATATACAAATTTTGTAAAATGGTAAAATAATAATAATAATAAAAAGGCTGAAAACGTTATCGATAAAGTATGTTCATAATTCATAGTTCGTGATTCCACTTTATGCCATGTCGCTATTTTTTCAAAAAATATATATATTATTATTGACAAATTGATTTTTTTGGTAAAAATTATTGACAAATTGATTGCTAATTTATCTTTGTGGAAGAAACGATTCCGTGTGCCGACAAACTCCTTTTCGATTTTGAATTCGAACAATACTAATACTAATGTTTGTTTCTTACGAATTTGGAAGTGGAGATTTTTTCGAGGAATATTACCATTCATTATTGGAATATTATCAGTAATCAGACACCAGCGTATTCTCCAGGTATCGTTTCGTGATTGCAAACACATTACACATGGCATATGAAGATTTTTTTATTAGATTCTTAAAAAGTTAAATTTCCACAGCTAAGTTCAGGTGCTGAGAAAAATATATTTGCAATCAAATTCAAACCTTTTAATGTGTTCACTCTGCTAAGGTTATAGTTGTTTCTCATGCAGGTTAAGTTAATTTCGATCTGTTACTGATGTTGTGTTCATCGCATGACCTTAGACTTCACTTCAATTCAACAATGGCGTATATGGGTTCAATACGCTTCTCTCACGACGTTAGGCTGTACAGTAATTATGGAAGCTGTAGTTTTTGCCATGTACTTAGTTACTTTATTTGTTTTTTTTTTTCCCTAGAAATTTTCTTGCAGTGTAGAATGTTGAGTTTTAATGTTTCACTTTACTTATTCTCTTGACAGAAGCCTATGCGTGGTGATCGATTATGTTTTGTTACCATCAATGTTTTGCCACAATTACATAGTTTGGTATGGCCTCCACACCTTCATGTCTTGAAATTCCATGCTTATTTTATGCTAGTTTGAAATCTTTTTGTTGGATTTCAGTTTCATTTGCATTATTTTGTAGATGCAGTTATTGTTTTGAATTCATGTGTTCCTTTTATTACTATTCATAGTTTAAATTCATGGAGAACTTTGTGAATTGACAGAGACAAGATTCTTCAGCGTTCCGTCTTTTCAGATTACACGCTCCACTTAGGCCTTTACCTTGTAGATATAATGCATTGTTGTGCCGGTCTTCCCTAATACCAGCCGGAGGCTGTGAGGCCCCAATTGTGAAAGTGGCTACTGTTTCTTTGTCAAGGTTCCTCTCTAATTTTCAACTTGTAATTTTTAGGGAGATTTCAACAAATTCGTTGATATGAATGTCCAAGTTTATATTATGTTACAGTTTTCCCGATAGTGACCTTTAACTTTTGTTAGACTTCCTCTGCTCTGATAACTCTATGTCATGTATGATGTAACTAATGCTACATGTATAAACCACCATATTCATTTCATGTACTTTCTGCAAATTATTTTACTATATGTTACAAGTTGCAGAGTTGGATAATGGTTATGATTGAGAGGTATGTCCTACTAGTGGACTTACTTTGATATGTTAGGCACCGATTTTTTCTTTGATAAATTGCATGATGCTTTAATTTCTCTGCAAGCCACTGTTTGCGGTTAGCTATCAAGTTCAGGCTAAAGCTGCGCGGATATATTTATTTTTTTTTTAAATTGGTGTAGGTCATATAATGCTATATCAGGAAGACCAGCCATGTTTCAATTGATCCCTGGCCTTAGTATCCTTGGCTTTGCTGTTTTTGGTCTTGAACCACTCCTACGCCTGAGCAGTATTCTATTTCTCCAAGAAGTTAGCATCTTATTCTTATTCCATGTTTGTCAAAATCAATTTAATAGTATCATCACTAGTTGACTTTCTGATTCGTATAAACATTTCCAGAGGACTGATAGAAGTTGGAAGAAAAGCAACTTACGTTATATTATGACATCTTATTTGAAACCTTTGCTGCTGTGGACTGGAGTAATGCTGATCTGCAGGTATCTTTCTGGAAAAAACATGTCTTTTCCAGTTGAAGTTTGTGAAATCCTATTGGTATAGACCTTAGCGTAATATGTTTCAGGGATTTAGATTCAGTAGTTCTACCATCAGAAACAGGTCATGTTATGAAGCAGCGGCTGCTGAGTTTTGTGAGATCTTTGTCAACCGTGCTTACATTTGCTTACTGTTCTTCAAGGTAAATTTGATTTCTGGCGGAACTATTTACTGGATTTGTTAGTAAACTAACCAAGTTACTATTAGATTGCAATTTAATTGTAAAACAAGCTTCTGTTTTTTTATTGTTAGATCTAGAAGTAAAGCTTGTGCTCTAATGTGTATGCAAATTGAAAATTAACAAAAAAAAAAAAAAAAGGAGGAAAAAAATGAAGTGCAGAAACGATGAGGAGTTTGCTTATCAAAGATACAATTCTATGATTTTTTTACTATTCAATTATATTTCTATTTGATAGTTTTTGCTGATTGATTTAACTAATATACAGTTATAATAACGTGTCCTCTTTATTTCGCATGTTTTGATCAAATATACTTTTGTAGTCATGTGTGTTGTTTAAATTAATAATATAAGTTCTAATATGCTTATACTTCCTGTTTTCAGCTTAATTCAACAGGTACAAAAATTCTGTACAGAGACAAATGACTCCAGTGACGAAAGAAATGTATGTTTCGGTTGATCCTTATCCTGTTTCCATTTTTGTTACATTTTGCTGCGATAATGGGTTAATTTTGTTATGAGACCGCTTAAACGAAGCTTTAGATGAGTTAGGTTGCTCACTTATTCAGTATGAAGATTAGAAAAGTAGCCAACCTCAGAAATAAAATTCTTGAATGCATTATGATTCCTATTTTGACAAAAGTTTAAGTGTGTGTTGATTAACGTAGTTTTATGGTAGAATTTTTCTTCTTTTGATGTTAGATGTTTTGGGGAGAGCGGTCCAAATTTTAGTTTAGCTTATTGACTCCTGACTCCTTAGGTTGTTTTGAAGTGTAAACATAAATATTTTCTAATGAAAAATTGTACTGTAATGTGAATGACAGATGAGCATTGATTTTGCCGGGAAAGCTATATATACTGCAATATGGGTTGCTGCTGTGTCATTGTTCATGGAGTTGCTGGGTTTCTCCACACAGAGGTTGTTGACTGCCGGTGGTTTGGGCACAGTATTGCTTTCCCTTGCAGGTCGTGAGGTACTGTGTCGGTTTTTCTATATTATCTATGAAAATGATTAAGGCGCCTTTTTCATTGCATTTTTTGTAGATCACCCTTTATATTGATTCAATTTCATCTATTTCCATAGACTAATACTCTTCAACACATAGCCATTATCACTCTGTAGAGTCTTGTTTGCTGCCGTGCTCACTTCATTTTTGTGATGCATTCAGATATTTACAAACTTCCTTTCAAGTGTAATTATTCATGCAACTCGGCCATTTGTTGTGAACGAGCGGATCCAAACGAAGATTAAAGGATATGAGGTTTCTGGTAAAGTTGAGGTTTGTTTCTATTATCTAACTTACTAAAAGGTTGTTTAGGAGAACTGCAAACATAATGTTAGTGTGTGTTCAGTAAAAGTAGCCTGTAACTTATTTATGATATTATAGCTTGATAGAACACCAAACTGATATATTAATGTAAAAGGAAAATGGAGCCTAGCTCCTTACAATATATCAGAAATATTCAATAACAGAAAGCAATAAAGCCACCCAAGAGACTGCAAATACCTAGCAGCTCTTACCTAAACCTTGCCTCACAAATATCCTACCTTCTCTATTGCCTAGCCCTCCGTTGTTATCATTCCTGTCACCGAGCCCTACTTGCCACCTAGCAAGTTTGTTACAATCCCAATCTCCAAACCAAATTCCTATTCTATCCTTTTCTCTTATTTCCCAAGGAACTACATAAGGACATGTCTAACATAGCTTATAGGCTTATAGCCATTAGAGGTGTTTGGTGATTACAAGCTTATAGCTAATAGCAGCTACCACAAGCTAGCTTTTGAAATGCTACTTGAAGTAGCTTATAGTTTTTCACTTCCTATTGTTCCCTTAAGTCCTTTATTACGTGTTCTTTTAAGTCATTATACACATTTCAGCTAGCAATACGCTGGTTTTGCTAAACATCCTTGCACAACAATAAGCTATAAACCATACGATATAAGCTATAAATTATAAGATAGTTTTACCAAAAAAGCCTGACTTTAGTGGGTGGTTTCCATTTTCCTAAGTCTGTTTCTTTAAACTTCTAATTTTGTCGTATTTTCAATTTTTCATATTTTCTCTAGCAAGTAGGGTGGTGGTCACCAACAATAGTTAGAGGTTCTGATTGTGAAGCAGTTCATATTCCTAATCACAACTTGAGTGTAAATGTTGTGAGGAATCTTAGTAAGAAAACTCATTGGCGCATCAAGACTCACCTTGCTATCAGTCACATGGATGTTAACAAGATTAATGTGAGTATTCTTGGTTCATTGTTTTTAAAGATTTGTTCAAGAACTACTACATGATGGCTATTTTATCATCTGAATTCCTAATTTCTTTATGCAGAGTATTATAGCTGATATGCGCAAGGTTTTGGCCAAAAATCCTCAAGTTGAACAGAGAAAATTGCACAGAAGAGTTTTCCTTGAAGATATCGATCCAGAAAATCAGGCTCTGAAGGTTGGTACCTTTTTCTGTTCACTGGTTTACATATACCAGAAAATAAGGCTCCTGTTTCCTGAGTCTTTTCTGTCTTATCTAGTAATTTATCCATTCAAGACATTTGATTAGGTTACCTTCACCCATGGCAAGAATGAAGCATTTTCTTTCACCGACATCTTCAAATACATGGAAATCTACCTTTTGCCTCTTTTAATGTTATCCGCTTTACCACTCGTTGATGAGAGTTGTCCTTTTTCTCCTTTTCATTTCTCAATTTCCATTATCTTCTAAATGCATTTTCTTTTTCAGATACTAGTATCTTGCTTTGTTAAAACATCACATTCTGAAGAGTACCTTCGTGTTAAGGTGAGACGAGTTGCCGCATTATAATACTTATCAATGTTTTCTTGTGCAGTTGTTCTGTTAACTCAATTATACTAGTACTGGCCTCACCCATTTTTACTTTTGGAACTCATCTGAAAGAGTTTTTTTCCACTATCTTCATTTCAGTACAGATGTTTCCATAAATATTGAGTAGCCTAAATTTTTGGTATATATACTTTCATTCATGTTTCAACTCTAGCAGACCTTCAATGTTTTAAAATTATCTCGACAGAACTATCCAATTCATCAGTTTGTTGCTGTCAAGTGTATCTTCACAAAAGATCCGTATTATTAGTTTAATTTATATTCAAATTATTCTGTTTGGTAGCAGCTAAGCGGCTCAGTTATGTAATAAAACAGGAGGCAATCCTCTTGGATCTTCTGAGGGTTATCAGTCATCACCGAGCTCGGCTAGCCACACCCATCCGCACGGTTCAGAAGATGTGCTATGACACTGATTTAGATGTTGATCCATTTGATGACGCCATTTTTACACGTTCCAGAACGAAGGCAAATCGTCCATTTCCAGTGATAGATCCACCTTATAAAATCAAGCCTTCAACTAATTCAACAATTACAAATGAGGATAAAGATGCCAAGATTGATGAAATCTCAACATCTCAAGCCAAAATGCAGAATACGTGTTCTGATAATTCAATCCAGAAGACCTCAAAATCCCTAAAACCTAAAAAGGAAAGAGCAGAAAGAGGAACACCACCCAAAATTTTGTTAACATCCAATGAATCTAACAATGTAGAAGCTACTTCTGTTACTTGTTCATTGTCAAAGCAAGATGAAGAGAAATCTGCTGTTTCCTCATCATCAGTTAGTCCTCCATTGGAAGATAATACCGTTCATGATGCTGCTTTCATGGGCTCAAAGCAAAAAAATTCAGTTGATGAAAAAAAGAATCCATCTATCCCTGTAGAAATAGAATCACAAGAATTTGCTATCAAACAGAAACACAAGGGTAAAAAGCATGATCAGATGCCTCCATCTCCAACTACTGAAGATGAGAAGAATAGGTGTTGATGTTCAAATAGAGTAGATACCGTTTTGCTGAAGTTTGTGTCAAAAATGATCTAGCTGTCTTTTTAAAGCTGGACATAATGTATTATCATAGCTGATTAACCATGTGTACATAGTTTTGGGATTTGTACCCTCAATCAGTATCAAAACCTCTGAATAACAAAGCCAAGCTTTTTTATTTTTACTACTGATAATAGTCAGTTTGTTGTTGATTAGGAAATGTTGTGATTATCATTTGTGATAATATTTTGTTACTATGGCGTTGAATTAGGTCATGTATTTGAATTAATTTGTTAGGAGTTTGTTTAGGTATTTTATCTATATTTTGTGTATTCTCTCAACACAGTCGAGTAATAATGCATTTATCTTCTTCTTTTTTCATAACTTTCTCTTAATTTTTCTCTTTTTAGTTTTGCCATCTTCTTTCAATGATAGTCTTGTTTATTGTAACAAGCTATTTTATGTGTTTGGTTTCAAGTTGACATTATGTAAAGGCAGATTTATTTTAACACAATTAAATTTAAATTTCACGTTTTATATTTACATTCGTATACACACGCTATTGCTGCTGTCAAGAATGACAAATGCGGTTGAAGGTTGCTTTCGTAGTTAAGTATTCAGCAGAGTTTCATCCGAACAGCAACAAATACATTTCCACGTTGAATTTTCTTTGAGGAAATGTTCCTCTTCGATGTTTTTTTCTATCGTAATCTTCGAGCTGTTATCCAACTCGAGCATAAACCTTTCATTGAAAAATAAAAAAGTAACTGGTTGAAGATAGACCTGAGAGTGATCGCAGTAATCTGACTTTTTATGAAGTGCAACTTACCAGTCAAATGTCATAGCGAATAAAATTGAAGCGATCAGATACAACACTTGTTTTATATGTAGTAAAATAAAATATTCTAGAGAAATCCAACACATAATTTCAAGAAATTTTCAAGTCAAACAAACAAAAAAGGATAATGTAAGTGTGTCTGTTTGATTGAGATAGAAAAAAGTAAATTTAAAATGTAAAAGTTATTCTCAATATGCATTTGAATTTAATTTTTAGTTGGAGTAAACATGGACCATTTAACATAATTAAAAATATTGCATCACCAAAAAGGATAAAGGATAATGTAAAAATCATTGCATCACCAAAATCAGAACCAGGAGATGATTAATTAGGACAGAGTCCTGTCAGAAAGTTACAATCTACAGATATATAGCATATTTCTGCTATTGGCAAAAACAAAAACAAGGTCTTGTTCAACTACAATACTATGCCATAAGTACAATAGAAAACAGACACAGAATCTACGGTATCTGACTACTCCAGCAGCTATTCAACACTAACAAGTTACAAATCTGAGCTTCTTCAAGATGCTGATGATGACAAAGGAAATTCTTCAAAATCTGAATATATTCATGCAAACAGCAGAAGAGTGTTTCCGAATCCATGCAAAGCAAGAAAATTTTGGAACACTGACAGTAAATTTTTTTTTCTCAGTTTTTTAATTAAAAGAAACGAAAGACAATTGCATTGATCTTCTAGAGCTAGAAATAATCAAGAACATGTACAATTGCAACTGCTCGAAGCTGGCAGAACAGAACGCAAAACTCAAACCGCCTTACGCGGCCTTCCTCGCTTCCGCGAACCAGATCCCAATCCTGAAGCAACCCCATTCCCCGCAGCCACCGTTGTCACCGGTTGTGCAGCATTCCGGCCGGTCTCCACCGCCGGCGGTGGCGGTGCCCCGTTCCCATTGAAACCTACATTTCCGAACGCAAAACCCATGGGAAAGCATCCCCAGTTACAATAATAAGCCTCTTCACCTGGCACAAGTGGAGGCAGAGAAGGAATCGGAACTCCATGGAAAGATCTCTCGCAATTCTGGCACCTCAAACAACAACCCTCGTAAACCCTAGGGTACTCGTACAGCATGTAACAGTAAGGACACGGGGTCCAGAAATTAACCGGTTCCTTTCGAACCGGTAACTTCTGAGCCGAACCGGATCTCGGTAGATCTAGATCTACCCGAGGGAAGTTCTGATCGTAAACGGCTTTCTGAACCGGGTCAGATAACACCGCCCAAGCGTCGGAAACGAGCTTGAAAGCGTGATCGGCGAGGGAGAAAACGTTCTTATCGGGGTGGAGGAGAAGAGCTAGACGGCGGTACTGCTTTTTGATGAGATCGAGGTCTTGGGAAGCGCGATCCACCTGGAGAATAGCGTACCAGTCGAGGTGGTTGTCGTTGAGGGGCTTCTCGGCGGCGAGGAGGACGTCAGCTATAGCGAGGATCTGATCGGAACCCTCGAGAAGAGGTTCGGTTTCTTGAGCGAGAATGGCGAATTCTCTCGAACCGTTCAGATCGCGGTTCTGTAAGAGTTTCTCGCCGATTCCGAGTAAGCGTTCAGCTTCGGCTCTGTTGTTTGGATTCATTCTGTTTTTGTTTTTTTTTTTTTGGGTTTTATTTTTTCTGATGGGCCTCTCAACTCAACTGCCTCCGTAAGCCGTCGTTAACTGGCTGATGGTGGGTACAGGGTTGAAGTCAAAAATAATTGTGGTAAAATTACTACCTTCCACTCATAATATAAGCCTCAATATAAAAATTCAGTGATTATATGCAAAAGTGATGTACGGTACATAAGTAAATATAAACCGATAAATTTATTAGTTTAAAATTTAAGGGGTATGATTTTGCCGCGTCACATGTATAGCCACCGACCCTTTCTTTTGGGTTTTTTTACATTAAAAAGACATTTCCTACACTTTTTTTTTGTCAACGTCACATGCAACTCTCGTCACCACGTCATTGCTCTCAATCTCATTGGACCCAGCCTATCTGGCATGCTCATTGGACTCAGCCTATCTGGCATGCTATCCGTTAACGACGATGGAAGAAATGAAAGAATGGTTGGAGAAGAGGCTTTTGAGTATGACTAATTCGAGCAAGGCGGTGGTGAAACAATTTTGCATGTACTCGATGGTGCCAAATGAGGATTTTGTGGTTGATTTCTTAAGTTGAGAGTGACTTTCTCAATTATTTCATTCTTCCATCATCCCATTTGAAGTTACCAACATAACTGTTTAGTTACAGCTCGAAATACCATTATCAAGCTCTCAAACAATGACTAAATCTTCGTCTCAAAATACTAACTTATCAAGTTGCTACCTTTTTCTATCTACCACAACCAACCAACCCTAAGAAAAGCCAAAAAGGCAAAATAAAAAGAAACCAAATGAAGGAGCCAAAACAAAAAAAGGAAAATTAGAAGTAAGAAGCACAATTGGAGAACCACGACCATATCTACTCCACCCACTACCACCATTCACCATAAGTTACATCCACCACAAACTCCAAATCACCATAAAGTTTTCGTTTATGTCCATCACTTGAGCGTCGCCTGAAACAGAGTCACACCCATCACTGTTCTGCTCTTTTCCCTCTTCTTCCTCTACCATGACCACAAGCATCACCGCCACAACAAAACTCACTGCCTCTTCTGACCACTACTTTGCGACCCAAAACTTCGCCTTCGCGGCCACCACTTGTGCCTCCCCCGAGACTTAACAGGATGAACAAAAAAAAAGGTAATCAGAGTTTTTGACTTAGAACTGTTGTACCATACAGCAGGAAAAGTACTTACTTTCTTTAAAAGCCTCCTTAATTATAATATAAGGCTCAGTTTAAAAGAGCTTATATGCAGTTTATGAAAACAACTTATAGGTTCTTATAAGTTGTTTTCAACTTATTTTCATAAGCTTCTTAAAGGAGCTTACAAGAATAAGTTATTTTTAGCTTATTCAAATAATTTTTAAAATTTTATCTATTAATAAATTATCATTTAAAAAGAATTTATTGCATAAGTGTTTAATTAAGTTGTATATCCATATCACTAAGCCAATAACTACACGAACTTCCTCGCTTCTTTCTCTCTAAGGCGGTGCTTTGGTGGCCATAACTTAGATACCCCTCCCCCGATTTAAATGTTCCTCTCATGAATGATTGTATGGGGTCTGTTACCCCTAAACTTTGTATTTTGTAGAGCTCTGCTCTCTCCCTCTTAATAATAATAAAAATATTGTATATCTAAACTGAGTCTAAAGTTGTTATATAAAAATTTAAAAGCATTTATAATATTTATTTTAGATATATGTTTATTTTGTTTCATTTTTTTTAAAATCATACCACAATATGAAAATTATCTCAATTTTTTTTTAGTGTGTGACTTGTATATAAGACTAAAAGAAATAATACATTAATCATTTTTTAAAATTGTGTGAAAAATAATTACACGCATATATATTATGAAATAGAGTGAGTATAATATTGTGATATCTTCAAACAAACCATAGTAAATAAATAAGAATTATGATATTCATGCACTCATTTTAGGGTATATAATAAAATATAAGAGATAAATAAAAGAAGAACAAAGTGAAAAATGTGATAAATAATGTTTTTTTTATCATGAGTATAGATAATGAGTGTGATAATTAATGTGATAAGAAAATTAATATAGCAGTTAAGTGTTTGAGTGATACATGTTTCCTCTAACAGAGTTAAGAACTTAAGATTATGATTCTCTTGTATCCTTAAAGTCATGATTTTTTTTTCCCAATCTCAACCGTCTATCGTACTTTTTCTTTCTCGAGTCTTGATTATTGTATAATAGGAGTAGCAAACAATCTACGATTAAGATGCTCCAACGCATTAACTAATTCATAGTACAACTATAGACAAGCCATTCTCAACTAATTTATGGGCTTCAAGTATAGTTAATGCAAATTTACTGTGAGAGTTAGTCTCTCAATTACCGTGTAAATAACATTTTTGAACTAACATATTCTCCGTTCCCATTTATAAGTCACTTCTAACTAATTCACACATATTAAGAAAATTAGTTAAAACTAGTTGGTGATATTGAATTTAGCAAAATTCATGTTGACTTTTCAACATTACCCTTATTTAATCTTTTTGGTTCTCCAAATCTCTCTCCTCACATTCTCTATCCACTTTAAATAGAGTTATTTTATTAGTTAACACTATTGTTGTAAATTGTAAACTCATTAAATATAATAAGGGTATATAAGGAAAAAATTATTTAATACTTCACATACTTATAAAATGACTTATAAATAGGAACATCAAATGTTTCTAGAAGGTGACTTATAAATAGAAATAGAGGGAGTAACAATGTGAAGATATATTTATATTAATTGCGAAAACTTTTCTTTTTTAAAAATAATTGATGGTAATTAATAATTGCTTATAAGCGATTTCAAAAATATATAAAGATACAATTTTACAAAGTAAATTAAAAATTAAAAAATATATATAAAGTTAGACTTGAGGCTTGAGAGACGAGGTGCCAACACTAACTATAGACTTGAGGGTAATAGTGAAATAAAAAAAAATATTGATAAAAATTTTCCACGCAAAACATCCATCCAACAAAAACAAGATAAAACAGTTTTTTTTACAGTTTTTTTTTTTTTTATCTTATGGTTAATAATGAATGAGTGTACGGTCACGTGTGTTTGTATGGAATTCAATTCCTGATTATCATACTTTCTTACGAATAAAATAACAAGTTGAAAAGTTACTTGAAAAAAAAAACATAATATAGTTATTGTAAATACACACTAGATATTTGGGACTTCGCACAACAAAATAGACTTGTATATAAAAGAAGATATTTGTGACTCGAACAATATTTTTCGTAAAATTTTAAACATCTTTTTATAAAATAAACTTTTCTCAATATGAAAAATAAATCGAGACAAATAATTTCAGTATAACAAAGTAGGAGTGTTCGAGATGTGGATTGGTTCGGTTTTAAAGGAAAAATTCATCTAATCCGATCTTTGCGATTTTGTCATCTCACCATTCGATCGGTTTTATTTCTAAATAATATCCAAATCTCTTTACAAAAGGATTTCTGTAATTGTCGGTCTATGAAGATTATCAAACGTGGGTTTAAATTAACTTATTTTTATTAAATAATTATTTATTTTTATAACTTTTACCAGAAAACTTTTAAAAAATATTTTTTTCTAAAAAAAAAGTCTCGAAAGACACTCTAGCTCACTACCTTTTTGTTAAGTGCCCAAAAGACCAAGAGCTTATTTATTTTTATGTTAAAATAGTACAAAAATATTCTTACTAATAGTGCTTTCGGATCTTTATAATCTAATACAAGTAACAAAAACTATTTCGTTCTAGAGTATTTCAACTTAGAATAAAAGTGTAACCAAATATATCCCAATAATTTACAAACTTCTTATAATAAGGGAAGAAGCACACTCACTTAAATTTAAATAAAAGTAATCTACCAATAAATTCTAGATGACAAGAAAATATATCTATTTAAACTCAATCACATTTAGGTGGATTTGCCTTTAATTGTTTGGATTTTTTCTTTCATTAATTATTAATTAAGGCATTTATGACTAACAAGGAGTCAAAGATGTTGACGTAATAATAGAAGCACGTTATGACTTAGAGAATAACCATTATGAGACTTATGTTCGAGAGATTAATCTTTTGTCTTAATAATAAAGTGAGAAAATACTTAAAAGACAAAAAAATAAGTCATTTATGTTACTCCATCCGATTCTTATTATAAGACGTTTTTAACTAATATTACACGTACCAATAAAAATAGTTAAGTTTAGTTAATATTATTGATTTTCTAAAAAATTATATAACATACCAAATTTATCCCTCATTAAACATTATGCTAACTAATCACAATTGAAGAGTATAAATAGTCAATGCATTTAATAAGGGTAAATAAGAAAACAAGTAATAAATGCTCTATAGAAACTATAAAACCTCTTTAAAAAAAGAACATCTAAAAATCTTCAAAAAGACATCTTGTAAATAAAAACGGAGTGTAAGTAAAGATAAGGTAACAAAGGATTATCCCATAGACAAATAAAATTTCAATATGTGTTGTTATAAGCATATACATAAATTTTTAATGATTCAAAAAGTATGTCATCTTTTTACCAAAATTAAAGTATGTCATCTGTATTTCATAAAATCTTCCACTGTATCCTTACAATCTCTAACACCATTATAAATTTGTAATCAAGACTTCTAAACTTTCTTTTTTAATTGCATGATTTTAGTATTAAATTATACTAAAAAGGGTTTTCTTTTCCTTTTTTTTGTTATAAAATTATTCCTAATGATGCCATTCAACCTTTGTTATAGAGAAAATACTCAAAATTCAAATTAGTAATTGAGATTATAGGTATCAGTCCCTTTAGTTTTAAATTTTATCAAAATTATGTTTAGTTTTTTATTTTGTAAAATAGTTTATTTTAATCCTTCATCCTTCAATATAAAAAAAAAAAGATCACAATAGTCTTTTATTTTGTAAAAAATCAGTCACTAATAAATTAATCTAAATTTATTTAACAAACTCAATAACTAAAATTAATTTCAATAAAATCAAATATTAAAATAACTGGTACATATAATCTCATAAATTAATATACTATATCACTCATAACAAATAAAAAAAAAAAAAAGAGAAAAGAGAAATTTTAACATGAGAAGTGGAAGAGATCTTAATTTATTTGTAAATGAAGAAAACACAACAAACAAAAATTTTTCATATGTCTAATCAAAATAAAGTATTTATTCATTTATTTAGTGTCTAATTATTTTAATCAATTTGTATACGTCATAAAACATTGATACATTTTCTTTCATAAAAATCTCTCCATTGTTGAAGAGGGGAAATAGGAAATTAACACTCTTACACAAGAAAACTTACCATTTTATTTTCCCTTTTCTCTCCTCAACTTAAAATTGTGCAATTCCCGGTGGAGTATAATTAGGAGTAAATTTAGGAGTAGTGTAACGTGGGGTGTGTGTGTTTGGCCGATAAAAAAAAAACTTAAAATTGTGCAAGTGTACAAGATTTTCCTATTTGATTCGCCAACATAATTTTTTTTATCGGTAAATACACAAAAAACTGAAATTAAACCGCCAATAATCTACACAGTTATCCTTTACCAAAATTTAAACCTTAGACTTCTACCCCTACCAAGCCTTAAAGGCTTGGTACACAAAGACAGATCTAAGAATATCTTAAAGGAGAGGTAGACTGAAAATAAATTTCAACAATTCATTAATATGTATGGAATAAGTATTGAAAAACGCGTTACCTTGAGGTTAAGGACATTCGTTGGCTTTTCTTTTAAAATATGAATTAATTAATTGTTAATGATTTTCCATAACCACTTAAAAGATTAAAATCTTGTTTCTATGAAAAATAAATCGAGACAAATAATTTCAGTATAACAAAGTAGGAGTGTTTGAGATGTGGATTGGTTCGGTTTTAAAGGAAAAATTCATCTAATCCGATCTTTGCGATTTTGTCATCTCACCATTCGATCGGTTTTATTTCTAAATAATATCCGAACCAATTTTTTGCGTTTTGGATTGGATCGATTTTTCGGTTTTTGTTTTAGTTTTTTAAAATATATTCTTATTATAAAAATAAAAAACGTAAATATGATGCATATATTTAGATAAATTTTTGTTGTCTAAATTTTTTATTTAATTATTTATATATAATGCATATATATTCGATAAAAACTCACACAATATTTATATTTGAAAAAAACTATAAAAATAATATTTTGAGCACATCATTTAATCTTTTAGGAAAAAGATGAATAATATATAAAAATTATAAATCTATATTAGTATATGCGATTTGGTTTGGGTTGGTTCGGTTTTAATATAAGAAACCAAAATCCAAACCAAACCAATAAAATTATGCGGTTATTTCAATTTTTGATTTTTTCAGTTTTTTGGATAAGTTTTGGCGGTTTAAAATTGGTTGGTTCGGTTATGAACACCCCTATAACAAAGTCTTGCAAACTTAAGAATTATTGAAAAAAAAACAATGAAAAAGATAAAAAAAATCTTACAAAACAACAATACAATGAATGCTAAATAACTAATAGCATAAGATGAGACTTAAAAAAAATGCCATCATACAGCTATCCTAGTCTCGTATTATTGGATTTTGAAGTGATCTTTGTTGTAATAAAAGTATAAAAAATGAGAAAAATAAAATAAAAATGATTAAAAACGAAAATAATAAAAGTTATTGCTAATACTTTTAATCTTACCAAAATTAAAAAGCCACAAATTATTGACTGTCTCAATTTTAAATTAACAAATCACATAATTAACATAGTGGTGAAAAGGTGAAGCACAGAGGAAATCACGGAAGTCTGTTAAAATGCCTATAAAATGGGGTAAAAATCGCTAAAGGGGTTCTCGAACATGGAACCTTGCATTGACTAAGGTATGGCAAAATCTGCTAAGTTAAACTTATTTCATGTAAATATTATGTACTAGTATTATTTTTTACAAATGAGGGGGCCTTAGGCCCTCTTGCCTCCCTTCCGTCTGTCCCTGCTGGTATATGATCATTTGGACTAATGTTTTTGGTCTGTTCTCAACATAATTAAATGTTTTTTTTTAAAATAAGCATGTAAAGAAATAAAGTATACTAATAGAAAATCTTTTGTTTTAGTGACCTTAAATGAGAAGAGACGAGTTTCTCTTCCCTCTTCACATTTTCTCATAGAATATTCTCAATGTTACTTTCCTCTAAGAGTGTTCGTTTTTGTGTGAATTGAATTTTCTCTATTGGACGAGAGCTTTCGTCGACTTAATTTTGTCTCTACATTTTCCATGGTCTCTATTTTTACCATTTCATTATTCTCCTTAAACTTTCTTGATGTTCTCAACCCACCATATACTTGGCTTGTTCTCTTCTCTTATTATTTTTTCGCCTTTTGTAAGTGATGGAGAGACTACCACCACTTGATAAACCCTATCATTCTTGTTGCTTAAGAACTCACATGAATTTTTCCCTTTTTCTTGGGTCTTATTTACTATTGCTATTATGAAATATTTTCCGATCCAATAAAAATAATAGAGAACAACTTTAGAGTATTGTGCATGGTTTATTTCGGCCATTGAGCATGAACATAGTTAATAATAGAATATGATTTGTACATCTTTTAGCTTTTAGAAGGATTTGAGTTTTAATCATGTAAAGATATGATAAATCGATTTAATTTTCTATCTTTGGAGGGTTCCTCCCTTTTTGCAATGAATTATTCTATTTGATAAATAAAGCATATTTTATATTTTATTTTGATGTTTTCCATTTTATCAAATAAGGGTATAATATTTTTCAAAAACATTACTATTATCGTTTAGAAAAATAGAAGAAAGTGATAAAAAATCTAACATTGATTTATTCTATTTTAATTTTTTAATCATCATAAAAGTTTTCTTGCTTTTTTTTTTTAAATAATAAGTATATTACTACTATTCATTTTACACATTTTATCACTCAATTTTTTTCTTTTATATATTACATTACATTATATTTAATGTTTTTTCTCTCTCTTTTTTGTCTATCTCTCTTTTCTTATACACATCTACCTAAAAAATAAATAAATGAGGTGTATATTAATTATTATTATATTTTTTTTATGCTATAGTAATATTTCCTCCAATTTTTTTTTTAATTTTAACTTTAAGGTCTAAGATTAAGAGCTCGTTTGTTATTGTGTTTTTTTACTAAATCAATTTTTTTCGATAAGAAAATCAATTTTATTTTTTTTTAAGATTTTATCTATGCTTTTGAAAAAAGATCATAATTAAAAAATAATCATTTTTTTTATTTGTTGAAGAAGCAATATGAATCAAATTTTTTAAATAATCATTTTGTGATAGAAGAGAGAGAAGTATATTTTAAACACGGATATATTTCTTTAGACAAAAATATCCTTTATTATCTTTATTAAATTTTCAATTAATATATCTTTCTTTCCAAACAATAGTAAATATATCTTATCTTTTAACTATGTACTTTACTCCTTTATTGTAATTTTGTAATAAAAAAAATAATTCTCCATTTGTTTTAGCCAAACAACAAAAAAACTACTTTTAATTAAAGAAATTGATTATTTTTATTATAATTAAGCATAAATAGTTTATAATTTTTATCATAATCAATTGAAAAATAATCAATTTTTAATACACCTTCAAAATTAATTATTTTTTAAGCAATAACAAATAGGGCCTAAGTTACACATATTTTAAAAATACCTAATTTTCTTGTTTATATAAAAATTACCAACACAATTTTCTTATTAAACTTTGAAATCTGTGATAACTATATAAAGTACTAAATAATCATGTGTATAATAAGAAAATGAGAAACAAATATCTTATTGAACTTTTAAAGTAATAAATAAAAAAATAATTTTTAAAATATAACAGTTAGAAAAAAAAACGGAGGAATTATAGTAAGAAAATTATTAACTGATATCCTTTTCAAAGTAAATTAAATTTTTTAATAACATGTAATTATTACATCTTAGTTACTATTCATACCGTTTTATAATATATCCAAGAGTAAAAAATTAATGTTTCATATTCTAAATACTTACATAAAATACTAAAAATATTTATTAATTTTTCTTATTTATTAGAATAAATTATTGTTAATAGATATAATTAAATTATACTTAATTAAGGAATGAATTACTAAAAAAATATTTTTAAAAAAAATTAATGAATAAAAAGTGATTAAAAACTTATACTCCCTCAAATTTTTATGACTTTTTAGTATTTTTGAGTGTTTAAATTTGATAATCACTCTAAAATATCAATAAATAATTAATATTATTTTTCTTGTTATACTCTTATAATATATATTTTTACTAAATAAACATTCCAAAAATTTTTAACATCAAATCATTTCCATTAGGATAAGATTAAAAAAACGGAGGGAGCATTATGAAGTGGAGGAGTATTTAATAGTAACTCCGGTTCTAGTTATAAGCAAAATTTTTTTTGAAACTTCTTAGTCTAAAATATAAGTAATTTTTAACTTCTCTCTCCTTATTTAATGTTAATTTTAAGCATTTTTTCATATTTAATGTCATTTGACCGAGGCATGGCAATAAAAGAATCCGTGGCTTTGACCGGATTTTTGACGGGTTCGGGTTTTCCCCGCCCCTGAACCCGTCTCGCCGTTATAATTCTATATATTTATACTTATTTTCATATTTATATACATATAATACTATTATTATTAGTACTATTAATGATAATAAAGTTAGAATTTTATTATATTTTTAATAACTTTCATGTATAATGTGAATTAAAGTAATTAATTTAATTTTTTTAAAAAATTTCAAGTATTAATTTGTGTAAAAATATACTAAAAAATTATATTTTTTTAAAAAAATGTAGTTTAAATTTTCCGTTGGTTTTCCAATTCCTGACGGGGTGGATTTGGGTCTAAAATTTTCACCCCCGCGTTATTTTTTTTCGAATCCGTCCCTGCCCCGCTCTTAACGGGGGCGGGGAGGGTAAAATCCGCTCCCGCCCCGTTGCTATCCCTAATTTGACCTATCCAAATGAGAAAGAGTATTTTTTTTTTAATTATAACTTATCTTTTTAAATGAAATCAAGAGAATTAAACACAATTAACTAACTCAAATTATATATATATATATATATATTTTTTTTTTTTTCTTATAATCCGAAGGAGGTAATAGTGCGAGTAACGATTTGCAATCTCGAAAATCGAAAGAAACATGAATGAATGAAATTTCAGAGTGAGGTTTAGAGCAGTTGGCTTCCTGTAATTGGTGGAATTCCACAGTATTTAGAGCATTCTTCAACGCAGGTCCCAATCTCTCCAATTTATCGCTTCCATCAATTTCGCGCTCTTAGTTCCGAATTCCATAAAACCCTTGTCGGGGACGATGACCAAATCCCCACGCAGAGATCTGCAAGTCTTCGATTTCAAGGAAGAAGACTTCGATCATCAATCCCTCTCCAACCACGATTTTCTCACTCGCGGTAAGTAAGACTATTTCTCGAAAATTCTGATTCTACGCAATAAACAAGGTTTTCAGCTGCAATTCTCGTTTTGCCTTTCGGATGTGAATGTTCCAGGGGCTGAAGTATTTTTAATGTTTTATTTTTTCTCTTGATGTAAAATTAAAGTTCGTATGCCCTAATCACTCTGGTTTGGGCACATCTAATGGATTCTCAAACCTCAATGGCACTTCCTTAGGTAGGAAAGGCTTTACGTTCTTTAGTACATGGATAATAATTTAAATATAATTCAATAGTAGTACCTATAAGCTCGATTCAGCTCAAGTTCTAGCATCTTATTCGCATTGTGAATTGTAGAAGTGACACTGTTCACCACATTCAACTGAAAGTGAAACAATACACAGTTGAAACTGAAACTAGATTACTAGAAAAATGAATTATGAGGTTGAGAGTCCTGCCCCGTATTGTTGAATTTGCTTTATCATTTAGTCCATGTTTTCGTAACTTTGCATTCATGTTGAAATAGTTTTCTTCTCTTGTACCCCACTTCTTGTTTGTTATGTTTATATAATTTTTTGTTCTATTAAGTTGCCAATTGTCTTGACTTAGATGTTCCTTGTTTTGCTGAGGTTTATCCTTAAGCTGGTTTTTAATCAAATTGATTGTACATACTTATGTTATATACTTACAGATGCCCAGGTTTATAAGGCTGGCTTAAAGAATGTTGCCAGTATTCCCTGTGTTGATGTCGTTGATGGTATTTGTAATTTGGAAAAGGATTGTATGGACCACTCTCTTGATGGAGTGGAAGATATATTTGATAGCCAAGAGAAGAATTCCGAGTTGGAACCTGCCAAACAATCAAATACCACTGATCATGAAAATCACCATTTTAACATAGATATTCATAACTATAATGAATTAGACGAAAAGGATACCGGTGGCCGTGTATCTTCACCTGAAATGAGCTAGATTGATCCTTCAGGGTCTCCATACTATGTACTGTAACTTCAATTTGTAAGATTTCAGCCTAAGGAAATTTTTTGATTGTTAATTATACCTGTCTTCAAATTTTTGCAGAATGAATCGGTTGATGTTAATTCAGAGGATGATGAGTGCATGAATGAGAGTGCATCTACAAGTCCGGCTTCTGATATTGCAGAGAATGGTGCATTTTGTTGTAATCCTCGATTCCCAATCCTTATTAGCCATTAACTTAACAGCATTTGATTTGGAAATATTGTGTTGCAGTTTGCTCACTAAACTTAGTTTTAATGATTTCAGTTTCGCTCAATGGTTGTGGATTGAATTGCACAGACAATTCTGATATGGTATTTTTTATTTTTTTAAAAATAAGGAACCCATTTATGCTAAAGAAATATATATATTCAAGGCTTTGAAATTTGGTAATGTATTGTCGTTCTTGTAATGTTATTTATTTCTATTTACTTGAATGCCTTTTGATTTTTTCGGATTGGTTTGCCGTTCCCCCCTGGTGCTTACCGCTTCATCAGCTTTATATGCTTTTGATCTAATAATAATATAAGCCCATTTACACTCTATTAAAGCTATACAGACTCTGGATTTTTAATCTCTAAATCTAGTATCTAGTATATTAATATAAAATGATCTATATATCATTTAATTTACTATGTTTTGGCATTTTGTGTTGATTCAATCTTTGGTTTGTATTTACTGTTATTTTCTTTCATGTAATCTTCAGGACGACACAAATATGGAAGTTGTTCTTTGTCCTGATTATGTCATATACCAGAAGAATTATTATATCGGGCCAAAGTTAACCTTTTCACATTGTTGCATCAAGCTCAATGTTTCAACTGCATGCATAAAGCAAGGAGCCATTGATCTTGAATGGGCAGTTGATGATCTCATTGATATTAAGAGTCAACTGTTTCAAAGTGTGAGTTTTTTGGTTTGCTGCTTGCAATAATTGTTTATTTTATTTTAATAAATTTTATAATTCCTGATGTTTTATTTTTTCAGAGTGGAGTGGTCATTATAAAGCTTCGGGTAATATCAAGCAACGTAGATCAGTTAAACCATCTAAGCGACACTTCAGGTGAGTGTAGTTAATTTAGCTGTTCAATGAGGAATGGCTTTCTTCTTCATTAAAAGCTTGGCATACTTGACATGGCGTGAGCAATTTTATTTAAACTGTAACTATGAACTTATTTGGGAATTTCTAGTATTATGAGTTTTTAGAGTGTTTGTGTATAGTAGCTTCTCTGTTACTGATTGTAATTGCATGTCTGTATTTATACTAGGAATTGAGGAATTGGAGATTGCAGTTGTTGATTCCTGTTGGTCCCTGAGGCATAAACAGATCACATCTCTCAATATGAAATACTTGGCTATTTGGAACATTGTGCTTAAGTAAGTCACTAAATTTCAATTTTTCATCACTTTTTGATGTGATCCTAGAAGCATTGAGGAAAACTTTTTGCTTAGTTCTAGGACTTCTTTGGAAATAAATGAACCTAAAACATTTAAGTTGGTTCAAGCTTTTTAATTTGGATGATTAATTGATTATTGTATTTTACTTGTTTAATTTTCATATTAGAGACTTAATTTTAGTAGCTTAAGGCCAAGGCATCTTATTTTAACTGTTAGGGTTTTGTATTGTATGGTTTGTATTTAAGCTGACTGGGCCTTTATCCTGGGCTTTTGGTCCATGGTAGCTTTAGGAAAGGAGATTATTTGAAACACTTTGTAGGCATTATGCCATCTTTAGATTTGAATGAATCTGATAATTTTTGTAAGAGTTTTTCTCTTGTGTTAGGGTTCTTAGCTAGAGAGCTTGAAGACCTTGATTTAAAATTCGTATCATTGGTTTCTAATACCAATGTGGCGAATTAATATTGATCTTATCTCTAATCACCTTTATTAGAGTGGCGATTTCTCCATCTTCTTCCTAAATCAACATTTTCTCTTTTTGGATCTAGAGTTTAGGGATTTGTGTTCTTGTGTCAAACTGTCAATTGAAGTCTAGATCCTATTCCTTTGAGTTTGATTGCTTCAATTGGAGTTCATGCACATCTAATCTTGACTATTGGAGGATCAATCTTGTCACTTTTCCCCTGGTCAATTAGTTATCAACAGTTCTATAAAAAGTAGTATAGATTGCAAATTGCAGGTTAGAAACTGTAGGATGCTGGTCACCATCAATTATAGTTGATACTTGATGGACAGGTTGCAAGTTGCAACTCTTTAGTCTTGTCAGGACTGTGTTGATTGTAATATATGTCTTTTGTAATATAAACTTATAAACCTATTATGATTCAAAATTGATTTGAAGGGAAGTTTTTTGTGCGCTAAAATGTCTGTTTCTATCATTTTAATGAATCTAAGATCAATATGATTACTTTTTACTTGTAGTGCGGATGTTGAAGGCAATGAAACTGATTCATGTGGATTGAGATGCTACTTCCCCAAGTGAGTAAGAATTGTCGATTTCGTCTTTCTTTTTTGACGAGGTATACTCAGAAGTCAGAAGTATTGATGCCTTAGCCTTTGTTTTGTAAATGTTTTCTGGTATCCTATTTCTTTTGCCTTTGGGTGGTATATGGCTATATGGAGTATCTATTATTCTTTTTGATAGTTTATTCTATGGTTAAATTTGTACTTCTGAGATATTTGGCTTAGGATGTTGCACATATCCTTATGTACTTATTTGTCGTGAATGTGAGGTTGGAGTGAAGTCCATGGTTCTGTTTGTATGGTATTTCATGTTTTTTCGTATATCTTCAAGTAGTAGAAACTAGCGAACCTTTTATGTTTATGATGAAATGTATGCATAAACCCTCTAATTTCTTCATCCTTTTTAATGTGTTTATTAGTAAATGTGAAAGATAATGATATCATGTTTATACCCATTAGAGCCTTTTGCTTTCTACCTCATATACTACTGACTTCTAAGTTCTAACTGACTGACTGAATAACTCCCTACCACCCCCTAACTCCCTTACTGTTTGTTGGGCTTAGCATAAAACCTCTATGCCTTATTTTCTAGTAGAAGCTCATCCCTTAGAGTATGGTGGTTCATTCTGGAATTTATCGTTTGAAACAGGTTTGATAATCCTTTTGATGAAGTTGTCTATCCAAAAGGGGATCCAGATGCTGTTTCGCTAAGCAAGAGAGATGTTGATCTCTTGCAACCAGACACATTCATTAATGACACGATCATTGACTTTTATATCCAGTAAGTTTGCATGCATGTGTGTATTTGTGTTCTCCTTTTCGAATGTTTCAACTGTTTATAATATTTTTTCAGAGTTGAAAATAGATAGAGTCAGTGTGGATGAGTTTCTTTAGAAGTGCTTATAGAAAGAATTTCTCACCAAAATGCTAATGTCATAATATGTTTCATATAAATTTAATATGTCAGCTTCTCCGAATAAGCTTCCTTACCTCAACTTTTCTAGAAGTTGCCTGTATTAGCTTTTAGGAAAGTTGTTATCTTTGAAATTTATTTACAAATAGCTTATCACATTGGTGTTTATATGGCAAATTCAACTTCTATAAACAATTCTAGATAAGCTCATTCAAACAGGATCTTAATCATATATGTTTACACTTATGGTCAGAGGAACAGTAAGATTTGTCATGTGTTGTAGGGAGAATGCTAAAATGTTTGCTGATTGCTGGATAATGTTAAACAGTATGTGATATTAAATACAGAAAATTATGAGGTTCTTGATCCTACCCTGTTATTTGTGAAGATGGTTTAACATTTCTAAAAAACTCAATTTTGGCAGGTATCTGAGGAATCAGATACAAGAGGAGGAAAAGCCTAGATATCATTTTTTCAATAGTTTTTTCTTTCGAAAGCTGGCAGATATGGACAAAAATCCAGCTAGTGCTTCAGATGGCAAAGCAGCATTTCTACGTGTTCGTAAATGGACAAGAAAAGTAAAAATATTCGAAAAGGATTATATCTTTATTCCTGTAAACTTCAAGTAAGATTCTGTTGAAAAATTGCTTCTCTTGCTTTCTCTATCTGTATTGAAGTGCTGATCATCATTAATTCTGATATAATGGCAGTCTTCATTGGAGTTTGATAGTCATATGCCATCCTGGTGAGGTCATTAATTTTAAAGGTGAGGTCTCATCTTGTGATCTTTCTTGTGAAACTTCGTCTTCAGAGATTTATGTAATGATACATATTCCAGATAAAGAGTTGGACAAGTCAATTAAGGTGCCCTGTATATTGCATATGGATTCTATAAAAGGAACTCATAGCGGTCTGAAAAACCTGGTGCAGAGGTAGATTAAAATTTATTTACTACTTTTATTCCTCTTAACACGAAGAATGTGATCTGGTTTTTATTTTCTTTTTTTTTTTTTTTTACTTAAAAAGAATTTGATATTCTGTATGCAAGTTCAAGCTGGCTTTGGCTGCATGTTCTAGACTATTGCAGTCTATCTGCCCTTTCACCTGGGTAGGGGGATGGATCTGCACCTAAATTTTGCAATATTTTATTTGGCAGTACCTTTATTCAATTGTGATCTCATTGAGCCATTGTTAATCAGGTTCCTAGTGTTTACTCCCTTTCTTTTGTTAGTCATTTAAGGTAATGCACAAGAATTAAGAAAATGATTAGGTGTTCTAGTTTCTATGAGCATTTATTGCATAATTTCCTATTATACCCCTTTATAGTTAGTGACATAAATGTTGAGTGGAAACATGTATTAATTATAAGGGCTAAAATGGAAAAATAACATTAAATGTTTATTGGTTTTCTAAAGTGACTATTAAAAATGAACATGACAAAAAAGCTAAAAAGACTTAACATAAAAAAACAGAGGGAGTAATAAGCTTCTTGTAAATTTGTAATTAGCCATAGAGCCTAATACCACTGTCAAAATATATCACCCAATATAGAAAACTTATCTATCAGATCAATAACCATTCAAGGGAAGGAAACACTTCTGGTTCTTGGAACAGTAATGTATATCCTTAGACCTTAGCCCAAAATTTGTGCATAACTCATAAACTTTATCTACATTATCCTCAACTTTTGCGCAAAATTATACACATATAAGTATGATAACAGGTCTCAAATATTGATCCTGCATTTGAATATGCGATGTTAGTCTTTGTAATTCTGGACTTTCATGTAGTTAGTTAGTTTTCACCTATAAATTGAGCTTGAACTCTGAAAAGAATAATTTTAAATCCTCTTATAAGATGTTCCTATAAATCTTCTTACATAGTAAGTGAATAATGCGTTTAATGTATTTTATAGTTTCAAGACGCAAATGCATTTATTTTTTCCTTTTAATACTTACTTTAAAAGGAAGTAGGAGTTTGTGTAGGAGGATAAATAAAAGGATATAACATTGCTCCTCTAAAAATTAAAATATTATTATTAGTTTGTTTTTTAATTATGAATGATAATGAAAAACAAATAAGAAAAGTCAAATTAATGTACTTATTGAATTATTAGCGGATGATATAGTCTTGATTAAGAAATCGTGGGAAGAGATAAATGCTAAACTTGAGCTTTGGGGGGAGGCTTTGAAATTATAAGGTTTTCGTTTGAGTAGGAGGAAGATAGAGTATATGCACAGTATGTAAGATGTAAAACATATATTGGAAATTTTAGAAATAGAAAAACATTTTGCATAAATTTTTAATCCATTGGATTTTTTTCTCTCCTTTTTTTTTTCCTTAAAAGAAAGGTGAAAATATGTAATTTGAATCTTTAGCACAAAGTCTTATATTCGGAATAGGTTCAAAATGGAAAAGATGTATCTAGGGATTAGTCATTTCAAAGTGAATTTTCCCTAGATACACAGTAAGCACGGCATAATATTTTATCTCACAATTGAATCAATTTAAAAAAGACCTAAAGTTAGGGATTTCTCAATAGGTAATGTTGCTCCAATTCCCAACCAAAGGGCCACTGTGGTACCAATCAAAAAGACGTTGTTGCTACTGCACGACGAAATGGGTTTTGGAATTTATTAACATTCTCTTGAAAGGGTACCGTTAATAATCTCGCAGGTACCGAAACCATTTAAAAGTTGAAAATGGTTTGGAGGTAAAAGTTGGAGAAGATGTAATACCACAAGTTTCAAGTTTAAGTATTTGGAATCTATAATGCAAAGCAATGGGGAAATTGACGAAGATATCACACATAGGATTCAAGCTCGGTGGTTAAAATGGAGAAATGCATCATGAGTTATTTGCGACTGGTCGACCGCGAAGTATCGAAGAAGCTTAAAGGAAAATTTTATCCTACCATTATACGACTGACTATGCTATATGGTAGTGACTATTTGGCTTTAAAGGGATAATAAGAGAAGAAAGTGGGAGTGGTAGGGATGAGGATGTTGAGATGAATGTGTGGTCACACAAATTTAGATAAGATATGGAATGAGCATATACGGAACGATATTGGTGTGACAAACTTTGAGACAAAGATGACATAAAACCGGTTAAGATGGTTTGGACATGTGCAGAGAAGGTTGTTGGAGGCACCTGTGAGGAGAGTTGATAGCATGGTCTTTAATTCGGTAAAACGGGGTAGAGGGAGATCTAAAAAGACCCTAGGAGAACTCCTCAAATAAGATCTTTTGCTTAATAATATTTTTGAAAATTTGCCTTTTGTTCGAGTGCAACAGTGTTGTGTGATCTATGTAGCTGATCTTGCCTAGTGGGATAAGGCTTGTTGTTATGGATGTTTCTTAGTTCATTTATTTCAGATTTTGCTTCATTGGTAGCTCTCTGTCTTTGTTTTCTGTCTCCTTAATTTAATTGCACCATTAATGTCTATTATATGGTACATGTTTATTTCTATTAACACTTTTTTGCTAATTCCTTATTTGTCTGCATGTGATTCTAAAAATTGAACAGAGAGTTATAAATTGATTCTTCTTATTCAATATTGGCAGTTATTTGTGGGAAGAATGGAAAGAGAGACATAAAGTGGAAGAAGACCTTTCGGAAAAATTCTTCAACATGCGTTTTCTTCCACTTGAGGTATTCCCTGCTATTATTGTGATGCCTTTCATTAGGATTGGTGTTCCTTAGAAGACTTATTAGTGTGCAATGAAATTGTTGAAAGTTCCACATTGACCACTATAGAGTATATAAGTGGTGTAGATTCAGATTTATTTGCTAAAAAGTAGATTCCACTTTGTTTTTCAGACTGCTATAAAAGTGTGCTGTATTTTTTGGAGATCTCTTATGAACACTGACCAAATAACATGCGTATTACATTTGTGTTTTTCCTCATTTGTCAATTTCTCATGATTAATTGTTTATTGTCAAGGCACACTGACCACATTTGTTTTTAATGTTGTTTTTCCTAATGTTTTATGACTTCCATGACAGCTGCCACAGCAAGAAAACTCTTATGATTGTGGCCTCTTTTTGCTGCACTATCTAGAGCTCTTCCTAGCTGAAGCCCCTTTTAATTTTAATCCGTTCAAAGTAACCAAGTTTTCCAATTTTGTAAGTGATCGTCTTTATTCTTGGTGTTGGCTTATTTCAATTTTTGTTATGGAGAATCACGGAAAAGAAATATTTGGGGGTAGTATTTCCATTTCCATGGTGAAAAGAATTAATGACGTAATTGGTTATGGAAGTTCGAAAATTGGCCTATGATTAACCACTGGTTGACTTAATACTCAAATGGTTTATTGTTTTTAAGTTGGAATTTTTTTTTACCCATAATTCATGATTTGCAATTTTTATTTTGTTTATTTCTATCTGAGGAATACTAGCAACATTTGTTTACTCTCTTCAACATATTCTCTATCATTGTTCATCATCCACACTATTTATTGCTCCTCTAAAGTGAGTGAAGTGAGAAAGTGAGGGGTGTATATCCACCCTTCACTTTAAGTTTAAAACAAGGGTGAATACGCCTTGACCTTCTCATTGTACAAAGCCACTCATTTTAGAGGAGCCAAATCCATTTATCGGGACTCACAGTTGGTTCAGACTTCATTCTATAATAGTGCGTGCTTAAAATTTTTTTGTTGCTGGCCGTTCTTTTCTTTATCTTATCTGTTGATCATGCCTATGTTAGTATTAAATCTCCCAAATTTCATATTTCCTTGCATAGTATGGTCTTTATGTTTCCTGTTTTTACATTCCTAGGATAAATGGCATCTTCGTTATGGATGCATATGGTTTATTTGTTGATTTGATGAACAAAACTAGTAATTTTCCAGCTCAATGTGAACTGGTTTCTGCCTGCTGAAGCTTATCTCAAGCGAACGCTGATCCAGAGGTTAATCTTTGAGCTGGTAGAAAAGGATGGTTCACATGAAATCGCTTCCTCTGACTGTTGTGATGACCACGTGTACTTGGAAGATAATGAGAATAGAACTGTCATTGAGCATCCTGCGGTCAATAGGGAGTCAACAACTTCCCATGCTGGACAGGGAATAGAAATCACTCTATTGTCAGGATCATCATCCTTGGAACCTCAATCTGTCAACAATTCGGGTTTGGTTCTTAAGGAGCTTTTTGAGCCAGGAGCTACAGCAGGAACTACACTGGCACAATGCCAATCATTTGACCAGCATTTGGCTGATTATAGTTTCAACAATTCAATATTTTCTGTGGAGGTATCTACTTGCATTTGCATCTGTCTGGATGTGCATTAGGTTTGTTGAATTGGTTTGAATAATTTATGCCGTTTTTGTGTATTTTTTTATAGGACGACACAGATCTTGGTGAACAATATATGTATTTGGATGAGAATCCGAACCTCCAGCAAGTGGCTGGAATTACACCTCAAACATGTTCTCTGCCATACCCTAGGGATTGTGGAGACGAGACTTGTCACAGACCAGAAATCCCTGTGCAAGCAGAACATGGCCTGACTGAGTTGTCTCTAGATGCATCAAATGGTGTCTTAGATGGTTCGGAAGATATTAGGATCACCAAAACTAGCCCGGTTGGAAATGAACCAGGATCATCTAATGAAGCTGAACAAGGTGAAAAAATTTGTTCGCCCACGGAAAATCCCGAGCATTGTATAGATATTTGTATCTCTCTCGTGGGAATTTCTGAAGATTCAATAACTAAGTGTGAATGTGATGATAACAAGAAAGAAGATCTTCACTCTTCCTGTATTGAAACACCCACAGTACCGTCGCATGAAGTTTCTGACGCGGTTGATGACAAGGCCACATGTGTTGATGGTCAGATGATTGATGCCATGGCAAATGACGTTTGTGAGGAAGAAGCTGCAAAGAGGCGGCGGCTTATGCCTCTTCAATAACGATGCAAGTGATGGAATTATGACAGTCCAATTTGTAGATATAAATTGTTTCATAGGTTTTACTTTGTCGAAATGTAAATAGCATTCTTGGTTGGTAGCGGTTATTTTATGACATTTTTGTATCCTTTCTGCTACCATAGTTGAGAAATATTTGCGGCTTTAGATCCAATCGATCGTACAATGATGTTCAATTGAATCCTATTTACAGATTCGTATGAAAAATCTTTCTAAATATTAAACTGCAAGGACTCTTGAACCAAAAAATAATAGTAATAATTTTATAGCATCATCATATAATAGTATAATTTAATTTAAGTTCATATCCACCGGAGGTCCGAACCTTTGGACAAAAAAGTAAAACAGAAAACAACCGGGGCTCGTCGTGACTCGTGAGATAGATCATTGAGGAGATAGTGCAGTAAACTAAACGTGGCTGGCTTCTATTGTGAGCTCTGGTGTTATTAGGAACTCAAAATCGAAGCAAGAAAACAGTTAAGTTTCCGTAGAGTGAATAGTGTTGAGAGATGCAGATGCAGAACCGATGCATTCATTGGTGCGCAAGGGAAGAAGCAGCATGACACCATGTTTCACTCTATGCCTTTCCCATTCTCTCACTCTAACTCATAACTACAACTCCACAAAACCCTCTCACCGCACTTTCTCTCCTCAATTCTTTTCCGTAAGCCATCATTCATTTCTCGCTCTCTTTCTTTTCTATTCTTCTTCCAATCGATGTTTCTCTTTCTAATCTTCGCGCTTCTAATTCGATTTTTTGTTTCAGGCTCTTCTCAGGCCTTCAATTCGGGCATTCTCGACTAACTTCACTTCTTCGGCTACCGCCACTAAAACTTTGTCGTATCAAACCATGGGGAGCTTCGACCCTGATTCTGTTACTTACCTCACGCAGCAACAAGCCGCTAAGATCGATGACACTCTCATGGGTCCTCTTGGCTTCACCGTCGACCAGCTCATGGTTCATTCTTCATCCCTCACTCTCTTTGCTTCTCCGTTTTTCTCTTTTCAATTTAATGATTCGTGTTAAAGCCTTCGGTTCATGTTATTTTTGCGCTTCGAATTGCAGGAATTGGCTGGTCTCAGTGTTGCTACCTCTATATCTGAGGTATTTGATTTGCTAGTTAGTACTCATCTTAATTGGACAAATAATGCTAGATTAAAATATTAATTACTAAAATTACAACTGTGAATCAATTTAGTCATTGACTCATTTAATCAATTAGCTCACTTTTATTTAGTAATACTTAATAGGTCAATTACCTCAAATTTAGGGACTAAGTTGATTTGTGATGAATATTTTAAGGGGGAAATTTAGCATTTGGACTTAGGATTAATTTGATTGACGGTTGTCAACAGAAATTTCTAATTCGTAAGTCCAGAGATTAAATCAATTGGTGGTTGTAAATTTAGGAATTATGTTGATGTTTTACTCAATAATTGTACTCTTTGAAACCAAGTATTAGTATGCAACCTCAAATGTGAAGAAAGGCTTGTAGTTACTGTAATTCAATCATGAATGTTTTCTTGTGGAGTGCGGATTTGGTGGTTTACATTAGCCTGAGTTATGAACGAGAAAACTTCCTATCTAAAAATACTGATGTGATTGTGATTGAATTGTTTTTATGTCATAGGTGTACAAACCAAGTGAGTATAGTCGCGTTCTTGCTATATGTGGTCCTGGTAACAACGGTGGTGATGGTTTGGTGGCTGCCCGTCACCTGCATCACTTTGGCTACAAGCCATTGGTTTGCTACCCAAAGCGTACCCCAAAGCCTCTTTATGCTGGATTGGTTACTCAGGTAGGATGGGACTCTGTTTCACAAAATTTTTGAACATGCTCTTTTCTCTTTGTTCTTATATCTTCTTTCTATTTATTTCTTTGGGTTTATTATGAGATGCTGCAAATCTGATGTGAACTATTTATGATGTAGCTTGAAGCGCTATCGATCCCTTTCTTGTCGGTGGAAGATCTACCGTCAGATTTATCGAATGACTTTGACATTCTAGTAGATGCGATGTTTGGATTCTCATTTCATGGTAGTTTTTTGTATGTTTTTGAACAAATAATCCTATTTAATTTTACATTATTTGACTTTGTAATTCTGAATGTCCAGGTTCTCCAAGGCCTCCTTTTGATGATTTGATCAAAAGACTTGTATCTTTACATAAAAGTGGCCAAAAAAGGCCAGCTATAATCTCTGTAGATATTCCCTCTGGGTGGCATGTTGAAGAGGGAGATGTTGATGGTACAGGCATTAAACCTGATATGTTGGTATGTTTCTCAGAGATCCATGCGTTTCACTATGTGTTCATTTAAACATTGGAATCTACTGAGAGACCAACCCACTGATTTGCTTAGTTTTTCTGCAGGTTTCTTTGACGGCCCCAAAATTATGTGCAAAGAAGTTCACCGGTCCTCACCACTTTCTGGGAGGTAGATTTGTCCCACCTGCTATTGCAGAAAAATATAGGCTTATACTTCCACCGTATCCTGGAACATCCATGTGCGTTCGAATTGGAAAGCCTCCTCAAGTTGATATTTCAGCTCTAAGGGAGAACTACATCTCTCCAGAATTTCTTGAAGACCAGGTGGACACTGACCCCATTAATCAGGTAAAGTGAATGTCAAACTATACTTGTTTACCAGAGTTGTTGCTGTCCTTTTTCACCCTGTTGGGGGTTTATGACTTTGCCATGATCTATTTCAGTTTCCTAATCTAAGTATTTTGAGTACTGAGATTTTATCTGTCACCTGCAGTTTCGTAAATGGTTTGATGATGCATTGGCTGCTGGTTTGAAGGAACCAAATGCTATGGCTTTGTCAACTGTAGGGAAGGATGGAAAACCGTAAGATCAGCTTCTCTAATTTTTTAATGTTAAAATACTGTTTGCCTATAGATTAGTGGGCTATTAAAATGACTTACTCTCCCAAACTTCCATAATATGAGTAATGTCTGAACTAAAATTTCTAAATTATTCTACTTTATTTGGTTGTAGCTCATCACGAATGGTATTGCTGAAAGGCTTAGACAAGGGTGGATTTGTATGGTTAGTAATACTCTGCTGTGTTTACATTAGAACTGTTTTCATTATGCATTTTGAAGATGGTTATTTGCGTCCACGTACTGTATTTGCTGCATACAGGTACACAAACTATGAAAGTCAAAAGGCGCGTGAGTTATCTGAAAATCCACATGCATCACTTCTTTTTTACTGGGATGGTTTAAACCGGCAGGTGACTATTGTTTTCATTCCAGCTAGCCACATCTGATTGACTTGTTATTACATGGAACAGATGAAGTTAAATTTTGATTTCAAGGAGTACCATATGTTCTCTTAGGAAGCTAAACACCACAGCATAACTTCCATAAGAGGAAGAATTTTGGATAAGTATAATATTTGATTGTTATAACTCCCAAAGAGACTTTTTAAGATGTGGTGAATAAAATTCTTTCAGATGATATAACTTAGAGGATTAGAATCTCTATCATTATTATTAATAAATAAAGAAATTTATTAAGAAAGAAAGGAGGGATACAAAAGCATAAGCATAAGAAATTCTTTAATCTTTATAACTGAAGCAAAATAGAAGAAAACAAATTACAAAAACTAAGATCACTAAACTTGTATCACACCACAACAATCTCTCTACAGGTGTTCTGATGGCAATCTCCCTAAAAAGGGCATTAGCAGAACACCACATAGAAGCTGAATGAACTGCTCTATCCCAATGAGCTTGGAAGGCAATATACGCCCTACAAAAATTTTAGCATTTCTTTCTTACTAGATACACAAAGCAACTGCAAATTAAGAATAGCACCAAAGCTTTTTAGCATTGCTTTTTGGAGCCAACTCCTCTATAGTTAAAACATGGAACTTCTGGAAATCACTGGGGCAAAACCATTATTCCAAAAACACCAAAAATAAAATTAGAAGCATTTTCAGTACTTAATTTGTACTTAACACAAAAATCAGGAGACAGCCCAGTTAGTGGTCTTATATGCAGTAAATCATTGTTATTAATCTGGTTTAGAACAGCAGAGCAAACAAAGGATTTGAACGTTGAGGGAGCAATTGATTTCCAAATTGGTTGGTCTAAAAGGAAAGCATCATTATTGGGAGATGAAGTGAGAAACTTGTAAATTTTGCAAGAAAATAAACCCTAATTAATACCCAAGGTATCAAGAGACCAGAACCTCTGATCTGGGTTAGGAGAGATGGGTAGAGTCCAACACTGCCAAAAAAGACTATAATTCAGCCTTCAGAGAGCTCCCTATCATGCATGTTTCTGAAAAAATGAAGGTTCCAAGAAACAGTAGAATTAGAAGAAGAGTATAACTGACATATTGGAGCATTATGCAAATTAGAATCAGAAGTCAATTTCATTCCCCTCATTCAGTTCAGCCTTGATGGCAAGGCTGCTGGTTCAGCTGGACAATGTTACACCCGTAAATAAGGAAGGAGAGCGGCTGCTGGACTTGGGCCCACTAAGCCCAAGGTGCAGTACGTTACTCCAGGAAGAAGAGATCTTCCTCAAATGCCAGGCTGGCATTTAGTTAGTTGGAATTTGGAAAGAGGAGAGAGTAAAAGAAAAGAGAGAAGGTTATTCAGTCCCTTTCCCTTAGGCATTTGGGAGAGAAATCTCTAAAGTAGCTGAGAACTCTGGAGTGGGTGTAATTCTCATATTCTTTCTTGATTGGTTTATAAAAATTCCTTTTTCATTAGTTGTTCTTCTTGATTCTCTCTTTTTCTGGAGTTCTATTCTTCGAATCCTAACACAATAACTTATTATTAAGTTAAAACAAACAGGTCTTAAAATAGGTTTTCATAGGTTCTGTTTCTTGGATCAGCTACAAACTTATTTGTTTACCTTAGTTGATGGGATTTTTTCGCATATTAAAATCCCTTCCGATTTTTATCTGTTCAGATTATTTCCTTTGGTACGGAAATGACTTTATTCATTTCCATTTTAGGCTCCAAAATTAGTGCATAGTTTTCATTATTTTATTTCTGCCCTGTAATGAAAACACGGTGTTTTCCAGAATTCTACAAGTACAATGTCTAACAGTTTGTTCTGTATTTGTTTCATTATTTTATTTTCCTAGGTACGAGTGGAGGGATCTGTTCAGAAAGTCTCTGATGAGGAATCAGAGCAGTATTTCCATAGCCGTCCTAGGGGGAGTCAGATTGGAGCAATAGCCAGCAAGCAGGTCCGCTTCTGCCTCACTTTATTCCATCTATTTGTTGTGTATAGAGGCAATATATCAACCTATAATTTCAACTTCTTGATGTCAGAGTTCTGTAGTGCCTGGTAGGCATGTTCTTCATCAGGAGTACCAAGAGCTGGAACAAAAATACGCTGATGGGTAAGTTAAAACTTAAACTGATTTTGACTCCATGTTAGCACTTAGCAGCGCATTCGGATATAACATATTTGTGCCAATTGATGCTCAATAAACAATAATTGAAATTTGTTCTTCCACATCTTCCCTTTGCTTGGACTTTAATATGTGATTAGTTCACGATTTCATTTTGTCGAGACCTAATAGCATACCCCATCTCCCATTTGTCAACTATAGAGGAGCTGGAAATAATCCTGTTATTTTCTTCTTGCAGAAGTTTGATCCCTAAACCCAAGAACTGGGGAGGATACAGGTTAACACCACGACTTTTTGAGTTTTGGCAAGGACAGCAATCTCGCTTACATGACAGGTGGTTGCTCCCCCGTTTATGATAGGTTGCTTGTTTTCAAATTGCCTGTTTTAATATGGATGAAGCCAAACAGTATGTACTATGTACCCAATGACTTTTAAGTAAACGTATATCAGGTTTTAAAGGAACTTTTAGCTTCAAGATTCATGTTGTATGCTATCAATTTGAGTTGAAGTATCCCTGTCTTGCTGCTTGGTTATGATATCATTATCAATTGGTTACCACATTCAATGATAATATTATATCTTTTATAAAACCGTGTTATTTTTCCCCATAACTTGAGTTATTAGGTTTATATATTGAAAGTTTACACTTGGCTTCCCAAATGAAATTGGTTCTTGGTGCTCCCATTTTTTTACAGTGATTTGTTAATCGAAATTTATCTTTCTTACGTATAGCATTAGCATGACTCCCCCCCCCCCCATTGGTTAGTCTCTTATTCTATCTTGTTTCTGATTGAGTAGTCTCTAATTCGTTAAAATTCGCAGTAAAAGAATTTGTACGAAATAGGATTACTCCTTCCCTAATTAGTCATCCAAACCTAGTTGGAAATTAGTTTTTACTTTCTAGACTATCTGTTATCCTGTATAAAATGCAGTTATCTGATTAGGGTGTTTTGTTTGGCTGGATCTGTAAACAAACCGCATGTGTGAACATTTCATACTACTATTATTAACAAAAAAGTATGAGACTTACCTTTCCTTTAGAGAGCATTTGAATTTTAATTAAAGGCATTAGGTGATTATGCCCTAGAGGAGTATTTCATATGCTCCCTATGAGAATTTTCCGTGTGAATTTCTTATTAATATGTTACGCGTTTAATTGACAGGTTGCGATACACTCCCCATGAGATCAATGGACAGCGGCAATGGAAGATTGAGCGGTTGGCCCCTTGAACATTTTGTTTTTCTTCAATATCTTAACATGTGGAAAATAACGGAAATTAACTTGATTCCAAATCCCTATATATTTATCTTTCAATACATGGCAGTTTGCTATTTCTATTTTTAGACTTTTTTTTGCAGCATTCAATTTAGATCTCGGGCACCTCACTGTATGTATAAATTTTAGAATTATGAGTCTTGCCGTGCAGTTTTAATTTGTAAAATTGAGATCCAGTTCTATTTCAGTAAATGAGAAGACAAATCAATAATGTGGAAAAAAGATTGGGATATGCTGTTCCATTAAAATAGTGCAGCATATACTATGTATACAAATATGATTAATCAAATGATAAACCAGTTGATATCATATCTTGATAATGATAGCTTCAATTGGTCGATCTGAAACTGATTTATATGCATTTTGGAAATGGCAAGTACAGCAGTACATTGTACATCAACACAGATAATAAAAATTATGTGAACATCTACCTACCTTTATTGTTCGATTCTGGTTATAATTATTGTTCGGTACTGGTAATGATGTGAATATTTACCTTGGTATTGTTTTACCTTTGCTTGCATTTGTCATATTTGGAACCTACCTAATGTGTGTTGGCCATTTGCTATCTCAAATATTAATGGCATTGCATTGTTAACCTTTTACACTTTTATAAGGTAATATGCTATGCAATATTATTGTATTGTCGTTTCATATGAGGGCAAGTTGAGGAATTCCTTATTTTACCCTGAATCTTATCATGGTCCCCCGGATCCTAAAGTAATGTGGGGACGGTCTGAGATGAGTTATGATATTCTTACACTGCATTTTGTGGGGAACAAGATCTTTTCCATTTCCAATTAGTTGATGTGGTAATAAAAATTTAGATGAGAGGGTGATGAAGTGAAAAGAGAAAAATTTAGATGAGAAATTAAAAGGAAATGGAGAGGATCTCAACCTCATTTTTAGAACGTGAATATAATTAATGTTTTGAGATATTGCAACTACGCTGAAGGTAATAGGAACTGTGATTCTTTGGAAAACGAGGTTTAATTTGACACATTTTGACTGACTGTTAAATAGTAGTACCTCTAGTTTCCTCCCTAGTGATGAGAAGTTCTGTTGGGAGATCCAAATTAGATCAAACTTGAATATCAAGGTTGAGTTTTTTTTTTTTTTTTACTTTTTTTTTTTGCCATTATGGGTGCATGTTTTTGTTGAAGGCATTCCAAAAATGGAGGGTGAATTTAAGTGAACAAGTAAAATACCTTAACTAATTAAACTGATTATAGAAATCAAACAAATTTAAACTGATTAAATTGAGTTTGTTTATCGGGTTGATCATGTCAGATTGTCAGCTGATCCGATCGACACCCCTATCTTCTATAAACTTTTATTGATATTAAGCTAGTATTGATTTGGTTAAGGTCGATCATGACCAAATTGGGCTCCACCATTGATTCAAAACCAACAAATTTTTTCTAACTTTTTCAGGCAACCTCTCCTTCTCCTTTTGACCAAGTTGAATGAAGCTGATAATATCTGACATTCATATGCTGCTTTATCTATTGGCCAATTTGATTCAAGCCAAAGTGTGATTGATGAAAACACCTTCTTTTAGAAAGAGAGTTCAATGAGTAACGCACAGTGCACTGTTGTTACATGTCACGCTTGAGAGATAGATACCAATAAGTTTAGATAAAATAAAAGTTTGAGACTTGAGAGTTCTAATGATTCTAATGAAGAAATGATTGGGGCGCTCCTTTACTTTCTTTCAAATCATACATTACACCAAGCACATAGACCAACCAACTGACATAGAATTGTTCTAATTTAACCACTAATCTCAGGTTCGAGTCATACCTATTTATTTAGCTGTATTAAATATTCGAAAGAAGAACTTTTTCACCTACAATCATCTTACCCGATTTGAACATAATTATTTTTGGGAAAAGGTACATTGTTGACCGTAGAAGCGTGTTAAGTCAACAAGGTTGAGAACATGTATAGTAATACTCCAATCCATAAGGAGGTTCTTAGTTCGATTTTTGGAAAAAGCAGTTCGATTTTTGGAAAAAGCATTTCCTTAAAGAGAAGTTTTGCCCATGTCGTTTTAATCTCCGGAACTATGAATTTCCCTCTCCAAAATTTTTAATATATATATTAAAAAAATTATAAAAAAATAAAAAATAAAATAAAATAAAACTACTATAGTGTTGGCTGTGGAGTTGACAAAAAAAAAATATCATACAAAAATAGAAAATGATTTTATGGGGTTTGAAGTTCTGTTCTAGATATTCCTTTAGGTGAAGAGCTGTTTGATCGAACTGATGACTTATTAGCAATGGAAAATAATGTAGTTAGTGGTTCTGTTTGAAAAGCAATTTAACACAAAATGACATCAACATCATCCCTAAGACTGAGAGCAACCATCCATGGAGGAGATTACCCTATTGTCAATTTTGGAGTAGGAAATTATTTATATGACCCCTCACATTCTTAAAGGTTAAGGATATATATATGTTTACTTTTTGTAAATTAGATTATACATTATTAGAAGAAAGAAGAATTCGTTAGGTAGGTGGGGCCGTAGGAAAAATGGAAAAGAAATAATGTGGTATTATTTATGCTTAATTGATGGTAAAAAATTAATCTCTTTAAAATATTGAAATTATTGAAGTAAAATTAAAATAATATTTTAACAACTATGAAGGATTTTAATGCTTTGACCCTGATTACCTTTATTAAAATTAAAAAAAAAAAAAAGAAGAAGAAAAAAAAGGTGTTGTACATGTCACAAACACCATATTCCAAATTTGTGTTCAGGAATGGACAAAGATACAGAAGCAAGGGGATGATGCTACCTTATTCTTGTTAGAAAAGTTTTATTTAGTGGTCTTATGTATTATGATTAACCCTTTTGAGTGACTAAAATCACATGAAGCTTATCCAAAAAGATTGACTTGACTATTGAGTGTCCTTTAATTTAATTTGAGTGATTTACAGATTTATGGACAGGAACCCTTTACTATTAATTAATTAGTGCATGTCTTATCCCTTCAAATTGGCTACTTGTTTACCAATGGTGCTCACACCATTTCTTACACTTTTGTTATGTACCATCAATAATTGAGTGTGTGTTTAATTTCGTATAGGATTGGATAAAAAAAATATATTATTTTTAATTGTTTTGAAATAAATTTATATTTGTCTTTTTTTCTAACATGAACCAAACATATACATTGAGTTAAACTAGCAAATGTTGTCACGTAAGGCCAATACAGCTGGTAAAGATATTTGTGTGAGTGTGTGCTACATAGTTCGATTTCTGGTGTCGTTAAATTTTCTTGTAAACCAAAAAGAAAAACTAATAACAAGTTCTTTCTGTTAATTCATTTTTGGATATTTGATATGGCATTGCAGAAATTAAGGGCTAAACAAATATTTTTAATTTTCTTTTAAGGCCAAAGATAAGTAAGTTATACAATTATAATTGGATATACAATCATTCGATCGTGAGCTTACCTACTAATAATTGAGGAGTTAATAGTTAGCATAATATTAAACATCAGACATAGAAATTTTCTAAATTTTTAGGTGAGTGTTTCATGTGAAACTGTTATAGTCATTGATATATTAATAAAAAAATTATAAATATAAATATAGTTGTCAACATTAAGCATTTTACACCTCCCAAAAAATCAAGTGTGCATGAACGAAAATGTCACAAAACGTATATCATTTGGTTCAAATATTAGTAATAAACACCTATTTCTAGAAAAAATTGTGCACATTTTTCTTCTTTTTTATTGAAAAATAATTATGCACATTTATTTAAAAAAAAAACGATTGGAGAGAATCAACCTATTATATATAAAATGCTTTATAATGAATGTTATTTCACAAGATATATTATTTATAGAAGAAATCTGCACCGCATGACCTGAACTCAACCAACTTTTCTTTAAAAGTTTCTTATTTTCTAAATTACTTTTCTTTAAAAGTTACTGGTTAGATCATGCTCCATAACATATATAGGAGTATAAAATAAGAGATGGGTTCACCCAGTTAAATAAATAAATAAATAAATAAAAGAAATAAAAAATCACTCCTGGAAATAGTGCGTGATTAATAAACTTATTTTAATAATTGAGATAATTACAATTAATAGTGCTATATATAACACAGTAACCCATTACATTAGTGGTTGACCTATTGCTTAACGAAATTCTTAAAAATAAAATCAAAACGCTAATATGAGTTGTTATATTATAATTTTCTTTTTTTTTGGAGACTATGAATAGTTGTCTATGTAACACATTTTATGATTGTCAGATATTTTTATTATTATCTCTATTTTAAAATATAAGTAGTTAGGTACTTTTTGCACACTTTAAAAATGTAATTATTACATTAATTTTTTAAAAATTATTATTTTATTGAAACTAGATTGCGATGATACAAACAGATTAATTCATTTTTATCAAGAAAAAATAAAATTTCACATGTATAATTAAGAGACAAAATAAACTATTAATACGTTACATCTCGTGATTTGATAAGTGCAAATTGATAAAAGAAAAACTTATGAAGAGAGGATTAATTGATTTCCCCCAACAGAGGCACCGACATGGCGACAAGCAGTTATTGGCTTCCTTGTTTCATAGCTCCTTCATTCTGCCTCTCCTCTATTATTTTATCAACCATCATTTCATTATTCATAAAAAAAAATAAAATAAAATGCATGATTATAAAATACTATCTTAATATACACAAAGCTATAATTATTTAATTAATATATATATCTCCAAACCAAAGCCCTACACATGGCCCACATACTTTTGTTAATCAGGCGGTGGCCCATGCCCCAGATGCCTCCTCTCCAATAGGCCCAAAGAACCTAAACTTTTTCCTATTATTTGGAAAAAAAACTGAAAATATGAAAAAAATTATATATATAAAAATAATAGTATAATTTTTTTAAAAGAGAAATAGTCACTTTACCAAAAATAAAAAATATGAAATATTTTTAGAAAGTATAGAATATTTTTAAGTTAAGATAAAAAATTAAAAATCATGTGATCACACATTTAACAGAGATATTCAGATCTTAACCGGCTCAAACTTTTCAGAATGTATCTAACCTTGTCATTTTCATTTTTAACGGTCAAGTTTCAATTTTATTATTGGCCTGCTTTTAGGTTAAGATAAAGTTTAAGTTAATTTCTAGTAATTTATTTGATCCGATCTCATATTAATTTTACATCATATTTTCTGTTTATTTTAAATTGTATTATACTATTTTATAATATTAAAACTAAATTCATATACTTTTAAATACTTTTAAATTAGTTATTATTATTATTGTCTACTTTTAAACATTGCGTTTAGAGTTGAAGAATTAATGAGAGTTGTCAAATTATATTTAAAATTGTGATATGTTTCATGTTTTCCATCAATTGATCAGTCAAGTTCCACTTTAACCTGATTTTAACTAAATCCAAATAGATAAAGATTAGAAAAATATTTTCCTGAAGAACATTGTGATAGGTCAATTTTTTTATCGAGAAAAATATTAAATTTAATATGAGTTTATGAAGATAGAACACAGTAATCCTTCAGTTTAGTAACAGTTTACATTAGTCCTTACGATTAAAGTTAATTATTCAATTTAATCTAATTATAAAATTAATAACAGAAATTTGAGTGCATAATAAATTACAATCTAATCACTTATATAAATTATAAAAAAATTCAGGAATTAATATAAACATCTTTTAAAAATTTAGAGATTCCAGTGCCTCTTTATTATTATTATTTTTTATCTAATTTCTTCGAATTTAGAGTCGAACATGAGAATCTAAATAATTTTTTTTTTTTTGGTAATAGAGAATCTAAATAATTTAAGATGAGTTAAAAATAGATAGTGTGTTTGGCACAATAGTTTATTTAGGAGCTTTATGAGTAAGTAGAGGTATTTGATAACAACGTTAGCTTTCAAAAGCTAGCTTATGACAAGCTACTTTAAGTAGCTTTCAATAATTTTTTCCTATTTTACCTTCTAGTCAGTTATTACATGTTTACTCTATCAAATAATTTAATACATATAATTATTATTTGTCCTTTTAAGTCATTTAACAAATATAAGCTACTTAATAAGCTAATTTTACTAAACACATCTACTCAATTATAAGTCACAAATCATAAGTTATAAACTCTAAACCATAAACTACAAGCTATAAGTCATAAACTATAAACTATAATATAAGCTAGTTTTACCAAATAGAACCATAATTGGTTCCAACCGACCATGTACATTCGGCATTGAAAAAGTGATGGAGTGGCAGTAGTAGGTAAGACACGACCATTATCAAAACGCATCCAACGGCTGTGATTGAAACACGTGTTGGATTAGAGGAGGACCCCCTCGTTGGAAGGGAGGAAAGAAAATTCGGGAGAGAAAAAAAAAATAAAAAAATACTAAATAGTGTTTTAAGGGTATAGTTAAAATTATAAAAATAACAATAATTTATTAAAAATAGTATAATTTAATGTTTTGAAACTTAAAAATTATTTAATGAATATTTTTTATAGTAATTTCAATCATTTAAAAATATATATTTATTACACTTTAATAAGTATCCTTAGAACACTGTTTAGCATAACCTAGAAAAATATAGATAATGATTTTTTTTTTTTAATTTGAGTGAAGTAAAAACAAAGAGAAAATTTACTTATAGGCAGAAAAAATTTTGTCATCACTCATTTTCTCTCCTCTTAATTTTTTTTCCTTTTATATTTTTTTCTCCTCTTAATTTTCTTTCCTTCCAAATAAAGCAAGCATTAAGGTCACGGTTAAGTGTCAAGAACTTATAATTCAAGTGATATTAGAAATAAATTTAAGAGTAATATAGTGTAGAGGTGTGTGTTTGGTTGATAAAAAAAAATAAAAATAAAAAGTCATGGTTAAGTATTACTATAACTTGCTTTCTTTTCTTATTTTACTTTTTTCTTTTACTCACTTTTCTCAGAGGATCAGGATAATACTAATTAATGCTATATGTTTGGTTATGTCTATGTTTACGATTACATCGTGTAAAACATTATATTTGGCAAATTTCATGTTCTGTGCCTAAGTGCCTAAGTGCCTTCATGATTTTGCCTTTAAGCTAGCGTTAAAGTGAAAATAAGAACGAACTTACTACTAGTATTATATTTTAAAAAACAATTTTTCTAATGTGTCCAACACACACTGGCATTTAATAATGTTCTACCTAATTCGACAATTTCAACGTAATAATAAAAATGTATAAATTTGAATAAATTTAAATTTTCTTTCTTACTAGTTCTATTTTTATTTATTTATTCACTTGAAGTTAAAACTCATATATTAAAATATATAATTATTATTCTAATTTTTATCAAAATATTTTTAAATTTTTTATAATACCCTTTATTATATTTTCTTTTTTTATTTATTAATGCAATAGTAAAACGCTTATTAGTGCTTGAACTTTGAATTAAAAATAACGATAAAATAGAGAAATGTAACTTTTTCTTTATAATGAGAAAAATGTAATAATTTCTACCTTAAATTTTAAGTATACAAATAATTAGGAACACGTCTTTTTTTCAACTGAATAAATAAAAAGGAACATTGGTAGTAATAAGTAAAAGATGAGGGGGGAAAAACAGGAGAAGCCTTTGTTTAAATTAACACATACTTTAACGATTACATCTAAAATATACGAGTTAGGTAAAAATTATTAAGTATCACTATCATGTAAAAAACATTAGTATAACCGTTTGAAAAATACTCATTTTGAAATAATTTTGATTATTTCTAAATAACATTCATTCTATAAATCACTTGTAACAATTATTTAGACATAAATTCTCTTCAAAAATCAATTTCAACCGAAATTAATTTTGTGGAGAATTAAGATCATTACCAAACGGAAAAGGAGAAGACAGAATAGGCTTGAGGCTAATGGCATGGTAATTTCTATGAACAAGTCAATCCTATGCACAAACAAAATAGAGCACATGCCTCACAAACCCAGCATTTTGTACATGAAAGAAATTTTATCCACATACTTGATAGTTGTCCTTAAAATCAATTAAGATGTGTTGAGATAAACGGCTTAAATAAACATTATATAAGTTCTTATCAAATGAAAACTTTTATATATAAGAAAAATTACTAACTTTGAAAAAACTTATTATGGTAAACTCATCCATAAAGATTACGGAAGTAAGTTAAAAATAGCTTATAACGACCTATAAACTACTCCTTGGTCCGTGTAATTCGATTAAAAACATCTTATAAAAAAGACCAGGGAATTATGTTAATAAGATATGGATGAGCTCTTCTAAAAGTAACTTTAATCTTTCGGAAAACCAAATGTATGAACACAAGGCAGTGAGTAGTATATTTTGTATATGGTTCATGCATTTATTATCCATATCACGATCAATTGCTAACCAGAATAAAATCAACACATTTGAGAAAACTAACGTTGAGATAGTGGGATTATAAGAAAAGTCTAATGCTTGAATTCTTGCCAATGCCACCTACAGATTGAGCTATCTATCAAGTGAATCAAAATACACAGACTAAAGTCCTTACGAAGTGAATGCTTTGGTTTTTCTACTGCTATTACAGAGTGTCTCCTCTCCACTTTCCTTCTGTTTTCATTCATCACTCTGAATCTGCTTCACAATAGAAGACCATCTACATGAACAAGGAGACAACAAATCCTTGGAGCAGCTTCAGCAAGATCTACCTTCCCCCACTGATAGTGTTTTAATTTATGATAAAATGAATAAAAAGGATAAGGCCATAAATTGTACTGTAGCGATACAAAAACATTGGTTGGTCCAATACCTGCAGGATTTCTACTTCTGCATCATTATCCGCGCACCCTCACCCATTTCCATATTCCCCTGCGTAATCCCACCCAAGTTCTCTTCCATGAACAAGAATAGCATCTTTATTGTTACCGCATGCCATCACCGCAGTTCTGGCCAAGAAAGAACAACAGTTGTTAGCTCAACTTAGTTTCCATTGATAGCAGAATTCTTCATTCAACAGCCACTATAGATTCACTGATCAGCAATTAGAGAGGATAAAGCTAACAACTCGGTTGAATTTTGGAAAACTAATGAAGGATTGTAACAACTTCAGGAGCATCATCCCGTGGCCCGTCAAGAGACCTATACATGTACAATATCTCAACTTTGTCCCCTTCACCATTGATGTCCTCCAAAACCAAATGGGGTAATGTTCGTGCAACTTCTTGGCAAGCTTGGCGAGTCAATTTACAGGATGACATCCAGAGAAACCTCATGTTATAAAAATGATGCAAACCGGAACGCAAAGCTCCATCCCCAAAGGGACAATCCCTGATTTCAAGCTTTTGCAAATTAGGGCATCCTTCAAGCACATACTTGAGGCCCAAGTCAGTGTCCCCAGCAAAGGCAACTGATAGCGTCCTGATCAATTTCCCGTACGTCCCAATGTAACCAAAAGCTCGATCAGTCAATAAACCAGACACAGCAAGCCTAGTAAGCTTCTTGCAGTTCATAACAATAGCACCAAAACCCTCATCCATGGGTTCGAGAGTCTCAGGGTCCGGCTGATAGCGCCCAATTATGCATAGCCGGAACACCACAAGATCAGGACAGTTCTTAGACATAGCAATGACGGCTGCATTTGTCATTCTTTGGCAGAAAAACAAAATGGACTGCAATTTCCTACAGCCTCGAGAAATCGCTTCAAAGCCTACCTCAGAAACAGGACCTTCTGTCCCCTCCCTCATGTTCACGGGGAAAACCCGAAGCTCGCGCAAATCTTTACAAGTAGCAGCCACGGCTTGAAGACCCTCATCACCAATAGAATCAAGCCCCTGCATAACAAAAGCAAAAAAGGGAGCTTTAACTCAGAATTCATTGATAACAATAACACGTAGTCACATAAAAAGTTGTACAGGTTTGGATGCACTGCTCGTCACTTTTTTTTAAAGTCCTCCTTTGTGTGATGTATGCAGTATGTGACACAGTGAATTAGGTAGGCAGTGCACCGGAATGTTGATAGAATTATGTGACTATGCAAGCAAAACAAGAAGGGCACAACACATACATACCCAGAATGTCTGTAACTTGTGACAGTGGCTTATCACCGATTTGAGTTGTTCAGCATTGATATCAGCATAGCTTAAATTCAAAGACGTGAGATTGGCACAAACAGGATAGATAGCAGGCAAGTAATTAGCCCAAATTTCTCTGAATCCAGATAAACAAACTAAGGATTTGCAAGCAGCAAAAGCAGATGCAAGATCTGGTTCCTGATCCCCAACCTCTGCTGCACTGAAGGAACCTGTTCCAAGATGCGTGAGATGTGGCGCTATATTCATCAACCGGTAAAGCTGAAAAATTGAAACACAACGATTCAGCCTAAGCTTCTTCAGTGATGGGGACCTAGCAACAAGCCTCTCTAACGCATCAAAATTTACGGGAGAATCAACGCAATCAAAGACGAGAGATTCCAAATGGGTTTGAGTTTCCGGGAAACAGGATATCCAATCCACTTCGTTGTCTTCAGCATCAGCAACCTCCACCACACATTCCACGAGATCAAGCACTCTAAGAAACCTGAAACAAAAAGGTTAACAACTTCAAAACAATGTCATGAAATGTAAAAGAGAAAAAGAACCTTTCTCTTCATCAGATGAAGTAATGCATTGTGTCTAATAGACCCAATAAGCTTTCAATTGTTTGTAGGACAAAATTGAAATGCACTTGTAGTTAGTGTTGTTCACTTTGGACTTGGGAGTTTCGCTTGGACTGTATTTAGTTTCAAGTTGGGAAAGACCAAACGTGAAAGCTTACCCTTAAGTTGGGTAGAATTGAATTCACGTTCACCACTTTCACCTCATCCAGACATGAATGAAATCATGCCACACCAAGCACACAAGTAACATGCTTTGAGTAATACGCATGAGTATTGAAGGTATGTATATTTGATATCAAAGTGAAATTCCAACTCTCTGATTGAAGAACTGCATCTAAGTGAGTGTTTACTTTAGTTTCATATCAAATCGGGTCAAATGTAAATCCAGAACATAGAAGGACCCTCTTAGATTGAAACAGATCCACTTTTACTTCATTCATTCAAATATGTTATCCCATTCAAACGAGAAAACCAATCAAACACTAAGTTTTATCTGTAGACACTACCTGCACTTGCTGGCGACGGCGGCGAGGCCGGCGGTGCCAAATTCTTCGCAGCAGATAAGAACAAGTTCTTTGATGGAAGGGAACGAGTCGGCCAGAAGCATGAGATCTTGATCGGTGACGGACATGCGTTTGAGGTGAACCTTCTCGAGCCAAGGGTACGCTTTCGCAAAGGCCTTAGCCCACGGCGAGAAGTGAGCCCCCCAGTTCGGCGGCAGCAGATCGAAGTCGGCGAACCGCGGTTTTCCCTTGATCGTCACGGACCGGATTCGGCCGAACCGGGCCGTGGCGCGGCGCGGCGACACCGCGTAGCAGTTCCCGATGAAGAGCTCGGATCGGGTGAGGGCCTCGGCGCGCCACCATGACTTGCAGACCAGTGACGCGGCGTTACGGTCGTGGCGTGAGGTTAGGAAGTGGAGTACGTTTTCGAGGACAATATCGAGGACTTGGTCAGGGAGATGAGAGTGGAGATCGGGGATGGCGGAGGTTCGAGTTTTGGTGGAGGAGGATGGTGGTTCGGTGGCCGGATCCGGCGGCGAGGATCGGTGGTTTTGTTCAGCGTGGTTGTCTGTCATGATTTGGTATTTTGTTGATCTAGTACTAGTATGGTGGTATGAGTGATCTCATAAAAAAGATGGAATCTTTAGGTTACATTAGATTTGAGATTTGAATTTTTTGGAAAGAGAGAATGAATGAAGAAAGATTAAAGACTAAAAAGGAAAGCAGAAGGGAAGGTCAGTTTAATTGGTGTGTGTGTGACTGTGAGAGAGAGAAAGAGAAAGAGAGAGGGAAGCTGTGCTGTCTGTGTCTGTCTTTTAGCTGAGCATTGAGATTCTTTCTTCTCTCTATCATGCCATTGCTCAAGCGTACGTCCGCCTTTAGTATTAGGAATATTTTTTTTTATTATTAAAAATTTATTTAAAATTATAATTTATTTATATTTAATTAAAAGTTTAAGTGGTTTATTTTAAAAATTTTCATTTTTATCTTAAGTGAGTATCACATATTGAAAAAATATTTATCGAAAAAAATAATTAAAACTCACTCTTATACCAAAAATCTCCTAAAGGTAAATTCGGACAAATTCATCTTTTAAGCAACTAAAAAAATATACTCCATTCAGTTTCGTACATAAGTAAATTAGACATAAACATATCTATTAAGAAAGTTAATTGATATTTATTTCATATTTTTTATTCTATAAAAAATTCATATTTATTTTCTAAACTATCTTATCATTTTAAATAGAATAATTTCTCTCTACATTAAAACTCATGAAAATTTATTTAACAATTGAAATTTTATCGTCAATAATAAGAAGTTAATTGACTTTTGTTTATATTTGAGACAAAATAAAATTGCTTATATATAAAATTGAAGAGAGTATATATTTTTGATATATTTAGATATTATTTTTTAAAAAAAACTATAAATTATAAATTAGTGTAGTGTAACGTATCATAATTTTGATCTTTACAAAAACTATAATTCTTACCCTTTAAAAAATTGACTTTGCTTACATGAAATTTTCAGTTGATCAAACACAACTCACATTTTAATAATATATATACTCTCTTCATTCAAAAAGGCTTTTGACTAATGCATAAGTATTAAAAAAAGTATTAGTTATTTTAAAATTTGAACAAATTAATGTTTGTAGGGTAATACTCCCTCCGTCCCAAAATGTAAGACCTTTTAAATTAATATTGCGAGAATTAAGAAAAATGATTAATTTAGTTAAATGCATTAAATTTGTCTAACAAAAAGTATTAATTTCCAAATTTACCCTTTGAATATCTTTCTATCACATCACTATCTCTTAATTAATGTTCATCCAAATTAGTTGAGTAGTAAAGGTATAATGGTAAAAAAAATTTAAATGTGCACAAAAATTCTTAAAGGTTCCAATAAAATGGGACAAGCAAAAACTCTCTAGAGGGTCTTACATTTTGGGACGGAGGAAGTATTACCCTTATCTTAAAAGTTGAAATCACTCATTAATAATTTAATATCACTCTTTATTAATAATTACTAATGAGAAAAGGAAAGATATATTTGAAAAAAAATAGCATTAAATGCTATTTTGACATTGTTAAGTGACAAAAACTTTGGAATAAATATTTTTGACAAAAATGACAAATATTTCATAATAAAAGAAATATCAATATCAATAATTACATGATTATTTGGATTTCATTTTGGTCAAGTAAAAAGCATATAATAACGGGCATAACTTATTTGAATTTTATTGATTAATTCAACTTAACTAAGATTAACATAAATTTGGATTAAAAAAATAGTCAAGCAAAATAAACATAAAAGTCTCTTTTCAATTTCACAAAAATTGACTAGAAAATATTATAACTATTAAAAATTAAAAATACTTTTATCTAATATATTATAAGTAAACTAACTTTTAACTTCAATTTAAAAGCATATTTAGAAATAAGTGAGGAAAGCATTTTATCTAAAAAAAAACTTTTTAGATAGATTTTGAAGATATTTGTGAATAATAGGGATTAAAGTTTTCATACTACAATTTTTTTTAAAAAAAAATAAACAAGCATTTAGAATTTTTTTTCTTAAAACTTTTTGCTGTGATATACTTTATTCTTATACAAGTCAAATTTTTACTATAATTTTGTTTTATATCCAAACATAAAAAATAATCATTAAAATTACTTTTTAACATCATATTAAAACAAAAATTAATTATGTTATAATGAATTATAAAAAATCATTAGGTAAAGATCAAAGCTAAAAATTTCACAATACCTACAATAATATTTAAGTTGCATTTCTCTTCCCTAAAGCCTCTAAGGGCAATGGCTACCAAGAACAAGAAAGACCCTACTTTTTGGCCCAAACATAAGACATACAAGGCCCTCTAAAAATTCATACAAGCCTCAACAAAAACTTAGGGTTTATATTCTCTCCATTTAAAAAGAAATTTCCAGTGCAAAAAAATTAAAGGAGAAAGAAATTAAAAAAATTCAGTTGTGATCGAGATCCTAACATAGTCGTTTATTTTCAATTTGTTTTTTTTATATGAAATATTTTTTAAAAATTATAGTGATTTTTTTTGTATAACCACAAATTTTCTCACCCTTTGAATGAGATTAATTTCATTCACACTGCAGGGCTGACGCTGGCCCCCGAAGATTTAGCATATGTGGGATTCGAACACGGAAACTCTCACTGTGAATCGTCTCTTCTATAAACTTAGGAGAGCCTTACACCACTAAGCCAACCGTTAGAGTTAAAATTATAGTGATTGAGACTCAAATCGAAAAATATAAAAAGGGAAATTATATTATCAAGTTAATGGGTTTTGGTTCTTTTATTTCTATAGAAATCCTATAACTAAACAAGTTTCTCTTCAGTTCTTTGTTGATTTATTTTCTTTCTTAAATATTAGTACTTTCTTAAGCTTCTAAGATCACATCATCTCCTCTTTTTTTTATAGGGCCACCATCTACAACAAAGAAGCAATTATAAGACACATGAAAGATAAAAATGACATTGTAATTGACAGAATTAAACACAAATCCTCTTGTCATCCCTAATAATTATGTGGTCAAGCTAACTACCATCTCTTTAAATTGCACAAGTCATAAGGAAAAAAAATATAATTTTTTTTTAAAAAAATATAAAACACTTACGTTTATGAAAATCTCCAATACGATCAAGCACAATCATACAATTTCAAGAAAAATTAAAACAAATGGTAAATTACAACTATTAAGATAAAAAAAAAATGTGTGTTGTCCTCAAGTTCACTAATGCAATTGGTTTCGTTTATATTCTTTTCACAATCAACAAACATCCCCAATGAATATTTTATCAACAAAGTCGTTTTTATAACCTACACCCAATTTCAAGAGATGAAAAAGTGATGCTTACTTAAAATGAGAAGATGGATTAAAAAAAAAACAAAAACTTAAAATAGGAAAATTTTAGGTTTTAATAAAAAATTATCTCTTGGATGTGCTTCAAAGTGTTTTGTGCAAACTTGCATCATAATGTTGTAAAATAATGGAGCTCAATTTGTTCAAGAATGTGCCTATTAAATATAATCACAATCTAAAATATGAAAAATAATATACCTACCACTACCATTCAGAATTTTCTCCACTTTTTTAAATATATATTTTATATTTTATTTCTTATCTCTTTAATTTCATTTTCTCGATAAAAACTCGATTGTTAAATTCTTAAACTTAAATATTGTCAGGTTAGTCCATTTATTATTATCAGAGCCGGATCTTGTTTTAAGCCATAAACGCAACCACCTAATCCTTCTTATTTGATAAGACCCAACAAAATTTATTTAATATTATTATTAAATTTTAATCATTGAAAAAGTTTATTAATGTAATATATTATAATATGTTTAAATATTTTTTTGTCAACATAACAATATTCCATTGAAAGAAGTATTAAACAAATAAAATTAATATTTTATTAGAAAATTAAATTATATCAAAATATCATATTCTTTTCCATAAATACATAATTTGCATATTAAAACATTGATAACCCTACCTATACTTGTTACTACGTTGAAAAAATATTTACATAATTTAAATTAATTAATTCATATTTGAGATTAACTATATATTTTACAAGGTATATAAAGGAATTAGTCATACTATCAATTGAGATTAAAATATTATAGTTGATTGATTGTAAAACCTTTATAAAGAATTTTGCAACTTAAAAAGGTTAAAAAAATAAAATAAAAGGTGATATATTATATTTTTTTTTGAATAATCGAAGGCCAAGCCCAAGTGATATATTATATATAAATAGGTTTTTATCCTTCGTTTACCTCAAATGAATAAGTAAATATTTGATTAACAGTTAAGATGATTTTAATTATAGTTTGAAGTAGCGAGTAAACTGAGTTTAAAAAAAAAAAACAAAACATGTTTAATAAGAATTACGTTTGTCACTTTTGAATATAATTTAGAATTTCAAATTAGTGTTGTTTGAGTATTGACACTATTTTCTCATAAATATTTTTATTTGTAATAATTTTGAATTTCAACGTAAATTTAACAGAAAAAAAAATTTATTACTTCTTCAAAAATAATTTTTTCTATAATAAAAGTACAAACAAATTAACTTTTATAATTTGAACAAAAACAAAAACAAAATAAAATTTCATTAGACTAAACCATCTTAACAAACACACCATAAGTGACTTTCCCTTTGTACCTTAGCTTCTTCATTCTGGCTCTCCCCCTATTATTTTATAAGCCATGATCTCATTATTGATAAAATGCATATTGTAAAATATCTTAATAATTAATACTATACTATATACTACTTTTCTATGTCAGATATCTTAATATACACAAAGCAAATAATGATAAATCTTTTTAATAATTTTTCTATTTACCTACATATTACAAAAATATTAATTAAAAATTAAATATATTTGATATCTCCAAAATAAAAAGTATTTTTTTGGTAAAACAAACGAAAAAGTATTAAAAATATACTATAATAAATAAATACGAGGATTTTTAAGAATATAAAATATTAGTTAGAGAATTTAGATTTTTGTTTTTTGTTTTAATATATCTCAATACACAGCAGTACACGTGGCCCACGTACTTTTATCATATGATCAGGTTACTATCTCCACCACAGTTTTTGCTTCTACACAACCTTTCAAATTTTTTTTCTCAAAATTATTAAAATACCCTTATTTCTGCTCCACCCTTATCTTTATTTCCAGAAACAATATTTCAAAATCGGAATTTGATTTCTAGAATGAATATATAATAATCAAATTTTTTTTTTTTTTTACCACTCATTTTTCTAGAACTCTACATATATTATAATTTACTGGGACCTTGTTTTCGAATTATAGAAGATGACCTCTAGATATTTTTACGGATCATGTTTGATAAGCACCTGTTATACATTCCAAAAATTAAGGGTAATTCAGGTCTATTTATTTTGTATTTTTATTTTGTGTTTTTATTTTGTATTTTATGTAGGTGTTTAATTTAAAGAAAGGGAGGAAAATGACTAAAAATTAGTGTATTTTTATTTTGTGTTTTATTTTTATTTAATGTATATATTTAGTTTAAATAATAAGAGAGAAGAGACTAAAAAGTAATATTTTTATATTTAGTTTTCATGGGAAAATAGATAGATTTTATAAAATATTAAAAACAAATTATAATTGTTTTTTTTTTTTTTGGATACATAGTTATTTTGGTTGTCTTTAATATTTATTATACAAATATCTTAAAACAAAAAATAAAATAAAAAATAAGATGATAGTTTCGTATTATAATTATTCATAAAAATAAAAAATTAAAAAACTAAATAAACCGGCCCTATTATTTCAGAAACTTTCAAGATTTTATTTTATTTTCATAAGAAAGTACATTAATCTGGGATTGAACCAACATATTTGCACACACATATCTTTATGTGCTCACCAAATGAGTTATATGACTAGGACCAAAATTTCATATTTGAAACTTTAAACATTTAAAATCTAAAAGCTTATAGAAATTAAATTCCGGTATGCAAATCTTTGGTTTTGAAATTAATTTTCATAAACAAGAGTATTTTTGTATTAAAAAATTGGGTGATAGAGTAGTAAAAAATATGGTGCCAAAAGGTAAAATCCCCTACAATCACGCAGTGGACCATACCCCAGATGGGTCCTCAACAATCAGCCCAAAAGAACCTTAACTTTTTAGCATGGCAACTCATTATTATTATTATTATTATTATTATTATTATTATTATTATTATTATTATTATTATTGTTATTATTTGCAGTGACCAACATTTATTTCTGTCAAATGCTCCTCCTCACTTTAAAAAACTTGTATGTAATATTATGAGTTTTTTTATTTTTTTTTTCACACTCCTTGCCCTTATAATTTTTTTACCCACAAAACTCAAGTTTTTATATTTGTTTTTAACTTTCATAGTTTTATAATTTTAAGTAAAAGTATCATTTTTTCTATTTAATTTTTTTTCTTTTTTTTTTGCTTATGTCATAATTATTGTTATAATTTTTTACTGTTTTGAATTAAATTGCCCCTACTGACTCAGGTTGTGGCCATTGATTTTACTTGTTATCATGATTGAGTATACGTGCTTAGCAAACAGTATAATGCATGTGCTAACCAGATCGAGTTGTATGTTTATTTATTATTAATTATTAATGTCAGATCATGTATTTAATTTCACAATTTTATTTTATTTTTATTTTTGAGAAAGTGATGGAACACGACCATTATTCAGTAGAGTCAATTAACGGATCCAACGGTTATGATTGAAACAAGTGTTGGGCTGGAGGAGGACCCCCACAACACACCCTCCCCCTTTTCCCAAGGTCACTATCAACTTGATTTATTTATTTTTCTTTTTTGTATTCTTTTTCCCACTTTTTCCAGATGATCAGGATAATGATAATTAATGCTATATGTTTGGTTATGCTTGCTTTTGATTACTTTGTTTACATTTATATTTTAACTAAAAATTCTTTCGAAGGAGGTTTTTTTATTTTTCATTAAATTTGAGTAAGAATTCAAAATTATTACAAATTTATATTATTTTAACTTATAACAAACTGACCATTCTACGTTTACGTCATGTAAAACATTTTATTGGATAAATTTCTTGTTCTATGTCTTCAAACTAAGGTCAAAGTGAAATTATAAATTTATAAATGGTAAATACTTTCTTTATTTTTCTACAACAGTCTTTTAACAATTTTTTTATATTAGAAAATAAATAAAAAAGGTTAAATTAGTTATTGAATTCTTATACGCGTTTGTCATTTTAATTTAGTCCTCATAACTGATTTTCGGATTGGTTCTCATAGTAAATATCAATATTAACTATATTAAATTCATATATGTAACTAACTGAACCTATGTGAGCTAACGAATGATGGATACATAAATTACTGATATAAAAATTAATTAATCCTCATTTGTGTACTTATTTTCCATTTTAATCCTCATACATGTATTTGTTTTTTATTTGTACTTATTTTACGTTTTAGTCTCTGTACATATATTTATTTTTCGTTTTAATTCTTGTACTTAATTTTTTATTTTAAAAATAACTAAAAATAAGATAACATAATAACTAAAAGTAGTATTAGAAACACACATAAAAATTAAAAGTAACATAATAACTAAAAGTAGTATCAGAGAAATACATAAAAATTAAAAGCAACATTTTTATTTATATAAACTAAAATAAAAAATAAAAATAAATAACTCGTATAAAAATTAAATGATTAATCCAATCAATAAAATATTAACGAAGAATTATGACAGCATTAGGAGCATCTTCGCGTGGCCTTTCAACAGACCTATACATATAGTCATATACAATGTCAACAATGTGTTATCAACTTTGTCCGGCAATGATTATTGTACACTGATTATTCGTATTTATCGTTTACATTTAATTATATCAAAATAATTTATTTATTTATTTTAATAAAATTAAATGTAATTGATAAACGCGAATAATAAATATGCAATTAACATTTTTGAAGTTTGTTCTCTTTACTGTTGATGACCTCAACACCAAATGGGACAATGTTCGAGCAACTTCTTGGCATCAAACATATATGAAGAAAGTGTAAACTTATATATACTTTAATTTTTTCTACTCATGTAGATTTGTTGTGTAGTTCTTTAAGTATTTTAATTTAATTTTGTTTTTTTTTCATATACTAATAATAGTTGTGTTAATCATTGTTAATAAAATATTATTAATTAAATGATTAAAAGTGATAAAAAAATTTTATTAAAATATGCAGACATCTACATTAGATTTTTAATAAAGACTATTTTTTTTTACTTAACCATTATCCTAAAAATCATAGAAAATAAAACTTTTTACTATGTAAATGAGCATGAAACTTAATGGTTAAATTATTTTTGGCCCCTTCAAAAAAAGAATTCAAGCCCCCCATTGATTCCAAATTAATTTTTTAAACATTACTTCTTTATTTACAATACTTTCATCTTTATCTCTCAATATGTTTAATATGTTATTTTATTAAAGATAAGAAATCGTTTGGGGAAAAATTATTTCATAAATTATTAAAAAAAATATTAAAATGATGTCTTTTAAAACACTATTAAAAATTTTGCATAAAAGAAACACTAAGTTAAATAAAATACGGTGTTGTTACCAAAAAAAATAAATACGGTGTTAAACTGAAAGAATGGAAAAGAAGATCGGAAATCGCGGTTTTTTCATCGTGATTCCTTATTTATTTTTTTAAGAAAAGGAATATATGAGTATCTTATGGGTTGTTTGGTTTGCATTTTTATTTTCTATTTTCATTCTGTTTCTTGTTTTATAAAATTTTACAAAGAAAAAGCGTAAAAACAGAAATAGTGAATTTTATCTTACCTAAAAAGTCATTTCTATATGTATGACTAGGATTCGAATATGTATATCGATTTCTTCTCTCTTTTCAAATCTTTCAATCTCTCTTATTTTCTTATTGCTATACTCAAATTGGATGTAGAGTATCATCACCCTCTAGAAATTGAATACCCAAGATTGTTTTAATTATAGTCTTAATTAGAAGCTCACACTAGTCATTACATTGCATGTCGAGGGAAGTTTCTTCGAGTTAGTGTAATTTAAGAGACATTTCTTTGAAGTTTCCATCCTTAATTAATCAATTACCCACTTGTACACTTAGATTATGCTTTCTTTTATAGGTGTGCCTCTAACTAATAACTACTTGGATTTTTTTTAAAAAAATAAAATAATATATACCTTCACTTTAATTATTTCCTCAGAATTCATGAGCTTTCATTTTGGTGATGGAGTTGTAAATGGGACACAATTAGTAACAATTTCAGTCAATCTTTTGGGCATGTATCCTTGCTCTTCCATGTCTCATTGAAGTTATAATATGTCAAATTATCAACCCTCTAATCACAAAAGAATAACAAGTTATGTTGCTTGAGGCTCTCGTGTACACTCCACAAATTTGGGAGCACTAGAGTGTTTTTATTAAATTTATTTACTAAATAATTATGACTTATTCGAATAGGTCTAGTGCACAACATATTCGACCCTCTTCATATAAATTCCCCTTTTATAATAAGGGAACTTAGTCCTTTTTTGTAGGTACTCCACCTTAACTACCATCCTAGCCATCTTGGAGAAATAAAAGTTAAAAGTGAAAAAATCGCCGAAATATAACAGTTACTATACCGCTCTCCAACACTACTAGATAATTCACTGAGAGTAATTTCTTTTGCTATTTTATTTTATTATGCTCATAAATATAAATATATGGCTCCATAAGATGTATAATCTTCTTTTTGAGGTGTATTAGAGAATAGATGAGGAATTTCTCTATGTTTCAAATAGTGCATCTACCATCGTAAAAAACAATAGTGCATCTCTATAATATGAGAGGTGATATTCTCACGTCTTTTTTGTGCATGAGAGAAGTTGGATGAGAGATATGAGAAAAAATGTGAAATATAATAAATAATCTTGATAGAAAATAAAAAATATAAAAAATAAGTTTGTCTTATGTTTGTTTATAGGCATGTCATAGGATGCAATATATGTTAATAAATACTTTGATTTTTTTTAAATTAAATATTAAAAAAAATTTAATTCAAGGTAATAAATATTGTTTTTCCAATAAAAAATATTTTTTAATCTTATTATTGTAATGTATCTATCACTACTACAGAATTGATTTTTAGCAACATTGTCAGATATAACATTTATAAAAAATGTTGTAAATACTAAAAGACAACATTTAACAATTTGACAACATTTTTTAAATGTAACTGAAATATTTTTGCAACATCGATGCAACATTTGTCAAAAATGTCGCAAATGCACAAAGGCAACATTTTTAGTGATTTAGCAACATTTTTTTAATAATTTAGCAATATTTTTTTAAATGTTGCTAAAAGTCATTTATGTAGTAGTGTATGAACATGCATTGGAAAAATTGAAAGAGCATGGAGAGATATGAGTATAATAGTTGCTATAATAATTACTATATTACTTAGCTTGTTTATTGCTAGATAGAAAATCTAACTCTGAATCTTGCATGGAAAAAGAATGGTCTTAAAGGCTAGTAATGTTATCACTTTACCTGAAAATATTAATTCTTGAAACTCTAGTACAATATTGACCATAAAAAAAAAAAAAAAAACTCTAGTGGAATAAAATCCATGCAATTTAATTAGTACAAGTATCTCAATAATTTAGAGTTGTGATGGCCCATTTCCTATTCCTATACAAAGGGAAAAGCAACAAGGTACCTTTAATAAATTAGTACAAGTATCTCAATAATTTATAGTTGTCATGGCCCATTTCATTTGTCTACTTATTTATTCCAGTAAGAAAATCCTCGTAGGAGTCATTTCACACATTATGACGTCATTCTTCACATTCATTCTTTACTATTTCTTTCTTTAAAAAACAAAAAAACTTTTAAAAAATAGAAATGTATAATACGTAAAAAGTCTTTTTCAAGGAAAAAATAATTAAGAAACAAATAAACAATCCCATGTAACAAAAATAAATAAATAATTCCATAAATAAAAATAGAATATATAAAACCAACTATTCATATATAATGTTAAGACTTAAACACATAAAGAGAGCTCAACCCAAAATATTAGTCTGTTAATAGAGAGAACCACAAGGCTTAAGTACCACATTGAGCTTATATTTCTACTCAATGTGGGACTCCTAACATTGCCGCTCCCTTTAAGGGTTGACGTCCACGGCGATTAACTCTATCGACAATGACCCGGCGATAGTCTTTTCCCCTTTGGCGGCTTCACTCGTCTATCAGTATTCGGTTTTACCTTTAATCTAGCCTATAGGTAGCTCTTTTCGTGGCCCAACCTCTCAATGAAAGCACCAATTATTAGAACCTAAGCACATAAGGAGAGCCCAACCCAAAAGACTAGTCCGTTAAGTGAGAGAGCCTCAAGAGTTAAGTACTACACAGAGCTTCTATTTCTACTCAACGCGAGACTCCTAACATATAACTACTATTTAAATACACTTATTTTATAACTTTTTTTTTTCTTTTTATCCATCTTTTTCACTCTATCGGCAACTTTAATTTATTTTCCCTCTCTTCATTTTTTTTTCTATCTCTCTCTTTCTATATAACTTTACAATCCAACATTCAGTTTTACATCAAAGATTATTCATATTATAATTAGCGAATGTCTACTAATATAATACAATCACGAATCAACAGCAAAATGATAATGTGTTTGTAATATTCATATTCTGATTTAGAGAGATTCTAACTTTTGTTCCCACTTTTCAAAAGAATTTCTAGAGAAATATAAGAAATTTCCGTTACTTTTCAAAAAAATTTAAAAAGTGTGGTAGGGTTGATTTTGAGTTTGAAAGAGCATAATATAATACTCCATCCGATTAGGTCTAATTTAATGATTAAAAACTGACTATGTTATTTATTTGCGAATTTAATATTAAGTTAAAACAATCTTTCATCAATAAAGTGCTGAATAAAGTGATAAGCAGTTTGATTTCTCATAAGAAAAATGATATAAGTTCGAATTTCGAAAAACTTACTTATTAGAGAGAAGAGTAATTATAGTGCTTCATTCTCATAATTGCAAGAGGAATAACTCCTATAATTTTTATATAATATTGTACTTGCGTGTTTACCCAAAAAAAAACTACTTTGAGACCAAAAATAGTCTACGTCGATTTAGAATATAGAGGTGTGGTTAGAAATATTAGATGGTGTAAGTAGTATCATCAGTAAAGTTTAGACTAAAAAGTGATAAAGGGAAAGAAATCAAATTGGAACGCTGAGATTGGTACAATATTGATTGGAAATAAAACCATTATTTTTTCGGACATCAATATACGGAATGGTATTTTTGGACAGTATCGTCTGTAAAATAGTGAAAATATGAAAGAAACAACTATTATTTTACAGACAAAAAAATGATGGTCTCGTTCCTAACTGGGATGATGTCAATCCCAACGTCCATCAAATTGTCAATACCATGACTAATTAGTATACATCCTTTTTTATATGTGTACCATTCAATTGTTGGAGAACTTTCGAAAAAATATTTTCCGAAGTGATTTTCAATGAAATCCAAATTTATTAGAAAAAAAATAAAGAAACTCTTTTCCATAAATTATTAAAGAATCATTTCTAAGTTTAGCTTTAAAAAGTGGGTTGTCCATTTAGTAAAAGTTGGTGCAAAAGGCAACCCCAAAAATAATTTCAGCACTATTTTCTTTTGTGGTGTTTGATTCAGCCATCTTCGCAGTAAATTGGGCCGTGGGCTGTGTTTGAGGCCCATCTCCAGTTGTTAATCCCAAGACCAACCAATAAAGATCATAAATAATTTGAGATTTTGGTCCAAAAAAAAATAATAAATAAATAATTTGAGATTTTTGAAAAAAAAAAAAGAGGTGTTTGAAACATAAACATCTAAAATAAAGAGAGTATGAAGAACCTGAAGCTGGCAAATCAAAAATCATTTTTACGTCCAACAAAAAAAAGAGTATGATATTTCTATATTAGTGCAGCGAGGATTTGAGGAAAGAGATAGAAAGAAAATGAGGTGTGTTATAAATTAGGTTTAGATAAGATTTTAATCACTTTTCGATGTAACAAAAAAATCTCTATAAAATTAATATCTTTTGATTTTAGTTTTAATTAAAAAAATTATTGAACATTTTTTTATTCGTTTAAATTATATTTTTATCATACTTTTTAAGAGTTGGAAGCAAAAAATTGTTAAATCAAAATAATTTTTTTATAGAGAATTAAACAAAAAAAATACTGATTTTGCGGAAAAAAAAACCTTATTTGAGCTTATAATGTATCTATATTCTATTCTATAGGATAAATGATGTGATAAAAAAAAATAATAAAACGTTAAGCTATTGAAATAATATTAAGAGAAATGAAGCATAGTATATAAGGATGAAAAATAACTTAATTGCACTTTTCATCTCATAACTTAGTTCATTAATCTTTTTTACTCAAATTTCTTCCCATAATTTTGAAATGTTTTCTCTTAGATTTTTTCCGTCTAATCCTCCCAAAGTGTCATTAATGACTAAGGGATAAAATTTGAGTATTTTAGAATTACCATAAGGAAATTCAAACATTTTAGAAAAAGGTTGAAGATGGAGGGACGAAAAGTGCAATGAGAAAAATATTGATTTAATTTGTGAGGGTAGTTCATATTAGCATTTAACTTTTATGATTATTCATATTAATTTCTTAAATTGAAGTCGATTATTCATTTTTGTCCTTACTATTAATTTACAATTAATATCTTTAACTTTAGCTTACAGTAGTAATAGAAAATTCAAATAACGGTTTAAAAATTTGTATACGAGTGACATCATTATTTTTAGTTTACATTATCTTTTCAAAATAAACAACAATTTTTTCTTGAACTCAAGACCACGGGTTAAACTAAAATAATCCGGTGTCAATTAATGTACAGATTCGATAATAAATCCTCCTACATATTAAATGTGGAATGTATTTAATATGTTTTACGGTTATAATTATGAGATATAAATACATTTATTTTTTCCATTTGCTTTAAAAGGATGTAAAAGAATATTTGGAAAGATAAATAAAAGATATAACATTACTATTCATTTAGTCTTTGTATTTTTTTTTAAAATTTCAGTTTAATCAAAGATCTTAACTTGTTAATTATAAATTAATAATAAAGATTTAAATGCATAATAAAATAATCTAAAGGATTTACGTAAATCATCAAAATTTTCAAAGACCAGAGTAAATATCATTCAAAAACTCAAAGATGCAAATGCTTTTTCAACTCTAAATCATTACTCTTTCTGTTCTATAATACATGTAATTTAAGGTTTTGTCATAATAATTAAGAAAAATATTTAATATTTTTAATTTTAGAAAATAAAATAATTAACTTTTTAATATATTTTTCTCTTTCATAATTAAATTTTCTTTCATTACATTAATTTCTCTCTCTTTACTCAATAGTAATTATATCTTTTGAGACTATAATTAAAGGGTTAGGTTAAACAGTGTCTTAAGAGCACTTATTAGCAATAAATATAACTTGTTAAATGATTGGAGTTACTACAAAAAGCAATCATTAAATAGTTTTTAAGTTTCGAAACATTAAATTCTACTATTTTCAATAAAATATTGCTATTTTTATCATCTTAGCCCTTAGGGCACTGTTTAGCATTTTCCATAATTAAAAAACAACAACTAATATCATTATTGAAAATGTAAAGTGACAACTAATTTAAAAAAAAAATTAAAACAGCTAAAACGAGAAGTATTGCGACATGAAAGGAGTAATAAATTTTGTACCCTAACTTAACTAATTTTGAAAACAAGTATTGTTATTTAATGCTAATTTTAGAGCATGTAAATGTTATTAATGTCACCTGGTACTTCTCTATTTTATATCAAGTGTCATTTAAGTTTGTTACACATAATTTAATTTAAGAAAAGTTATTAATTTTCTTATTTTTATACGAATAGGTATCTATTTTTTTATTATACTCCTTTTTTTTTTATTTATTAATGGATCACATCTCTCAAAATATTTGTTTAAAATTTAACTACTCAAGAGTATTTGATAAATCATAATTAATATTTTATTAAAACTATAAAGTGACAAATAAAATGAGATATATTTTTTTTAAATAACACTTAATATGAGATTGAGGTAGTAATTATTACTCTTGTTTCACAATACATATCGCTTTAATTGTTTTACTCCCTCCGTCCCATAATATAAGTCCCAACTACCAAAATGTCTTGTCCCATAATATAAGCACCTACACATAAAATAAGAAGCATTTATTGTGATTTTTTAACTTTCAAAGTCATTCAACCAATAGAAAATAATTGTGTTTAAATTTAATTGGTGTAACATCTTAATAGTCTACTTAATACTTCTAATTCCAATAATTTAACCACTTTTTTTAAACTGTGTGAAATATTAGTTGGGATCAGAGGGAGTAATTTTTTTCAAATTATTTCTCGCTTTATTTATTCATTGAAGATGTTAATTGTTTTTTTTTTTAATTATACCTTTAAATGAGATAGTGTTAATGTTGAGTATTGAGAGAGAAATTAATGTAACGAGAATAAGAATTTAATTATAAAAAATTAAATAATTTATTTATTTATTTAATAAAACTAAAATTATTAAATATTTTATCAAAGTGAAAAGTAAAAAAATCAAAACTGTTTGACACGGTTTCGAAGATTTGAATTGAAGTCGGAGTGGCACGTTGGTGAAGACCTCCATTCAACGCGGATATCTCTCTGGATCCTCATTCCTGAACCTGACTCAGAAAAAAGAGGAAAAACCTAACTAACAAGAAGATGAGTAGCAACGCTGACGAAACCCCCGCCGAAGCCCAAGCCCAAGCCCATGCCCATGCCCATGCCACCACCACCAACACCAAACCGGAAGGTCCTCGGTCTCGGTCTCAGTCTCAATCAGAAACTCATTCCCCCGATTACGCCCCGTATCCGAAATTAGAGCCTAACGATGTGGTGCCGCCACCTCAAATCAACCACACTTCCACCGAATCTCGCGCTCCCATTTCCACCGATGCTGCCACCACAATGCCTCATGAATCCAATCCCTATGTCTCTCCTGCTCCTGTTTCTGCTCCAACTTCTTCTTCTAAGAGTATTCACACTTCTATTCTCTTCTCTTTTTCCCCCAAATTATTCTGTTTCTTCCTCTGAAGTTGTTAATTTTTGCTTTGCGCAGATACTTTAGATTCGGTGAAGGACGTTCTCGGCAGATGGGGAAAGAAAGCCGCCGAGGCCACAAAGAAGGCCGAGGATCTCGCCGGCAACATGTGGCAGCACTGTACGTTTCCAATTTTTCATAATTCATCATTATTTCCACTTCTAATTATCGTGAATCAGAATGATTTGGATCTGTTGAGTGTAAATGATTCTCGTTTTCTTCTGTCCATAACCACAATTTCACGAGTGTTTGGTTTAGCTTTGGCTTAATGTGAAAGTACTTCCACTGAAAGGAAGAAATTGTTGCTCAAGTGATTGGAATTGATGTTCAAACAAATTTTAGTCTGTTTATATATTATTAGACCTACCGTTATGTCCAATTGAAAAGCAAATATGCTCTTTATTTTTTTGAGCTTATTTTTTTGGGTTTGGACTTTGTGTGAATCAGTGAAAACAGGTCCTAGTTTTGCGGATGCTGCTGTGGGGAGGATTGCTCAGGGAACAAAAGTTCTTGCGGAAGGTGGATATGAGAAGATCTTCAGACAAACTTTTGAGACTGTTCCAGAGGAGCAACTTCTGAAAACCTATGCTTGTTACCTGTCTACCTCGGCTGGACCTGTCATGGGGGTTTTATATTTGTCAACAGCAAAGCTGGCATTTTGTAGTGATAATCCACTTTCTTATCAAGTGGGTGATCAGACTCAGTGGAGCTATTACAAGGTAAGCTAGATTGTTTCTTGCCTGTTCATTGGCCTTTGAAATGTAAAACATTACATTTGTTATGCATTCCCAATTCAGTAAATTGATTTGACGAAATGATCCATGGGGTTTCATTTTCTTTGATTACTTGCTAGCAATAGATAACTTCACTTTTGTTTTTATAGAATTGAATACAAAATTATTTCATACAGATGTGGTGATTGTAAGTATTTTCTAGTAAAAGCAAAAAATTGAATCAGAGCATGTTTGGATAAGTTTACGGAAGTTTGTCTATTTCAGCTCTTATATTATTATGTAGAAATGGTGTTGAATTATGATATATAGAAAAGCTCTTATCAAACTATTATTGGTGTTTATGAAGAAACTATCATAAATAGCTTTTGAAAAAGTTAATGTAAGGTAATTTATTTCAGAAGCTGACCTTTCAAAATCATATAGAAAGAACCTATGTGTTCATATAATAAATTCTCCTCTAATAAGCACTTTTTGAGAAGCTAATCCAAATATGTTCTTGGGCACATGATATATTCACCAGTTAGATTGGTTGGTTCATGTTGCATTTCTTGGAATTAAGGTTTGTTATTAACTGTTAAGTGCAGCAGCTGTCTTACATGCTTGCTGTCTTGCTGATATTGCTTGAAATGTTAGATGAAGACTTAAAATATGTGCATGGTACATAATTCTCATAATTTTTGGGGTTGGAATTACTGGAGGGTTACCTTTTGACTTGTGTCATAACTCATAGGTTATGCTTACTCTCAAATTCTGAATTCTGACATTAACTGAGAAAATGAGATTTGCTTATATGATTTTCATTAAACATGTTAAATGGAAATTCAAAATAATTGATGATTAGTGATTACAATTTAACAATTATATAGTTTAGTTGTTTATGAAATAAAAGAGCTCAGGTGCTATGTACTTTGTTCTTTAGGATGTAATTTAGTAGCTTTAAACTGTGTCCTAATATTGCAGAATGTAGAGAAGTATATTTAGTGGTTATTTTGTTGTTTAGGAATTACTATGTTATTAGTTTTTTCATATTTTAGGAAGCTAATATGTCAATAACGAAGTGAACTCTTCTCGTCAAGGTATTCCTTTGACTGATAAGCCTAGAGTACTACTTGGTTTCAGATACTCTCTAATGGTAAAGTCTGTAATATAAAACTGAGTCTTTACAACAGGAAGATGGTAAAATCCTAGATAAATCATAACTTAAACTAAATTTTTTGTTGGGGAAGGAAAAATTCACTTTAGTGATTTCTAGGTCTTAACAGGGTCCTTGCTTGTCCAATAGAGGAAACCCTTATCACATCAAAAGAATAAAAAGTCCAAGAGTTATGCAGCATGCATCTAGCCCACATTTATCTGTTTGAATGTTTTCAGCACCCACTCATTGATATTCATTTTTCGTAGAGTATTAAACAAACTAAACACCAAATCATTTTGATTGCTTTAATATTTAAAGTGAGTTTTTATACAAATCTCTATGTACTTCTCTCTTTTTGGTAAATCGGTCCACCTTTTAAATATGACAACGTGATGTTTATGATTTTCATCTCTGTTTTCGTACTGCTTGAAGATCATTAATGAGACCGATCCTTCACTGTGTACTTGCTTTGTCTCTTTTTTTTTTTTCAACTGAGTTCCCATCTTCAATCATAATTTTCTTTTATTTGATAGATCAACACTCATGATTTCATTATCATGCATTAGGTGGTCATTCCACTGCATCAGCTGAGAGCAGTAAACCCATCAACCAGCAGAACCAACGCATCCGAAAAATACATACAGATTATCTCTGTCGACAACCATGAATTTTGGTTTATGGGCTTCGTGCACTATGACAGTGCTGTTAAAAATATTCAAGGAGCGTTGCAGCCTCACTGACGCACATGAGAATGAAAAGCACCCTGTATTATACCAAAGATGAGATTTGTGTTGATAAATTGTCCTTCACAGAAACGTTAAATGTTTGCCTTTATATATGGTAGTCCGCTAGTCTAGTTTGTGGAGATGTTACAGTATTGAAACTTATTCTGTCATCATGGTATGTGTTTTACCTGTGTGTCTTTTTATTACTTTCTGAAATTGGAAGTCAATTGATTTGTTGTAAGATAAATGAGCATAGACAAATTTGTTATAATTTGTTAAGATTTTCCTTTTTTATTTTAATTAAACTAAAAGGTTGTATACCTTCAAATAGGGTGATTTTACTGTTGAGTAATTGAGTGAAAGTTTAGTTATTTTGTTTGGACGGAGGGTTTGGCTTTCTTTTAGCGCCCACAGTTGGTTTTCGTCTTAATAGTTAATACGCGTTCAGGACCCTCATACATGCGTATTTTTGCTGCAAAAGCCAGTTGAGAGTTTTTCCTACATGTTTGGATATCATGTTGCGCGCTTAAGGTTCTAGACCTGAGTGTTTTTAACACAATTTTTTGATACACACATGCGGGTCCTCGGTTGATTTTGTTGTGCAGTTTCAATCGCTGCTGCAGATTCACCATAGGGCAGATCTAGCACTGCAACTCTAAAACCCAAAACAAAGTTGCGAGAGAGAGGGAATGTCTAGAAAATTACTCAGATGAATAATTTGATAATTACACATAAATATATGATTGAAAGTATCTAAACAATACTCTATTTCAAAATCACGTTAATTTTTAAACTCATTTTTACTTAAGATAATTTCCGGCACATAAGGGTATAAGAAGCTGTTATTGACTGAAGAGCGCAATTCTAGTAGGCTAGTAGCCATGGAATTTTCGGGTTTTTTTTTTTTTTTTTTGCGAGTAGGAAAGAAACTGTTGTTTTTGCTAAGTGTCACAAGCAAGTGATTTTATCAGAAGAATATCAATAAGATGGTCAAAATGTATCAACGTTCACATTTGACACCCACATAGGACTATAAGAGGGAATTTCGTTACTCATTTGGTACCACACTTTCATGGATTACTAACTGCGTTTGATGATACTAGCATCTAAGAACGAAAATTATAATTTGCCAAATTGGCCAATATACACTGTCATTCAAGTGTGTTTGAAATGCAACCCCCTTCGAAAACACACCTCCCTTTTTTAGTTCGAAAATTTTATAAACTATCGAATTAAATTCTTTAGAAAGGGATGATGCGCTCTCTAAAAAGGAGGGGGCATTTCTCGACCCTTTGTCATTCAGTTCCGATGGGATCACAATAATTTTCTCGGCTTTTCTTGCCTTATTCAGTTGTTCTATGTTCTTTTGGTGTCTATTGCTCTCAACTAGAGTTTTGTATAAGATAGTCCTTGTTTGAATTTTTTTTTCCCTTTCATGCTACAATCTCAATTCATCCTATGGTGGAGATGGGGGGACTATCATGGTCCAAGATCATAGGATGACGTAGCTTAACAAAACCATTGTATAGTTGTTTGTGAAAATTCAAACACCTAACTGAAGCTTTTGAACTAAACTTTCTACCGCTTATTGAATTCAATTAAGGCGCATTGGCTCACCATTTATTAATTTTAGATCAATAAAACTCTATATTTGTGTTCCATTCTAGTAATAAATTTTAAATTACTATTATTTAATTTTTTAAAATAAGTAAATTTTATACTAATATAAATTTACAATTTTCTGTAACTATTATAATAAAAAAATTAGTAATACAATATCATACAATGAAAAATCTACACAAACTTTATATGCAAGTTTTAATTTGCTAATTAGTTTTAGAATATAAAAGGTACTAGCAGTAAAATATTTTACAACTATGAGTGTGGTCCCCACTAATTTTGAGTTTTGATGAAGTTGGGTCATAGTTAATGGCCCTGACATGATCTGACAGTTCGTCAGAATGAGAAATTAGATCAAACAAAAACTTACTCCGGCCCATCTCTTCTGTTTTCTTGCCCTTCAGATCAAGTAGGGCCCATTTTTTGGCCCATTCTCTAACCTCACTACTCCTAAAAACCCACCATATCTCTTACTTATTAAATTCTCTGCATTCATAAGATAGAATTTAATCCAGGGAAAAAGAAAAATTACACCAAAAATTAGGTTTATTCATGGATCGGGTCAATTTAATGAACCAATCAACCCAGTCTAAACTAATTAAATTGCATCAGTTTAAGAAGGTAAAGATTAAAAAACCTTGCCATGTTCAATATATTCTTACCTATTCCGCTTAATTTTAAAATAGAAAACGTGGTTCGCGTTTTGAAGGATAGAATTTTTTTGTCCTTCTTTTAAGCTACGAGTTGTATATTAGTTATATATTTTTATAAAGTGAAACAACAACACCAGTCCATTGTCGTCCAGCGGTTAGGATACCTGATTTTCACCCAGGAGACCCGGATTCGATTCCCGGCAATGGAAATTTTGACATTTTTCATTTTTTGATCGGCAGTTATTTTTCCTTTTAAAATATGGTAATGTGCTATATTTTGGGGAATAAGAAGAACGGTAAAAGTAATGAATTTACTACCTATATATTCTCTCGGCTTATATATATATATACACACATGTTTCTTACATTATTATGTTTTTAAATATAAATAAATAAATCTAACTTTCATTATCACATATCATTAAGACATTCTTCAAATCCTTTCTACTCAAATTACTACTCACTCATTTATTATAACTACTTTAAAGTAGGTAGAAATTAATTCAATAAAGGATGATTTATTATATTGAATATTCATTAAAGATGGATATTTGCTTAGAAGTGCATTTCTCATGAACTCTACTCTTTCTCTTAAAAGAGTGAAGGAATTCATATTTTTGCCTGTCCTTTTTATTAGCTCTTTTTTCTATATTAACAAAGTAAACTAATTCTCAAAAGTAATTAAAACTAATAAAATTGGGAATAGATTTCCTCATATTCAAAAATAATATGATGCATCATGTTAGTATTTTTGTGTCTATCTCTCTCCTAATATATATTAAATGCATATTAAATTTGTGGGTCCCTTTAAATATTAATAAGAAGAGATATAGATACAAAAACACTAACATAATGCATCATATTACTTTTAAACATGAAAAAATCCATTTCTAATAAGTGTATGGTGGTTTGAGTTAGGGCCATATCAATAATTTCCTCAAACAAATAACTTACGTTAAGAGAATAATTTCTATATAGTAATAGTTAAACATATTGGATCAAACACAACATAATTAAAGAGATCACGACTGATGTAATCTTTAACTTGAGTGAATCATATATCTTTTGTTTATACACACATTAAAATAATTGATCACATGTCAACAACTTCAATTAGATTTTTTTTTTTTTTTATCTGTGTGCATGATATTTCATATATAACTAAATCAACTCACTTCGAATCCTGACAGGGGTCCTTTAAGCATCCTGATAGGGGTTTAAATCTTGGCGGTGCGTATAGAGAAGGCTTTGTTGGGAGAGGTAAAGCCCACTTCGGTGATTTCTACACCTCGAGGGGATTAGTCTTCGACTATCGGTTAGGGATACTCTTGGTTCACCCAAAAAAAAACTATTATGAAAAAATTAAGATATTCAATTTTTTAATAAATACTACCTCTGGTTCTTTTTATAGGATTCTCATACAAATTCACACAGATTAAGAAAGCTACTAAAAACCTCATTTAATGTCTTAGTTTTTCAAAAAATTGTACAATATACCAAATTTACTTTTAGTTAAAGTCAAAATTTTTAGCAAATACATTAATTATATCCACTATCCCTTCATTTATTACAAGGATAAACAAAAAAAAAATTAATAATTTTTTGTTGAACTTTGTAAAAGATCTTATATATAAGACAAATAATTTTTTGTAAAGGGTTATATATTTAGAATCGGAAGTAGAACTTAATGACTAAGTGAAAACTTTTCTAAGATTTATAAGAATTTGATAAAAGAGGTAAATGAAGAATGAATATTGGTCCATCCACAACCAGAAAAAAAGTTAGAATTTTGATTTGACCAACTACTACTATTGTTGATAATAAATAGAAATAATTAATTCATTTACAAGTCAACTGACGCCGCCATTCACCCACAAATAGAAATCACAAATCTAACAAAATAAAAAGGTCAACATAGATCAGTCAGATCTATATATAGAGCTATTTTTCGTTGACTTCCTCAAGTTTAATTACCGATTGACCTAATTTATTTTGTTTTTTAAAAGTTATTTTAAAACAAAATTATAAATAAGAGGCTTAAAAATGTCATAAGTTATTTGATAACTTTTATTTTAAATGTTTACCCGTGGTGATGGTCCAGAGGCGGTGGGTGGCGGTTAGGTCTTAGTTACAGTGGTCGGTGAATGTTTAATGAAAAGTAAAAGTTAGAAAAATAAGCAAAAATTTTTATATGTGACTTATTTTAAAGATATTTTTTTTCTTTTTTTTCATTAAAAAAAGTTACTTAAAATTTTAAAAATTTATTAATATTTATGTTTGATCTGACTTTTAATTATAAGTAGAAGATAAGTTCAAAATAAGTCAGATCTACTTAAGCTAATTAATTAAGGATGTGTTTAGATATATTGCTTAATTAAATACTTATATATAAATAATTCTTTTTCAATGAGTTTATTCATCGATAAAATTGTAAAACTGAGTTGATCGAGTAAACTAAAAACAACTCATTTTGATAAGTTCCTCCATGATACTTATAAAAATAAATTGAAAATAGTTTAGAGAAACTCATAAGCTATTTTTATAAGATACACATAATCTTTTTTGAACCAGACCTAAAAAGACGTCGAGATTTATGAAAAGAGATAGATTATTTAAAATGTATATTAATTCCATTTTAGAAAGAATTATTTGACTGCAAAGAAATAGAGCTGAAAAAGATATTGAACACCGTCAGTAATCGTAGCGATCTGTCAATTGTGTTGTCTACTTGCATTGTCTCTAATATTTTCTTATTTAATTCACTTGATGGATATAAAAATACAAATTAAAATTAAAATATGAATATTCTTGTTGGCATTGTTAAAGTGGTTTATTATTATTTTTAATTAGAGATAAATTATTATTTTACTTGTAACGTTCGGTTGGTTGGGGTTAATTAGCGAAGAGAGAAATTAAACATTCTGGAAACACCACGCTACGCAACTCCATAATTTTCCTTCATTTTAAATTTTAAATTGTTAGTCTTATTTCAAAACAAATTTCTTGTCACTATTATAAGAAGTTATTGAAAAATATAATTTTTTATTTTTTATTTTTGAGAGGCGAAAAAATATATACTTATTATTATTATTTCAATTTAAATAATTATAAATAGTCTAAAGACATTGTTTAACAAGATCCGTAAGATATATGCATGTTTTCATTGTTTTTTTTAATGGGTGTGTCCATTTCATGTCTATTTAATTATTTTAATAATTATTATTTATTAATATTTTAATTTTACTAGTTGAAAAAAAAAATTAAAAAAAATTAAAAATAAGTTACAATAGGAAAAAATGACGATAACATTATCTCTTTAAATTTGTTTCTTTTATTTTTCTCTATCTATCTTTCTTCACAAGGGACAACCAAATAATTAATAGTAATGCAATTGAATTAATTAACTTCTCCTTAAATGCGAAATGATTATATTTACTTCATGGCTAGTGATCGTCCTTATTATTATATTAATTAGTATATTAAATAAGTTCAACGTCAACAGGTAAATTACATTATGGCAAATAAAGGATACATGCTTACACTTTCTTATGGAAATAATAAGGATTAAGTTCCCTGTTTCACTATTCATAATATAATCATCTGACCGTTTTTTAAAAAATTAAAAAATAATAATAAAAAAAGTAATTATTATAGTAATTAAAAAAATTAATTAATTTATTATCTTATCCTCAAAGAAATATAACTCATTATTTTTTTGAATTAAATTACTTTAAAGTTAAAAAAATATGTATTATATTTTGTATACATACTTTTTTTTTTCTTCGGCAAATACACACTCATTCCTAAACTCTAAACACACATCCCATCCTAAACCAATTTCCAATCTAAATCACCACAGTTTAGGTTCGAATCTTAGACCTCTTACTCCCAAATCTTAAAGATTTGATACATGACCATATAGACTATTTTTATATAAAACATAGATATCTAAGATACTATTACTACTAGTACTTCTACTTTTGAAAGTTGTTAATCGTTTTTATTTGGTGTAAAATTAATTTGTGTTAACAAATCTTATCTATATATATATAAACATTAACCAGTAGAAGGGTTACTTAATAAACAAATTAAGTATAGTACTAGTAAATAGTATTAATTTATTGGACTAATGATGTTACAAACATGACTTCATGCCTTGATTAAGTAAACCAACCCTACATTATAGAAGTATACTAATAAGGAACAATTTTGTTTGCTATGTGCATTATATTAACTTCAATTGCTCCCTCAATTTCAATTTACTTCTCATGTTTATAATCTTTCTTTGTTTCGAAAAAAAATAAACTTACTTCTTTAGTAAACAAATGAAACGTTACTTACTTTTTTATAATATCATTAGGCTTTGTTTGACCTTTTTTTTTTTTTTTTTTTGAAGAAATAGCTTTTAAACCAAAGTTATAAATAAGAATTTTTAAAAAAATCTGAATTTTGTTTTAAATTTTATTATTTTTTAGCTTATGAGTACAAACCTTTTTGTTTGATATAACTGCTTTAATTTATACTATAAAGATGTGAAAATATGCCAAAAATAAGCTATTTTTTTTTTTAAAAAAAATAAATCTCATTCTAACTTTTCACTTAAAAGTTACTTTTTTTTTTTCATTTTGTTTTTAAAAAAGAACAGCTTTAAATTTAAAAACTTCTGTAAAAATTATATTTAGCCCAACTTTAACTTTTTAAGAAGAAAAAAAAAAATTGTGAGAAACATTACCTTAGCTTCCTCTTAGCTTGTCAGCACAATTGACACTTGTGATGGGAGCACTTATCCCTCACTGACCCACTCCTTTATCTCCTTAGCTTCCTTTTAATCACTACTCTAAACAAACTAAATACTAAAAACTATATTTATTATAATGTACTCTCACCTGATTAATTATTGTATTTAATACAGTAGATATTTCAACTCTATTAATAAGAGCATTTTAATAAAATAGTTTTTCACTGGTAATAATGATCAAGATTACACCTAATAATGCATAAGCTTAATAAATACTACAAATAAAATAAAATGAAAAGTGTATTATAATGCATGTATTTTGTTCTGCAATAATATAATTCATTTTACAAAATTGATTCTGATTAAATTTGATTGGGAAGTCACGCGATTTTTAATTTGTTTGAAAAATTGGTATCAGAAAAGTGATTTTAAAAAATAATGTCATTTGAATATAATTCATTAAAATTACTTTATTTTAAGGTATATAATTATCAATATATGCTTTAGTATTTTGTCAACAACACATAGAAAGACAAATAAAAGCATAAATAAAACAATTGCAATAGTAGAATTGATTTTTAGAAACAATAATAAGTTACTTTTCACAAATTCCAGGTTTAGTAGTCAACAATAATGAATTATTCTTTTTGTTACTATTTAATTGTCCGGAAAGAAAAAATCATGAGTATAATAACTGTTATAATTTTTCTTAAAATAAATTTTGAACTCTCCATAATACTTTTTATCTCTTATTATTTGATTGGTTGGATAGTGGAGCATTGATTAATATCCAATTAAACATAGGCAAATAATATTTAGTATCTAACGTAATAAAAAGGTATTGGAATTTGTACTTTTTTTGTATTTCCGAGAGATGGAACAATGTGCTCTTGTGATTATTTTTATATTTCTAGTAACCTTAACTAGTACTCTCGGGGGCACTGTATATCAAGACCCTTAAACATAAAATTAAAATTGATAAAAATACAATTAATATTACATTAAAAATATAAATAAACAGATAATTAAAAATAATAATTATTTTCTTTTCCCGAACAAATAAAAAGGACCAGAAAAAATATGTTATAAGGTGCCAAATATGTTTTTCAATCAAAACAAAAGGCAAAGCATGATTTGTTGATCCCATAATTAGATCCAAACATAACAAACTCCATTGCGTTGCCTGCTATGGCATCTCCACTATCTCAATATAAAGGTATGCAAATAAAATTAACTCAGCATCACATGTGGTAGTTGAATTTCCAAACGATGCATGGCATCTCTTTAAGCTAATTTTTTTTTTCAAGCCCAACATTATTCAGAATTAACAGAAAATAACTTTAGTAGTACTAACAATCGCATGTCTTTTTTATCAGTATATTTTATCTTTCAAATGGCATCTGTTTGTACATAGAAATTTAACCCAAAGCAAAGATAAAAAAACAGACGAAAACCTCAATTATTTTAACAAAGAAAAAATTAAATTATTACTCCCTCCGGTCATCTTCTAAACACTTTTCATGTTACAAATTATAAGTCATTTTTTAAAGTATGTTAAGTATTAAATATTCTTTTCCTCGTACTCTTGTGATATATGGAGTATAATAACTTTATAATTTTTTAATAATAGTGTTAACCAATAAGTGGATAGAGATTGTGAAGAAAGAGATTGGTAAAACAAAAAAAGTTTAAATAAATGTAACATTAAAAAACCAATACAAATTTTTTTAACTCTACAATCATTAATTAATTTTAACTAATTTTTTTAAAATGTGTAAATTAGTTAAAATTTATTTATAAATAGGAAGTAGAGAGTACAAGACAAGTATTTAAGCAGTGTTAAAAAAAGAAGACAACTAAGAAAGACGACGAAAGTCACCACTTCATTAAATTCAATTTTCGTTGGAAAATAATTGTACTTATGCAAAAAACTTATCTTTCAAAATGTAATGGAATGGATACAATTGCATATTGGATGATACTAGTATTCATGCATAAAATTATAAAGCTGACAAACCAGCAAGAAAAAAAGGAAGAAATGAAAAACTTTGAAATTAAATAATTGACCTCCTTATTCGACCTCGTTCATATCTGATCTATTAATTATGTCAATGTAACACTATATATAAGGCTTAATACATATATTTTGATTACTACTTACAACTAAAAAGATCATAAGCATGCAAGCGTAGTAGATAAAGATAAATGAACCTAAAACTTAACATTTGGTCATTTTTATACAAATTTGTGTTTCAAAATAGAATTATATTTGAATATATATATATATATATATATATATATATATATATATATATATAGTTAAGGAGAAAATTAAAAGAGATAACAAAATACTAGTAAGAACAAATTAATGAGAAAAAGTGAATGGAGCAGGCGAGCAGCAAGAACGTGGGAGTACAGTGTTCATTCATCAAAATCAGAAAAACAAAAAAAGTCTGCATCTCTGAAACTCTGGTGATCTACAGCTAAACAGTGTGTACGACAGTCGCGTGAAACCACACTCATCATTCATTCTCTTCTTTTTTTCTTTTTTTTTTTTTCCACCAATTCAACACCTACGGGAGTAGGATTGAAACAATTATTTTTTTATTTTTTAAAAGAATACGACCCAACACAAAGCAAGAAAGCAACTGAAAGATTGATAGAACAATTAATGAAGAAGAAGGACGAGGTACTAGCTAGCTAGTCTTCAATTCATTCAACAAATAACTGAAAATAACGCCAGAAAGCAACATAAAATATTAGCATGAAGAAATTGTCATGGCCCATGGCTGATGAATAATCAGAAACAAAAGAAAATGGTGTCCTTTAATTTCACATAGTTTGTGGTGAATTCAATTTAAAGAAGAAATTAAATTAAAGAGAAGACTTTTGAGGACATTAATATGAGAAATTAATGTGAATAAAGTTATATATATAGCGAGCGGAGATAAGGAGCAAAACCAGGAAATAAAGATGACACATAATGCTAACAAACACTAAACTTAAACAGCTTTTTTTGTATTTGCATGCCATACACGTTATATTCACCTTACATTGGAATTCGAATTTTATTCCCTGTGCTCATCCCCATATTTTCATTCCATACACTCTCACCTGCTCAATCTTCATATGAACAACCAAAAATAGAATTCAGTTTGATTCTGCCATTATTTTATGATAGTGGTTTCATTTTGATCCATTCTTCGGAACCAGATTGAATAAAATTAAATTATCGAAACGACAAATTAAAATTAAACAAAATGATTAAGGAAAAGGAAGAAGGAGGTAAGATTATTAAACCCTAGCTAGATCTCTCTTAAAATTTAATTAAATTACAAATTAAATTGTTCCTATTCTTACAAAGATACACACACACATTCACACTGTTGTGCCAGTGATTCTTCTAGCCTAAGGAGATTGAAATTCAGGAATGGTCGCAAAAATGCGGAAGCTTAAAAGTACCTGATGAAAGAGGGGAAATTCAGAAATTAGGGTTTCTTACCAAGAGTGTGCTTGTTGTTGTGCATCCAAACCTTGAGCACGTGTCTCCTGACGCAATTCTCCGCGCAGAATTGCTCCACCGCAGCTTCGTCCTGCTTCTGGATTCTCCACCCTAACTGCTCCGCAAATGCCAGCATCTTATCCTTCTGCTCCTGCGTGAACTTCGTCCTAAACCGCTTCTTTGTTCCGCTTCCTCCACCGCCGCCGCTGCTGCTCGGATTCGACATGTCCTCTTCTTCTCTCATGAATCCCCCTCCCGATGCCGCCGGGAGAGCTAACGGCCGGAGCTGCGACACCGGTGGCGTTACCAGGTGATGCGGGAGAGGAGGCGGTGCTGCTCTGTGGTAGTAAGGGGAGAACTGGTGGTACTGCGGTTGCAGAGCAGGTTGTGATGGCGGCCGCGGTTGCTGATACGAGGTGATTTCGCCGGCGATCTCCTTTCGGTGGAAATTCCGGTGACAGTTACAGGCAGCGCAAATCACGGCCTCCAGCGTGCCTTCCTCTCCTGCTGCCAAAAACTCGCAGCATCCGTCAACAGCATGACCTCCGATGCTAACGGCGTGATTCTTTTGACATTCTCTGTACCTAACAGTTCCGGCAGATACACCTTTGCGAGCTGGAGTGACGGCGGCAGCACCTCCTCCATCAGCGACGCCTAGTTTGGACCTGGCGGCGGAGTCGTAACCCGGCGGCGACGGGGCCCCTGGAAACCCCATGTCGTCGTCTTCTTCTTCTTCTTCTTCTAATTCCTCTTCTTCTTGATCCTCGTGCTCCTCAAATTCCATTTCGCTGTCCACTTTTTCTTTTTTAGAAATAAATAAAGAAATAAAATTGTGTATGTTTTATTTGGGATTTGGTTTATGAATAGGACTATGAGGGAAGATCTATAATCAACTACTATTCTACATGAGAGCGGTGAGATGAGGTATTAAGTGCAATTGAAAAAGCAAGGAAATTTCACCGGGGATAATAACTAAGATTGTGTAGTATTAATTTATATTGGTTGAAATAATAATTTAAATATAAAATATAAAATATATTTAGAAAGTTATGTAGTAATAAGTGCATATATTAATTTTGATTTAATTATTTTTGTTTGAACTCGGATGGGAGTTGAAGATAAGAAAGGAGAAGAGGATGTGGTCAACAATAACCGGTCTGCAGAAAAAGAGGTGTCTCACTCTCGAAAGCCTTTCAATTACTTGCCATTTACATTATTAACATCTGCATCTATAATGTTCACACATTTACTTTTACTAACTTTAACCTGCCATCCCACTCTTCCTTTTTTAACCTTTGCTTTTTTATAAAAAAAAAAAATCAAAGTGAAATGAATATAAATGTATGTTTGGATTGACTTTTAACAACACCAAATTATAATTTGTATTCACTCAAAATTGATTCTAACAAAAAAAAATATGTTTAGCAATCTTAGATTAGAATATATTCTGGATAGAAAGTCATAGTTTAGTGAGAAACAACTATTTGTTGCTTTTCATTTTGTTAAGAATCAACTCTACTCATAATCAATTAAGTGAATCAATTATGCTCATAATCAATTTTGAAATTGATCGCCTACTAACGAGGGCTAAATTTAGCGAGATGAGACTTGAATTCAGGACCTTATAATCACTGTACCTAAACACAAACCATCCGAACCAATCCTGTTAGCTAAAAAAGTTATAAGTTACACTATAAATATAATAGTAGTAATTGTAATTTCTCCCTTTGAACTAAAATATAAGAAAATAACATATATGATAATATTTTAGACGAAAATATAAATAATTTTTAATTGTTTGAAGATTATTTAATGAGTGTTATAATATCTCACTATTTTTCATTTAATGAACCATTCACGATTTAGTTGGAGTATTAAAGAGTAAATTTTACTTTGTTATTTTTTAGGTCAAATGCAGGTATCTTTTATGTATTTTTCATTTCGGTCATATATCTTTTTTGGGTTACATTTTGGTTCTGTATCTCTTATAAACATTTCATTTTGGTCCAATCCGTCAAATCTGTCGCCTCCGTTAACAAAATTGACCTAATAAGAATAAAGTCAAATTACGTCATTTATCTTTAAGCCCAAAAAAATCATAAAAATACACATGTACCCTAAGAAGAACAGAGTCAAATTATCTTGTAACGGAGTGACAAAGTTGATAGACTAGACCAAAATAAAACCTTTTATAAGAGATAAGGACCAAAATGTAACCTTTAAAAGATATAGGACCGAAATAAAATGCGCATAAAATATACGGAATTAAAAGGTACATTTGACCTATTTTTTAAATATTTTTTATTTAATTAATCATTTGACTTTTATTACTGTTATAGAGAGAATTTTGTTTTACAATAAATAATTAATAAAGAGAATTTAACATTTACATAAAACCAGAAGATTTAAAAAAAATTAACTAATTTTTTAAATTCACGTAAGTTTTTTTTTTTTTTTGCCATTTGATTATATATGAATCGAGAGGGAGTATGAGCTTGTTTATTTTTTAATTATAACAGTGCAAAATTATTTTAACTAATATAATTTTAAATTTTAACAATATCTAACTACGGGTGGCAATGCAGGTCAGTCTGCCCCGCGGCTGACCCGCAAAATGTGGGTCGGGTCGGGAGGAAAACAGACTCATTTCTTCAGCCCAGCCCGCTTTATGAAGGGTTATGTAGGTTGCGGGCTAGCCCGCCAATTAAATTTTTAAAAAAATATAAAAATATTAAAAATTCATAAATCTCATTATCTCTTTAAAAAAACATAAAAAAATATTCTAAAAAAACTTAAAAAAATCATATTAATTCCAACACTATATAAAAATAATAATATTAATTATTCAAAAGATCTAAAAATTTTACAATGTATTATTTTAACAATAATATAAGAAATTTATGTTAACTTCATAGTAAACAAATGTAGAACTGGTTGCCTCACTTTGCCTCTTTGTCTTTGTGTGTTTATTTTTTTTTAATTGAATAAAACAAGCCTCACATCAAAAAGCAAAAAAGGCTTGATTCAATTTTTTTTGTCTACAACTTATTCAAAATTTTAGTTTTTCTTTTTTACAAATGAACCCGCGGGCCATTCCGCCCCGCACAACTGTTGGCCTGTCAAAAGTGCGGGTTATGCGAGCCAGTGGGCTGCTTTTATATAGCCCGCTCCGCGTATAAATGACGGGTTATACGGGCTGGCCCGCCAGGCCAGGCCCGTTTTGCCATCCCTATATCTAACAATAATAAAAAATAGTTTTTGATGAGTACCTGGGAATCAGATACGGCTGGGTCCAGCGAATCCGTCGTGGCTCCAGGATGCTCTGCCGAGGGGCAGAAAGTACCTACAAGAACTCCAACGATCAAGTCAATATGAACTCGGATTTTTAGGTGTGCTAGGGCTAGATGATCCTACATGTGTTGGTCTCATGTGCATATATTTATATTAGCTGAAGGAACTTACTCGGGATGCTGGGCCAACTTATTGGACCAGCGCCCGACCCGACTTTAAGCCCTTGGGACAGTCGGCTAACATGTCCCCGTGATATTGGTCCTCAACAATTTTATTTAACTGAAAAATAAAAAATATAAACAAACATGTATTATTACTCTAGAAAAAAGCAAAAGTATGGTGCTGAAGAAATAGGGGCAGAAATGAGAGGGAGTGGAGGAACCTTAAACCGACTTGTCATCGGAAAAATTAATCTGTCGGCATTTATGGGAGCTGCCTACGTGCCCTCTTCTTCCGACATGACATGACGTCACTTGCTCTTCTTTAATTAAATTTAATTTAAATAATTATTACTAAAATTAATGTTAGGGATTAGCGTTATTTCCACTCTATCTCTTCTCTACGGTTAGATTACTCCACGTTCCATACAATTACATGCCTTTTTCAAAGAATATCCTACTTGTTACTCCTAAACCGCGTGCCATCCTCTAACAATTCAAGACTCTACTCTCAGGTTCAAGCAAGTCGCATTTAGTGCCCTATTGTCAACCAAGGTATTCACCTGGTAATAGTAAATGTTGTGGATCCATCTCGTGACACGAAATTAGACCTGGTTTTTTTAATAATGTTAAATATTCTTACTAAATTTTTTTATACAAATAATTTTTTTGAAAATTAATATTGTCACTCCTATTTAAAAATTTTTATTTAATTTTGCTTTGTTTTTTATAAAAAGGAAGAAAAAAAAGGAGTGACAATATTAATTATTGGAGTGACAATATCACTCTCCATTTTTTTACTCATTTAATTTTGGCAATTATTATTTATCTTTTAAAAAGTAAATGTTTAGTAAAACATAGAAGATACTTGTCAAAATTAAGTGCATAGAAGAATTCGTACCAAGATTTAATAAGAAAATTTAACATTTTCTTTGTTTCCATTGCACCATATATCCTGACTTGAAGTGGGAAGTTTATCCTATGCAGATTTCACGAGATGGCGATAAAAGCACTTACAATAGTCGCGTGAGTTAGTTACAGAACATTTAGGGATTCGAACTAGGTAAGCAACTTAAGTGAATAACCACATTTTGAGATTTGAGTTTCAAAGTCCTCAGGAGAACCACCATCGTCGGAGTTGAAGCATCTGAGCAAATGCGTTCACCTTCGAATAAAAAAATTGTGATGCAGGTGAGCCACCATGGACTTAGACGTATCAATAAAAAAATGTTAATGAGTGCTCTAAAATTAAGGAAAAAAGTAAAAATGGTTTATTAAAATAAATAATATTTATTTTTTCAAAAATTCAAAATTCACTCAATACGTACTGTTTATAGTAATTCTAAATATTAAATGAAATTTATTTATTACTACTTCAGTTCATAAATATAAGCACCTAAACAAATAGTACTAAGTTGATGTTCTTTTTTATAATCCCCTAACATATAAATTTGGGATATTTATTATGGTTTTCCTTTTTTACCCTTAATTAGTGAAAATAGAAGAGGTTTATTTTAAAATAAAGTAAGTTTTAAATAGGGGTAAAATTAAATATTTATGATATCTCTTTAAAATATTAATACATTTTATGGATGTCAATATTTTTCTTAATCTGCATGAGGTTTTTTTTAGGGATTTATAATTAGAAACAGAGATAGTATATCTTATTTGGTGCTCCTACAACATTATTTAAAGAAGACTTAATAATAATAGAGTCACGTTATAATCTAATAAAAAGAAATCTGACCCTTTCAATAAAGTATTAGTTGAGAGATCAAGATTATTTATAGTCTAGGAATTAATTTGTTGTTCTAATACTCTATTCATTTCACAATATTTATCGTTTAAGGTTTTGACACAATATTTATGAAAAATAATTGACACACTTGGTTTTACAAAATAATCTACTTCCTTCGTTTCTATTTAACTGTTCAAAGAGAAAAAGTCACACAAGGAGTATAATAATTATTATGGTTTTTCTCAAATAAATTTTGAACTCTCTATGATATCATTTATTTTTCATTGTGTGATTTGTTGGATAGTGAAATATTGATTAATATCCAATTAAGCATAAGGTTAGAATTAATAAAAAATACAATTAATGTTATATTGGAAATATAAGTGGACAGATAAATAAGAACGAATTTTTTTTCTCTGGACAGATTAAAAGGAACGGAGGGAATACTTAATTTCCTAATATATCGTTTCTCTTTCATAATTTAATTTATTTCTCATTACTTTAATTTTTCTCTATATTTAATATTAATTCTCTCTCCTTTAAGAGTATAATTGAAAAAAAAACAATTAATACCAATTAAAAATGTAAAGCGATAAGTAATTTAAAAAAAAATAAAACGACTAAACTGATAAGTATTGTAAACGGAGGGAGTAATATGATAAGAGATACTTGAGAAATTAAAAATATATTTTACCAACATAATTGGTAGATATATAGATTGTTGGGTCTTTATATTTAGTCCTGGTCATGTGTTTGAAAAAGGAAACAAAAGTGATAGAATAATATTAAATGTCAAGTAATAAGAAATGAAGAGAGATAAAAAAAAAAAAGAAGTGATATAATAGTTAGAATAAGGGATTGTTTGTTAATTATTCTTTAAAATAGTTTCTATTTTTAAAAAAACTAAAAATTTGTTTGACCAACTAATTTTCAAAAACAGTCTTAAGTAATAGTATGTGTTTTTAATTTTTAAAAATTAAAATATAAAAATATCTAAAATTTGTTTTTAATTTTTTAAATTTGTATTGAAAATTCTTCCTTTTCCTTTAAATAGTTTTTAAAATTTATAATACAGTTCTAAAAAACTAAAAAAGAAAATTTAAATCAAACAGACTCTACACTAAGAAGAATTTTTTTTTTTTTGCTGCTAAGAAGATCACCCGCTAAAAGTTTGTACATAAATTATTAAAAGGGGTGGTGCAAATATTAATGACCAACACTATTTTGACAAGTTTACATGCGGGTGGGGCTGGTTTATTTTGTTTCTAAGATGGGGAAAGGCTCTAGATAGAAATTGGGCTTTTAGGTGGCAAACCAAACTTCAAAATATTATTTGCGCCTCTTTTTTGGAAACGTATACTATTTTGGGAACACTCTTTTAAAATTTCACCATGGCGACCAAAAAAATTATCGTCTAGTTTTCAGAAAAAAAAAGTGGCCAGAATAATAAACCAGTGAGGAAAATATTATAACAATAACAACAACAACCAGCCTTTATTCCATTCGTCCAGCCTTTATTCCATTCGTGAGAAAAATATTATTCAAGGAAATATTATTCAACTTAAAACATAGTTTTGTTAAACAATACTATTGAAATAGTTATTAATGTTAATAAAATTAAAAAAATAATTATAAGTATAAATTATTTTATCTTTAAAATATACAAAAAAATTATATTTTTTAATTATATTCAACTCCATAAAAAGAGCACTCGATAACATTTACTCAAAACAAATAGTGAAAGAGGTATTAACATAAAACAAAAAGAGTGTAAAAGAGCCCAATAGGGGTAAGGTCGTAAGGATGATTTGGGCGTGGTGAATTATGTAGAATGAAGGGGAAATGTTGGTTTCTCAACAAAAAAAAAGAGTTTGCATTTCAAAAAAAAAAAAAAGAAACAAATGAGTTGGAAAAATGTTGTTACCACTATTTCACAACCGCCATTTTGTTTTTTCAAATAGTTTTCAATTTAAAATCTATTTTTATAATCAAATAAAAAATACATAAACATTATAAAATGTAATTAGACAAGAGTGACGTTTAATAGACACGTAAGAGTAACGATAATCCCTTTATCATTTTCAAAGGTAAACTTCATTCTTTAAAAAGCATGATTAACAATATTGGAGGTTGGCCTTTCAATTTATCCTCATAAGCAGGGATTTTCGCGAGGACCTCTTCGAACAGGGTTTCTCGTAATAGGTACGAGGACAGAGACAGAGATTGTATATCCTGTCTTACGAGATTCTTGAATTTCTGCTTTCTCTTAAAGTTACTAAAATACCGTAGTTAAATATATATGTATATTCATATTTAAAGGGATTTTTAAGTATTTTTAATTTTATAAATTTTAACTATTTTTAGTTTTTTATGGAAAGTAATGTGAAAGCTCTAAATATGTATATAAAATTATATAAATATTTTCATTTAATATAATAAATGTACATAAAATTAATAAGATTAATGTAGTCATTTGTATATTAAAAAATAATATGATTAACTTTCATCTATTATCACCTATGCTCTTAGTTCATGTCCCTCTATTCTTAACTGTTGTGTCCATCGCTCATTCGTTCCTGCACACAGTTCTTGCTCGTCGTGCCAATTCTTGCTATTGTATTATTCCTGTTCTTGCGTTGTTTGTTTTGTCTTTTACTATTTGTGTTTCAAATTTTATACTTTTTAAGAATTTTTTATATTTTTTAATATTCACGGGGATCCCCGTAGTCCCCATGGGGAGAAGAAAAATGGGAATGGGAGGAAAATATCTCCGTCACAGGAAGCAGAGATGGGTACAAGGAGAAAACTAAGAAGTGGAAAGGGGGAGTGGGGGAGTACTCTCGCCCCCCGCCATGCCCTATTGCCATGCCTTATTGCCACCCCTAATTGGAGGGTGTTGTGATCAAACTGTTTACTTAATGTGAATAACGTCTCAACAAATACATGCATATTAAGTGCATGTAGAACTTTGTTAATCATTGAAAACTAAATACTAAATAAAATTATTTGTTATGATAATAAATAATTTAACATCCCAAAAAGGTGTAAAAAAATAAATTTTAAGAATAAAATTTTGTCTATACGAACTATTAGTATACATCAAATTTTTATGATTAAATATAAAAAGTATAGTTAAATCAATATAAAATTTGATTAAATTATTACGTAATAATTTAATCACATCTTTATTTAACCACATAAAAATACGTGATTAAATAACTTCATAATAATTAAATCATGTACTATTGAGTTAACTAGATAATTGGTTGCATTCAACGAAGTGTACACCAAAAGTTAGTGTCAACAAAATACTACTCAAATTTTAAATTAAGGTAAAGTAATTTTATCAATTTTTTTATGAAAGTTTTTTTTTTGAGTATTATTTAACACTATTATCAATATAAAAGATTAATTTATCAAATATAAATAAAATTATCTTCTCAATCGGTGCCCTTTTTTAAATTCGAAGATACATTAATGATGAGAATCGCAACAACAATAATACTGTGGACTCTTGCAATCGCCAAAAAAAAGAATTGAAAAAAATAAAAATAGCTAATTTTTTTTTATTGGCCAAACACACGTTCTCACATAAGATCAAACCATTACTCCTAGGCAAGAATATCAAAATGTCAACACAGCACCTCCCTTGAAAAAAGAAGAAGAAGAAAAGATAGTAACAACGTTTAGTCGTTTATGTTATTGCCAAAATATTTTAAATTTGGTTGAAGATGACGTCGTGGCATAGAATGGACTAAATTGAACATTGAATAGTTAAGTGTACATATATGCAATCTTTTCTTCAATGAACTTCCCCAAACACAAATACTACTACTTTGAGTTTTCAAGCCTCAACAGATTAGATGTATTTAATTAATAATGCTTTTATCAATAAATACTTCCATCCCCTTTCATGAAGAGCCCATGATTGCATATAATGGTTTCCTAGACCCTCACTTGCAATAATTGCAATGCCTCAAATCAAATCATAAAGCTAAACCCTCAGCGAGTTAACTAACGGTTTCTCAAGCATTTTATTTTCCAACTTATTATCCGAAATAACCAACTTAGAAAATCTCATTATCTCTGCTGAATCAATTGCATCTTTACTCTCATTGCCATTGGGATGATGTAAAAGTAGCTGAGGACCTTGCAATACACCCATAGACTTTGATTTTTTCAGCTTTATTACTCCCATTTTCCCTTTCCTTCTCATAAACCCATATTCATTCCGGTTCGGGTACCCACCCCAATTCGGATTCAAACCACCACCAACGGACTTCGATCTCCTTACTTTATCTTTATCATTCCAGGTTTCACCTTCATATCCTACACCCGACACACTCGATACTTTCCTATTCCTTCTACTCCCTCCTCCCTTCGCACCCCTCACCACCCCCTCACAATCATGCACTTCTAAATTCATCAACGCCCGTTCGCTCTCCCTACGCGCCACGCGCCGCCGCAGATGCCTCCATATCGCCGATGAACGAATCCCCTTTCTCACTAGCTTAACACACTCGACCACCTCCGCCATCGACGGCCGCTTCGTTGACGTCGATCTAACGCATCTCGCCGCAAGCACTGCCAGTTGCTGTAGAGCCGTCGGGTCCGACGGTGTCCCGATACGACGGTCACAGATTCCGGCGAAGTCGCCGCGCTTGATCAACGGCAGCGCCCAGTCGACGACGGAGGGAGGACTGTAGTTAACATCGATGGCGTTCCTGCCGCTGATAATCTCCAGCAACAAGATCCCGAAGCTGAAGACGTCGCTCTTGGCGCTGAGATCCTCCGGCGCAAGATAGCAAGGGTCGAGGTACCCTAACGTCCCCGCGGGTGGCGTGCACTTCACGCGAACGTCCTCCACGTGTCCCCTTAGAGCGAGGCCGAAGTCACCGAGCCTCGCGTTCCATTCCTCGTCGATTAAAACGTTGGAGGATTTAATATCTCGGTGAATCACCGGAGGATTAGAAGAGTGAAGTGCCTGAACCGCTTTCGCGACTTGGAGAGCGAACCGGAGTCGCCGGTTCCAACCGGGCGGTTTAATTGTGGAATGTAATAGATCGTGGAGTGAACCGTTTGGCATGTACTGGACGACAATTAATTTATTGCCGTTTGGGTCCGTGCAGAATCCGATGAGGTTCACGAGGCGAGGGCTCGGGACTTGGGAGAGAATCTCGATCTCGTTCTCCGCCGGGCTAGTACAGTTGCCGCAGCCGGTGCAGGTGGTGGGGTGGTTGCGTGAGGTTGATGCTGAGGGCTTCGCGGAGAGCTTTGTCGTTTTGACGGCGGCGAGGAGAGTGCCGCCGTCAAGGGTGGCTCTGTAAACTCTGCCGTGGCTGCCTTTGCCTAAGAAGGTCTCGGCGGAGAAGCCTCTAGTGGCGGTGTGAAGGTCGTTGTAGTGAAACTCCCTGATGCGGGTAGTGGCGGTGGTATTGTTGTTGAGATGCCAATAGTGAGGATCGCAGGTGGAGATTGCAGAGTGGGCATTGCAAGAGAGAAATCCCATGAATGAGAGGGATGATTATGGAAATGAAAATGGAAAGTGTGTGTGTGTGAGAGAGAGAGAGAGAAGAGAAAGGGGGCGGCAAAACCCATAAGTATGTATAACTGGAAGAGAAAGGTGTTTGTGTGAAAAACTTTAATAAAGTGGTAAATGATTCTCAGCTTTGGGGTTTGGAGGAGGATGTGAATGCAATTCCAGGCTTGGATGCACGATTCTTTTACTTTTTCTTTATCTTTTTCTTTTTTTATGCCTTTATCTATGGATGAAGTGTGATGTGTTTTCAAATAATTTAATGTTCCCTGCATGCAAAGTCGTGCAGCAAGTAGTGGACCAACAAATTACTACCACTACATTCGATGCAGTAGTCAATCTTCTTTTCATTTCAAAATTCCAGTACATTGCCCACACTTATTGTTATTTTTTACTATCAAAATATCCTTTTCTCATTATTCTTGTTTTTTATCAAAATATTTTTTAAACCTTTTAAATAATCAATACTACCCTCTTTTACCCTATATTTTGATGGAGTCATTGGAGGGAAATAGAGATGAAAGAAATGATGGCTCACATAAGCTTATAACTTATATATAACTTATAACTTATAATTTATAATTTGTAGTTGATAGTAGCTTATAGTTTATGATTTGTGACTTATAATTGAGTAGGGGTGTTTGATAAAATTAGCTTATTAGGTAACTTATATTTGTTAAATGACTTAAAAGGATAAGTAATAATTACATGTAATAAATTATTTGATGAAGAAAACATGTAATAAATAACTAAAGGGTAAAATAAAAAGAAGTTTTCTAACCTGTGTAATATTGCACAGGTTAAGCTTCTCAAATGACAAGTTCTTTATGAAAAAACACAAAAATTAATTAAGATATATTTGAACATGCATTTATTATTTATCATTATTTTCATTTTGAGATTATTATCCTGTGCAATATTGCACAGCTTAGACAAACCCAAGTAAAAAATAACTATGGAATAGTGTGTTTGATAACACTAACTTATAGCTTATTTATGAGCTTATAGTTTTAGTTTATTGTCAATTAGAGGCGTTTGATTACAACAAGCTATAAGCTAGCTTTTATAATTATTTCTTATTTTACCCTCTAGTCATTTATTACATGTTTACTCTATCAAATAATTTATTAAATGTAATTATTATTTGTTCTTAAGTCATTTAACAAATATAAGCTACCTAATAAGTTAATTTTACCAAATGCCACTATTCAATTATAAGTCACAAGTCAAAAGCTATAAACTACAAGCTATAAGTCATAAGCTATAAGCTAGTTTTACCAAATAGAGTTGAAATTATAAATTAATTGAAGTAGCTTTTTATAAGGGTGGAAAAATCACAATGGGTTAGGTTCTCTGTCTATATTGATTTTATCATGATAACTATAAAATATTTATTTATTACTGTATTGAATAAATTAAACAAAGTGTAAAATTTAAAAACATGTAATTAATACTATTTAAAATTACCAGTTGATAAATATAGTAACTACGATCGAATTTTGTTTGCTTTAACCCTAAAAACAAAAAGAAATGCAGAGATGTAGTAGCAATTTCGTCTATGTGAAAGTGAAAGTATTTTTTATTAGAGAAAAGAAACATTGCACTAGTTAAAAGTAGTTTGAGTTTATATTTAAATAAATTAAAACTGCATATACATTTTTAAAATAAGAATTCAATAAAAATAATTAAATTTAAATATATTTTTTCCCTAAAAATATAAAATCTTTAATTTTAGTCCCTGATTTTTTTTTTGTTATTGATTGTACCTTTTTAAAGTTCAAATGTATATTAGTAAAGTAGTGGACAGAATAACAAATCAATATATGCCATTTCAGCTGATTTAGCTAAGTCCGATTAAAATATCTACGTCAACAATAATTATTTTTTAAAACAATTTTATTTTTAATTCTTATTTTTATTTTTAATAATTATTTTAAAATATAAAATATTTTATAAATAGTTATTGCTAATAAGAATATTTTAATTAAACTCAATAACGTGTGACTAACATAACACGCGCTAGTGTGTCATTATGGTCTGTCATATCACCAATTAGAATAAAAATCTTACATCAGGAATTTAAATAAAAATTTTGAACTTTAAAGAATGCAAGTAGAAACAAAAAAAATTTAAAGACTAAAATCAAAAGATGCCATATTTTTAAGGAAAATAAAAACATATTAAAGCAAGATACTAGTTATTAATTTTCCGAATGTGTTAGATTAAATATGTGCTATTAACTAATTTTGTGTAGACTTTATTTATGTTTTTTTAAACTTTAGACTTTTTTTTCAGTGATCTAAAAAAACAATTGTTTCACTACTCCTCACAAGAAAAAAACAATTAAAATACATGTAAAAGGATTTTATACTGTTTTATTTATTTATTCTTTTTTGTAACGATCTCTTACGATTAAACTAGCAAGAAAAAAAAAGAATCCAACCGACAGATAAATAAAAATGAAGATCGAGTAGTTATTTACTATTTGTGTGGTTGGTAAAGGATGAACCTTGTACTTTGGTGCTAGAAATTATAAATCGTTTTAACTGTAAAAATATGAAAATATGAAGTTCCATATATATATATATATATATATATATATATATATATATATATATATATTTTATTCTTTTTTCCTTCGTTTGTTGCTACCTAGTATCTACCACAGTTTTTGTTCAGTGTCAACTCTCATGTCTGTAGAACTCTGATTTCAACATAGCTGTATTCAAAATTTCAAATTGATGTTTTGATAAATTGAATAAATTTAAAATTTGTAACAATAGCTTGCGCTTTTGAAAGTTTACCTACACCGTCTCTTTGACTAACTATATATTATGTGGAATATTAATATAATTTTTTTTTTGTTAAGAAAAATAAACATGATTCACTCAATAGGACAGAGTCTCATAATAATTGATTCATTATATTATAGATAAAGACTGAAGAAGCAGATGTGCTAGAGTCATTTTCTCTTGGAGCAGTAATCATTCTCATATGATTTACAGTAGTAGTAGTATAATAATTACAACTCAATTTAATAATTATTTTTTATTAAATTGAATTGTAGTTACGTTGTTTGAGATTAATATGTAGTCATTATACGATAATTTATATTAAATTATTTGATTCACACATCTCTCACAACTTTAAAAAATAATTTTGTCATATAAATTTTATATTAAATTTATAAAATTACTGAATAGCACTTTTTTTAATTTTTAAATAACTTTCATATGATTATTTGAAAACATCTATATATTGATAAGGTGAAATTCAGGAGTAAGAAGACCCTTCCAGTAATCTGCCAATTAAGAACACCATGTCTTCAATTAATTTTTTATATTATATTATATTAGTATAAAACTATATATGTACTATCGTTATGGGGAAAACTCTAATAAAATTTAGAAATTAAACGCAAGCGACAGAGTACGCTACTAATTAAGCAGAAACAGAGAGATATCATACGTTTTTAAAAAATTAATTAATTATAAGTAATAAATAAATAAATAAAAATATAAATATAGTAATTAAAACAAAGTTGGCTCCAAATCCATTCTTTTTACTTTTTAGTGATAGTGCCACAAAGTGAGTATGGACAGAGAACAAACAGTGACGTGTTAATGCAGCATCTTTTTGGCTTTTACAACACTCTCAAACGTGGGACCAGAATCTGTTGCTAGCTTTTGTTTGTAATTTTAATTTTACAATTTTTTCTATGTTTTAACATTTTTAATCATTCAACTATAATTAAATGATTAATTGGTTTCATATTCATCTTAAGAATGTGATTTTATTTCATATGAACGAAAAAGAATCTTTCAAACTAATTTTTTAGAATATAATGAATTGAGCTTTTCAAGTCAATTTACCTTTTTTTTTTCAAAATAATTTTGCATATCTAAGTTCAAAACCAAACGAAAAATTGTCCTTTAGATTTGTTAAAAATTAAACCGCAATATGTTGAAATTATGATGTAGTACTGTTTTAGACATAAAATTCAAAATTAAAGTTTCAGTAAGTTGGACTTTTGCACTTAAGTTCCTTGCAAGTGCATACAATTAGGTGCAAGAATTCTATTGAAGCATCACTGCATCTGTAGCACGTTATATTAATCGGCAGTGGGAGTAGGTTTTTATTTTTAATTATTTTCATCTAATTAGGTTTTTAATTCTAGAAGCTGTAAATAATGTATGGTTTAGTAGCATATGAGTTTGAAAAGAATCCTCTTCACTATTATTACCAGAGAATTATATTATTAGAAAAAATCTATTTATCACCTAAAGAAATCAATCTTTAAATTTGATTGTTTGTTAAATATATTAGTAGCCAAATTAAAAGACTAATTAGCTAAAAAATTTACTAACAACAATCTTATTAATTATTATGTTGTTAAATTAATCTTTTATACTAATGGAATGAATATGAAAATTTAAAACTCATGTAAAAGAGTTAGGGCTTGTTTGAAATAGTTTTGATTTTTAGTTTTTAAAAATTGTATTAAAAAACAGTTTTCAGAAACTGTTTTTTAAAAAAGTGAGTGGAGTTTTCAATAAAAATTTGTGTGTAAATTCAAAAAACTGAAAATTGAAAACTAAAACATGTTTCAGATGTTTTCATATTTTGGTTTTTAAATACTAAAAATCAAAAACTGTTCTCGAAAACTATTTTTAAAAACTTTATTGCCGAACGAATTTTTTAGTTTTCTATTTTTAAAAACCAAAAATTATTTTCAAAAAGAAAAATCAAACAAACTCTACACATTCATTCTCTAGTTTTCTATTCTCAATCTCTCTAGTGATTCAAGAGGGTCCAAATCCATACAAATGCTTTCTCTCGAAAAATGTTTTCTTTGAAAATTTTCAATTGAAACATGACACTTAATTGAATTAATAATGAGACAAACAAATATGAGTCATATTTAGCTATGTATGTGTGACTATGGGTGAGTTTTGGATTGAGTCAACGTCATAAACCAATCAAAATAAACAACTCAAACCGTTTTTTATCCAATGGATTGAGCCCAATTTACTATAAAAATTGGGAGGATGAGATTAGCACCATCTCTATTGGGAGTGACACCATTATTTTTATATGTAAGAATCATAAATTTATATACTAAAAAAGATAATGCTACTCCTAATAGGAATAATGCTAATCCCATCCACCTAAAAACTGAACCAACTCAAATCCTTTAGTTCGATTCTCTATTCACCAATTTCCTAACCCAATCCAACTCGAGCTTACACTTAAATTATTTTTTTATGATACATTATGAATATGTATTAAACTCCTATGCATGATTTAATTTGTTATTTTTCTCTTTCATTTTCTTTTTATTTTTGTTTATTTTATTGTATTTGTACGGATAAAAACACTAAAAATAAAAAACAAGTGATAGCATAATGTATAAGAAATTTATTATAATTTTTTTAAGGTTTTTAAAATAATTTTAGAATTATAATTTCTTAGTCACCAATTTGAGATCCAACCAATTCAAACCGAATTTAGTTAGATTGATTTGGTTCAGATTAGAGTATAAAATCAAACCAACTAAACTCAATTTAATTGATTAGTTCAAATTTTAAAATCCTAAAAAACCAAACCAAACCAAACCAATCCGAACACATTCGATTTGTGACCATATGGCATATAGATATGTAAAACATGTCAAATATAATATTGGTAAGAATTCAAATACGTAATAATTACTTTTGACCTTGTTCCTTGTAAGTCAATCATTACAAAATTGGATTCAAATCAGGTATTCTCAAATTACGTTCCCAATCATATCTCACCAATAAAATATTGTCACGTCATTAAAAAAAATCTATTAGGAAATTAAAGGTTAAAATTAAAGAAAATATTTTTAATGACGTGACGATATTATATTAGTGGGACATAATTAATGACATAGTTTAAGGACACCTAATTTGAACCCCACAAAATTAGACATATGAAAATGCCGCGAAATAATGTTCACGTTTTTTTTTTTTTTTCAAATTCGTGAAAGGAACAAGATAACCTCAATGAGTTTAACTTTAGAAAATATATAATAATAATAATAATAATTTAAAGAAGGATCAGAAATATTGCATGGTTTGAATATTAACTAAACAAAGTCAACCAAGAATGTTTAAAACTTATGAAGACCTATTTGATTGTGATCACCAGTATGTCACGCCTTTATGTTAAATTAAACGTGCAATAAATACTATGCTTCTCAAAAAAAAAAAAAAAAACTTCAATTCCATAACATATGTAAAAGTATACTACAAGATTAAAAAAAAAATCATAATTTCATACTTTTAGCGTATAATAATATTATTAGTAGTAATAATAATATTAATCATAATAAAGTTGTAAAATTTTATTCTAACACTACTACTAACTTATAATTATGTGAAATGAAGTATTTAATTTATCTTTTTTATTTTAGCCTATATTTTTCATTTATCTCAAGTATATTAATATTTTTTAAAAAATAACGCGGGTGCGAGTCTCTCATGGACTCCCAATATTCGGTGAGAATAAAGTTAACTTTGAATTTTGGGTAAATTGCACCAGGGCCCCTTGAGGTTTGAATTTATAGCACTCCGCCCCAAACTTTTTAAAAAATTGCAATTCGCCCCATTAAAGTGACAGAAAGTAACACATGTTAACTCTTGTTAACCATGGTTACTTGTTCCCACTTAGAAGACCAAATACATGTTCCCAAACAAAGAGGAAAACGTGAGTCTCGAGAACTTGGCGCGAAGCTTCATTCTTGTTGGAGAAGAAGTTGCAAACTGTGGAGGAGAAGGACGGTTGCTGGAGTTGAAGCCCCTTCATCGTTGTTCAGAACTGAGGTACTGTGCTATTCTTATTTCATTTTTGCATTTTGGGGTTTAGGGATAAAGAACACATCTTATCTTTGCTCTGTTTTTGTGATGTAGGGAAAAATGGAGAATAACACTCGGTTCAGCATTGTAGTTCGTTGGAGTGGTGACTTGTTCATCTTGGAAAAAGTTTGACACGGGTTTTTTCTGCCTAATGGACCTAAAAACGAAAGTGTATGAGAATCTAAGGCTTGATTGTTCAATAGTGGAGATACAAATGGAAGGCATTCTCCCAGATGATACAAGATTGAAGCTTGATAGTGATTGGGCTCTAGTTGAGTGGTTGAACAAGTGCTCCAAGGCAGGTATTGATACTATCCATTTGGTTGCTGAACCTTTGAACCCTATATTGTCACATTTAGTTGAAAGTTCTGTGTTAGCTGATGATAGTGATGAAAGTGATGGTTCTTATAAATTAAGTGATGATGATGATGTTAATCAAGGGTTGATGGTGTTGGATAAAGTGGGTTCAACAGAGGTCGATAGTGATTATAATGACTATTCTGACATTGATAGAGACTTGAATGGTTCTGATTATGATGATGAAAGACCTTACTTGGACAGAGCGTATAGAGGGAAGATTTTTGAAGAAGGTAAGGAAGACAAGATTATATTAGAAAGGGGGATGTTGTTTGGGAGTGTGGATGCTTTTAGGGAGGTTCTTAGGGATTACGTAATCCAAGAGGGGTTTGAAATAGTAAGGACTAGGAACGAAAGAACCCGATTTACTACTCTTTGTGCTGCCCGTGGGTGTGAGTGGTACTTGCATGCTAGTACAAATGGTGACGATATTTCTTTTGAGATAAAGGTTTATAATGGGGTGCACTCATGTACAAAAACAAGTTATAATTCGAGTGTGACATCAACTTGGATTGCAAAGAAGATGGAGGCTCAATTTAGAGCTGATCCAAATCTCAATTATGACTTGATAGCTGAGTATATGATGAACAAATATGGTGTGGAACCATCTAGATACCAAATGTATCGGGCAAGGAAGAAGGAAAAGGAGCAAATTGATGGGAATCATGTCAAGACTTATAGCAAACTTAGGAAATATGCTGAAATGGTGATGAATGCTAATCCTGGAACTGTTGCTAGAATACAAGTTGATAGGTTGGATCCTTCCAAAAATCCCACATTCAAGAGGTTTTTCCTATGCTTGGATGCAATGCAGAAAGGTTTTATAAGAGGGTGTAGACCTTTCCTAGGTATGGATGGGTGCCACCTAAAAGGACCCTACGGTGGAGTATTACTAGCTGCTGTTGCTCTTGATGCAAACAATGGAATTTTCCCGTTAGCATTTGCTATTGTTGAGGCTGAAAACCGAGAAAGTTGGACCTATTTTCTTAAATGGATTGAATCTGTAATTGGCACTAGCATGGAGCAGAAACCATTAGTCATCATGACGGATAGCAAAAAATAAAGGGATTGGACCAAGCAATAGCAAAGGTGTTTCCGAATGCAGAGCATAGGTGGTGTGCTAGACACTTGTACGCCAATTTTAGAGCTGAATTTCCTGGAATATTGTTGAGGACCCTTTTTTGGAAAGCAGCTAAGAGCTACTGTGAATGGGAGTTCAAAGAGGCTATGGAAAGCATCAAGAAAGCAAATCCTAAGGCCTATGAGTGGTTGGAGAAGATCCCATCAAAGATGTGGGCTAGGAGTCACTTTGATCCTGGGTCAAAATCTGATCATATCACTAACAATATGACTGAGAGTTTCAACCAGTGGATTGGGACACTAAGAGGTAAACCTGTTCTAACTTTGGTTGAATCACTTGTCATCAAGATCATGGGCAAGGTAGCTAAAAAGTATGGTGAAGGTTTAGTATGGGATGGTAACTTAACACCAAATGTAATGAAAAAGCTAAAAAATATCAAGGATAAAACAACAAGATTAAGTCTTGTACCTGCTGGTTATATGGAATATTTAGTGAATGATAATGGGAAGAAATTTCCTGTTGACTTAAAGAAGATGAAGTGTACATGCAAGTTCTGGGAGATTTTTGGTTAGCTTTCTTTTTGTTATTCTGTTTTTATTTCGATTTCTGTTTCTGTTTGCTTTGTGTATGTTTCTGTTTCAATTTCTATTTCTACTATATGCCTTTGTCTTTCATTCTGGTATGTGTCTCTAGTATGTGTTTCTGTTTCTGATAAGCATTGTGTTTGTTTCTGTTTTTATTTCTGTTTCTGCTATATGTCTTTGTCTTTCATTCTGGTATGTGTCTCTAGTATGTGTTTGTATTTCTCTTTGCTTTGTGTTTGTTTCTGTTTCGATATTTGTTTATGTTTCTGCTATATGCCTTTGTCTTTCATTTTGGTATGTGTTTCTGTTTCTGCTATGTGTTTGTACATGTAAGTCTATGCTTATCACAAGTCATTCTATTTTAGTTTCTTATTCTTATTCTGTTTCTGTTTCTCGAACTTAAGGTCTACCATGCAAACATGCTCTGTGTTGCATTTCATACCTGAGACAAGATGTTTCTAACTTTTGTGATCATCACTTCTACAAGAGTTGCTATCAACTTACATATTCTGAGATCATCCATCCAGTACCTGACTTAGCATGGTTGAGACCAATGAAAGACCGGAGGATATTGTCCTCCCTCCCTTTCTGAAAAGGTTACCAGGACGACCAAGAAAAAATAGGAGAAAAGAGCCTTAGGAAGGGTCAACCACTAGTGGAACTGATAAGAGATCCTCTACCTTGAAGTGTGGCAATTGTAAGGAGTTTGGACATAACAAGAGAACTTGTCAAAGAGCTCCTGTCAAGACCAAAACATCCAACAAGAGACCATCTAGAAGGGTTATCATCAATGAAGATGACATACCTACTTTTAATTCGCAAGCATCAAATCAGGTAGTATGAATTTGATTTTGTAATAATGCAAAGTATAATATCTAATGTTTGGTTTATATCTTGTAGGATCAAATTTTGAGGCCAACTAGAGGAATTGTCATCAATGAGCCTGGATCAACTTATATTCATTCTCAATCTTCTGCTATAACAGTTGCAACGAGCAAAGGGAAGGAACTTGTTACCTATAACAAGAACAAAAAAAGGAAAGCAGCTAAGAGGTTCCAGCACTATGGTCAATGCAGCAAGGCCAAGGGAAATGATACAACCAATCAACCAAGTGATTGTTAATTCAAAGTGCTATTGTATAAGAAGATTCAATATTTTTTGGTGTAACTAATTTTGGGGATGATAGTATTTTTTGTGTATAGTTTTAGGAGTTTATGACTTTATTCATAAGTTATTTTGTAAAGTGATGATGAATGATGCCACTCATTAATTTTTTGGGTTCTGTTCTATTCCCAACTGCAAATTTCAAGCATTAGTGCTCTCACATGACTTGTAATACATATGAAACAATGTTAATCCTAAGAGATCCTCAGTTTATTTTTATGTTACCAATTTCTTGTCCAATTTCGATTCTGTTCTGCATAATATTATTTAAATTTCATATTTTTGCATGTTCTGCATAACAGATTCTGCATAACAGGTTCTACATAACAGGTTCTGCATAATGCTATTTTTAGTTATCTTTCAATGAATTCCATAGTAAAAAACTTGCAGGAAGCTTGGTGCTATTTTTAGTTATCTTTCAATGAAATCCTCAGGTTCTGCATAACAGGTTTTGCATAATGCTCATAGTCACAACCTTGTGACTTGAAAATTGAGAATAAATGTCATAACAGGTTCTGCATAATGCTCATAATCACAACCTTGTGACTTGAAAATTGAGAATAAATGTCATAACAGGTTATGCATAATGCTCATAGGATAAAATTTTCGTTTGAAACTAAAGCTCATAGGATGTTATATCATTTACATTCATTTTAGGGTGCATTCCATATTAGTACAGACTGTGCATTCCATTCCTGCTTCAATATATCATTTACATTTTTAGGGTGCATTCCATTTTTAGGGTGCAAACTGTGCTATTGTTTTGCATAATGCAAACAATGCAAATCATTCATGCTTCAACTATAGTGATATTCTCTTTCTGCATAATGCAACGGTTCTGCATAATGTTATTTTTCTGCAATATACTATAATGACATTCTATTTCTGCTTCAGTATAATGCCATTTCAATATAATGGTAAAAATTAGTATAAACACTAAAATTTCTGCTTCTTCATATCCATTTCAATACAAATTACACACTACAAACACTAAAGTTTCATTAATCAAATAAAAACCATACAAAGGCTACAATTCATTGATCAAAAGACAATGTTATACAAAATAAACTTTACACAATAACTTAGAAAAACAAGAACAAAACTAAATTTCATTACAAATACTAATCAAAATAACACTAAATTTCACTTGCCACTTAAATGAGAAACAACAAAAACAAAAGTCACTAGAAAGTACAACATCAACACTGCATAGCCTAACAGTGAAAATCCTCTACCCATTGTGTCAACCCTCTGCTTCATCATCATCACTTCTGCTCTCAAATACAAGTTCTCTTCCATTGTCATTGCAGGCTCCATACCGTGGCTTGTTCTAGACTCCATACCAACCATGTTGTCTTCATGCCCTTCAACTAGTTCAGCCCATTCAAAGAATTTGCAAACCCTATCTTGACAATTATAGTAAAGCCAATTTTTATGGTCTTTACTTTCACTACATCTAATGGCTGCCCTTCTTCCACAATCACATTTCTTATTTATAAATCTGAGTCGAGAAGATGAAGAACCGCTTACCCTTGAAGACATTTCCATCCCAACAAAGAATCTTCCCCTGTTTCTACGCTCGAATAATGAACCTCGACGATTTCCTTTTCCTTTGCTCTAATACGCACACGATTTGCTTCGTTTGATGACGCAGAACATTGATTTACAAGGAAGAAGGGGAAGATCGAGTGTAATCTGAAGATTGGAGAGGAGAAGAAGAACACGATTTGCCCCTCATGTAACGAACCCTAATTTTCCTTTTCTTCCCCTTTTCGTTTCTGCCCCCACACATATATTTCAATATTCTTTTTTTTAAACTGTTTTTTCTTAAAAATTAACTATGGTTAAAAGTCAGAATATTCCGTTGGAATATTCTGACTTCCTCAACGTCAGTTAATATTTAAGGGGCGGATTGCAATTTTTTAAAAAGTTTGGGACGGAGTGCTATAAATTCAAACCTCAAGGGGCCTAGTGCAATTTACCCTTGAATTTTTTATTCTTATCCCAAAAGTAGAATTTGCCCTATTCCTAAACTGACTCTCTTCTATCCCGTTGTCATCCCTATTCTTAATATGATTAAATTTCAATATTATTTTTTAAAAATTATAATTTTATGAAATTTTATGACAATACTTTTTATTAATTAATTATTTTCCCGAATTTAAGGCCTAATTTTTAATAAGTTCTCGTTTAAAGTTTAAAGAGTAAAGACATAGAATCACCTTCGACCCTCATTTTTTCATCTTTCATTTTTAATATTTTTAAAAATAAAGTGAATATAAAAGTAATGTACAATGATATATTACAAATTAGTGATAAAAATAATAAATATTAAATAATTAATTATTGTTCTTGGTTTATTTTCAAAAAATATAATCTAGAAATAAAAAAAAATGTTTTATAGATTTCCAAAAAATGTGATCAAGAAATTTCCGGATCAACTAATCCAGAAGTTTGCGGATTATATATTTTTGGAAGGTCAATTTTGTCATTTTAAAAAAAGAATGTGGTGTCACTCCAAATGAGTGTAGCGGCAATATCACCCATCAAACCATAATTTTGTCTTATAAAATATTGTCAAACCAGACCTAATATGACGATAGACCCATAGTGATATTAGATATATAAATATAAATATTATTAAAATAATTAAATTAGAGTGACAATAGACATTTTAGAGTGAAAAATAAGCATTCCCAAAAATAAAAACAAGGCTGAGTCTCTCCGTCAGTCCTCATTTTGATTTACTTCAGCTCTCACGCCGGTTTGTGTGGCCACCGCCAGCAAGTCGTCATTCCACAGGTCAGACCTACGCTCATTTTCTTCCTCATTCATTCTTCTCCACGATTCAATTTTACGATCGGTTTGATTTTATTGTTGTTGAAAAAAAAAGGGTTAGATTTTATACGTGACTATGATTCTGCTTTGTGTTAATATTTAATTTGCTTGGAAATTGCAATAGCCAATGTTCTGATCTGGTATATATGATGAAGTGTGAATTTGATGTTGAAGGGTTGTGATGGATATAATATTTGAATTACAAGAGGAAGTGGAATTTGATTGCAAGTATAGCTCTTAATACCATTGGGACATTGCAAAGGGATGCCCCTCCTAATAGGATATCTCCAAATTACCCTGCAGAGGAAGGGTCAGAAAACACAAAACTGATGAGTGTTCATGTGAGTTGTCCAATCAAGATCAGACAGCAATTAGAATATAGCCTGTGTAAAGCCCTTTTCCCTTAATCCTTAGTATTATATATTTGGGAATGAAATTCTAACAAACATTAGTTATGTTCTTACACTGTTCCTGAATTCCAGGCTGAAAATGATTTAGTAGGACAAGAACTTCAGAAGCAATTCGAAGCTGCAGGTTATCTAAATCTTTTTCTTTGTACTTTCTATGTGGTTTCTATTATTCTGATTCAAACACAACTTATTATTATTTTTTTGGAGGCGCGATTTTCGTATTCAGCAAACAACATCCTTGACCTGCTAACATTCTCTGTGTTTTTTTGGCGTCAGAGAAGGAATTGAAAGAGGTTCGGAAGTTGTATACTCTAGCAACAGATAATTGTCTGAACTTGAAGAAACCTGCTGAGTGAAGAAAGTTTCATTTAGTTGCTTGTGTATATTTATTATTTAGTGGGAGAAAATAATAAGCACTTTGGTGTTGCTTGCCACAACCTCATGCCTTTTCTTACATGAAACATTAGTTTTTATATGTTGTGTATTGTACATGTCAAGCGTGTGATTTTTTGTATAAACTAGATCAACAGTGATATCATGCTGGTAACTAGTAATTATTTTGCTCTTCAAAAAACGACTAATTTCTTGAGCTTAATTGCATATTTGGTCACTCAGATAGGATCAATGTGTGATTTTAGTTATCTCATTTTTTTAGCACTTCCAGATTGTGAAACAATTATACATCAGCGTAATTCGATAAAATTCAAGGAAAAAAAAAAACACTGAAATAAGGATTAAAATTAAACGTTATAAAAACTTGTGAGATTAAAATCCTACGTAGAAGACCAATAGTGTAGTTAAGCTTTTCTCCCAATATCCTACCAAAATTATTGTATATGCATGTCTGCACTCTTATGATTGTTCATCTTCTTGTGATTGGTTTTGAGGATTTTTCCTGGAAACGTAATATTGAAGCTTCAACTCAAGTTTTTGGGCTATGATTTTTTTTTTTCTCTATTTTTTTTCTCAAGTACGTTGATCCAAAGACCACGCAGTAGGTGAGCAACAGTGCCAAAAAAATAATATAGTTATTGATATGGATAACGGGCTATAGAAAAAAAAATGGTTGCTTATGGGAACATCCATGATAACGAAAAGATCTTGTCCAACAAAGAAAAAAACCATAACCAAAAAAAAAAAAATTACAAATGATTCTAGACAAAAGTGATACGAATGATAAAGTGTGGTTACAAAAAGAAAGTAACTTCTAACATAAACTGAGACACTTTTAAAGGAAGAGATATAGTTTAACTTCTCGTTTCACCACCTCAGTTTACTTGCAATAGTGTTGCAAAATCTAAACCAAACCAAAGCTTAAACCCCTCTGAAATTAGGTTCTTGACACTTGACAGGGTTTTATCGAGGCTCTAAGATATAGCGGCGAGAAACTAGTAAGTTTATTTGGAGAGCGTTATAAAATTTTGAAGATGCAAATGACATCAATCATATCAATAGTTGTCCTGTTCATAAGGTTGATAAAGTTGAATTTGTATATCGATTTTGACCCATATCTTAGTGCATTGTTAGCAATAAATTCTTGAAAATAAGTATGGCCAATACTTTAAAGCCTCTTATGGCAGTTTTTTTTTTTTTTCCCTTTTTCAAACAAGTTTTATACCTGACTATAGTATTCATGAAAAAGTGTTAACCCAGGAGATGATTCAAAGTATAAGAAATGAGCGGAAGACATGGTTGTTTAGCTATCAAAGACAATTTGACCAAGATCTATTATAGGCTCAGATGGAACTTCATTTATGGTACTTTTATGGAGACTGGGATTTCTGAGTCCCTGGTGATTGTATTTTTTTTCTTTTACCTTCAGTGCAAACTAAATGTCTTATGTATTGATGATTGACGAGAAATTGTGTTCTCTCATGGTGGTAACTTGTTCTTCTAAGAAGTTGCATCATGTTCCGTTGCAACAAGAGGAACGTTACGGCATTGGGAACACTCACGTGGTGGTTACTGGGACCATGTTGGGCTAGCACCGGTTAAGGCAAGTCTTGTGGCATCGGTTGCTCTGCGTGATTCCATGGTCAAGTGGTTGGTGGGGTATTCAAACACTGAAAATATTCGTTGACAAAAAAAAAATGAAAGTATTCTTTGGTAACCAACTTCATAAAACAACCAGGTAGTACCTATACTCTAACAGTGAACATGTGCGAATCATATTAGAACTGCTAGTGCTATCTGTAAAATTCCCTAAAACTTAACTACAGTTAAACGAGATGTTTTTTTCTCAAGAATGTGGAACTAAGAAATATAGTAATAACTGGAATATCTAAAATACAATTTTCACTTCTAATAATTTGGCGATTTAATGCACTGATTTTTAAAGATTGCGAACAAAAAATAATAAAAAAAAGAAAGACAAAAAAGCATGTACGTCTAATCTAAAAACGCAAAATAACTCTAACACGAGTTATAATACCCACGTTCAACTTGAAACTACAAAATATATTTCTATGATCATTTACTGTACAGAGATTAAATTCAATGAAAATCAATATTTTAATTCAGAGACCTTACTATACACATCAACATCAGCAACCATGTTAACTAGTAAATTTATACATTTTTTTTATTTTTAAATTATCAACAGTCTAGAAAATAAATTCCGGGATGATAGCTTTATACCAAAAAAATGGGGTAATACCCATAACTAAATCTCAGTAATCTAAATAAATTTCAAAGCTCATTCCACTTATAATGTCATCCACACATCACTAACCAGATCATATTCATAAGCATTATCGAATATAGCACCTGCAATAGTACCAAATGACAAAGGTAAACTTATGATTCCAGTTTAAAAAAAAAACAAAGCACCAGGATCACAGGAACTTCCGAAATCATGTTTGACATTCAGACAGCAACATAGCCAAATTCAATTGAACTAAAACACACGTGTCGTAAGTCTAAACATCTTAAAAGCCAATGTGAAGGTTCATCCACTAAGCAAACCCCATTTTTAGTAAGTGTCTCTGAAAAAAATCAATTCTATAAAAAATACTAAGGTGTGGGATCAAATGATTTCCGGTTGAGAAAGTGTAAGATAAAGCATATGGAAAACAAATTCAATAAAATATTGAGTTAGCAGTTTCTGAAATAAGTAATTTGAGAACACACCATGCCAAGGATTGCAGATTTAGGTAATCTACTTATGTTACCACTTGAACACTATTCAAACTACGACAAAGGGTCTAGGCGTCTAGTGGTTTGGTTTCGAAACATTGCTTAAACCTGTAGCCGTTGGTTTGCAAGAGAGAAGAAGAGTCACCTGAAGAAAGAATTAGTGAATGTTAGCTTTGAGCGCATTCAAATGGGCGCAATTGTAGCGATCCTTCAGGAAACTCATGCATCCTAAATGGTTCCAAAAGCTCAAAGGGCCTGTAAAAAGAGCACATTCACTTAACTTAGATTGATTCCTTCTTGAAGCATTAAGAGAGAGACCAACTAAATTAAACATATCTATGTAACACAACTAGAGGAAAGCTGATCAGTATATCATGCCCAAATGGAGAACTGATCAACATTCACCTCGCTCAATAACTAAATCTATCTGGGTGACCCTTACAGGATAGAGTCGCGGTTACGAGATAATTTTTGTTGATTGTTCTCCATGGCATCCAACACGTCACCAGTTTCAGGTCCAGCTGAACCACCAGCCACAGAGGATGGAACAGGAGCATTTGGAGTCCATATCTAAAATAATGCACAACCATAAATCTTCAGGAAATGAAGTTTTTATTCAACCCAATAGTTATGAAATGCATCATGGAATCATCACCCTCACCTTTATTGTGCTATCAATCCCACTGGTTGCCACAACAAAATCAAATGGATGACATTGTACACAATTTACCACTATAAGAGAAACAAACTATTAGCTTCAGGCAAGACAACCACAAATATTAAATCCCAAAACCTAAAAAACCATTTTACCAGATTGATCTCCATTCAACATTTTTATGAGTCTACCTGTCCGCTTTTCCCAAATAAACCACCTACCATCATCACTTCCACTGGCAACAAATTCACCTACAAATAAAGTGAGGCAATCTCCAGTCAAAATTTAAACTGAGGGATCAACGGTCAACTTGAACACATCATTTATCTTTTGAAAGATGAATAATCAAAATGTAGAGATTTATCAAGCTAGTAATAAAAAATAATACACGCCAAAGAGATATAATGGAAGCTTATTTCCCTGCTGGCTATGCATATAACATCTGAACCATCGCTTTTCTTCTCTAGAGAAGATATTGGAAATCAAAGTAAAAGAAAAAACTCGAATAAAATTCATCTACTTCAAGGAGATCTGTACTGTGCAAATGTCATCATTGGTATTTAATTGATTAAAGCCAATTGTACTATACATGTCTCCTTAGCAAAACTCCAACAAATCAATACCATGTGAAAATAGTAAAGCAATGGGGAGACAGGATAAAATATCTCAATTTCACAATGTGTTCAGTATATAATTTTTTTTCAGCCGATTCAGAAATTAGAAAAGGATGTATTAAGTAGCAAACCTCTTTGACCAAGAAAACTAGCTTGTTTTATATCAGTCCCAACATTGCAGTGGCCAATAAATCTTTGTTTCATATCAATAGCTGCTTCAGGCTGCATGATTAACAATAGACTAAATTATCCCACAAATAATTTATTATTACTTAGCAAAAAAATATCATGACCAAGAAATGAAGACTTCAACCAAAGCAATCAAAAGGGACTATTAATATTAGTCATGACTTCAGGATAGCAGCATGGACCCCAAAACCGGTGTAGCAAGATGGCTACAGCCAAAAGATCATATACGCGTTTGGAGCTAAAAATACAAACCTTTTTTTTTGTAAAAAAATATTTATTACATTGGAAATATAAAATCATTTAAACATTTTTCTTCCCAATAAAGACATTCCTATTTTCGGGTCCATATCCTCACCTCTAAGGGCTACAATTAACAAAACCCATAATAATTCATTATTTGATATTTAAAATATACACCTATAAATGCTTAAAATTTGAAAAGAAAAATAAAAATAAAAGATATATTACTGATGAATAATCAAATGTCATATTTATTTAACCTATAACTAAAAGGAGCAAAGTCAGAAGAGGGGGGTGGGGGTGATTGATCCATGATAAAGGTTCAACAAGCTCTATGTTGGCTGTTGAGAGACTAACATAACCCTCCTCCTTTATCCGAGCTTGGGACCGGCTATTGGAGGGGAATAATAATTTTTTTGGAACCAATAGAAGAGAAGCACAATAAACATCAAATGAAGCCAGTACAAAACCGAAGAATGAATTTAAAAGAAACGATAAAATTTCAGATGGTCAGGTTGATGAGGAAGCAATAATAAGAATAAATTTCAGGGATAACAAAATAAACCTGATAAGATGCTCTACTGTTCTGTGATGATGAAGGTGATTCAGATAAGGCATTTGCACCAGCATTTTCTTCAGAGTCACCCCTTCGATGAATTCTAAGATTTAAACTCCCGTGAAGAATATTTGGTTCAGGATCATGTCCCTCATCACCAGACATTGATGTTTCAAAGTCCAACTCTAATTCCTCATCATAATCAGAATCATCTCTCTCTGACCTTGGACCATCTTGTGAAGCATCACTATTAGCCTCAGAACGATACAGTATGTCACTTAATGATAATATTCGTCCACCCCGACTGTCAAACCTTGATGCTCCATCATTTTTCTTATTATTTTTTTCAGCTTCAGCTGTTAAATAAAAAACCAGTTAGATCAACATAAAACCAAAACAAAAAGAAATATCATGTAATTTTCTAACAGCATAAAAGACAACATTCAGAAATCAGTTAAATTTTTAATATCAAATATTAGCAGTCATGGCAGCGTAGTAATTTTTAAATACTCTAATATCAATAGCCAACATAAGAGAAAATGGGGCAATTTTCAGGGAGCACGTGGGGGCACCAACTTCTTTAGGGGTTAAGGCTATGATATGATATTATGGTCTCGGATCAATCAAACCTTGTTGCTTAAGTAGGCATTTTGACCAGGTTTACTAACAAAGGCAACGAAGCATAAACTATTATGCCTAGATAATATTATACTTAGCTAATATAATTTAGTCTAGGTGACTGCAATAGAAACTGGATCAGTCAAAGTACGAGAAACAAAAATGTCCCTGAAATCTTTTATTGAATTGCCCCCACAGACTTGACTCTGATCACAGAGGAGGTAAGAAATATAGGATACAGAAAGAACCCATTACTGTGAAGGCAAGTGTCAAAAGTACCAGTGGTATTCAGGTTCCATTCCTTCTAACATGAACCTTGTTGATTGACAGTCTAAACTCTGAAGATAAAACCAGCAGCTAGTATGGCAGTTTCTTATGCTTCAACAATTCTATAACTACCTTTTTTTTTTATCAGCCAATTCTATAACTACTTATCATGGGCAGTTTTCTTCAACTGCTATTTCATATTTCAGTATGCATATTAACTAGTTTGCAGTAAAATAAAAGATTATACAGAAATTTTCAGAGAAGTTATTGGGTACATTTGACCCTTAGAGATGGTTGAATTATCTCTAACAAGCCTAAGCTTGGCACGAAAAAGAGGACGCGTAGGAAGAATTCGCAAGCTTCATCAACAAGAAAAACTACTGACGAATTTGTACATAGATCCAGATATGAAAACCATCTACTCCATACCTAAAGCAATATCCTTCTTCACATTCTCCACTCTTTCTGCCACTTCAGATTTGGATGGGGCTATTGAGTGGGCAGCAACAGCAAAGTTCAAAGCTTCTTCGTGTCTACCTAACTGCAATAAGATAGTATTTGGAATTAAGTATTAGTGAGCTAAAAAACTGAATGAACAGGTTCTGTTACCAAGGAGTATGACTGATGAATCAGAAAAACACATTATATCTCAAACTCTCCTAATTAAAGCTAATTGAAATCCTATACAAGTATTCCCTTCCATCAAGATCTTATCAAGCTAGGCATGCTGGACATAATACCTTACATTATTCTTTTCTTCAAACAACTTTTCACAATTGTGCTTCTAAACTCCAATCCTAGCCAGACATAATGTGGATTCGAGATGATTCCAATGTTAAAACCCACTTTTAATTAAAGTTTTACATTGCCTCCCCATCCAAATCTATATGATTGTGTAGCAAGAGAGAGAAACAAAGAAAATTTTCAAATAAAAAACTAAAACAATGCCTGCATTATCAACTTCATCCGGGAGTGAATCCCCATCTTTTTTCATTTTTTGAAACTATTGTTTCAATCAAACAAAAAATTATATAACTCCGATCATTTATACTATTTTCAAATGAGGCTTAATGCAATGAGAGTCAAAAACCAGCATGTAACATTGTTCAAGAAAGATTCAAAGTGAACGCATTCCAAAAATGCAGTTCATGCAATCAAATTACCTGTGACAATGCTTCAGACATATGGTAAAGTGCTTTATAGGAGGAATTATCAATTCTTCTAGCAGCATAGCAGTCTCTTATAGCCATGTGAGCATCATTTTTCCACTTCCTCTGGATAAGAGTAGGAATTTCAGAAAAACGTTCCATACAACTCAAAAAAAAATAAAAATCCCAGAACTGAAAACAGGATGCTAAGACCCTGTATTAAGAACCTTGAGAAACAGTGCAGCACGAGTGCAAAAACATTCATGTTTTAAAGCAGGCCCAATAATGTGACTGTAGCCAGTCAAAACCTCATTACAAGCCTCGATTCCATAGTAGGGTGTCCCCTCGTTCAGTGACTTCTTAGCATATTTTATTAATTTCCTGCACTTGTCAAGCTGTAAAACCCATTCATCAACAGAACACTAAGCAGACTAAAGTAATATGTCTTGGTTACACCACAGAATTACAGCAAATCATTGATAACATATTCCTGAAGTTAATAATAATCATTAAATTAAGAAAAAAATCATACACTACATACCTTTGAAGCAATGTTTTCTTTTATAGGAAAACCATTTGGAAAGCCAGCAGACACAAAAGGCTGCAATTCTACGCCATTAATTGCTGAAGAATAAGTCATCAGCTTTGAAACATCTCCCGAGGTATATTGCATCTCATTCACTCCAGCTGCACAGAAAAATAATAAGCATGGTTGTTAAACTCTCGAGTCAACTCGTAAAATCCTGAGAGTTTACGAATTCAGGTAAACGAGTTAAATTGATCTGAAACTCTTTTTCTTGATAGTCTCTACACAAACTCTTATAGAATTGCAAGTTCACAATCGAGTCAACCATTTTAACTTTTGCATCAAAACCTATCTCTGTATTGCAAAACAAATCATTTATTGCTTCACCATCAACACATTATTCTATGTCAAATGGGAACCCAACACAGATCAGATATCTTTTACTGTGTCATGACCAGAAAGTTGATAGAGTATGTACCATCTGAACACCATACTCAAAACCAGACATAACTTAATTAGACAGTTCATCAAATAAAATTAGTCAGTAGATCAAGAAAATAATACTACTTACTAGAGGGAATTACTCTAGGAATAAAAAATATAGGAACCACATGAAAGAAAAAATTAAGAAAAAAGGAAAATTTACTATCGAAGCTTCATTGTTTTGTATAGTTTCAACATCTAACAAACCTTTTGTAATCCAACAATTAATTATTTTTCACAGTCACCCAATACATCAAACAGTAAGAAAAAAATTACTATTGGTGACAGATAAATAAATGAGAAACAAGGTTCAATGCTGAACACTTTACCATGATCTACATTCATCAAGTAAACATGCTCTCCACTATAGCTGAGGAGAACCTCAGATCCATCAGGACTGAATGTCACATGAGTTAAATGCAAACTCGGATGTCCCTGAAGAAAGCAAGACACAATGTGAAGGACAGCGAAATGTACCACTCCCGGGTAGGAGGAGGCTGTTTTCAAAATTTGAACCATGATTACGAAAGACACAAGGCAGCAACCTTTTCATTGCACCAAGGCTCACCCAACACTTTATACTAATAGATTAAAAAAATGAAAACATAAAAACTTCAAAAGCGGATAGATCAGTAAAGGACTAACACGATCAGAAAGATGCATTGGACAGAAGTAATTAACACAAGGAGGTGGAGACATTCTTTTCCGACAATAGCTCAGAGGTGGTAGCATCCTTCTATCATATAAACGTGCAAAGGCATCACTGCAAAAATATATATATATAAATGAAGTCTAAAGCTCCGTTTGAAATAGAAAAATGAATTAAATAACATATAGCATCAGAAGAAACATTTACCTCCCACCAACAAGGAGTAAATGTGGTCTAGTTGGACAGATATCACAAGATTTTAGAGCAAGGACTTGTTTAGGTGGATCTGCAAGGGACCTTTTAGCTCCACTCCGTAAGTCAAGCTGACATTAAGCATTAAACAAATTAAATCACAAATGATTCCAATCATAGAAAACAGTCATATTTCACCATCTTCCTGAGGATTCAGGCAAGGACATACATAACAAAGATGCAACCAAAATGTCAAGCATAGAGTTGTTCATCATCATTGATTTCCTTTTTAGATGAGTGAGGCATAATAATAAATAACCAGTGAACAGTTTTAAAAATGAGAAAATATCATCCAAACAAAAACTGCTACGTGAACAATCAAATGAAATGTTTGAAAAAAAATTTTTCCCTCTCTCCATCCATAAGCAAATTTCCAATTAGAGTAAGAACTAAGAAATGCATATTTAATACAAAAGGAAACAATTTTTTATGCAGATAAAAAAAATAACATAACAGATTTCATCACAGATTACATCCAACATTTTTTCCCACCAAAAAATACGATCCAGTATATTCTGACCTTCCTTGTTAAACTATAGACTATAGAGATAGGATTATAATTGACACATGACCAATAAACATCTACTGAAAAAGCTTACCAATTAGATAAACATGCCTAATGTGCTGGATGCCACGGTAGATACTCTAGTATAGCAGAAAAACTAATTTTCAACAAAACAACCAGTGCTTTTATTGGTAACTTCAAATATTACAAATTAAAATTCAGTATTTCATAACTCAGATATTCAATCCAACTCCATATGTTCATTCTTATGCCAAACAAAATTCAATTGAATTCAAAGCCAATAAGTAGAAATGACTAAAGTTAATTTAAATCACGTACTAGAATATTTCGACACTCTTGTTGTGAAGATCCTGCCGGAGGACAAGAGGTACCTTCCCGAAAGTCATGCTGTCTTAGGGTCCCATCTTCACTGGCACTCCATACCACATTGGGGTTCCCATTTTCAACCTGCAAAATAGGATCACAAACTTACATGATACAGCATAAATCAGATATTCTGCATAAATTTTGTAGGATTTTTCTTAGACCACATAACTTACAGCCAATTTCTTGACTCTTCGAGTGTGGCATTGGTAAAGTGCTAATGGAGCAATGGCAGTGTCACTAAATCCCCTCCCATTCAAGCGAGACAAATTAAACAACCGCACCTGGCAAAATGAAAAAAAATGAATGAAACAAGGCGATTGAGATCACATTAGAAACTAAAAACACAGGAAGGATGCATTACTTCAGCATCTCCAGCTCCAGAGACTACAAGCTCATCAGAAGTTTCCGGTATAAATTTGGTACAGAATATATTTGTAGAATGTCCGGTGTCAATTGAATGCAGAAGTTTTTGACCAGAATAGCTCCAGATGTTGATCTGCAATATTTCATGAAAAGAAAGAAAGAAAAAAATTCAATGCCTGCTGCTGCTATAGAAGTCCAAGTGGACATTACAAAGCTGAAATAGTCTGCCGTATCAATCTGTTGAGACTTGAAATTGATCACACCACAAAAGTCATGCTTAATAATTTTACTTACGAAACAGGTAAGACCCACACCAACATAAAAAAAATATATTCACACTTTCTCAGTACTCTGATGGTTCTTCATCATCACTACTTCGTTCGAATATCCATTTCAATTCCAAGTCAAGAGAGAATGTTACAATTTAAACAAGAAAAATCTATATGCGATAGTATATTCAATAGTTTAATGGATCCAAAGACATATTTAAGTTCATCTCTCATATATTTGAATTCTAACAAGATGTTTTCCCAAAATCAATATCCCATTTTTCGACATCTTTTCTCTGTTTTACATCCAAGCCAGCATGCAGTATGTTGTGAGATTAAGGTACATATGACAAATAAAGAAAATTGTCGTACCCGTGTATCATCTGATCCAGATATCAATAATGAACCTTTGGAATTCCAAGCTATTGCATTAACGCAGCCAAGGTGACCCTGTTAAAATCATGAGCAAAGGATACCTCAAATAAATAAATGTAAAATATAATATCAAATACTTCTCATGGACATAATACTTAAGGACGGATGATCTGACATAATAGTCATAACACAGAACAATTGCGGCAGGAATGTGATTATCTACTCTAAGAAGTGTATAATCTTATTCAAAGCTCTTAAAAAAAACATTTATTATAATTCATTTCAACATGCTTACTAAAGCCACCGAAACCAATATGCACACACCACAGCAAGATTACCATAATATGTGAAGAGTGAACACAGCAGTTTAGCACAAATATATATGATGAATGTTTTGGAAGAACATCCCAACATAGTTCCGTGATATACTAGTAACTTTATGCCTGTTACAAACCTCTAGCTCCCTTTCTTGAGAAAGCCTCCGAATCAAGGATGAGTGTGTCTGCAAACTACGATTAACATCCTAAACAAAACAGAGAAAAAAATTTCTTAGTCAAAATCATGCCACGCTACGGAAAAATTCACTGGCTAAAACTAGAGCATGTTTAGTAATTATCATACAGTATGAAGGAATTCGCAAGCTAATCGTGAATTATTAAACCGTTTAGAGTTTCAAGAAACCATTTAGGAAATAAAAGGAAGAAGAGTACTAGGCTAGAGTGAAGGTATCGGGAGTCGAGAATCTGGTGAATGTTGCCGTCGCGAAAAGGAACGGAATCCATTGCTGAAGAGGAGAAGCTCTCAGAAATCAAGTAGACAGCTCGATCACCGTGCCGGGAATGTCATCAATTGCAAAGCTGAGGCGGTTATATCTTCCGTCCGTCGCATACACTTCCTCCTTCGTTCCCCTTCTCTTCTCTTCTCAATTATTCTTCTTATTGTTTCTTATAAATAAATTAATAAAATGGCTAAAATATGTTTATGTCACTCTAAATACTATAAAATTGTCCTCTAAAATAAAAAGTTCCTTATGTACTCTGAAAAAAAGAAAGAGAAATTGTTTTCATTTGACTAAACGGAAATATGGATGGGTGGTATCTCAATTTAATCTCTAATTAATACGCTTATTACTTTTGATCTTTTTTACCGGAGATAAAAAGAGAATTTTTGAGTAATATTTAATTCAACTTTTTTCTACTCATTTAATTTTAATAAGTATCATTTATTTTTTAAAAAGTAAATGCTAAGTGAGAGATAAATGACACTTGTCAAAATTAAGTGGTAGGAGGATTAGTAAAAAGATTTAGTAGGAGGATTAAACATTTTTTATTTTTTAAACCATTTTATAAGTGACTTTATGAATTTTCTAGGCTTTTAATTACTAAGAAATGGTAAAAATACTTTATTACTCTCAATTTATTATGAGCACTCATAATTTTCCATACAATTAGATGTATTAACTACATTGATATTTTAATAATTTTCTCACATCATTAATTAAAAATAACATCACTTATTATGTTTTATTGGTATGTGTACAACATGTCCAATGTTACTAATAAAAAGGATATGCTAAATTTCCGGGGATCAGCGCCAACCACACACCACGAATGTGATTAGTCTCATCCTAAGGGTGGGAAAACTCGTAGTTATTAAAAAAAATAAAATAAATCAATTATTTGTAAAGACCAAAAATTACTTTTTATTGTAAAGGAATTAAGCTGAACTGTTTTAATACTCCCTCCATCCCATAATATAAGCCCCAACTACCAAAATGTCTTGTCCTATAATATAAGCACCCACACATAAAATAAGAAAATTTATTGTGATTTTTTAACTTTCAAAGTCATTCAACTAATAGAAAAAAATTGTGTTTAAATTTAATTGGTGTAACATCTAAATAGTTTACTTAATACTTTAAATTCTAATAATTTAACCACTTTTCTTAAACTGTGTGAAATGTTAGTTGGGACTTATATTATGAGACAGATGGAGTATTTAAAAAGATCATTAATAAATAGTCTTTCTATCCCTAAATGCAAGACTTTCTAAAAAAAAAAAATTATCCCTTTTTATAAGACTCTCTTACAAATTTTGTGCCAAAGTAAAGATTTTTTTACTCAAATATCCTTAACATTTAATAATACCCAAAAAAGTTAGAATCATTAATTAAGTGAAAAGAGAATGGAGTTATGAATTTTAATAAAATAAAATGGGTATTTTTGGAAGCTAATACAAAATTTTAAACATAATTAATGAGTTTAATTATACTCCTTAATTCTCGTGTATTTTTTGTTAAAAGGTCTTATATTTAGAGACGGAGGGAGTAATATATAAACTCCATTAAAAAAATTATTAAGTCAACTATTTTAATATTACTATTTTCCTTTTATTGTCATAGTAGATAGTAGAAGTTTAATATTTTTTTTTATAATAGAAGACTAATCATTTAACTATAGATTAATTTGTAATTCTTGGGTTTTTTTTGGTTTCAAGTCATAGTTTTTCTAGTCAGGTCAAGTTGTGTTTGTACCATTATACATTTATTATAACACTTTTATTAATTTAATTACATATGTGATAATATGAGATTATAGCTTTTAAGAGATTTTTAGATTGTTTGACAAACTGCAAAATTTAAGTTATTAACCGAAATATTTTAGCTTATACACATAAGTTTTGCAAAGCTATTTAAGATAATTTTTAATTTTTAAAAATAGGTTATTAATATTTTTTTAAAATTATCCTTATTAATTTTTAAAACTCATAAATTATCTTATCATTACCTTACTAATAATATTATATATTTTTTTATATTATTAAACGTAATTCAATTAGTTATATAACTGATTTTATCGAAGAATTCTAATTTATACTAATAATTTATACTAATTAAACTATACAACTATAATGACATTGTCATAATCTTACAGTTTTGATCCAACTCCATATTCAAAAACTAAAAATTAATTGTTTTTAACTTAATTTTTAGACATAAGTCATTTAAGTTCTTATTTAACTCATTTAACTTTTTTAAATTATTCCGCTTAAATTAAAGTAATAAGATAACAAAACTTATGCAAAGAATGAGCTTTGTTATGGTGATTGAAGGAGTGCAGCGGTTCTATGTAGCGTGATATGTAAGCGCCCTTCATCATTGTACTACCGGTGGATGATCGGCTGTGATATGTTTCTGTTTGAGGTTTCAAAACACAGTTTAATTAAGTATTTTTATAATAAAAAAATATTTTACATATATTTATTAGGATGTATAATTTATTTATTTTATTAATTTTTTAATATTAAAAATTAAAAAGTAAAACAAGAAGCTTGATTTGATATATGTTAACCGTTAAATAAATTATAAATGAATTGCACATCTTAATAGATGTATATAAATTATTATTATTTATAAGTTATAATAAATTTTGAAGTGAGTTTATTTATAAATAAAATTATAAATTTTATTTAAATAAATTAAAAATAATTTAACAACTTATTAAGACCTATAATTTATTTTTATAATTTAATCAATAACCCGGCATTTGAGCTATTCCTTCTGTTTTTAAATATAAGCAAATTTTTTCACAATATTATCTTTTTTAAATATAAGCAAATCTAACTATTTTTACTTGAATTTAATAAAAATTTATCTATTATACCCTCACTCATCTCACTCTCTCATTTATTATAGTGGTTTTGAAGAGAAGAGAGGGTAATTTAAGAAAACAAATTGACTTTTTGATAGATTCAAAAAAAATTAAATGAGGCTAACTAATTTTCTTAAAGGGTGTGAGTTAGGTAATTTTTGCTTATAATCGAAAACGAAGGGAGTATGTATTATGTCATGTGACGCTATTCCTGTTTCGTGCATGTTACAGTTTAGTTGGATCAAGCATCAAGTTCAATGGGTGATTATAAGGTAGTCACCCTAAGATGGGGACTACCGTAGTCTCTTTGTTATTTATACCACTAAATGTAGTGAATTTTACCAATTTTGGATTGACAGTTTATATAATGTAGATTAACTATATAAAAATTTAGTCAGTTTAAAAACTGTTTGATACTTCATCGGGTTGGTTTTTTTTCTGGTCGTATAATAAAATATTTGCGGTTAGATTACGTACTTGCAAATTTTAAAAAAATTTGAAATTTTACATAGTTAATCTACAGTATATAAACTTTTAATCTAACTATTGAATTGGTGAAAAAAATTTTAGAAATAAGAAGGGATTATGGTAGTTCCCATTTAGGGTAGCTACCCTATACAAACCCCAAGTTCAATAGCCTCGAAAGACACCAAACTCTAAGGCTTCACTATAAATGCATTTGGCGCAAGTATGAAACTTTTTACTACGTTCATTCCTAATTAAAGTCCCTGAAAAAATATTACACAAGTTGAGAAAAATATTACATCTATAAAATTCATTGATATTTTAAAAAGTTACTATAAATATTTAATTTTATTCTTATTTAAAATTTATTGATTTATTAATTAGGAATATAAAAGAAAAATTATAATAATTATCCTAATTTTTTATATTATAATAGAAACTTATAAAAAGAAACACAGGACTTATATTTAAGAACGGTGATAGTATTGAATACACGTACTCTTACACCAACCGGCCCATAAATCCTCTATCGTTTGTCGTCACTATAGAACCAGCCCAATAACTGTCCCAAAATATAGCGCAATACTTACTCTACGAGAAAACATCACATAAAGATGAACTTTTAACCCAAAAAAACAAATGAAATCTCGTTGAACAAAAAGGAAATCTTATTTTACAAAAAGAAAAAAAGATTGAATTATTAAAAAAAAACGAAAGTGTTCTTTTATCAACTTGTGACATTCCAGAAAATCAAGTTAGGAATCTAATTTTTTGAAATAATGAAAAAATTCTTTTTATTTTGCTATTAATGAAAAATTTCTTTAGAATTTGATTTTTGAATGTGACAAAAATAAAAATAATGGCATTAGCGAAAATACAGTGCAAATAGCGATTAACAGGCAATTAGCCTATCATAGTATAATTCATAAGTTGTTTATCTTTTCCTGACTTGGGCTTTTGGGCCTTGGTCCTTTAATTATGATTTTTTGAACCACCCCCCCCAAAAAAAACACTTATTTTCTTTGCTTAAAACAATGAAATGAGTCAAATGACCCAATTGTTTCTTTAGAATAAGATAAATACGATTTATTTCTTTAAGTATTCTCTGAGTCATGAAAACTTTCTTGTCTTAAATTGAGGCACATCCTATCTCAAAGTCCTTTTTTTTCATAGAAAAGTACTGGAAATTAAATCTAAATATCCACACACGCATGTTTTCAGGTACTTACTCTAAAGTCCTTTAACTCTTATAAGACGCGTAATCCCAGCACATATGTTAGTCAATTGCTTAAAAAAATAATAAATTGAATCATACGTTTTTTGTTATGAAATTCTCTTCATCCTCAAAATTTTAGTTTTTAGTTGAAAATCGGTTTTTTTAAAAAAAAAATTAATAATTTTATATTAATTACTCACACTTTTTTCATAATCATAATATTTTAATGTTTCTACTTTTTGAATTTGGAAAAATGATCATAGTATATGCCAAACACACATGGAATGGAATATGTGTAAGTAAACAAGGAGTGAGATTACCAACAAAAGCCTTACCCTGTGTGTAAAATTGATTTTGCTGTAACAAACTAACCTATTTTAATTATGTAAACTAAAAGGTAATGAAAAAGAAAAAGACCGTTGGCTCTTTTGATCGTTGGAAAAAATATATATCATTGATAATAAGATGAGAGAGTTGAACCCAAAAAAATAAAATAAAACAAAACAAAAGAGGCTAACAGTAAACCCAAGGGTTGACTTAGCGGTATAAGGTCCTGCTAAGTTCATAGAGGGACGATCTACGAGATTAGTCTCATTGTAAAGGTGAGTAAACCCGTAGTTATAAAAAAAAAAAAAATAGACAGAGAAAATATCAATAGAAAAGCCGAAGCGCTGTAGCTGCATTGACAATTTTCCGTAAATTAAGTTGACCTGAAAATGTCTGAGCAGAGCACAATACCAAATTCTAACGACTTGTTTATGGGTGCAATTATATGACCCATGTGGATGGACACCATGTCTAAAAATTAAAGAATACTTTCGACTTTGTTTAGGGAATTTGACAAATATAAATATCAATAGAGACAGAGATATAACCAGACTTTTTTCCGGGCAAAAAAAAAAAATAGTCAGAGGGTGGTGTGTGGTAAGTGATGGCTGTGCATTTGTCTCCTTGTATATTTCCCATGACCTTATCTTCATCACACTCGTTACTAAACTCACTACACTTTGCTCATGGTCTAAAACTCTGTAGTTTAAAAAATTATTCATCCGGGTTCTAGAATTAATTTCAAAATAGATTTTAGAATGAGCAAGCAAAAAATTGAATTACCGAAGTCTAGAATCCATTTGTTCGAAGTTAAACCATAAAATGGTGATGATAGTGACACCCTTCCTCAATTCCTTAGCCACCACAAAAATCACTAATGGAGACGTTATGCTGAATGTGAAGCACGCCTCCTTATGAGAAATGATGTGCTAGTGGATCCACATCCACAATAACTAAAACTAGATCATATGCTAATGACGAGAATGATGCTGGATCCAAATTCGAATTCTTAGTGCATGTATGCCAACAATAATAAATTAGATGTTGACTAAAGGAAACTGTGATTTTGTTTTTTTCAAAAAAAAAAAAAAACTAAGAATCAACGTTCTGTCATCCACTGAAAATGAGAAAAGAAAGGCACGTAGGTTCTACTACTACTAACATGCTTCTCCAAGAAATGGTAGGCTTCCAATGGTAGTGTAGAAGGATCAATGAAGTTCCAATTAAACACTGTTCAAGATTCTTTCTTCTGTTTGACACCTACTACCCATGACTAATGTAGTGACTACAATTCACCACTAAACCACGCTCGCTCTTAACTCACGCACACATAAATGCAATCCTTCCTTCCCCCTAATAATTCAACGCTGTGGTCCCCTCCACCCTTCTCATCTCATCCAAATAAGAATAGAGAACTAGAGTCTAGAGATGTAATTTTAAAAAAACAAACACATCACTCTCTCATAGCATAAAATGTGTGCATGCGAAGTACATACATAAGCAAAAAGACAACAGTAGCACCATCCACAACCAAACAGGATACCATCATCCCATTTCCATACATCAATTACATAAATATAGTATTGCACTAATCAAACACAAAATAATACAATTTCCCATCGGCGAGCTGAGTAGAGATTTATGAATGAGTGTGCCATGGCAACCACGCCACAGTTACCTCAACCTCTCATAGCTAGTGAAAATTTAGTTCCGTCTGAGAAAAAGGCAAAATTCCCCCTCCCCTCCAATAAAAATGACAAAACATGACTAGGATACAAAAAGAGGAATTAAGTTTGGGTCCCATATTGACCAAGAGGCCTGCACTTATTGTTGGGGTCCTTATCTTGAATAACCAGCCTCCTCAATTAAAAGAGATACACAACCCATGCTCTGGTGTGAATCATACTTACTCTGAATCAGAGTCAAAAGACTTTAATTTACAAACTGAACATACCAGCTGATTTCCAAGTTGCAACTCAATCACAGAGGAAAGGCTTCAGAAGAGGGGTGTTAACTTAAGACAACTATATTCATTTCACAGGTAACACTTTGTTGAGCACAACTTCCACTCCATAACACAACCACTGCCTTGTTTATTCTGCAAACTTCATTAACAACCAGCAACAGACCAGAACTTACAATATAAATAAACTACCTAGGTATGATAACTGATAACTAATGACAGTCTAGCTGAGAATTCAGAATTCTCGTACTTGGACAGCATCAAGTCCAAGCGCTTTAGCCTTGTCTTTCAAGGATTTCAAGCAATGTATGGCATCGTCAAGAAGTGAGACTGGATCCTTATCCTTCCCGCCAGGAATTATGCTCTGCAGAACGCTCAAGACATCTCGTATCTTCTCCTTTCTCATCTTCTTACTACCTGATCCTTTATAGTTGCCACTAGAACATCTTGATTCTGAGTCGTCTCCAACGGCAAAGGATTTGTTCAGTTTAAGGGAAGTGGTTGTATCCATGAGTTGTACGTTCTCATAATAACCATCCAATAGCTTCCTCTTCTTGGAATTCCCAGCAGAGCTCGCAACTTCTTCTGCGGTTCCCTTAAAGCTTTCATGGTCATCGTGAGTGGTCATTGCACTGGGAGAATGCCCTGTGCTAGTAACTTCATCATCATCGACATCCTCAGAAGAATAACCATCAGTGTCCGAGTATAGTAACGCATTGATTTCTTCCGTGTCTTCGTGCATCTCACTTTCAGTGTCAATTCCCAGATTCTCGTCAACTTTATTATCAGCCAAAGTTGGCTCAGATGCATAATTCAAATTCAGTTCTCTTTTAAAAGAAGTTCCACTCCCATTCAAATAGTTAGCACCATGCAATTTTGAATGCCAAGAAGCTAGGCACTCATCAGGATTCCCAAATCTAGAACTATAGACAACGGTTGTTTGACCACCCGTCTGGTCAACAACAAGAAATTGCTTCTGACGAGAGCTTGATTCACAATAGTTAGCAATTCTGTCCCTAAAATCTTTCACAGAGTCTGCAAGTGGTTTTTCCTCGGTAGCAAAGTTTAGAGCAGGAGCGAGGGGTTTTCCCCTAGTAGCAAAGTTTGGAGCAGGAGTGAATCCCTGTCGAAAGCGAGGCAAACAATAAAACCAACCGTGTGGTTCATTTAAAGGTCCTAGCTGCAATTGAGGTGGTGCAGTAGAGGACAACAAAGCTGGCATTGTCCCATTGATTGAGACCATATTGGCGCCAGGTTTTGTAACTGCAGAAAAACCGCGTTGCTTCCCCTCATCAAGGGGACTAAAATTCGATGATTGCCATCCAAATTGCAAATGCGGCATCCAAGTTTTACAATCTTCTCCCATTCAATCAGAGCAATCACCTAGAATTTAGATAAACACATACCATGAAATCAATATCAATAATAAATAACATAGAAGACATTGTTAAATGAATAATAAATATTAACAATATAGAATATACCTCAAGGAAAACGATTCCAACTCAAGAGCTAACTTTTACAGAAGTCTCTTTGACAAACAAGGAAAACAACAAAAAAACGCCAGCTTAACCCACCCAAACGGAGCAAGGCAAAACAATTACGTGACAGGTTTAAGCAAATGACGGAAGTATTCAGCCTGAAGATATGCCCAAAGAAAAAACAAATTAACATTTGATCATTTGATAAATTGGTTTGTAAATCATGACATGTGCACAACTGAAACGTGAATCAAGTACCTGGCATTCTCTGAGAGGTTGAAAGCATGCTATGACTCTAACTATAATGGTTGAACTACCAGAAGAACCACTCTCATGTTTCAATGCCCGAAATCTCGTTTGACTCGCTGCTTGGCACACCATAACTACTTCTCCAACCCACTTCAATTCAAGATACAAGAACCACAATCTTCCTGAGGACAACTAATCTGAACACTTCCACGCCAGTAGTGCAGGATTTGAATTTGGATGAAGTAAAACAATGCTCAAAGTTCAATTACTAAAGAGACTCGTACAACTAACACTCCTAGAGAGAAAATGCTAATTAATATTTAATGCTACCTAAAATCCTGAATAGATTTTTTTTGGAAGATTTTGCTACCCTTCAGCTGATCTGACGGACGTAGCAGGGAAGAATAACAAGGAAATTGGATCCCGTGGAAATAATGCAAGAGAAGCTAAGAAAGTTTTAGATCAGAAGAGACAGATTACAGAATCACTTTGCAATACAGATTCAAGGAGATCCCTTTGCGGAACACATCAACAGATAGACTTAGCAACCACCGCATGCTGCTGTAACTAAGAGAAAGCCACCACGTCTCCTTTTCACACCCTGCACAATGTAACTTCAACGTCAGGATCAGGAATGATATCCGAATTTCAATTTCCAGCGCAATTACAAGTATATTACCTAGTTTTACAACAAAATAAAAGCAAAAAAACTACATAAGGATTAAATGATTTGATGAATCCCGAACCTTCCAGGTAGGATTGATTAATCACGGGAGTGCAAGTCAGCTAGCTAAATAGAGCAAGCATCAGTATGTTTTGAAATTATAACTAAAGTTGGAAGAAAACATGAAGGAAAACCTTGAAAATGAATGAATCCGAAGGTGAAGAGGGAAAATCATCCGAGAAATGATTAAATATTATTAAAAAATCCAGTGAGAGAGGATTAGCGAAAAAATAGAAGAAATGCATAGAATGAAGAAGATGAACTTACAAGATGTGAGAGAGAAAAGAGATGGAAATGGGAAGAGAATCCCGAAACGGAAAAGTTGAGCAGAGAGAGAGAAGAAGGATGAAGAAGAAGAAGAAGCGTGAATGGGTAGAGTCAAAGTGGAAACTCGAAGCCTGAAGGATAGCACGGGAGTTGAATTATATAGATGATGCATTGACATATATGCCCTTGATTGAAGTGCATCAATTAATCAAATAATTAATAATTAATAATTAATAATCCAATTCCAAAGCAAAGAGTGAGGAGTGCACGCAAGGCATTTAAGTTAACAATGATGGATCACACACACTAGCTTCAGGGGTGTTGCTCACATGGATGCGGCTATGAATATCACTCAATTAACTTAACCCATCCATGTGTGTTACGCTAACCTGGGTTACAACCTAACCAATCACTCTAGTTGGCCTTGTCTCCGTTTCACTGGACGAATCTACCATCCAGCCAATTACAAAATCCCATCATGTTTACCTCATGCCACACATCCCTTCACTAATTTATCTTTAAATGCCTATTTTACCCTCATTAGTAATTACTCCCTCTAATCTTATTTATAAGACACCATCTAGAAGATTTTCATGGTCTTTTTTATAAGACATTTTATAGTTTCCATGATGTATTTATTGTTTCTTTTCTTTTTTATCTCTGTTAAATGCATTGACTATTTTAACTCCTTAATTATAATTGGCTAACACATTATTCAATGAAAGATAAAAATGGTATTTCATACACTTTTTGAGAAAACCAATAAAATTAACTAAATACAACTATTTTTCTTAGTTTGTGTATTTCGATTGAAAACGTCTTATAAATAAGATAAGAGGGAGTATAATGCTTAACTATTAACTACGGCCACTAAATATTATAAATTTTTTTCCAAACAATACCGAGTGTACTTCTGAAAATAGTCCATTCAAGTTGAACTAGTTTCAATTCCACTCGATTCAATTAATTTTTTTTTACTTACCTGTTTATGAACCCTTCCTTTTTTTTTTTTATTTAGTTTGATTCATTATAATTTCACAAAATGTCTGCTCTAATTCATGAGTGAAATTTCTCAACTATCCATACTTGGCATTTGTTTTTATTGTTGTAAAATACAAGTAAACAAGTAAAATAAAATAATTTATTGATTAAATTAAATTATTTTTATAATTTGTGACTACAGTCAAAACTTTGTTTAGTTAACGCTTATTTGGTTCATAAACTAAACTTATCCACACAATTAACAAGATGATTGTCGAATATTTATTAATTGGTTTCATTCACTCGACTATTAAAAAATTATCTATTCACAATATAAAGATTAATTAATTAGACTTTACCCCTCTCAATATATATAAGTTAGAACAACTCATCTATTGACTCAGATCACGGTGGTTGATGGTTAATTAACAATATGTGTTATCATTTTGCTAAACTAAACTTTAAAGGTTAATGTTAAAAAAAAGAAAAGAAAAATCATTGAAAAAACATGTACAATACTACTATCAAATGATAAAATTACTATTATATACTAAAAAACTATAAAGTATTAAATATTTACCCATCTTCTTTAATTATTAAAACAACTTAGTGGAATATATTTTGAGTTTTCAATATCAACCTTAATATTGTTGCTAATATTCATCTGATACTTTATTTTTCCTTTTTTAATGAGCAATAATATTCATCTAATAATTGGTTCAATTTATATGTGTTTAACTTTAATTGAATAAAATATCAAATTTAAACTTAGTGTAAACAAAAAGTTATGACGCGAGAGTCAAATCCACCACAAGATAAAATGTTTATAACTCTCAAGTATAAGATTGTCTAGCTGTGAATTGCTAAACAAAAATTTTCAAAATTAATTATGAGTGTAATTGATTATGTTAATTGATTATGAACAAAATTAAAAGCAATAAATAGTTACTTCTCACTAAACGATAATTTTATATTCATAATCAATTCTGTCTAAGATTGTCAAATATAATTTTTTAGTCAAAATCAATTATAAATGAATTTAAACTATAATTTAATATAGAAAAATCAATCCAAACATGCACTTCATCGTCCATCCAAGCCAATAGAGATATCAGCGATTACTTTTTGGCAATGTAGCCTAGTGAAGCCTCAATATAGGTTTTTATGAAAGGGAATGCAATGTACAATTATTGTATGGATAATATATATTATGGACCTCTCGAATTTTTTTCTTATAATTCGGCCATCATCATTTTAAAAAAATACAAATATTTCAATTTGTATAGTAGCAGAGTATTTTTTTTTATCTCTAGGATATTTATTTAGAAAAAATTAATTTAAAATTATAAATAATAGTACATTTTATGGTTGATATATTTTGCTATAAATTTTTGTTAACAGATATAGCAAATGTCTTTGAATTAAGTAAGAAGTAGAAACTATAAAGTATCACGACAATACTTTAAAATAAAATAAAAGATTAATTATTTTAGATTACGGTAATTTGTTTAAATTTGATATATTAATTTAAAAAATGTAATTAAATTTTACTATCTATATTTTTCCGACCATAAAAATTTAGGTAGATCCACCCATAATGCGATGCATATATATATAACATTGAAATAAGATTTTTGTAAGAACATGGAAGAAATGGAAAGTACTGTAAAATTTAGGAGGCGAAAAATTAAAATGGGGACCATAAGATGGAAAAGAAGATGAGAGGAGGTATCCAATGTTTTAACATGAATGAACAATCATCAATAATTTTTAAGCTTGACCGTTCAAACCCAAAAATTATTATACAAATTAAAATTAAAATAAATTTGTGAGTTGGGACCCACCCAGCTATAAGCAATTAAATGGTACATCATGTCCCAAACTAACTCACTCTCACCTGAGCCCTGAGGGTATATATATTTCTCTTTCTCTTGTTAATAACCATCCATGCCCTAACTTTAGGGATATGGGGTTAAAAGACTCAATACCCATTCATCAGTACAATTATACTTTGCACTCATGTGATATACTCCCTCATTTTTCTTTAGTGTAAAGTAAAAAATTCTTTTTATTTAACTTGTCTATTTAAATTTTTAAAGAACTATTAGTATTAACTTTGTTTTTATTAATTACTTTTCTATTTAATTGAGTTATAATTAATTTTTTACTAAAAGAAATATAAAAATGTTCATATGTGCATGTATTAGTACGAGGGTTTAATCCCCAATTGTGCTACCTTCCTATAAACGAAAAAAAAAGAAATATAAAAATAATATAATGCAGTTCTGATCTTATCAACTAGAAAAATAAAAGTAATTACAGGAGGACATTTCTCAATACCAAAGATGTCTTTTAAAAGGTTAATTTCATCATTGTCCATACGACTCACATTTATTTATTCCAATAAGTTATTTTTTAAACACAATTGAAAACACTGATATTTGATCAAATGTTTAAATGAAGTCAGTTATAAACCAATACTTGTGTCGATGCAATAATCACTTTAATTTTACCACGTGGTCTCGTCTCCACTCAAGAGGATTACTAATAATTATGTGTTATTTTAAAAAATTGCTATTAAGTCCCTAGTCATAGACTACAAACTTTCTTATTACTCTCTAAAAGGACTCTGTTTTTTACATGAGCTAGGAGCTGATTGCATTTCAATCATCATTGACGTTAACATTTTGAATTCATGGAATCCTAGACGATGCAGGTGCCTCAGTCTTAATGTGAAAAATGAAACAAAAGAAAATTAATAATGATTTATTCTCTTAAATATCTTCTTAATTCCTTTTAAAGTATGTATTGAAAGAGAAAATTAAATGCCTTTATCTTGAAACTATAAAATACATTTCCTACTTAATAATTAGGAGGATATTTAGAATGATGTTTAAGGAGGATATAGTATTGCTCAAAGAAAATTGACTCAATTACTAGAATACTCCTAGACGTTAACATTTATCATTTTCCAACAACTTTAATTTTCCCTTTCAAATTTTCCATGACTGTATTAAATTTCATATTAGAATACTCCACTCGCTCTAAATTTATGTTTTTTTTTTGTAATAAATGACACCAAAAAAAGCCAACACTTTCCTTGAGAAAGAAAACAATTAATAGAGAGTAAACAATTAGTATATGTATAAGAAATTAAAAAAAAAAAAAACAGAGTCAACAAGACATGGTTATGGAATCAGCCAATAAGAAAATACAAAAGTGTGTGTGACCCATAATTTGGTCACCTGAAAGAGATCTTTAGCACAGATAAGAAGATCTCTAGGCACCCAATTTATAAAGCAGAGGCACTCTAGCTAGGACTAGCCTTCTAATTAAATTAATTAATTAATTCATTTATTTTTTTGGTCAAGACTTATTAAATTCATTCATAACAATATGCATATTTCATGCACTCTTGTTTGGAGTGGAGGGAGCAATAAACGAGCCCAATCAAGTTCTTTCCTTTTGGTGGCTCTAAATTAAAATTAAATTGCTACACCCACATATATATATATATATATATATCCATTGAGATGCAAAGCAACCACTCCTTAGCTTTACTTAATTAAAAAAATAATTAATATGGTGTAGATAAGTTAATCAGTTAATAAAAAATAATAATAAAGGATTCATCTGCACGTCTGTGTGTTATTTTATCACAATGGTCACTTTAGTTTATTATTTATTTGACATTTTTTTAATACATTATTGATCTTTTAATATGATGTCATTTAGCCCAATAACGAATTTGTAATGTGACGAGCATGCTTGTTGTGGACCAACTAACTAATGACTAACTAGTAGCAAACCCCCAAGTTGTAGCTCAAGTTTTCTTAGAGATTTATTTTAATTTAATTTATGCATATAAGTCTAATATATATATATATATATATATATATATATAAAATTAAGTTTCCTTAGAGATTTTGTGATAGAGACTGGACTTCTTTGATTGTACTTGATTGTATAATTAAGGTCAGGGTGCTTCTTTTACTTTGATTTTTAATAATTCACAATATCATATAATTTATTAATTTTTATAAGCCAAATTCATTGAATTAATACCAATATAATTATTTTTTAGTATGGTACCCAACTTTCTATTTAATATAATATATATAATAGAGTAGAATCCACTTACTCCAAGAGTAAGTCTTGAAAATTTACTCCACTTAATATCTGTACTCTCCTTTAAATTTCATTAATTTAACTGTTGAATTATATAATGTTATTACGATGGTTGTGTATATCAAATTTTAGAAAAATCCAACATCTCTAGATATGTCATCTTGTAGGAAAGATTTACTTACGTTTTTAAAAGTTTTTTATTCGTTAAAATAAAGTAAATCGATAAAATATCATCAAGTCTTAAAATTTTGTGAAATTTTGTATGGTTGATCTATCTATTAATAACTTTACATTCAATAATTAGATCAGTGAAATTCAAAGTGAGTAAAGAGATATTAAGTAGAATAAGTGTTCCGATACTTACTCTTGAAGCAAGTAGATTCTCACCCTATATAATATATAATTTTGAAATTTTCATAAAAAAAAGAACAACATATAATTTTTTTTTTCTGAAATCAACATGTATGTAATAAATAATTGATAACTGATTAACTCATCATCAACTTATATTGTAAGATATTAACATGTGGTAATTAATTTTTAATTTAAAGTATATAATATAATGTACATCTATCTCTATGAGCATCCTTAGTCACTGCCCATCAAGAGGAGGAAAACTAATGCATCTAAATGAGTGTTAGTTGAATTTTATGAATAGGTCTACCATCACATATAATTTACTTTTAACTCTTTTTTTTAGGCAATGAAATTTATTCCAGAAAAATTAATGTCTGCCGAAAAACATGGCAAAAAGAATTATAGGAAAACTCAGACAAAAAAAAAAAAGGGATAGGCACAAAAAATTAGCATAATATATGATACATATTATGCTAAAATCTAATTTGAGATGATCCAAATCGTCAATCAATATATTATATTTCCTTTTAAGAGGTGGAATATCTATATCTTATTTAAACACGAAAGATCCACATATAAATTGTGAACATGTGGAACAAGCTTTCCAGAAGAGGTTTTTATTTTCATTCACAAAATGTAAACTTATTGATTCTTTCCATTTTCTTTAAGTGTGATGTGGGAATACTTTCAAACAAATGAATTTCAGAAGTCTATTAATGAAATGGAAAAAAAAAAAAAAGATATCTATATCTATAGTCGCAACTAGGCAAAATAGACAACTATATGATTAATTAATCAAAGTCTCCATATTTTATAAGGTCACAACATAAATTTATGTTTTAATTTGAATTATTAAATAATTGATTAATTTTGAATATTATTATACCATGATCATCAGCATAATAATAAGTTTGAAATATTTATTTTGTTTTTTTTTTCATTTTAATCTTATTTTATTATTTATTTTTTAATCCTATCAATATCTACAGCACTTCATTTATTAACGGTAACTAATTTAATAAAAATTTAAAAAATATGTAAATAAAAATGTATTTTTAGTGTGTTTATGAGTTTTTAAAGTATACTGACAAAAAAAAATTATAATCCTAATCATATACGTAGATCGAGAGAAGGGGTGGGGGAGGACTTTTTTTTTTATTATTATTGATTAGGTAGGTGAGGACTTAAATTAAAGTTGAAAAGTGAAGGTGTGTAAAAGAATATATATATTAGCTAGGAATTAATTAAAGAAAGTGGTTTTGTTTATGGCATAGATCAGATTGTATAAAGTAAAGTAAAGAGGTCTTCCATTCCATGTTTTGTGCCACTAATGTTTGTATTTATGATCATGATCGCACTACTTACTACTTATTAGGAAGAAATTAAAACAAGAACCGTGGGTCACAATTAATTTATTAATTAATTAATAGTATATTCAACATATCAAAGTTAATGGCTAAAATATACATTTGGTCCTTTATGATTTGTCTAAGTCTTATTTTGGTCCTTTATGTTTTATTTGTCTCAATTTGATCCTTTACGTTTGGTTTTTGGACCAACGTTGGACTTCTGTAAGAATCTTTTAGTGTCACTTAACGGAACTTCTGACGTGGCAATGACATGGCATAACGGCGTTAAGTTCCATCCAAGTCATATACTAAATTGGTCCTTCATGTTTTATATAAGTCCTAAATTGGTCCTTCATGTTTTTTTATTAGAGGATCGGGAGAAAACTTGTTTGAGGTGAGACACATAACTGCTATGGAGTATCGGTTTTCTGTGAACATCAAAAACAAAGAATGTTCATGCAGAAGATGACAATTAAATGGAATACCTTGCTGCCATGCAATTTCTTGCATGAATAAAGTGAATTGACAACACTACTACGGGAAACAACACTATGAGGTTGTCTATGAGCCAATATTGTATCCTGTAAATGGTCCAAACTTATGGCAGACAACTGATACTTTAGACATATTGCCTCCACCCATTAAGAAGCAACTGGGAAGACCCAAAAAGAGGAGAAACAAGGAGGCTGGAGAATTGACAAAGGATACAGATCTGATGCCCAAAAAAAGGTATGCCACAAAAATGCAAAGCTTGTGGCAATTCTGGTCATAACAGGCGTACTTGTCCTCTAGCCTCTCCACCTGCACAAGTTGAGACTCAATCTGGAGTAACTAAGCCCACTGAAGTCAGTCAAGGAGGAACCACTAAAGCTACAGCAGCAAACCATCAATCTGTGCCTAGTCAAGGCTTAGCTGCAGCAGCAATTAACCACCAATCTGCGCCTAGTCAAGGCTCAGCTGCAGCAGCAGGTACCACTCAATCAGCACCAACAGCTGGAACAAGCCAAGTTGTCCACACAAGAAGAGCAACCCCTGCAGCCATGAGAGTGAAGCTGACACCAAGAAGAGCAACTCCTGTAGCCATGAGAGTGAAGCTGACACCAAGAAGAGCACCAACTCCCCAGCAAAACTAGGACCTATATGAAACATGAAGGACCAATTTAGTATATGACTTGGATGGAACTTAACGACGTTATGCCATGTCATTGCCACATCAGAAGTCCTGTTAAGTGACACTAACAGATTCTCACAGAAGTCTAACGTTGGTCCAAAAACCAAACGTAAAGGACCAAATTGAGACAAATAAAACATAAAGGACCAAAATAGAGCTTAGACAAAACATAAAGGACCAAATGTATATTTTATCCAAAGTTAATTATAATGAGGAACCAATATAACCACAAATAATTCATATACTCCTATCTATCTAAACGAACATTATTATATTATGGATTCTCAATAATATAATATAATTAATGCGTTATAGTATTTTTGTTTTACAAGTTTTGAATATTTTACCCAATGAATGCACGAGACCATGATTAATTAGTTATTAATATAAATTGTTATGAACTCATCCCGCAACTGTGAGTCACGTAAAGGGTTACGTAACAGCTAAGTCCTATGGACAAGTCAGAGACGGTCAGGTCGAGGATAACTATGTCGGGAGGATGTCGGATAACCACGACATGGTTCCCACTTATGTTTGGAAGCACATCAAGGAGGATGCACCGTTATTGGTAGAAAGGTGATATTGATAGGTTTGATTTTAATACTCCAATGGTCCCTATAAATATAGGGGTCATGGCACTATTATTTTTAACTTATAATATTATTGAATTATTACTTACTTAATCGTTAGAGTGTCTATGGATACACCACCATTACCAGATGAACTGCCAAAAAACTGCATCACCCCACTAAAAACTTATAGAAGATCATGATCAGTGGCCCAGGACTTACAAGATCATAAATAATTGGCGCGATGAAAGTGCATTGGATGCACGTATGAGGATATATGTGACACACATATTATATATTGATATTGAATTGACTGATAATGTACGAAAAGTTTTCATTTTCCCTTACCTAGCTACCTTTAAGGCACCTTTCCCACTCAAATACACCGAATTGGAAACAATAATTTTTTTAATTAACTTGTTGAATTTGGGCTGATTAATTAATTTACATTGGCTGGGGAATAGTAGTATGTTACAACTATATATATATGGTGACAAATATGGGACTTGAGTCTAATTAAGCTAAGCTAAGACACACGAAACAAGAATAAAAGACCAACCAACTAATTGAAAAGAGTAGGGTTTTGTTGATGAGATTCCACCTCGATCGGACAAATATTTTCTTATCATACTTACAGCGATACGATATATTTTACGTAATAAATTCAAAGTTTTTAATTTTAAATTGTGATGTTGACTAAATATGGTAAGATTATAATGGTAAGATTATAGTTGTTCAGTTAGGTTATAAAATAAATTAAAATTGTTTGAAAAAAAAAAAAACACATACACACATAAAGTAAGATAGTAATGGGTAATTTGTTATTTTAAAAAAAATTAAAGAAGGTAATTTTAAAAGTGAAATATTAGTAGTTAATTTTTAAAAGTTAAAAACCATTTTAAATAGTTTTTCAAAAGTTAGTTAAAAAGCTCAAATTTTATATTTAAAAGCTTTGATCTCATGATTTCCAAACAATTCTACAAGCTTTTTAAAAGTTATAATTTCATATAAAAACTATAATTTTTTTGCATTTGGAAAATAAACTGAAAGCTTTTAACTTTTAGCTTTTAACGGTAAAGTTAAATTAAAACTATGAAGTTATGACTTTGAGATTATAGTTGTAATTATATTATAAACTACATTTGTTTGGTAAAACAAACTTTATAATTAGCTGAACTAAGTTAAATATATATATATATATATATATTAAAATATACATTTTGTATTTTATGTTTTGTCGAAGTCTTATTTTTGTTCTTAGGTTTATTTTGTCTCAATTTGGTTCCTTACATTTGTTTTTTTACCAACTTTGGACTCTTCTTTAAATCCGTTAGTCTAAGTTAACAAAATCGTCTACGTGGCACCTACATGACATTAACGACTTCATTTGTCATCAATTTCCAGACTAAAACGACACTGTGTTGATTTTTTTTCTAAAAAAAATACACCATTTCATTTTTGAAAGAAAGATGAAGGGTCGTTTTAAAAAAAATCAATACAGTGTCGTTTTAGTCTAGAAAGAGATGACAACTAACGTCGTTAATGTGTTACGTAGACGGTTTTGTTAACTTAGACTAACGGATTTAAAGAAGAGTCTAACGTTGGTCCAAAAAATAAACGTAAGGAACCAAATTGAAACAAAATAAACATAAATGACCAAAATAAGACTTCGACAAAACATAAAGAATCAAATGTGTATTTTACCATATATATATATATATGTATAATATTATTGGTAGAGTAGTGGTATAATAATTTGTGATTTCTTAAAATTAATAAGAATAATTTTGAAAATAAAATATTAAAAGCTAACTTTTGAAAGGCAATAGCTATCTCAAATAACTTTTTAAAAGTTAATTATAAAAGTCAAAATCTTATAGTCAAAAACTTTAATCTTATAGTAATCAAACAACTCCACAAGCTTCTGAAAAACTATAATCTCCCAATAAAATCATAATCTCGTGATATCAAACACACTCTTAATATGTTGATATGTTGATTAGAGACAAATTTTTGTGTAGTCACTTTACACCCTGAATTCATGTAAGTGCAGTTTGACTTTTATATATATATATAAATTTGGTTTATCAATTAGCATTTGAGATTTAATTAAAGTACAAAATTAAAGTCATTTAAAATAGGTTTAATTACACTTTGATCCCTCAACTTTGTATTTTGTGTATATTTAGTCTCCTAACTTTTAAATGAGTGATTTTGGTCCTTCAAATTTGTAAAATAAGTAATTTTAGTTCTTTTACTAGTTTTTTTATAAAATTAGCGTCGATTTTCACCTTGCAACATAATTTATTTAAATTACTGACATTTTTCATTCAGATTAGTGAAATCACCCATTTTACAAACTTGAATGACCAAAACTGAACATTTAAAAATTAGGGAACTAAATTCACACAAAATACAAAGTTATGAAATTAAAAGTACAATTAAGCCATTATAATAATTGGTGAAGAAGAAAAGGGATAAGTATTTTGGTTTGCTTTTTATAAGGGGCATAAGTCCATTACCCATTAAGATGCATTCGAGTTTGGTGGGACATGAGAGACCATGGAGCCATTTGGTTGTGGATTCTCCAACAAAAAACATCCCACGCTTGGAAAGTTATATATAACCTCTTCATCCACCACCTCTTTGCACTAAAAAGCTAAGCTTCTTAGTTTGTGTAATGTGTATTATACTTTTTCTAAAAAAATAGACCACAAATCAATGCAAAGTTAGACCAAAAGGCAAGGAGGAATTCATTCATGCCCCCATTCTTCCCCTTATTTTATACCCTAAATAATATCATCCACTTTCTTAGACTTTTTTCCCAACCAAACCTTTTTTAAATGTGCACAATTTCTTTTCCTCCAAAGAAAAAGGTTGATTAGAACTTTCATTCTCCATATTAGATTTTAATAAAAATGAGAAGTGAAAAATATATAAACTGAACTAAAAATTAATGGTTGAGATTGTTCAGTTTTGCAAATTTTGACCAAATTCATTCTCAAAAATTAGTTTGTAGGATAAGGTTTGTCACACCTTTATAAACTCAACAATGGTTATATCACTAGCCAATGTGGGACTTCTAACATGCTCCCTCACCCAACAACTAACAGATCTAGGATAGATTCTGGTGTCATTTTACAATTAAGTTTGGGCATAATTCACTCTGGTAGCTTGTAGGATAAGGATTGTCACACCCTTATAAACTTAATAATGGCCATATCACTAGCCGATGTGGTACTTCTAACAATACACGTGTGACGGGCATGCTTGTGGTTTTCACCATAATTTCACATTTCCTCTTCGAATATAATGAACTTAAAATGACTAATTGATTTTGAAAAAAAATAATAAAAAGAAGAGAGAGACTAATTGATTCAAAACTTCTCATAAATCCTAATCTTTCGTTTCTATAAATCTTGAAAATTATGACTAGAAAAAAAATATTTAACTCTATTTTTTTTATTTTTAGGTTTTTCTCTAATTAAAATTAAAGTCTTATTTACTGTGTTGGCTTTTAATTTAATATGTAGTAACTTTTATCTCGCAAGATAAAACTTTTATTTTTATTAAAAATTAACCCAAAAAAAGTAAAAGTAGCTGAGAAATTGCATTAAGAAATTGCATCTAATTTTGTATATTCTTTTAAAAAAAATTACACATTGTTTATCGATAAAGCTCAACATAGATGGTAAGTAATTACTTTAATTATTTCTCTTAAGCATATTAATTAGAGATCGAATTCTAACTATACGAATAAAAAAAAGATTATATTAAGAGAGATAATACTTATTTTTGTGATTTGTCTACATCAAAATAAATTAATCTTCAACTATTAATTAAGTAATATATCATTGAAGTTGAAAAAAAAAATTACAGAATGTTTTTCATCGAATTTTCTCTATTTATCCAGCTGTGCCTATCTACTCTGTTAAAATTCAAATTCAAACTCAAACCTATTTATATATTTTGAGAGTATCTTTGCTTAAATTGGAGATGAAGTACATACATACCTCTATGCTTTAATGATATAATTGAAATAGGTTGTTGTGTGCATCCATGTGTGTCCCTTACCCTTAGATGGCAAGAAAAGGAAGGATCCTTAATAAGGTAATCTTAAACATGTGATGTTAAGGAAATTATTATTAATAATTAATTTCACATGCTCTTCCATCCACCATGAGTGAGGCATTATACATGTGGTGGGTGAGTTTAATTCCCTTTTTGGGATGAATGAATCATACCATTTTTTAAATGTTTGATATATATATACATACACAAAAGCTAAGACCTAAGGGTTTTGGTATTTCTAAGTTCTAATCAAATCAGTCCCAATTTCGTTGGATATATTATAAGAGAAGGATTAAATTATACTGGTGTAAATTGACGTTAATTCTTACACCATGAATAACTTAGTCAATAATTTTTTTACAAAATTGACCGTAAATTAAAAGTTCTTAACGTATAGATTTATAGAATTTTACGTCGATTCGAAATTGGCTATATTAGAGGATTTTTTATTAGAATGAAAAGAAATTTAAAATCCACGACAACAATGGTAATAATGTGAGACTTGGGAAAGAGGCAAAGAGGTTGACAACACAATTTTTATTTTGGTGCTAGCTTGACAACATAAGTTGTTTTTTTTTTTTTTTCAAATACAATAATTTTGAATTCACCAAAAATCTATTAATGCTATAATTTGATGCGTGTAGGGCGTAGGCATTGAAATTCAATTAAAATAATAATATAATAATGTGAAGCTACTTGTTACATTACATGTCACAAAAACAGAGAAGGAGATAAAATAAAAAAGTGAAGAAAATCTAGTAATTCCGACCAGCAAATCTATGGCAGAGTTTGAAGCAGAAAAGTTTAGTAGTAAGAAAATAAAAAAGCGACTACACGCGAACTTAATAAACTTTCTTTATTGGTTTAATTAACAAGCATGCCCTGCCCTCTTACTTATTTTTTATATGGATGTTTGGTTTAGTGTCAGTAAAATTGATTTTAAATTAACATAATTTTATAAAATTAATTTTATATAAAATTAATTTTAAACTAATGTAATCTTAACTCAATGTGAACGCAAATCTTCTCTTATTTTAAACAAAATTAACTTTAACAACTTAAAATTAATTTTAACTTTTTCTCGACAAATAATTAATCAGCCAATTTATCAATGAGTCTTCTTCCATTCAACATTTTTCCAAGCATACGCGATATAATTTCAGACTTGTTGTGTTTTCGTTACTTACCACCTTGCTTTTACATATTGGCCTCATAAAAACAGAGACAACAAAATGAGACTAACAAGAGTAAAAAAAAATGGTTGTACACCAATATTTCCGGATAATAGTCAAAAATTAATCTTTTAAGATTTAACACATAAAAGTTACTATTAAAATAGATTTTACTTTTACCAACAAAACACTTTCTATATGAACCCAAATTAACAAGAATAAATACTAAAGCCCATGCTCTCCAAACGCTTCCACTTATGGATGTAGATAGCACCCCCCCAATCCTAGGGATCTCCTCTGACTGACATGAAACACTTCATGGTATACATTATTAAGTCTATACATATACATATGTCACCGTTTCTGTTTTAGTTTACGTAACAGAAACTTATTAAATAGTGGATACATATAGATATAGTAAAAAAATTAAATTTAACCATTAAAAAATTCAATTCTAGTTAACTTGTGTCCGTAGGCAAGTTAAAAAAAAACCATAATAATTTAGTCTCTATATATGTCTCTAAAACTTGAATTTTTGGTTAGTGTGAGGCTACCAAACAATTATTCTTCCATGTTGCAACACCTTATTTCTGTCGAATCCACCACTGATTCTACGTCCATAAGAAAACATCAAATTAGATTAAATTTTTTTTTTACAAATAAGGACAAAAATAAAAACAGAAGACATACATCAATTATTAAGATATAGGGGAGGGGAATTTGGCTTAAAAAGGAAATAATTTTGGGCCAATAGATTTGATTGGTGCAATGGATTGTAATGTTCATATGCTATTGGCATCTAGAGAGAAAATGTTAGTAACAGTAGATGCTCAGCCAAGGTGGATGACTAAATATTTTTTGGGGATGAACTGGACGTGAATTTTTTGTTTTGAAATTGCTTATACTAACGCCTAAAATAGGCTTTGGGAAAAAGCCTGAAATAGGCCCAACAATATCTTTACATTGATTATCTTTACATTAATTTTTTTTAAAAATTTGTACACACATCTCTACACTGGTTTTTTTAATATATCTTGCTTATGACATGACGATGATATCTTTAGGTGGGAGGGATTCAAAATGATGTTACTATGGGCCATAAGTGGGGATCATAACTTATGATTCTTTGTTGGACCAAAAAAAACTTATGATTCTTCATCATCTTTAACAAAAACAAAAAAACAACTTATGATTCATTACTAGCCAAAAATATCTTATTTGTCACTAAATTAGTTATTAAAAAATCTAAAATATTATCAATTAGTTTTTAAGACTTAAAATATTATTAAATTCAACCTCAAGGTTGGCTTAGCAGTGTAAGGCCCCGTTAAGTTCATAGGAGAGGAGGGACGATACACAAAATGAGGTCCCGTGTTCGAATCTCATCTATGTCAAATCTGATGGATAACACTAATCTCGCAGCGTGAACGGGATTAGTCTCATACTAAGAGTTGCGAAACCCAAAAAAAAAACATTATTAAATTCATTCCTTAAATCTCTTGCATCTTACTACTATATTTTTTATCTTTCACCAATGATTTCTAACATTCAAAAAGTTAGATTTTAGGGGAAGAAAAGTTTAGATTGAGGAGTTGTTTGATATTGTTTTAGTTTTTAAAAACTGCATTATAAAATAATTTTTAGTTTTTTAAAAAAAAATAAGAAGAGTTTTCAACATAATTTTGTATGATAATTCAGAAAATTAAAAATTTAAAAAAAAAAGTTAGAAATTTTTAAATTTTGAATTTTAAATACTGAAAAACAAAAACTATTTTTGAAAACTCGTCTTTCAAACAAATTTTTAGATTTTATGTTTTTAGAAACAAAAAAAACTATTTTCAAAGACAGAAATCAAACAAACATGGAATTACTAATAAAGACTCTTATTGAATTTATTTCTATTATGTATCATTATTAATAGTATTATTTTTATAAAATTAATTTTAACGTGATTTATGTTTATAAAATTTTTACTTAAAATCCAACATGAAAACAAAACTCAGTTACTTTCGCAAAAATCAATTTTAAATTTTTCCTAACACCAAACAATTAACTAACTAAGGGTTTCATGTTTTGTGACTTGTAAAGAGCAATTTGGATTTATGAGGCAGTTAAACTAAACGTAATTCACTCTTAAAAATTAGCTTGTAAGATAAAAATTGTCACGTCCTTATAAACTCATCAATAGCCATATCACTGATAGAGGTTGAACTTCTAACAGAAAATAAAATATTCAAGACATAATTGATTTTTATTCGGATATATGATATATTTGCTATCAGAACTCAGAAGCAATTTTTAAGATAAGTTTAAACTATGAAAAGCGATTTTGAAACTTTTTAAAACTGTCCAATTTATAGTTAAAAGACAAAAATAAAATTCTTTATTAAAAAATTAATCAATTTTTTTTAAATACAAAATACAACAATCTAACGATAAAAAATAATCTTATCTACACACACCTAACATTTTATCAAAGATGCACTTAAACTCCTTCGTCACATTCCAGAATGGAGTTCTCATAAACTGAAGCTGATTCAATAAAGACAATCAATGACGCAAATAAAATATTAAATTAAATTCCCGCAAATATAACATGCTAGTAGCTCTGTCCATTTTTTTGGTCTATTTTTCTCTCAGTTAAAAAGTAAAAAAAACAAATAAAAAAATTCAAAAACTCCAACTGTACTTACACAATCAATACGCTAAAAAATAAAAATAAAAATCCTTATTCCCCCCCTCACTTCATCTCTTCTCTTCTCAGGCTGTTAATAGATCTAAAATATCTAACAGCTGGTAGTAATTCCACACTTCATGCCAAAAGTATGGAAAATTCATCTGATTTCTGATCACTCATCTTCCTCTCATGACCCACCTTAATAGTTTTTACTTTAAAAAATAAAAATAAAAATAAAAATGTCTAGCAGCTATCTCTTCTGCTACTGCTTCTGCTTCATTTTGGTGTTACTTTGAGGGGGGCAACCTTCCAAAAACACATAAATCACTACACTACAATAACTCTGATCCACAGGTTTTGCTTATCTTCCTCCTTTTAGCATCAGGACTATTATTACTTGAAGAATTTGCAAATGAAACACCAGAATTACTTTCATCACTTCTGTAGCTGAAGCACATAGAAGTATCCAATACACCTATTGGACTTTTTGGCTCACAAGGGACAGAAGCATTTGAATCCTTCATACAGCCATTGTTTGATGACAGCTCATTCATCATTTTAACGCACTTCAATAACCTCTCCTGAAAAATTAAAATAATTAACAAGTGAATAACTACAGTTAACTAAGTTCATTTGATTAATTACAAGTAATCTTTTCAATATGATCAAGAGTTTCATCTAAGTAACATGTGTCTATCATAATTATGTGAGTGACCGAGCATGTTAATTCTAATTGATGAACAACACCAACACCAAAGTAAAACCATCATATATGTATTCTTTTTTTTTTTTTTCATTGTCATTGGACCACCATGTTTACCTTGTCTATGTGTTGAATCAGAACAGAAATTGTTTTCCCAGTGTCAATTGTTTGGGTTTCCCCCACAACAAACATAGCCACTGCTGCTGCAATTTCTGATGGTTTGAATTCCAAGAAGTCAATCCCTGCATTGAGTTCAAAACAATATAAATTATCATCACAAATTCTACCAATTCACAATCATCATTATTAGTACTAAATAGATTAAACTATGATTGGTTTCACATCAATTTTGGCAATACAAACGTGAAATCTACACTTAGTTGGGGATTCAATTCACAAAATAATCACCAAGTTGGGGAGGAAAAGGAAAACAGAAATGTACCTTTTACGGTGCTCGATATAAGTTGGACGGATCGCAAAATCGAAGATCTTGATGGACTTTGATTACCAGTGATCTTGCAAAGGAAATAGTCAATGAATGAGAAAGGAGTAATTGCTTGCATCCTCCATTTCAATGTGCTTAGTACCAGAAGCTCCATTCTCTGAATGGTTTTAGCTTCAAATACAAACTTGGATTCACCAACCTATAACAAAAGACAACAATCAAAACATGCAAAATTGATACATTGACTTTAACAAGAGCCAAACATTGAAAAGACAAAAACATCTTACCTGCAAATCAAGAGATATAGGAACTTCAGTTTCATCTAATTTGGCTGCAAGAGATAAGCATGCCACAGCCAACAATTGCATTGTCCAAGTTCTTCCTTTCTGAGAGTGGAAAAAAACTAGATCAAAACCAGTGGAGAACAAAATAACCAAAAAAGGGAAAAAAAATGAAACTTTTTTCTTTAAATTCTCTTGATTCCTTGACTTACTGGTAATTCATATGCAGAAAGGAAGCGGTCCAAGTAATTTATGGATAAATATGCACAGAGAGGACCAAATCCGAAATGCGCCCAAACCTATAAAAAACATTTGTATTCATTCATTAGTTAAACTAATATGAGGTAATCCTTAATTAGTTCAAACAAAATCCAGGTTGTGAGAACAAAACTGAAATGTATAAGTGGAGTTTTGTTGAACATCTCAAAATGCATAAACAAAAGAATTGCATTCAATCAGGTTCAGAATCAGAAAAATCATCATCAAACACTTAATAAGGTTAAGGGAAGTGAGTTCATTAAATTGAAATCCAAAGTAAACACTAACTTTTGCTGATTTAATTTTAGACCATCAAAAGGAAACACTAGCATCTCAGAAACATTAAACCCCACATGGTTGAGAAAGATTAGATTTTGGAGTCATAAAAAAGGAGCAAACAAATAAATTCTGAAACCCACCTTCTCAATCCAATCAATGGCCGCTTTTCTAGCCCCAAAGTCCAAATCCCCATTTTGAAGCCTATTGAAGTAATCAGAACCAGGCCAGTGTTGGAGTTCCTTTTCCATCATAAGCGCCAAGCACTCATCACTCTGCAATGGCAACTCATCTGGGTGACCATCAAAGCAATGAAATCTAGGACGCCAGGAATCCTCGTACACTTCCTCCATGGTGCCCCCAAAATGATTGTCATCGAAAACACTACTATCCTCGGCACAGAGGAGGCTGGAAACACAGTCAAAACTTGGAGCCATTGTAAAGACCTCAAAAATCCAACACCCCTTTTCCTTTAAATTCACAAAAATGAAACCTTTTTGAACAGATTACAAATGGGGTCTGTGATTCAGATACAACAGATGATGATGATGATGATGAGGGGGTTGAGTTTTCTTTTGAGAAATGATTGAAAGGAACAAATGATAATCTGAGAAAATAATAAGAACAAAACAAGTATAGAGCCAGGAAGAAACAGTGATTTGTCTCTCTCTCTTTTCTCTCAGTGCCTGCCTATGACTCTGCTCGTTTGAAAGAGCTTTGGGCTGAAAAGACTACCGTAGGAGGGGCCTTATGAAGGAAACGAATGCCCCTTTTTAGGGTAAAAGGAAGAGCGAGAGAGAGAGAGAAAGTGGGGCTTGCGAGCACAGGGGTCTCTGTATTGTGAATTGGTGTTGTTCTTATATTCTTATAGTATGTAAAAATCGTAGAAAGCAAAATTTATTAGAGACACCGATTTGTAATCTTGTATTGTGGGAGACACCGATACAGCAGAGAGAGAAACAGAGGAAGAGAGAGAGAGAGAAGAGTTGTTTAAATTAATGAAAATAAGAACAAAAGAAATTTATTAATGAAAATTGAAGAGAAAAAAGAGGAAACATGTTTACGTGATGAATATTTATTAGAGAGAGACGTTGAGAAGTGTAGCGTAGTCCCTGTATATGGAATTTTGTTTTATGTTATATAGGAGTATTTGGAAAGAAGAAAATTACAGATAATAAGATAATTTTTTTACTTAATTTAAAAGAAAATAAACAAAAATTGAACACAATTTGAACATTAATTTTACAAAAAATATTCCTTCAAATGCAATTTATTTTTTTGGTAAAACTCGTTAATACAATTTCCTAATATGTGTATGGTTGCGACTGTTGGTCAATTATAGTAGAGTAGTAACTTTCTTAAGATATTCATTTACTTTTTCGCGTATTAAACAGAAAGCAAAATTTGAAAATAATTTTTTTTTAAAAAAAATAAACGTGTAGAAATTGACAAGGAATTGAGTGATATATAAAATGAATGATTAGGGGTCTCTCTGATTTTTTTCTTATGCTTATGGAAAAAACTTAAATATGCTCAATTTACTGTTTTGATTTTTTATTTTCATAAATAATTATATAATTATTATATTATATTTATTTTGCTTTATATTTTCTAAAACTTATATGCAAAAATAAATAGTTGAAATAAGAAACACTGTAAACAAAAAGAACAATTTTGTTTCCGACTTTCTTATACAAATTTTTTAAAATATGAAACAAAAGTAATAGATTAGTGTAACTGATTTAAAAAAAAATGTGAATCATTTATAATTATTTTAAAAAACATTAAGAACTGAGTTAACTCTGGCTAAGGCCATCATCTACTATGGGGTTTGCTTAACTTGTAAAGCAATTATGTTAAAAGCTCAACATTGAGTGAGTCAATGATCACCCTTTGAAGGTGGCAAAAGAGGGCATAAGTTCTTCTAAAATTTTCTTAAATAACAACCTAATTTTAAACCAAGATCAAAGGGCCATGTGGGATCAATACATGAAATATTGTTAAGAGAATTAATTTGTGAGTAATTCTTATTGAGTTCCTAATATTATTAAAAAAAATTGTTTTAAATCAATGAATAACATATGCAGATAAAGTTAATTTTATAAATAGGAAATATTCACAACAAAATAAAAAATGATAAAAGAAATAGATAAATATTATCTAGTGATCTTGAAACACTTTTTAAATCCCGTTAATTCATAGGAGAGACGATTGACAGCGAGAGTATCCGTATTCGAATCCTGCTTATGCTAAATTTTTGGGGGTTAATATCAGCCACACAGTGCGAACGGGATTAATTTCATTCTAAAGATGGAGAAATTCGTAATTATAAAAAAAACACTTTTTAAAAAGTCAAATTAATAAAAGAAATGCTAAAAAAGTTTATATTTTTTAAAAATAAAATTCCGTAAAAAAATTGTTTAATAAGAGTGTTGAGAATGAAGAAAAAAGGAAATGAAGTAATGGTGGTGTTAATGGAGGGGTAAAAGGGGAAAAGAAGAGAAGATAAGAGAGGAAGTAATTGTCGCATGGGGTGTGGACGCGTGTACATCGCTGACATTGGGAAGCAGCGTCCCTTTCCTTCTGTTTTGTACTACTCCTCACTAAGCTGTCATTTCCCTCCACCCCTTCCCCCGCCAATTTTCTACATTTTTTCTTTATAAACAAATATGACAATCACATGATATTATCCAATAAATAAATTAAAATACAATGTGGGGGAGTATTCCTTAAAAAAGATTTTGCAATTACATTGAAGTGCTAGAATAAAAAAAGTTAATTTATTTCTTTCGTATTTTTGTTTTTGTTTTCTATTTTTAATTTTAAGATAAAATATGTTTTTAATACTTATAAAATATGTTTTTAGTCCTTATAATTTTTTTTATATTTTGGTTCCTATAAAATGAAAATTTGTTGCTTTTAGTTTCTACTGTTAAAAAATTTTTATTAACTATTTACTAGGATTGCGGAGTGTCATATGTCAACTCTATATCAAATCTAAATATTTTTTTTATTTAATAGTAATATTAATTAATTATTTTTTAATAATAAATAATAATAATAATATCAAAGCTATTATCGACGAATAATATTTAGAGGAAATTCTCTTACACGACCTCTTAGAGAGGGTCGAGCCCTACCTTCTTGTTATGCAATCTCGCTCGATTCACTTGATACTCGTTGGTATGTGGCAATTCGCCATCCTAGTAAAGACTTAACCGAAATCTCTTAATGACAAGGACTAAAAATAACAATTTTTATTTTATAAGGATCAAAATACAAAAAAAAAATTATACAGACTAAAAGCAACTATTTTTCATTTTATATGGACCAAAATACAAAAAAAATAATAATAATGATTAAAAACAAAAATACACTATTTTATAGGAATTATGAACATATTTTACCCTTAATTTTATTAAAATATAAAACAAACACATAATGATGACTTATTTGTTTAAGATTTTACAACATTGTCATTTGTCACACATAAATTGAGACATTTAAATGAGAAATTATAATTTGCCTTTTTCTTTTAATATTGTCTTAATTTGTTTTTTTTTTTACTTTTTATTCTACTAAAATTTAAAAGTTGTCAAATTTAAAACGTTAGCGATGTAACTGAATAACCAAAAAAAAATATTACTTTAGAAATCGAAAAAATATTGTTAATTGTTTAACATTACATATTTAACGATCGAATAAACAAGTTTAATAACTTTTAATTTCTATGTAAACTTTCTTTAATCAATGCCAAAGACTAAACCAAAACTTAAAGTGGGGATTAAAGTAAACAAATGTAACCTTATATTGAATACAGAAGCATTTTTCTACTTTTATAAAGTGAAAATTAAAATAACCCACTTAAAAATTAGTTTACCATAGTCAGTAAAATAAGAATTTAGATTAAATAAATCTTAGTTAAATTAATATTTTATCATTAATTTTTAGTGAAAATTAAATTAGCAGCTAAGAATCATTGATCTACGATGAATAAATTTTCAGACGGACTATAATTGTTAAACTGAGTCAACTCGATTCAAACAAACTTATTCGATTTCAAAAAAGGAGTTAGCTCAATTAGATTCTTTTTTTTTTTATTTTGAAGTTAAGAAATATGTAACTCAACTTGTATGAGTTAGCGAGTTAAGTAGGTTGGCCCACTCAACTTTAAAAAAAAAAAGATTGAAATTCCAAAAAGACATTAAAAAATCATGAAAAAAAGTAAAAAAAATGAAAAATCAACACAAATTATAATCATAGTTTTATGTCAGCATATCTAAAAATTCACAAAATTCACACATTATAATCATAATTTAATGTCTCTATATCTAAGAATCCACAAAATTCACATATTATAATTACAATTTCAAAATGTTTTTTTGCTTGCAAACCAACTCACCTTAATCCACTCGACTAAAAAATTCTTGTGAGTCAAATGAGTCGAACTGTCTTTGAATCTAATTTTTCCGAGCTAGTATGTTTCCAATCCAACCACTTACAAGTTGAGATGACTCGCAAGTCGGATCCCACTTTAACGGCTTTAACGTGAACCGTTGTAAAATCCACATATTTCTACATACATCACTCGATGCATATTTGGATTGGGTGAGGAGAATTAATTTTTGTTTGGAAAACTATGATTAGGGAATTGATTCTAATAGAGAATGATATTTAGACATTCTTGTTAAAATATAGATTTTGTAATGTAAATATGATCCATAATTGATTATGAAATAATAGAAGCAACAAAAATTACTTTTCATAAAATATAAGTTTTGTATCCATAATCAGTTTTAACCTAAACTTCCCAAACATAATCTTCTGGTCAAATTCAATTATGGCCAAGGAAAACCATGGTTTGATGGTGGAAAAAGTCAATCCAAAAAAATGTTATTAAGTGCATGTTTGGATTGACGGTGGTATAATTGATTTTAAGCATAATTGATTATGAAAAGAGTTAATTATGAACAAAATTGATTCAAGTATGGAAATTAAACTATGATTAGAGAATTAACTATAAAAAAGAATGATATTTAAATACTCTTGTTAAAACTTAGATTTGTAGTGTAAATACGATGAATAATTAATTATGAAAAAATAAAAGCAACATAAAGTTGTTTCTCACAAAATATAGACTTTCTATCCGTAATTAATTCAGACATAAGGTTGCCAAATATAATTTTTAAATCAAAATCAATTATGTCCAAAAGAAATCATGATTTAATGTTGGAAAAAGCTAATCCAAGCATACTATAATTCTTTGGACAATTTAAAGAATTACTACTAAGCCACCGTTTGACTCACCTTATTTTCCTCTAAAAAGCCACTTTTAAATTAAAGCTACAAACAAGAGGCTTAAAATAAAGTCATAAGCTGTTTGACAATTTCATTTATTTTTTTAAAAAAATTGACCAGCGGCGGCGGTGGTCCAGCGAAGGGTGGCCGCAGGCGGTGGCGGGTGGGTGGCGATCTGGTCTTGGTAACGGTTGTTGGTGGATGTTTGATGAAAATAAGAGAGGAGAAAATAAGCAAAAACTCCTTTGTGTGACTTATTTTAAAACTTTTTTTTTTCCTTCATTAAAAAAAACACTTAAATATTTAAGAGCTTATTAATATTTAGGGGAGTGATATTGCCACTCTAATTATTGATATTGCCACTTCTTTTTTCTTTTTTCCTTTGTAAAAAAGCAAAGCAATATTGAATGAAAATTTTTAAATGGGAGTTGCAATATCAATATAGGAGTGACAATATCAATTCCCTAATATTTATGTTTGGCCTGAATTTTACTTATAAATAAATAAATAGAAGATAAACTCAAAATAAGCCGGGTTAAACTTTGCCTAATTTATACACGCGTGATTTTGTAATTTAGTTTCGGAAAGTTGAGTGGTGTATGAAGGGAAATGGGTGAAAAAAAAAATATCTTACTATTGATAACATTTTAAAGTCCCAAATTTTTCAAAAAGTAAAAATAAAAAACTTTGAAAAATATATGTGGCAACATTGTTTTTTGTGTTTAAAACTTGAAAGTTAAAGTTAGGTATGTTTATTTAAACTTAAAAATAAGTGATTTTTGAAATCTTATAAAAATGACCAAGTTTTAAGTGAATATTTTGAAAATAAAAAGATATTTATATTTGATTATAATAATAATTAGTGTTTTTTTTATATACTATTTGTCTTTTATTATAATCGATTATAATAGCATTGTAATTAAAATATGCAGAAATCTTATATTTTTCTACTTCTAATTTTTTCTATAAGATTAAACAAGTATTTTAAATTTTTCTAAAGTATTTTCTCAGTAATATAAGTGTTTGTTTTACATTTATTTCATAGAATAAACACAATTAAATGAGTTTTTAACATGAAACAAAGATAAACAGAACATATTTAACCATGAAAACTTGCTAAATTAAGACACAAAACAAAGTGGGTAACAGGGTAATAAGGGATTTCATGCACATAGCTTTGTTGTTGTGTTTGTTTGTTTGTTTGTTTGTTTTTTTTTTGGTACATTTCATGCACATAGCTTAATTGTTTGCATTGAAAACAAAAAATAAAAATAAAAAAATAAAAGTTGATAATTTTTTTGCTAACGAGTCATTTATTGATAACTTAACTTAGGATGAGCAGATGGTATTTAAATCCAATGAAACAATACAGCACTTACAGATAAAATCATAAAATTATATATCTCACATTAAAAGAAAAAGTGGACTTTTTTTTTTAAAAAAAAAGGTGGACTTGACTCTTGAATATGATTTTTTTTTAGAAACCAAAATGAATCTTGAATACGTAACTGATCAGATGTGAAATTCTACCCATACTCCACAGCTAACAAATTAATCCTTAGGCAATGTCAATTTTTAGTCAAGTTACAACCACACTCTTGTCCCTAATATCGACTAATTTTAGTAAATAAATTTTTTTTATTTGTGTTTTAAGATATTTTTAACTAATAATTAAAGAATAATTTATTTGAAGCAGAGAGATCAATTATCAATATAAGTACAAAAAACTTTCAAAGAAGTTCATCTATTTTCACGCCTAAATTTTGAATTCATGTTAACATACACTCAACTAACTACTATAGCTGAGTGGAATTTATTGATAATAAATAATATTTTTTCGATAATAAAAAAAAATATTAGTCAACAATATGAAGACTTTATTAGAAATAAAATAAAAACTTAGTTTAATTAGATAATATATTAAAACTTTTTTTATATGATATATATAGTCATTAATTTCTAATTGTGCACCTTTACAAGCACGCGGTGGTTATTTCTTTTAAAAGAAAAAAATAAATAAATGACAGTGATATGGTCATCACACAGGCATCGAATACTTTGGGGTTGCATCTCTAACAGTATCTTCACATGTAATGATTTTTTGTTTTCAATTGAAAAGAAAAATTTATATATATTCTGATGAGATAAAATGGTAAATTTACCCTCAATACACAAAAATTTTAACCTTAAAAAATGACCTTTGTGTAGATGCCAAACATCTTTAACAACTAGGCTATTAAAATACTAAACTAAAACATAGATATTACGTTGAAGGTTGTTATTTTTCTATGGACACATTTTGGCCTTAAAAGAAAAAGATTGTTATGTCTCTTTTATCTTATGAGCTATGAATGGTTCGCTTACCTGATATATTTCACAAATGATAAATAATTTTTTTTATGTCATATTTTCTTTTGATTGGATGGTTCAGGTGAGAGACCATCATATAGTTCAGACCTTATGATATTCTCTTAAACAAATCCATTATTTTTAATGACAACAACCGGTGGATTATTAGTTAATAACTTTATCAACCATATAAATTTCAAAATCAACGAAAATTTTCCATGAAATATTTTTTTTTTTAAAAAAAAACTATATTTGAAAAACGTACTAAGTAAAGTAACCATAAAATACACCTAGCATTAAATAAAATAAAAAATAAAGAATATACATGAAACAAAAGAGTACTTTACGGACAATAGCAATGATGAAATGTAAAACATTCAAAATGAGTCAAATTACTATTTTCCATGGTGTGAAAAAACTGTAGTTATTGTCTTTTATGATTGGTCAGTGGTGAATTCATAGAAATAATGAAACAAGTAGAATGTACTTTTGTTTTCTTTTATTTTATTTTTTTCCACACTTTTAGGTTCAAGTTCCTTTTTTTTTGTGATCTATCAATATTCAATATTGGATAACAAGTACGAAATTGTTGTTAGCATTGTGAATGTGAATTGACTACGTTGAGTAGGACCTCATTCTCCTAATCACTAGGGTTTAGCAAGAAATGTTAATTACTCACTTCACATGTAATAATTCACCATACTTTACCCAAAAATAAAAAAATAAAACAATGCATAATCAACCAAGGGCTAGCAAAATTATCAACCAAATTAGTCGGATGGTTGAGAAGTACTACTTTAAGTAGCAGGTCATCGATTTGAATTCTTGTAGACACATTTTAACCTATAAAAAACACAAAGTCTAACAAAATTAATAAGTAATTATATTTATTATAAATAAAATTTAATGTTTATAAAAAATTATAATCAGTATCATTTACTAAGTTTAATACAAGGGTCTCAATGGAACCCATAAACCTATTCACTTTTGTCTAATTTTTCATTGATTGAAACTCACACATGTGGTGGGGCTTGTAATGCGGTTTTAAAATTTGCAAAGGAATTGGGTTTTTTAAGTTTTGAAATAAAAGAGATTTTACAGAAAAAGTTGGTCCAATCCAACGTGTTTTTGGTTTTATATCATTTAATCAGATGCGCCTCGACTAGAAATTCCTGTTTCCCCTCCAAATACTACTTTATTAATTTTCATTTTCATTTTAATAATAAATCCTCTTTGATTATTGTTTCTGGCCAAATTAAAGTAATATTATTATTTTTCTTTAATTCTTCTTGGTTACTGGCAAAGCAATATCTTGCGTTGGGGTTTTCTACGATAAATTACAGCTAGAAAGATTTGAAATAGACTTATAATAATAATTTATATAAATGTTAATTAAGTAGAATGATGTTCTCTGTATGTACGATGAATTGAAGTTATTCAATTTATATTTTGAGCATGCTTGGTCACGGTTTAAACCTAACTCATTTCTAAAAATTAGCTTTTGATATTGAGTTAAGTTCAAACTCAAATTATAAGATGGTATTAGAGCTTATTCTAGATCTGTTTGTTGGCTCATGTTTGTTGTTTGTTGTTGGATGTTTGTTAGTCTCGTATTGTTGGGCCACCAATTTATTTGTCCAGTTTGTCCATGTTCCAGCTGTGTAGTTCTGGGGGCGTGTTAGAAATCTCACATTAGTTAGTGATATGACCATTATTGAGTTTACAAGGATGTGACAATTCTTCCTCAATGAACTAGCTTTTGAGAGTGAGTTAAGTACAAATCCAAATTGTAGATACCCGTTCGCAAACGAAAAACGACAAACGCAAAAAAATATTTTTTCTCATAAAAGAGTCTCAATAAGTATCCAAACGTTGAATAATTATTAATTTTTTAAAAAACAAATCTTATTTTTACGTTTGGAGTATTAACTTAATTCTATTAGTAGTATTAGTTTTAATTGATGAAATTGTTAAAAAATTGTAGATTGAGAAATTAAGAGGCCAGGTCATGAATAATGTGTTACCATGGATTGAGATAATTGAGAATTTGTCGTCACTAAGTTTAATGAGAATGATTAAAAATAGCAAAATTAGTATACAAGCATAAGGAATTTCACAACTTTCTTTGAATCATGCTTTTATTTTTTGTATTCCTAATGAAGCTAAATTTTATTATGACTACGACGTGTTTTTACCTTTTTGGATGCTATTAATCTCGAACATTATTAACTTTATTCTGATCACGACACTATTATTTTTTTAATGAATTTTAAAGTTTTACAACTTGGTCTCCTTTAATAATAAACGCACTCTGGAGTAAATAATTCTTTTAACTTTTATTTAGAGTTTTTTTTATAAGTAAAATGCGCAACATAAATTCAAACTTAAAGAGCTATTAGTCAAAGTTTTATTTTTTAACTATTAAACCAATCTATTAAGTGCATTTTTATTTTGAGTTTAAATTCAATCAAACCTTAATGCATTGCAGAACGTATCAAGGGTGATTGAGGCAGTGTCACGCCATGTAAAAAAATAAATAACTTGTATAATAAAGGACTAAATAATAAATAAAAAGTTTAAAATATTCAATCTTTTTTAGTTAAGGTGACATTCTCTCATTCGCCGTTAATGCATTATTTTATATTAGGTCGAAGCTCTAATGAATTTAAATTCTTTTATTTACTTTTTCCTAGATATTTTTTTTCCATTAACAGCAGTTTTAAAATTTAAAAAAAAAAGTTCAATTTACAGGTGTAGGGATTGATTCCTTTGGAAAATTTAACTTATAACATGTTTAGTTTAATTTATTTGTCATTAAAACTTTGATTTACTTTCAAAAAGAATTGATTCTGACTATAAAATTATGTTTGGCAATTTTTTGTGATAATTGATTATCGTTACAAAATTTAAGTTTTGTGAGAAGTAACTTTTCGTTGTTTCTACTTCTCTATAATCAATTATGTATTAAATTTACATTACAAATCATAAGTTTTGACAAGAATATCTAAACATCATTTTCTCAGAATCAATTATACCTAAAATCAATTAACACAATTAACTAGTATGTTCATCATGAATTCTATCACGAACAATCCAAACATACACTTACTAATTCAGTAGATGAGTCCCTACTCCATATAATGCATGACTGTATCCATACCCAAGTGATTTGAAAGAAGCTTATTCCTCATGGGTTTGTTGGAAACTTTTTTGTGGATGGTGTTCATGATTGGCTTACTTCGAACCTTGGCTTGAGGCGAGGTTGTTATTCTACTGACCAGTGAGGTCTTATCTTTGGAATGACGGCTCACTTTTTGTGAGAAAGACGGAACAAGTTTATCTTTGAAGGGGTAAATTTCAACCTGCTTATTTCAGTTAACCAGATTTGGCATCGTGTTTATGATTGGCGGGTTGTAGTAAAGTCTCTCTCTCAAACCACGCCTACCTTGCAGCGTACACATGTTGTTTCTGTTCGTTGGTCCAACCCGCCTGATGGTTGGATCAAGTTAAATACTGATGGATCTTTTTTTGATTACTCGAATGTGGTGGCATTCTGAGGGACCATTGGGGGCTCACATTGCCTTGTTTACGGTGAATCTGGGCAGTTGTAATATTCTCTTCGCGGAACTGTGTGAGATTTTTCATGGTATCCATCTTGCTAGAGCTAGGAGCTTCCAAAGGATTTAGGTGGAATCCAACTCATCGTCTGTTATCTTTTTGTTTTCTTTTTGGGCTTTGGCCCCTTTGTTTCATCAAAAAAAAAAAGTGACAAAGTGTTGAAAACTTAGAGCAATAGTTACTCGAGATCCTCGCTATAGAGCAATTTGTTGCAAAATTTTGCTTAAGATCCTCATCATCTTCTATCTTCATTTATTCCCTGTTTTGTAGCCGTTTTGACCGTGGATCATCATTTTGGATGACCAATAATCATGAAAATTTTGAAATTAAAATTGGATATATCATTTGGACCACAAAACAATAACAAATTAAATTACTATAACTCTGTTTCAGTTTTTAACTTAGGATGCCAGTTTCTTGGATTCAACATATGAGACGTGCTTATTCTTAAAAGAGACTTTAGGACACAAATTTCTAACCCTTTCATTTTTTCCAATATCTAATCTTTCTAATTCTCCTTTTTTTTTTTATTTATAGTTTTTAAGATTTTATTGTTATATATACTAATATACTATCTGAAATTCAACTTTTTCTGCTTTTGCAGTTGTTTCCCTCTCATATGCTCATCTGATTCACGTCAGTGTTTGTGCAAATTTCAAAGCCTATATTCCCGTTTCCCACCTCTCTCTCCCTCTCTTTTTTCTTTCTTTTAAGCAACTAAATCTTAATTACACTGTTTAGTTGTGAGGAAAATAATAATAAGGAAAAATAAAGTGGATAATAATGTAATTTATTTTGTTTAAAGGAAATTAAAGAAAAAAAAATTGATTTTTGAGAGAGAGAAAATTTAAACACTTCATTTTTCTTTAATTCTCTTATCGCATTTTTTTTTCACTTTATTTTTATGTAATCAAAGACAAAGTTAAAGAAACACAAGTTAGGGTGGGATTAGGATAATGAGCAATTTCTTAAGTTTTTTACAAATGGTTGAAAAGAGAGTGTTCTTCACTGTTTGAGATCCGAGCTGATCTGAACAGGGTGTCATTCACATAATCACACTTATTATTACCCTTTAATTAATTTTTAGTATTTTAACTCATCCCTTAGGGTAGTTAATTAATTAATTACCATTCTTTCTCTTGGTTTTCGTTATCTACAGCTACATGCCCGAGGTCTAGTCAAATGTTTGTGGCATTAGCATATGACATTTTTTTTTCCCTTCCAATTCTGATATAATTACTGCCATGTTTGTATTGATCCTGTATTATTGAGCTAAACATTTGTTAAGAATTAAGTATGAGGGGATCGGAGAGCCTAATTAATCAATTAGGTGGAATAGTTTCTAAGTTTGAGTATTTCACCGATTTTTTTATTTTATTTCATGTAAAGTTCTTAAATATATTTTTATAAGTTAAACATGTTTATATGAGTTTAATCTAACAAATTATTATTTAAAGTTTTACTTTTTAGCCACCAAATTAACACGATGAGCGCGTGAAATAACTTCATCTTTAGTATGTGTCAATGACGAATTTATTATATCAATATTTAGTACATTAATCTTTATGTAGTCTATAGGTAGTTATTTATGTTGCCCTATTCACATTCACATCAAAAAAAAAAAGTAAAACTTTAAATTAGTCCCTATGATTATAGGCATCAAGTATACTAAATTAATAGTTACTTTAGTTTATAACTTTGTGAGGACAAAGCATTTTAGTCTTTCACTTATGCAAATGATCAATTTAGTTCCTAACTTTTACTCTCATCCGTAATTTTAGTTATTGACTTAAAAGAATGTTCATTTTAGTCACTGACTTTCACTGCAATCGGACATTTCAGCCCCCGACTTTCACTCACATCGGTCATTTTCGTCCCTAGGTTTAGAGACTAAAATGACCGATGAAAATTAAAGTCAAGCACTAAGATGACCGATGAGAGTGAAAGTCATTGACTAAAATGATTACTCTTATAAGCAAGACAATAAAATGCCCTATTCTCACAATGTCAAGAACAAAAATGATCGATAAAAGTGAAAGTCAATGACTAAAATGCCTTATTTTAACAAAGTTAGGGACCAAAATATTAGTTCACTCCAAATATATTAGTTCATGAGATTATGAAAACCTCAAATTAGTCTTTACTTTTGTAAAAAGTCATTCATTTTAGTAATTTTCTATTTAGTTTTTTTAATGTTGTTTAATTAATAAATGAAAGGACTAAAATGCATGTCGTGTTGCAAAGTCAGAGATTTTTTTAAGATTTTTAAAATCTCATAGACTAATCTGTATGACACATACAATTTTAGGAAAAAATCGAGGGTTTACTATTTTTTAAAAAATAAAAATTAGGAAACACATTAGTAGAGCTTAATCCAAAAAAAAAACTAATTTATTAAGTAAGAGAATTTCATTATTACATATAAACACCATATTGAACTTTGAACTTCACTCAATATAAAACTATTTTCACAATATGTTTAGATTAAAGGTTGGGACGAGGTACTCCTCTAAAATTGAGGAGTACTGTATACCTTAAAATGACCCTTAAATCAAAGTATATTTAGATATATATATATATAATTTTACGTTAATATACACTATTAAAAAAATTGATTATTTAGACAGGGAATGAGAGGATCTCGATCCTCATTGCTAAAAAGAAATATTATTATGTATATATAAATTTTAAAATTTAAGTAAAAATTAATTACTAACACACTAAGTAATTAGATCTTCAAATTTTTGATTTATTTAATTTTTTTTTGTATTTTGTCGCACAAAAAATTTTGTGCTACCACCAAATATGTATAGTAGAAACTCTTTAAATTAATAATGTCAGGACCGGAGAAATTTATTAATTTAGAGAGTTATTAATTTATCGATAAATTAATAATTATTAATTTAAAGAGTTTTGGATGAATCCACTTTTGATGAAGAAACTCAAGACCTTGAGATTATGATCAATCAATGTGGCTATCGTAATAAGATGGATATCGACAATCTAATGAACTACCCAGGTGAAAATAAAGCATGTTCGGAGGTTCAGAGTTTAGAAGATATTGTGGGTACTATCATTGAGAACAATGCAGAGGATGACGGCGAAGATGATACAGTGTCTTAGCCTGTTACGCGAAAGGAAGCACTTATGACGTTGAACACTCTTCACAACTTTATGATACAATACAAAAATACAACACCTGAGCTATTGGATGCAATAAGAAAAGTTAGAGATGAGCTCCAAATAGACTTGAACTTTAAAGGAAAACAGACAACTATTGAATCATATTTCAATAGAGTGTAATATATTTTTTTTCAGTTTCTATGAATTATTAATTTATGATTTTATTGGGACCGAAAATTATAAAGGGATCTCCCGAAAAATTATTATCTTATTATTTTATCTCGAGTTTTTCAATTTTTTACATTAGCCCAAGTCGAAACCGGACAAATTTATTATTTTAGAGAATTTATTAATTTACCGAGTATTAATTTAAAAAGTTTCTACGTAAAACTCGGATAATTAATATCACTTCACTAATCGGTTTTGTTGTGAATTCAATCATTAATTATTTAAGAACTGAATAAATAAATTGAACTATTAATTTTAATTTCTCATTTGTTAAACTGAAGTTTTCTAGCTAGTACTTTGTGTATAGTTATTTGTTACGTTGTGGGTGCCTGGTTGCACATCTTATGATGCCATGTGTAAAAATATATGTTTTGTCCCAAAGGGTAACGTTTTAGGGTTTTGATTTTGCTTTAATTTGGTCATATATATACACGTGGTCACGTTTCAATATCACATGCTTATCAATTAACTTTCGCATTTCAAAAGGAAACTTTGCATCTAAACTTCCCCACTTGCCTTTGTTGGCTGTATATATATATTTTTTGGAACATTGGATCCAAGTAATTAATGTCACAAATTCATCATAAATTTAAACAAAATAAGGAAACTTCGTACCATTTTATCACCTATATCTTATTTTAAAACTAGTACCCGATATATACATTTATATTTTATTATTTTACTATTCTTACATATATAAGGATTATCAAATTAAATAAGAGAAATTTTAATTTATATTAAAATACTAATTTTTGGTCCATATATTTTTATTCTACACGTCATTTTGATTTTTTTTTTGGTAATAACACGTCATTTTGATTTGTTCTTTATACATTTTTTTTAAAAAAATTAATCCCTACATAAAAAATCATTTTTAAATTGATTTTTGCCGCCACTTTCAATCTTAATTTTGTTACTAATAATTCTATCATCCTTTTTTTCATATGCAAAATATTTTTTAATTTGATTCTTATATTTAACACGTTGTTTCAACTGGATCACTATACTTATGATCAGTGTGATTTATTTAGTCTTTTGCTTAAAATATTACCAGTTTGTCACTTGGGATTACAAGAATTCGATTCACAGCAAGAAATAAAAATTGGGGTTTGTGAAATAAAATGTCAAGTGGGAAAAAGTAATTAAGATAAAAGGAATTTTTGGATGAGTTTTAATTAAACAAATTATTTAATTTAATTTCCAGGCAATTAAGCAAGTCCCGGAGATTCGGTATCTCATTAAACTAACTACGTACCGATACCACTAGACTTTGTCACTTTAATTTGATGATTAGAAATTTAGAACTAAACAAAAAACGAAAATGATGAAGATCAACATTATTCCGTATTGTTTTATATATTAGTGTAAGATTAGATATTGGGTACATTTTTAGTATATTATCTTATATATTAATATATGATAACATATGCAATAATGCAACTAATCCCCAAACCCCTAATCTTCTATGTGTTTTCACCCTAAACCGTAAATATAATCTTAATTCTTCATCGATAAACACTACAGTGTCGATCAAAAATTAAGAGTCTAATTTTTTTACAACTCAAAATATACAATCTATCATATAATTGATTAAACATATGAAAATATATAATTAAGTTATATACGGTTTAATTATATACATTTAATCAAATAATATATATATATATTTAATTATATATTTTCTTCACGTTTAATCAGTTGTATGTTTAATTGTATGTTCTTGAGTTGAATAAATTTTTTTTTTCAAAATTAAAGTATAATTATAATCAATAATTATTATTAAAGTGAATATTTTTATCTAAATAAGGAGTAATTAATAATGATTAAAAAATAGGCTCCCACGTGGACTGACATTGGGTCCACGGCCATCTCTCATGCTTCCCGATTCTTTCCAAACAGTCTCCTCCTTTTTGTTCAGCGACTTTAGTCTTTCGTAATCAGGCCACAATTGCAAAAATATTCTTTTTTTAATGAAGGTTATTGAATTGAATTTTATCTAATTTAATTTAAAAAAAACTTTTCGTTGCGTACTTGATGAACCGGAAGAGAGCGAACACCACACACAGTAGAATACGGCTTCAAGATTGGCTCACAATGATGGGAGTGTACTTGTAGAAACTTTGACAGTTAAGTTAATTGTAGGATAAAGTTTTTTGTAGTTTAAGTGTAATGTATGTATTTATATATGACACATTTAAAATGTATTTATAATACTATTTATAAAATTCTGCGTATACAATTGAGCCTAATAGAAAGTAATTGGGTTTAATTAGCATTCTAGTTGGCCTGTGCTGATTATAGGAATTATATGTCAGAAGGAGCATGATGCCTCCATCACTGGCATTCTTGACAGAAACTGACATGGAAGAGGGACCAGGATACCAATTCATAACACTTTTATCAACATATTTAAAGAATGGTTAAATTTTCTTTTTATAAATTTTTTTACAAAAACTAGCATCGTTTCTACTCCAGATCTTTTATTTTTTTATGACCATGTTTCTTCTTTATTTAATCCAGATCTTTTATTTTTTTATTTTTTTTTAAAAAACACTTATCTTACTTGATTTCTACACTTTATTAAATTTTGAAAAAATTGAAATGATATAAAGGAATATATTTAAAAAGGAACAGTATTAAATATGTGTGAGAGCATAAATTTACAGTACTGGTATTTGATTCACATAATAAAAGATATTATAATTTTTTTACAAGTGAGGGTGAAATGGTGGATCATATAAAATATGTAAAGAAATTAGAATTATAGTAGTGAAGAAAGAGGGAAAAATGGAGGTGGCAAAGTCGTTTGCGTTGGTTGAAGCAGTGTCTTTATCGAAATCCTCAATAAAATCCAAACAAGGAAACACATTTGGTTAATTGGAGACAGATGGGGTCCACTAATATTTTATGAGACAAGTTAGTTGATCGTTGTTTTATGCGTGTTACTTAGGGATGTTTTTACTTTTGACCCCTCAGTTACTTTGGTTTCACCACTGTTATTATTGGACCTCTTGCTTGTAAGTTGTAACCAATGGGTGGGTAATTTCACAAGACATGTATACAAGAGTCTCTTAGAGTTAAATAATCAAGGTTTTTTTTTTTCCGGTCTTATGTCAAATAATTAATTTAATTACAGTACTTGCATGTCACGTAGATAATTACCATTGGTTATGTAGTATGCATTTTTTTGGGGGAGGGGGGTGGGGAGATTGACAGTTTTTCTTCTCTTTTTTGGCCAACCAACAGAATTTCTATTTACACCAAAAAAAGAAAGATAAGATTTATGGCAAACAAATAATTTTGTTGAGCAGTTTGTACATTGCATCCATGGGCTTAAAGGGCCTCAGTACTTGAGTTTTCTTTTGTCAAAGCCTTAGGACTTGAGTTGTGTTCCCTTCTTTTGACCAATTTTTGGTGGGAGCCCAATTTTGGAAATCTCGCCATCACTTTATATATAAGAATCATAAAGCTATATATGTAAAAATGATGGTGTCACTCCTAATAAGGATGGTGCTAATCCTATTCACCCCAATTTTTTTTTAATGTTCCGATCAGTTTAGTCCAAACCTTCTTTAATCTTTAGTCTACTGAAGAGATTACCTTTATAACCAAAAATAATTTAGATTTACATTTGGACCCATAAAAAATGAAGAGATTACCCATTCACAACTTTTTTTTTTTTTTAAAAAAAAACTTACAGTTTTATTTTAGCGTCTTCCCAAAAGAAAACTTTGTTTGTTGTCAATTTAATCTGCTTTAATTATTGTGTAATAACATGCGTCACCGTTTTAAGGTTTTTTTTAAAAAAAAGAAATAAATTATTAGCTCACAACTCCAATTTCACAAAGGTTACAAAATTCTTTTTTAATGCGAATTGTGCTAATTCATTCCACTTTCGTTTCTTTGACACCTTATACCTTATATATCTTGTATGCATGCACTCTGAGATATATTATTTCAAAAAAAAAAATGACATAAATATATAGAAATTCAACCATCGATTCTTAATAATGATTGGAATACATGAGTTGATGAAAATTTATATTAGTAGACTAATTACACAAGTTTTTTTTAAGTCTCACATAGTACAATAAAAAGTCTAATTTTGATATAAAAAGTAAAAACTTATTTTGAAAGTTTTTTTTAAGTCTACAAGTGCATGACTATCACAAGAATAAAAAGAAAAATGCACTAGTAAAATCAATCATGAGGCTCTTAAATAATAACTCTAACAATTTATTAGGACTTATAAAAGACCAATAAATATATTATTTACAATATCAACATGCCATATTTTTAACTAGAATAATAATAAATAATATAATTATTCCAGTTAAAAACCCTAACTTATTCAATATTTAGAATAATAAATAAACCACACTTATATTAATTCTCAATATATCGATATTATACTTTAGAGATATTATACTATATCTATTTTAAATATTAGTATTTGGAGATTAAAGTTTCATTTTTCATATAATAAGTATAAGTATTAATATAAAAAATAAGGTGTAAAATAAGGTGTATTTATTATTTTTTTCATATAATAAATATTAGTAAATAGTGAATTATATTTATTTAGGAGTAAAATTATAATAATAATTAATTTTTGTTAAAAATTAATACAGTAATTACTTTTCTTAAACTTTTTTAAAAATGGTTAGTTATTTAATTTTGTACGGAAGATAGTATCATATTAAGGATGTATGTTTATTTAAATTATATATAATATCAGGTTTAATTCGAATATAATCTTTACCAAAAAAAATTCGAAAATGATGAAAATAGAATTTGACATCTCAGAGTTATCCTACTCTATGTGTTGGATTTTGATTGGATTGAATCTAATAATCCAATGCAGCGAGAAGCATCAGAGCAATGCTGCTACCATACAGGTGTCACAATCAGGAGAATTATACGCATCTTGTGAAGGTGAGCTATACCCTCATCAAGCAAGGGAGCAGGAGGAAGCTTGATAGACACGCGCAGCAGCTTATAAGACTGTCTCGACTCGCATCTCCCAAAATGGCTTCAACTTCGACTTCCACACTCTTCTCATCGTCGTTCTTCTCTTCCCCCACCGTACGACGTCGTTTGCCCCTCGTCGGGGCTTTTTGCATGCTCAGTTTGGGACTCTCGAATCTCTATTCGCCTCTGTATTCTTCTGCACTCAAAACGGGGTGCGTTCAATCTCTCTTACGGTACTCAATATCGCTGCCGTTACTAATCACACACTTTCTCTTCATTCATTTCTCAATTCAATTGCGAATTTGCAATTTCCTCTGTTTCAGATCCAAATTCGGTAGCCGTCAGTTCATCAGAATGGAAGGGAGTAACACCACTGTGCCAAGCATTGTTGTGTATGTCACTGTTCCTAACAAAGAAGCAGGTGAAGAAACTTGTTCTGTTCTTAATTTTATTTTTTTGATGTTGTTTCTTTGATTTTGACGGATTTTGTTTGTTCTGTTTTGCAGGTAAGAAGTTGGCGGAAAGCATTGTCAAAGAGAAGCTTGCGGCTTGTGTAAACAGGGTACCAGGTAACAATTTCTCACTCCCGATCTGTGATATTCACCTTGCTGCGCTTTTGTTTTTGTGTTCTTTAGAATTTCTAGTATTCGGGAAGGGTTTGGTAATTGTAGAAATTGATTTCTGTAATCATTGTCCAGGCCTTAGTTGAACTGAAAAATCAACATTTTCAACTCATACAATGCAATTCAGGTTATTTTTATGATTTGACAATTGTGAAATGAGGCTTGAGAGCTTGTTTGATTTTTCGCCCTTGCCTAGTTCTCTATGATTAGATTACCTTTGGTGATTATTATATTATTTAGGATGTAGAGGTTTAAACTTTCATCTTGGATCGGACTTTTCTAATGGAATAGCTTGATACAGAATGAAAATCCACTTCCTATTATGGGTTACTTTGTATGCAAGGTGGTTTAGGGAATACTCTAGCAATAAGAGCATGTCAGGCATACTTCGCAGCTTATCTTTTGAATCTTTTTAATTGGACTCTATGTTTCCCTGAATCACTAAATTGAATATGGCTCTATTAATTGAATTTTGAATCTGGTTTTTCAAATTAAAGATCTCTTGGGATTTTTTTAATTACTCCATTTCTGACCTTGTTTTTGCTAAATTACAACTTATTGCTGTGTTTGTCACTTCGCCATGATGTAAGAACTACGCTTTGAATCAATTGTGACAATTTGAGCTGCATCCCTTCATTTAGGAAACTGAGAAACAAGATTTTGGGTGTAAAACTGAATGTTTGGAAAAATGTTAAATGTATCAAACGTGATTTTTGTGGTCAAAGTTCAAACATGATTTTGGTGACAATACTATTGTGTAGCATTTCCATTGAGTTGATACTTGATAATTTTATATAGTGTTTTTCCTACAAACTTGCTTTTGAGATAAAACTTTCCAAACATATATCATTTCATATCAATCTCAAGTTTGGCCAAAATAATTTCATAAAATCAAGTTCATTCAAAATCAATTTTGCAAACGCCATCTTCTTTCACATATGGTGTGTGAGACTGTTTCAAGCACCTGTGCTATCATTCTTTTAGGGTGGAATAGATTAAGCTTGATGAGTTAATTAGTTTCCTAATCAAGTTGATTATATATGTTGCATCCCTTGCTTGACTTTTAAAATCCTTGTGTATTATGTCTTGTGCAGGTATTGAATCAGTGTATCAGTGGGAGGGGAAGGTATTCCCTACAACATCTCTGTTGGCAAAGAATGCTGCTTGAACTTGATATTAATTTTTTAATAGTATCTGAAACTTCTGTTCAAAAACAGTTTCACCCGAATGTCGAAATTTCTTATTTTCTAGCAAGCATCATGGCTCTTATGGATTTGTTTGAGAAAATTTATTTGAAAGTACTCTTGTAGCTTGATTTTGCTTGCTTTGTGTTGCCATTTGTCAGATCCAAACTGATTCTGAGGAACTTCTTATAATCAAGACTAGGGAATCCCTTCTGGAAGCACTGACAGAGCATGTCAAAACAAATCACGAATATGAGTAAGGCTGATGCATCTAGTAAATAGTTTTCCAATAAAATTCAAATTTGCTTCATAAAATGTGAAGTTCAAGTCGTATTTATTATTTGATCTTGAAAAAAAAATGCTTCAAGAACAGATCAGTTAAAGCGTATACAGTTATGCATTCAGACTCTTCTCACTTCTCCGGTTTGTCTTTTTTCAGAGTGCCAGAGGTGATCTCCTTGCCCATCACTGGGGGCAATCTTAAATATTTAGAATGGATTAAAGAAAGCACGAGCGAGTGACTATCTAGTTTATAATCAGAGGGTGTTGGTTCAAGAGTTGATCTGCCTATTTCGTGCTAAATAAAGTTGGCATTTTGCCGAAGTAACTAGGCACTGAGGTGTGAATATCATGGTGTTGAGGATGAGGATTTATCATGTATTACTGCTGGTGACTTTTAATAGATTGAATATGATTTTATGTGAGTAGAGCTTTTCTTTGTTATTTTATTCACATTTAAACTTCTGGCTAGATCTGATTTATGTGCTTCAGTGTTTCCGTAGCACTCTTCTATCATCTGCTTTGTAGTTCAAAAATCTTAGGTTTTCGGGTGTGTTTGAAACCACTTTTGGTCCAACGTATGCTCGATAGTTATATTTTGCACTTATAAAAGAAATTTATTCTTCTTTTAACAAAGAAAAAACTTTGTTCTTTCAATTAAAAATTGAACATTGTTTCAAAAAGTTTCAAAATTGTTTTTCCCAGCTAAAATTATCTTAATATTTTTGTTGACAGCAAGTATATCTAAACAAAATTAGATTATGTTTCAGATAATCGATTCTTTTTAAAAGTTAATTTTTAAAGTTTCAAACACACTTTGCATTATCTTCCGGACTTGTCATCCTTCAATTTCCTTTTTTTTAAAAAAATCTTGTTTTTTTTTGGACGATAATCTTCTGTTTCCCTATAACAATGAAAGTACAAAACACACCATATGGGTTTCCTATAATATAACTATGTACGAGGAAATCAATCATTTTAGTCCATGATACTAGAATATTATGACGTTTGCCTCCTTGAGTTTATTAAATTTTTTTGAGTCCTTAATTTTAAAAAAATAAAATAACATTGTGATGTTAGTCCTTAACGTTACTAGACTTTAGGAAATCGAATGTCCGATGTAAAGTGCCTATATTATATGGCATCTAAATTTTAAACCATTCAACAATTCATTTGGTTCTTTGTTTCACGTAGTTCAGTAGATGAGTGTACAGGGATATGTGTGTGGGTACGGGATTCGACCCTCAGTTAGGTTTTTTTAATATAATCATGGATTTTTTCACCCTTAAAATAAGACTAATCTTGTTCATGTTGCGTGGCTGGCGCTGACCCTGGGAATTTGGCATAAGTGGAATTCGAACCTAGGTTCTCCCGCTATGAATCATCCTTCCTATTGAAACAAAACTCAATAATGCAGTTAGGTTTTGGAAATAAGACTTAATAATTTAGTATATTCTCTAGAATATCAAATAAAATATAGTCAACCAAAAAAAAATAAAACACCAAACAAAAACTGTCCAATTCCTTTTAGAAACAATCACAATTTTGGGTCTGATCCTCTCCCCGTCTCCCATAGCATTATACTAAAAGCTTATATTCGAAATCAGTGTGTGTTTTGTAACAATCAAGGAACTTATTACTCAAACAATTGTGAAAATTTTGTTGTGATTTTGAGTATTTTGTATATTTTTTGCGATAATGTTGGCATGATTTTGAGGATTTTTTTGGCTGAAAATTTGGAGGATGAGATTAGCACTATCTCTATTGGGAGTGATACCATCTTTTTTATATGTAAGAATCATAAATTTATATACTAAAATTTGTGATTTATTTTTTTATAAAAGATGAGCCAACTTTTTTTGGGTCTAGATAAGCCAACTTTTTAGCCCACAAACTTGGACAAGTTGAGCAAGGTTACATATTTTTTGGGTCACAAGAAAACTCAGCAGGAATTTTCTTCTGGGTCCAGAAAAACTGAGCTGGACTCAACGCTGATGGACCAATCTGGTTGACCGTTTTGACAGCTTGAGTTAGCTCATTTGTAACACAATCCATGATAAAACAATCAGATTAGCCAGCGACGTAAAAAAGAAAAAATTAGAGTTTTAACTGCTCTGTGTACAATAAAAACAGAAAGAAAATCATTCCAATTGACCCCCAAAAATCATTCCAAAAAAAATAAATAAAAAAATTAACCCCCAAAAATAATTGTCGCGGGGCAAATAGGCAAAACTTGTTGCAGTACTTCTATCAATTTGCTGCCAACACCAGAGAAAATAAAAATGCAGCGCCTGAACATAAAGGCAGAAGAGGACTGCTTCTTGTTATCATGTAATTACAAGAACCACACCAATTCAGACCTTTAGATTATTTTTTTTACCTTAAAAAGGAAAATATCATCAATTAATTATTGAAAACAAAAATGATTGGCAGAGAAGACGTTGAACATTGCGCCAAATGGTGTAGACTGTAGATAGACAAAGCTCAACATCAAGTCTTCTTTTGGAATCTTCAATGGTATAGAAACAAAATTGACTTCGATATTTATGTTTGCCAACAAAATAAAAAGTCCACATCATGTACGATACATGATATATTCGCCATCATAGTCATTATGAATAATGTTGCTTCCATGCGAATAATAATGCTTCTACAACTTCACTTCCTAGTTATAGTTAGTAGAGGAGGACCACATGCTTGAATTGCGCCTTAACCAAAAAATTTTAAAAAAGGACCCACTTGCCTTTAGGTGCAAACAGTGGGTGGCAACACGAGTTATGAACCTAGCGAAGTTGATGTTTGTTACCCATTAGACAAACTTCACACATTTTTGCAATATAATTTGTTTAACATAAATCCTAACTGCGTTCATCAGAGAAGCAACAGAAATCGTTAAGTGAAGATTGCAAGAGATACAAATTAATTGGATCTCCCATTATAAAGTATCCTTTCCAAATCATATGACACAAAAAAGAAGGGGAAAAAAAAGAGAGCCTGGTCTTCTGTTCATACTTCATACATTATATCACAGATTGCGAATAATTTATAAACTAGGGCGATTCTTAATTCAGCACAAATAAATGACATTCAAAGCCCACCTCCTTCAGAGGAAGAATACGACCCATCAACCTTTAAAGGACATCAGGGCTCATCTAGCTGGTCCTGCAGGAAGAAAAACATAGCTCACATCAGATTTTGATGTTTCAGGTGCAATACTAGGAAGAGGGATTAATCAAAATGCTTTGGAAAAAAAGATATTCTGTGGTGGGTGGGTTCTATAGGGAGTATTAGTGACATTTACCTGGACATCAGAAGTCCATAGGGTCAGGTTGTCTCTTAAAAGTTGCATTATAAGCGTGCTGTCCTTGTAGGATTCTTCTCCCAAGGTGTCCAGCTCAGCAATTGCTTCTTCAAAAGCCTATTTAAACATGAAAATCATCAACATTCAGTAAATTTTAGAATCCATGAGGCATTGTTCCTGTTGCAGTACTCAGTACAATGGAAAGAAGCCAAGCATTAGAGGATGATAGAGGTACGGAATGCTAGACAACAGGGGAATCATGTGTCAATATGGATAAGTCTAGATTGCTAATATACAAATTTAAGTGTACTTTTTCCTGGGGGACAAAATCCAGTTTTGGATTAAAGTTAATCCTTAACAACACTTCAGGTCTAGTACACAACCAATTGACTAACTGCATTTTACAATTTTTTCCAAACAAAATTGTTGCGGAAGAATGATCCGATTTTTCCACCAAAATATTCTCTTTATTTTCATTTTATTGAGAAAATCCCCTTTAGTTAGGATTTTGCAATAGGGTAACCATAATATCACCCTAGAGGAGCAATAAGTAACATTTAATTTCCTCAAACAAAAGAGACTTCTGGTGGACCAAGGTAGAAGTACTTTTGTTAGCTTGCTTCTGAGAGTAATTTCCTCTTTTCCTCTTATAGTTGAGTTTAAGTGAAAAACTTGCCTACCTTCATAAGGAACACTTTCAGTATCAGTACAAATACATTCAATAAGGCATAACTCTGACCAAACACACACATTTTTTAAAACTATAGGTTACCCCAAAAAAACTACGCCCTTACTCGAAAAACTATAAGTAGACAAATATAGAAGTTCACCTTCTATGCAATTCATTGTTCATTCAGCTCAACTATCTCTATCATTGGTACAAATAGGTAAGAAATATCAACCCTTTTTGTGATTGAAGTCAGCCAGGGATAAGACACAAGTTACTTAGAATTCTCAAAATTCACAAAATTTCCAGTTTTCAAAGACATATATGATATTTTATACCCTTGTCAAATGGATTTCTTGTAAGTCAAAATCATTCCAAACATGCCAATAACACATTCTTAGAGCCAACAATGCAACCAACAGAAGATCAAAAGGTTTTCTTTTTGTTAGGGAAACAAAATTGTTGAATTGAAAGGGATAGACCATTGCTTGACCGAGAAAACAAGGTCAAAAATTTTGAAATCAAGTTGACCTAAAAGATTCAAGTCAAGAAATATATATCATGTATTAGAGGAAGCAGGCACTTGTGATTTCAATTTATATATACAACTGCAAAGCAAACAATAAAATTCAGATGAAAGCTAACCTGTTTAGCCATCTGACAGGCCTTATCAGACTGGTTGAGAATTTCATAGTAGAAAACAGAGAAGTTAAGAGCCAGACCCAATCTTATGGGGTGAGTAGGTGGAAGATCCGCATAAGCAATGTCCTTCGGGAACAACAGCACAGGAAAAACACATTTAAATCACTTACAAAGTTAACAAGAAAAAGATAGAAAATTGAAAGGAACAACACAAGAAAAATCAAATTTAAATCACTTTCAAAAGAATAAAAAAAAAATGAAAAATTTGAAGGAAAGGTACCTGAGCAGCCTTGTAAGACAGCATAGTATCTTCAGCAGCAGCTTTTCTCTGATCTCCAACCTTGAACTCAGCCAAATACCGATGATAATCCCCTTTCATCTTCAAATAGAAAACCTTCGATTCGCTAGCGGAGGCAGAAGGAATGAGATTGGAGTCCAAGAGATTGAGAATACTGGCGCAAACCTGCGAGAGCTCGTTCTCCACCTTGGATCTATACTCCTTGACGAGCGCCACATGGTCCTCGTTCTTTCTTCCTTCTTCCTTCTGCTCAATCGACGAGACAATCCTCCAGGCCGCCCGCAGCGAACCGATCACGTTTTTGTAGGCGACGGAGAGGAGGTTCCTCTCCTCGACGGAGAGTTCGGACGCCGGCGTGGAGCCCACGACCAGCTTCTGCATGAACTCGACCATCTCTTCATACCTCTCCGCCTGCTCAGCTAGTTTAGCGAGGTAAACGTATTGGTCTCTGGTTAGGTTTTCTGGTACACCGGAAGCCATTGCTGTGTTCTCTCTCTCCGAATCTTCGCCTTCACTCACTGTGTCTGTGTGTGTGAGTAACTGTAGTTGGAATTGGGGATATAATGGGAATATATGGACGATGCGGTGATGTGTAGGATTGAGCTGTTTTGCCCACCGTCGATGAGTTGGATTTATATCAATCATTTTTCAACATAAAAAAAATAAAAATTATTATTATTATCATCAAAACTTTTCTGAAAAGTGATTAATGTAAGAACGACATGCTACTTAAAGTTTTCTTAATACAAATTTACTTAAAGTTTCCTTAACATAAGAACGACATGCAAAACTTTCTTGAAAAGGGATATTTTATACATAATAGTTATTATTATTATTATTATTATTATTATTGTTATTATTAACCTCTTTTTCTTTTGCACAAATTTTGTTAACTAGTTTTGTTAATTTTTAATACTAACAAAAAAAGAAGAATTAACAAAAAATAAAAAAAAATATATACATGACTGTAGGCTTCAAAATCAACAAATAAAAAAGCCCAATAATGCCTAAGCTTTATGCTTCATAAATTAGAAAAAAAAATATGACTACTTCAAAATGTATATTATTACTATTTTTAATTATTTCCAATTTTTAAAAAATATTTTTTATTAATAAAATTAAAATATTAATATTTAAATATTATTAAAATATTTAGATAAGAGTAAAAATAGATAATAATGACAAATGAGGATGACTTCAGCTAAGAAATATCTAGGCAAAGAGTGAAAAAAATGAAATAATTATCAGTTTACTCTTTAAATATATAATGATAGTTTATATAGGTCTCTAAGTTGTACAAATGTTCACTCAAATCTCTGAACTTGCAAGAATAATTCACAAAGTCCCTAAGTAAACTATCTCCAACACTGGTTTCTTAATATGGTTCTAAAATTCTAAGCAACTCGATAAGAACCTGAGTCTTATTGGAGCTTACTAACATGAACAAGGTTTATAGCAAAATTGCTAATTTAAACAATCTTTTTTTAACCAAAAATGGGACAAGGTAAAATGTTTTCTGCAAGAATGAAATGAGAAAGAATAGGATTTCCAAACCAAAGATTTGATGTTGCACTTGATTTTTAAGTGTTTTTATTATTTTTTTAAAATATTTGTAAAGTTGTATTGTTTATTTAATGTTTATGTTATGCGGAATTTAATTTTTAATTACAAAATTATGAGATCTTAATTTTTTTTTACATTTTAATTTAATATTTTGTTATTACACTTAAATTCATATACGGAGTTTAAGAAAAATTAAAATCAATTTTCAAATTAAAATCAATTTTTAAATTAAAATGAAAAATAGAAAATACGAGACAATTAATTTATGGGATATATGAAATTCACGGGAGAGTTTTTTTTATTAAAAACCTTATGTTAAAGTGAATAAGCTATTTAAATTGAAAGAATGATGTGTACATAAGGGACCCATTAAGAAATTATAAAATAATGCTAAAGAAACCTCTTAAGCAACCAGGAGATGGTCATAGGTCAGTGAAGTTTGATAATTTTACCGACTTTAGATAGTTATTTTTTTAAACTCGATGATCTAAATGAATAAAGTTTAGTAATCTTAAGGACATAAGTGAACTTCTGTATAACTTAAGAACTTATGTAAACTAGTGTTGCAAGCCCAATAATCTATGTAATTTTTTCTTGCAAAATTAAGTACCTAAAGCAAAATACTTATCAAAGCGTCCTAAATCAGCCCTAGAACTAGCTTAAGTTCTCGATAAAAAACAATGAATAAATTACCAAAATGGTTCTCGACCTTGTGATGGTCGTTTAAAAAGATTCATAACTTATAAAATTAAACAAAATGGTCATTGACTTTGTACTCCGTCATTTAAAATAGTTCCTGACAAAAAAGACCAAGCAAAATCGTTTTTGAATTTGTTTTCTGTCATTTAAAATGGTTCTTGTCTTTTACATTCAAAACGATCTCTAACTTATAAGAATAAACAAAATGATCATTGAAATGAAAATCACCGTTCTGAATGACAATGAACAAAATCAAGAACAATTTTAAATGATGAAAGTGAAAGTCATGAACCATTTTACTTATTTTAATCAGTCATGTACCATTTTGAATGACGAAAGATAAAGTTAAAAACCATTTTATTTGACATTATAAAGTTAAGAATCATTTTGAACTACCTTCCCAAACTCATAGACTATTTTGATAATTTATTTAAAAAAAAAAAAAACACGTGAAAAAAACTAAGGCGAGTCATCTCCAGCCGGCCCTAGAACTGGAACTGCACCGTCGCAGACACAATATCCGAAGCGAAGAAGACTTGAAGTTTCAGCAGAACCAGTCGCCACCTTTAGTGAAGAAGAAACAGTGGTTAACTGGACTCGCAACTCGCCAGAGAGATCTGAAACGGGATTCCATATCTGGATCGCAAAAACCCGACTCCGCACCGAACGCTGCAGAATCGAAACGACGGCCGCGCATACGGTTTCACAATACGGCGCGGCGGTTTCACGGAGGAGCGAGTTTAGGTTGAAGCGAACACGGTGAGCCTTCAATAATCGTAAGATCAAACAATTTCACCAGTTGAAACTTGAAACGCGATTTTATCAACCATGTTGGGAATGGCATGCTCAACTTTAAATGGTATTCTATCAATCGTGTAACCAAATGCTGCTCTGTTTGATTTCTTCACTGCGTTTGTTTCAATCACCAATGAATTGTGCTACTTCGAAATGACAGGGAAAATCTTAACATAATCACTGAATTTCATGAGAATTTCAACTTTTCATCATATGAAGCACAGGCTACATAACTGTGTCTCTTATTCTTCCTCTTCACTTCCATGGATATCTCCCCTTCAGTTTACAAAAGCTGCGAAACCTAAACCAGACCCTCCCCCTGAAATCACTGTCACTCCAATTGAGTCTAGGAGGAAACACAAGTATATCTCTCATGAGTCTGCCATTAACTTGATTAAGCGAGAGAAAGATCCACAACATGCTTTGAGAATATTTAATATGGTATCAGAACAAAAGGGCTTTAATCACAATAATGCTACCTATGCAACCATTCTCCTAAAGCTTGCTCAGTTGAAGAAGTTTCAAGCAGTTGATCGAGTTCTGCATCAAATGACCTATGAAACTTGTAAATTTCATGAGGGTGTATTTATTAACCTCATGAAGCATTATTCGAAATCGTCTCTTCATGATAAAGTGCTTCAGGCGTTTTTCTCCATTCAGCCAGTTGTTCGAGAAAAGCCCTCTCCCAAAGCCATCAGCACTTGTCTCAATCTCCTGCTTGATTCAAACCAGGTTGATTTGGCGCGACAGTTGCTCTTGCATGCCAAGAGGAGTCTTACACATAAGCCAAACGCATGCATATTCAATATCTTGGTGAAGTACCACTGCAAAAATGGGGATCTTGATTCTGCTTTTAAAGTTGTGAAAGAAATGAGAAACTCTAAGTTATCTTACCCTAATGTAGTTACATACTCAACCCTGATGGATGGCCTCTATCAAACCGGAAGGCTCAAAGAAGCTTTTGAACTTTTTGAGGAAATGGTCTCAAGGGATCAGATTGTACCTGATCCCCTTGCTTACAATGCTCTGATCAATGGATTTTGCCGTGGAGGAAAACCCGATCGTGCTAGAAGTGTGATTGAATTTATGAAAAATAATGGATGCCGTCCGAATGTAGTTAATTACTCAGCCTTGGTGAATGGCTTCTGTAAAGCAGGGAAATTTCAAGAAGCAAAAGGAGTTTTTGCTGAGATGAGGAGCTTAGGTTTGAAACCTGATACAGTTAGCTACACTACCTTGATCAATTTCTTGTGTAGGAATGGTCAAATTGATGAAGCTATAGAATTGCTTGAAGAAATGAAAGAAAAAGAATGTCGAGCTGATACCATTACATTCAATGTGATACTTGGGGGTCTCTGCAGAGAAGGTAGGTACGAAGAGGCTCTGAACATGCTCGAGAAACTCCCTCACCAAGGTGTCTATTTGAACAAAGGTAGTTACAGGATTGTCCTGAATTCCTTAACCCAAAAATGTGAATTGAAAAAGGCGAAACAGTTATTGGGGTTAATGCTAAGTAGGGGGTTTGTGCCCCATTATGCTACCTCAAATGAATTACTGGTTCATCTTTGTAAGGCAGGAATGGTCGATGATGCTGCTATGGCACTCTTTGACTTAGTTGGGATGGGGTTCCAGCCTCAACTAGATTCTTGGGAACTTTTAATTGAACTAATCTGCAGAGAGAGAAAGTTATTGTATGTTTTTGAGCTGCTTGATGAATTAGTGATCACAAATTCTTGATATTTACATCGTGTAATGAAGTAAGTTTCAGAACCAGTCAGTGCTTACAATCCTTCCACTTGAGGCAGAACATGGTGTAGAAAGTATAATCTGATAACACAGGAATTAGATCATTGACATCATTAACAAACTACTCATACAAAAACTGAAACCCTCGTCAGTCCTCACAGTTTTTGAATTTCCATGTTATGTGAGAACACATTTTTAGATGCACGGGAAAAATCTTATGTACTGTTGGTTTGGTTTAACTTTACAGATCGATTGCTTAATGATGCAAAGGCCATTTGGATGCCCTTCCTAACGGTTAGTAAGATAATCCTGCTCCTTCAGGAAAACTGCAAAAGAAATGAACAAACTCATACAGAGGAGAAAAATTATTACAAATTACAAACGAAGCAATCTTTTGAAACATAATTCATTATTCAAGTTAGAGGGAGCTCTCTTGTTCTCAGCCGAGACAGATTAACAAGTCCTCAAAGACATGATTTTCCAATTCATTTCTACAATTGGCCCCAAAAAAACAAAAATACTTAATCAAACGCCATATTATTGTTGTCTCAGTCATGTAACTCAGTTAGTGAGCATATGATAACATGTGTGTGTATGCATAGGATTCAATTCCCGGCTCTACTACTTTTCTTATGAACTAAAGAAAAAATCATATTATTGTTCAATCAGCTTTTAAAAAACTGAAATGTCAACTAATGAATGACATATTATTAAAAAATCATTTATATTCATCCACTAAGACAGCTATTATTGAGTTTAATTATTTATTTTTTCGGTGATCGACTTTATCCCTTTTTTAAAAATAATTTTCAAACAAATATCTAAATTATTTGTTTTGGAAGTTTTCCAATAATTAGTAGTGTTTTATAAACTAAAATTCCTTGGATTTTAGCAGTGTGTGATTGAAAACTACGTCAAGTATTTTATACAGCCGGAGCATATTCGTGCACCTCAGCTGTCGCTTGTGAAAAAACTTACAAGTAAAAGACAGGGTTGGGGGCATTCATGTAAATTCATATGAGATGAGATGAGAGTCATTATGTAAGTAAGGCAACAGATACAGGTATTTCATTCCTACCAATCAGAGCGTGACTTTGCTGACTATCACAAACCAGAAAGCACACAGAACCAGAAACCATCTTTTTTTTTTTTTTTTTTTTCAGTAACATACACCAGGAGTATTATAAAGACTAGTAATTTTTTCGAGCTTAGAAATTATAAAAATCGTAATAAAAGTCTTTTTTATTGGAAAACACAGAGAGGTCATCAAAGTCATAACAATTTTTTTTACTAATAATATATTAATATATTTATTTATGAGATTTACCTATCTAGTACTTGGAGTACTTAACTTTGTTGATAACCAGAAACCATGTTTCAGCTAATGACAAAAACCGCTGTCACATTAAAAAAAACAAACCTCAACAACTTCTGATTCAACTCAACCACACCATTTGCTTGTTCTGATAGTTGTTTCTTGTTTCCATTCTCATAAATATCAATGTCCAGAAAATAAATCAAAAACCCTCTCACAATTTCAATCACCTCAAATCAAAACCCTCATGGCGTCAATCTCAGGCATTTGTTCTTCTTCCCCCACTCTCAAATTCCAAAACCAACCGTTGACCAGCCCTCTCCGCAAGGAACACATCACCTTCCCCTGCCGCCGACCTGACCGCACCCTCAGCCTCGTATCCACTCATTCCATCGCGCGGGAGGTTCAGGCGGAGGTTTCCGATGGCGCGGTTGTCCCGGCCGAGAAGAGAGGGTTGGAGAAGGACCCCCGCGCTCTGTGGCAGCGATACGTCGATTGGCTGTACCAGCACAAGGAGCTAGGGCTTTATCTCGACGTGAGTCGGGTCGGGTTCACAGACGAGTTTGTGAGTGAAATGGAGCCCCGGTTTCAGAAGGCGTTCCGAGCGATGGAGGAATTGGAGAAGGGCGCGATTGCGAACCCCGATGAGGGTCGCATGGTGGGACACTATTGGTTGAGGGACCCTGAGCGCGCTCCCACTTCCTTCCTCAGGACACAGATTGAGAACACTCTCGACGCGATTTGCAAGTTTGCTGATGATATCGTCAGGGGCAAGGTTAGTGTTGTTGTTGTTCTTCTTTTGGTATTTGCTGTGGATTTTGTTTCAATTAGGGTTTTAATGATTTCACTAATTTGTGTGTGGCAATGTACTTTGCCAGATTAAGCCTCCATCATCTCCGGCGGGTCGCTTTACTCAAATACTGTCTGTTGGAATTGGAGGTTCTGCTCTTGGGCCGCAGTTTGTTGCTGAGGCATTGGCTCCTGATAATCCTCCGCTTAAGGTATCCATATGATTCTGATGATTTTTATTAATGCCAATTTGCAAGAGTTGATAACAACCAAAGGGTTATTTTTATTTTACCCCTCACGATATTTTTTTGGTCTTTTGACAGATAAGATTTGTTGACAACACAGATCCTGCTGGAATCGATCATCAGATTGCACAACTTGGCCCTGAGCTAGCTTCAACACTTGTGATAGTCATTTCAAAGGTTGGCATGGGATTATACTTTTTTTTTTAAAATTTTTTATTATGCATTGTTAATGGTATGTGGAAGATATTTTTCACTTGACAATGTCAATTGTCTTCAGAGTGGAGGTACTCCGGAGACTAGAAATGGCTTGTTAGAAGTACAGAAGGCCTTTCGTGAAGCAGGCTTGGAATTTCCAAAACAGGTTTAATCTCAGGTTTTCATTTCTAATATATAGTTTTTATTTCCCCATGTTAATACGTACCTTAATAATACATTTGAATAAGAAGTTGAGATGGTATCATGATGCTAGGATTGTAATTGACATTTCTGTGATGGTGAACAAGCTACTACCTGGATTGATTTGCATTTATCAGCATGAAGATAATCAAATTCCCAAAATTTCTCACTGCTATACCTTCCTATAACTTTCATAAATGTGATTATATTCTTGATCAATAGTTGAACTTTAGTGGTTTTTTTTTTTTTTTTTTTTTCTTTTTTTGGGGTAGTTGTATAATTAGAAGCAATGTGGACTGGAGAACTGATACTTTGATAAATTTCTTTTCTGTTGTCACTGTTATGGATTTCTAGATGCTATTGGTCCTACATCGCTTGCTCATCTGCTGTCAGTGTCATTTTATTAAAATTTTTTATAATATGATAACCATGCCATAATGCAGGGTGTTGCTATAACACAAGAAAATTCTTTGTTGGATAACACTGCCAGAATTGAGGGCTGGTTAGCTAGATTTCCCATGTTTGATTGGGTGGGAGGTAGGACATCGGAGATGTCTGCGGTTGGCCTGCTTCCAGCAGCCCTTCAGGTAAGAAGCCGTAAATGTAGATTCAATATGTTTTTACTTTGGTAATTTTGTGTTTACGTTTAAATCAGAATGTTTTGTTTAGGGCATTGACATTAGAGAAATGCTTGCTGGTGCATCATTGATGGATGAGGCGAATAGAACTACTGTGGTATGCATCAGTTTCTAAATAATCTTTTATATATTTCTAACCTTGCTTCTCTCCCCAACCACAAAGCAAAGGATCTTTGGTTAATATATCCTGTTGTGCAGTTAAGGAATAACCCTGCAGCTCTGCTGGCTTTATGTTGGTATTGGGCTACAGATGGTGTAGGATCCAAGGTGAGAATAATATAATTTATTGAGGATTAGCATATGTTTTATTTCATTGTTGCTCATTGTTTTCTTTTCCTCCCTGTTCTCTAGGATATGGTTATTCTTCCGTACAAGGACAGCCTTTTATTATTTAGTAGATACTTGCAGCAGCTGGTAATGGAATCTCTAGGCAAGGAGTTTGACTTGGACGGTAATCGGGTATGTATTATTCTTACGTCCAACAAAAATAACAATATTTTTGTACTTTTGTCCTGGATTCTTGGATGATTTTTGACGTGTCTCAGTCAGTTTACTGTTGTGCCTGCATTAGGAAGTAGCCTAATGAACTCTGCAGTCTGTAGTTTTTAATTAATTATTTCTATGTTGGTACTGCGTATATACCTTCACACTTTGTTGTGGAGCCCACTTGCATTAACTTGAGCAGGCCTTGTTAATAAGGGATTTCTAGTTACATGTTTTATCACATTTGTGTCAATGTGTAGTCTAAAAGGCTTCAGTCCTAAATGAGTTAATGATATATCTGAATCTAACTTTTGGATACCACAGGTTAATCAAGGAATTAGTGTCTATGGAAATAAAGGAAGCACAGATCAGCATGCGTGAGTTTTCATATTAGTTTGTCAGCTTTTCTCGTATAGTTTATTGATTTGAAAAATGTCTACTATAAACTTCATCCCCCTTGCAGCTATATTCAACAGTTGAGGGAAGGTGTACACAATTTCTTTGTGACATTCATTGAGGTGCTACGTGATAGACCCCCGGGTCATGATTGGGAACTTGAACCTGGTGTCACATGTGGTGACTACTTGTTTGGTATGCTACAGGTCTGATTTACTAATCAAGCTTTTTTTCTTACAGAACTTTGTGATTTTATTTTTATGCTGGTTGTTATCTTTCCTTTTTTTTCCCTGGTTAGAACTAAAATTGGAGTTTTGTAGGGAACTAGGTCAGCTCTGTATGGTAATAACCGAGAGTCTATCACTGTCACCGTGCAAGAAGTTAACCCAAGATCAGTTGGTGCTCTTATTGCACTCTACGAACGAGCAGTTGGAATATATGCCTCCCTTGTTAACATAAATGCTTATCATCAACCTGGTAAAATATGATTCATTTAACATGCTTAGAATTTTCTTGATTCCCTGATAAAAAAAAATATGTGGACGAATGTCCTTATATAATTTTTATTCGGTCTTGTGTTGGGGTCAATGATTTGTGTCCATTTGAAAATTTTGTTTCTTTGTTGTTAACTGCTGCTGAACTATGATAATTACTTAGGTGTGGAGGCTGGTAAAAAAGCAGCAGGTGAAGTACTTGCACTTCAGAAGCGAGTGTTGGCAGTGCTAAATGAGGCAAGGTATGATGTGTATTTGAAAATATCAGGGTTCTCTTTAGATTAGCCTTAGCTATGGTTATTTTGGGCATAGCCTCTGCTGAGACTTGTGAAAGCATGTTAAGAAGAGATTTTTCATTTTTCAGTGGATTTGATTTTTTTCTAAGATGTATTTGGCCCCTCTTGTTTATGAGCAAAATGACTAGACTACCCTACCCGGGACTCGTTCCTAAAATGTTGTGATACAAGGTGCATCCCACTGAAAATATTTTCAGTTAATTGTTATGGATAGTAATCAAGAGGTTTTGCGTGATTTGTTAAACTTATTTTAGAGAAACAGTAGCTTACATTTATCAGTTTTCCTGGAGAGTTCTTAAAAAACAAACAATTATTATCCCGAAGAAAGCTATTCCCAAACTTGCATATCTTTGTGGAATGTGGACTCACGTTGCATCCTTGAATAAAAGATAGTCTATCACTAAAAAACATTTGCGTGTCTATTTTCAGCTGTAAAGAGCCTGTTGAGCCGTTGACACTTGAAGAAGTAGCTGACCGTTGCCATGCTCCAGAAGATGTATATATATTTGACCCGCTCAATTACTCTCTCAATTGTGTCTACTAATAATATATTTGGTTTTAATAACATTTTTCACTGACATGCAGATTGAAATGATTTACAAGATAATTGCTCACATGGCTGCCAATGATAGAGCACTTATTGCCGAAGGCAACTGTGGTTCACCACGCAGTATCAAGGTTTTTCTTGGGGAGTGTAACGTTGATGAATTGTATGCTTGAGTCAGACTAACGAAATTATGTTACATTTGTGTTTGAATACGGAACAATAAGGAAAAGAAGGGGAAAAAAGCAGTCTGCAATAATTTGGTTTCGATGTTGAATCACTATCATTAATGAAAGTAGAGATTTTTCCACTCAAAGTGTCAGGTTGTTCAAGTTTTAATTTGATGTGCCACATGTTACAAAACAAAATTAGATGGTTGTATTTTTTACAGCTCAATTGAACATGTTTAACGGAAGCATATTTTTTAGTTCCCATTCTGTTTGCTGTGATAAACCAGACTTATTGAAAATGCAAGCTTAGTTATCTTTTATTTTTGGCCAACAAACGGTATAAAGCTCTGGTTGTCTGAATTGGAATATATGTCATGAAACCATCATTATATGTAACCCAATTGAGAGCCTATAGGGCAAATAGGCATTATGTGTTGTCTATGATGATGGTCTTGAAGAAATGGTCTCCATAATGGTCATCTCCATTTTAATAAAAAAAAAATTCAATTTATACTTTAAAGTTTGTAATATTTGCTGAGCAACCGTTTCAATGGGAAGAAAATACAACCATCACCACACCCTCCTAATCAATAATGCAGCCAAGCCACAACAGTAACATTGTTTGCGATTCATACAAACTGCATTGTTTCACCTGTGAACAGAGACACAATTACAAGCTCCAATACACATGAAATCACTTGTATGAATTAACACCCAACTTCCCAATTTTACATAGTATTTATACACATGGGACTATTTTTTTAAACGGGCAAATACAGAAATAGCCTATTCAAATTATACTAGAGGGTAATCATAGGTAGGTCCGAGTTCAACTTGAGGTAAGGGTTAAAAAACTAAATGCAAATACCAACGCAAAATGAGCAAAAACAACAGAATCAAAGAGAACACCAAGGAAACTGCAAGTTGGGCTCTCAGATATAGATAGAAGATTATGTTTCAGCCGTGAGTTCTGAATAATATTTCAAATTGCACTCAGAAACATTTAATGGTGATATATTTACATCAAAGAAATTCAATTTTAAATCAGACAGGAACAGTTGCGTGGATCACCAAGCTGAATTGCAGCACAAGCAACCGTCAGAGTTAAGTTACTACATCACAACTTTTCTTTCCTCCAAGCTGCGCATTGGCAAATCAGAGAAGTTTTGATATAACATGACAAGAAGTCCAGAATGCTTTAGTTGCAGCCCTAAGAATAACAGGGTTTTGATATATCCTGTCAACAATGTCAGATTTAAGTGGTAAACAAAAAATGAAACTATTGTCAAAAGGAGGGTGAAACTAATTCAGAATGACTCTCTCGTTATACCAATGTAAAAAGCAACTAACAAGATGAGATACAAGGCATTCTGTATGCATCCATTGCATGCAATTATTGAATGTATACTATCAGACAGCAGGCAAATCCATAGGCAAGGCTCATCACATAATGAAAAATATGAAGACGGGTGATACAAGCTTCTTAATTAGTTAATTATAAAGCGGGGCACTCCTCCGAGTAACCACTTACCCAATTGCTGTAGCCCCCCATGATGCAACATTATAAATCACTTTGCTCCCATCCCAAGCCTTTCGAAGCTTTCCCTTTTTCTTTTTCACTGAAAATGTCTTGCTCAGTGCTAATAAAACATATTAAAAAAGTCAGAAATTCCTTTTCATTCTTTGTGCTAACTGACAATAAAAGTTGTCTCAACAAGTGCATAAAAGGAATGAAGAGGTAGATGGTAAAGTTATTCCTTTCTTGCTTTTCACTCAAATATATCCAAGAATAACAAGAAGGTATCACACTAGGAAGGAAGCAAACAAACTCACCTTCTTGGAGTTGAATAGGGGTCAAATCCTACAGAGAAAAGGAATCAGTTAGAGGAGGGAGGCTCAGAAACATTGGCAAAATATGTTTGCTGTTATTGATCATAAATGGAATTCATATAACTACATTCTTCACAGACAGAAAAGCGAAGGACATGCCTAATTACTCAATACAAGTGATTGTTAGCCTACAAAAGAATGCAGGGCTACAGAGAAGCACACTATGGAAAAGGCATGGCCATTGCATGATTAAATCTCTGCAAGAATCTTTACCCATATCATAAAAGAACACAGAAGGGAAGAATATACCGATAAACACATAAACAAATGAAAAGCATAGTATGATACTGACAGTAAAGTCCAAAAATGCATTCCCAGCATACTGTTTATTTTGCCTCTCTCTCTGTCTCTTTCTAGACATTGATAGCGTAATTATTACAAGTTGCAACTACTTATGTCCAAAAATGGATTCAAATAGTCAAATTATTGCACAAGAATAATATTCAGATTGTATACAATCAATTAAATAACAGGTACATACAGCATAGAACCTACTTGCATAGAATCTACTTAATAAAAGAACATGTACATATAATATACCTTAGTCTGCTTGAGGGATAGCAAATATGCAGCCATGAAGCAGGCAATGCCCTCCACTATATCTTCTTGTTTAACAAGGACATAGTCTTCTTGATCTAAGTCAACGTGTTCACCTTCCCACAGATCATTTTCACCGACCACATCCCAAGTATTAAATTCTTCTGCTGCAGCCAAGCATTTTACTTTCATTAGCACATTAAATTTGAAATAACTGAAGGAACTTTAATTGATTGAAAACACAAAAGCGCACGAATAATTTTGAAATGTGGAACATACCAGTAGTATTGTTATCATGCAAAACTGATGCCTGGGCACACTCCAACTTTTGAAGGAAGGAAGGGCATTCAACTCTAGATTTGAGCATATCACATAGCTGCAATTGGGAATGCAGATGAAACAGAACAAAAGTTTAGCTGTTTAGGTTTGTTTTGTTTGTTACTTCTGTTCTATTTTAGGAATGCATCAAACATTTATCATTTTAACACGTTGATACAAAACTCCAGCTAAGAATCCATGGTCCATTTAAGATTCCATTACAATACAGGATCAACTATGATCAACTGGTTATATCACAGGAACATCACTAACTAATGAATACAAGTTAATGAAATAACATTCATTCTCACTTGGACAAACTGAAGAGTCAAGAGTGACAGCAGCGTCTAAATTCTAAACATATGGAAGTGAAACAGAAAAACACATTTACGAAGTTGATAAACGTGAAGCAGAAAGGAGTAATGGCCTATAATTCATATGGTACGAGAAGAAAATAGAAATTCCGTGGTAATGGAATTGTAAACCCTAAAATAGAAAGGAGGATTACCTCATCGGCATCCAGATCAGCTGGCGCAGTGGCTTCACCATCGCAAGCTTCTTCTTCATCTACATCAGCAGAAGGAGAAGAAGAAGAAGTAGTGTTAATCAATTCAAGAGCTCTCTGGCAGTGGAGGATGACGACTTCGAGCGTCTTCTTCTTGACCCGAAGAGGGTCCGGGACCGAATTGGGGAAGGGTTTGGGATCCATTAGCGTGAATTGAATTGAATTAATGCAACCGAAGATAGAATCGTCCATAGGAATTTGCATTTATTATACTAATCGGTATGGTATGGTTCATGGTTGTGCTTGTGCAATCACAATCAACACGTGCTTTTCGTTTCGATATGGAGTAATGAAATGAGTTGATGTCTCTAGTTTGTTTGTCTCTAGTTGCAGCAAGTGGTAGAATTATGAGGAAGGAGAAAACAGATAGAAAAGGCGTCAGGGTTTGGGAACTGCCAGATTATCCCAATGCAAATACTACACATCATTTTATTTTTTATGTTTGTTTTTTTTGTTACGTGAGCATGATTTTATTTTTGGAATGAGATTAATTCTGTTTGTGTCATGTGACTAGCGATGATCCCGGAAAATTTGGTATATGTAAGATTTAAACACGGGACCTTTCACTCTGGATCGTCCCTCTTATGAACTTAGCGGGAAGAGCCAACTCGCGGGGTTAATTTATTTTTTAAGTTTAAATACTGAAAAATTATTTTTATTGATAATAATTTGAAATTATAGCGTAGATATTAGGAACATAACAAACTTTTTTTTTTATAAAAGTATTTTCATTTATTGTTAAAGTGTAAATAGACAATCAATTAGTTTTAGATTTTAATGCAAATATCACGAATCAACCATAAATACTTATTTTTATTTGTTGTTAAAGTGTAAACAAAGGATAATTGATGACTTTTGACATAGTTGTGTATCGGTTGGGTTTCGATCTTGTGAATATAAAAAATCTCAGTTAGTTAGATGGATTATTTATGAAAAATACAAGACATTGCCGAACAAGATTAATCACGGTTACTTTGAAAAGCCAAAAAAAAGTTTAAACAAACATTTTCTAAACCTAAACAAGTATTTTCAATGTGTTGTTGGTGCTTTTCTTTGCGTGGCTTCCGTGCACTGCAAAGCAAATTGTTCTCTTTCCTCCTCTGTTAATACCAACGTTGCTTTACATAACCAAGTCTCCCAGTCTAGACTGTATATGGTTGATTTGGGTAAGCAATGAAGAGCTGTTTAATTTAGATTTTAGTAAAATGAGAAGTGAAAAATATTTAAATTAAGATAAAAATTATTTATTGAGATTATTGATACACAAAAATTAAGACAATACAATAAAAATAAATATTTTTAATTTTAATCAAAATCACTAAATAAAAATTCTAAACTAACATGCACAAAAATAATAGCCTATCAAAATGAAATAGTCCTTACATAACAACTTTTTTCCATCTTTAATAATTTTTTTTTTATAAGAAAGTAGTAAAATTAGGGATCAAATCACGTTCTCACACACGTATGTCTTACTCACCAACTAAACTATTCTAAACTATTTGACTGGGATCCCCTCTTTAATAATTGACTAATGAAAAAATAAAAATACATTTGTTAAAAGATAAAAATATACACAGTCACACACACATATTCATTTTACCATTTTGAGATTTGAGGTAAATAATTATGAATTTATTGAAATTTGAAATAACCTTCATTAAATTCATTATCACCATGAAACTCATTATACTATATCCTATACATATACTACAGAATAGAATTTTACTAACCATTGTTACGAGGGTAATTAATAAGTCACTTATAAATACAAATCTTTAATTAAAAAGTTCAATGTTTAATGCTATAAATTAAATAAATCTTCATTAATTATACTATTATTTACCTATTATTTATCCATTGGTCTTAAAATAATGTTAGCAAAACTATACAAAATGTACAAACATAATACTACCTCCGGTTTAAAATATACTCTCTCCGTTCTGAAATATTAGTCGCTTAAAAGGATTTTATATGAATTAAGAAGATCAATTAATTTCTATAGAATCTAACAAGTGTATAGGTAAACTAAATCAGTTATTGACTTTGAAGTTTACTCAATAGCTATTGGCTATAAAAATAATAAAAGTGAAAAAAAGTTAATAAATATAGCATTAGTAATATAAATGTGACAAATATTTTGGAACAATTTTTTTTTATTAAAGTGACTAATATTTTAGAACGGATAGAATAAGCACTTAGAGCCTTTTCACACAATTTACGAAAAATAATTATTTATAGATTTTAAAAAAATTAATTGGTTTATTCCAATTTTAACTTTTAATAAATGTAAATCCACTATATCCTAATTAAAAATGTCATCTTGAAAAAAAATTACTAGTCATTAATTTTCATTTATAACTTGTGTAGAAGAGAAAACCAAAGGCAGAGACTCTTCAACATCTCTACATAGTAAAATGCATGCAAGGGGTACGAGTAATTACTCAAGCCCTCATTGATTAGATGTGGTGGCAGGAATAAACTTATACTTTAATGATAAAATTTTAGAAGTATAAATATTTTTAATGAGATAATTTAGTAAATAGGGATAAATTGTAAAAAAATATTAACAAATTTATCTTGTGTTTTGTGCAGGTATTTATAATATGGATTAAAATAAAAAGACTCTATATACTTATATTTTGCATCGAAGGTAGTACTTCATATCACTTCATAATTGCCAAAAGAAAGTGCGTAGAATTCTCTTATTAAAAGCTCAACCATAATAAGTCAATTACTACTAGTAATTGGTATTTAAAAAGATTTTATTGTTTTCTTTAAAGCATTTAATGACAAATACTTTTGAGCCTGTTTTTAACTTTAAAAAAAAATGATATTAACCAAAATAAAATCTAAAACAAACTATCCCTTCTCTGTTCCATAATGAGCGTGCTTAAGTTTTTAGGCGTGCTAAAGATTTTTTCACATGAAATAAGGAAATAATACTACATCGTCAAATGTTTAATCATAAATGTTGATTGTGCATAAAATGAAAAATATTTAGAAGTGTTCTTAGCACACTTATTATTATTAAGAATATAAAAATAAATTTTTTTACTCCCTCTGTTTTATATTATAAAATCCTTTTGGACAATATATACTAATGTTTTATAATATAAAACCTCATATAATTTTATAAGAACATTCATTATTTTTTTTATGATTTTCATTATAATTAATGAGATTTTATAAAAATATAATGAGAGATAATTAATGCATAAATGAAAGAAAAAAGAGGTAAATTAAAAAGGTTATATATATTTTTTAAAATTTAATATATTAATTAATTTTATTTTATATTTTCTTAATAAACATAATTATTCAAATGATACCCTATGATATAAACCGAAAAGAGAAATTAACATTAAAAGTGGTGTATTTAAGGACACTAATAATTAATAAGACCTTAAAACATATAATGTTTATTAATTATTCATTGATAAGCTATAATGAATAAAATTATCTTCCTAGTATGACACTTATGTGAAATATAGGGGATAAATATTAATCTATTTGTTTTATATAAATTAACATTAAAAGTGGTGTATTTAAGGACACTAATAATTAATAAGACCTTAAAACATATAATGTTTATTAATTATTCATTGATAAGCTATAATGAATAAAATTATCTTCCTAGTATGACACTTATGTGAAATATAGGGGATAAATATTAATCTATTTGTTTTATATTATAACGTGGTCTTATTTGAACAATTACACTTATCAAAAAGACATATAATAAAATTAGTTAAAACATTGATTTTCAATCAATATATATATATATATATATATATATATATATATATATATATTCCAAGTCTACTATATTTTCTTTATAATTATAGTTTTTTAAACATGTGCAACATTACATATATTAAAAAACTAAAAATAAAAAAATTATTGAAAAATACAGTATTTAAATAGTAGAGAATTAAAACTCATTAAATATTTGTCTTTTCACGTAAAGTATTTTTATTTTTAAAGTGTAATGTTATACACATTAGAAACTATAATTATAAATGATAGATATAAAAAAAATAATAAATGCTCCTATATATTTGTATGAGGTCTTATATTATAAAACACAAATGTTGTTTAAAAATAGTCTTATAATATGAAAGAATATTAAATCTTTTTATAATTTTTTAAGGATTAACAAATTAAAAAAGCCATAAACCTAAGGGTTGGTTTAGAGATGTAAGGTCCCGCTAAGTTCATAAGAGGGATGATCCACAGCGGGAGGTCCTATGTTCGAATTTCACCTATGCCAAATTTCGATGGGCAAGCGTTAACTACACAACGCGAACGAAATTAACCTCATCCTGCCCATAATTATAAAAAAAGAAATAAAAAAGCCATTAAGTTTAATTGCATTAAATATTGCAGTTATATTTAATAAATAGTCGATAAAGGTTTTTAAACGTTTTTTTTGACGAGGTTCTAAAAATTAACAATCAACTATTTGCTTGGGAATTAGATGATAGACGGTCTCTGTCTAACTTATTCTATGTCTTATTTGTATTTGCGGCATGTGTGTCATTTTGCTTTTTGTGTACTTTCGCTACTTAATCCTATTACGGGAGACCAATAACTACTGTGATACCTCTTTTTGGATAATTTCATGTATTATTTGTTTGGGTACTTCTTATATTTGTAGTAATAATATTGTTTGGTTTATTCAAAAAATATTTATTATATAAAAATTAAAATAAAATATTTTAATTTTTTTGATATTATGATATTTTTATTCATATTTTTATTTTTTTTATTGACCAAACATACGCCTCTACACTATACTATTACTATTAGCATTTGTTGACATTTTATTTTTGGTCAATTATATGTTTGACATTTAGCTTGCTTATTTTATTTGCATGTCATCCGGCCTTGATACCTGTTCCCTGATTTCCGAAAATTGGTTAGTCCGTCGCTACCATGACTCACTGCCTCGGAGCGGGCCACATGTTCGCATGAAGTGCGCTTGCGCCATTTGGCAACCTCCGAATAAGAACCCAAACGTGTAATAATTTGATCATGTTATTTCTATTTCGGTTTTTCTAAACATGTGTAATATTATATTTCGTTTATTTTTAAATAATAGTCGTTTTAGTATTTGGCACACTAATTAAAGAATTTGATTTGTATCTTAAAATAAGTAAAATATAATTACTTTAATTATAGGAGTGATAATGAAAATAAATGTCGTACACAATTTTATGACAAATGCTACTTGAAGGAAGAATGTGAAAATAAAAAATAATAAAAAAAATAAATCTCTCTATCAAAATCTATGGAAAGTTGTTCCTAACAAACAGGAAAGATAGGAAAAATTTTGAACGACTCTTTTTTTTAAAAAAAATAGAAGAGTCTAAAACGACTCTTATTTAAAAACAGAGGGAATACATATTAAATATTTAGAGAAATTTTTTATAGAAAAAGATAAAAATTAATTAAATTTTATATTTAAGCATTTATTATTTGTAATTTTTTTGTTTTAGAATTCTAAGCTGTGCAATAATTACAATGGTTAATTTTTTTTTTTATTTTCTGTGTGTACTTGTCTGTTTTTTGGTGCGAGAATACTTGTCTCTTTAACCATTTTTAAAAAAGTGATAAACATCTTGATTAATAAAGTTTTATTAAAATAATTCTACATTTAAACAAAAATTACTAAAAACTACTCTCTCTGGTTTTTATTATAAAACATAAATACTTAAATTACGCATATTAATAAAGATAGTTAGTTGCATCAATTTTCTTAAAAAGTAGGATAATATATCAATTTTACCCTTTATTAAATATTGTATTTAGTGGTTGGTATAATAAAATTAAGGCATTTAATAGGGGCAAATAAGGAAAATAACCATAAATACTTTTATGGAATTTGTGAAATGCCTTATAAAAAGGACCACAAAATTCTTTCAAAATGTGCCTTATAATAAGGACTAGAGGAAGTAGTTTATTAAGAAAGTTAGTTAAAATTATTTAATTTTATTGATCTAATCTAAAAAAGTAATACTCATTTTTTTTAAATGTTCGCTTGGTTATAAGATTTTCTCTAATCAGTGTCATTGAGAATTAGCATTTAAAAGGTAATTAAAGAAAATAATTATTAATTAAAGTGAAAGTGAATAGTTTTAATAGTTGTTACTTATATTTTTTAAAAAAAAACAGTAGCTATTGCTTATATTTAAAACTAGAGAGACAGTAACATCATAAAATATTTGCTAATAAATGTTAACTATTTATTAAATACTAAAATAGAATATTAAGTATTCTTTAATTTTTTTTTTGAGATATCTTCCTATTCTACTATCTACTATTAAGATAAAAAGTTTTAGGATTATCTTTAAGAAATTGATCAAGTTAAAAGTTGATTATGTGTATAATTGATTATAACATAATTAATTTCTTGGATATATTATTAAAAATAATTTAAAAAATAATATTTTATATTAATATGATATAAAAGTAGCTTTTTAAAGTATAAATTTAAATTATAAAATAAGAAAGTAGATTAAAGTAAAACAAATCAATAAACTCTATTTTGTTAAGAAAAAAACTTTTGGTAATTATAGACAAATAATTTAAAAAAATAAATTTTTCAAATTTCATTCAAACATTCTATTATTAAAGGTGTCAAAATGGGTCGGGTCCAACATGCCGGTTGAATAACCCGCTAAATGGATTGGAATGAGTTTTAAAAAAGTAGGTTCGATCTAAATTTTGTCCAGTTCAGCCAGATCTGAATTTTGGCTGGCTAATTTTTTTAAATTTAAAAATCAATATATTATTTCATGATTGCTTAAAGAGAGTGGAGTAATTGTCTTAATTAAGACAGTATAATTATAATTAAAACAAAGAGAGTATAAAATCGAAAATATTAATTACTATCCGTTCCTAAATATAAACCTCTAAAAAAATTAGTATTCTTTTTATAGATCATGACATAAAAAATTGGGGTATTTATTATAATTTTTTTTCTTTCTAAATAATGAAGATAAAGGAGATAGATTTTTAAAATGAAAGCGAATTTTAAATACGGATAAAACTGACAATTTATGATAACTTTTTAAAATACCAATGCATTTTTTATGGATATTAACATTTTTTTTAATTTATGTGATATTTTTTTAAAGGGCTTATAATTAAGAACGGAAGTAATAAAAATAGAAAGTATTTTTTTAATTTGTGTAATATTGCACAAATTAAGAATAAAGTTATTAAAAAAATAAAAATTTAATAAGATTTAGATTCACATACAATTAACAAGCTAAAGCTAAAGTGACATTTAATACGTGTTAAAAAAAAATCCAAACAAACAAGCTAAAGCTAAAGTGACATTTAATATGACATTTAATTAAGAGGAGATTGTGGTTGACCCCTTGTGTAGTTTTGTTTTCCCTCCATTCCTTCCAATCCATATGGTTCGGTTTTTAAGGATGACGTGTACAATTGTTGCAGATTAGGAAGACCCGTTCCTCATTCAGGAATTTGGCTTCGATTGACCATCCATACATACCCAAACATTTCTCCACATTACTCATTCCATTTCCAATTTTGTGAAAAGAGAGAAATTCGCAATTACAAAGCCCCCAACACACTCTTTTCTCTCACTTTCACGCTTTCCCATTCTCTCCCTTTTCCCTTTCCCCTTTCTCTTCCCTCTCCCCTCTCCCCTCTTCTCCTCACACAATCTTCTCTTCCATTGCTTTCTGCGCCAGGTATGCTACATTGCTGATTCTAAATAAAGCTCATCTTTCTTTCTTTTTTTAGATTCCCTCATTCATGTTCTGTTTCTGTATGAATCGTAATCCATTGAGCTGCATTGCCGTTTTCATCAACGTTGTTCCAGGATTTGGTCAATTGAATGTGGTGATTCTGCTGGCTGATCATCGGGGATATACTTCTGTGATTTTGGGATCACAGATATGACCAACACAAGTGCAGAGTTGTCTCAGGTCTATTTGTTTATATTTTTTATTTTTCTGCATGAACATGAGTTTTTAATTAATTGAAGAATAACAATGCCTCGGATTACGGATTCTAATTGATTATGAATTGTTTTGTAGGGAAATGGTGGTACTTCTCTTCCTCATCATAATCAATTCCAGTCTGGGCCACCAGAGCATCAGCGTTCTCGGGGTGGAGGTGGCACTGTTGGCGGCGGCGGCAATGCGGTAATTGTTATCCTTTGAAAACATTGGATTTTGTCTGAATTTGGATCAACGAAGACTGTTTCCAGCTTTGGCATTATCACAACGGCCAAAATTTTTCCTGGGACTTTTGTATGACAAATGCATTTTTTCCCCTGTGATCATTTTCAATAGTTTAAGGCTTTAAATATATCCTAATTGTGCTTCACCCAGATGAGGAAAAGCATGCAAATTGGATTTCTTTTCATCAATAACAAATTTAGCTAACTTGAATTGAAATGAATATGGTTTCCATGTCCCTCTGTTACCTCAGTTTGAATTCCTGTAATTTCATTTCTTGCAGATTTTCAAGAGTGGGCCACTTTTCATATCTTCCAAAGGTTTGTTTTATTCCACTAGCTCACATATTTTCTTCTAAGAAACTATTGATTTACCTAATTTGTAATGCAATGAGTAAGAGTGGGATAAGACTTGCTGTTATTGTAATGCGATGAGTAAGAGCAGGTCTAGTGTCATTTTACCTGTGGCAGTGGCACAATGATAGTCCTAAGCTGAGAGGAAAATGCGTGTGAATAGACTGAAATATGTTTCTTCCCTTTTTAGAAATTACTCTCTTTTCCCATGTATTTTGCAAGTCTGCAAACTCACTCCTCTATTTTGAAAACCTATAAATATCATAATTGACTTCAAAATGCCATTCCTATTGATAGATTTGTATATCAAACCATCAGCTCATGGCTGTTTTGTCTTTCGGTCAATGTCATTCATACTTTTGTCCAGCGCTTCAGCCTTAGATGTTGAGAAAAGGGAATCAATGCATTCATCACTTGGAACTTGATTAAATGCTCATTTCTGTTTCAGGCCATTAAATTGAATGCATTTGTCACATTTTGTTGACATATAATGTTGAATATTGATGGAAAATGCATTTGAGCACAAAGTATTTGGGAATTAATTACTCAGCTGACAATTTTGTTAGGCCTTGAAAGATTTTCAATTTAGTCATAACATTTATATCAAACAATTGAATTATATATAGATTTTCATAAAGAAGGGGAGATATGTATAGTAAAAGCAAAACAAGGGAAGGGAGAGTAATTTAATGAAAAATAAAAAGAACTACAGGCCAGGGATTGAAAAACAATCCTTTATCTTTGTTTATTATATATTTAAACCTTCTAAAATATAATTGCTATGTTTCAACAATGTGTATAACACTCAAATGGAAAACTAGATTTCTACCGTGGCAGAATGTCTTTGTGAAGTCATTATTATTGCGCAGTATTTATTTCTTGATGTGTAGGAATCGGATGGACATCCTGGAAGAAAAGGTGGTTTATTTTAACCCAAACTTCACTTGTTTTCTTCAGAAGTGATCCGGTAAGTAATTTTGTTTTAGCATCGAGTTCAACTGTGTTTCCTTGTGGGGTGTCTTTAACCACGTATTAGGCCTGAAGCCACAGCTCTCTTGCTGAGTTGCTTCATCCTTTTTGATGTTGGATGATGCCATTTTGCTTTTTCCATAAAAGATTTGTTATCTAAAGATAGATTTTGAACATTGGTACATTGCTCAAGCCTCAATACAGATTCTTTATATCTAAAAACTATAACAGTTTTAGGTAAGACGTGTCAGATGAAAGAAACCATTCCAACACTCTGTACACATCCACACATGGAAGTCAGACATGTCTACCTGGTTTTTATATTTGCGAACTTGATGTCATATATCTTATTGTCTTTATCATTCTGTTCTATGCTTTTCAGAATGCTGTCCCTCAGAAGGGAAATGAGGTGAATTTAACCCTTGGTGGCATTGACCTCAACAATTCAGGCAGGTTGGCTGTTTTTCCACAACTACACATTATTATCTTCTGTTTATCTTCACAATGACCAAATAACAGGATTGTGAAGTTTCATGACCTCCTTTAACTTGCGTTGTTAAATTTTGCAGTGTTGTCATCAAACCAGATAAGAAACTTTTGACTGTTCAATTTCCTGATGTTCATGATGGACGAGCTTTCACACTTAAGGTGCTTTATTTTCCTTTTCTCAGTATTTTTCTTTCAGGAATGTTCTTTTTCCTTGATAAGATATTGTGATTTTTATTCTGTTGAATTGTATTTCCAGAGGTTGTGGTTGCTTTATCTTCTTTTTTTCTTCAAGATTTTATATTTTCTATCTGCATGATATATATGCTATTTGGTTCAATACCTATGGAGATAAATATAGAATATAGACACAGAATGAAGAATATGACAGTTTATATCTGCTGCTTAAATATTTCGTTTGTTGATGTTGTAGGCTGAAACTACGGAGGATTTATATGAGTGGAAGACTGCACTTGAGAATGCTTTGGCACAAGCACCTAGTGCTGCCAATGTGACGGAGCAAAATGGTATCTTCAGGAACGATCAGACTGATTCAATTGATATTTCTGTGGACCAGTGTATGCTCTTGTTATAATTGTGCTTTACATATGTCATTTGACCACACAGTTCACAACTCGTGGTGCATAAACTATGATGTTCATTATCTGTATGCAGTGCTTCGTGAAACAATTTCTCACCACCATGTCAATATTTGTTCAAATAACTATTGTTAAGTTTGATGGTTTACTGATTTGATCTCTGATGTGAACATTATATATCCTTTTGTATAGTTGACAGTTGTAATGCTTTTCAATTTTTAGCATCCTTTTGGTTGTCTCTTCTGTTCATTTGGATTGTCCCTGCAGTATGTTACAACTTACACCTTAAACATGTTCTATCTTTTTTCCCTGATTCCTAATTATGACATTTGCAGAGTACTTTACTAGTCAATTTTATGTGTTTGGTTGTGCTCGGTGCTGTAAAAGCCTATAACTTTTTTCTTTCCTTTTATATGATTTTTCTACACTTCTTCTATAGTGAAGGAAAGAGAACCAGTTAAATCTACTGTCATTGGCCGGCCAATTTTACTTGCTCTGGAGGATGTTGATGGAACTCCGTCATTTTTGGAGAAAGCACTGACGTTCATAGAAGAGCATGGTGGGTTATCTATAGATAGATAGCTAGATAGGTTGATTGATTAATAGATAGAAAGGTAGGTAGATTGACATGTGGAGTGTATCAGTTGATAATGTGATAGATTTGAAGAGCTAATATAAATAATTTAGATGGATGATTAAGATTGCTATTTTAACCTCTCATGCTTTCATTTGAGAAACACTTTCAATTTATATAGAAGATTAACTGTTTTTTAATGCACATCTACATTGGATTGTTCAAAACACGTCTACTTAAGTAGTTATTCTCATGCATCTGAGAATTTATAAATGCATGCAAGATGCATAGTGAGATACGTTTTATGCCAAATGCACAGCTTTTAGGTGTCTTTAACCCATACTTATGATTCTTAATTTTGTATAAAATATTTACCTCATCTGGCATATTTAATGTGTTAGTGTTTCTTATTAATGAAGGAAAGAAAATGTGCAAAGTAAGAGTAATCTCATTAATACAAATTAGGGGAAGTGTTTAAGGACTCGGGGAAAATGATCATCTGTGACTTTCTTGCAATCAGGTTTTATTTCTATTTTCGGTTGGAAAGGAGAGGAGAGTTAAGTAAGATCAAGCAGTGAATATACAGTACTTTTTTTGAACAAACACCGAGTCTGAATGACATTTCTTTTATTGTCTAAATAAATAGTTAATGCATTCCCTATGAATCTAATAGATCATCATGAAACAGGAGCCAATGTAGAAGGGATATTGCGACAAGCAGCTGATGTTGATGAAGTTGAACGTCGAGTTCGGGAATATGAACAAGGTTTGTGCTTCTGTACCAGGCTAAATTTGAATTTTATGTTGCTGCCTGGATTCATCTTCCTTATCTTTCTGGCTTGCCCTTGCTTCATCCTTATTACATTGTCCAATGAAGATAGTTCACACTTCCCAGTTCCCACATATCCAGCCACGAAGAGTTTCCACAATAATTTAAGCTTTGCCCTACATATACTCTGAGGAATATGTGGAGTCTTGTTTATCATAAAGAATTCCTTATCAAATATGTCAATTAATAGATCATTATTTGGATTTGGTGGATTTTCCTTAAATCTTTGCATGATCATTTTGTATGTAAGGGCCATTCTTTCCAACAGTATAATATAGGTGTTGGATTTGAAGTTTTGTAGTTTTTTCAAAGGCAGGATTTTTTTCTTTCCTCCTTTTTTTTTTGGGTAAAAGTTACTCATCAAGTCTTATATTCTTGGGTATGCCATATTGTTCCAGGAAAAGTCGAGTTTTCGGCAGATGAGGATGCACATGTTATTGGTGATTGTGTTAAGGTATCTTCGTGGTAAACCGAAGTGCTGATTCCTTTTTGTAGGTCATATGTGATTATAACTTCTTACTTCAATAAATTTGCAGCACGTGCTTCGTGAATTGCCATCTTCTCCGGTCCCTGCATCTTGTTGTAAGGCATTGTTAGAAGCTTGCCGTAAGTGTCATTTTAGTTTTCCTGTCTTTATCTAATTTTATAATAATTACCAATTCAAGTGTTCTTTTATGTCTTAGTGTAAACCTAGTAGCCATATTTGAAATCTTGGTCACAATATTGGCAAAATTTGAATGAAATTTTCAGGTTTTTGCGGCCAGTAATTTTGCATTAGATTATGCTACATTTGACTAGAGACTGATTTCTCTAATATATTATTGGAAGATAAAAGATAAATATTGGCTCCGTAGATTTCAAAACCGTTTTGCACCAAGAGAAACTCTTTTGGTTTCTTATTGATTCTTGCCATATTGACTATTGCTTGGGCTACAATACAAAGGGATGACAGGATATTTTGGTTCTCCGGATGACATTTTTATTTTTACAAATTACTTGCATCTCTCTTGAAGTTTGATTGTCTTTAACTGTTCCAAATTTGCTTTATTGTTAGGAACTGATCGTGTTAGTAGGGTTTCTGCGATGCGTGCAGCAATAAATGACACTTTCCCTGAACCAAATCGCCGCTTACTGCAAAGGTTTGATTATTAACTATCTTTTTCCCATTTTTTTTTTCTTTTAGGATTACTTATTGATTGCTATCTTATTTGTTGAATCTCAGGGTAACTACTGAATTATATGTTGTTGATTTGGGAGTCTTTTTGTATTCAGAAACCTACTACATCACAAAAGTTACACTGAGCCAAGATAACTCTAGATTTTTGTATATATGATTTGGTTATATTTAGGATCTACTTGAGGCCATGTTGAATCCATTCTTTACGATTGAGAACGTATCAAACCAAAAAGAGGACCATTCAAGTGAATGAGTCTTTTAAATGTTGGATTCTTGTCTCTAATGCTCTAAGACTGGGCAAGTTAGCCATGAAATTACTAAAAAGTTAGTACATACTGAATTTATACATTATCAAAAATAGATTTTTTAATTATCACAGCCTTTGCCATCTTGTCTTGACTCTTGACAAAAACGCAATAAAAATGTCTGTATGTGTCTTAGATTTGACAGAGTGATATGTTTGGACATTGACTTTTTTACATAATGCTCCTCTTTTATTTGGATTTTAGGACTGACAATGTACTGACACAAAACAAGGCATGATATAGGCAGATTTTTATTTTATTTTTGTTGGAAATAGCACGCCCTTAAATAAATAATGAAGGAGGAGAGGCTTAACAAGTGATCTTTAAACTTCAATATTGGATAGGTTGGGCTAAAGTACTCTCCCAAAATTGGGGAGTACGGTACTCTATTTTTATTTTTAGTAGTTAAATTAATATATTTATAATGGTAACAAAATAAATAAATAAAATAGTTTAAAATTTAACCATTCATAGTAATAAGTATGGCACACTCAAATTTGTGGGGGTGTATCATAAATGACCCATGTTTGATATTGATACCACATTCATATATTTTGAAATACCACACACTTTTCGGTGTTGCTGGCAAACTCTCCTTGACGTAACCTTGTGATTGATTATATTCTATGATATATGGGTAAACTTCATTTGCTACGCTTATGATTACACACTTGACCAAACGAAGCAGATCTTTTTCTTTTTTTGTTTCACATATTTTTATTTTGCACCATACCTTTCTATCATTCAGGTTGTGCTTTTGGTGACGTGAATTCTTAATTTTATTCTTATACAGAATACTCATGATGATGCAAATCGTGGCTTCACGTAAAGCTGTGAACAGAATGAGCTCCTCAGCCGTGGCAGCTTGCATGGCACCTTTACTTCTTCGCCCCCTTCTTGCGGGAGAATGTGAAATTGAAAATGATTTTGATGTAGGGGGTGATGGTTCTGTTCAACTTTTACAAGCAGCTGCTGCAGCTAACCATGCTCAAGCAATTTGTATAACTCTATTAGAAGAATATAACAGCATATTTGGGGTAATTATATCTTTTTACTTTATGCACGCCTTCCATATATAAAATATCAAACCATGTCACATGCTTGCCTTGCCACTGGTACAATTTCCTTTTTCTAAATAATTACAAGAACTGCATTACACCCTTATCGATTGAATTCCTTTTCATGACACAAGACATGATTGGATGCTTATGACATGCTTCATCTTCATATCACTTATTTTTTAAATTTATCTGTTTGACTTTCTTTACATAGAGACAATTGGTGTTAATGGGTTCATGTAGCTGATTCCACCTATTGCGATTTTACTTCGTTGTTATCATGTTTTTATTATTGCCTCTTCAGATTCTTAAGTTGTTGGTGTTCTAGCAGGAAGGTTCTGTGTCCCCTGATATATACACTGACTCGGAAGAAGAAAGTGGATCTGAGAGCGAGGAAGCTACTGATGATGATATGTCATATGATGATGATGATGATTATGACGATGAACAAGATGAATCAATACAGGGATCTGATGCTGAAGAAGATGATGATATGGTTAGTGAATCTTACAGCGGAACTGGAGATTCTGAGGGTGATGACGCGTACTATGATAAGGTACAAGCCTGATTTATTCATTTAATGGCAATTTTTGGTGCAATTATAGTAAACATATTTTTCATTAAGGAATATCCATTCATTTCATAGGACCAAATTTAATTTTTGAAAATTCCAAAATTATAATACCCATTTAAAAAACCTAAAGTCATTTCTCTCAAGAATGGAAAAAGTGTTTACACTAGCATTTTCTGGATATATTAAATGAATAATTCTATCCTCCAATAACATATATTCTTAGAAATTCTCCTACTTAGGTACTTATTAAAGAATGTATTTAAAGCTTTTTATGCTTTCAAGATATAAAGTGCATTTTATTTTTCAATTAATGCTTACCTTAAAGGCAACAGGAGGATAAGTAGGAGGTTATAGCATTACTCATCTTTAATGGTACAAGTAGATCTTTAATGAATCAGACTATAATTGGCAGGATAATCATCAACTTTTCATCTTTATGGTATAGACGTATATTTTTTAAAAAAATTGTACTTCAGGCTGAACATGGTAGAGTAATTATGTTTCCTTGAACTTGCATCCTTTTCTTCTTTTAGTATTCACGTTGCACCTTCAACTGATCTGAGTTTTCATTTCACCCTTTCTAATGTTGAACAAGCTAATCCCCCGCCTAGCTCTAAAAAATGATCCACTAACTTGATTTATGATCTTGAACTAATTATGATGTTTTTTTTTTTCATCAATTTAATCTACAAATCTATACACTTTCCTCCAAGTCAGTGACATACATACATGCAATCACTCGCACCTAGAGAGTGGCAGAGTAGGAGGAAAGAGGAAGAGTGAAAATTCTTAACATACTTTATTTTAATGGATAGGACAATGATCATTCTAGTTCAAGCTCAAAATCCTCTGGCGCGAGAGAAGAATTTAAAGCCAATCCAAGGTCATCATCAAAGTCACGTGAAGGCTCGCGGATTCCACATGAAGATATCAAAAGCCGTGATAATTTCACAAGTCCAGATAAGACTGCTAGTGTAAATCAGCGAAATAAGCCTGCTGATATAATTGGAGAAGTTTCCACTGGCCAAGCTGCAATGCATGATTCAGATTCTCCTAGCCCCCCTACATGTATCCAGAAATCTACAACCATGTCTAATGGCCCAGCACCTCGGCACCGCACCATGTTGGGGCGCACCTCTGTGAGTAAATCTTTTTAAAATTAAGGATGTGATTTTTTATCTGGTCACTTGTATCTTCATCACTTGCCTAAATTGGTTCATGCTTTCGATATTATTGTTAAAATTTTATTTCAATTCAGTTTCTTACTTTTCTTTGATAGTTTGACTTTGTACTAATAAGTCAGGGGCTTTCTCTCTTCTTTTCTATTATATCCAGGCAAGGAAGAACCTGTCCATGGAATCCATCGATTTTCCTGTTGATGAAGATGAGTAAGTAACTGGCATCTATCAAGTGTTTGTGATTTCTCCTGCTCTATGTCTCTACTTGTATTCTTGTAGTTCCCACTTCATTTCATTTGTTACCAATTTATGCTTTGTTTTATAATCTTGTTCCAGGAAAATTTGGACTAATTGTTAATTAGTTTTTGTGATTGATCAAAGCTTATATATTTGAAAGGTTAACTACAGGAACTTGTAATCCAATTTTCATAGTATGTTTGCACAAGAGAGAGGAGTCTCCAAATGGCTCTCTAAGAACAAAAAAACTCTTGCGCATTCTAGAATACTACAACACTCCCCTACAACACAGAGCACATCACAACCAAATATGCCAACGCCATTCGATAAAACATTATAGAATAAATGAAAGTAATGTCAAAACATGTTGGAGGTAAAAAAAAACGGTGCAATAGCTATTTGAAGGATCGGTTGCTCCAATAGAAATGCTTTTATACATTTGTTTGTTCAAATTTTTTATAATAGGAATCTAGTATTATATCCATATTTACCTGGATTTCAGTAATAGTAACATTAAAACTCATCAGCCTCCTTTGTTTTGTGTGTTAAGAAATAGGGAAAATCAGTCAGAGAAAGAAAGGTTTCTTTTCTTTTGCAACATCTTTTCATCATCTGCATCCAAACCAGTTCAGTCAGAGTGGCATGTTTTAATGGTTCTGAATGTTGACCAGATCTTGCTGTGTATGCTTTGATTGATGTGGAGCATATACTTAGAGCGTGCATGGTTGTTGTTTGTTTCTTCCCATTTCCCTGTTCACTAATTTATGTTTCTGACCATAGCGATGAAATTGAACGGCTCGAAGATGCTAGGACAGAATTACAAGCCCAAATTGCAGAGGAGGTATGCTCTTGATTCGTTTTCTGGATAACCTGTTTACACATGTGCTAGAATTCTTTGAAGTCAATTGACCAGTTTTACTTGCTGTTGTAGGTGAAGGCAAATGCAAAGCTGCAATCTCATGTGGATAAAAGAAAGAAAGCCTTGGAAGAGCGTCGTCTGGCTCTTGAGCAAGATGTATATTCATTTGAGAAGTTACCATCTTTTTCCACATAAATTAATCGATATTCTGTTTTCTAAAACTTCTTTCTACAGGTTGCCAAACTACAGGAACAGTTGCACAAGGAGAAGAATTCTCAGGCAACTCTTGAGGTAGGACTAGAGTTTCTGATTTTTCCACTATTGATGGAAAACCTTATCAAATTCACTGAAAGGTGGTTAATAATGTGCTCTGATCATGCAGACCAAGACAGAGCTTGCGAAGTTAGCTCTGCTAGAAGAAGATCTTGCCAGCTTAGAGCAGAAGGTTGAGGAGATTTGGGTGAGGCTTAATAAACAACTTGAGCGGAATCTTGGATCTACTTTGGATTTCAATAATCAACCACAACAAATATCAAATCAGGAAAGAAAATTGTACGTTTATAGTTTCCCATGTTGTCTTTTTTTTTTGTTCTTAATTTAACAATTTCAATCTGACCGTTTGTATTTTGCCTTTCTGGTGTTATAGTTTGTGCTCGACTGTTTCTTTCTCTTTGGCAATTGTATGGATAGCTAAATTTTTCTTTCTTCACGGTTGATCTTTTTGACAGGAAAAGTAAGGCAGATACTGAAGTTGTTGCCGCATCACAACCTAACAAGTCAATAAGTAAGGTAAATCTACAATATCGATGAGGGATTTGCTCCATAGTCTCTACCACAGCAAAAATATTAAGAGCAATATTGCAGGGAAAGACTATGAAAATCAAGGCCCATTATTAAGCACATAATTGCAATACTAAAGTAGTTGTGAACATCTACTTAATTTGCTAAACGTGATGATTTTTATTTGTTATTTATCATTTCTTAAACTATGCATATTTGGTATTGGCACAACAGGATACTCATATTGGTGGAGCAGAAAAAGATATTGAGAGAAAGCCAGAATCAACACCTTTACAAAACAGACATCCGCCAACAAGTTCCAAGAAATCTGGTACAAGGGTTGAGGTAGGTTTATAAAAATGGCTATGAACCTAGAAGTAAATTAGCATTTTCTTTAAATTGTTTGATGAGAACTATATCCATCACCCTTGCAACATTAAACCTTGAAAATATATATATGTAAATAAAATTTTATAACTGTTGCCAATCAGCTATCTCGATATCTTGTATAATCATTTTGTTTTTATTCATGCATGTGTTAACAGAGAGATAAAACGAGATTTGAGTAACTTTGAAAGCAATAAACTTCCTAATAAATTAGAGAACGCTCTGGAACTTGCACAGAGCTTGATAGTGAGACATTTGAAGTTTGAACAATAAAGCATTCCCAGGTTATTTATAAGAATCCTACAGGGCATTTGTCTTTTATCTCCCAAATTTATTGCTGCACTTTACTTGCTTGCTATAAAACAAATAAGCACAATTACTCAAGCTATTACCTCTTATGCATTGATCGGTTGAAAACCAAATGTTTGAGATAACTTGATTGAGGTTCTCTTTCATTTGTTTTCTTATGTTTCTTTACCTGATAAAATCAGCAAATTTGCTGAAAATGATAACTGTAATTTGTAATTTATCATTTCATAAACCATGTTTATTTGGTATAGGCACAACAGGATACTCAAATTGGTGGAGCTGAAAATGATTTTGAGAGAAAACCAGAGTCGACACCTTTACAAAACAAACACCCACCTACTAGTTCGAAGAAATCTGGTACAAGGGGTGAGGTAGGTTTCATGGACTTTGGCTATGAACCAAGACATAAATCAGCATTTCCTTAAATTTGTATGATTAGAACTATTTCCACATACCTTTCATTTATCCAACAGTCAATAACACTGCCAAGTCTTTCAAGCTCCTATTCTGTCAAATTTATGTTATTCCTGTCCTTGTTTCATCAATGTCACTTGTCTAACACTGCTTAGTTAAGGGATGAAGATATCGAATTACTTCCATGCACGGTAAAATGTGAACTTTCATGGAAGATAGCTAACTACCTGTCAGGCTTCAGCCATGTGACTAAAATTTCTGGTGTTCCACTGGGATAACCTTGAAGTTGCAAATTGATAGGGCTAGTGGAGTAGATAGACTTATTTATTTAAATGCTTTCACAACAGGGAACAAATTCTGCATTGACAAAACTGACTTCCAGACTGAACTTTTTGAAGGTGGGCCGAAGTCAGATGGCAAATGAATTCCAAAATTCGGATCAAGGCCGAGATTCAAGTTATTCTACTCAGAACCAGGAAAAAGGAAAAGGATCTGAGCGTCCACAAACACATCCATCCCCAAATAGGTTCCGAGGACCTGAAACTGTTTCTGCACCAAACACAGAGAAGGGTAGAAGCATAGAAAGCTCCCAGTCAGTCCATTTTTCATCAGATAAGGGATCAGGCAAAGGAAAATCGCAGCAAAGTTCAGACAAACTGAGAAAATCAGATAGCCAACCAGGCCACCACACAGAGGGATGGAATCAGCACCCAAAGCACTTGGAAAGAGGAAGATCAGAAGGCCACCAATCTTATAATGTGGATAAAGGTCGATGATCACTAGGCCATTGCAATTAGTCAGTGTTTTTTCTTTTTCCTTCTCAGGCATTGCTTATGTCTTCAACAATGTTTTGTGTGATTTATGAAATACAGTGAGAAAAATCCTTTTTTTGATAAGGTTGGCACAAGAGGGCCATAATTTAAATGAGAGAAACATTCCTTTTAACCGAAAAAGCTGCATGTGCTAGTGGTAGTTCAACCCTCCCCATGACATAAGCCAAACTGTTTGTAACCTTACATGCTGATTCTTACTGTTCGGTGAATGGCATGATGATTTTGCAATTACATTATCGTACTTGTAACTGTAATAACTTTGAGCTTGTTTGGCATTAAGCTGGCAAAGCATTAGGGAAGTAACCTTGGTCCATTTTCCTCTGCGCTGAGAAATTTTTAGTACATAATCTCGTGTCTTCAAATAATCGACTGCTGTGATCTCTTAATTTCAACATATTTCACCAATCAAAAAAGAACTAAAAAAGAATTCCCATGAAGCTTATAACCACTCCCTTTTTAATGATGTGAATTAGGGAGAATTATAAAATAATGAAGAAATCGATGAGTTGGTAATAGGTAGTGTTGTATTTATATGTTAAAAATGCAACATGAATTAAAATAAGTAATCATTTAAGGACAGAACAATAGGCATGGAGTTGTAGATTTTCCACTTATAAAATAAAAGAAAGTTGACTAGTATGTCTCTAAGTGATGTCAACATTGCAGGTAAAATATAGGGGATGAAGTTTGCTTATGAATTATGAAACGGCATAAGAATCCAAAGAGTCTTCAAAAAGTTTGAGGACAGTATATTCACCGTACAATATTGTCAAAAAATCAATATAAATAACATTACAATCTGAGATGAAGGTAGTAACTGCTAAGTACTAGTTGTAACTAACAACCCTATAATCGAAACAAAAAGGGAGAATTTGGAGGTATTAGTATTAGTATCAGTACTAAAACTCATTAGTTGTCATCTCATGGAATGAAAGAATAGTGAATACAAGGTATGAAGATGAATCAAAATTCCTTGAGCAGCTTCCTGACTTGTTCAAGGGTGACAAATAGGACAACAGTGAAGGGTCCCTGCCTTGAAATTGTAGGGATGAATCCCTTGTAAAGGGCAAGAGGTCCTTCAGCCTTAACAGTCTTCAGAGCACAATCCAATGCCCCATTGTAAGGTGGAGTCTCTCCAGCCTCCACCTTCATATTCATCACCCTTGTCTTTATCACATCGACGGGGTTTGACGCCACCGCCGCAACAAACCCTGCCGCGAAACTCGCCGCCACGTGGGTCCCAAGCCCATCCTTCATCCACCCATTTCCCAGAATCGTCTCCTTGAACTGATCATACGATGCCAACTGCGAAGCCGTCACGATCATCGCGCGGTTCACCGTAAGCGATGAACCGCGCCACAGGCTACCAACCCCTTCCTCGTTCGCCATTCGCCGGATGGCGTTGAACACGCCCTTGTAGTTCCGCCGTGAACCCACCGGCAGCCGGCCGTCGGCCTGCATCCGCACCATGGCCACGTCGGCGGGGTTCCCCACGGCAGCACCAATACCTCCGGCGACGAGGCCAGCGGCGATCTTTCTGGAGAGGGGCATGGTGCCTTGTTGGGGGTCGGTCCAGTTCTGCTTGAGGACGTCGTAGAGACCCATGCGGGTGGTGGAGTAAAGGGTCTGTCGGAGGACGGTGGCGGAGACGCCGGAGAAGAGGGCAGAGACGCCCTCGGAGTGAACGATTCGGATAGCGAGGGAGATGGGTCCGGTAGGATTAGAAGGGAGAATGGGAGGGTGAGAGTGAGAGTGAAAGGCGAAAGCAGGGCGGAGATTGTGAAGAGGGAGATTTTCGCCCTGAAGCTGCATGCGAACTTTGATGAGGTCAAGAGGGTGAGTGGTGCAGCCGGCGACAATGGAAGCAACACCGCCTTCGAAAAATCCTTTGACACCCATTGATTTGCTAACTAACTTAGTTGAGAAGAGGAAAGAATGAATGAATGAATGAATGAGAAAGATATATATATAGAGAGAGAAGAGTGTGTGAGAGAGTGAAATAAAGAAAAGGCGCCGGCGCGGAAGGAGGGGAGGGTGAGTGTGGACTCCTTCTGGTGAGGAAGGAAGTAGGGAAGGTGTTTCTCATTCAGTGGGACCCATCACTTCTCTTCCCTTTTCAATACACAAATTAGCCTCTTTTGTGGTTTCAATACTAAAACACACACACACACGTCAATTAGGGCCACACTAGTCATTAGTCAATCAGCATTGACTCGATAGATGGGATTAACACCATCTTTATTGAAAGTGGTACCATCCTTTTATGTATATAAATTTATGATTCTTATATATAAAAAGAATGGTGTTACTTCCAATAGAGATGATGTTAATCTCATCCTCCCATTAACACATGTGGTAATCAAAAGAGATTTGTTTAAATTGCTTATGGCTTTTATTTTTTTTTAGTTATTAAAGTTTCTCTTGGTATTCATTTTTTTTAAGGAGATTCTTTTTTATATTTAACAACTACTAGTTGAATTACTTGTGGCTTATGCATGTCCAATAATTCTTTAGATTTGGTCTTTACGGACAACCTCAACATCATATCAAAGTGTCACTCCATCCTCCCTCTTTTATAACAAAAAAAACTCTAATTATATGTGTCTATGATATGTCAAGTTATAATGAAAATAACTACATATTTTTCTAACATAATTGTTCGGTTGAAACAAATAAGTCCTCTATAGTATATGTGCAAAGTCAATTTATTGACGATTTTAATCGTTATTAATTTTGATAAAAATCATTATTAAATGTGATTTTTGTATTTAAGTGTATATCTTCAAAAGTATTCCATCCGTTTTTATTTATAATCCCCTAAAATAAAAATTATACATATTAAAAAAAATATTAACATTAATAAAATACATTGATTTCTAGACAAATAATAACATCTTTACAATTTTACTATTATATAAGTCAAACTCTATTATCTATGTCATTTAAATCGAAACTCAATTATCCTCATTAATTAAGGATAAAATTGAAAAAACATAATAAATGCTTCTCTTTTTTTAATAAGTACTTATAGAAAGAAATACCGATTTTTTGTTCAAGTATTTATAAAAAAGAACAGTAAGAGTACAAAATTTCATAATGCACACTTTAAAAATAACTGTACCTAAATATACATACACTAAAATTGCAGAAAATTTATTTGTTTTTAACCTTAATTATATGACTATATATCTTATGATTCCACCTAATTTACTGATCTTAATAAAGTATCTCTAGAATGAAAAAAGAATATTCAAACAAGTCACCTTTATTATAATTTAGATAGAAATTACACTGAAAAACAAAATTATCCAAATTAAAAAATTATATAATCAAAACTATAAAAAAAATAAATATAAAATCAAAAGTTGTAGGTGTATGGAAACTTAGGAGTATAATTTTTGCAGATTGGTTAGATTCGATTTCTGGGTAAAAAAAAAATTGAACCAATCAAGATTGTTTGGTTTTGATTTTGGTGCGGTGAAAATAATTTTAAATCAAAACCAAATAAATCAAAACAAAAATAGATTGATTTTTCTTGATTCATAGAATTGTTTAATTTTAAAAGTTAAAAAATATTGTTATGTTCAGCTTTCGTTCAACATTTATTTAGTAACGACTAATATTACAAATTGTATATTTAAAATAAACATCATAAAATGTATAATTCAAGTTTAAATTTATTTTAATTATCAAAATCAAAGTTAAAATTTAGAATAATGTAACTTATTTTTATTTGAGTTTTCATGATATAAAAATAAATAAATAAAAAAAAAGTCATCAGGTCATCTGGTTGATTATTAAATGATCGAATTTAAAATGTCAAAATTTAATATCAAATGGTTAAACATCAGATTAGATTCGATGACTGAAGTCAAACTAAACTAAATAAATTGGATTGAATTTAGTTTGTTGGGTTGATGGAATCCATCCTATTTGATGGACCTAGGAGCAGGGGCGGCTCAAGCACTAGTGAGGCCTAAAACAAACTTAACAAATGAGGTCTTTTGTTCACTAATAAAAATAGTTTATTAAAATTATCATAATTTTATTTGAAATTTATTTTTCAGGCTTTTAATGATGCAAAATTATCAATTAAATTGTCGTAATTAAGTTCATTTAACATTTCTTTTTCAATAGATAATAAGGTCAATCCATTTAGTTGTTGCTCATTAATTATGTACTTACAGTACCAATACAAAAGATAATAGTTACTTATAATATATTATATATAATTAGAATTTATTTATTTATTTATTTATTTATATAATAAATTTTGTAGAGTATATTAGTAATAAAAAAAAATTGGGGGCCTTTTTTTTTGGGGTCTAAAGCTCTTGCTTGGGCTGCTTGACCCTTAAGCCAACCCTGCTTAGGAGTGGTTATCCCTACTTTTTTTTTTTTTTTATAGAAAAATAATATAACTGATGATCAAATTCTGTATTTATACATGTATGTTTTCATACACTTACCAACTGGGACAAGTTATCCCTCTTAATAGAGAGTTTAGAATAATTGTTTTTTAAAAATATATTTTTTAATGTATAAATACACAAATTAATTCAGCTCAAAATTTGTAGACCGTAGAAGGAGGACTTTTCGGCTGGGTGGTTCACTTTGACCTCAATTATTCAAAGATGTTTTCTAGATCAAAAGAAAAACTGTTTTTGTTGTAATAATGAATTCGAAAAATTGTTCCTAGCTTCTTGGAAGAGGGGACCGTACGTTTTCCTTCGAAAATTATAATAGGGATTCTGGATGGCCACCCGAGCGACAAAAATTATATGGGATTCTGTATAGCATGAACATACAGTAAGGATATATTTATCCTAATCATAATTCTTTTCGATTGCACAGAGTGTTTTTTTAAAGAGTTAAATACATTTTTTTTCTTCATGCAAATATTTTTCTTTACTTAAATTGAAGCAGTTTATTTTTCTCTACTGAGTACATTTCTTAAAAATTTTAATTAAATTTTAGTGATCTAAAATTATTTTGAGACTGAAATTATTCACACCACACTCTTTTTTAATCTCGTCACACATAACACTTGTCGAGAATCTAATTTTTGGGCGAAACGAGAGCTTAATCTCTGGTTGAGTTTTGTTAAACTGTGCTGCAGTGTTTTTTATCAAATGGAGTCTAATCTCGGGATGAAACCAGACTTTAATCGTTGAGCAAAATAAATGTGTGGTATATTTTAAAATGATACGTGGTAAGAATGATAATAATCCTATTTTAACTGCCTTAAAGATCTTTTTTTTTTTTATCATTTACATAAAAGATTTTAATTTGTTGAAAAAATTTCAGGTCTGAAAAGAAAATAATCAACTTTAGGATAACATTTTGAAAATATTGACTAAGAGCTTTAGCTTGAATGATTATGTACCAAGTCATAAGGTTTCGGAGCTAAAGGTCTGAAGATTTAAAGGAGAATAAGAGATTAGTTTAGTTTAGGGTGTGTAAGTATTTGCCTATAAAATAAAAAAGTTTAAAAATATTTTGTTCACAAAAAAGAAGGTTCAAATTGTTACGCAAGCTAATTCTCCTAAATCCTTGATGAGAATGATAATGTATTTGTCATGTTTCAAAAATTTTAAATGTATTTTCATGTATCACAATTTGAGATATGGGAATCCTTATCTCCAAAACATTTTCCTGGCAAAGAAAATATGTGAAAAATATATTATTTGTGAATAACTTGAAAATACATTTAAAAAAAATGTAGATACAACAATTATAAATGGTGACGAATGGCGTAGTTGCAAATGGACTTTGAAATATCATGTAGATACATAAATAATTGAATATGTAACTATGTAAGTGCAGGATGTTGACGAAAGATATTGTGAGTAATGTAAGGTTAATATTGGTTACCAATTCTTCAACATTTCAATTATTGGCTTTGGCTTTGGCTTATTCCAAACGAAGCTATCGATTCTAAGTTATTATGATATGATCCACCCAACTGTATGGTCATAAGACTCTTCCTAGTTCCTATTATACGCGGCAAATAAACTCCAACACACTATGATTTGACTATTCTTGTCTGAGTTAATTATCGCGTATAATTAATTTGATTTGTTAAATTTCATGGTACAATAATACACTATAAAATATTTTGATTAATGTTAATTTTAAAAGTAGTTAAGAGATTGTACAAAATTTAAGTTACTAGATAGCATAAAAAGGCCAATTTTTGTATCTTACTAAACCAAAGAATAAGTACTTGTCTCATGCACAAAGTTAAGAAAAGTCAAAATTGATCTTACATTTTCTCTCAATAGTATAACTACCTCTCTATTTTTTCCACTTGTGCTAGTTTGCATACAAATTTTTTTTTTCACATTTAATAGTTAACTACATATATATATTAAATATTTTTTAAAAATATAATAAATATTAAAAAATAAAATGGTCTAAATATTATTTAGTAGCATATTTTTTATATGATTTAATATTATATAACATAAAAAATATGATGATAAATTTTGTGTAATAATTTCGTAAAGTATGAAAAATTAATTTTACTATAAATAATAATTGATAATATAAATATTAAATATCAAAATATTATTTATTTCTCAATTTTATGTAAAATCAATAGTATATAACAAAAGATATTATTGTAAAATTCATATTTTATTTATTGTTCTGTGTATGGACTATCAAATAATACACAACATAAAAGGTTGTCCAATGCATCGTTAAAGTTGTGATTTACTTTATCATCTGTATTGTCTAGTCCACATATCAAACATACTCATAGTCTTCTAAATGTTGTTCAAATAAATCTACGAGATTACAAGAACAATTCATATAAGTTTTGAAATTTATAAAAATTCATTTAGATCTCTAAATTTGCTAAAGAAGTTCATGCCCCTAAAATTTTCAAAATTTATGAACCTAAATAAATGGTCGTTTGATCATTTCAAAGACTTAATTTAACCTATTTATAAAATACCTTTTGGGTCAACCTGTTGATATATATTTTTTGGGTCAACAACTGTTGATGGTTTTATCTTATTTTTATTTTTAGACATGGGCCTTGCAATTCATTGGTAGAGCAAGACCAACATTAAACCCAAGGCCTTTCCACCTTCGATATCTCAATCTCTGGGTTGGGTCATCAATTGTGCATAGCATCTATAATGGGCCACCCAATGCATTCAAGTTTTTTGGTAAAAGGAGGGGCCAACGGCTCCAAATTACCTAAATTTGTTTATGGAGAAATTCAGTACGTGTTGCAGAAGAATTCCATCTCAGATCACACAGTATTTTTGACGTGGCAATGCAAAAAAAAGCAAAAAGTTACTGCAACAATTTTGAGAAAGAGAGAATATTATTGGCATCGCAAATAAGGAACGGTACAACACAAATTTCGTTGTAGCAACCATTTATTTCCCCAAACAAATTTAGGTTTCTTGTCTCATTGACTTGCATATAATCCCTTCAGGTTCCGATAGCACCCTTCATCCCACAAAAAAATTCATCCCTCCATAAACCAGAAACCCAAATAGCTAGATTGCAGAAAAGCTCCGCAATCTCTCTCTCTCATCCTCTCTCACCCTCCATGCATTCTTGATCGATGATGAATCCGTGACATTCCACAGAGCACAATGTGTCGCTAACACACATTTTTTCTCTTGAAATTGGCGACCAAAATTAACATCATCGACCTGGGTTGTAAATTCAACAAAATATGGAGGTGCAGCGGATGAGGGAGTTGATGACACTTTGGTCAACATTGCAAATTAACCGCGTTTCCCTTGTGGGTGGAAACCACACCGCCGCCAGATTTTGCACTCGCTAAAACTTCTTCCCCCCCCCCCCCCCCCTTTTTTTTCTCTTCTGTCTGTTCTCTCTCTTAATTCCTCTGCTTCTATTACCTCTTTTTCTTCTTCTTCTACTACCCAAAATCATACACAAACAAACACACTATTCTATTCATTCTGATTCAATCTTTCTTTCTTTATAATTAACATCATGGCGACACAACCACTTCTTCCTCTGTTTTCAGAATCCCGTTGTTATCGATTTCTTCTTTTCGTATTGGCTTTGTCTTCCTTCACGTTCTTAGCAAGATCCTCTATGATCTCCGCAAAGCATGATTCCACGAACATGGACAATGTCTTGCCGGCTCTGTTCAACGATTTGACCAACGAAGGGCTCATGAAGAAAACCCAACAACAGAAAACGGTTATCCTCGTCGACGACAACGAGAAAGGGTCTCCGGTTGTTAACGATTACGACATGGAAATAATTCCCCTGAATGATTTGGAGAAACAGAGCATTTTACATGACAACTCTGTTGATTTTATCTTCACCGGTAATTTCCCTGCAGCTTCGAATTTTGTTGAGAGGGTTCTGAAAACTGACGGTGTCGTTACCGTTCTCATGAACAACAACCCCTCCGCCGCGTTTTACAAGCCGAAGAATTACAAAATCGCTTACATGAGACGGTTCGGCTCAGTCGCGGTGGCCATGAAGAAAACCGGCGACGACGTTGCCGTTAAAGAACCAAACCTCGCTGCGCCGAGAAAGCTATGTGGCTACGCATCAGAAGCAAAGAAATTAGCTTTACAGAAACTCGAAGACGTGCTTTTGGAACCACCCAGAGCAGCCTCAGGGAAATCAAGAAAATACCTGAAACGCACAAGGTACCTTCCGGATTTGATGGGCGATTCCTTAGAGAGCTACCCGCGACGGGTTTTCATCGACGTGGGGTTGCCGGAGAAAGAAGGAGGCAGCGGAACCGATTGGTTTCCGAAAAACTACCCGACCAGGAATAAGAATTTCGAGATTTACAAGATAGAAACTGTGACAGAGGGACCTCAAATTGGAATGTCAGATTGGCTGAGGAAGAACGTGAAGGAGGAAGAGTACGTGGTGATGAAAGCTGAAGCTGAAGTGGTGGAGGAGATGATGAGGAGCAGCTCAATTGGGTTAGTGGATGAGCTTTTCTTAGAATGCAAGCCGAGGGGACCGAATCAGGGGAACAGAAGTAGAAGGTCTTATTGGGAGTGTTTGGCTCTGTATGGAAAGTTGAGAGATGAAGGTGTCGCTGTTCATCAATGGTGGGGTTAATCAGAAAGATGTTAGTAACAGAATGAGAATGGTGTGTGATTGAGGAAATATGTGTGTGTGAAGATGAAGAGAAAGAATTGTGAAGGGTTGAGATTTGGGAGAGACAGAGAGAGCGAGAGTGGATTCGCCAAAGGGGTGTTCTCAAGTTTACATTTTGCATCTGTTTCTTTTGTGGGTTCTATATTCTAATTCTAATTCTAATTCTAATTCTGCGTTTAACGGTGAGTGGGGTGTGTTTCTGCTTATGTTATGTGTGTCAAAGACTCAATCAAACTTTCAAGTTTCATCACTTCAATGATCATCCAGATATTATGATGCTGCCATGGAGGGATCAGGGATGTACTGTCATTCTACGAGGGTTGGAGGGGTGATATATGAGTTTTTTTTTTAATATTTTAAAAATACCAACAAAACAAAAAAAATAACATACAACAAAAGATTTGCTATTTTTTTATTTTCCTTCTTGTATGGTTTTTGTGATTGTAATTTTCAGATCAAACAATGTATAGTTTATGTATTAGGATGCAGGGATTGAAGCTTCAAAGATTGGACTGAAGCAAACCATATGTATCAGTTCTTTTTTATTTTCATCCAGAAAAGTTCTAAATAATACGATTTGTATTGAAAGCAGTATCGTTATTCTTTCTTGTTACTAAACATTAAACAACAGAACATCCTTGCTCTTGTATTTCATCCAATCAAATATGATAACAAATTACAATGATCGTTCCTTCCTTGCAGTAACGATCACACAGAAGATAAAATATCATTTCAATTACAAGGCATGTTTATTTTTAAACATCCAAGAACAGAGAAATCCAAAACACTATTACTAGTTACCTAATCAAAAACAAAATTACTCTTGTGGCAGCTAGTTACAAACCTCACGGGCTATACCAACCTTGTTATTCACCGTATCAAACAAAATCCTCAGATTCTGTTGCTGAAAATTGGCGATAACGTTCAACACCGAGTTCACATTATTAGGCGCCGCCGCCATTGCAAGGCACGCCATCGACCCGGCGCTGCTATGGATCAAGCTGTTCTCCAACGGTAGCTTCAGATCCAACCCCGTGAAATGCAGCGTCACCGTCGGAGCCAACGTTTCGTACGTCTTCACGAAACACGTGTCAAACGCTCCTATGCTCGAGAACGGCCCCGTAACCTGCTTCCTAAACTCATCCCTCACGGCGTTATACACCGGTTCAACGAATCGGGTTATCACCGTACCCGAATCTATTATTGTTCCGGATCCAGTGTTCGGGTCGAAGGTTATGTATTCGTTTGGCACGGGTACGAGGACGCGACCCACGCTGATTCCGGTTAGGTTCACGTAGTAAAGAGAGGGACGGTGCGGGTTGTGCAGAAGCGGGGTAGTTCGGATGCTCTTGGGTTGACCCACGGGTCCGAGTTTTAACGACCCGGAGAAATAGTAGGATTTGAAACTGGGAAGACAGTAGGAAAATATACCGGAGTATTGGGCCCCGGATTGGGAAAGCAACGATAATGGGCCACGGCCCAAGCCCAATAAGCCTTGCGGTGGAATGGACGCGCCGGAGATAGCGTTGATGCATCCGAAAGAGTAATTAGGGATTACATCAGCAGCCAATCTCAACGAATCTTGAACCAAGGTAGCGGAGAAAGAAGAATCCGCGTAGGATTGGTTGAAGGAACAGGCGGCGTAACCGGTGGCGGGGCACGAGAATCCACGGACCTGGCCGCATTGTGGAACGGAGCAGTCCAAGGAGGCGTAGCTCGTGGAGGCTTTGGGGGAGAAAGTGGTGGCGGAGCAGCCGGTACAGCCGGAGCAGGGGACGAAGGCCTCGTCGGTGCTGGTGTCTAGAACCATGAAGAGGAGTTGAGCTGGAGTTCCGATTTTGACCCTAACGATGTAGTTGCCGATGTTGAAGGCCTGGCCGGAAGCAATTGGGGCGGAGGAGACGGTCTTTTGGGCCACCAAGGTGGACAAGTAGTTGACTCTGGCCGGGTCTTTGGAAGCCATGTTGATGACCCGGTTGTCCCACGTGTCTGTTTTGGGTGGGTTGAAGGGTGAGCATTTGCTAAACATGGGAATGACGTTGAGGTCCGAGTCGTCAGGTGTAGAGGCGCATGGGTCAACGGCTGTGCTCCTGGTGGTGATGCAAATTAGAGAGAGAAGCAGTAATGCGGCGGTGAGTTTAAGGTCCATGGTTGGAACCGGTGGTGAGTCGTCCCGAGTGGGGTTGACTCGGTGAGTGTGGTGGGAAGAAAGAAGGCTAATTAAGTTTGTTTTACTAGTGTGTGTGCATGCATGGCGGGGAGTAGTGAGGCCTTAAATATGCGATGAGAGCGAGCATAATAGGTAGTTGTTAATTTACGTAAACAACCTTGGAGATGCAATTATTAATCTCTATTGGTATTGGTATTGCATGGAGCGTTTTATTATTATTTTAATAAAATAAATGTCCATTTTGTTTGAAATAATTAGGTAATTGGTGGTGCGTGGTTTGTTTTGTTATATTATGTATTGACAGATCTTAGGTTGTACAATGTTTTTGGTATAGTGATGCGAGTGATCAGCTGGTTTGTACGTGGACCAGTTGAGAATGGAAGGAAAGGAAAAGGGCGTTTGATGATTGGTGTGGTAGGAAGAGACAAAGTAACGTAAGTGAGCAGGGAATAGTATTAGTAGTGTTGCAGAAACACAAGGTAACGTTGCTGTATGTTTCGGATGGAGTTTTAATTGTATTGAAATTGAAATTAATTAATACTCCCTCTGTTTTTAAATATAAGCAAATTATTTTACATTACTATATTTTTAAATATAAATAAATTTAACTAATTTTACTTGTATTTAATGAAAATTTATTTACTATATCCTTTATTAAATTTATTCTCTTATTTATTATAGTGATTTTGAAGAGAAGAAAAAAAGTAATTTAATGAAAGGTAATTTAAGAAAACAAATTGACCTTTTATCGATTTAATAAATAATTTTTGTTTATATTCGAAAATAGAGGGAGTAATTATTGGATCTGTATTTGTGATTGAATTAGAAAGAAATTAAAGTTGGATGGATAAGAAAAAGGAGCGCCCGTGAATAAGTAGTAGTAGTATTTTTGTCCGTACATGGAGTCAAGCACGAGATGCGGTCGGTCACGGGCATTCTTCCATTAATCTCATCTCATGCATCCATGGGCCCCAACTCCCCGCTGGATCATCCAAACTACTGACTATAATTTAATTTCTACCTCAAATAAATAATCATTCTTTTTCTTTCCAAAATACAACTTGCTCAATTATTACTTTACCCTCTCATTTCTCTTCTTTCTCATCCCTTGCCCCTTTTAACCGCCTATACATATATTGTGCATTAATAATAATTGTTACCATTAATATATGAATAAAAGAAATCTAATTGAGACTAAATCATATCACTTTCTCACCAATAAATAATGTTACTTTGCTGTTAAAACTGACATAACAGATGGATCAATCTACTCTTAGTATTGTCACGTTCCAACTATGTTCTCTAGACTGCAGATTCTGCATGTGTTGCCGTCTTGGCTTATGCCTTCCTCCAATTATTAGTGGCCTTAGCTTTTCCAACCGTTCAATCCTTCTGTAACCACTGTTTGCACCATTAATAATATTTCCATTTTCTCAGTTCAAAAAAAAAAAAAAAAAAACGAGTATGGAGAACCACTTAAAGCTAACATAAACTTCAATATTGAATTGCATCGAAATAGATCCATCGTGTTCATTTATTCCAGATATATGTAGAATCACTCACACTAATGCCTTTTAGTTTCTTTTTCTACTTTTTATACGAACTATAAAATTATTGACTAAAAGTTATTAGTAACATGCACCTTTAATATTTCATCCTCAATAAATACTATACTTAATCCATTCATTTTATTTTATATTATAGTTAGTCTCAAATATAATTTAATTAATTCTTATTTAAAAAAATAAAAATTTGCAACAATCGCAACAGTTATGATATTATATATTAATAATATTCTATAAATAATGCATGCATCTGGAACATACTTTTGATTTTGAAATCAAAACTATCATTAATAAAATGCTAATCGAATTTCAATAATTTTTTAAGATTGATATTTTTTTTTTTAAACTCATCTTTGTTTTAATTTGAAAATTCATTTGAATAAAATAAAAAGTCAATCATGTTTAAGAGATACAACGAATAAATGCAAGAGTTTAAGAAGTTGACAGCATATATATAGAAAAAAAAATGGATTTAAACATTGTAAACTATTGGGTCTTATATATTAAAAATTAATATTTCAATAATTTATTTATATTAATAATGCTATTTAAAAAATGGGAGGAGCCTTAGATAATGGACTTGTATGCCTAACTAGAGGTACAATCTTATTTAATATGTAATAGAGTATAAATTGGTTTCATAATTTATTAAGTAAAGATTTTATGGGAAATTACACTAACTTTGCACGAAATTTGTGTATATTAGACCTAAATTCTGCATATTTTTTAAAATTACACGACATCTTTTTAATTCAATATAATATACATAAATCTTAAAGATTTTAAAATAAAACGAATTTAGATGAGGGAAAGAGGGCTATCCCCCTTTTCCCCTCCAAGAAATATCAATTACTACACACTTTAATTACATTTGTATATATATCAACGTAAATATTACATAGCATAGCGACTAGGGTGCATTGAGTTGATGAGCATCGTTTAGTAAGTTTTTTAACAATATTTTAATAGCAAAATTATTCGTAAATCAAGTGCGCTTTTCATATTTATTAATTTTCTCTTCAATAAAAATATATTATTTTTGTTTTTATTCTACCCGAAACAGTGAAAATGTTTTTTATATAGTCGTTTAATCTTTCATTTATTTTTTGTAATTTTCTACATAGATGCTGGACCATTATATGCAAATGCAAGCAGCCTTCCATGTCTTCTTTTTTATATTTTTGGTCGAAAGGCTTCCATGTCTTGGACCCTATTTTTTTTGCTGATAAGGTTGGACCTATATAGTTTGGCTAATGTGCATAACAAGATATATGAATATGGTGAGCATGGCCTCAAAATATAAAATGATAAAAAATTAATTAATTAAATTATATGTATGGTTTGGGGCCTTTGGCAAACCCAGCTCACATAACTTGGAGCTGGGTTGGGTTTGTGTTAAACTTGACTCATTTAATTTTGGGCTATATTGAGTCGGTTGACCCACTTAACTCAGTCCATTAACCTTTTTCTCATCATTTCTTCACTGTCCAATAATTTTCATATGATTCTGTTAAGCCAATAGAGAGAAACAAAAAACACAAAATTAAAATATAAATAATATTAAAATAAGGTTTCCAACAAAAATATATAATATTAAAATAATTAAAAAAAATGACAATAAATAAAATAAAGTAATAATAACTCGTGCATAAAATTATTCATTAGTAGCTATATTTTATTTTTCAGTATAAGAAATTAATGCATATATAATTTTTTTTAATAAATCAAATGAATCTGCATATATTCCAATTAACAAAATTATTACTTAAAGTTGTGCTCCTCCCTAACTATTAGGCTAAAATGCGAGATTAAAAAAAGTTGCGTGTACTATATCTACTATTCTCTCCGGTTCTTTTTATAAGAAACATTAGACATGTTTTACGCATACCAATAAAACATAATACTCCGTAAGTTATGTTCTTTTCACTTAATGATGTAAGAGAATTACTAAAATATATATGTAGTTAATGCATTCACTTGTATGAAAAATTATGAGTGCTCATAATAAATTGAGAGTAACAAAATATTTTACCATTTCTTAACAATTAATATGCCTAGAAAACTTACAGTCTCTTATAAAAAGGACAAAAAAAATTCTCTTTTTGTCTCTTATAAAAAGGACTGAAAATAGTATTTCTATAGACTTAAAAATGTCCATACTAATATTTAATTTAGGCAAATGATATTTAGTACCCTAAGAGCACTATTTAAGAACCTAAATGTAGTAAAAGGATATTAAAATATGTAGTTTTTTTGTATTCTCGAAAGACGGAACAATGTGATCTTATGATTATTTTTTTATTTCTAGTAATCTTAACGAGTGCTCTAAGGACACTGTATATTAAAACCCTTAAATTTATTTGAGAAAAATTAATTTATAGTGACGATATATCATCCAATAACTGGACATAAATGTGAGAAAGTTGTGCATGCTGGGTTAGTAAATATAATGTTCAAAGTTCTAACCTGAAAGGCAAATTAAAGGCCAACCAAACTAAGAAACTCATAATCTTTTTTCCATTTGAGCTGTGTGAATCTTGTAGGCTCCTAGCAACTTGCAACCCGAATTAGCTAACCAATTCAGTTGCGACAATATTGTCACATAGATAAATTCTACAGACATTTTTTTCAACCATTTATATCTCTTTCTCTACAAGAAATTTTATATTCCTATATACGATACTCATTATATTAATTACTAGTACTTATAAGTCTCACTTTTTAGTTCATATATATTTCAGTGTTTTCAGTAAGTTTGTTTTAATTATTTCTATTTAATAATAATAAATACGATAAAATGCATAAAGTATCTTTAATATTTTAAAAAATAGTATAAAATATTAAACTTAAAATAAATAAGTACTTAACACCATTTTTTTTATAACATGCACTAATAGTAAAAGAAATACTCCACTAATTAGAATATTTTTATTGCTATCCATAGTTAAATCTCTCCCTATTAATATGCACTTGCAGTGATAATACTTGAAGTACTTCTTTGTGCTCTTATTTAAATATATTTCTTCTTTTGCTGATAAAAAAATCTTTGTCCTCACTTTTTCCTAAAAAAAAATAATTTCCCTGTCATTTGATTTTTGTGCAAAATTCATTGGCTAAATTTTCTCAATGACGCTCGTTAAAGATTTTGTTTCATAAAAAAACATATTTTTTTTGTGAATAATTTTTTTTTGTGAATTAAAAATTAAATAATTTACAAATGAGCTAAACAAGTCAAATTCAATATTTATTATTGCTTCACAAGCTTAAAATACTGCTTTGCTATCATATTTGTGCCTATCAGCTAGAGGCTCCCTGGAGGGCCCGTTTTCCTCTCTTTTTACCTTCTTTTCATCTATTGTTTTCTGTTTTTTTTCCGAATTTTTCATTTATTCTGGCTCTTCTATTTTTTTTTATTCATTTCTCTGTTTTATTTTATGTTATTTATTCTCATTTTTAAATTCTTTTAGCATTATTTCTCTTTTTTGTTCTACTACATATTATTTTACTATTTAAAAAATTTATATACTCATATAAAAAATATTATATTATTTTGTATATAAGTAAATAGAAATATTTAAATATTTTTTAAAGAACTAATATTTAATTTATACAATAAATTCTTACTTTTGTGTTTTAGTAGTTTTTATAACAATTATTATTTTAATATTTTTAAGAGTTTCTTATTTAGTTATATTTAAGAAAAAATTATTAAATTTATGTTTTTAATTATAAATTTGAAAACAAAAGAATTTTATGCAAATGACAACCGATATTTTTTTTATACTCGACGATTCATATTGTTTTTAATTTCTCTTAAAATTTGAAATTTTTTCTCTTTATTTATAAATTATCGATAAACTTAATAATTCTTATTATTATCATTTTAAAATTTATCTTCCAATAAAATAAATTGCCCTCCCCCCTATTTTCCCAGTTAGTAAGTTCATGCATTCTTAATTTTCCCCTAACCACAAAAGTTCGGAAATATACCTAGAGTAATATATAATAATATCGAATATTTGTGTAGAATTTTTTTACTAACACATTGGCAACTAAAATCTTTTATTGAAATTTAATATTTGTATTATTTATTCCATTTAATTTCTCGATGATTAAAATTAATTAAAATAAATATCATGAGATACACATATCGCTAAGGAATGCATTTTTCAAATTTTAATATCAAAATCTGTATTTTCGTTAACATTTCACACTTCTAATTTCCTTAACATAAAAGTCTGTTAACAAAATTCTCGATGTTAATAATAGGTTAAAATATAATTTTGGTTTATCGTGTTGTTGAAAAATCTCAATTTAATTCTTTCTATTTTAAAAGTTTTAGTTTGGTCTCTTACGTTGTATTTATGAATCACTTTTATCTATTATGTTATACTATTTTTTTATCAAGTAAGGAACCAAAATGATTCAAAAATACAACATAAAAATCAAAGTGATTTGAAAAATATAATATAAAAGATTAAAATAAAACTTTTTAAATATAAAGAACTAAATTAAAATTTTTAAAATATAAAAGATCAAACTAAAACTTTTTGATAATGTAAGAAATTTAAAATATATTTTAGCCTTATTAATACATCTTTTTCATTTGGTAGATAACGCCTAACTTTGGTGAAAACTAGAATCGTTTTGCCTAATTACGTGAGGTAATTAACTTTAACTTTCCTGCCAAGTTCCAATGGGCCTCAAAACCCATTTGAAAAAGAAAAATGCATGGTGATGACGCTACAATGATACATGTTTGGTATAGAAAAATAAAATTTGACTCGTTTAAAGTAAATAATAGTGTAAAATGGAAAAATAAGATAGTATATATATGTTATCCATTTAAAGTAATTTAATGTTATAGATATTATAATTTAAATTAAAAGTGAATATATATAAGATATTTTTACTTTCTTACTTTATATATAATTTTATTTTAATTTAGAATATATATATATATATATATATATATATATATTATCTCAGTTTTTAACACGTAAGTACTTAAAAAATTTTATGTTTCTTATTATAAGCTCTTATCACAAAAATAAAAAGTATTTATCGTGTCATTTTAATTTTATTTTTAATTAATTAGAGTGGTGATATTGAGTTTCAAATGATGAAGAGAGATAATTGGATTTTAACGAGAATAACTGTGGAAATACATTAATTTTTTCTTTTAAAAAAATTAATACATTTTTTTATGTTAGCGCTTTTATTAATATGTGTGTTTTTTTGTTTGGGACTTATATAAGAACATAGGTAGTGCACACTTTGTATAAATTATCTTAAATTACATTACAATTACAATGGTTATTTAAAAGTGACAAATGTTATTTAGTATCTTAACAGATATTTTTTAAGCAAGTTAAAAATTATTGAAAAATATAATTTGTTATATTTTTTAGAGATGGAATAAAGTATATTTATAATTATTTTTTTAATTTTAATAATTTTAATTAATACTATAAAGACATTATTTAACAAAACGATTATAAGTATTTTTAGAAATAATTAAACCATTATAAGGTTTTGGAATAGATGGTTACCAACTTACCGTAACTGTAGCCAGTAAAATTCTTGAATGATGATGCAGATGTCCTCAACTGGTGGTTAATTTCCTTTTGGTCCAACGCACGTTTGAACTCTGTGTTCCACCACCCTATTTAAAAAGTCTTTGATTTTTCTCCATTCATTAAACGTTTTTTCAAACTTGTACTACTATATATGTTTAAATACTATACCAAGAATAAAAAGTCCAAAAATAAGCACGAAAAACATTTGACATTTCCATCTCAAAATAATGCACCGTTTGACCTTTCCTTCAATTCACTCTCCGCACTTTCATCAGTTTCTTTATAGATGTCTCTTAATAGTACTTGTAGTTTTTTTCATGTTCATTGATAAAATCACTACTCAAGTGTTTATACCAAAAATAAAATAAAATCACTCAAGTGTCACCCATTATTTTTATTGATAACAAGAGACATAAAATCTCTAATATTTTTTTAAACTCACATACATATTGATACAAAGTGAGGAGGAATTTAACTCACAAAACCCCATCTTTAAATTGATTACAAAATTCTAATACTACTCTTAGAAATACTACTCTTTATTGAATTTAACTATTTGGTATTAGAATCTTAATTGAACTTGACAATTACAAATACAATGTAATTAAACTCTAGAATGACTAGAATTTGTTTGAAGATCTTGGTTCTCGTCTTCTAGCCTGGAGAAATTCAATTTGATTTTTTCTTCTACAATTTCTCGCAACTTTTAAATAATTCTTCAAATTTCAAGCTTCTAGCTTCACAATTCAATTTTAAATTTTCCATTGAATATTCAAACATACTTTAAAAACCTTTAATCTTCTAAATACTCCTGGTAGTCAAAGATATTTGACTTGATTTAATTTTTTAGCATTGTCTCTCTTAAATCAAGTATGCATTATTTCGAGCAACTTCTTCAACTTGTAAAATAACTTGATTTTCAACGGCTTTGTAAAAATATCTGTTATTTGCTCTCCTGACAATAATCAATTTCAACTTCATTGTCAGCTACTAGTTCTTGGATTTTATGAAACCGAATATCAATATGCTTCGAATGCCCGTGAAAAACTAGATTTTTGCATAATGTAATTGTAGACTTAATATCACAAAATATCTTTGTGGGTCTTTCTTGCTTGTGATGTATTACTTCAAGTATTTTTCTCAGGCATACTGCTTGAGTTGCATAACTAGTTGCTGCTATATATTATCCTTTGGCTGTTAAGCGTGCAACAATTTGTTGTTGTTTAGATGACCATGATATTGCACTGCTACCAAGATGAAATGCGTATCCCGAAGTGTTTTTCTTGTTTCAAGATCTCTAGCCCAATCACTACCTGTGTAGCCAACTAGATTCACATCAATATTTTTATCATAGAAAATTTCTTCTGTCAGAGTACCTTTAACATATCTGAGGATTCTCTTTGCTTTATGTAGATGAGAGTCACGAGGCTTCTCCATAAATCTACTTAGCAGTCCAACTCCATACACAATACTAGCCTGGTTGCAATTAAATATCTCAAATTTTCAATCAAACTTTTGTAATGAGTTGGATTAACTTTCTTGCCCCCATTTCCTTTTCTCAGTTCTAACTTTTCTTCTACTGGAGTAGAAATTGGTTTTGAATTATCCATTTTGAATTTTTTCAAAATGCCATATGCATATTTCTTTTGAGAAATAAAAATTCCATCATCCTCAATGCCTAGAAGATAGGACATTATGCCCAAATTTATCATTTTAAAGTGGTGTGTCATAGCCTCCCAAAATTCTGCAATCATCTTTAAATTATTACTAGTGAAGATTAAATCGTCAACGTAGAGGCACATAATAATAATATCACCAGGTGTAACAAATTTAATATATAGTGTGTGCTCATCATATGAACATCTTTAAAAACTATGCTGCACAAAATAAGAGTCTATCTTCTTGTACCATATTCTGGGTGTCTACTTTAACCCATATAAAGATTTCTTCAATCTATAGACTTTATTTTCTTTTCCCTTGTTCACTTAACCTAGAGATTGCTCAACATACATTGGCTTCTGCTTATATCCTTTTGCAAGTAACATGGTTTTAAAACAATCAATCTCACCATTGGGTTTATACTTAGTTTTGTACACCCACTTCACTAAATCACTCAATTCCCACGTTTTATTCTTCTTAGTGGCTTGTATCTCCTCATTCATGGCTTTTATTCAATTCTGATCGTTGATTACCTCTTCAAAGGTCATTGGCTCACAATCTGCGAACAAAACAAAATTAATAATTTCTTTACTAGATGGGTCATTGTCATTGCCCATAGCATAGCCTTCAAATTTGGTTAGCAATTTATGTTGTCTCTATGGTCTGCCCGATGATTATGGTATATTTGGGACTGGTTTTGGTTTTTTTTCAATTTCTTGATAACTTTCTAGAATCATCACTGGTTTCTTTTGGAATTCCAAGGACCAATTTCAAACTCTCCCTTCATTGAATGTAACATCACGACTAATAATCACTTTCGTTGTTTTTGAATTGTAAAGCCTATACACTCTTGAGTTAGAATCACACGCTCTTGAGTTATAATCATTGTCTTTGTGTTATAATCACTGTCTTTGTCTCTCTAAATTTTTTTAACTCATGCACATATTGAAACAAAGTGGAGAGGAGGGATTTAACTCAAAATTCTATCTATAAATTTATTACAAATTTTTAATACAAGAGGTGTATTTATAGACTTAAAAATATTACTCTTAATTGAACTTGACTATTTAGTATTAGAGTTATAATTGAACTTGACAACTACAAATACAATGTATTTAGATTCTAGAATGACTATAATTTCATTTGAAGATCTTGGTCCTCATCGTCTAGTTTGGAAAAATTCATTTTAATTTTATTTTCTATACTCTTTTGCAACTTTTAAATAATTCTTCAAACTTCAAATTTTTAGCTTCACAATTCAATTTAAAAATATTCTTTAAATATTCAAACATATTTAAAAAACTTTCAATTTTCTAAATACTTCTATTAGTTAAAAATACTTGATTTGATTGAGTTTTCTAACATTTATTGTAATGAAATGTCGCACAATGTATACAAAAAGGAAAAAGATTTTTAACCAACCCCATAATAATATGTTGCTTTTTTTTATTTAAAAAATAAAATGTATGAAGGAGACATATATTATTATTATATTGAACTGACCAATAATTAGTTAAATTTAATTAGACAAAAATCGACTTGAATAAAAAAAAATAACTGCAAATCGCCATACCTGTATATTACTAATTAATGTATATTATGTAAACTAAATTATAAAAAAGCTAAACCACAGTATCTTTATGCATAAGAAAATGTGTAATTAGTAAAGTGAAGTATCCTTTCCTTATAATCAAGAGACAAGTTTGTCTCCGTGGCTAGTACCGACCCACACCTAAGCAAACAATTACTTGTAAAATGGTTTTTATTTTTGGGTAGAATTACTTGGAAAATGGTTAATTTCATAGAATCTCTCACACCAAAAGAAAGAAGAAAGAAACAGTGTGAAGTGAAGGCATTTTGATCCTCACAAAGGGAGGCCCCACATCCACCGTCTGATCCCCGAATCCGAAACCATCAGAATCAAATCCGTATACAAGCGTGGGCCCACTTTCACGTGCGCTACCAGGCAACCTTCCAAGTCACACTGCCTCACTTTTTTCCCGGTTCCCTCAACCAAACTGAACCGGAATCAACCTTGCTTGCACCGGTTTCGATATTCGGATCCGAATATTTTCGAACGAAGATGAACCAAATCCAACGAACGAAGAATTCACGCTTTCCAACAACCAAATTCCTTTCCCTCAATTCTCACTCTCTCCTTCCGTTACCTTCTTCGATATTTAATTTTAATTTTTCATTTTTAATTTAATTTAATTCCACCCTCGTTATTTACTTACATTTACCGCGTTTTCTTTCTCACTCTGGTTTTTTGATTCGAAACCGAACAAAACAATCTGCTTCGCCTTATTCTGTTCTGCTCCGTCGTTTTCAATTTTCAGTGGCATCTTCCTGACTTTACTCGCGAACGCGAACAATTATACTCATACATACATTTTCTAACTTATACGGACTCAGAATTCCCTTTTCCTCGTTAGTCTCACCGTCACGGGTTCCGCATCTTCGTCACCGTCTAATTACCAAAGTGTTAGGTTGAGACTTGAGAGGCTGCTGTGCTGTGTGGTGCCGTTGCTGAATCATCTATGTGTGGTGGCGATAGTAGCAGCTTAGGGTCTGTTACCTCCGCTGGATGCGTGTCAGGTGCAGGGTAGATAAATGCGTGTCATCGGGGATCTGGGGATTTCGAGCCTCGTCCTTGTGGTAGTTTCTCTGGTCCTGCCGGTGATCGGCTTTCTAATTCGCCGGAAATGGCAGCTTGCGGTGGCTAGGAAGGAGGAGATCAATAGGCTTTTGATTTTGGCCGCCGAGGAAACTGCCAGGGCTGAGAGAGAGGCGTCTTATGAGTATGCTGCGGCGCTTTCCGCCACCACTCAGGACAATCTATGCGCCGTGTGCTATTTCCCCTCCACCGCGCGCTGCTCTCAGTGCAAATCTGTTCGCTACTGGTGCGTCCACCTTCAATCTTTCTCCCTTTTCGTTCCTGCCGTGCTTAGCGTTACGACTTACTCGTTTGGTGCGTTGTTTTAGATTGTGATGTACAATTGCTGTGTGTGGCTTGGATTCTGGTTGTCTTTGGGGTTCATGTTTTTGTTATCCAGAATCTCATGATAGCAAGTAGCTGTGTAGTATTGTTAGGAATAGTAATTTTGATCTCGTCTCCTAAACCACAATTCACTTTATGTTTACTTTGTATCCCGTATTGACTTATTGTAAGCTATTGAGTTAAGCATACAAAACCAGTTAGCTGTTCCTTACTACAAAATGATGGCTGTTGCTAGTGGAAAAAAAAAACCGTGCTGCATCTTTGATAGTTGCTTGATATTGTGGTTGAAGATATTTATGTAAAAGTAAAACCCACTTTGAAGAGCAAAGGTTTCCTTATAAAATCTCTTCTTTAGTTTGGAGAATAATACTTTCGTTCATGCATTCATGACTGCATTTACACGCTAACTTGAATGAATGTGCTGATTGAGACATTCCATATTATTGGGTTTCAAATTCATTGCTTTTTCTCTGCATAATTCCGTATGTGTACTTTTGTTAAATATTTGGTCTGTGTTAAATACATTTGATTTCATGTGTTTCAGTTCTTTTGAGTGCCAAACTGTTCATTGGCGTCAAGGTCACAAATTAGAATGCCGTCCTCCCATCATAACTCATGTGAGTCATGATGGTAGTGATCTAGGCAAGAAGTTTGCAGAGCAAGGCTACACTGGAATCCATGGTGACAAGTTTGACACTGAAGGCCCAGAGTGTATAATATCCTCTGAAAAGCCCCCAATTTCTGATATCAGCTCTACTCCTAAGGTTTCATTTGGAAAGAATGATAGTAATAGAGTTGAGTCTCTTGCAGAGGGAAGTATAACAGATACTAACTCTGAATTATCCAGTAACTCTTTTTCTGGATTCTCAGCTTCCACAATTTCTAGTGATTCATCTGATGATTCCTCTGTCTGTGAGAGTATCATCTCAAATGAGCATGAAAGAACAGAGGGACATGTTTTTATTAATACCACCCTTGACAATGCTGATAACACTTCAAGTGATAATAGCATGGGTGAATCCATGTCTTCTTCACCGAAATTTGCTAGTTTGGTTAATTCAGTTGATGGTTTTTCAACAATGCATAAATTAAATCGTACTCAACCGGGTTTCAGTAAAGAAGAGAGTAAGTTAGCATCTGGTGGTACTTCAAGTTCGAGTATGTGGAAAGGGGCGACAATTGAGCCTTTGACACTGTATCCTGGATTCAGGGATAAAAGTCTTGATTCGAGAGGGGAAAAAGATGATGCTAATAATGACAGTTGTCCATCCCAATCTGTTGGTTCTATGACCGAAAAGATTGATTCTGGATCTTTGTTTCACTTTTCATTCAGTTCCACACCTCCTTTGAATGTACAAGATACTGAGACAAAGAATTCTGTGTCTAATGATACTTTTCCAAACTCTGTTGATAACAATATTCCACGTTCAGGATCAGCATCATCAAAGAATGACAGCATGAGTTCTTCAAACGTGAGGAATTCATCATTTATCAACGGCAAAGATTCCAATATTATGAGCTATGTTATGTCCAGCACTTCTGAATCAGATCAGTTGGAATCTAAAGACAACTGCAGGTCACCTTTATCTTCTTTCTACCCTCAACCCTCCAGTGTGGGCAGAGATTCAGGTTGTGCAGATGCCTTGAGCATCCACAACTTGAAATCAACCGGATCTGTTGTTTCAGATCATGTTGATAACTGTGGCAGCTCCTTGAAGTCCGCTGATGCTAGATGCCTCACGCACAAACTTGCTGGTTCTAATTTAGCTTCTAGATCTGAAGGAAGTTCATATTCCAGCACCAAACGTGGGAATAATGGAGCTGAATCTGGTACTGTCACTTCCTCTCTAGTTGCTAGCTGTTCTGCGAATTCTAAGAGTGGCTTGAAAACATCTGTTTTGAAAGTAGTCAGTCAGTTTAAAGGATCAAGCTTTTCAAAGCACTTTCCACTACCTGTTGGGAGTGATGTTGCTGGAAGATACAATGACAAGGTTCTTCTCGATCAATCATTTTGTGTTCTTTTTTGCCTCAAGGTACTGTCACCTTACATTTATTTATATTTTGTTGCAGGGACTTTTTCCTTATGAATTGTTTGTCAAGCTTTATAATATGAACAAGGTTGAGTTGCGTCCGTTCGGTCTTATAAATTGTGGAAACAGGTAATTGGAAGTTATTTATGATAAACATGTTAGAGCGTAATTGCTTAGTGGAAAATGCTTAGTTGCTGTTTACGATGTTAGAAGATAATTGGTTCATGCTTGCATCTAAGATTCGTATTCATATGTTCATATGTTTACAATATAGTTACGTGGTATGTTTTATTATCTTCTTTCCTTGCCAATACGGGTCATATTTCAAATGATGAATGAGAATGGTTAGGTTGTTAATTTTTCTTGTAGTCTCAAATTTTCCACTGTGTTATCATATGTGTAGGATTTACTTTAGCCTTTTAACTCGTCAACTTTTTTTTTTGGCAGTTGTTACGCTAATGCTGTACTTCAATGTTTAGCATTTACACCACCCCTGACTGCTTATTTGCTTCAAGGGCTACATGCTAAATCATGTGTGTAAGCAGTCAGAGCTTTCATCATGGGATTTTCACGTGTTGTTTCTTGAATATTGTCTGTTTTAATTGTTTCCCTAGGTAAATACTATTTCCTATGTAAATTTCAGGCGCAAATAAAAAATGGTGCTTCACCTGTGAATTTGAAAGTCTGATTTTGAAGTCAAAGGAGTCAAAATCTTCGCTCTCTCCTATGGGCATACTCTCTCAACTACAGACTATTGGGAGTCAGCTTGGTAATGGCAGAGAAGAAGATGCACATGAATTTCTTAGGTATTTTTTACACATTTTAATTTGTGTAATATAGCATAATTATTAATTATTGTTTTGTAATTCGTTTCAAGTTAATGAATCTTGTAATATACTTAACAGGCATGCTATTGACACAATGCAATCTGTTTGCCTTATGGAAACTGGGGATAATGCATCAGGCTCATTGAAAGAAGACACTACGTTGATGGGTCTAACATTTGGAGGCTACCTTCGATCAAAGGTAATGTTATATTTCTGTCTGGAAAATTTTCTATCCAGAAAAGTAAAGGTAATGTTGTATTTCTGTCTGGAAAAGTTTCTACCCGAAAAAGTAACAGGCAACTTTCTGTGATGGTTTTTCTTTCTTCACTGGACATAGGTTCAATGACGTGTTGGCATGATTTTGAAATGGATTATTAGACAAACTGAACAGACAGGGAAGAGAGAGAAGATAAGAATGAGAAAGATATATTTTGTTATACCAAATAATAACTGAGTAGTACAAATGTATATATATAACTAATCGTACACCTGTCACAATACAATATAACTAATCGTACAGCTGTCACACAAACATATTGTAACTAACTTATAGCTATATACTACTTCTATTCACTAACATAGATAGTTGTGTTTATTACTGTTATTATAACATCGGTGCATTGTAAGTAACAAGGACGATCAACATTAAACTTATGTTTGGCAGATCAAATGCATGAAATGTGGTGGGAAGTCTGAGCGTCAGGAAAGGATGATGGATCTGACTGTTGAAATAGAAGGGGAGATAGCAACCCTGCTAGATGCCCTTCGACGGTTTACTGGCACCGAGACTTTGGATGGAGAAAACAAGTATCACTGTGTCAGGTTGGTTACTTTTGGCTGCCCTCTTAAAAGTTTTAAATCTCATCATGCTAATATGCTGTAAGAACTTGGATTTCTTAAAGTAAACTTGAAGCCTAGTTTCTTAGGGGTGGATTTCTGTGATACCCAAATATCAGAAATAAATCAAGAAAAGAAAATGAAAATTAATAGGAATCCTCAGAGACCAGAGACAGAGTCACTGCAGATATTTAGAAGCTCTAGGCCTTCTCCTCTATATCCCTTAACACCTGAATTCTTTAAAATTGTCGTATGCTCTGTGGCTCTACCATTCTCTACTTTTGCTGTGTATTCCTTCTCTACTTGTTTTCTGGTGTGATACCTTGATTTATACCGGCTTTTTGACAACCTAACTTCGTCTGACTGATTCTACATTTCTCCTTTTTTTCTGCTGTTAGTAATATTTCTATAGGCTCCCACTTATTCCTCCTTCCTACATTTGCAGCTGATAAAAAATTAAGCAGAGTGCAACTGAGAAAAAGGGAAGAGTAAAGAAGGAAATAGGTGATTCTGTATTAAAATGCAAATCAAGAAACTACAATGGAGATAAATCCCCAATGTCCCAGAGCTAGGCTCCTAAATAGAGAAACACTAAAGGTTTCATCTACCCAAAAGATAAGCAAATACACAGAATGAATCCTATACTACTAGCTCATAATGCTTTATAACAGCAAGAGAATCCTAGCTGATTCTCTCACTCTCTCTCCTCTAACAACCAAAACCCATCCTATTCCCAATCTGCCCCTTTCTTCTTTCGTGTGTAAACCAGCAACCTATTTGGACCTTTCCTCATCTCATGGACTAAAAGCTCCAAAGGCCCATTAGTGATTTGATCCGTATCAGCAGCACACCCTTATAGTCTTCTACCCTCTAGATTCTAGAATATACCCAGGCGAAGGATCTATCGCTATCATCGTGTCTTTTGATTTCTTTCATTATTATGATTAACTGATTATTGCTTAAAAAACAGGTCAGTCTGTCAGTGCTTACAGTTTTGAAGTTGGATGTGATATTGTCACTCTGCATTGGTTCTCTGTTTCCTAGGCCAGGCTGGGCAGGCTGCAAAAACGTATTCTGGTCCCTTCCTGACAAAAGAAACTCAGAATTAAAATTTGAATTTTTGAACATCTTAGGATTCAGAAACTAAGACAACGGAGAGTTTATTGAGGGAATGATGAGTGTAATGGTATTTATGATTGCAGTACGGTAGTTAAGGAGCTGTTGGGTGCCATGAACCTTGTCTTCATAGGAAGAATTGGAGGACAGAAGGTTTTTAGGTTGAAGAGAGTCAGGGTTTCTAAAGAATGGTCTTCTCAATTTTAACAACAGATCTATTGTTTGATAGCATTAAAATGTTGGCATGACAACAAACTGGATAATGCAGAAAGATGGCAGTCTCGTTCGAAATGGTTTGAGCATGTGTGGAGAAAATCTGTGGAACTGTCGAAGCACCACTATAGGCCTAATCGTAAGGATAGATTTAGAGGTAAATGCTTATTGATCAATCCTAAAAGGGCTCCCGAATGGTCAAATTTAGAGGTTTGATTACATCATAGGTCTAGCTGTCTCCTGTCAAAGAAAAGAGCATGCCCACTCCTCCCCTCCGCCAACCCCCCTAAAAAGGAACCAAAAGAAATCATATATTCTTCAGCATTCTTTATACCATCCATTATCAATGGAGTTTGCGAAATCCAGCCACCTTTTAAGACTTACGAGTCACTAGTTAACCGAAGATGATATATTACTAAAATGGCTTAATGTAAAATGAGAGAAAAATGTTAAAGCATGTGCCAAATCCCTTTTTATTTTTATGATCACCAAATCCTGAATTAGAATAGCTAGTGTATGGCCTACCTTCATTGGTCCTATGGCCTTTGCCTTGTTCTCTTTGATTTCATTTTTTTTTTCCTTGTCAATAGAAGTGTCACATAATTGTGTCCTATTGCAGCCAAGTCTTGGAACTAGCTTTTGGAAAAAAAAAAAGTTCTAATAACAAAAATTGCTATTTGTCTTCCCTTTGGTCTGTCCAATTATTTGTTGTTTTCAGTTCTAAGATGTTGGATTATTATTTATAGTACTAGTACTCAAATGATTTTCTTATTATTAATCAACTATTTGCATTTTAAGATGTAAGTCTTATGAGAAGGCAAAAAAGAAGCTGACAGTTTCAGAGGCACCCAATGTTCTTACGGTTGCATTAAAGAGATTTCAGGTATTTCATGATTTAAATTTAAAGAAAAGACGTTATTACCTACATTTATCCAGCCTGTGTGCGTAGTTTACCTTGTTTCTGTTACATCTATGTTGCAGTCTGGGAAATTTGGGAAGATTAACAAGCCTATTCAATTTCCTGAAATACTTGACCTGGCACCTTTCATGAGTGGGACTAGTGATAAATCTCCAATATACAGATTGTATGGGGTTATTGTTCACTTGGATATCATGAATGCGGCCTTTTCAGGTCACTATGTGTGCTATGTGAAGAATATCCAAAACAAGTGGTTTAAGGTTGATGACAGTGTGGTAAGTCCCCTGGTTTCCATTTGTTGGCAAATCTTGTGAGCAGATCTTTCTTAGTTACTTTATTTTACTTTGCTCCATTAGTGTTTTGCTTAGATTTTAGTTCCTGATCCCTCCCATGAGTTCGTAAACTAAATGCATGACCAATTTTTATCGTGAGTGCTTTACAATAAGTACATATATTATAAAAAAAGTACATTGTGGATTTCTACGATTTAAATAAGACGACTAAATTGGTATTCATTTTACTGAATAACACATTCCATACAAAAAGCCTTTATCTTAGCAGTGACACTATAAAACTGAAACAATAGCATATCATTAAAGGGCAGACAAATGACAAAGGCGGGGAAGAGGTCCAGGAATGAAAGCTCATTTAGCCAACTTTGTCCCAAAATCATCTTGTTTTAGGATAAAAGGTCAAGTTCTGTTGGTGAACCTGTCTTCAAATCAATATTGTACTACAAAACTGAAGGAAATGTGCAACTCTTGCTTCTGGTTATTACTAGTAATTCCTGTTGAATGGACCGGACCTGTGTTCTTGCAGGTTACACCTGTTGAATTGGAGAGAGTCTTGACAAAAGGAGCATATATGCTTTTTTATGCAAGGTAATTTTTTTTTTCAACCTAGATTCCTTTTAATTGTAGTATATCTTTTCAGCTTCTCTGACTAGCTGAATCCTGCTGTAGGTGCTCCCCAAGGGCCCCAAGATTAATTCGGAGCAGGATTCTATCCCCAGATTCAAAAAGCAAAGTCAACGGAAATACACTTGCAACGAAAGCAAGATATACATCTAAAAATTCTGGTTCTGCTGATCATATCGATAGTTTGATTTCTCCAGATGGCTCACCCGCCTTAGAGTCTTTCTATTCAAAGTTCCACCACCTGAGAAGGATTTTGGAAGAAGACTCATCAAGTGATAATTCATCCCTTTTCAGCAGCAATTCTGACGAAGGTTCTTACAGTACTGACAGTACCCGTGATTCAACCAGCACAGATGATTTCTCCGATTATATTTTTGGTGATTCAGGGCACGGCTGGAGTAGCATGTGGAGGAATTCCGATTCAGAGGCATCCTCATCCTCATCTTCACCCTTGAACTCTAGACATTCACCTCTATCTGATATGGACCGGTATGATTCGGTTTCTCCAAATGCAACTGGTTTGCAAATTCCCACGGCTTCAATAGCAGAGATTGATGACCCGTTTTACAGGGACAGAGTGGTGGATGTTGAAAGGAGAGGGGCTAGTGTTTCTCTTTTACATTCTGACCCAAGTTCGCAACATAGTAGTAAGTTAAATAGTGGTAGGATTAGCAGTAACAGTAGTTGTAGGGAAACTGACCCTTTTCTGAAATTAGGATCTAACCATTTTAATCATATAAAATCTGCTGCCTCTTGTAGAAAGTCAACCAAAAGAACGGATTGAAAATTTTTATCATTAGGGAGCTTCGGAATGGTAAATAACAACGAGGGATTCTCTACTTAATGTACTCTTGGAGGTGGCGTCCTTTTTAGAGGGGAAAAATAACTTGCTTCTAGATTTTACCAATAACTAAACATGTAGATATAGATTACTGTAACTGTAAGCCTGTTACTTTTCTTTTCTTTTCTTTTTAACTGGGATTTTATTTTATTATTACAGATACGAATATTTGGAATAAAAACCAAATGTCACGTTATTCTTCTTTTACTAGTTGATTATGATTTTTGTAATTTTCTAGTATTTGGGTTGGGTAACAATGCCATTACTCGGCAATTTAATGTATGAATTATAGATTTTAGATCTATTACCGTTCTTTTTTTGGGTTAAGATTGGGAGTTCATCAGCACTAGATCGGTAACAAATAAAATCAGAACTAGTGACATCTGAAATAGCATTTTGTTACCTTTGGAAATTTAACTAAGCACTGGATCCATCATGTATTATTGTCCATATTTAGCATTTTGAGTTTTATGAAGTTGACTACTATGTAGAAAGTGTCTCTTGCACTTGCAGTGGTAAAAAAATTGCATGTAGAAAGCGTAAATGTGTTGGGACTAAAAATTGTTAAAAAAGTGTTAACTAAGTACTGCAATTTTTTACTATAACCATGCCTGCTTAGCCAATCTTCTGCTCAAGCTTTTAACCTTTTGATACATAATGTCTCTGTTTTTGCTTGTGCTTAATCTTCTTATATAGCTAAGAATCACATTATTATTTAATGAATTTAACATTCCACATTTGTCAAAGGTCAAATTCACTAACACGTTAATACAATATGAGTGACCCATACAAATGGAAATGCTAACAATGGATAAAATGAGATTGAGACTAAAGTTATATTGGTTAAATTGTGGATATACATTTGAACTGATCAAAATTATGTCGAGAACATTAAATGAGGGTTTGATCACCTTTTCAATATTTGATTTCGTGTTTATATTTGTTTTTAGTACGTTTTTTTTTATTTAAAATTGATGTTGCGTTGAAGTATTGAATACTTTTTATGTTTGGTTAAAATGATTTTTTTTATTCACAAATTATGAGGGTTCGAATTTGAGACTCTCATTTGAGCATAATAAGTATGTACTACTTGAACTAATCACATGTTAGTATATTATACTCTCTTCAGTCACGCAGCGCGAACGAGATTAGTCTCATCATAAGTGTGAAAAAACTCGTGGTTATACTAAAATTTTAAAACCTATTTTATAAGACTACCCTAATTTAAAAGTAAATTTATAAACGTTTTCTCAAACACAGAAAGATGCGTAAAACAACCCCCATCCCAAAAAAAACATAAAAAACAACAAGTTATTCTTGGATGGATTTCAATTATATTGCATGAACCATGCAGATAGATGCAATGATGTTGAAGACTTGAAGTGTTTATAAACAATAACAAATGCATATAGGTGCATTCAAATCGTAAATTAATTATATTACGAAAAATATATTTAAGTCATTAAGAACAATCTTATACAAATTAACGCTTACTCATTATATTGTCATTTCATCATAGTGAAGATACGAACTCAACAAGCTCGGGAACTACGTTCAGACGATACATGCAATATAATTAATTATTTAATTTGATAATGGATACAAAAAAATCACTACAATCTCACGAGGGGCCCACACTACTTCTACAGTTCTACTAGTACTAGCTAGTGTGTTTTTGTCATACATACAATGAAATAATCCAACGTGGGCTCCTACATTCGAAATTATGTCTATATCTATACTTTGGGAGATCTTAGCTTCTTGACATTTACAAACTTTTACTAAATTAGGATTGTGCAAAATAATACTCCATATTATAATAAGATTCTTTTTAGATAATATCAGTGTTTTATAATATAAGATTTTTTATAATTTTTTAGGAATATTCATTACATTTTTTTATATTTATTTATCATAATTAACAAAATTATATATATTTTAAAAATTAATACATTAATTAATTTTATTATATATATTTTTAATAAGCATAAGAATATATATCAGAGAGAGTACCAAGAACTTGAATTGAACTCAGTTAATTGCAAAATAATTGTTTGTTGGTTACAACTTGTGAACCGAGCTAAAATTTTCAAATCAGTTCAACAACATTTTAAAAGTGTTTCAAACTGGTTTTTCTTCCTAAAAAAATTAATTGTTTTAAACTGTTTTGAAAACCAGTTCTATAAAATAGATGTTGGGAGAAAAAGTCTTACATTGCCTAGAATAAGAGTTATGATAGCTTTTATAAAGGCTTAGGCAATCCTCTCCTTGTGAGTTAACTTTTGATGAGAGTTCTTGCAATTTGGGTTTGAGCCTAACTCACTCTCAAAAGCTAGCATGTAGGAAAAGAATTTTCACACTCTTATAAAACTCAACAATGATCATATCACTAGTTCAATAACAATTTGAGAATGAGTTAGGCCCAAACCTGAATCGTAAGATGGTATCAAAAATGTTTGCGGAATAACTGGTTTAGATTTGGTTTACACTAACAGAACCGATTCATTGAATCAAAAGACTAAAGCTAAGTAATAGGACAAAATTGAAAAAAAAAATAAAAATATAGTGATAAAATTGAATACAACTTAAATCTAAATTAAAATAAAAAATATATATATTAATTTTGCACTTTTTTAAAAATGAACTTTCTTTGTATTTTCTTTTCTATTTATCCAACTAAAGTGTAAAAGAGACAGGAAAGTTGAAGCCCAAGTGCATTCGAAGAAAAGAGCATCGAAACACTTTTCCGATGTCTTTAATTATTTCCCTTTTCCTGTTTTTTATGTGTTTGCTGAATTCCATCTCTTCCAAAAGATTATTGCACGTTCATTTTCTTTCGTCTAAAGAGTACACATTAATTAACATGACGATGAGAGAAATTAAAGGAAGATATTATATATATACAAAAATGCCTGATGAGTAAATTTATTTTCATGGATGGCCCTAGCTAATTATTTCATGCCCTTTTTTTCTTAGGCGTGCATTACTTTTTGTTATCCAACTTGTTGTCCTACTTCCACAAATTCAAAATCCCAAATTCATAATTAATATAAATATGTATAACCTTAATGATATTAAAGCAGCAGCAAAGACATGCATGCGATCAACATCAGGAACACGAGCTACAAAAAGACATAAAAGTGAAAAGAGGAAGCATAAATACGACAACATCATATACTTTTAAAATAAGATCTATGATTTATTTGACAATTGTAAATTATTAACTAATTAACATTAACGAAATAAATTTTAATTTTAGAGGTTGTTATGTACTAGACCTGGGGTGCTGGAGACTAGGGATTGTCTGGCCGGAAGAACTTTAGTCCAAGTATTATTACAAGCATGAGAGATACATTAGGGTTTTATATATATTATATGAATTAGAGTGTGAGTGTTCAGGTTCATGATAGTTTGAGTTTCGAGATTCTGACTGGAGTCAATAATTTTACGATCAATCATTGTCAAATGGCTAATAAAGCCCTAGGGGATGCACCTCCTGACTTGAAAGTTTTCTGAATTCAACATTGAGTGTCTGTTGCCGTGCATGTTGTCGAAGCCAGATAGTCTAGCGGGAATTACTTGGTGTGGAGGTTGAATATCAATACTGTACACCAGTCTCGAAAATTGCAAAACTTTAGTTGAAGTGATTTGATGTGAAAGTAGATGTCAAAGTAGGATATCGTATACTAGTCTCAAAAGTCATAAAACCTTAGCTGAAATGACTTTACATAGAAGTCAAATATCTAAGTAGGATATCTGTAAAGAGGTTATTATTTAAATTCCTACATTTTATTATAATCACTTCGGACAAACCATAAAAATGTAGAAAGTGATGAGTGTAGTGGTAAAATTGCACCGGCAAGGAACATTATTTTTTCTGAGTCTCAAGTTAAAAAAGGCTTTTAGGTTAGGATCGAAGTTCGGTCGAAGAAAGCAGCAACAAGTTGAAAATTAATAAAACCTTTGTTTAAACTTTAAATCTTTCCACATCAATGCCACAGTTGACAAAATATTTCGGCTGAAACATGTTTAGTTTCTTAGCTTTTTTATTCATTTTACTAAGACCTCAAGTATAGTCTTATTCGAGTTAAGTTGCGTCGTTGAATCAGTAACAAATTTTTCTCTCTCACTCTAAATATTTAACATAATTATTAATATCTTTGTTTCAATTTAATTGATCATTTAAAGTTATATATATACATATTTGTTGATAAAATAGTTGAGTTATGCTATTAAATAAAATTTTGGTGTGTACTAATGAGTTGTTTTTTCTTTTTTTTTAGATTATGTCAATTGAGTTTTTAGCTAACTGAAAAGCCTTAGAAAATAATAGCATATAAAGATAGAAGTTATGACCAAGCTATCCATTTCGTCCTATAATAGAAGAGCTTTTTTTTTTTTGACTTATCCTAGAATAGAAGAGTTGAAGAGGTCAAATATTCTTTTTTTTTTTTTTCTTTTGGTAAATATATCCTTTTGTTTTTCTTATTTTGGAAAATAAAGTTTGTAGTAATAGTAATTTGTTTCTAGATGAAGGAGATAAGGTCGACCACACCGCGCGCAGTGTCCCCACTTTACTGATGCCACACGTCAATTACTTCTCATTCAATGAACCTTACCTTTGGATCACTTCTTTTAACTTCTTCTCTTAATCATTTTTAAGGTTTTCTATTCTTTTTATTTATATAAATGTTTAGTTCAAAAAAAAAAATAGAGGAGGTGGAAGGAGTTTTGTGTTCAGTTTAAAAGAAAAGAAGAAAATTTTTATAAAATACTCAAAATAAATTTTAATTATTTTTACTAGTTTTAAATGTTTACTATATTAATCTCAAAAAATAAAAAATAAGATAATAATTTTTAATGGTAAAAACAAGAAATAAAAATTCAGAAGTAAACAGGTTTTGTTAGATTTTTTTAGGATTATTTTCGGTAAATATTTATTTTAGGATTTAATATCAAGGTAGTACACAAACAGACTATTAATTATCCTCTAATTAGTCCTTTTTTTCTCTTTTTGTATGTTAATTCTATGTGAGTATTTCTTGAACTCACCTTTATCTATAAAATTACTTGCTGTTTATTTTAAAAAGTAACTTTAAATTGTTCACCTTCCACTGTATTTTTCCACAATATAATTGATAAAGCATAAAATTTATCTAAACATATTGAACTTAATTAACAAGCATAGTGTTGACGTAATAATAAAATTAAACACATTATAACTTTAGTTAATGTATCAAAAAAAAATTTGTTTACAAAAAAATTTATGACATCAGATTAAACTATGTACTTCACATTCACATATATGTGTTTGTTAATTATACTTGCCTTACAAGACTTAATGTATGAGAGTTTGAGACAAAAGAATATTAATTAAAAAAATAAATTTATGTCACTCGAAAAGAATACTTTTTTACCATAAAAACAATAATATTAATATATAACACATAAAAGAAACTTATTAATTAATTTGATCTGATCTACCTGAAACATAATAATAATTTAACAACTTTATAAGTGATTCTAAACACAGAGTCAAGCGATGGATCAATAAGATGCATGTGCAGCAGTTATGGGACAATAAATCAAATTGGATTTTTGCTGCTGGCCACACCTTTTTCCACATTGGATGCATATCGCTATCATCCACCGTTCAATTCACAACAATGTCGATTAATTTTTCTTTTTTTATCCTTTGCGCACCACACCCTCTTTCAGGCGTATCACATTCCGCTATTTTTATTTAATTTTGTCCCCCGCTGAGACAATAATATCTGAGCATAACTTTCTATTTTGAAGTTAAGTAAAAAAATAGACAATAGTACCTATAGTCGGACAAACAATATCATTTGAACAAAGAGATAAACGAATAATATTATCTAAGCGAGCATTAAAAATAGATGATAACATTCATTTTACCCATTAAAATATCTAAATTATCAAAATTGTGATTTGTATCTATTTCCATTCCATCACCCGTTCATCACTTTTCCCAAGGCCTATTTTGTCAAACATAAATACATTTTATCAACTTCCTCTAAATTATTGTTGTTTTCTTGACATTTAAAAAATAGAAAGTGTTGTAAACCTCGTAAATTTGAAAGGTACAAAAATACAAATGTTAGTATTTGTTCTGAAGCAGACATTAATGTTTGTATTCAAATAGATATTACGATCTGAGGGAGTGTTCATATAGAAATTATCACATGCTATGTCGGTTATCTTTAAGTTAAGAGTTAGACGATAATTTTTGGACAAGTGTCTATACAAATATTATCATCTATTTAATTGTTTTTTAAGTTATGAAATAGACAATAATGTCCGAGCGAGTGTTTTTTATGTTAAAAACAGATATAAGATTGGATAGTGTAATGAAACAAATATTATTGTCCAAGCGAGGGAAAAAATTTAAAAAAAAAAAAAAAACGCAGTGTAGTTTGCCGTGAAGAGAGTGTGGTTTCCTTCTTTTATCTAATTGGAATTTGCAAATAGCGCCGCTATGCTAATAAGGCCCACGCCTGCAAATAAGGAAACATGAAACCAACGATTTGATATTTGCAATAAACTCCACCGCACACATTTGAATATTGACTAGCATATTTGATATCCCTGTCCATACACAACAAAAATTCTCAAATAAGACCACCTCTACAAGACTCCCCAATAACAAAAAAGAAAGAATAAATTTCATGTGTAAGTGTAATTTACATCTTACCACATCACATTCACATAGTGTGTGATTAATTTAAAGTTCATTATATTCTAAAAATTTTTACTTTCACTAAGTATAGTTGAGATTTGTTTGTAACTACAAAGAATCAAACATGCACTAAATGTAACGAACCTAAATGCCTAATAAAGCTGAAGTGCGGTGTGTATCTAGCTACAGAAATGTACGAGGTGGAACCGCGGAGACCCGATAATGTGATACATAAAAATATTTACTTTTTTTAATTACATGTAATCATTCAAGGGGTCCAAAGTTAATTTTATTTAAAATAGAAAAAAAAAATATTTATTCATCCCAAATGGCAAATCGACAAGGAGCACCATAGTCAACATAGAGGGATTAAAATATACGATTTGGTACCGTACGTGGTGGCAACAATCTAGAAGCACCATTTTTTACACCAAAAGAAAAAAAGAAGATCTGGGATTGGGAGCTAGGATCCCACATTGTTCGAGATATTTTATTCAGAGCACGAAGTTATGATTTGCACAAGAAAGAGGCATATTGTTCGTCTATCCAAGTTGCAATTGATTTTTAATCCAAAAGTAAAATTGAAGATAAAGTTAGTACTTAGTAATACTAGGAGTAAATAAGAAGTAATGCTTTGAATGATTTTTGTCAGCTGAAAATATAATTGGGTGAAGGAACATTGTTCCAGCAAAACCGCAGATTTAATTAGAAAAAAAAAGAAAGAAAGTTCAGGAATTGAAAATGATTGAAGTGGTCAAAAAAAGAAGCGCAGGGTCGCCACGAATCAAGAAGGTGAGTGCATGAATTTTGTAGTTATTAGTATAGTTTACTTTGTCCAAATAAATCAAACTTTGAATTTTTGTTTTTCTTTTTTTCTCTTCTCCACTCTTGCCTGACATTCTTTGTGTGAATGATTAATTTCTGACATTTGCATACAAATGTTAATGGATCAGTTATATGCTCTGAACATGTAATGACACCGCCATCCAGATTTGAATCTTCTCTATATTAGATAGTTAATAGTTCGTTTAGGTAAACTCGTTAATTTATTTTTACATGTTGATGGATCAAGTAAAAAACAGAAAAAGTATGAAGAGTTTACATCTGTGAATTTAACGGTTGGATTCACCGTAATATAATATTTACAAGAAATATTACAATATAAAATATAATATTTTTTTAATTATTGTTAAAAAAATTTAACAGCACGGTCTTTATATAATACTTATACAAAATATTGTAAATACACCAACATAATATTTTTAATAATTTGTAAACACATTTTAACAATTCAACCATATTTTTCAAATATTACTAAAGGTTAATTATATAATAATAGTGACCGTCCAGCACTAGAGAAAATCTAAATGTCTTCCATCCAACTTTATTAAAGTATAATTGTACTCATTTTGGACTTAAATATAAAGAAAAAAAAAACTTTATAGAGGGTGGTTCAAAACATAAGAAACTTTTAGGGCAAAATACGTTATTTTTTAAATTTAGTTTTAATTTCTATTCTTTCAAAATTTATGTTTTTAGTCTCTATCACTATTAATCACATATGTAAACTTCTAATTATACAATTTGTCGTAGAGATTTTAACGTAGGAGAATCATTATATTCTTGTTAACTAACAACTTAATGATAAACTAGTCATAGTTAACTCATCAAAACTAAAGTTTGAACATTTGAAACTTAAAATTATAATTTTTGAAAGAATAAATGCTAAAATAATGCAAAAATAAAAAAATGGAGATAAAAACGTATTTTTCCAAACTTTAAACTATTTTATGTTATTTAATATCATTATTATTATTAAAATATCTATTTTTTTCTTATGTTTGAGTTCGAAAGAGTATGTCAATAACATATTTTTTTATAGGAAGCTTCTAATTAATGTATTTCACACACTAAATTAGAGGGTGAAAATTTCATCGATTACCGGTTGTTGATCTAGTATGACACTCTTAAGGGATATTTATTTCAAGGTTTAGAAAAAATAAATGTATATTTAAGAATGTGAGATTCTGATGTTTGTTTCAAGTTTTAAAAATGATTCTCAAGTACTATTTATTCTCGGGAATATTTTCATAATTATTACATGTAACATGTAAGGTAAATCAAATAGATTTTAAATGTTATTGAAATTTCTTCAAAAGATTCGGAAGAATAAAAATTAAAAACCAAACAACGTATTTAAGTTGTTATTTATAAGCAAATTGCATTGATAGAAATTCGAACTAATTTTTAAATAACACTCTTTAAAAAATAATTTTAAGAAAATTGAACTGAGACTAACTACTTTTTTTTTTAAGAACGTGAGTTAGGTTTTTTTTTTCTTATAACAAAAAATGGAGCGAGTATTTGACAAAGAGAGAAAGACTATGTTTGGTAACATTAAGCTTCTGTTTGGCCCGATTTATTTTGGGTTTATCTTCTATTTATAAGTAAAAGCCGGATCAAACAATAATATTATTAATAAGCTCTTACAATTTTTTTTAATGAAAGGAAGAGAAAAAAAACTTTAAAATAAGCCACAAATAGGAGCTTTTACTTATTTTTTCAACATCTTATTTTCATTGAACATCCACTAACCACCATAGTGACGGCCAAACTGCCACCCACCACCATCAGATTACCGCTGCCCACCGAACTGCTGTCTGTCACCCCCGGTCAATCATTTTTTTTAAAAAAGTATTACAAGTATAATATATATACTATTTTTTATTATTATAAAAAAAATAAAATGACCAAACAACTTATAGTTTTTTTTAAGTCTCTTATTTGTAACTTTAGCTTAAAAGTGACTTTTAAGAGGAAAATAAACTGGGTCAAACGATGTCTTATAACTTATGATTAAGTAAGTAGAGATGCTTATTAAAATTAATTTATGACAAGCTAAAAGTGTATTAAATAACTAAAAAAGACATGCATTAATTATATAAAATAAATTATTTGAAAAAGTAAAATATAGTAGATTACCTAAAGGTAAAATAGAAAGAAATTATTGAAAACTAACCCGCAGGACAGATACACGTCATCCTCACAACATTGATGTCCCGCTGATCCATTACAGTAAGGTCGCATGCCAGAACCTTAAGAGGGTCATGTCGTGGAACCACGACATGACATATATTCCTCACCACCGCCATGGGCAAGTAGTTATGGGCCCGGTAGATACGCTGCAAATTCCGGAGAGTTGATGGAGACGTGTTTGACTTTTGTGACTCCCCACCATTATAAATACTTGTCATCCATGAATACACTCTGATCCAAAAATCATATACACTTGGAGCTATTCGTGACTTAAGCTCTGGAGTGCTTGCAAGTACACCACTCTCACCGTCAGGTGAGTGACCGGAGACATTAAACCACCGCATCGGAGGTCAGAACAAAGGTCATGATCAACGTGCCTCAATGCACGACAGATAAAAAACTAGTTATAAGCTATCTCAAATAGCTTTTTATAACTTTTACAAGCTATAAGCTTATAGTTATCAAACACTTTCACTTTACAATAAACTACAAGATATAAGTTATAAGCTCTTAAATAAACTATAAGCTAAACTATTAACTAGTATTATTAAACACACTTACAAGCAAAAGTTAATTAAATCAAAGAATGAGAATATTATCGAGGAATAAGGTGGTGATGCAATAAAGTGGATGGACAGTAGAGGGGTAGCAATTGGGGGGCGTGTCATTGAATTACTTTTGAAGAATTCATTTATCACTTTAATTGGGAAATCAGAATTCAGATGAAAGAGACAAAAGAAAGTACAGATAAAGATGATCAGATGGAAAAAGTAATGTGGGGAGAAGGAGCTAGGAGGAAGAGAGAAAATAAAGTTGATAGTAGTAGGTGTTAAGAACTGATTCTTCCTTGGATAAAGCAAACAACAGCAGAGGAGGCAGAAGATCGACCGATGAACATCACTTTACTACTACAGTGCAGCAGAGAGAAGAGAAGAGAAGGGATAACCCTAGCCACGTTCTCACACTGCCAAATGCCATTAAACACACCCACTTTATCCAAATCAAGAAACCTACCATCCCTCGCAAAGCAACAAAACACAACACACACCATATCCTCTTTCATCATTCATCGCACCCACACAATAGTCACAGACACAGTACTACTACTGCTTCCCAAATTTCGAAGCAACACAACACATAACATAACCCCATCCATTCATTCATTCATCCAATCCAATCCAACCAAACATCACTCTCTAACCTAATGTGTCCACACGGTATCCAGCAGATAATACATCACATCACCTTTTTTCCAAATACGCATACTACTACTATTAACTCTGCTAAACATGTTAATACAAATTTCAAATTTTGATTCTGTCCATGTGTATAAAAAAAAAATATATATTTGTTAAGAGAAAAATCTAGAAATATTAAACTCACGTTGGTTGAGATAGGGTAACCACTAACCACACCAGCAAAACTAACCTTTCTCCAGATTCCTTTGCTTTCAAGCATTACCCAAAACTGTTGCACCTCCTTTTCTTCAGATATATTCCTCAATTCTATTCCATTATTAACAAAAAGACTATTCACTATCCTCTGTGTAACGAATTATATTTCTAATTAGTTTTCTTAATTCTATACTATAAAAATAATAATAATACTACTAACTTGCAATCAGCTAACAGTAACTGCACTTTGAATAAAGTAAAGAGCCAAATTAAAGAGTAATTTATTAACAAACTAGCTAGCTAAATAACTCTCCAACAATATATAGCCACTAGCTACCCACTATTCTATTCTAATTCTAAAACTAAACTAGTGTTTTCCGTTCTTAAACCGAAGCTAATTTTCATTATCATTAAACTAAACCTGCTAATTAAATAAAGTAAAATTAAACAGAGACTATTAAAAAAAATTAAACAACAACATCATATATAGAATTGATTCACAATAACAAGAAAGTTTAAAACAAAAAGGGAACATGAAGAATTAAGTTGATTAGTAAGGAGGTCTTGCTGTTGGTGCCCAAATCACATCAGAGGGCAAGTGACAGCTGTACATGGACATCCCACACGACTCCGCTTGTCCATGTCCGCTTTCTCCGCCGCCACCGGACACCGCCGGCGAATGTCCCTCACCGCCGGAGACTGAATTTCGAGCTTCATCTTCCGGAGGGAGCCTGTGATACGTCGGGTTGTTGAACGACGCGGCGATCACGAACACCGTTCCGGCGGCCATGAGTCCGCCGGCGACGAGTCCTCCGACGATCTGGCCCTGCGGTCCGGCGAGGGAGATGGCAAAGCCGTTTGGACCTGCGGCGGACTGTTGCGGAAGGAAGGTGGCGGAGACGGAGAGGATATCGAAACGGCCGTGAAAAGTAACAGTAGCGCCAGGAGTTGTAGAAGGTTGACGGAGAGTGACGTTAGCGACGGTTCCAGAACCGGTAAGGACGCAGATTCCCATGTTCTTGCGACGACTGAACTGCGCGATGGCTTCGACGACGTCGTTTCCTCCAGAGACTTCGAGAATGTAGGGACTCATAACGGGTTCGGGGTCTCGGGTAATGATAACGGGTGGTTTGGGCTTGTTCTTGGATCCGGGTGGGCGACCCCTGGGACGCCTGACGACCTCTATGGTAGCACCATCGCCGGCAGAGGATTTGGGCTTGTGGTCGGTGTTAGGGGTGGCGGCGGCGTCTTCAACGGTGGTTTGGAAAGGATGGTGAGGAAATGGTTGGTGTTGGTGAAGCTTAGTGAACATATTAGGAGTTTCAGTATTTGGATGTTGCTCTACATATTCTCCTTTCATTGCTTTGTTTCTTTGAATTTGATTTGATTTGATTTGATTAATTCCCAATATTTTCCTTTTGTTATTTTTATGGTATGGTATTTGTGTGATTGGGTGAGATAGGAAATTGTAATCTAGAAAAGAATATCGAGAGTGAAGAGGAATTGTTTATTGTTGTTTTATATTGGAATTGGATGGAAGGAAGAAGAAAGAGAGAGAGAGAGGTGGGTGAGCTTGGAAACTAAGTAAAGAGACTAATGGCGCCGCTGGTTGGGAAGGAGAAAGGAGAGGGGAGAGGGGAAGTGGGATCCAGAAGGCACACATGAGACAGATAAAGATTTAAAAGATAGAGAGATATGAATGATGTCCCAATGCAAATTGGGCATTATTGGTTTGCCTCAATCTTCCACCGCCTTCCCCTTTCTTTCTTTTCTTCAACCCTTCTTTTTTATTTAAATTAGCACGTGACCCGTGCGTTTGCACTGATCTTTATTTATAATTATGTTCATAATAAATATTTGTAAAATTATAAAGAGTCAAGTAAATTATAATTAATTATCAATTGTTATTTATAAACTAAATTGAAAAAATAATGATCTATGTGTTATTTTATTTTATTAAATAATTTATGTTCTAACTCATTTAATAAAAATAAAATTTAAAACAATATAATTATACATAAATATAATTAAACATAAAATAAAAGAATTATTTATTATTATATTTTAAATTTTAATATTCGATGTTTAAAAAAAAAACTTGATTAATGGTTACCCTCATAGCAATGTCAAACAGATACATTAAATAATAAAAATTTTATTATGATTTAATTAAAAAATAAAATAATTTAAGTTATTTTTTATGATAAAATAATTTAATTTATTTATAATTTATTTTGTAAGAATGATTTAATTTTTGGGTTGATTATTATTATCAATGTATTTTAAGTTTTAATATATTATCATTAACAAATAAAATAAAAAATCTCAAGAAAAAAAATACAGTTGATATTACAAATTTGATTAATTATTTCATAAAATAGTAAAAACATTAAAGACAAATAGAAATGAAAAAAAAATAGAAGAAAAGAATAGAAATGAAAAGGGAAAAAAGAACAAATAGAAATGAAAAAAAATGAAAGGAAGTGAAAAAAAAATGAAGAAGATAGGAATAGACAGTGAAAGAGAGAGAGTGAGAAAAAATTATGAATGGAGAGAGAGAAGGATTTTAGGTTTTCAATTTTTAAATTAAAAAAAATAACTATAAATAATGGGTAAAAGACAAAAGAACAATAAACATACTTCAAATACTTGAAATACAAAAAAAAATGAGTAATGCACATCCAAACAAAAAATTATCATCCAAAAAGTGGAGGGAAAGTGGAAGCATGTGAGTATGACATGTGTCACAATGATTGTGTGTGAGTCAAAAAATGGGTTTCTTTTCTTATAGTATATGATAAAATAGTAAAAAAGTTAAAGACAAATAGAAATGAAAAAAAATAAAAGAGAAGAATAGAAATGAAAAGAGAAAGAAGAACAAATAGAAATGAAAAAAAAATGAAAGAAAGTGAAGAAGACAGGAATAGATTGTGAAAGGGAGAGAGAGTGAGAGAAAATAATGAATGGAGAGAGAGAAGGATTTTAGGTTTTCAATTTTAAAATTCAAAAAAAAAAAGTAACTATAAATAATGGGTAAAAGACAAAAGAACAATAAACATACTTCAAATACTTGAAATATAAAAAAAAAATGAGTAATGCACATCCAAACAAAAAATTATCATCCAAAAAGTGGAGGGAAAGTGGAAACATGTGAGCATCACATGTGTCACAATGATTGTGTGGATCAAGAAAGAGGTTTATTTTCTTATAGTATATGATTAAATTACTCACTTTTGGTTCTTAAAAAGATATTTTTTATTGACTCCGTTAAATAATTCCTAATCCTCTTATTTCATGTTCCTATAAATCATTTTATTTATTCGTTAAAGAATATTTTCAATACTTTTTATTATTTTAAGATTAAAAGTACATTTAATTTTATATTTTATAGAGTAATAGGAGGATTATTAAGAGGATTTAACCTTACTCTTATAATAATTGTCGTTAGAGAAGAATAATGCTAAATTTCCCTACTAATTTTTTTTTACAAATTCTCTTAGTCATTTAATTTGGACAAGTGTCATCTACTTTCCAAAAAAATAAATACTTAGTAGAAGATATAAGATATTTGTTAAAATTAAGCATGTGGGAGGATTTAATAAGATGATTTGACATTTTTCTTCAAAAAAATTATTTTTTTCAAATTAATTGTCACTTTATATTTTTAATGTATTATTAAATATTTTTTTACTTCATTTTACTCTTACATAACAATTAATGGTCAATTAGAAATAATATGAGACAATTAATGTTTCAATTATTAATAAGGATGTTAGTAAAATTATTTTACTCATTATGACATATATTTCACTTCTTAATTTCCGTGAAACGAACTTAAACGACTGTTATTTTAAAACAGAGGGAGTGTTGAAAATAGTGATTAATTATCTTCTCGGAGTTAAATTCATCTGATATGATTGTTGGGTGATTATAAAATAATATTTTATTCTCACTAGCAGATAATTAACTTCTCACATATAAAAAATAAAGATTTACTCTTTTCGGTCATAAATATAAGTCATATTCTAAAAGAATTCTTTGGTCCTAAATATAGGTCACTAACTAACTTACTATGGATAATTTTCACTTATACCCTTTACACAATTTTCAAAGATTTAATCAATAATGGAGAGAGAAAAATAGTGAAAAAATAGTGGAATAAGATAGAAAGAGTTATTAATTGAATTGAATTTATTAACACATTTATTTAGAGTATAGTTGGAAAATTTTGATTTTTTTAGACAAATTTGATGAGTTAACTATCATTCATTGGTTCTAGTGATTTAGTTAAAAGTGACTTATATTTAGGATCAGATGAGTAGTTTAGAATTCACGAGAATAGTTCATATTGTACTTAAAATTGAAATTGATTATTTATTTTTAGATCTAGATAAACAATATCTTTAAGACACTTCTAAAGATTATTAGAGTTAAAAAAATAATCATAAATGCATATTGTTTGTATCTCAAAAATATAAAAAAATCTATTAACTTTTTATTGCATTTGGTTCTGCACGATTGGTCATCTCAACACCCCTCGACCTAGAGACTTAGACCCTCTCCAATAGAAAGGTACTTAACTAAGTTCTTATGAATTAATTTATTATATTTTGCTGGGTCCCACATGTATATATTACTTTGTAAATTTAAGCACCCGAAGTACTTCAATGCAAGTTCTTAAATAAGCACTTCGGATGGGGCCCACATGTACCCACAAATTAACTATCTCATATTTATTTTTTTATTTTTAATATAAATTAGGTCTACTCTTTCTATAAGAACCATGTGCTAATTTAAGTAATTTTACTAAGCACTTCATTCGACGTCAGCATACTCCAAAGAAAATAGGATATTTAGTTAGGATGCTTAAATAATAAGAACTCATTTAAACACCCACATTGAAGATGGTCTTATGATTTTCACAATAGACCAAGAGGGTCGACCCCCTGCCAGCCATACCGACACCCCACCAGCTAGATCGACATTGTGACAACCGTTTCAAATTCACCCTTTCCCAAAGGTGAAGTCTTAATGGATATTCAATAACAAATTATTCACGAAACGACTTCAATCTTATAACATCTTAACAATTCAATCAAGGTTATCTGCGAGTTTAGATTAGACAATCCCTTTGTCGTCAATACTCCCTGTTCAAGATTAAACAGACTCCTTCTCTTAAAGTATTTGTTAACATCTGTCTTTGTTTTAATATTTTACGTTAATTTATTATTAAGATGGTTAACTTTAATTCATATTAATAATTGATATTTTAAACATTTGTTCAAATATGCATTTATATTTAGTATTGAAACTTTAATTTAGTTCTTGTGTTTTATTTTTAATTAAGGCTTAAACATGTGCCATATAGTTGAAATTTGTTGAAGCCTTTTGAATTGGGAGGTGAGGGGTTAGTAGTTCCTGTTGTGTCAGGCTGACCCCCAGCGATTTGATAATGACCCTTTTGATGGGTCTGATTTTGGGTTATAGGGAATGGCTTTTACTTTAATTTCTCTCTCTTAGCTTTCACCATTTCTTTTCAAATATTTCTTTCTGCTCATTTGTTTTGACATACATACATGTACATCTTCCACATTCAAACTCTTATCATTTCGCTTTTGCTTAGGTCAAATACTTCTGCGTTTAATTTTATGATTGTGTTTACTGGTGTTAAATTTATAATTAAACGCAATCACTTCCATCACACCATTGTGCTAGCTGAATGCTGATTAGGTTACTTCTTCTTTAATTTAAATCCTATAAACTGTTATAGTAGACCGATTAGGTTAATTAACATTAGTTACACTAGTTTAACTAGTGGTCTTTAGTTTGAGTCATATGTATACAGCAAAGTTAAATATTTAAAATGAGAATTTTGTAACATATAATAATTTCGTCCTATTCGTATAAGATTGTCTCCTGCAAAAAATAATTATGATTATTATAGTCTAGGCTAAAAACTAACAAATAGAGTTTTTGATTCTAATGAAATGAGGGGAAATTTTCTCTTATTTACTTATATATTTTTTAAAATTTTCCTTTCCTTCCATCAAAGAGTGTTCATGAATTATGTTGAGATAAGATACACTTGTACATCATCCAACTCTAAACATAGTTTATATCAATTATTTAAACTCCAATCAAACCTTGATCCAAAAAAATTACAAGATTTACAAGTCTAATTAAGATCGAGTTAAGGAGGACGAGTAAACCCAAATAGACAACTTAATATAAATATAGACTTAATTGTAATTTTGATCCCATAATTTTTTAATTATGAAATTTTGGTCCCTAACTTTTTTCAATTGTTTAATTTTGGTCCCTTAACTTTTAATTGTGTGATTTTAGTTCATCAAATTTTTTTAATTGCGCAATATTAGTCATTGCGTCCATCTCCTGTTAAAAAAATAATAGTTAATGCAGTCAAACCAATATAATCAGGTGTGTTGGACACCAAAATTGCACAATCGAAAAGTTTGAGACTTAAATCATGCAATTGAAAAAGTTCGGGAAACAAAGTCACTTAAATAAAAGTTGGTTATATAAGTTTGATTGCGTTGAAAATTAGTTTATTAATTAATAGGAGATGGTCAAAAAGACCAAAATCGCAAAATTGACAAAGTTGAGAATTAACATCACGAAATTGAAAGTTGAAGGGCCCAATCGAATAATTAACTAAGTTGCAAGACAAAAATTACACGTAAGACTATAAATATACTATAATAATAAATATATTAATATATTATTTCATATATAATTTACAAATTAACAGGAGTTTGTGTTTTTCATTGAGTTGGGAGATCATAAACTTGGCTGACCTAATTTAACCTGCTTATTGTTTTTTCTACTAAATACATTTTTTTTTTATTTTTCTCATTATTTTATTTTGATAAAAAGTAAACTTTTAAGTAATGGGATGACACTCCAATTTAAAATAAGGAAGGTCTCCAAACTTAAATAGTAGTTGAAGTCTCTCATTATTTTCTATATTTTTTACCATTGTAGCTATAGTTGAAGTTGATAACTTGATGTTTGCTTTAAAAGTATTGAATTTGATTTAAATGGAGGTAGATTATCAAATTTGATATATTTAGTAGTAGTTTATAAAATTTTGATGATTGAGTTTGATGTTGCAAAGCACTTATTTTTGTAAATACTTAGAAAATGGTTTATTATTGATTTTTTCTCAATTTTCTTAATTATTTATGATTTTATGTTTCTCTCTTTTTTTTTTCTTTTTCTTTTTCTTTTTTTATCAAAGCGGGTGAAATTGAACATCAACCCAACCCCACGTACATATAAATGGGTTTGATTGTTTGGATTGACAAAAAAACAACAAATCTAACCGAACTCAACTCGATTAATTTTATTAGGTTAGTTTTTATATTTTACTCAATTACACTCCAAATAATATACAAGTTTTGAATCAAGAGTTTGAATTTTCAAATTTATTTAGATTTCTAGTGCTTCTTTTTTTTTTTTAATTGACGAAAGTGCGTTTACAAATGTCCGAATCGGAAAACTACAACTTAAAACTACATAGCAAAGTCACTAGTGTCGTAATTCAAATTTATTTAGCAATAGTCTGTATATTATCATTAGTTTATTCTTTGTCACGTTAAGTTTTTGTTGAATTATGATCAACCAACATTTTTTTGTTCCATTAATAGGAAAAAGTAACAAAAGAGTAACTCTAGTCCCTCACCAAATATTACTTTTTTTTTTTCCCCGAAAAACAAAAGGCGAAATGACAATATGTTGCAATGTATATGACGTGCGTGCTTGTCCAATTGGACTTCCAAAAATGGGATATATTCTTTTTCTTTGAGCAAACCTGTTACTTTTGATATATAAATGGAAATCCGAAATGATACTATATTCAGTTTTAACTTTTAAATCAAGCTTTGACAGAGTATAGATTCTATGAGATAAAATACCAAATTAATCTATTAAAAAAAAAACAACAAATTGATTAGTGTTCATATTTTATGTCCTCACACAAAGTGTCTTTCTTCTATTTATCTGCAAGATTTTAAGAATAATTTTAGTGCAAGCATAATGCCTAACAATATGTATAATAATTATATGTACAACACCTCTCCAACAGTTCCACTGGGGTCATTCTATATATGATCGAAACGTTGCAAGGTAAAATTTTGAAAAAATAGTTTTTGGTCTATAAAGTATGGCAACATTCAACGAAAAGTCTATTTTTTGGCAACATTCTATGATCTATGCTTTTCATATGAGCCCATAAAAGGCTACTGCTATTCCCAGTCGCACCACCCATTTTACTACTTATACCACTTATTTTTTGTTTTTATTACAAAAAAAATAGTAGACCAAAAAAATGCAAGAAATAAAATACTATTACTTTATAAAATTAATTTTGGAACAATATGATACAGTTGGAACAAAGAATTTACATTCTGATAACTAATTATAAATTATTTTTAAACTGTTTTTTCTTTTGCTTTATGGAAATTTCTGGAATTTTAACATTCCAGAAATAAGGGTGAGTGATGTGGATGTAAGGGTTGTTTAGTAAATTTCTAGAATAGGTTTTGTTTTATTCCTTAAAAAAAGAAAAAGAAAGAACACTGATTGAGTGGTGTGGATGTATTAGTAGTTTTCTAGAACACATTTTTTTAAAAAAAACAAAAAGAAAAAAAAGAAGGAAGAACACTTGTAAGAAACTATACACTTCAATTAAAATGTAGTAATCTCCGTATTTGTAATTTTGTATACATTTTATTTATAATCTTCAGAAGAAAAAACGATTCTCGATTCTCGCTTCGATAAATGGCAGTCGGTTGGAAGAAAAAACAATCGATGAATCAAATCTATTGGTAAAATAGGATTTTTGTTCCTTGACTCTTTGCGTCGATTTATTTTGGTCTTTTAACTTTTTTTTTTTTTTAATTTGGTCTCAACTTATATTTTTTTTGCTCAATTTGGTCTTCGCCGTTAATTCCGTTAGTAAACTGAATGGACTTCCGTATCTTTTAAATTAACGGTTGAGATTATTTTAGATTAATGGCTCAGAATTAATCTAGAGATAATTTTTTAAAAAAATTGTGTTCTTCATGTTCTTCATCTTTTTCCGTGTTCTTCAGCCTCCAACATAAACGTAGCCCTTAAATCATTTGGAGCATGATCGTCTAGTAAGGCTACATCTGTCTCATTCCAACAGCATTGCATATAAGATATATCAAGGTCGGGAAGAGATGGTGTCACAAGTTCTTCCATTACTCTTCTAAATTTCTCCTCATTAGCAAAATTTGTTAAATCTAACACGTTAATATAATTGCTTTCATTCACTTCATCAACATTGTCTGGGAAATCAGATATGTTATCCGCACATGCTTGAGTAATTGGAGCATGCAATGGAGAGGGAGTGTGATTGCAAATATTTGCATCATTGCATTCTCCAGATATTATCTCTTCAATTTCCGTTTCAGTCCAATTAAAACCTCTAAACAATTTTAGAATCAGACACAAAAGAATCTAAGACACAAAATAGCATAAACAACACAAAATTCAGACCAAATAATCCCCGAATTTCATAATCTTACTTCAAAATTTTAGAATTTTAATTGTAAGTTTCAAAACCCTAATCCCTAAATCAAAACCAAATCAAACACAAAAGAAGAACCAAGCAGAAGATCAACAAAGAAGAAAAACGAATACAAAGAAGAAAGATGGAGGAGATCGAAGAAGAACGGAAAAGAAGAAGGTGAAGATTTAAGAAGAAGAAGATGGAAGAAGAAGAGGAAGAAAAAGATTGACGAAGAAGAGGAAGACCACAACAATGAAGAAGTGGTGTTCTTTCTTTTTTTTTTAAAAAAAAAATTATTCGCAGATTAATTCTGATTCATCGATGTGAAACGATCTCAACTGTTAATTTAAAAGATGACGAAAGTCCGTTAAGTTTATTAACTGAACTAAGACAGGGACCAAATTGAGCCAAAAATATAAATTGTGAGACCAAATTGAATAAAAAAGTTAAGGAACCAAAATGAATCGACACAAAGAGTTAAGAGACCAAAAATGTCATTTTACCGAATCTATTTAAGCACTGCCTAGATTTTATAAACAGCAAAGGAACAAATAGGGAAACATTTTACTCTTCTTACAAACAAGTTGGTGTAAAAGGTGGTAGCAAGAATCATAACCCATATTCTTTCACTCAAACAAAATTTCAATCAGATAAAAAAACATTAGGCCTACAAACTGAACTCATAAATTTTTCCTAAAGTTTTCATGCTACCATTCTCAAATAAGATGCTGCTAGAGTACAGATTAAACATTTGTCTGCAAGCCATTCTCAAGTATTTACGATTTTAATTCCCTTATCCCCATAATCACGAACTTCAATTATAAATATGTCCATTTCTCTGGAATGGTGATCCAGGTGGAGCAATGAGACCAAGGCTTTCCATCACTCTTACCCTCCGAGCACTCTTCTCCTGAGTACAAAAAGTAAGTCAATACACCGGACAAAAACAGAACTAACCAACTCATGAAACAAGGGTTCAATCAACTCCATAAACTTACAAGACTTTGGCTACCCAGATTCTCAATAATTGACATCTTATTTTGCTTTTTTCCCTTCACTTTATTCTGCTCCTCGTCTTGCCCATTGGATTTTCTCTTGCTAGCAGATCCTGTTGAAAGAGAATGATGGGAAAATCTATTGGTTAGGTTAACTTATATGTTCTGGAATAAATGCATTGATTTGCAATCAATGAATATCCAACTTAATAACCAGTAAATGAGTAATCTAATCTGTTCAGCATAAATGTACATACACCATAAATGCTAATATTCTAACTCCTCCCTGAAGCCGAAAATACTAAGTTCTCAGCTTGATACAAATACAACCAGCAGTGAGTCAGTCACATGTATGCAACAAAAACAGACCCAAAAACTCATCAACCAGATATGAATAAAACCAAATATACATAATACAAACAGCACCAAATCATAGTGAACATACGTACAAACATCAGCAGAGTGATATGTGCATATCATATATAGATTTATAGGTGACGTTTGTATTTAATTCATACTTAGTCATGCATTTTATTAGGTGTTACTTTAACTTGGTTTATCCAAGTTAATTTTTCTTTAGGTTTTTCAACTAGAGAAGTACATTTTGGAGATAGAATTTGGATAAGTTGGAGGTTGGAATGAAGACAAAGGATCTTAAAACATTTTGGAGTTTGGAAATTCAAGAGAAAGCACCCTTTAATTTCCAATAATTGGGAGTAACCCAATATAGTATTTACAATGATATATTGACTGTTTGTAATATTTTTCAATTATTTAGATTATTCTTATATGTGAATAACCCTAACATAATTGATATTCCCTCTCAAGACATAACAATGTTTTTAAAGAGACCGACTACCACTCTTGTGATAATTGAATTTAATTAAACCCATTAAGTTCTTTGGTAATTCATAAAAGAAACATTTGTGAGATCTTCGACTACTTCTGTAACGACAGATGCAAGTTCAACTTTGTATTTTTGGTATTAAAAGTTCACATCTCATTCCATTCTCTAATATCTAAGAACTAAGATTGGTGTGGCCATCAAGTCTGCAAGAGTTAAGAATACCCAAAATTGAATTAAGAACAATCAAATAAAGAAAAAAAATTCGACGAATCAATATATAAACATTAGTGAACAAGAGTAAATACACATAATACAAACAGCACCAAAACATAGTGAACAGATGTCCAAACAACAACAGAGCCACATAGAGATGAGCTACAGCCAAAAACAGGTTGGAGTCATAGAGCTAAGGCAATAGTGGTGGATTAGACCCAAAAAGGGCTTGCAACCATCTCTGTTGAAGTTTCTAAAAGGTTGGGACTCATGTTGTCAACTTGTCAAGCATTGGAAAGCTGAGACAAGTTTTTTCAACTGACCCACGTATGGGGGCTCAAATGACAGTGGGCATCCAGTGGGCTGAACTGAGTATGACAAACAACTAAGTAGTGGTAACAATAACAGCTAGAAAGCTACACATCTAGAGAAACCACATGCTTTAGGGAAAACTTTCAAGTGACATGAGATAAAGGACACAGATGAAGGCACTGGGGGGAATAACAAAGCAGATAATGCTTCTCTAGAGAAAAAGGTTTTTCTTTTCTAGGTCACAGTGGGGAGAATAGCTGTAAAAAATACAATCAGCAGCTTTGACAGAAGGCAAATATGCAAGAGCAGAGGTAAGAAAATCTAAATGGGAAAGCTACTGGAACGAGCACATAACAAAACAACCATAAGTGGTGGCTGACAAAATGAGCACGTCCACTGGGCACTGGAAACTAAAACAGATATTACTTCACACTAAGAAGGCGGAATAACAAAAGGATGACATGGTATCGCTATACTATGACGAAATTGAGAGAAATAGTGTGGTAGGCTACACAATCTTATGGTATTAATTGATTGGCTAAAAATCAATTAGAGAGCCGTCAAAGCTAATAATAACTGATCTCTATCTGAATATCATAAATGTTTATTCTAATATAGTCAACATAAGTGTCATTTGTATTTTGTAGAGCAGAACCATTAGAACTATAAGAATATGGGCTGACCTTTAGAATTTGAAGCTGACCTTTTCGATCTACTGGGTTTTGCACTAGGAAGATCCTTCATTCATTTAATGAAAAAAAATTAATTCAAAGCTTAAAGACAGTCTGCTGCCTAAGAGAAGTAAGAAAACCAAACACTGTTTTCATTATTTGCAACCAAAATAAGGAAGGTACAATTACCTGTTCAAGAGCTTGCTGAAGTATTTTTCTATGAGAACCATTATTACTCTTGAGAATCTGAAAGCTCAGATAGAGATAATCATGCCAGTGACATTAGATTTACAAAGAGACAGAAATTAAGTATACATCAAATGGTTACCAAATATCAACCGACCGTGTCAAATTCAGAACGACATTTCACAGGATCCACATACATGCTGCAGAAGGAAACAAGGCATATAATTACAAATTAATGTGCAAATTGAAGAGCACATAAATGTGGAAAAGTACTCACTACTTATAGCTTCCGTACAGCCTAACAAGGACTTGTCCTTTCGGTCGTTTACTAGGTTTAATGCTCTCACTAACACTATTTTCATCAAAAACCTACAAAACAGTGTATTGTTTTCAATAAGACAATTTTAAGCATGAAGTAGTAATCATTCGGCAGGGTATCTTGCCCTTCATTTAGGTCACATTAACCGGCAATAACCGAAAATTCACATACCTGCGCAGGCCACCATGAACCACTACGAAGCCTGACATATATGACATCTCCCAATGCCACTGAATCCGTTGCACCTTCATTCGTCTGACTCTTCCCACTCTTGCAACTAGAAGCATCCCTAGTCTTCATTATTCTTATTCACCAGCCAAGAAAACCTAAAGTTCCCAATTTGTTGGTTTCAGCCCTAACTACTGGACAAAAAAACACAAGAAAACAGAATCAAATTGTGCTTGTTCCTCATTTTCACTTGAAAAGTCAATAAGACCAACATAAAACAAAAACGTGATAGCATGCATAACATTAATTGTAAATTGTAAATTTGTAACGCAAGGCACCAAATATGAGGACCAAAGAACAAGAACTAGTTAAAGATATCTTCTTTCCTGAAACTAAGTCTTGGGAACGAATAGAAGCATGTCAACATCAAGTTGCTTCTTTTACAATTGAAAATTCAGAAAAAATAAATCAGCGACAGAGAAACGAAGGAGTTTGTGTGTGTGTGTGGCGGACATGGGTGGCAAACACTTACAATATGTGCGAAAAACGCCGAGAAGAATGTGAAGAAGCAGGGAAGAGCGAAGAACTAGGGTAGAGTATGGAGAACAAGGCGCGGCATCACCTTCTGAGAGAAAACCCAAACAGTGTTCAATTAAGTACTCACCACTCTCTTGAAAATCTTAGTTCCAAGAACAAGAATCAGATCGTGTTGCTGATATGATATGGAAAACGAGAAATACTGATTCAAGGTCACATTAATCTCTAGCTTTTTTTAAATTTGTTTATATTGCTCGCTAACATTTTAATTTAGTATTAGTACGTGGGTTTGTGATTATGTGATTTATTTTGTTTCTTGACGTTAATTTATGTTAGTATAATTAACAGAAATCCAAATGTGACAAGTTAAATGACATATAGATATTTAAAATAATGTTGTTTTATTGTTAAGATAATATATAACCTAAAATATTATTGTATTTTTCGTCTGTAATGATTTAAAAGTATTTTTATTTTTTTAAATTTTAAAAATTAGGGTTTGTTCTGTTACGTACAACACATTATTTTCAACAACAAAAAGGTTTTTTTAAGGCTAAATTATATCTTTACTATCCAAATTATAGGGGTTAGTGCAATTTAGTACTCAAACATTTTTTTTTGGTTCAAAACGATACCCCAAGTTCGCGTTTATCCTCGACGTTAATAAACAGTTATATTTTAACAGTGAAAGTTTAATGGCGTTAAACTTATACACGTGCCACATTTTGAGTGGTCAATTAATAATTAATAATATTAATAATTTATAATAATAATATTTTTAATTAAAATAGTTTTATATTAAAAATGAAAAAAAAAATCATTTTCTTTTTTCTCTGGGTTCTACGTTCTGTTCTTGTTCTTCCATCTTCCATCTTCTTCGATCTTCCTTCTCCTCATCTTCCTTCTTCTTCGATCTTCCTCCTCCTCATCTTCCTTCTTCTTTCTTCTTCTTCCATCTTCGTTCTTCTTCTTCCATCTCCCTTTTCCTTTTTGTAGGTTTGCCACTCCAAATTAAAAGATGAGTTTTTTTTTTCAATTCTCTTCCCTAAACTCAGAATCAAAGCCCAGACCATTTTCATTTCTATTTTCCTTTTCCTTTATTTTCCACATTTCCCATCCATTATGGTTTTGAAACTTAGGGACCAGGATTCTAAAATTGAAGATAAACAACTAATTTGGGATTAGGGTTCTAAATTTTTCCTTTATCTTTGTTGTTGTAAGGTTGATTTTTGCAATTTCACTAGGATTATTTAGTTTCCTTTCGTCGATTTCGTTTTTATTTTGTGTTTTAATTTGCGTTTTGATTTTGTGTTTGAAGAAGAAGGAAAACGAACGCATAAGAAAAAGAACGCAAAAGAAGAAGAACACAGGAAGAAGAAGAATGCAACAGCAGCAGAAAAAGAACAAAGAAGAAGATAAAGAAGAAAAAGAACGAAGAAGAAGTTTTTTTTTTCATTTTTAAATATAAAAATTGTTTTAATTTAAAAAATATTATTATTATTATTAATATTATTGATGAACCACTCAAAACGTGACATATGTACAAATATAACTGTTTATTAATGCTGAGGATAAACGTGACCTGTTTAAGAGAGTTGGGGTATAGATTTGAACCAAAAAAAGTTTGGGTACTAAATTGCACTGACCCTTATAGTTTGGGTACAAAAAGTGTAATTTAACCTTTTTTTTTTTAACTTAAAAAGGGAGAATAACAAAGTTTTGATTGTCTAATGTGACATTTAAACATCCCATTATTAGACTTTTGTTAATGGTCTAAACGTTTAACTAACTCAAAGGATCAAAATGAATCAAAAATTAAAATGTTAAGAACTCAAATACATCATCATAAATATTAAAGATTTATGTAAACTTTCCCTAAAATGTCAAAGACTAAATAATATAATTTTTCAAGAAAAATTAATTCCCCAAAATAAAAGACATTTTTATTAATTTTATCTTTATATTTATTAATTTTATCTTTATATTTAATTACAATAGCAATCAATTAATTTCCCCAAAATAAAAGAAAGTACTCTTAATTACATTTTTATTAATTTTATCTTCATATTTATTAATTTTATCTTTATATTTAATTACAATAGTAATTAATGTTTGACTTCTTATGCTAAAATCATTACTGTATTTTTTTAAGTATTTAAATGTCTTGGAAATGACATAGGTCTAACTCTCCTCAAAAGCTAGTTTAGGAGGAAAGGGTTGCCTAAAGTCTTACTCTCTCCATCCTTATATATAAGATTCTCTACACAAAAAAAAAAAAACACAAGAATTAAGTAAATTGGTAAATCTAGGAAAAATCATTAAATTTGTGTAGCAACTTATTATTCTTTTTCTATTTACCCTTAATTATTAAAATTAATAGTATTACTTTCTTCCCACTAAATTAGTCTTCTCCAATTATCATAAGAGATAATTTATCTCTCATCAATTTATTACATTTATTGATTTTGAACCACACAAAAATGGTTGATTAAATAATGGTAATTTACTGTGTGTTTGACACAACTAGCTTGTAGCTTATAGCTTGTAGCTTATCGCTTGTGAGTAAGTAGAGGTGTTTGATAACAACTAGCTTATAGCTAGCTTTCATAAGCTAGCTTATGAAAAGCTACTTCAAGTAGCTTATAGCTTATGAAAAGTAGCTTTCAATAATTCTTTCTTATTTTACCCTTAGTCATTTACTACATGTTTACTCTATCAAATAATTTATTACATGTAATTATTACTTGTCCTTTTAAGTCATTTAACAAATATAAGCTACTTAATTAGCTAATTTTACCAAACACCTCTACTCAATTATAAGTCACAAGTCATAAGCTATAAGCTACAAGCTATAAGCCATAAGCTACAAGCTATAAGTCATAAGCTACAAGCTATAAGCTAGTTTTACCAAACAGAGCCTTAGTAAAAAAATTGAATGTGCACAAAGTTTCAAAGAGCTTCTTATAAAAATGGACAAACAATTTTTTTTGTAAATGTTCTTATAATTAGAGACGGATGGAGTATAACGCTATCATAGCTCTTATTCTAAGTAAATGTGGGACTTTTCTTCCAACACTCCCTCTCAAGTCCAACTGACTTTTTTTTTTCCTTTTTTAAGCTTAGTTTTGACTTACTCTTTTTTTAAATGACTCTTTTTATTTTTTTATAGGCTCTAATACCATCTTAGAAATGACATAGGACTAACTCTACTTAAAAGCTAGCTCAGAATGAGAGAATTGTCACTTTATAAAGGCTATCATAGCTCTTATCCTAAGTAAATGTGAGACTTTTCTCCCAACCCAATAAGATGACTTCCATTTCTTCGTATTGTGGTTCATATTTAATATTTTGATTGTTTATTTTATAATTTTAGATTGAAAGTAAAATTTATGTGGCTAAGATTTTGTTCATTTTTAAATGGAGATGAATGGAATTCAAACTCATTTTTGTGCGTTTGGATTTGTGTAAATCAATTTTTATTTTTTAGTTTACAAAAGAATACATTAACCAATGATTGATACCCAAATACTCAGATTCGTGTAAATCAATTGATACATATTTTTTAACATAATAATTTTAAGTTCAAATTTTAATTATGCAATTATATTAAATGGGGTTTGTTAACGTACTCTCACTTATTTTTTAAGAGGAATATGTTAGCAAGTTATAAATTAATTTTTAAAATATCTCTTTTATAAAATAAGTGTTAACTTACTCTCACTTATTTTATTAAAAGAGTATTTTAGCTAACTTTTTGAAATACACCCATAGGGTGTAGTCTGCCAACATACTCACGTTTGTTATAATAAAAAAAAAGCACTTATTTTAATAAAAAAACATTTCTATAAGTTTTTAATATATTTGTTTGTGTTTCTAAAATAATCAGAAGCAGAAAATAATTAATCACACTAAAAAAGATAAAAATTAAAAAATAATTATTTTTACTTTAACCAAATATAAACAACTTATAATATAATGTGAGAGAAAGAAAATATAAATTAGTGTAACCTTAAATACACACATTCAATTTCTTTAAACCCTTATGTTTAGCATTTAATTTCCTTAGCCATTCACATATGGCATTTAATTTCCTTGGTAACTGGCAAAATATATTTATAGCATTTATAATTAATTAATTGTTTTTTCAAAGACAATAAATATGTATTCATTAAATATTAATATCTAATCAATGCTACTTGTGAGACATGTTCCAAATCCATTCCTAAAATGTATACATTTGTCTTATATAATACTCTAATTGGTGTAAGAAAAAATCACATCAAATAATATTCTCTAAATTTTCTTCTTGCTCATTTCTTTATCTTTGTTTATCATTGCCATGGCTAGAAAGAAGGTAAAACTTGCCTACATAGAAAGTGAATCGAAGAGGAAGGCAACATTTAGGAAAAGGAAAAATGGTTAGGAATTAATTTCTCTTTAATTTTTTTTGTTTCAAATTAGCATAGTACTTTGGGTGTGGTTTATCTCTTATATAACTTTAATAAAAAAGAAATTAGATATCAGATATGGTATCAAGACAACGAAATTATAGAAAGAAAATAAACACATTCATGTTTTACCAGAAAAAAAATCATCTAAACTCATTAAAAAGATCCAGTGGGAGAAAATACGAGAGAATGAGTGCGTGTGGTCCACATTGACATGTGAGATTCACACACCTATTTTCTAATATCTCTTTCACTAGAGATGATGTGAACTCATTTTATCATGCTTTCTTAATTTTACTTATGGTCCTTTTTGTGTTTCTCAATCAACAGATTTGATTAAGAAAATTGATGAACTAAGTACCCTATGTGAGGTTGACGCATGTGCTATAATTTATAGTGAAAATGCTTCTGAGCCAGACGTTTGGCCACCCGATGAAGGAGTTGAAAGGGTGCTTGCCAAGTTTAGGGGAATGAATGAGCTTGACCAGAGCCAAAAGAAGTTTGATCAAAAGAGCTACCTTAAGCAGAGGATTAAGAAAGTTGAGAAACAACTAAAAAAACATATGAAAGGCAATAAGGAGAAAGAGATGACCAATCTCATGCATCAATGCGTGAATGCTGGTAGGATTCCTGAATCTGTTAACAATGTTGATGATCTTAATAATCTCACAAAGATTATTGATCAACACTTGAAGCAAATTGATAGGAGGATCAAACATCTGAGCCGAAACCAAGAGGGAACATCAATAGAAGATGTTGACCATCTCCAAGGTCATGGAGATTAGATGCTAGCAGTTGAAAATGTTCATTATGTCCAAAATAGTGTCCGACATAACCCAAATCTTCCTTAAAAAAAAAAAAGTTAAATTAAAATTTGGTAGCTACAATTGACACCTTTTGTTGTTTGTAGAGCAACAACACCTTTTTTTGTTTTGGAAAAAATCTATCTTTTAGTCTCTTTATAAATTGCATTTTGCAAATTAGTCCCTTCAATTATAATGTCACTAACAAGATCTTAATTGTGTGTCACATGAGTAAAGATGGTGGACATGTAAGCAAAATCACACAATGTTATAATTAACGGAACTAATTTGTGAATGATTTTAAAGAAAGGAATTAAAAAAGATTTTTCATGTGAAGACTCAAGAAAAAGAGATGTCAAGTATAAAATCAAATTATTAATTTAACTTTTGAAAAATTATGATATTCTTAATTCTGTGTTTTAGGAGTCGTCCCTCCCGTTTGAAATATTGTCCAATGTTTAGTTTTTTGGTGGATTCATCTTTTAAAAGTGTTTATGCTTAAACACAATATAATATTGATCTATCATAGTTTAATCTTTTTAGTTGTTGATTTTCCTAGATCATTTAGCTCGTCTTTTAATATATAAATAAGGTTCTTCTTCAGTGAATTAAAAGACTATTTGGCAGTAAAGCTTGTTAACAAATAGGAAATTAAATTTAGAAAAAAGAAAAAGAAGAGAAGATACTAATCTCCCTATTTTCGAGCTAACAAATCGTCATGACTTTCGATTTATATTGTATTTTCTCATTTGAGGCTGTACCAATCCAATGGGCCAAAACTAAAATAAAGCGAACAAGATTATATTGTTGACAAAAAAAGGCCCTTTAGCTAATAATTGTCATGTTGTCCAAAAAAAAAAAGCTAATTATTGTCACAAAACAATTTTAAAAATATCGAAATATTAACATAAAAGGTATTAATGATTTCAAACGCAGACAATTTTTCACTTCTGTCCTTCATTCTTATCCTCTTTTGTCTTACAAACTAATGTAAACTTAAGATAACACAATACAAAAGAGAAATATGGAGAAAATAATAGTAGGGTAAATCTTATTTCCTTGCATTTTGTGCCATTACAAACATGTCCTATTTATAGGCATGAGATGGAGTAGCTTAAAGAACAAACCTTAGTGGCAATGTAAATAGGCATTACAATAGCACTAAAAAGAGGAGTTTAGAAACTCATAGAATTCCTTGTGTGGTAGAAGATGGAAGGTGGAAGGTGGACATCCACATAAATATTATTCATAACACTCCCCCTTAGATATCCATAACTTCAGAATGTGTCTCGTTAAAACCTTACTAAGAAAAACCCAGTGGGATAAAACCTTAGTGAAGGAAAAAGAGTACATCATTTTTTTAATATGTTATTATGTACTGCCTCATTAAAAACCTTGCTAGGAAAAACCCAATGGGATAAAAACTGTAGCGAAAGGAAAAAGAGTACAGTCAATATTTATTCCTCCCCCTCATTTAGACTTTCATTTCTAAGACGACGAAGTCCAATCTTTCGTACTAGTGGTTCAAAAACTTTTGTTGGCAACGACTTTGTAAAGAGGTCGGCTAAGTTTTCACATGAGCGAATTTTCTGAACCTTTATTTCACCATCCTTTATAAGATCATGAGAATAAAAGAATTTCGGTGAAATGTGTTTTGTTCTATCTCCCTTGATATAACCTTCTTTCATCTGGGAAATACATGCGGCATTATCTTCGTATAAGATCGTAGGAGTCAATTTTCCAGAAGATAGGCCACAAGCTTCTTGCACATGTTGAATCACAGATCTCAACCAAACACATTCCCGACTCACCTCATGTAATGCTAAAAGTTCCGCATGATTGGAAGATGTGGATCCTAGAGTTTGTTTGGTGGATCGCCATGAAATGGATGTACCACCATATGTAAACAAATATCATGTTTGTGAACGACCTTTATGGGGATCAGACTTATATCCAGCATCTGCATAACCAATCAAGTCTAACCTAGACGCATTCGAGAAAAATAAGCCCATATCCATTGTACCTTTAAGGTAACGAAGTATGTGCTTAACACCATTCCAATGTCTTCTTGTAGGTGAAGAACTATATCTTGCAAGTAAATTAACAGCAAATGTTATATCAGGTCGTGTATGACTAGCAAGATACATTAGTGCCCAAATCGCACTTAGATATGGTACTTCAGGATCAAGTAGTTCTTCATCTTTTTCTCGAGGTCTAAAAGGATCTTTGTCCACATCAAGTGATCTTACAACCATTGGAATGCTCAATGGATGTGATTTGTCCATATAGAACCGTTTTAATACCTTTGCTGTATAAGCCTTTTGATGCATTAAAATTCCATCACTCAAATGTTCAAGTTGTAATCTAAGACAAAACTTTGTCTTTCCTAAATCCTTCATCTCAAATTCATTTTTTAAGCAATCTACAGCTTGTGGAAGCTCTCTAGGAGTTCCAATAATATTTATGTCATCAACATATACAGCAATTATGACAAACTCTTTGCCAGATCTTTTCATAAAAATACATGGACAAACTTGGTCATTCTTATATCCCTTCTTCAACAAGTATTGGTTGAGACGATTATACCACATACGCCCAAATTGCTTTAGTCCATAAAGAGATTTATTCAATTTGATTGAATAGTTCTCTCGTGAACCTGACTTATATGCTTCGGGCAAATGAAATCCTTCAGGGAGTTTCATATAAATATCATTTTTAAGTGAGCCATACAAATATGCCGTAACAACATCCATTAGGCGTATATCAAGCTTTTCACAAACTACTAGAATGATTAAGTATCGAAAAGTAGTTGCATCCACCACAGGTGAGTACGTTTGTTCAAAATCAATACCAGGTCTTTGTGAAAAACCTTGAGCAACAAGTCGTGCTTTGTATCTAACAATTTCACCTTTTTCATTCCTTTTCCGCACAAAAACCCACTTGTATCCAACTGGCTTTACGCTTTCAGGTGTGCGGACCACAGGACCGAAAACTTCGCGTTTTGCAAGCGAGTTTAATTCTGCTTCCATTGCATCTTTCCACTTTGGCCAATCATTTCTTTGTGCACATTCTTTAACCAACTTTGGTTCTTGATCCTCATCATCATTTATACTTTCTAGCGCTATTTTAAATACAAAAATATCATCAATTTCAATTTCATGTCGGTTCCATTGTATTCCATCCATGACATAATTTATTGAGATCTCTGTATTTTCAACAATTTCAGGTACCTGAGTTTCTTCTGAAACTAAAATATTTTTATTTATGTCTAAAAACTCTTCTGGAATCTCTCTATCCTCGGTTCGACCATCTTCTTTCTTATTGTCTTTTCTTTTCCGAGGATTTTTATCTTTGGAACCAATGGGTTTGCCACGCTTCATTTTGGCTTCAGACTCATTTGCAACTTTAGATTGTCCAACGGGGACATCAATCTTTATTGGAGTATTAGCAGCTGGAACATATGATTTGGTTACTCCTTTTGGGTCAGTAAATACATTTGGCAATTCGTTTGCTAAGCTTTGCAAATGAATTATCTTTTGAACTTCTAGTTCACATTGTTTTGTTCGAGGATCAAGATGTGATAAAAATAATTCATTCCAACTAATCTTTGTGTCCAACTGCTTAGTTTCTCCCCCTAATGTTGGGAAAACAGATTCATCAAAATGACAATCAGCAAAACAAGCTGTGAATAAATCTCCCGTTAATGGCTCAAGATATTTTATTATGGATGAAGATTCATAGCCAATATATATTCCCAACCTTCTTTGAGGCCCCATCTTAGTGCATTGTGGTGGAGCGATAAGAACATATACCGCACTTCCAAATATCCTTAGATGGGAAATATTTGGTTCCTGACCAAAAACCAATTGGAAAGGGGAGTATTGATGATAACTAGTAGGCCTGATGCGAATAAGTGCTGCTGCATGTAAGATTGCATGTCCCCAAGCAGAAACTGGGAGTTTTGATCTCATTAGCAATGGCCTTGCGATTAATTTTAAACGCTTGATGAATGATTCTGCAAGCCCATTTTGTGTATGAACATGTGCTACAGGATGTTCAACATCAATTCCGATTGACATACAATAGTCATTGAAAGCTTGAGATGTAAATTCACCAGCATTATCAAGGCGAATTTTCTTAATTGGATAATCAGGAAAATGTGCTCTTAAACGAATTAGTTGAGCTAGTAATCTCGCAAATGCCTGATTGCGAGTAGATATTAAGCAGACATGTGACCATCCAGTTGATGCATCGATCAAAACCATGAAATATCTAAATGGTCCACATGGTGGATGTATTGGTCCACAAATATCACCTTGAATGCGTTCTAAAAATGTGAGAGATTCATTTTCAATTTTTGTAGGTGATGGTCGAATAATTAATTTTCCTTGAGAACAAGCAACACCTAAGAAATTATTTGATTGAAGAATCTGTTGGCTCTTTAAATTGTGCCCACAAGAGTTTTTAATTATTTTTCGCATCATAATTGATCCAGGATGGCCTAATCTTTCATGCCAAGTAACAAATGCATTCTTTTCAGTAAACTTCTGGTTTACTATAGCATTTGTTTCAATTGTACTAATATTTGTGTAATACAAACCGAAGGAAAATGAAGGTAGTTTTTCCAATATACATTTCTTATTTGAAATGTCCAGAGTGATGTAAAGACACTCAATATTTCCTTCATTTGTTGTCTCAATATGATATCCATTTTTACGAATATCCTTAAAACTCAATAGATTTCTTTGAGACTGAGAAGAATATAAGGCACTATCAATTTGCAATTTTGTACCTCCAGGTAACAAAATGCTAGCTCTTCCAGAGCCTTCAATTATATTTGCACTTCCTGATATAGTACTAACGTTAGCATCTTGCATTACTAGATGACAAAAATACTTCTTATTCTTGAGAATAGTATGCGTTGTTGCGCTGTCTACAAGACATATATCTTCGTTATACACGTTGGCACTCATTCTTCATAAAATAAAATAAAATAAAATTAAAAATGAACACAACTAGAATGAATAATAATATAAATAAAAGTAAATACTTTATTACTTTCATAGGAAAAGGGAAATACATCAAAGAAAATTATTAGATGAAGAAACATAAAATTATTTCTTAACAGTTCCATCTCCAATTAGGTGGTCAATTTTTCCTTCTGGATGAGCATAGAAATCTGCAACATCCAAGTGAGGAACATCCATTTGACCATAATCAATATCATCATCTAAGCCAGCAAAGTTACTCTCTATTCCTTTCCCTTTATTTTTAAGGGATTCTTGGTAAAGATCAATAAGATGCTTTGGTGTACGGCAAACACGAGACCAATGACTTTGGCTACTACAACGATAACAAATGTTCTTTGTACTTTGTACACCTTGATTACCACTTTGTGCACCTTTTGACTTTTTATACTTTCCATTATTTTGCCACTTCTGGTGGGAAAATTTATAATTATTTCCATGGCCATGTCCACGACCACATCCACGTTCACATCCACGTCCACGACCATTATTTCGGCCGCGACCACGACCATTATTTTCTCCATGGTCATGTGACGCAACATTCACTTCTGGGAATGGAGCAGATCCAGTTGGACGGACTCATGATTTTTCATCAAAAGCTCATTGTTTTGTTCAGCCACAAGAAGACAAGAAATCAGCTCAGAATATTTGGTGAAACCTTTTTCACGGTATTGCTGCTGCAGGAGCACATTGGATGCATGAAAAAGTAGAGAATGTATTCTCTAACATATCTCTTTCCTTGATTGTTTCTCCGCATAATGTCAATTTTGAAGTGATTCTAAATAGTGCAGAGTTATAATCATTGACACTTTTAAAATCTTGTAAGCGTAAATGCATCCATTCATAACGGGCTTTTGGAAGAATTACAGTCTTTTGGTGGTCATACCTTTCTTTTAAATTGTTCCAAAGAACTAGTGGATCTTTCCCAGTAAGGTACTCATTTTTTAATCCTTCATGGAGATGATGACGAAGGAAGATCATTGCTTTAGCTTTATCTTGACTAGATGATGTTTTTCCTGTTTTGATAGTGTCACCTAGACCTTTTGCATCTAGATGAATTTCAGCATCTAGTATCCATGACAAATAATTTTTTCCCGAGATGTCAAGGGCCACAAACTCAAGATTGGTAATTTCGACATTCTTAATACTATTAAAGAAATTACAAAAAAAAAAAGTTAGTAAAACTAAAGTATGATAGAATATAAGTTAAAACAAATATTACAACTTAATTCTTTATAGTTTCTATAGAGATTGGAAAATAATTCTTTCTTTGTGCCACAATAGTAGAGATTAACCATCATTATATAGTAAAATGAGAAAAAATTTACCATTGCATAATAATATAAACTGTAATATATGATCATATAAAACCACACAACTACATGATTTACTTATAACTTATATATTATCATATAATTAATGTAACTTAAAGAAAACTAGAACATGAAAGAAAAAAAACAAACGACAATGACTTCATTAGCATATCTTCGATATAATCATTTTTCATACCTGAAGGAATACATACATATTGCAGTAATATTCATTTTAAAAAAATTCACTATAAGCATTGACTGGACCTGGAATATATAGATGGTAAAATACCTTTGGAAAAAATAAGAGTGGATCAATATTATTTATACCTTCTACGTAAAGGAGATTCGACCAAATACTCAGTTGAATTAGAACGTTGTGCTGATAACGTGTTAGAAACTAATGTAAACTTAAGATAACACAATACAAACGAGAAATATAGAGAAGATAATAGTAGGGTGAAGGGAGAATCTTATTTCCTTGCATTTTGTGCCATTACAAACATGTCCTATTTATAGGCATGAGATGGAATAGCCTAAAGAACAAACCTTAGTGGCAATGTAAATAGGTATTACAATAGCACTAAAAAGAGGAGTTTAGAAATTCATAGAATTCCTTGTGTGGTAGAAGATGGAAGGTGAACATCCAGATAAATATTATTCACAACATTTTGAAGATTATTATTGCTTTGTTTTTTTTTTGGGTCTCGGGATGGAAACAATATTTTATTAAGGGGTTTGCTAACGCACACCCACTTGCTTTTTAGAAGGAGTGCGTTAGCAAGTTATAACTTGAAATTTTAAAATACACCCACAAGGTGTAGCTTGCTAATGCACTCCTTCTATAAAACAAGTGGGTGTAAGTTAGCAAACCCCTACAGGGGTTTGCTAACGTACACCCACACAGGGGTTTGCTAACGTACACCCACCTGTTTTATAGAAGGAGTGCATTAGCAAGCTATAACTAAATTTTTTAAAATACACCCAAAAGGTGTAGCTTGCTAACGCACTCCTTCTAGAAAATAGGTAGGTGTACGTTAGCAAACCCCTTTTATTAAATACAAAACATTATATAATTATATATAAATAAATTATAATACATAACCAATGCATAATATTAGAGATAACTAGAAAGAGATTAGAATTAATTTTGTTTTGTTATCATTTTACAGTTAGTTTTATTTTAGCAGTTTTTTAGTAATTACATTTTGAAGCTATAAATAATAGCTTTTTCTCTGTAATAATATTTATAAGTTTTGAATCAATAAAAAATTTGATTTTTATTTATTCATTTTTTTTTTATTTTTTTCTGAAATACCATGTTCACTAACGCATAAGAACTCAAAAAATAGTATTTAAAGAATATATAATAACTCATTCATAAAAAATGGTGATAATTCATACTTATCGACAAAAGAATATTTATATAATAATTAAATAATAAGTTGCTTCTACATGTTGCTGGCTCATTAAGGATAATATTGGAGATGAGGTCACACGTCAATGACGAATTTAGAATTAGAGGGAGGGAGGGACCGAATTTTGATAATAAATATTAAATATAATATACATTTTATTCAAGTTATGCGATTTTTTTTTAGTTCATTTTTTTAATTGAAAAGAGCTCTTAACGGTATAAATTAAATCCAAAAAAATCAGTTTTTAGTAAATCCAAAAACTGATAAAAAAAGTATTGCTGAGAGGTTTTCTATTTTTTATGGTATTCAAGAGATTTTCTAATTTAAAATGAAAAGGAAAATAAGTTTATAATGGTGCTTGAATTTTAAGATATATATATATATATATATATATATATATATATATATATCGAAATAAAACTTTATTGCTTATTCACAAATCTTCTCATCATTATTAGATTTAACATCTTTTAGTTCTTACACTGAATTCAGGGCAGACATAAAGTGAGTATAAAAAATTAAAGTATTACTTTGTATTGAAATTTAAAAAGTAAATAATTATTAGTCAAATATTTTTTTTTTATCAGAGAATATTAATATTAACAATATTATACATGTACTAATAGCAAAAAAAAACAATATTATACATGTACAGTATTAGTAGTCTTGCATTGCATGACATCTAAACTTAAAATTTAGCCGTGATTATGTAATACCGTGGCTAAATTCAACTAACTACCAGTAAATCCAAAAGCTAATTTTTTGAATATTGAAAATTTAGTCACAATTTGTTGAATTTAGCTACAATTTTTACACAACTGCAGATAAATTACAAGTTTAAAAAACCTGCTGTAGCATATCCCTATTGATGGTCCATCAATGGAAATAGAGTTAGGACCATGTATACAAACCCATATTTAATTGCAAGAAAGTTTGCTGATCCTTTGTCATTATTTTAAATTAATTTATTAACTCTAATCTCTGTAGTCCGTCTTAGTGTGCATATTCAATTTGACTAAACTACTCTCTAGATTGTGGTCCAAATCCCCATCTTAAAAAAAAAGTACACAATAATTCATAACTAATAATACAGAGTCATAGTTATATTGTCTTTAATTAGGATATATAACTCGACAACTATATATAGCTAGACGAATGTTGTTTTTCTTGTGATCTCATGTGCATCTTCTGCACACATATTAAATATTAAATTATATATAAAAATATTTGCTGGGTTCTACAATTATTATTAGAGTATAAACTAATCACCGTAATAGCCCGAGATGATTAGCAGGACAACAATTTGCCAATGTGACATAAAATTAATTAATTAATTAATTAAAGAAATTAAGCCACTTGTTGCATTCTAAAAATACGGGAACGACATAGAATAAAGGTACTTGGCTAGGAGGTGTTGATGACGAGATCACGGGAAGAACTTCGGTCTCTAGGTGCTCCGACGGTGCTCCACGACGGTGGGTGGGGGACCTGCAAGGACTCCGACGCTTAAGTCAGTGACTGTATGGGTCAGAGTAATTATTAGTATATTAGTAGCATACCAGAGTAATTATGATGTATTGTATTTATAAAGGATTATTTAGGGTTTGCAGGCTATATTTTGGGCCTCGTGGGCCTTGTCTTTGGGTCTAACCCAACACCAATAATATCTATGATATTGTGCCCGACATGGTATTCACGACCGGGATATCTCCTAATTCTGGTCCACAACAGAAGCCCCCCAAGCCGGCGAGTTGCTGCAAGCAAGTTGGCGACTTTAAGTATCCATGTCGGATTACTGTCGATCCCGCAATCTTAAGTTATTCAGCTCTATCGCTCTTTATTCATTAAAAGATCATTTATAGAATTTCAAGCATTCTCCTTTGCCTTGTTGGCTTAATTTAGTTTCTTGGCTTCAATATTCGAAACTTCATATTCTCGGTTCATATGCCGGATTGGATGTTGAATGTCGAACTTCTCGTGCCCAGACTCGATGAATTGCCCTCCATTTGTGAGTAGGAGAATTATTTTCATGGCTGATCACTTTGATGATTTCTTTGTTGAAGTCCTCCATGATGGTGTTCTACCTGGAGTAGAATTCTGACTCAGGTGCATCACATGTTCTAATTTCATCTTGTAAGATGAATTTTTTTGTTCTCTTAGTTCTTGTATTTCCTCAGAGTTTGGTAAAATTCATGCCACTTAAAAAGTTATGTCCTTTGTAGCCGACTTGCTACATATCAATTGTAGTGGTAAGCTCCAAGTCGATATTCTATTGAAAGTGAAACTCTTCATCATATTATAACTGTCCTTAGTCTATGTTCTATTGAAGGTAAAATTTTGACTTTCTTATAGTTTGGTCGACATGAATGTCGTGTTGGATAAAACATTTTGTCTCTGATTGTTATGTCGGGACTTCACGTAATTTTCTCTTGAGGTTGTTGTTCGCCCCTTATGAGCACATGATTTTCAACTGAAATTTTAAGTCATTTTCTCCTTCGCATCGGGCCTATGACCCTCCACATCACTGATATGGATATGGGATTATGATCCCCAAGTTAAGGTTGCTGCCATCCAATTTTTAGTGGAATCATTTAGATGATTTGATTCACTAACTCTACCGACATCGGTGTTGTTAGGTGCAATCTAATAAACTAAGAGGCGCTTTACCACCTTAGTGATCTAAATTTGTGACGACTCTTATTGTTGAAGCTATCCCGGATACCAATGGCATCTCATGCTCTTGCAACCGTATCTCATTCGATGTCGTCTTGAATATCAGTTCTCTCGAAAATTTCCAAAAATCAGCATCATCCCGGAATTTTCGCCTGGACTTGATGTATATATTTTTTACTCTCTACTAATGAGTAAGCTTTGTTGGCATTTTGCATTTTTATTTTCAAGCCTATATCGGTTTCTTTCTAGATTTCTCTAGCAATATTCTTTTCGAAGATGTGTATCTCCGCTATGAAAATGGGCTCTTCGGCCTAGTTATCCCCTTTCAATCAGGGAACCATAGACATTTGCTTTTGATTCAGATTATGACTGCTGAATTTATAACCCTCATATTGAGGCTGAGCTGGCGTATCTTGCTCTCTATTTATTTGCTCGCATGTCGAGTCTAGTTCTTTAAACCTTTTCATATTTGTTAATGGTTTAAGATTCCAACCGATCATCAATTTCTTCTAATCCTTCAACATAGGAGTTGAATAACCTTTTTGTTAAGGCTTTCAATTCATGATGGTCCTTAACTTTTAACCCTTTATTTTGGGTCGACATGAACTTCATTGACAAAGAGTCCAATGGAAACCCTGTTGGGATCAACGGTCTTGCCGAGGTTATCTTCTTCAAATTAGGGACTTAGTCCTTATTGGAATCAACATGGCCTTGGAGTCAAGTTGGGTCAGTTATCGAGATGTACTTCGCTGAGAAGTGTTAGTCAAAATAGTTTTGCCGAAATAGACTGTTGTATGCCTGAAGTTGGATTGGTAACACTATTGTCTCCCAAGTTGACAGGCTACTTTGAGCAAGCTATCCTCTTTGGGTTATTCGTGCCGGATCTATTGAATCATGGTCTTTATGTGCTTGTTGTTTTGTATTTTTGTATAACATCTTGAACCCAAATTTGGGATTTGTCTTGTGAATGAGCTTCAAGGTCTCTTTAGGTCTCCTCGAAGGAAGGGGTCATGATACCTTCAGGGATTGTGTTAAGATATTTCAATTTTTGAATCTCGGTATTCACCTCAGTTTGGCAGGTGTTTGCTTCTTTTGATCTTTACGTCTTCCAGAAGATCATGACACTGATGTCGGTGAAGCCGAAGCCTCCTGACTTACTTTTCTAATTACTTTAACATTTCTTCCGTGATGAACCTTTGTGCTTCTTTCACGCTTTGGTTACTAACCAATTCTTTTGCTTATTTTCCAGGAAACTCTTTTCCCGGTATGACATATAGCCTCCTCCACACTATATTGGGAAATTTTTATCTCGAAGCGGCTTTTAGCCTCATTGATATTGTTTTGGGGTACTTTTATTCCGAGATGGCCATCGGCCTTATTATGGGATATCCCAGGAGATTGTCATCCCGAGATGGCTATAGCCTCGTCGAATTAGGTCCAAGTACTTTGTCTTGGAATGACCCGTAGGCCTTTTTAGTATCCCGTAGGATTGTCTTCTTGAAAAGGTCGTAGGCTTTTTGTCTTTGACTCAAGTATTTTTCTTGGATTGGCCCGTAGGAATTTTGTCCACTTCTATTTGAAAAATAATGTTGTAATTTATGTTGAACTTGGCGATTTATGCGTTTTGCACTTTACCCTTTAATGAATCTGGGCTTCTCTGTTGTTTTCTCCTTTAGGATTGATTTGGCTACGATGGTGACAACCATCTTCTTGCTTGTGTTTATTTGGTGCATTTAGCTGGGATCGTTGTCCTCATGATTTTTCGTAATGTAGAACTGGGTTGGCCCTAGTTAATGCCCTTTGATTTTGTTGATGTGTGTTAACCTTGGCGGCATCCTTTTGTTGATCTTGTTGTTGAGGGTTAGCCTTAAAGGCATCCCGTGTTGATAGCTTCTTGTTTCGAGTTTTTAACCTTGAGACAGTATTTTGTATGCACTGTGGAATAGTTGTTGCTTTAATCTCGCCACATTTGTCATCTCGGGCTTTTGCCTTTAATTTGTTGCTTGATAGCTGTAGATTTACATCTTGGTGTTTTATGTAGAGCTTATATTTCTACACTGCATTTGTTAGCCGACTTTGATATGTCATTTCGTAAGCAGTGTTGATCTCGTTTTGTAGAGTTTACTTACAGGTGTAGCTATTTTCTTAGCTTTTGACTTGTTGTTCTTGAATGGCCTTAAAAGGCATATCTGTTGATCGTCATTTGTGGATAGCCTTAAGGGGCATACTTATCGCTTTGTAGATGGCCTTAAGAGGCCTTGATCATCTTATCATTCTCGTTTGTCGTTGTTGTGGGTTAACCTCGAAAGGCATCCCGGTCTCGATCTAGGCTTGCCTTTATGCTTTCTGTAGAGATTGTATCTCTATGTCGTAGCCTTGTAGCCTCAGGGGCATCTTTTCTTTCGATTTTTGTCGCTGAGGTTTAACCGTAGTGGCACCTCGTTCTTTTTTACGAGGGCCGGCCTTGAAGGCGTCCCTCCCCATGTTTATCGCTGAGGTTTAACTGTAGTGGCACCTCGTTCTTTTTGACGAGGGTTGGCCTTGAAGGCGTCCCTCCCCATTTTTGTCGCTGAGGTTTAACCATAGTGGCACCTCGTTCTTTGTGACGAGGGTCGGCCTTGAAGGCGTCCCTCCTTTTCTTTGTGCTCCGGGGTTCATGCTTTATTTATTGCATTTCTGTATGTCGCTGAGGCTTGACCATTTAAGGTGCCTCTTCATCCCGCTTGACATGGAGATTTCTCACGTCTTTTTAATTGTTAGGACACATTAGTGATGTCGCCCTTTTAGCCCCTGAATAGGAGGGAAAGTAGTTTGTACTTTCTCTAAGTATAAGCTGAAGTGTGACCTTGGCAGTACTTCATGTTTCTTCAAGGTTAACCCGTGAAGGGCCCCTATTGAGTCTGTAGCAGAGAATTACCCGTAATGGTATCTCGAATCATTGTTGGCCTTGCGCGTATGTCGGTTTCTGTGTGTTGATGACATCTCATTCTCGGATTGTTTGTACTTCTCATACTTTCTTCCGATTATAGTAGCGCCTTAAGTCTGTGACATTAAGCGTTCTTGGAATTTCTTTGCGCCGTAAAGTCCTGAAGAAGCGTAGACACTTCCTAGCTGAATCTGGGAGGAATCTTGTCAATGGCGCGATCCTTCCAGTCAGCTGTTGGACTTCTTTAATGGTCCTGGGACCCTGCATATTTAACACGGCACTGCACTTGTCGGGGTTGACCTCAATCCCTCGACTGGTTAGCATGAAGCCTAAGAAATTTCCGACTTCGACCCCAAAAGTATATTTATTGGGATTTAGCCTTAAAACATACCTGCACAGCTGTTGGAAAGTTTCATGCAAATCGGCCACCAGGCCTTTATCTTCATGAGTCTTTATTATCTATAGACTTCAAGGATCTTGCCGATCTTTTCATTAAAAACCTGGCTCATCATCCGCTAGTATGTCGCTCTGGCATTCTTTAAACCAAACGGCGTCATAGTGTAGCAGTAAACACCCATGTCGGTTATGAATGCCGTTTTTTCTTGATCTTCAGGATGCATCGGGATCTGGTTGTAGCCAAAGTAAGCATTCATGAAGGATAAATACTTATTTCTCGGATGAAACCTGCATCCAACAACTCCTTCACCTGTTTTTCTATGGCTACTTGTTTCTCTGGACCCATTTTTCTTTTCTTCTGGGCCACTGGGATACATCCCGGTTTTAAAGACAGGCGATGGCACACAAATTCTGGGTCCACTCCAGGAATGTCGGAGGAAACCCCAGCAAACAGGTCTTTATTCACTTTCAGCAGTTCAATGAGTCGCTATTTGATTATTGGGGGTAAGTTTGCCCCTATCTTGACAGTATGGTCTTCTTTAAGTCCTATTTTGACTAAGATCTGGTCTCCGTCTGGTTGAGGTCGTTGATACTCAAAGTCTGCTCTGGGATCTAGGTTAGTCATCATGACCCCTGCATCCCATATCAAATCACGTCTTTCTATCTTCTGCTTTCCCTTCTCTTCCGCCTTTATTGGCGGGATAGATGGTGTTTTGGTGATTTTGAGGCTTCCTTGGTAACATTTTCTTGCATCACTGCTTTTTCTATGGACAGTTACTACTGAGCCATCTTTTCCAGAAAACTTCATGGCTAAATGGATGGTAGAAACTATGGCGCCAAGGCTGTTCAGAGTTGGTCGCCCAATGATTGCATTGTATACTGAAGGGCAATCCACCACTATAAATCTGGCCGAGATTGTTTTGGTACTTGGCTTTTTGCCAAAACTCACCTTGAGGTCAATGTATCCGTTGGGGATGATTGCGTCTCCAGTAAAGCCAATTAGACTGCCCTTGTGAGGGATTAAATCCTTGGATCCCAATCCCATTTTATAAAAAAGGCTCCAGAACATGATGTCTGCTAAACTTCCTTGATCAATAAAGCTTCGATGGACTTCGAAACCGTTCAGATTGGCCGCTATGACCAACGGTTCGTTATCTCGGATACGTTCTTCTGGGAAATCTGCATCTGAGAAAGATAATACTGGGTTAGCTATAGAGTTACCTGGGAACAAGAATCCCGCGCATCTCGGGTCCTCTTCTTATCTTCAAGACCCTTTAAGCTAGCTCCTCCAACTATCACTTGGATTATCCCCCTAGGAGGGGATTCCTGAGTTTGTCTTGGGCTGCGGGATCTATGTCGAACTTCAGTTTGTTGATCTTGGTTTCTAAGAGGAGATCTCGGTGTCTGCATTCGAGGAGATGGACTTCGGTGGCGATCCCATCGTTCTGGGGATGCCCGGGCTTAATTTCTCAATCTACCTTGTCGGATCAACTTTTCAATTGCATCCCGGAGTTGGATGCATTCGTTGGTAGAATACCCACGATCCCGATGGTACTCACAGTTTGCAATGGTGGTGGTCGCTCTCTTAGTTCAGAGTGCATCGCTTCTTGCAACACTGAAGCTGGCGGGATAGTCAATGTGGTATAATTATTGAAAAGACCCTTGCGCTCCTTGGGGGACCTATCCCGGGGTTTTTCATCTTTACCTCGGGATTGGTTTGGAGGAGTGGTTTTCGCTTTGTCGTCCTTGTTGGCGACTTAGACCTTCTCCCACTGTTCTATTCTGATCCATTTTTCAGCCCTGACCTTCACGTCATCCATGGAGGTGGGCTTATCTCCTGCCAGTTGTTTGGCGAAAGCTCTTGGTTTTAATCCTCTTACAGAGAAATATAACACCAGGTCAGGTTCAACTCTAACCTTCATGATTAAATCGTGTTATATAATCTCGTAGAGATTCATCTTTTCATTGTTTAACAGTTTCTAAGTGGAATTCAGATTTAACTGTCGTTTAGTACTGGTGAAATGAAGAATGAACTTATCTTGAGAGTTTTCCAGTTGCTGATGGATTGTGGTGGAAGGTCTGAGAACCAACGACTTGCAGCCTCTGACAGTGTGAGGGGGAAGGCACAGCATACAATGGCCTCATTCACCCCTTGAAAGTACATGGCCCTTTCAAAGGTGCTGACATGTAAAGTGAGGTCCTTGTTTTGGCATGGCTGGACGTTACCGGGATATCGTGATTCCGGTCCACAATAGTGTTGCCCTCCCGAGTCGTTGAGCTTTTCCTTTGGGGTTTTCGTCATGATCTGACTTCTCCTGTTTAATAATAGAAACAAGGCTCCACTACTAGAGTATAGTTGACCGACATGATATTCATGTGGTCTTGCTCCTTATCCTTCATATGTGTTAGTCATTGAGCATGTAATATTATAAGCATAATATTAATTATGCATGTAAGAATGAATATTGATTTTAATATTGTTGTACAAATATTAATCATGGAGTATTGTACTGACAATGTTCGTTTGATGCGTGCACCATGATTCCATTCATATTGCATAGTAGATCGTGCCTTAGAAGGCTCCACACGTCCATTCTTCCGCCTTGTGTTAGCCCGGCACGAACTTTGATACTAGTATGGTTTCTGAACTGAAATGATCATTTATGTAACCGGGATGGTTTCTGGATCGACAAGGTCTTCCTTGAACCAATGTAGTGCTTTTTCCACCTTTGGTTGTTGAGACTAAGCTCTTCATTTTTTGTCTGACTGCACCACCCCTTGTTTTTAAAATCGAAATGATATATTTTGCTAGATATAACATCGTTTTTGTATGTCGTTTGCTGACCAGGTCTACTACCTCTGCCTTTTTCTTCTTTCGTTTCAAAAAATGGGATGTTTGTTTTGCTATGCATAGCACCCCCTTTTCGTTGTCTGCACCATTTTTGTAAAATATGGTGCTTTTACAATTTTGCTAAAGGCACCACCCCGTCTTTTAATGGGTGGCCATTTATTGGCCAGAATCATCTGAGTAAGAGGCCTAGAATCAGCAAAGAATCATCAAAATCATTTTTTGTCTTCTTTTCTTTCTCTTTTTTTTTTGAACAAGATAACGTTTTTGACCAAGTCTGCTTTTTTATTTGTTTTGCTTCGCGCACCATCCAGCCCACTACACCATTTTTTATTTTGCAGACTGGACCTCATTTTTTTATTTTTTGACTGATGCAGCACTGTTTTTTTTTGTGGTAGATAACCATTTTTATTGGTCTAGCTTGATGTATTTTCGCTGGCTGCACCACCTCCTTTTTTGGCTGCTAATCAGATTTGTTTTTTTTCTTTTTTGCAAGTGGGCCTATCCCTCTTGCTATTCGCACCACCCCCGTCTTCTCCAACAGCGTGAACACACGCAGCGCCGCAAGGAGACTTCAATCTTACGCTCTTTGATTCTGCCGCCGCCACTCTCTCTGCCCTGGGTCGTTGCCAAGCTTTGGGTGGTGGCGGCCGTCGTCACGGTGGCGGTTCTGTTCGCGTTAACGGCGTCGGTTTTGAGCGCCGTTAATTCGCGGTGGCGACGTCGATTTTGTGCGCCATGGCTTTACGTGGCGGCGTTGGTTCTTTGAACTGTGACGCTGCTATTTGTGGTGGACGCGTCGCTTCTGTGCGCCGTGGCTTCGCGGTGGTGGTTCTGTTTGCGGCGGCGGCGGCGTTAAACAAGAAACTAGCGACGTCAAGGGTTGGCGTGGATGATAATATTTCAAATCTATAATCACTCTCTTTGTATTTTCTTGTTTCCGTTACGGATTTCTTCCCGAGATTCTAGCCATGGAGAGGATGGGAAAACATTTTACCGTTCCCCACAGACGGCGCCAATGTTGCGTTCTAAAAATACAGTAACGACATAGAATAAAGGTACATGACTAAGAGGTGTTGATGACGAGATAGAATACGGGAACAACATAGAATAAATGCCGTCGTGGAAAATAACTTCGGTCTCTAGGTGCTCCGATGGTGGGTGGGGGACTCCGACGCTCAAGTCAGTGACTGTATGGGTCAGAGTAATTATTAGTATATTAGTAGCATACCAGAGTAATTATGATGTATTGTATTTATAAAGGATTATTTAGGGTTTGCAGGCTATATTTTGGGCCTCGTGGGCCTTATCTTTGAGTCTAACTCAACTCCAATAATATCTATGATATTGTGCCCGACATGATATTCACGACTGGGATATCTCCTAATTCTGGTCCACGACACCACTAAACAATTTACACAGACGATAATGTCAAATTGTCTTAACTGCGTTTATTATTCAATGTTCTATGTACTACTATTATCCTTTTGTCTTAATTCATGTCATCACGGAATTATTAGGACCAATAAAATCAAGATTATATTATTTTTATGTAAAGAATAATAAAATTAGCACTAGCACATGGTTTAGAGATGAGAGTTCTTTTTATGTAAGGAATAAAATTAGCACAAGAACAAATAATGTTGTTACAAATAAAGAAACAAAAATTAAGAAATCCCTGAAAAGTTAGAATGAAATCCAATATCAATATCCAATCATGTGACCTGAGCTCATGGCAAAGAGGCAGAACTGATGGAAATTAGTTAGGCTAAAATACACATTTGATTATTTATGTTTTGTTAAAGTTCTATTGTGGTCTTTTATGTTTATTTTGTCTTAATTTGGTTTCTTATGTTTGTTTTTTAGACCAACGTTAGACTCTTCTTTCAATCTGTTAGTCTAGTTAACCGAACTGCATACGTGGCACCTACATGGCATTAAAGACATTAATTGTCATCCCTTTTCAGACTAAAACGACACTTTATTGAATTTTTTCTTAAGAATATGCAGTTCTGTTAACTTAGACTAACGGAGGAACGCTTAAGAAAAAAATTCAATATGGTGTCATTTTAGTCTGGAAACAGATGTCAACTAATATCTTTAATGTCATGTAGGTGTCATGTATGCAGTTCTGTTAACTTAGACTGACAAATTCAAAAAAGAGACCAACGTTGGTCCAAAAAACTAACGTAAATGACCAAATTAAAACAAAATAAACATAAAAGACAAAAATAAGACTTCGGCAAAACATAAATGATCAAATGTATATTTTAGCCAATTAATTAATTAGTAGGAGTATATATAGGGGTTCGGGAGGGGAAGTTCTTTGTTTGGTTTGCATTTCTTTTAATTATATTACTTGTTTTTAGAGATTTTGTACAAAAAAATTGAAAACAAATATGTATAAAAAATTGGAAATGAGTGAAAATAAGTGGCATGATATAAGAATAAAATACACTTAGTCCTTGGTGTTTTAGAGAAAGTTTATATAAGTTATTAATATTTATAATTGTGTGCTATGGGTTCGTGTCATTTTAATTCCTAATTAATAATTAATTTTCATTTTTAGAATTAATTAAACATTGAGATTGTTAATGAAAATTTAAAGTAACATATAAAATATCATGTCAAACAATCAAAATTATATCATTCTCACTTTATAGATTAATTTTAAAAAAAGTCTCTTTTTGTTAAAAATGATCCATACATCAGAAAAGAACAAATCCTAATAATTTTAAAAAGTTTGAGAAAGAAAAATATTTTTGAAATATATCACGAATAAAAAAAAAAATTTGACGATATTTTTTAGGCTAAAATATACATTTGGTCCTTTATGTTTTGTCTAAGTCCTATTTTGGTCCTTTATGTTTTATTTGTCTCAATTTGGTCCTTTACGTTTGGTTTTTGGACCAACGTTGGACTTCTGTGAGAATCTGTTAGTGACACTTAACGGAACTTCTGACGTGGCAATGACATGACATAACGGCGTTAAGTTCCATCCAAGTCATATACTAAATTGATCCTTCATGTTTCATATAGGTCCTAAATTGATCATTTATGTTTCATATAGGTCCTAAATTGGTCCTGCATGTTTTTTTATTAGGGGATCGGGAGAAAACTTGTTTGAGGTGAGGCACATAACTGCTATGGAGTATCGGTTCACTATGAACATGAACAACAAGGAATGTTCATGCAGAAAATGGCAATTAAATGGAATACCTTGCTGCCATGCAATTTCTTGCATGAATAAAGTGAATTTAAGTCTTGAAGATTTCATCCCACCCTACTACAGGAAACAATACTATGAAGTTGTCTATGAGCCAATATTGTATCCTGTAAATGGTTCAAACTTATGGCAGACAACTGATGCTCTAGACATATTGCCTCTACCCATTAAGAAGCAATCGGGAAGACCCAAAAAGAGGAGAAACAAGGAGGCTGGAGAATTGACAAGGGATACAGATCTGATTCCCAAAAAAGGTATGCCACAAAAATGCAAAGCCTGTAGTTGTTCTGGTCATAACAGGCGTACTTGTCCTCTAGCTCCTCCACCTGCACAAGTTGAGACTCAATCTGGAGTAACTGAGCCCACTGAAGCCAGTCAAGGAGGAACCACTGAAGCTGCAGCAGCAAACCACCAATCTGTGCCTAGTCAAGGCTTAGCTGCAGCAGCAATTAACCACCAATCTGCGCCTAGTCAAGGCTTAGCTGCAGCAGCAGGTACCACTCAATCAGCACCAACAACTGGAACAAGCCAAGTTGTCCACCCAAGAAGAGCAACCCTGCAGCCATGAGAGTGAAGCTGACACCAAAAAGAGCAACCCCTGCAGCCATAAGAGTGAAACTGACACCAAGAAGAGCACCAAAAGCACCAACTCCCCAACAAAACTAGGACCTATATGAAACATGAAGGATCTATATGAAACATGAAGGACCAATTTAGTATATGACTTGGATAGAACTTAACGCCGTTATGCCATGTCATTGCCACGTTAGAAATTCCGTTAAGTGACACTAACAGAGTCTCACAGAAGTCCAACCTTGGTCCAAAAACCAAACGTAAAGAATCAAATTCAGACAAATAAAACATAAAGGACCAAAATAGGATTTAGACAAAACATAAAGGACCAAATGTATATTTTAGCCTATTTTTTATTATATGTCATCTCAAAAATAAAATAACGACATTGTAGGTATCCAATGTGTCACGTTAAACTGAACTAACGTTAGAAACTAAAATGAATCAGAAATCACTAAAATATACCATTAAAAAAATAAAGGATTAATGTAAACAAATCTCAAAAAATAAAAATAAAAACTAATGTAACGCTTCACTCCATGATATTAATAAGAAAATAAAAAGATAAGAAAAATATAAAGGTAACGTGAGAGAAAGAGAATATAAATAAATGAGTGTAACTTTAAATACACATATTCATTTTCTTTAACACCATATATATATATATAGGGGGTGAAATGAAATCGGTGTAACTTGCACTAACTCTTATAATGGTTAATAATTATTTGTTGAATTTTTTTTCACAAACCCTCCGTTGAATTGAAACTATTTATCGTATAGATCATGTCTACAAAATTTCACATCATTCCAATATCATTTAATACTCCATCACAATGCTTGTTAATTTCATATATTTTAAAACTATATTTTACATTACTTTTTTAGTATGTTGATAGAGTACTAAATGATTTTGAAATGATATGAAATTTTGTAGACATAATCTATACAATAAGTAGTTTCAATCCTACGGTGGGTTTGGTGAAAAAAATCTTCGACAAATAGTTATTAATCAAGATAAAAATTAGTGTAAATTATATTGGTGTCATTTGGTCCCTCCTAGCCATTCACATATGACATTTAATTCCGTTAATTATTCCCTCACATATGGAAGGTAATTAAGAAAAAAAAATAAAAAATGAAAAGGTAATGCAAGAGAAAGAAAATGTAAAAGTACGTTTGATTTGTATTTGTATTTTATATTTTATATTTAAAAAAAGAAAAACTTAAAATGTTGAAAACAATAATATTAGATTTTAAACATTTTTTATTTTTCTTTTATAAATTTTAAAAACAAAAAAAATAAAAAAAATAAAAAAATGGAAATCCCGTTCAAACAAACCATAAAATAGTGTAACTTTAAATACACACCTTTAATTTCTTTATTACCCCATTATATATAGCATTTAATTTTCTTACCATTCACATATGGCATTTAATTTCCTTATATATCCCCTCACATATGGATGCTAATTGACAAAATATATTTTATAGAATTTATAATTAATTAAAGTTTTGTTTCCAAAGACAATGTACATGTATCCATTAAATAGTTGTAATCTTCAATTAATGCTGATTGTGAATATGTTCCAAATTCATTACTAAAATGTATACATTGGTCTTATATAACACCCTAATTGGTGTAAGAGAAATTCACATCAAACAATTCTTCGAATTTCCTTCTTACTGATTTCTTTCTCTTTGCTTATCATTATCATGGCTAGAGGGAAGATTAAAGTTGCCTACATAGAAGATGACTCAAAGAGGAAGGCAGCATTTTGGAAAAGAAAAAGAGGTTAGAAATTAGTTTTTCATTTCAAATTAGAATAGTACTTTTAGATGTGTTTTATCTCTTATTTAAGTTTATTAAAAAAGAAATTCGAATGTGGTATCAAGATTGTGAAACTATAGAAAAAAAATAAACGTATATTCATGTTTTACTAGAAAAAATTCATCTCAAGTGATTAAAGAGGCCGTGTGAAAGAGACTATGAAAGAATGAGTATGTAGGGTCCACTTTGATATGTGAGACCCACGTACATATTCTTTATCTTTCTCTTCCACTTAACAGGGTGTGTATTCGTTTTACCACGTTCTCTCAATTTTCTTTATGGCTCTTTTTATGTTTTTCAATTAACAGGTTTGATCAAGAAAATTGATGAGTTGAGCACCCTTTGTGGGGTTGATGCATGCACTGTTATCTATGGCGAAAACGCTTCTAAGCCCGATGTTTGGCCAACCACTGAAGGAGTTAAAAGTGTGTTTGCCAAGTTTAAGAGAATGGATGAGCTCAATGAGAGTGAAAGGAACTTTGACCAAAAGGGCTACCTTAAGCAAAGAATTAAGAAAGTTGAAAAACAACTAAAGAAACGTGTGAATAACAATAAGGAGAAAGAGAAAGAGAAAGAGATGACCGACCTCATGTATCAATGCGTGAATGCTGGTAGGGTTCTTGAAACTGTTGACAAGATTGATGATCTTAAGAATCTAACTAAGATTATTGATCAACACCTGAAAGAAATCAATGAGCAGATCAATAATCTGAGTCAAGAGGGGACATCAGCTGGAGAAGAAATACCTATGGCTATTGATCATGTCCAAGATGATGAAGATGAGATGGCAACATCTTAAAATGTTCACTATGTCCAAATTGACTTGACTGCGTTTTTTCATGTTTTGTGTATTATCCTTTTGTCTTAATTCATGGTCTATGTAAGGAATAAAATTAGCAAATAAGCAGTTAAGCACATGTTGAGAGTTTTAAAAGTTATTTTGATAATAAGAACGAGCGGTCCTGCAGCTACTGCCACCAGCAATACAATTTTCATTATTATTTATTTAATTTTTGAAAGACAAATCAGAAATGTTGTTACAAACAAAGATTGATAAACTTGATGAGGCTTCACATACATGAATAAAAAATTGGTGAGTAACAAGAGCAAAACAAAAATAAACAGAAATTAAGAAATTCCTGAAAAGTTAGAAACCATCTATGACAATGAAATCCAATATCAGTATCCAATCCTCTGAGCATGAGCCAAGAGGCAGAGCTGATGGAAATTAATTAGCAGAAGTAGTACAGGAGAAAATAAAAGAAGAGTATTGGGGTTCATTAGATTCGGGAGGGGAAGATATTAGTTTGCATTTTTTTTTCATTTTGTTTCTTGTTTTCAAATAATTTATTTAGAAAAAAACAGAAATTAAATTAAAACAAGAATGTAGAAGAAAAACTAGGAATGATTGGAAAAAAAATTATAGTCATTTTCAATTTTCTTAAACAAAATATTAGAAAATAAAAAACAAAATAAAAAAAAATATGTGGACTTCCTTTGTGGTCCAAGTCCTATCTTATAAGCCTGTATGAAAAATTGTGATAGATTGGTTGCTATCCACTACTTTTTGGTGTGGCTATTCCGTTGATATGAGGTCGTTAGATTAGATCGTTCAAGCCGTTAGATCAGACCCATTTAGGTTCAGCTTATAACCATCAATTTTTTCAAGTAGTTGGAAAGTGAAGCTTGAAATAACAACTCCCTAGTTCAAATACACGTGAATGCAATTTTATTTATAAAAAAACAACCATCACCCTTTTTTTCCTCTGCTCTTGCTGTTTGGTTGTTGTCTGATGTCACTCTTCATATACGTACATTTACCAAAAGAAATGGCATTAAAAAAATAAATAAAAAGAAATGCAAATGTATAAATTTTATACTTTTTTATTTGATAAAAAATTTTAAAGATATTTTTTAAAAAAATTATATAATAATAAAGATATATTACACATAAAATATATTTAATAGTTATTTAAGAAAGTATATTTAATAATTAAACTTCTTAAAAGAACTTTGTAATTAATAATTTAAAATTTTTATCATAAAATATTAATATCATTAAAAATGTTAAATTATTATATAATTATGCTCATAAAAAAATACATATTTAAAAAACCTGTCATTCTATTTTGTTTATTCTTTTATGTTGCACAGTAAATATTGCACCAAAAAATACTCGATAAAATAGGTTTATATTTGTATTTAAACATAATAAGTAGTATTTGGTAACGGTATAGAACATAATTATATACTGTGTTTGGGGACTATGGAATAGAACATGACCATAGGTATTATTTTGTGTTTAGTGCGGATTAAATATAAAAAATATTTTTGTAATACATATAAAATTTTACTTTTTTTTTTTGTAACAATATAAAACTTTACTTTACTTGATATAAAGTATAAAATTAAAAGAAAGATAAAATAGTATATTTTTAAAATTTTTTTTTTAAATTATGAGTATAACTAAATAATAATTTTAAAATATATTAATTTTTGTATTAATATTTATGGAAAAAATAAATTATTAAATATAAACTTCTTTAAAAAAATATAATTATTAAATATAAATTATGTTGAATATATTTTTATTATGTAAATTTTTTAGAAAATATTTGTTAGATGGAAAAAAATAATATACGGTTTAAGAAATTTAAATATATATTATTTTATTAATAAAAGAATAACTCTATGAAAATAATGATAATTTTTCTGTATGTTCTGTTATCTTCCGTTTTACTTTTTTTAATGGAATCAATCTATCCCGTTCATTTGCTTCAATGTTTTGTTCCGTTCCTCTTGACTGATGTACCAAATGAAGAATTGTCCAGTTCTGTTCAAACATGTATAGCAAACGTTACTATATATAATATTCTATTCATTTTAATTGGTACTAACATAAAATAAGACAAATGGTTATATGATTATCAAATTTAATATACAGTGTGTTCTGTTTTATCTTATTTTATTATATTATATATTATTATATTATTTTCCGTTCAACAATCAAATGGTACAAGAAATAACTATTAGAGATATCCTGAGTGCTATGTGCGTAATTGAGAGGTAAATTTGGAATCCAAATACGTTTTTTCGCTTTCTCGTGGGAAAGTGTATCAGAGCTTCCTCGTCCTCAACCTCTAGGCTCCAGTGATAGAATTCATGTATATATGAGGAATTATTATATTTTTACCATATTAATGTTATTTTGTAATGTAATTAATAAAACAAGTCATGTGTACTGAATTATAAAATACTAGATAAATATGTTATTTTATATATCAAAGTATAATTAATTAAGTATTTGGCACAATAATTGTTGTCATTTAATATTTAAAGTAATATTAATCTATTTAAATTAATTTTGTCTACCAAAAAAAATTAAGAGTGAAAAAATGATACCTAAATAGCTAAGTCTAAGACAAAAAATGATAAAATCAAATAAACATAATAAATGATAAAATTAAAATTATTTTTTAAAATGAAAAATGTGCACCACTAGAAGTTGTCCCCCATTTTCTATATTCTAACTCTTAGAAGTTGTCAGTTGTCACCACGCCATCTTCCTCGGCAAAATACATGTGTTAGTTATAAAAAATTAGATGTGCTAATTAGTTCCATTTTGCTCTTCTTTTTTCCTTTTTTTTTTCTTTTTTTTTTTCTATAAATTGGTGCATCGGTCATAGTTATATATAAAAAATGCAACAATATGTTGTGACTAAGCCTTGGTTCCAGAAGTTCGATCTTATGGCAAATGAGGGATATAAAAAAATATGAAAAAAAAAACTTTGAAAACGAGTATTAAATTAAAGATATAATAATTGACATGATATAACTAAAAAAGGAGATAGTAGAAAACAAAAAAGAGATGTTTTTACCAAAAAAGAGATGTAAAGGTAATGTGAGAAAAAGATAATATGAATTAGTGTGACCTGAAGTAAACACACTCACTGCCAGCTTGTTGATGGTAAAAAATAATTAATTTTGAACGTAATTAGAGAATTAATTTTTTTAATTGATTATGATAAAAATCATAAACTATAACAATTATCATAATTATTTTTTTAATTTTCTCTCTTTTACTACATTATTTTGAGAAGCAGCTTGAAAATATAATTATTTTTTGCTTTTGATTATTTTATAAAGCACAAATAAACATATTAGATACTTTTAGAATGATTTTTTTAAGGGTAAAATGCACAAAGTACTTATGAGGTTTTATAAAATAGCACAAAACATCAAACTTAAAATAAATAAGCAGCTCACACCATTTATTTTCTATAACGTGTACTAATAGCAAAGGAATAATCCATTAATTAGAATATTCTTATTAGTAACTATAGTTAAATCTCTCTCCATTAACATGTATCTGTAGTGGTACTACTTGTAGTGGTAATACTTTGTGCATTTTACTTTTTTTAATTAAAAAAATTGTTTTATAAAATAAACAATAAAAAATAGGCTACGCAATTTCTTTAATCCCTTATATATAGCATTTAATTTCCTTAGCCATTCACATATGGCATTTAACTTCCTTACCCCCTAACATATATGCAAGGTAATGGACCAAATATATTTTATAGCATTTATAATTAATTAAAGTTTTTTTCAAAGACAATGTATTTGTATTTATTAAGTAAATGTAATCTCCAATTAATGCTACCTTTGAAACATGTTCCAGATTCATTTCTAAAGTGAATACATATCTCTTATATAACACCTCAATTTGTGTAACAGAAAATCACATCAAACAATATTCTCTAAATTTCCTTCTTGCACATTTCTTTTTCTTTCCTGATCACTATCATGACAAGAAAGAAGGTGAAACTTGCTTATATAGAAGAACGATTGAAGAGGAGGACAACGTATAGGAAAAGGAAAAATGGTTAGAAATTAATTTTTCTTTATTTTTTCCCCAAATTAGCATAGTGCTATGTGTGTTTTATCTCTTATCAGACTTTATTAGAAAAAAAAATCACATATCACATTAGATATCAAATGTGATATCTGAATAGTGAGATTATAGAAAGAAAATAATCACATAACACATGTTTATGTTTTACAAAGAAAAACAATTCATCTCTTCATTAAAGAGATCAAGTGAGAGAGAACATGAGAAAATGAGTGTATGGGTCTACTTTAACATGTGAGACCCATACATCTATTCTTTATTTTTCTCTTTTATTTGAGAGGATGTTAATATGTTTTACCAGTTCTCTTAATTTTTTTATGGTTCTTTTTGTGTTTCTCAATCAACAGGTTTGATAAAAAAAAGTTAATGAATTGAGCACTCTTTGTGGGATTAAAGCATGTGCTATAATCTATAGTGAAAATGCTTCTGAGCCAGAAGTTTGGCCACCTACCGAGGCAGTCGAAAGTGTGCTTGCCAAGTATATGGGAATGGATGAGTTCAACCAGAGCCAAAGGAAGTTTGAGCTATTGGACTACCGTGAGCAAATGAAAATGAAACTCAAAGAAGAATTGAAGAAACGCATAAATGACAATAGGGAGAACGAGATAATCAATCTCATGCATCAATGTTTGTATGCTGGTAGGGTTGTTGAAACTGTTAACAAGGTTGATGATCTTAACGATCTCTCAAGGACTATTGATCAACGCTTGAAACAAATCGATCAGAGGCTCATGCATCTGAACCAAAACCAAGAGGGAACATCAACCGGTGAAGAAGCGCCTATGGATATTGATCATGTGCAAGGTCATGGATCTGAGATTCTAGAATTTGAAAATGTTGATTATGTTCAAAATAGCCCCCGGCCTAACCCAAATCTTCCCTGAAAAAATTAAAATTAAAAATTTGATGGTTACATTTGACATCAATTTTTGCTTACAGAGCTGGACATCTTTTTTTTTGAAAAAATTATATCTTTTGGTCTTTTTATGAATTATATTTTGCAAATCATTAGTCCCTATTATTATAATGTTATTACTAAGATCATGATCGGGTGCCAACTCAGCAAAGGTGGTCGACATCTAAGCAAAATCACACACTATTATAATTATAGGGACTAATTTGTGAATGATTTTACATAAAGGGATTTAAAAAGATTTTTCATGTAAAACACAAGCAAAAAGGAATGTCAAGTATAAGATCAAATTATTAATTTAACTTTTAAAAAATTATTGTGTTCTTGGTTGATTGTGTAGGAGTCGTCCCTCCCGTTTCGAATATTGTCCAATGTTTGCTTTTTGTTTCCTTTATCTTTTGAAGGTGTCTATTCTTAGACACAACATTGATATGTCATAGTTTGGTGTTTTTAGTTGTTTATTTTCAGTTTGCTATAGCATTTAGCTGGTCTTTTAATATATAATGTCGTTCTTCAATGAATAATAAAAAAAAAAACCTATATGGCAGTAAAGCTTGTTAAAAAAAATATGAAATTAAATTTAGAAAAAAGAAAAAGAAGAGAAGAATGTTCTAATATAACTCACCTTGTGCCAATTCTTTTTAGGGTAATTAACAACATACAATTGTTTTGGGGTTGGAGTTTCTCTGGTCACCATGAAATTTTTAGTGGGAGAAAGAAAAATACAATAATGTGACATCCACTTTTAAAATAAATGGGTTTACCAGAATATTGTGTCTTTCTTTTCACTAAATAATTTCAATAACTAAAGTAAATTTCAACTTTATTTTCTTGCTGATAAATGTTAGTAGCATTTTACTAGTATTTTATAATTTCTGATATAAGATATATTATACTCTTATAATTTATTTTCTTATACCATTTTAATACTGTTTATTTTTTCTTAGTCTTTTTATATATTCATTCTCAATCATGATACTTGTTAATTGTTATAGTCCTTATTCCCTCTTTTTTTTTTCTAAAAAAAAAAGAAAGAAAAACTTTTTTCCCTACAACTCTTTACAATGATGTAGAAGGAAAATGCTAAATCATCACACCAAATCAAAAACAACAAAAAATTTATATATATATCCTATACATTAAAGCGTGTTTATAAGTGTTCGAATTGAGAAGCTGATTCTCAAAGTTGCACTTCCTAATTATCCGACTAATATATTAAATACTAATTAATTTATTACTTACTTAAGTCATGTCCAAAAACATTATTACACATAGATTCGTAGATTTTCGTGTAAATTTCATTTGTGTGTTATAGCAGTCCTCTAATTTTTTGGTGATATTATTTTCCGGTCCATGTAACTATCCTCTAATAATGTAAAAATAACATTACTATTCAAAATGTATCATGATAACTACACAGTACACACAATAACAGCAACTAAATTTATTATATTGTTTTGTAAACATTGAATGCTTTTAAGACATTAATATTATCACCATTTAAGTTTAAATCACAAAACATGTCTTTTTAAGAGTAACTTAATTGTATAAAAAATTATCACTCATAAAAAAGGACCAAAATTTCATATTCTAATATCAAAACAGACTAAAGACGAAAAAAAACTGAAAATAATCGGGGGACAATACCACACATTATTGTACACGAGAGACTAAAATTATAATTAAATTTATTTAAAAGAATAATGATGATAAGTTTATTATTTATTAAATAAATGTAAGGTGATGTACGATTAAATTATGTTTAATAAAAGGGGGAGGAGACTATACATAGTGAGTAGTACTGTTGTCATTGTGTTTTTGTATGTTTATCCCCCGAATCCCCACCATAGAATCTCTTCCAAAATAGTACCTCTTAAAAAAAATACATAGATAATAAATAAAGTTTTAGCATATAAAAAGAATGCATAAACTTTTAAAGAAAAAATTAATATTTTTTATTATTATCTTCATTAAAATCGAATTATTTCTTTGTATTATTTAAAAGCCAATTCAATCATTCTATTTTTTTTTGCCTTATTAACCACCCTAATTAATTAAAGATTAAATTAAAAATACATAATAAATGTTTATCCTTTTTGTGATAGGAACTTATAAAATAAAACACCAAAAATTTTTAGGTACTTATATATAAAAATAGAGAAAGAAAATAGTATTAAAATATAAGCAAAATTCAACCATTTTTCTTATATTTAATGTTTTCATTCTTATTTTATTTTTTATTTAATAGTTAGTTTACTTTTAAATTAGAAAAAAAAATTGTCACTTTGCAATAATTGACATAAAAAATATTTAGTAATTAAAGATTATCTTTTGACTAAAAATTAAATAAATTTAACTAACTTTCTTAATATGTATAAGAATGTGTTTGAAATCGTTTTTGGTTCATCATACGTTAGATGATTGTATTTTGCACTTATAAAAGTTTTAAGTTTTCCCTTCAAGAAAGAAAAAAGTTTTTCTTCATTCAATTAAAAATTAAACATTATTTCAAAATCGTTTTTCACAATTAAAAATTATTTTAAAAATAGGTTCTAATGATAAATGATAAATGTATTCAAATAAAAATTGATTTGATTTGACAGAACCGAATTATTTTGATAGTTAATTTTGATAAGTAATTGAAATAGAGTTTAAGTTAATTTTGTTTTTTTAACTTATATATGAGTCCCTCTCCCTTAATTCACATGATCAATAAACACTAATGGTCTCTCAACTGAACTAAGTACACCCACCACCACTGTCTCACTCTCAACCACATGGCTGCTCCTCTCACTTTTTCCTTCTTCCTCATCCTCATCCTCACCACTACTCTCCTCAATCTATTTGCATATGCGCAGACCCCACCCCCAACCTCACCACCCACGCCCTTCAAACCCACTATCACCGTCCTCCTCGCCTCTCTCACCGCAATCTTCTCCCTCACCTTCCTCCTCCTCCTCTACATCAAACACTGCAACGCCAGAGGCAACTCAACTTCTCCACCGCTCCCCTCTTTCTCCGCCAGAAAAAACTCCGGCATTGACCGCTGCGTCGTGGAATCGCTACCAATCTTCCGATTCGGGTCCCTGGTTGGGCAAAAAGAGGGACTCGATTGTGCGGTTTGCCTCGCCAAGTTCGAGGCCGCGGAGCTTCTGCGTCTGTTACCGAAATGCAAGCACGCGTTTCACGTGGAGTGCGTGGATACCTGGCTGGACGCGCATTCCACTTGCCCTCTCTGCCGTTACCGTGTGGATCCGGAAGACATTCTTCTCGTGGAGAATGTGAAGGTGCGAAATCAGCGGGAATGTGTGGACCTGGAAAGAGGAAGAACCTCGTGGTGGCAGAATCAAGAAATTATTGCAGAGTCTAAACGGAGGCATTCGTCGGTTGGGGAAAGGGGGAACGAATCGGAACGGAGGAAAACGGCGTCGTTTAGGATTTCATTGGACAGCGCGACTTGGAGAAAGAAGAACGAGAGCGCTGGGGGGATTGGTTGCTTGGCGCGTGCCAGAAAAGACGGGATGTTGTTAACGGATGAGAGGAAAATCGCGGAAAGAAGGGTAGAACACCGGATAATTGTGTCTCCCTCTCCGGTAATTTCAAACGGTGGTACGGTGCAGTCGTTGCCGCATCAACGGTGGAGCGATGTGCACGCGTCGGACCTGCTTTATCTGACGTCGGAGATGATACTGATGAGGGAGGGGGAGCGGGGGAAATACACGCGCGGAGGAGTGCGAAAGAAGAAGAAGGAGGAGGGTGGTGGTTGTAATGATGATGAGGAGGTAGTTGGGAGGGTAATAAATTCGAGGAGCGTGTCGGAGATCACGGGATTGAGCAGGAACGTTAAGAAGGAAAACAAGAGCAGAGATAAGTGGGAGGATGATGAAGAGGGATTAGTTTCGAGATGGTTGGCTTGGATTTCAAAATCTCACACACAGCATACCGTACGATAGGGAATAGAGTTTCAGATTTTCAATGATCGTGTTGTAAATTACTAGTACTATATCCATTCATTATATTATTATATTATATTAAAGAGAAAATAAGAGAATGGAGAAGGAAGGAAAGGAAGCTCTTCTATTCTGATTTCTGAGACTGAGACTATTCCTCCTCAAAGTACTGTACTATTACTCCTCCTTCATCTCTGGCCTAGCTCTGCTTCCGTTACATCTTTGTAATTTTGTATCTACCATAGCACAATGAGTCACAACAAACGCAACGGAATATAGATTATAGAGTAGTAGATTTTTTTTAAAAAAATGTTAGGGGTACATCTACTGTGCTATTTCTATTGCTTTGAAATATGAGACAATAGAAGAAAGAAAGAATGGGATTATAGAAGGGACGCGTGGGGGGCTAAGTAGAAGGAGAAAGTACAGAAGTGAGGTAAAGAATAATTGTAAATCTTTCTAAATCATTCTTCTACGTGCTTGTTGAAAAATATAATTAATTTTTATTTTTACAACAATAAAAAAATACAGTACGTAACAAAAATAAGTAAAAAAGAAAAAATACTCTATAGCATTATGAAAATAAGTAGAATTTTGATAAAAGAAAGGAAAGCACGTGGGATGAAGGGAGAGACATGAACATGATGCTGGCAGGTGTTGGGGTGCATATATGTATTGGATACAGAGATCCCTTTGTCGTTTCCTTCTTTCAATTCCCACTCTCTCAATTAGTAGTATATTTTCTACGCTCTTTTTATGTGTCTAATCCATCCATTCTCTCGCTCTCTCAACTCACCCCATGGTTTCATACGTACGCTATTATTTTATTTTATTTTTTTTATAGGAAATTAGTTTAACCGAAGATCCAATGTTGTATTCATATATGAATAATGTTATATTTTCATAATAATTTTTTTAATTATCTTTTTAATATCATATAAAGTATGAAATTAAATATATTTTCACTCTTAAAAATATAAAAAATATTAAAAATATTCTTTAATAAATAATTAAAAAAATTTAAAATTATTCTTTCATTTATACATATGCTTACGTGCTTGCTTAAATCTTAGTATATGACTGGAACACGCTATTATTTTATTTTAACAAAGCTTTAGTTTTTCAACGTTCTTAAAAAGACAATAAGTTTTAAAAAGTAGTTCGGTTTGAAATTAAATGAGAAATTCAATCTTCTTTTACAAATATATATTTATATAACAACAGTTTTTTTAATATGTATAATATTGCACATATTAATTAAAAAATTAAAAATAAAAATATTATATAAAAAAATATAATATTTATTATAATAGAGAATTAACATCTATTAAATATTTATATTTTTTTATAAAATATTTATTTTTAATTTTTTAATATATATGCAACATTGCACGTATTAAAAAAATAAAAATATATACAAACAAAAACGAAGAAAGGGTTATTCTGTAGTTGAGAGTAAACTTAAAAAAATAATAATAACGTAAAAAAATAAATAAATACAACTAAGCGTATAGTAGAATTTATTAATAAAAAATTAATTAACTTCTATGTAAATGAATAATGTTAGACTGAGTGTTTGTTTCGTTTTCTTCTGTTTGTTAAAAATAAAAGTATTTTTATTTGGATATCAATAATTATAATTTATTTGATATAAATTTTAATCATGTTTAAGGAATAAAATAATCTATAATTCCTAATAAAAATATTTTTACTTTCTTTCAACCGAAAATGAAACACACACTATATCATCAAAATCATATATGAAAAATTTAGTAATACGTTTGTCAATGTGCATTGGTTTTAGAAATGTGCATTGGTTTTAGAAATTTAATTATGAATCCTGATTTTTTGACACTATTTTTTTTTTACACTCTTCTTATAAAACAATATAAAATAGTAAAAAATAATATTTAATATTTTAAAAATAATGCATCTAATGAGTTGGTCTAGTGGCTAGGGACTAAAGCTTTAAGTAGCAGCTCATCGATTTCACGTCCATGTGGATGCATTTTCGCCTATAAAAAATATTTTACAAAATTGTTAAATACTTAAAATATGATATTTGCTAACTTACACCAACTTGTGTTTTTAGAAGGAAAACATTAGCAAGTTATAATTTGAGGTGCTAACGTAAACCCACTAATTTTTATGAAAGAGTACGTTAGCAAACTATAATTTATTTTTTGAAAAAAAAATACACCCAAAAAGTGTAGGTTACTAACACACTCCTTCTAACAAACAAATGGATGTACGTTACAAAACCCCTTACAATATATATTTTAAAATTTTTTTAATTTAAAAAAATACTTCTAAATTATAAAAAATATTCAAAAGAATATTAGAAAATTAGATCTATCTTAAAATTTTGTTTTTATTATTTTATATTATTTTTAATAGTTTTTTCAATTTAAAAGTATTTTACAATAGTTTTTTATAATTTAAAAGTATTTTTATATTAATGAATATTATTTGTTATTATCTTTATATTATTTTTAATTGTTTTTTTATTTAAAAGTTTTTAAAAATATTTAAATATATTTTTACAATAATTATAAATATTGTGATTTTTTTTATTTTTTCAAATAATTATTTAAACATTGAAGATTATTTTTAAAAATTTTAAATATTTTTTATAATTTAAAATTATTTTCTAAATAATTAAATATATTTTTACAATAATTAATGATATTGTAAATTATTTTTGAGTTTTTAAAATAATATTTAAAATATTGAATATTTTAATTACTTTTTATAATTTAAAAGTATTTCTAAATTTTTTTATAATTTAATACTCCCTCTGGTCCTTTTTATAAGCAACAAAAGGTAACTTTTTTTTTGTCCTTAATATAAGCAACAAAGTACACCTTTTAACTTTATTAAATGCTAAAGAAATATAGACTTCCTAATATACCCTTAGTCAATTAAGTTTATTGATTTTTCTCTTTCCACTAATTCTTCTATTCCCAATGACACTCATAAACTCCATCCATTAATTTGTACATGGGAAGAAAATATATCTATAAGGGCATTTTGGGAAGAAAATTTGTATTCATTATTTAAATGATTAAAAAAAATCATTTATTAAAGTTTATTGGTATGTGTAAAATATGTCTAATGTTGCTTATAAAAAGAACCGGAGGAAGTAGTATTTTTGAAATATTTAATTTTTTTATCGTGTGCACTGGCATGCGAAATACACATGTCCCTGCCATGTGGCAATATTTGATTGGCCTCTTGTTTTTTTATTGCACCCTTTGCTTTTTGGGCGTGCCATGTGACGCAATCCCATTGATTGGCGCCTATTGGCAAGTGCAACTCAATTGGATGATGTCATGTGACACGCAACCCCTTTTTTTTTAAAAAAAAAAGTCGGATTTTAAACCGTAAAAAGAGCAATTTTGATAAATAGTTTTTTGGGAGACCCAATTTGGTAAATAGTTTTTTGGGAAACACAATTTGGTAAATATATTTTTGGGAGACTCAATTTGGTAAATACTTTTTTGAGAGACCCAATTTGGTAAATGCCTTTTTGAGAGACCGAATTTAGTAAATATTTTTTTGGGAAACTCAATTTGGTAAATACATTTTTGGGAGATCGAATTTGGTAAATATTTTTTGAGAAACTCAATTTGGTAAATACTTTTTTGAGAGACCCAATTTGATAAATACCTTTTTGAGAGGCCCAATTTGGTAAATATCAAAAGTATAAAATATTCGATTTCTACTTATTTTGAGAAGCTTTTTTAAGCTGTTTTTTAAAATAATTAATTATAATTGAAATGAGATAAGATTGAAAAAGTTATTATTTTTATTATAAACAAACATTAATAACTTATAATTTTAACCATAATTAAAAAAAATCGACTTATTCACTTGTATTTAGAATCGCTTAGTAATTTTTTTAAATTTAAACAAACTTACCCTAAAAAAGAGATGTAAAGATAATGTGAGAGAAAAAGAATGAAAATTAGTGTAACTTAAAATACACACATTTAATTTCCTTAACATTCACATATGGCATTTAATTTCCTTAGCCCCTCACATATGGAAGGTAATTGATAAATATACATTTTAGAGCATTTATAATTAATTAATTTTCTTTTCAAAGACGATGTACATGTATCCATTAAATAGTTGAGATCTTCAATTAATGATACTAGTGAAATATGTTCCAAATTCATTTCTAAAATGCATATATTTGTCTTATATAACACCTTACTGGTGTAAGAGAAATTCACATTAAATAATATTCTTTGAGTTTCTTTTTTTCTCATTGCTTATCACTGTCATGACTAGAGGAAAGGTAAAACTTACCTACATAGAGGATGACTCAAAGAGGAAGGCAACCTACAAGAAAAGGAAAAATGGTTAGAAATTAGTTTCTCTTTAATTTATTTTATTTGAAATTAGCGTAATACTTTGAGTGTGTTTTATCTAACTTTATTAGAAAAGAAATCAAATATACGAGACTATAGAAAAAATATGGTCATGTTTTATGAGGAAAAAAATCATCTTCAATCACTAAAAAAATCTAGTTAGAGAGAAGAGGAGAGAATTAAAAAGTGTGTGGGGTCCACTTGGACACGTGAGACTCACGCCTATATTCTTTATTTCTCTTTTTCATTGTATCTCTCTAGTGAACTAGTTACTAGAGAGAATTCGAACCCGTCTAATTACGTTCTCTCAATTTTCTCTATGGTTTTTGTTGTTGTTGTTGTGTTTCTCAATCAACAGGTTTGATCAAGAAAATTGATGAACTGAGTACCCTTTGTGGGGTTGAAGCATGTGCTATAATCTATGGTGAAAACGCTTTTGAGCCAAACGTTTGGCCACCTAATGGGGGAGTCGAAAGGGTGCTTAACAAGTTTAACGAAATGGATGAGTTTGAACAAAGTCAAAAGATGTTTGACCAAGAGGGCTACCTTCACCAGAAGATTAAGAAAACCGAAGAACAACTGAGGAAACGTATGAATGACAATAAGGAGAAAGAGATGACAAGTCTCATGCATCAATGCGTGAATACTGGTAGGGTTCCTAAATATATTAACGAGGTTGATGATCTTAGGAATCTTACAAGGATTATTGATCAACACTTGATGCAAATCGATCGAAGGATCAATAATCTGAGCCGAAACCAAGAGGAAACATCTGCAGGAGAAGAAGCACAAATGGATATTGATCGTGTCAAAGGTCATGGAGATGACATATCACCATTTAAAAATGTTTATTCCGTCCAAAATGACCTTTGGCGTAATCCAAATCTTCCGTGAAAAAAGTTAAAATTAAAAATTTGGTGATTATACTTGACACCCAAATCATTCCAGCAGCAAAAGGGGATAAAAAAAGGAAAGAGTTTTCATATAGGGGTGTCAAGTACTGTAACACCAAATTATTAATTTAACTTTTGAAAAATTATGATCTTCTTGATTTTATGATTTAACCGTCCCTGCTTTTTCAACTATTGTCCATCGTTTGGTTTATGTTGCCTTCATCTTTTGAAGTTGTCTATGTTTAGACACAAACATTCATCTGTCATAGTTTGATCTTTTTAGTTGTTTTATTTTCAGTTTGATATAATATATAGCTGGTCTTTTAATAACGTCGTCCTTCATTGTTTTTTTTTTTTTAAAAAAAAACTATTAGTGTGGATTTTTTATAACGGCGTATAAAAATTGAGAACCTAAACCATTAAATTAGAAAATTGAGAAATGGAGAGAATCTGTGATCGCTGTAGGACGTAGACCATTAAACAATAACAATGGTTTGAGAAAAGAAAGGGATAAAACCCAGAAACAGATCGTGAAACGAAAGGAATGGAATTCATTGAAGAGAAAACTGTATTAGAATGAACTCAACGTTGCAGAGATGAGGCAGAGGTTTATATACAAAAGAGAAAGGGACTAAAAAGCAAAACAAAAAAACTTCATAAGTGGGCTTTAGTGAGATAACCCGATAACATAAGAATTGCAGATTAGGCCAAAGCTTAAACTGAAAATAACATAAATAACTATTATGGTTAAGAAGGATTAAAGGGTTTTAATCCAGTAATACCCCCCACAAACTGGACCATGGATGTTGTTCATGCCTAGCTTGGAGACGATACTGTAGAACGAGGTTGCTGGAAGAGGTTTGGTGAGGATGTCAGCGAGTTGGTCGGCAGCTGAAACAGGGAGAAGCTTGATGAGACTCGTAAGGACTTTTGTTCGTGTGATATGGCAATCAAGCTCGATATGTTTGCTTCGCTCGTGGAATAAGTCATTGTGGGCAATGTAAATGGCGGATTCGTTGTCGTAAAAAAGGTTGCAAGGTGTTGTGTTAGGAGTGTTGAAAGCTTTGAGAAGATTGTGAATCCATTGTATCTCGCAAGTAGCTGAGGCAAGTGCACGATATTATGCTTCTGTTGAAGATCTCGAGGGAGTTTGTTGTTTCTTGACACGCCATGAGATAAGTGATGAACCAAGGAACACGCAATAGCTTGCTACTGAACGCTTGGAATCCGAGCAACCTGCCCAGTCGCTATCGCTGTAAGCATGTAACTGGAGACTTGATTCAACATGGAAGAACAAATCTTTGCCAGGACAAGATTTGATGTAACGAAGGATCCTCGTGGCGGCTTGGATGTGTGTGTCAGTAGGGCAATCCAGAAAGGGTGAATGAGGCTATCCGTCGCTGGTTCTTGAATGGTTCCTTCAACAAAGCATTCCTTGTTCTTGGTGAGCAAGGTCATGAGCATGGTGTGAGACCAACTGTAATAATTTGATTAATTGAGAAGAGGAGTAACCAATACCATGGATGGGTTCTCATTCGGGTGAATGTAGAACGGATTTGATGGATCTGCATATCTTTAACCTCATATGCAGCCATGGCGAAGAAGGTAGGAGGCAGCGGAAAAACGAAAGAAAGACCCTTAGAGGGCTCGTGATTGGTACTATGATCTAACCTCTTGTGTGTTTAATTTATATTTCAAAAGCTTTTAAAAGAAATCCAAGTCTCATGCAGGTTATGTTATATTGATCTGCCTTTGGAATCACTGTGTTGATCAATAAATTATTATTATTTTTCCATTGAATTGAATAAATTGATGACAATATCAATGTGAATGTTTAGTTTTGATATCTACATAGTATATGTGAGGGGGTTCTTCAAAACGAATATAATCATACAAAATTCCTTGGAAAGGGCTTGTATTGCTTGTTTGAGTTAGAAACAAGGTATTGTTCCCCTGCACAAGAAGATTGCCTTGTACATCTATGCTGAATAGCCAGTAGAGTCCATGAATTCCATGTCTCGCTATCGTATTCTCCTTTCCGATCACTCCACTCGAAAATAATGGTGGATTTGATTCTGAATTGTTGTTTATCCGAATCTACCATCACAAAATTAAAACAAGAAGAAAATGAGAAAGAAGATACAAACTTATGTACATTGCAGTAAGTATTGCACTGTTTTCTGTTCTGTGAGAATCAAAGTATGAATACAAACTTGGAATTTGTATATATACCTGTAGTTCAGCAGAATGTACAGATGCAAGAGCCACTCTCAATTTGTAGGTTCCACTGCTATTCACATAATCAAGATTGAAATTGATTTGCCATGTGGTTCCTTGGTATGTATTGTTCTCTTTCTTTCTGCATTGCAGCAAAGTAAATTAATTGAGAAAATAATAATAAGAGAGGTAAAGAGACAGGGTTTCAGGAGTTTAGATTGTGTATAAGGTGGTCTCTTACGGTTTAGGCCGCTAGAGGTAATAATATAATGTTAATAGTTCGATTTAACAAATCAAAGTATAATAATATGTTACAGATATTATTTTATTCATGTAATATGAGACGTCAGATGGAGTTGAACCCCAAAGGCTCCAAACTGAAGAGGGACTAGCATGTTATGATGTAAAGCAGAATCCAGAATTTTGTACTTATTGAGCTTTAAGTCAAGTAAGACACTTGAAAGTTCAACTACAAAACAACAAATATGAAAAGAAAAGAAAACTTAAAAAGATGAAGAAGAAGCAAAAAAACAAACCTGGTAACCTGAGCAAAAAACCAATCTTTTCTGTAGTCACTAACACCAACAGTGTAAACTAGGTCTTCATTTGGATACAAATCAGCATATCTTTCCCACAAGCCATATTGCCTATACCTGCAAGTGCAAGATATATATTTATAAGCACATAAAAAATTAACTCCATTTTAACAAATTGTGTTCAATTTGGAAAAAAAGGAACAAACCTTTCTGAATGATTGACATAAAGTTTGTTAATGAACTTGGGATTTGGATCAGGAACAAAGAACTCAGCAGCAGAACGATCAGGAATGCCAATTTCCCACAATGTAAGTCCATCTCTTGGTGGCTCATAAACAAGCTCTCCCACATTAATTTCACAACCTGTATTTCTCACAAATTTAATAAGTGAGTTCAGAATTGAAAAAGACTGTCACTATATAAATTTGAGAATTTCAAAAAGATCTTCATAAAATTTTGATGACCTGAGGTTATGTTAACGATGGTGTCATATTGATAATCACCAATGAATCCAGTGACCCAGGAGGAAAGATTGTAGTTCCCAGGAAGTATGTTAATGATTGAGAAATAGCCTTTTTCATCAGTAATGCTCCAAAATTGATAACCCTGTATGTTAATTATCAAATCAAATAAATAATAAAAAAACGTATCAATAAGTGTATCCATATGAGTTTGAACCGAAAACTTACTACTCAAAGTGATACTCCTCAACCATCCGACCAACTAGTTGAATGCAATTTTGTTCCTTAATTAGTGTGAAATGGAGCAATTATGTAGTATAAAATGTTAGTAGGTACCTTGGATTCATTTTGCCAAGATCCAACTTCTTGTGTGGATGCTAATCCAACATAAGCACCACTAACTGGCACGAATGCATCACTTACGTACCTAGGTTAACATAAAATAAAAATAAAAATACTAAACTTTAAAAATGTTTTTTGTGAACATGGAATGTTAAGGAAGTGATATATAGATACCTACCTGTCTCGAACCAGCAATCTACCTTGAACTTTGCCTCTTTGCTCTGATGACAGGAAGTCCTTCGAAGCTGGAAATGTATAGGGCCACTTTTCAACTTCATTCACCATCTGCAATTTTATTTTTAATTGTTACTTGTTAGTAGAGTAGTAGTTCATATTTCTATGTTTATAATTTATAAATGCTTTTAATCGAACCTGTTGTTTGGCGTCCTCCCAGAGCGTGATGGGGGTTTCACCGTTAGAGTGAGAATTAAGGTATATGAATATTGGGCCATAGACTTTCTTCCAGGCCTCATTGGGCCCAAATTTCATTATCAGATCCTGCCCTGAATAATGCGTGCTATGAAATACCTGAATCAATTCACATGATTTTCCAAATAATTAATTATTTCCTATCATAGGAGTATATTGTTAATTGAACCTAATAAAAACAAAAGACTCACAGAAAGGGAAGTGGGGCCCACATGAGAAGTAAGATATTGCTTGAGAGGCCCAGCAGATCGGAACTCGAAGCTGGGCGTAATTATCCAGAATCCAATGGATTGTGATGGATCCACGCAAATCCAGCCATGAACGCGGTTGTTTCTACTCTCACACGAGTATTGGTATTTGTCATCTACCTGTTTTTTTTTTTTCCATATAAATTAAAACCATAGTATTCTAACCTCTTTGCTGTGATTCTATTCCTGTTTTGGACTCATAATTTTTTTACAAAAATAAAAAAAAATATACGAAATATATTTTAATCTTTTAGCAACTAAAAAGGAAATTTATCTACCAAAAAAACTAAAAAGGAAATTTAATAATTATATTCCTGTTTTGGACTCATAATTTTTTTCCAAAAATAAAAAATAAAAAATACCAAATATATTTTAATCTTTTAGAAACTAAAAAGGAAATTTATCAACCAAAAAAACTAAAAAGGAAATTTAATAATTATTTTTGAAAAACGTTATTATGGAATAATATATTAATTCATACAAAGATAGAATAATATAAATAAAAAAATAAAAGAGATAGAAACAAATAATTAAAAAAAAGAGATTTAAAGATAATGTATGAGAAAAAGAATGAAAATTAATTTCCATAGCATTCACACGAGGCATTTAATTTCCATAGCATTCACATGAGGCATTTAATTTCCTTAGCAGCTCATATATGGAAGGTAATTAACAAAATATCTTTTTATAGAATTTAATTAATGGATTTTCTTTTCAAAGACAATGTATATGTATCAATCAAATAAGATAGAAGGAATTAACACAATTCTTATTGGGAGTCATATCATCTTTTTTAATATATAGATTTATGATTTTTATATATAAAGAGATGGTGAGAATTTCAAAATTAGGTGATCTCAATCCCTCTCATCATCAAATAATTGTAATCTCCAATTAATGCCACTGGTAAAATATGTTCCAAATTCATTTTTAAAATGTATACTTTTTCTTATATAACACCTTAACTAGTGTAAGAAAAATTCACACCAAATAGTATTCTTAGAATTTTTATCTGGCTTATTTTTTTCTCTTTGCTTATCATTATCATGACTAGAGGGAAGGTAAAACTTGCCTACATAGAAGAAGACTCAAGGAGGAGGACAACCTTCAGGAAAAGGAAAAATGGTTAGAAATTAGTCTCTCTTTAAATTTTTTATTTTAAATTAGAATAGTATTTTAACTTTATTAGAAAAAGACATGTTCATATTTTTATCAAGAAAGAAACCATCTCCAGTTATTGAAGAGATCTAATAGAAGAGAATAGAGAAAATGTGTGTGGGGTCCACTTTGACACATGGGACCCACATCTATATTTTTTGTTTCTCTTTCTCACTATACCTCTCCCACCACAGGAGATGATTCGAATCTGTATAATTGCATTTTCTCAGTTTTTTTATTACTTTTTCTTTTGTGTTTCTTAATCAACAGGTTTAATCAAGAAAATTGATGAACTAAGCACCCTTTGCGGGGTTGAAGCATGTGCTATAATCTATGGTGAAAACGCTTCTGAGCCAAACGTTTGGCCACTCGCTGGGGGAGTAGAAAGGGTGCTGGCCAAGTTTAGCGAAATAGATGAGCTCGAACAAGGTCAAAGGATGTTTGATCAACAGGGCTACCTTCACGAGAAGATTAAGAAAGTTGAAGAGCAACTGAGAAAACGTGTGGGTGACAATAAGGAGAAAGAGATGACAAATCTCATGCATAAGTGCGTGAATGTTGGAAGGGTTCATGAAAGTGTTGACAATGTTGATGATCTTAATGATCTCATCAGGATTATTGATCAAAACCTAATGAAAATTGATCGAAGGATCGAGCAACTGAGTCAAAACCAAGAGGAGACGTCTGCAGGAGAAGAAGCACATATGGATATTAATCATGTCAATGGTCATAGAAATGAGATGTCACTATTTAAAAATGTTTATTCCATTCTAAATAGCCCCTGGTCTAACTCAAATCTTCCATAAAAAAGTTAAAATTAAAAATTTGATGGTTATAGTTGACACCCATTTTTGCTACAAGCAGCAACACCTTTTTTTTGTTTCAATAAAATTCTTTTTTTTTCTCATTATGAATTGTAATTTGCAAATTAATCCCTAACATTGTAATAATTATAGGGACTAATTTTGTGAATGATTTTACATAAAAGGATAAAGAAAAGAGTTTTCGCATAAGGATACAAGAAAAAGGGATGTCAAGTATAACACTAAATTATTAATTTAACTTTCGAAAATTTATGATGTTCTTAGTTGTAAGTTTTAAGAGTCCTTCCCTTGACTCATAGTTTTAGCTTAAATGGTCATGTACCAAGTCATAAGGTTTGGGAGTAGGAAGTCTAAGGTTCAAATCTTGACAGTAGAGATTTAGAAGAGAATATGAGAATAGTTTAGTTTAATGAATTTGTGAGTATTTGCTTATAAAAAAAAAAAAAAAGTCTCTTCCCTTTCAAATATTATCCATAGTTGAGTCATAGTTTGGTTTTTGTTTTTTTTTGCCTTCATCTTTTGAAGGTGTGTATGCTTAGACGCAATATTGTACCATGAGTTTGATCTTTTTTAATTGTTATACTTTAAATTTGATATATAGTGCGTTTGATTTAGTGTTGGTAGAATTAATTTTAATTGATTTTAAAGTAACGTGATTTATGTTTAGAGATTTTTTTCTTAAAAGCAAGTTTAGAGTAAAAATACAGTATAAATTTTTCAATCCAACGTGAAAGCAAGTCTTACATTATTTCAGCCCAAATCAATTTTGGCCATCCAAAATCAATTTTAACCTTTTCTCAGTACAAAAACAAACAGTTGATTTATTAATCAAAATCGATTTTGACTTTTCAAAATCAATTCTGTTTTAACTTAACATTTTTCCAAACATGCACATAGCATATAACTTGTCTTTTTATAAGTAATAAGATCGTTCTTCAGTGATTTTTTTTTCTTTTTAAAAAAAAACCTATAATTGTTTTCATTTGACAGTAAAGCTTTTGCTTTTTTTTTTTTTTTTTCATAGAAAAATAGTATAATCTGGAATTGAACCCAACTGAATTATATAACTGAGACATTATACTCATCATTTGACAGTAAAGCTTGTTAAGAAACAGGAAATTAAATTTAGAAAAAGGAAAAGTACAGAAGAAGATACTAATCTCCCTATTTTCAAGCTAACAATCCTTCACGATTGTATTTTGTTATTTGAGGCTGTTTCTATCTGAAGCAAACAAGATATAAAAATAAATACCAAATACATTTTAATCTTTTAGCAACTAAAAATGAAATTTAATAATTATTTCTAAAAAAAGTATATTATAATATAACAATATATGAATTCATAAATAAATAGAATAATATAAAAAAAAGGTTATTCTGTATTTCAAAGTAAACTTAAAAATGTTTCCTTTTTTATCAAAAAAAAAAGTAAACTAAAAAATATTACCAAAAAAAAAGTAAACTTAAAAAAACTGTACCAAAAAAAATATAAAAAAATAATAATAACATAAAAAATTTTAAATACAATGAAGCATATTGTAGAATATACCACCTTCATCAAAAAATTAATTAATTTTATGTAAATGACTAAATAATAAATAAATTAAATTTTTTTATATTTATCATTTAATCATTTTTAAATTTGATTTATTTCATTATGATATTGATAGAGCATTTCCTCATTCATTGATAATGCATTCTACAATACATAATGTTATAAAAAAAACTAGTAAGTTTAGTGATTAAAAATTGTAGATAATGTTAAAATTTCTAAGTTAAGAAAAAAGCCTTTAATGGAGTTTCTTTAATGGAATTTCCTTTTTTATTTTTTTTAAAATAGAAAAACCTTAAACGCAGTGCGTATTTAATGTATTAGCAAATCTGACTAAATATAAAAGCTATTATTAACTGTGTTAAAAGAAATTATTTATACTCATTTAAATTTAGACTTAATTGCACTTTTATCTTCTTAATTTGTGATTTGCTTGATTTTAGTCTTTTAATTTTAATTGCTCGATTTTAGTCTCTGTAATTTTATAATGCTCAATTTTGATCCCAATAATTTTTTTGTCTAGTCCCGCTAACACCATTAGTGACATGACATAATGGTGCTGATATTACAGTATAAATATATTTTAATCTTTTTTCTAATTTCTAATTATCAAAAATTAAAAAAAAACAAATCAACAAATAAAATAAATAAATGTATTATTCATATGTAATACTCGATTTCAGTGGTTTAGTTTTTTTTTTTTTATATTTTTTGGTTATATGTACTACACTGTTTCTGTTTTTATGTTCTGTGTTGATTTATTTTATTTTATTTGTTAATTTGTTTTTTTAATTTGTGATTATTAGGAATTAGAAAAAATATTAAAATATGTTTATATCGTCACATCAGCACCACCATGTCATGTTATTAACGGTGTTAAGGGAACTAGACAAAAAAAAATTATTAAAATCAAAATCAAATATTATAAAATTAGGGAACCAAAATCGAACAATTAAAATTAAAAGAACTAAAATCAAATAAATAACAAATTAAAAAGACTAAAAATATAATTAAACCTTAAATTTAAACTAAACGCTTTAATAATATTCCAAAAACTTTCATACTAAAACATGTGAAAGGATGGTAAACCAAACAAAAAAAGAAAAAGTAAAATGATAAAGTTAGACAAATAATGGACTCTCCAAACAAATTGACTACACAATAAAAAATTTCCACTTTCAAAAAATAAAAAAATTCCACAAGACATTTTTTGTTTGAAACAATATTTATCATATAATAAAAATATAAAATATAATATACACGATTTAATGTATAGTAATATTTTGATTTTTTTTTGGCAAAAAAAGGAATAGGAATATTTTGATTTTAATAAATAATAATAATAAAAAAAATATGAATTAAAAGAAGTATACCTCCCCTTTGAATTCCGGCTCGAGTGGATTGAGAAGCAGAACAGCCTCAGGGTATGCCAGAACTTGTCCTCTTTCCGGTGACCGGTCATCCGGAGAAGGCATAAATCTTTGTCTGTCATCTGCTATTACCAGATAATTGAACCTTTCAAATAAACAAAAAAAATAAAAATCACAAATATCAGAAAAATAAAAATTAAATTCTGCATCTGTTCAATAATAATAATAATAATACTTACTTGTCTTTCCTAAGCTTGAAAGCGATTCTAGTATTGTCAAGATCAAATGCAGGCCATTCCCTCAAATGCTCATAAATTGCATACGTGTAAAACCCAGAGGAACCACTAAGCATTACAAACCTGCACAAAATTTTAATTAACATCATTATTACTCACTTTATTTTATTTTGCTCCCAAAAAAAGAATTAATAGTACTAGTATAGTTTTGGTTTTGGTAGTTGAAGAAGAACCTTTTATCAATATTGAGTGGTGCAAGCTTCCCTTCAAGAGAGAGATTCCACATTCTGGTGAAAGATAGTTCTACTTGTTCTTCATTTTCCACTATCACTGTTAAATTTGTTGCTTCCATTCTGTACATCATTCATTGAAATTAACGTTCTTGGATTGGAAGATTTACAAAATCATAATTTCATACCTGTCAAATCTTCCCTTTCCCTTTTCTCCTTTTTTTGTTCTTTTTTCCCCTCCTTGGTCCCATACAATATCCCAGTACCTAGGCAATAATGTAACTTTCCTAAGATCATAGGAATTCACGATGCTATTTTATGCATGTTAAGTGTTTGTGAATATTCCTACAAGAGAACTTTCTAACACTGTTATTTTTTAAAAAAAAAAAATTGAATTTTTGTTGTACCCTCTGTCATATTCGTCATTAAGAGCTTCGAGCAAATTGTCAAGTCCGTTATATTGAATTCCTGTGACGGTTCCTTCTGGATTTGATATGGTGACCTGGACTATGCCATTATCCATCACCACCTGGCCTCAACAGAGAAAATTACAGACACATTATATGTCAATAAATAAAACAACAACAACATAACTACATAAGCATATAATTTATATAGTTAAATAATAAATAAAATATATAGTTAGAGAAGAAGCCATTGCAGAAGTGAATTACATGTTTATCTTGAATATCCAATCGCACCCCTGAGTATATGACATATTATAAATTAGTCCCTTGAAAATGTAAATCCGGTTCTGGAAAACCTCATATCAGAGAATACTAAAAAATTAAATCAAGTGGGCCAACAACAAAATGTAAATAAAACACCCAAGATAGAACAAATCTTTGTTAATAACAAATAAAATTAAGAAACCTGGATTACCCAGAACCAGGATGAAATGAAGCATCAAGAACAGGAAGAGATTAGTGAATTCCATTTTCCCCTGCTTTGGGTTCTGCAGAGTTTGCTTGATGACAAATGTTACTTTCAGATTCCTCGTCTCTGTGAATTTATCTGCTTATATCCATATGCTGCCTTCACAGAAACGTCATATAAAAAGGTAATTCCACCTTTTGGAGTATGAAATTAAGTTTTTGACCAAGGTTAAAGAAAATATCAATATGGCAATACTGCATCAAGTCCTTTACACTCTTGACCAGAAGGTTTCAAAGTTCATATCTTTTTTATTTGGTAAGGTAAAAGTTTATTCTTTTTGTCAACCTGTGTTAAGAATTATTTAGGTAAATTACACCTATATATTTTGAAACTATACAATTCTTTCTTAAATGATAACGGTATTAATTGTTGTAGGTATTTTTTTTTAAATTGACGATTTTATTCTTTATTAATAAAGAGAACAACTCCTTACCTCATCTCGAACCTTTTTGTCCTGGTGAAACCCTTGCAATCTTGTGCCCCTTCTTCAACCTGCGATCTCTTCAACCTTACCTCTGTTCTTTAAGGCGTGACCTCGCCACCGTTTTTGAAGCTTGCGACCTCGCGATCCTTCTTCAACCCTACGACCTTCAAAACACTTTTTTAACTCTATGACCTTTCCAAACCCTTCTTCGATTTTTTTCATCTTCACCACTTAAGATTTCTAATTTGGGACTACTTCATCTTCAGTTTGTCCAAAAGATATTTTCTAAGTGATCTTTTGACATTTTAGATATGTTTTACAAATTAAATATTTTTTTTTATTTTTAAGCTTCAATCGCTTATTTTTGAAGTGAAAGTCTGAATACTGATTTAATTCAGTGTAACTTTTCAATTAATTATGGGTAAAATTGTCTTTTCATAATTATGAGGTCATGTGCAAATCACTTGTTTGTTAAAAATTTAACTGTTTGTTAACGTGAAGGAGTGACAGTGTAACGTAAACAAACTTCAGAGAAAATCTGTGCTATGTTTAGAAATATGCAGGGACACAGTGTAATACTTTAAAAGTTGAGGAGGAGTTAGTATAATTTACCCTGTGGTTAGTATTATTTATTGTTATTACACGCTTAATTGAATATCCATTCAAAGAAAAATAAAATCTCGTCAATAATTTGTTGATATCTAAACATATAAAAATCATACTAGTATTAGGAGTGATTATTATTTAAGAGAAAGTTTAATGAAATGTATATAATTTGTATGTATAGCTTTGACCAATGACCACCAAACCTAAAATTTAACAACTAATAGTATTTAGTTAGCTAGACTTGGTGTCAAGAGAGGGTGGTGGGGTTTTAGAAGAGAGAGGCAAGTGGTAGTTAGAAAGAAGAGAAGGGAGATGATCTTAATTAATAGAAATTATAAATTATTGATTCATGTATTGTTTATAAAAATAATTTATAGATTTTAATAAGTTATTTTTAGCATATTTTTATAATTTTCATAAAATAACTTATCAAAATAAATTGTTTAAACTTATTCAAATTGATTTCATTATTTAATATATAAATAAATTTATTTTCAATAAAAATTTAATTAAATTGTATTTTGAAACGCACCCTAAAAAATTGATTGTTATTGCTTGGGCGATGAATGAATAAAAGGAATCGCTTAAAGGTTCATTTAAACTATATGCATGTGAAAGAATTCTTGAAGTAGTAATTAAGAATGTTGTTGGAGTAGTTTTCTTCAACAATGGACAAAATGATTGGATTGAATTAGTTACCAATTATTTTTTTTGTTGCTGTACTGTGACTAACTGGCAACTGCTCACGGGTGGCTTCGTGAATCCAAGAAAATAAATTAAAGGAATGTATCTAATAACGTAAATATCACTTAGTAGACAATTGCCCTTTCTAAGGAAATTGATGTGAGAAATTTCCAAATCACGCAGAGTTGTTTCTTTATCACTACATAATGGTTTATTTAAATAAAAGATTACTCTACTACACATACAGGGGCGGATTTAAGGGGGTAAGAAATACAAATTATGAAAAGATAAAATATATTATATTAAATGAAAAGATATACCGATTAATTCGATATCAAGGTTATAAATGTTTCTATTTGTAATTTGATTATCCATAGTATATGAATAGTATCGTTTTAAAATAACATAATTTTTGGAGTAAAATGACTCTTTAATGAATAGATACAAAATATATTTGACAAGTAACTAACGTGCTCTCTTAATTATAAAAGACAAGATGATCACTCAAAACTCTCTTAATTATTCTTTCATTATTTTCTTCAAATATTTTTAATAAGTTTATTTGTCTATATTTTTAATTAGTGCATAAGATAAAGTTAAATTTATCACTTTGTAAAATTATTGTCATGACTTGAGTTTTGGGAGTCTTATACATACTCAAAAACTCTTCATTGTACCAATTTTTTCCTTACAAATTTAACCCAGTCACAACAAAATTTTAATACTGGTGGGGCTAATTAAGCCTGAAAAAGCTTAAGTGTTTATCCACACTTTTCTACTTATGTTTCTTTTTCTTCTTTTCCTTTCTACTCCACAATGATCTGTACCACCATCAAAAAGAAATAACACATACCCCTTTTATTTTGTTTTAATAGAATTTAAGAAAAATTCTTTTGATCAAGCTATTCTATTCTAAATAAAGGGAGCCAGAAATAACAAAAAAAAAACTCCTTTTAATATGCTTTATGTAACAAAAATATATAAAATTAATGTGCTTTATGTAACAAAAAAGAACTATATACTAAAATAGTCTCTGAATTTACATTTTATAGGTCATTTTAGTCCCTCACGAAATCAGTCATTTTGGTCCATGACTTTCACTATCATCGATCATTTTAGTCCCTGATAGCCAGGGACTAAAATGAATGATCGTATAATTAAGGGATTAAAGTGACCTGTAAAATGCAAAGTCAAACGACTAAAGTGACTTATATATCCGCAAAGAATCAGGGACTAGAATGACTTATCCGCACAAAATCAAGAACTAAAATAATTTATTCTCAGTTAAGGACCAAAATAGTACGTAACTAAAAAAAATATAAAATTAATGTGGTTGATTTATATCTTGCCAGTTTACATATCTGGTCATAGGAGGTAAATCCAATTTATTGATGGTAGAAATAATAACCGCAACGCATAATTACGTCGTCAGTGTTCATGCTGTGCAGTCGCATTATAATGAAAGGTATTATTATTAGTGCTTTTTTTCTTATTCAGCAAACCAATATAATAAAAAAGTTTATAATTATTACTAATATTTTTATGGCCTTGTGCTAAACAAACAGTCGTGCACATATAGTTAGCCCTATTGCCTCTTGTGTAATTATTCCTATGAATAATAATTTCAATAATGAAAAAAATGCTGTACAATCATGACTAACAAAACTCAGATATATATATACTTCTACCATGAATGTGCGCATAGTAGTAATGCATGAATCATGATTAGCATTAGTATCTACACTAACAACGAACCCATAATTGAAAAAAAAAAACCAAAACGTTGATATATAGATAATTAAAATTTTAAAGCATGTTGATTTGGGAGCAAATTTTAATTATGGTAAAAAAAACATTTTGTTAAGATAAGTTACGTCCACTTTAATAATTTATTCGTTTTGAAAAAATTAATCTTTTAATTGTCCACTAAAACATATTCTTAATTAGTGCTCAACAAAAACAGCATTGATTAAAAAAATTAAGGTATTATTCCAAGTTACCTCTCCAAGTGACAGGTAAATAATGGATTCTCGACTATATCATGAATTCATGATTATTTAAAACTCGTAGTGCAGATTATTATTGGCTTATTCACTGATGCATGAGCACGACTAGTGAGGGATACAGAAATATTTAGGGGAAATGACTTTTTATTTATTTATCGAAAAGTGAAATTTAAAATCATAATAATGAGAATTATTAAATATGTAGAAAATTTAAAAATAAAAAAAAAAGAAATTTAAAATTGGGGAGAAAAACAACACAAAAATCATTGAGTATAAAAACAATATCTATTGTCATTTGCATTAGATTTTTTATTTTTAAATTTATAATCAAGAGCATAAATTTAATATTTTTTCTTAAAAATAACCAAATAATAAGTTTTTAACAATATTAAAATAATAATATTAATTGTTATAAAAAATTATTAAAAGACAACAATGACAACTTATTGTAAAAATTAAATATTAACTCTTTAAAAAAAAATATTTAAATATTTTTATTTATTAATAATAAAATAATATAATGATTTTTATATGTGTATAAAAACTTTTTAAATAAGAAAAAAAAATTTAGTTGAATAGAAATAGAAGCAATGCTAGAATAATTTAAAAATAGGAAAAAAATAATATTAGAATAGAACAGAGAAATCAATGGAAAAAAAAAGAAGAAAGGAAAAATAATAGAAAAAGAAAGGGAAAATAATAGAAATAGAGGAAGAAAGAGAAAAAAAAAAGGAGAGAAGGAAAGGCGTCCCAAAGAAGAAGGATGGGAAAAAATAGAAGGAAAAAAAAAAGGAAAAACACCCTCAACATTCAAAACCAGAACCTAAGCGCAACAATGATTGTGAACGACCGCTATGTCATGTAAGATAGACAATTAATGTGCAAACTATATTGTATATAAGTGATACAAATTGGGTGGAGGCCTGAGGCCTCCTCGTCTAGAGTTAATAATATGGGTCGGCCCATGTGGGCCACCCGAATAAAACTAGGAAAAAGTCAAGCTCGAGTCTTAAAAAATACAAAAATATATTAGGGCTTTTTGGTCTGGTCCACAAAATCCGCAAAAGAAATGGGCTTAGTTCGTCCCAGTTAAAAATTTATTTATAAATGTATTTTTTACGTACTATATTAAAAAGAAAAAGAATTTTTAATTAGTTTTTTTTAAAAAAATATAATTATAGTTAACTTTTTACTAAATGCACCATTTGTCCTGGTTTACACAAAAAAATTAATACAATTTGATTAAAAAAACCAATAAAAGGCATAATTTTTTTTATTTAAAAAACTATTTTTTTTAAAAAAAAACAAACATAACAGGCCGGCCCGCCAAGCTCGGAGCCCGCATAGAACTGGGCCCGGGCTTGCTGCTTTTCACAAAAAGCATAATCAATTTTTGAGCTCGGTCCGAAAAGCATGTGACCCAAATGGGCCAGGCCGAATAGCCCGTATTGCCACCTCTACCCTCGCCCCGTCTGAATCCGTCCCTCTACATGACCTAGCTAGGTATATACAGCATGTCTGATATTAATTTTTTTCATTTTTAAAAAAATTACTTAAAATCAAAATTTACTCATATTTAACAAAAAAAATTTAAGTGACTCTTTTATGAATATTTTTAATTCTACTTTTTTTAAGGTGGATATTATTTACCAAAAAAAATATTTACTCAGAAAAATAATTAACATTAACTCTTGTATCAAATAGTCCCAAGGGAATAGAGGAAAGACACGAAAAAAAAATTAGCTTTTTTCTCTTTTAAAATACATGAACCTGAAAGCTTTTCAAATATAACTTTGTTCATAGTTTTTATTTATTTATTATTATTATTAATTAGAATTTTAATCCTCCATATATGTGTATTGTGAGTTCAATCTCTTTCTTATTTTCAATTAATCCTTTATCTTTTTCCATATAATTTTGATCATCCTCTCGGTATTTTCTCCAAATTCTAATAATGGAATAATGGATGATACTTGTGAATAATTGCAGCTGCGGTTACCAACTTTTCATCTCGAATCCATGTTACCTATAAAAAATTGTAGTTGTGATTTTTGGGAATGACGTTACCCACACAGATAAAACACAAAAGAAAATAGGATTCCAATAAAAAAAAACACAAGAAAATGGTCAGTTTTTAATTTTGTTTACTCTGCGTTAAATTAGTTATTTGTTGAACTCATGTTTAATAAAATTAATCTGTCACTATAAACATGTAACTTTTATACTAACGAATAAATATATAATTATAACTAATAAATATATGAGTATATAAATAATCAATATATATTATTAATTTATAAATCGTTAATAAAAGTTTTTAATAATTATATTAATGAATAAATCTGTTAAACAAAGTATATATAACTTTTTTTAAAAAAGAAAACAACGATTATTAATCTAAGTAAAAATAATCATAAATGGGAGTTTATTTCTCAGGGAACGAGATTAGTCTGGTTTTAAAAGTGAGAAAATTCGTGGTTATACAAAAAAAATGATAGTTTATTTATACTGAAAAATATCACGTTAACAATTAAATGAAAAAAAATAAATTTAGTTAGTTAGAATAAGTCTCATCATAATTCAAATCCTTAATATGTATATCTCTCCGTAATAAGCGGCCCTTACAATGGATGACATGTAACAAAAATTGCTAACAAAATACAAGCCATTTTAATGGCCAACACTAATTTTGTAGTATTTACGCACATTCTAGTCATGTTTTTAATAATTGAAATAAATTAAAATTATAATAAAAAATAAAAATTAAATTTTTTAGTTAGAATAAATCTCACCATAATTCAAATCCTCAATATGTATACCTCACTGTAGTAAATGATGACATGTAACAAGAGTTGCCAATATAAAGTACAAGGCATTATAACGGTGCCTTGCACTTCTAGAGACGGTTAAACATTTTAGCCACAGAATCACTTAACTAACATTTACGGTTGAACCAATCGATCCACTCTTTGTTGGTGGGAGTGCGTTTTGAATTGGGTCAATCCAATAATCTAACTAATTAGAACCAATTTAAATATTATTTTGATCCAATAAAATCGAAGTGGTTTGGTTTGGATCTTGGATTTGTATTTCCAAATTCAATTCAATCCGAACTAAACCGATCAAAATTTAAAACTACATTTCATATATATAAAATTTATATGTAAATCTGAGACTTAATAATGAATATACCAAAACCTAAAACTAAAAGTCTCAAACCTAATTTCAACACATGTGTCTCAACTGAGTCTTTGGTATATAGTGATATGTAGCTATTGTTGTTAGTTATTACCTTATTCATATATTTGAAATGATTTGGGACTTATGTGAAATTATGACCTGATGGGTATATGCTTATCAGCGTATGTAGCCTAGCATATTATTGGATAGTGGCAGTGACATATTTTGAGAACTATTGTTGATTTGTTTGTTTTTAATTTTTTTTATTTAGGGTGACATTTGACTTATGAGTTTATGTTATGAAAAATTATAAGTTAGATTTCTATGTTTGAATTTATGATATTTATAATTATTTTTGTTTATTTTGTTATATTTGTATAGATGAATCACTAAAAAATAATAGATAAGTTATTTCATAACTTATAATTTCATAACTTATAAGTAGTATAATTTTTTAAGAATTTTCAAAATATCTTTATAATTTTTATTTCTTATTTATCAACCCGAGACCCAAACCAAACATGGTTGGGTTGGTTTAGATTAAAAGTTTTTTATTTTTTTATCAGCTAAACATACCCATTGACTTGCAGTTGGGACATCTATACGAGGTGGTCTTACCTTTTGTTACGAGTGAAAAGTTGTGATGAGATCAGTGAAATGCATTCTTAAAGGGTAATTTGGATGGAATGTAATAGGAAAATAGTGAAACCTACACACCGTGTCTTATACTAGAGACTATAGAAGAGTTCGATTTTTACTAAGATCCAAATCCAATGACACATACAAGTCCATCGTTGCTAAGCTCAATGGTATCCGAGTATCGCCATTTTGCACCTTAAAGGGTCTGAAGGTTGATATCCCAATTTTTTTTAGTTCATACTTGCTTCCTTCCTTCTTCATTTGAACATATATATATATATATTTGTGGTTACTTAAACGAGAAAATCGACCACTTATGTGAGGGAAACTTGTTTATCAATTGGAGAGAGTGATAGTCTCACTCTCACACAGGCAACAACCCAACAATCAAAGTTGTCATAAAGAGGAGCATTACACTTATACAGCGACCAAGATAACCGGAGACTCTATTGCCACTCATTTTTTATTATTTTAATAATATTTATACATTCATATTATAATTTTATTGGTTGAAAAAATAATTTTTAAATTAAAAAATATTAATAAGAGAGTTGCAATAGAAAAAATGGAATCTCATTTATGCCAAAATTTTTAGGATAAGCGCCAGCTACGCAGTGCGAATGAAATTAGTCTCATCCTAAAATGGAAAAACTCGTAATTATACCAAAAAAAATAAAAAAAATGGAGTGTCAATAGACCCACTCGAAGATAAAATTAGGTTTTATTTATTTTTATAATTCTTAAAATTGATTTTAGTATATTTAAATTTCTAATTTAATGTCCCAACACATATAGCTCACTGGGCACGGGTTCGATCCCCGGCTTTAATACTTTTACATGAACCATATTTTCGGCCAGTTTGTTGAATCGCCTCAGTTTTTGTAAATTTCTTGGTTGGAATAATTAAATGGATGTTTCAATAAAACAGAAAAAAATCTTCCCTGAATTTTTTTATTGAAGTTTAACTAAATAACTGGTGGAGCTTCCAAACGAATATAATCATACATAATGCCCTGAAAAGGACTATTGCCTCTTGCCTGTGTCAAAAATATGGTATTATCTCCTTCAACAAGTTGAGTTCCTGCTATGTCCACATTGTAAAGCCAATAAAGTCCATGAATTCCATGCCTTGCTATTGAGTTATCTCTTCCTATCAATCCACTTGAAAATAAAGCACGTTTTGCCTTTGGATCATTCACTCTTACCTTAAAAATTATAAACACCATAACAGGTTAACATATAATTTAACATTACCCTTAATCAAATTTATTAAGAAATAATGTACCTGAAGTTCAGAAAATGTTGCTGATGCCAAAGCCACCCGGAGTTTGTAGATGCTGCTTTTGTTCACATTTTCAAGCTTAAACTTTATTTGCCATGTGGTTCCTTGATATGTATTGTCACTATTCTTCCTGAAATTAAAATCAACAATGTCTTGTTTGTCTAAACCTTGCCACAAGTAGTAAAGGACAAAACTCAGGTGCATTTCCTTGAATGTTTATGGTGCTGTTACACAATCCAAATTCGAATTTCACCTTAGTAATCTGCACCGACCTTAAATTCTGATCATTACGCAGCTTATCAAGGTAAAACCCTAAATTTGACTGGAGAATGTAATCAAAAGAACCTAAGGAATTTCACCTAGAGAAAACCATTTTATGATATATACTATTGCAACCTGGTAACTTGAGCAAAGAACCAATCTTTGGTGTAATCACTAACACCAACTATGTAGATCAAGTCTTTGTCAGGGTATAGTTCTGCATATCTCTCCCATAACCCATATTGTCTAAACCTGCAAAATTATAATCCACAATCTTAATTACAAAAGTAGTTTCAGACAATTTTCAAGCTTTTACTGCATTTACCTGGGATATTATAATTATTATTAATCTGGTCCAATGGAGTCAATATTTGGATTTTGAAAATTTGCTCAAAATATAATGAGTAAATGAATCTTGCTCTGTCCCTTCTAAACTGAAAATTTCATAATAGTCCAAGATTAACATAGTGTTTGTTAACTAACTAACTTGTCAGGATGATTGACATAGAGTTTGTTGACATATTTAGGATTTGGATCAGGAACATAGAACTCGGCGGCAGAGCGATCAGGAATGCCAATTTCCCACAATGTTGGACCATCTCTTGGAGGTTCATATACAAGATCACCCATGTCAATATCACAACCTGTTTTCACAGAAATTGTCAATACAAAAACTGTAACTTGAAATGATGAGAAAATAATAAAATTTGGTTGATGAATACCTTCTGTTATGCTCATAACTACATCATATTTATAGTCACCAATAAAACCAGGCACCCATGCATAAACATTATAGTCGCCGGCGCGTATGTTGGTAACAGAGAAATAGCCATCATCGTCTGCTTTAGTCCAGAACTGATAATTCTGACAGAAAAAAAAAAAAAAAAGAAGAAAAAGTTTCTTATACTTACAAGGTCATGAAATGGGTATAACTGAAAATGAGTATGATAATAAAAACATGCACACTCAAGACAACAATTTTTGTTTATCTGTTTTGAAAGTCACCTTGCATTCTCTTTGCCAAGATCCTACATCCCCCGGTGGAGCCAAACCAACATAGGCACCTTTTGCTGGTATATAGTCATCATTTATATATCTATATTTCAATTCATAAACCATAATGGAGTTAGTTCAAAAAGAAAAAAAAACTGCATTTTCCATCAATGAGCATTAAAGTGCTAAAATAGAAGAAAATCTTTTGGAATTGCACTTATATTGCTGCAATTAGTCAATTTGAGGAACACATTATAAAACACATTTAATTTATCAGAGGCAATCATTACTCTCAAATAATGAATTTGATAAGGACACACACCTCTCTTTAATCAATAGTCTGCCACTAACATTACCACGTTCGTCCCACTTAGGAAAATCCTCTGATTCAGGAAAACTGTAGGGCCAGCTTTGAACTTCCACCAACATCTGTAAGCTTAAGTTGAGTTTGGTATGAGCTTGTGTCACTACATTAACTATATATGTTACAAAATCTTGCTATATAATATTAATAAATATAGATAGATAAATAGATAAAGGAATATTAATAAAAGTAACCTGTAGTTTGGCGTCTTCCCATAGGTTATGGAAGTCAGCTCCTCCATCATATGCAGAGTTCAAATATATGAAAACAGGACCAAAAACTTTCTTCCATGCTTCACCAGCTTTGAACTTAGGCACCAGATCCTCTCCACTATAATGAGCACTCAGAAACACCTGATTAATTAACATGTTTTGGATCAAGGCGTCTATATATTATGTTACTAGGTTTGACAACTGATGTCATCTTATCTCCAAACATAATATTATTCATTTATATATGCATTTGAAATTATGCGGTATATGATATGATTAGGCACTCACAGCAAGTGTGGTAGGTCCCACGTGGGAAGTCAAATTTTGTTTGAGGGGTCCACCAGATCGGAACTCATTAGTAGGTGTAATTAACCAGAATCCAACGGCAGGATCCATGCAGATCCATCCATGAACTTGGCTATCTTTGTTGTCGCATGAATATTGATACTTGTCATCCACCTGGACATAACATAAAGTATTCATCAACCAATTTCATTATTAGGAAATATGTTGATAATTATTCCTAAAAAAAGTAAATTTAATTTAGTCAATCAAATAGCATAAATAAAATAATAACATACCTCTCCTTTAAGTTCAGGTTCAACAGGATTGACAAGTAGAACAGCCTCAGGGTAAGCAAGGGCTTGTCCCTTTGGTGGTGTTCGATCATCTGGAAGAGGCATGTTTCTCTGTCTGTTATCTGCCATTGCCATATAATGAAACCTGTCCCCATATAATTACCACTTCCATTAATTAATTAACTAATTAATTTTCAATTAAAATATGTGCACAAAACATGCATAAATTACTTGTCTTTTCTAAGCTTGAAAGCTATTCTTGTTTCGTCAAGATTGAAAGCAGGCCATCCCTCCAAGTGCTCATAAATTGCATACGAGTAGAATCCGGAACAACCACGAAGCATTATGAACCTAATAAATGTGATATATTAATCACACAAATTTGAAGCTAGTTAGTTAGAATTTAGTTGCATTTTATTAATTACCACCATCTTAACAATGTAATTAATCATTGGTGCACTTAATGACCTTTTGTCAATATTTAAAGGAACCAACTTGCCCTCAAGGGAGGTGTCCCACGTCCTGGAGAAGGATAGCTCAACTTGGTCCTCATTTTCCACTATAACTTTGAATGTAGTTCCTTTTATGCTGCAATGTCTCACAATATTAACATGTGACTTTCTTCAAAATACATGGTTAGAGGATAAAAGAAAATTTGATTCCGAGAAAGTAATGATATATTCACCTTTATTTAAATTAAAAGTGAGTTAAAAATACTAAACATTTAACTAGCTTTAATTCAAATATAAGGTGAAGAATATTTTTACTTTCTCACTTTACATACTCGCTCACTTGAATTGAGTTATAACTAACGACATAACTCAAGGTGAAATCTTGACCTCAAATTGTCATACTAATAAGACAAAAGAAAAATACATAAATAAAAGACATGTATTCATACACATCAAATGTCCCACTGGTTCCTGAGCTAGTTGGTGAGCTCCAAACAAGGTCCCAATACCTATATCAATTTGCAAACAAATTATGTTCCTTAACTTAGCTTGTTTGTAGATAAAAAAAAAAACAAAAAAACAGAAAAACAACTAAGACATTGTAAAGTAGTATATATACCCTCTATTAGATTCTTCATTCAAAATTTCAAGCAAGTTATCAATGTCATTGTACTCTATTCCGGTGACAATTCCCTCAGGATTTGATAACGTGACTTTTAGTATGCCATTCTCCATCACCACCTGCACATCAAGTTTTACTTCAAACCTCAATGAATCTGAATTGCTGATTTTTTAAAAACAGCAGACTCGTGTCTAAACAAGAATTTCATATAATTAACATCTACTTCTGACTACTATGAAAATTAAGGAGGAAGAAAAAATCATTCTAAACATAAGATTTTAAATACATGATGATCTTGAATACTAAGTTGAACCCCCAGTGGCGGCATGGTGGTACTAGCAGTGAAACAGAGAAGTGCACGATGAATATCGTTTAGCAGATTCAGAGTAGTTTAAGAATGTCTGAAAATTGATGTTATGATGCGAAGAAAGAATGGTATTTATATGGTGCACTAATGGCTGGTTTTTAGCACAGCGTTTGGGAGAAAACAGTTTGTGCTTATATCCTAGCAAATCTGCCAATAGAAATGGAATAGTCTCAGGATTATAATGAATTGGTTTAGTTTCCTTGAAATGGAGAGAAAGCATTCTTTAATTCTCTTTACTTAGTCGCCACAGTTGTTTGGTGTATGTATATGTGGTATTAGATAAAGGCGTGTGAGTGAAGAAGCAGTCAATCACGTTATTGAAAGATAAAAAAAACTGACTTTATTTCTTGTTTTGGTTTCTTTTATTTCTTATTAGCTGCTTGGGAATTCTGAACCACAACCTCGCTTTGCTATGCAGTTCTGAGTAAGTTACAACTTGATATTTTTTTTACGAGCATCCCATATCCCATACTTCTTCTTTAAACATGAAAACTTAATTTAAAAGTCAAATGCATATATTGTAATAATTTCAAATTAGAGTGGATTTTTCAGTCAAATACAGGGGATTTAGATGCGTCCACGAGACAGATTACAATACTATACATAGTTCAACACGTTGTTCTTAAAACATGCGAATGTTGTTTCATATGTAAGGTACATATAAACGAAACTTCACCCTTAACTTTACATTTCACTAGGCTTGATAAGGTTGAGAAGGTCAATTGACATTAACAGATGTTAAAAAGTCTCTATATATTCCATTCATATAGTCAAATACAACTGGGTAATATCATTAGCATCTGGACTGCTCCGGAAGTGGCACCTGGTATCAAAGAAAGTCTAATATTCAGCCTATGTTTCTTTAGAATTTAAGTGTTATTTTGGTTTCTTTTTAATAATCATTTACTTTATTCTTTTCTCTGCTGAGGCTCAGGTCCCAGGGTGAACTCACATTATTCAAAACGGTGTTTGCAAAACCAATAATCATTCTGCCTGTTTCATGAATGGTAGGTAAACGGATCTAACATAAACAACAAACATCAACATAAATTTATCACGTGCAAGGGAATTTCAGAACATTTGTACATATCAAACAAACTCCAAAACACACACAACAAAAACAAAAAATCAATAAGAAGGCCACAATAAATTACAGAAAGAAAAAATAATAATAATACGTACACAATGCATTAATATTATGTAGGTGGGCCTTCCAATCGAATATAATCATACATGATACCCTGGAAACAATTGTTGCATCTTGGTTGCGTGAAATATATGGTATTAGTGCCATCAACAAGAAGAGAACCTGGTATATCCACATTGTACAGCCAATAGATTCCACTAATTCCATGTCTTGCAATAGAGTTGTCCCTTCCTATTAATCCACTTGTAAATAGGGGTCGCCTTGAATTCGGATCATTTATTCGAATCTTCATAGAAAATTCATCGAGACAATGCATAATGTCAGAGGAAATTTTAAAAGGTAAAGTACTAACATGTTAAATGCAGCGTGGCCGTATGTGTGAGAGATTAGAAAAGGCAAGGGAGTTTACCTGCAATTCAGCTAATGTTGCTGATGCAATTGCGACTCTCAGTTTGTATGTACTTCCCTGAACCACTCCACTGACTTCAAACTTGATTTGCCAAGTTGTTCCTTGATGAGTGTTATCCTCCCTTTTTCTGCAGTTATACAAGGTTGAAAAGTTAGTATGTATTGCATAACTCGGAAGAAATCAAACAATTATAGATGAACTAGGCACTATAATCTTGCCATGTTGTACGAATAACCAATATCCTAAGAATCCAACCTGGGAATCTGAGCAAAAAACCAATCTTTCCTATAGTCGCTAACACCAACAGTATAAACCAAATCTGCATCAGGATACAATTCTGTATACCTATCCCACAATCCATATTGCCTGAACCTACAAGTTGAGAGAAAAAAGTAAGATATAACAACAGATCAACTGACATCTCAAGAAAGCATCTTCCTCACATGTAATTAGATAAAATGTAAAGTTGGATGGTAAGTTCAGTATTTTTATCATTTCATGTTATAATATGTAAGAAAGAATCAAAATCAAGCAAAGTCCTTTTCAGCAATACTTGGACAAACATAATGCATAACCGAGCTAACCTGTCTGGATGGTTGATAAAAAGCTTATTAATATATTGTGGATTGGGATCAGGAACATAAAATTCCGCAGCAGATCTATCAGGAATACCAATTTCCCACAGTGTGGGACCATCCCTTAGAGGCTCATATACAAGTTCACCTAATTCAATATATGCACCTGCATTGCAAGTTTAGTAAGAATAATTATAATGCAAGATGGAAAATGATTACAACTTTGATCAATCAAAGGAACCTGAGGTTATCTTCATTAAATCACCAAATCTGTAGTCCCCAACAAAACCAGGTACCCAAGCAAAAAGGTTATAGTCACCCGGACAAACATTTCTAATTGTAAAAAATCCATTCTCATCTGCTCTGGTCCAGAATTGATAGTCCTGGCAGGAGTAAGAGTTAAATGATTTTCCGAAAAGAGTTTTCCGGAAACCCACAATAACATTCTTGTAATTACACTGATTCACATAATTATGTTTTCAAAAGGAATGGAAAACAGTTTTATGTCTCACATGGTTTGCGATATCATCATCATTTGTTAACAAGTGAGATTAGTGCATTGTCAACATCAAGCCTTCAACTATTAATTAACAGTTTCAAAGAAAAAGTACAGAATCTATTCTCATGGATTAGCGAAAAAGGAAAGTTCAATAGTCCCCATCCTCACCTCAGATGTACAAGGAAAAAAAGACAGCACAAAAGTACGAAATTACCCTCCATGCAACTAAAATACTAGGTTTCACTAAGTCAGGGAAGAACACCTTGCATTCTCTTTGCCATGACCCTGCATCTCCTGGTGGGGCTAGTCCAACAAAAGCACCAATTGCTGGTACTAAGTCTGTGCAGATGTACCTAGACATAATAATTAGAATAGTTCACTCAAATTCATCGATACAAGAAAAAAAGAACAACCACAATCTCATTGTTTCTCAGCAACTAGTTCAAGTTATTAATTTTTTTTAAGATACACATCCAAATCCAATCATGCGTATCCGGAAAAAAAAAAATCCAATCATGCATAATTAAAACCTTGAAAAGAAACTAGGAATATCCTGCATACCTACCTGTCTAAGACAAGTAATCTGCCACTGACATTCCCCCGTTGATCTGATTTTAAAAAATCCTCTGAAGCTGGGAAAGAATATGGCCAACTTTGAACTTCAGTCATCGTCTGAGTATCAATTCAAAAGGAATTTTTATCTTAGAATTTCTGCATCCAACTGTACTATACCATATACTTCCTAACAACAAAATTACAAGAGACACATTGAGAAAACCTGTATTTTTGCATCCTCCCATAGCCAAAGTGGGTCGGTATCATTTGATCCAGAATTAAGATAAATATATACAGGACCAAAAACTTTCTTCCATGGTTCACCACCTCTAAATCTGGGCACCAAATCTTGCCCCGCATAATGACCACTAAGAAATATCTGATGAAACCAATTTAATAAACATCTTATGAATAATCAGATCAAACAATCTCAACTGGTAGAAACAAAGTATGATAGCCATGCGGGGAAATTGTCATCAAGGTATGAATTCATTCACTTACTGCAAGTGTGGTGGGGCCCACATGTGAGGTCAAATTCTGCTTGTGGGGTCCACCAGAACGAAACTCATCACTAGGTGTGATCTGCCAGAATCCCACTTGTGGACTAAAAGATATCCACCCATGGACTCGATTATCTTTGTTTTCACATGAATATTGATACTTGTCATCTACCTGTGAATTAGAATCAAATAAAAACACTGGAAACCTTCATGCAACCTCACTCTTCTTCGACTAGCCACATGAAAAATTAGTGGCGACTCGTCGACCGGCTACTACTATGATATTATAAAAGTTAGATTCAACCCCCCCCCTCCCGGCATTTTGGCATCTGGTTTGATTCTGTTGAAACTAAAAAATCCTAACTTTTAACTTATGAAAGTTAAAAAAAAAAAATTAGTTAAAGATTTCTTTCTTCTCCTAAAAACAATGCTCTCCTTGTCAAAGGTTAGGAGTAGTTTGATGTGTAAACCTGCTGGTAACGGATTATAACACGAATACGCACTTTCTTTGTTGTCATAGCCAAAAAAGACACAGAGATAACAAATATGTTACTGAAAGTACAAGAGCACAAAGCGATACTCCCCAAAACACACGGCGCAAACAAAATTTAACCATAATTTAAAATAATATTTAATGATGTAAGTATGGACAGACTGTAAAATTATGTGCCATATGGGTGAGAATAAATTTGGTGCTCGACTTTTGGCGAACCATCAAAAGAAGTAAAGTAACAAATTTTGTCTTCAATTAGCCAAACAACCTACTAACACCCAAACGATGTTTAACACGGCAGAATTAAGTATTTTCTTCAAAAGCATTTTCAAATATAAAACAAGCATGCCTACATGTATATAAGACCTAAAATAGTCAACTATGGTAGTATCCGATTAGAAGTTTTGACAGGACAAAAGCCATTCCAGGAGAAATATTTGCAAAAGGTACCTCTCCTTTCAGTTGTGGATCCTTGGGGTTGACTAGCAGGACGGCTTCTTGGTAGGCCAGGGGTTGGCATCTTCCTGGTAACCGATCCTCTGGATAGGGCATAATCCGTTGCCTATTGTCTGCCATAGCCATGTATTGAAACCTATATACTTGATTGTCAAACTGGATGAATAACTAAAAATAAAAAAGGATTGCCAGTTGACTGCTATGTCCATGTCCATTAACATGTCTTACCAAGGTCTAGAAAGTGAAGGCTTATCCTACTTTGGTCCCTAGAGTTGTGAAATAAAAAGTGATATTTGGAATTGTAAAATCATACATAAATGCTGGAAAATTAATTAGCAACTATTATTTTCACCAATAAAAGCTTTATAGAATGTTGTTAAATATAAAAACATGGAAAATAAGTTAAAAAAGAATGAGAAACATAATAAGAGGCATCAAACTATCATTTAATTTACTTGTCTTTTCTAAGCTTGAAAGTGATCCTCGTTTCGCTAAGATCAAAATCTGGCCATCCATTTAAGTGCTCATAAATCCCATAAGAGTAGAAGCCTGATGAACCACGGAGCATTACAAATCTGAAATTGAAAATTAACCATTTTAATCCTGCAGGTACCGTTTCAAAATGGTCATGATACTACGAATTTCAAAAAGGACCTTTTGTCAATATTTAAGGGAACAAACTTTCCCTCAAGAGAAGGATCCCACATTCTTGAAAATGAAAGCTCCACCTGTTCCTCATTTTGAACTACAACTTTAAAAGATGTTCCATGAATCCTGGACAATAAATTCTTGAGTTTACACTTGATTTAAATATTATCCTTAGAGAAACAATGGAGCTGATTAGATTGCCTATAGAACATGTAAACAAAATAGAGGGACTCGAAAATCAGTTTATATATCTCCTCAAGTGTGACAGAAAAACCACACCCGATTCATTATTGAACTTAATCAGTTAATCCATTTAAATATATCTTTATTTAGAATTTGATTTATTGGAATAGTATATATTAAAAAAAAAACATCTTGAAAAGAAAGTAGCACTGCCATACACATCAAACATTCCTTTGCTTCCTGGCGCACTCCAAACAAGGTCCCAGTACCTAAACATTCAATTGAAATACAAATATCAGTTCAAGCTTCAAAAACTGAGATCTCCTCACAATCAGAAAGAATTTTTCTTCATTAATGATAAGATGAGAATATGCCTTTTTTCACAAGGCAAATCAAATTTGATTTGTCAATCCAATTCATTCACCATGTCTACTGTTTACTTTGGCTTTTGTGACAAAAAAATAAATAATAAAACTTAATTTGAATTCACTACTACCTATCAGCTTGAGTTCTTGACTACTTCCCAGTTATTTAAAGAGTAAATTTTCAAGAGACTGGTTACTCTATCCAGTTCACCCAGAAAAAAACAATCGTGTTTCTGTGTGTGAGGATACAATTATGCATAGCTAGGATAGGACCAGATACCCTCTATTAGACTCCTTGTTGAGAACTTCAAGCAAATTGTCAACACCATTATATCGTATCCCAGTGACAATTCCACCTGGATTTGATAACGTAACCTGGAGTATGCCATTATCCATCACCACCTGGGCATGCCAAGAAGTTGAAATAAGTACACGAGGCAAAAACACAACCGACGAAGTGTCACCAACGCAAGATTTTTGTTTTAAGGTTATATTCGACGATGAAATTCAGGTTTCTGTAGTGTCTATCCTACACTTGAATACAACAATTTAATTTTGATGATGAGGTCTTGGTATTTTCCATATAATCAAATATAGCAAGTCTTTTCACGTTTTTGTAATTGAAGCAAAGACACCGAATGTGGAATATGGAATATGGAATAACGAAAGAGAAAATAAGAGGAACAAGTAGAGAAATTGCAGAATTAAACTTACATAGTGATCTTGGATGTGCAACCGTACCCCTGGAGCGGACATGGTGAATCTTCGAACAGAAGGAATCTCAGTCAGGGTTAAGAATTCCAGTAAAGTTTAAGAAATGGAATTGCCTACGGAAATAAAATGGATCATATCAATCACTTCACTTTTCAATGAAATGCAAAAGCAATTGCAACCGATTATAGAGCATGAACTTGCAATTAATTCAGAAACCTGTAATTAGTTTTATGTGTCAACAAAAACGTGTAATCGTCTCAACATAGAGTTAACAAATAGGCAAAATTCCCGATTCGATTCCTTGGAAGGTGATTGAATTGTGGTGATTTGTTAAGCAACTACACCTGGTACGAGAGAGATATTACAAGTTACAAATAATTTAAAAAAGAAAAAAGAAAAATGCAGCGAGAAATCAACGTCTGGGAAGAATTAGTAGGGAAGAAGGTCAAACAAGTGGACGATAATGAAGAAACGAAGGATGAATATAGACACGTGTGACAAACCTGAGAGAGTGGAAAAAGGATTAGAGCATGTTTGGATGAGAGAGTGTGGAATTGCGGTGGCGTAGGCGCACAACGGAAAACAGAGCCACGGAAACACTACTCTCTACGTTGCCGCGTAATTCTGATATTCTCTCTCTTCTTAAAAGGCGGGGCCAGTACAGGAAATGTTAACAAGAAATTTCGAGGGTCAATATTGGAGGTAAATACCGTAATACTTAGTTCTGTTTATGATATATGAAAAAAAAAAAATTTATTAGGTCAAATTTGATGACCGATAATTATTAAACTTAATTTGAATATATTTTAAATAATATTATGTTTATTTTTTAATTAAATTTTTCTAAATTTAGTAAATTCAATATCTTTGACTAATTTAGATAAAATTTGATCCCTAAATTATTGGATTGCAAGTAAATAGATAAAATTACAGAAGATAAGGGTGAAGAAAAAGGAAAAAAAATCTGAAGCAACCTTATCTGATATTATTTTATCTTATTTTGAGTAAAGATAAATCACTTGGAATCTCTGTAAAAAACCTCATTCAGTGCAAAGAAAGATCTTCTGTAATTTTCATATATAAATTCAATTGTTTCTCAATTCAAGATGGTAGCTTAGATTCCTATTCTTGGATTTGGACGTGGCTAACACTGTAATCACTCATTACAATTGTTTTAAACTCCTTTACATTAAGAGCATTCGTTTTATAATTCAATTCAATTTAAAACCTTTCAAAAACTTCGACTAAAGTCTTATATTGGCACTAAATACGAGTTAGTATTTTAGTTCACTACAATACTTAACAAAATTATACTTACCCTACCATGAGAAGAAATTTTTATCCGAATGTAAGAAATTTTTAGGATAGACTACTGTGAATCATAAATGTGGATTCATCCAAATTTGTATTTATAAACAAAATTATTTTACCATAAACGAAAATTGTGTTTAATAATACTAATTTATAATTTATTTAAGAATTTATGACTCATTGTTTATAATTTATTGCTTAGTGAAAATGTTTAAAAAGCGAGTCATTTATGTTATGTTATTAAATTTTCTTTTCATTTTTATTTTTATTATTTTGAACACATGGTTTAAACTAAAATGTTGGTGAAAGAAATACATTAGTGAAAAAAATATTTTAAGGTTGTTTTTTCAGCTGGTGTTGTTTTGAATTCTGATGGTGCATCCATCCAAGCCATCTCTAGATGTGGTGGATTAATAAAGGTTGAGGGATGGTGAATGGATTATGAGCTTCTATAAGTGGCGGAGTTATGGAGAGTGTATGAAGGTTTAAAAATCTGCAAAGATTGCGACTTCAAGGAGGTGGAGCTACAGGTTGATTCAATTGCAGTTTTTCACGCCTTACAAGGTGATAACATTGGTGCAATTTCTGGAAGGAGTGCGAATTGGTTAACATCTAGGAGTTTAGATCTTGATGATATATTTGTCAAAATTTATTAGGCTCCTTTAAAGTTAAGAGCTATGCTTTATTCTGATGTATTTAGAGAGGCTTCTCCTAGAACCGTTTTGGACTTAGGCCCAGTTTTATACAAAAGGATGGTACTCATTTACAGTCACGTGAATTTGTTAAAAAAGTTGTAGGAAATTTTTCGTTACTCATGCTGTTAGAAAGAAGTCATTAACTGCGAAAAAAATCTGAACCTTACTTGTTGACCGTTAAATAAATAAATTATTTAATTCTAAATAATACTACTTATGCTATTTAATTTACAATTTTTTCTGTTCATATAAAGTGATCTATAAAATTAAGAATTTGCTAATAGGTGCATCTTCCCATCACTTGGCGTTTGTATGCCATAACAAAACATCTGACCTAAAACCATATTTACATTAGTATAACATTTTTTCTCAATTAAAATGACTTGATGAAATGCAAGAATGGCAATGTCTTTCTCAAATAGATGCTAACAAAAACACCGACATGCCAATTTTTCTCCAAAAGAGATACTGAATTATTGTGACAAGGACACTGATGAAGCTCCTTTTCGACATAGATAATTGGAGGATTAACAATGAATAACATTGTTTATATAGCGACAGTGAAATAAAGTCAATAAATTAAATACAGAGCAACAATGATACCAGTGATTGCTAATGCACACTACTTGTCTCTGCCTTTCTCTGGAAAAAGATAGATCCAAGTATAACCGTGATACCAGTGATTGCTATTGTGAAAAGAAGACGTCTTGTCGAGAATCCATTCGGCTGCCTTCTCCGAGCACCCTCACCTCTTTCAACTGGCCTCCTCACGTTCCTTCACACACAAATTATAAGTAAATAGCTGAATTACAAGGAGAAGAAAAATGCCAGTTATCATGACTGACTAGGCTAATAGCAAATTCCTTAGTGAGATAAGTAAAGCTTAAAAGGGAACATCTGGGCAAGTTAAGTATTCACTCCACAACTAACAACAGGAACAAGTAAGTACAATAATGCATTTAATACTTGCACAGGATGGACCAAAATTAGAAACTTCAAAGTAGCAAACAGGAGACAAGTAAGATATACACACCCTTAACCCTCAGAATTCAGAAATACCATAAGATGAAGCAATTAAATTTTTGACAGAACTATAATCAAACGAAAACATTTCCTACCTTGAAGACCCCACACCATTGTTTTGTATTCTATTGCAACTATCTTCATGGTTGTATCTTTCACGTAATCTAACATGTTTGTTACAACGATGACAAAGTTCCGTTTGATTCCCACATACTTCCTGAAAGTTATAAACATCAAAATGAAATTAGTGCCAAAGTAAATCGATTAAATACAACCATCTTAATTCGGAAGTTCTTTAGGAACACTACTTGATGCTCAAGCAGATCAACTACCGACAAAGGGAACTCACAGAAATCACAGGTGACAATTCTTTGAGGGCAACTTTTACCTTTATGAATATCTAAAATATCACGTTCCATTGTCTGACTGCACAATAAACAGGCAACTTGCACAAACTCACATTATTCTTCTTAAAAAACTATTGAAAAAGTGAATTTTAAGTCTGACTTTATGCACTGATAAAGTGCATTAAGCACCCCCATGATGGAAATTGATGGCATGTATCCGGCTTCCCTAACTTTCTTTCATTGTTTATGTTAGCAGCTCTAGCATATTTAGTGAGTGAGTGACTTAGCATTCCATGCTTCTCATATTTATGATACAATAGGGACCTCCATATAATATACGTCACATGATACAATCAAAAAAAGGTCTGACTCTATAAATTACACACATCACTGGAAATTTACCATCACATCCCCATTCAATACCTGATTGCTGAAGATTAATGCCATGTTTTCAAAATAACGGAAAATTGAAAGCAATGATAAATTTGCTTTAAAAAGTAATCTATATATATCTCTGAGAACAAATGTGTTACCCACTCTACTCTACTAACTCCATACAAAATATCAAAGAAAATAATCCTTCAAACAACTATTCCCGCTAACCAATATATATTCCTAGTTGAAGACAATTACCAACAAGAGATTGTACAACCAATGCCTAACCTGTAAAACCCAAATCTATGAGCTGAAGTGTGAATTACTAGAAAAAGTCATTAATCAAATGAAATATTATTCACATGAATATCCTTCAACTTTTTAATGTTTTGTAATAAAGAATTACTAAAAGGATATCCTAGAATCATTTTCAGGAAAATGTCTTTCAGATCCCCATCAAGTTCAAATAATGAAAATTGAAACCAAGCCCTCAACTACACCCAAACTGGCTTGGTGCTGAATTTCTCAAACCCCGAATCCATGTTCAGGATAGACATCCAACCGGCCATGAATTTTGTAAGAAACAAGTGGTTCAAAAAGAGAACATTTAACCGATCTATAGGCCTAATCCACGGTAAATCAACAAAACAGTTCCCTTAATGCCTAGGTTCATCCGAATAATATTAGGGATGCTGAATGAATGGATAAGATTCAAATGGATGGATCAAAAATAAACAATTTGTTAATTTAAGATAAACTAACTAATTATTAAGAAAATCAAACCCTTCGAGCCCATCAATCAATCATGTTTAATACATGAATATCTAATCCATCTAATACTTTGGTTTCTATTTTTCTAATTCCATTTCTATGGGGTTAAAACTCTACCCTTCTCCTTTATTACAACTATGAATCCTCAAATTTATTATTTTAACTTACAAATTACAGTGTTGTTCAATCATTATTTTTAAATTTAAGGCAATTGTGATATTATTTTGTATCAATCAAAGTAAAATCCTAGATTATGTTTTGATTTTCAACTGGTAAGCATGCGAACAACAATGAAGGCAAAATGAGAACATGAACAACATCTTAAGAAATGTTTGGTTACAACTGATAATGAGACAAAACTAATCATACACACACTATGTGCGTGTTTGGTTTTGAAAAAAATCATGTTTTTATTGCCAACTACTAAGAGTTTTAAAAAGGGAAAAAATTATATCACAAAAGTTATCATTTAAAAAAAATGATGAAAAATATAAACTTTTAACATAAGGTCCCACATAAGCAACTTTTAGAGAAAGATAGTGGACAAGCTTGACAGCATTAATTGGGTTTCAACTTTCAATTTTTGGTAATGTCAGGTTCAATTAGTCCATACCATAGCTACAGTTACAGTTGTTAGGACAGTAGGAATTAAGTGCCCCTAGGGACAACAATATCAAAATTATACTTTCGCATCTCTTAGTGACTAGGTTGGTCCATTTACATCATAAATAAAGAAGATATAATAAACCTAACTCCTCAGACATATGATCATTTCTGGATACGTGGGATGGATGGATCATTTTCCGCACCTAATTAAATTGTCAAACCCATTTTTTGTTGTTGGTTCAAATAAGAGCCAAATTGTCACAGAAACATCATTCGTAGGCTCCATGAAAATAAAATTATTATCTCTTGTATTCACTTATTTTCTGTTTTTCCTTATCACCAACACCAAGTAACATGAACTTCTCATCTTATAGGTTTGTCAGTAATTTCTTTATAGTTTATACTGAACCAGAATGCCAAAAACGAAATAAGACAAAACTTTTCTTACTGGTGCATGGGTGCTTGAATAGTGGTCCTCATGATGTTGTTTTGGAACCATGTCACCACAAACTTTACATTTTTCAAGATTTCGGGAGCAAAAAACATAGTGCAAATCAATATTTGCAGAAGGAATAGCCCGATCACTAAAACCATCAAAATGAGAAAAAATCATGATCAAGTTTCTAGAGGTAAAAAACATAAACACATAATTATGACCTCCTACATGAAAGAAATCAACCATGAAAGGGGAATCAACAATCATACAAGGTATAAGGGGGGGAAACAATAAATGCAAATCAGCGTGATTTTCATTTTTCATCACCCTGAAGCGATCCTACGAGACAAATGTGATTCCAACAACCGTTTAACTAGTTAAACTAACCCAAACCACTAGAGAACGCCATAAAAGAATCAAAAACAAATTAAATAGCCCCTACCAATAAACACACAAAACAAAATAGGCATAAGTTTCAGCTTAGTGCACACGGTGAAGCAAAACAATAACGTAATCACTAAACCTATAACACAAATTTCACGAAAGTAGATAATTTGAGATCACTCTGTGATTCATAAATCGAAAGTAAAGTGGTCACCAGTGAGTGCATATACTGGTGGTAGCTTGATCGGGCACTACTGCCATGTCGAAGAAGCAACGAAATCCAATAAAACGTTGTTCTACGATAAATCGTCAGAAATCCGGAAAAACAAGGAAAGAGAATGGCATTGAGAATTAATCATAAAACAATCAAAATTCAAAAAAAAAATGAGAGAGGGATTATAAGAGTGGGGATTGGGGTGGAACCAGAAATTAAAGGGGTTAGGTTAGGTATATGAAAGATATCGGAATTAGGCAGAGAAATATAAAAGGGAAGATAAGAAGAGATTTTGATTTAATTCCTTTTGTTGAAAAACTCTGGGTGGTTGAAGACACTTTTTGGGATCAAATTGATGATTGAACAACGTAGCTGCCGTTTACACTACGCACCGCTAAGGCGACGGAGCCAGCAACCACCTAACATTTTTTAATCAAGTTGGGCCACATCGTTTGGGTCAACATTTATAGGACCTGGGCCCAATCAAATCTGGGATTAGCACCATTAAATTGAAAACAAGATCACTCTATTCTAGATATTAACATCTGAAATAGTATTTTTGGACGGTATCGTCTGTAAAATAAGAGTGATTTCTTTCTTAATTTTCACCGTTTTGCAGACGACACCGTCTGAAAACACTATTCTGATATCTAAAAAAATGATAGTTTTATTCCCAACTAGAATTGTGTCAATTCTAACATCCCAATCAAATTGATTTAATAAAGACATATTTGGCCAAATAAAATCATTAACACAGTTTAAGGACTAAAAACAATAATTTATTGTAAGTGTTAGACTAAATCAACAAAAAAAAAAAAAGGGACAAAAATCAAAACCGCCTTATTTTTCCTTGATCAAAAATATATTTGACCGTGTAGAATTTTGTATGAACTTATATTCTCGTTCATAGGTAAAGCACTAAAGATGTGTGACAAGCAAAGTAGTTATTTTGGAATATCAATGATGAGAAACTATGTAATATACTCACAAGCAAGATAGTTGACATTAGTGATGTTATATATCTATCTGTGACTAACACGTGACAAAGAGTTAAGTAGAAGGAGTTAACACATCTTTAAGGGTTTTAGATAGCATTTATCTATTGACTTTAGGCACAAAATGCCCTTATGATGCAATGATCAGCAATCGCAGATAATTTGATGTATCTAAAATCATTCTATGTTCGAAAAATAAATCTTAACCTTGCCTCAATAAGTGAACTCGAAGATGCTACTTTGATAAATTAATTTAATGCTAGGAAAAGTATAAATTTATAAAAAAAAAAAAGTATGGTCGTCAATTGAGAAGAAAACAAAGGATTAATTTAAATTATATAATAAAAAATGAAAAATATAAAGTGATAGACAATTTTTCTACGGGTGACTCAACGCTCTGTCATATAAATGAGAAGAGGCCGAAGATTCTTAATAAAAAATAGACAGAGATGTTTCTCAAATTAAATAACTTTAAATTTGGATCATGCTAAACAATATTCTTAAAGTATTTGTTATGATTATTAAAATTATAAAAATAATTATAATTACATATTATTTCATCTCTCTAAAAACAAAAAATTATATTTATATTTTTCAACTATTTTTTACTACACTAGATAAGATTTGCCTTTAAACTTTTAATCCCTATCACCAAATATCTATTCAGATTGTATCTTTTTGGGCCATGAAAAATCACATGATATGACAAACTTATATATGAAAATCAATAGAACCTTAAAATTTTGCAAGCCCAGTCCACTCATTTTTTCGACGACAAAAAACGTAAACCTCTTAAGTACTACTGTACTAGAATCGGATAAGCACTTCCCTTGTCCTGAAAAACCCCAAGCTCAACCTCTCACACCCGTGTCTCAACCTCCAGGTAAAACTACTTCTCATTCCGATTTCTATTTTTCTATCGTATTCCATATTCCTAGCATGAGGGTTTGATTTTGAGTGTTAGTAGCGATTGAGAGTTGCAACTTTTGTAAAAACAATGGATTTGGTAGCACCCCACGAACACTTTTGTACATTTCACCACTTTAATAGACATGGCACAAGAACACGCAACTTCGGTGGTAGGGTTTCGGATAATACTCTTTCACGGCCTTTCATTCTATCTGCTCATACTGTTGGTCAATTTAGAAAGCTGAAGGGCACTAGGTCTAGGAAGAATTTGGGATATCGCGTTATTGCGTACTCAAAGCTTGAAACTTCTGGTTTGAACGGTAGATTGCACCATTTTGGAAGAACCCCGAATGGGGATTTGAATGGCATTGAATCATCAGTTAACGGGGTAAATGGGTCCCGGAATTTCGAGGAGTTTGAGAGTAATCATCATCTCCGCAGGTTGGTTAGAAATGGGGAATTGGAAGAGGGGTTTAGGGTTCTGGAACGCATGACTTACCAAGGTGATATCCCTGATGTTATTGCTTGCACCAGCTTGATACGCGGCTTTTGCAGAAACGGAAGGACTAAGAAGGCGGCACGAATTCTGGATATTCTGGAGGAATCTGGTGCTGTTCCTGATGTGATAACTTACAATGTGTTGATTAGTGGTTATTGCAAATCAGGGGAGATAGATAAAGCCTTGCAGGTTTTGGAACGCATGAGTGTTGCTCCGGATGTTGTTACTTATAATACAATTTTGCGTAGTTTGTGCGATAGTGGGAAGTTGAAGCAAGCAATGGAAGTTCTTGACAGGCAGCTGCGAAGGGAGTGTTATCCTGATGTAATTACATACACTATATTGATTGAAGCTACCTGCAAAGAAAGTGGAGTTGGTGAGGCGATGAAGCTGTTGGATGAGATGAGGGTGAAAGGGTGCAAACCGGATGTAGTTACTTTCAATGTTCTTATCAATGGTATTTGCAAGGAAGGTCGGTTGGACGAAGCGATTAAGTTTCTGAATAACATGCCATCCTATGGTTGTCAACCTAATGTGATTACCCATAATATTATTTTGCGTAGCATGTGTAGCACTGGAAGATGGATGGATGCTGAGAAGCTATTAGCTGACATGCTTCGTAAGGGTTGTTCCCCTAGTGTTGTTACTTTCAATATCTTGATTAACTTCTTGTGCCGCAAAGGTTTACTGGGTAGAGCTATTGATATCTTGGAGAAGATGCCGAAACATGGTTGTACTCCAAATTCCTTGAGTTATAATCCATTGCTTCATGGGTTTTGCCAAGAAAAGAAAATGGATAGAGCGATTGAGTATTTGGAAATAATGGTATCGAGAGGTTGTTACCCGGATATAGTGACCTATAACACTCTGCTTACAGCACTATGCAAAGATGGGAAAGTGGATGTTGCTGTTGAGATACTGAATCAACTAAGTAGCAAGGGGTGCTCTCCCGTTTTAATTACCTACAATACAGTTATTGACGGGCTTTCAAAGGTGGGGAAAACGGAGTCTGCTGTGAAACTCTTAGAAGAGATGTGCAGAAAGGGTCTTAAACCTGATATAATCACGTACTCTTCGCTGCTCGGGGGACTTAGTCGTGAAGGAAAGGTTGAAGAAGCCATCAAAATTTTCCAAGACTTGGAAGGGTTGGGTATTAGGCCGAATGCTATCACTTACAACTCAATCATGTTGGGACTCTGCAAGGCGCAGCAAACTAGTCGTGCTATCGATTTCCTGGCTTGTATGATAACAAAAGGATGCAAACCTACTGAAGCTACATATACCATTCTTATAGAAGGCATTGCTGATGAAGGATTAGCTGAAGAAGCTTTGGAGTTATTGAATGAATTGAGCTCCAGAGGATTTGTGAAGAAAAGATCGGCGGAAAAGGTAGCTGTCAAGATGTAGGATAAATGCATTTTTACGTTATACTCATAGATGGCCGTGTGATATTTCTATGCACTTAGACCCCTGGTGTTAGCAACTTGTTGCTCTGGATTATTGTTTTAATTGAGAGAGGGAATAGTGAAATTTAATCCACACATAAATTTCTGTGTTATATTTTATACTGCTTAGGCATTAGTATGGATTAATGATGTTTTCTGCCTTTTTGGGGCTTCGCCTGTGACAGTTTTTGAATCTCTTGCAAGATTTTGTGGGTTTATGCTTGCAAAACAGGTGTGGAAGTAATGATCTATATTTACGAGTTTAATTTGTTTTTTAGATAATTAGGAAAAATATTTTATTTTATTTTATGTAAAATTTTAAATAACAATAAAATTCATAAATATTTAAGTGAAATAAATAATTAATAAATGAGAAGAAGATTTTTTTGAAGGTTTTAGAAAATTGCTATTTTTATAAAGAGATAAGGAAAAGATATTCAAGATTAGTGTTAAATAGAATATTTGGGTATTAATTATGATTGACTCACAAAATAAGTTAATTTTTTTTTTCAAAAAGCTCATATTTCTAGCTTTTAGCTTAAAAACTAGTTTTTTGCATTTTGTACACAGAAAAAACTAGCTTAAATTTAAAAGGTTTACCACAAAGGTGGATGGGATTAGTGGGAGTGACACCATCCTTTTTAATATATAAATTTATGATTATTATGTATAAAGGGATGATGAGATTTTTAAAATTGGGTGGTTTCAATACCTCCTACTTACTACAAATTCTATTTGGCCCAACTTTTACTTATAAGAAAAAAAGAAGAAAAAAAAAAACTGGATCAAATACTACCTAAATCTTGTAAGTTTTCGTCATACACCCAACAAAAAAAAGCTAAATTTTATTATGAATACCTGAAAGTGAAAACACATTTTAATGGGACTTATTATTCTCACCAAAATTAGTAACCTAGGGCTGTATTATTGGATAGAGAAATAAAGTGATGTTTTTCCAACGTTTTTTAGTAGCTACATTCACCATTTGCACATTCTGAGATTCTTTTCATATGTAGAAAATCAATCAAACAAGACAAAAAAATCGTTGGATTATTATTATATCGTCTCTTTCAAAATCAAAAAGTGATATTTTTCTTAAAACTATATTATTCTCTACCACACACCCAAAAGCGTTAGCAAAATCAAAATTGTCTAAGGAAGAAAAGAGTATGAGTTTATGAAACTAGAGAAGTTTCAATTCCTTCCATGAAGCTACATCTCAATCCTCAAAATGATGGAAAATAGTTCATCATCTCCTAGAAGCAGCAAAACAGAGGGAGGGTTATTTTCATGCTGGGGTCGTTTCAAATTGAAACTTCCATGGAAGAGACGAACACACACTTATAGATCTGTTGGTGGATTCAGGTATGACCCTTTAAGCTACGCTCAGAATTTCGATGAAGGTTGGATGGAAGACGACGAAGAATATTTAAGTCATGGTTTCTCTGCTAGATTTGCTGCACCTTCTTCAGCTGCTAAATCGCTTAATAAAAGTTAATTGAAGCTTTTTGAAGGTAAGAAATATAATATATATGCATAAGACACCTCTGCTTTTAAATATTGAGCATTTATATAGATAGAAGCTGTTTGTATATGATCAAGAAAGGACTGTTTATTAAATATCTCTAGTGTTTTTTGTTTGCATACTATATAAATAAATCATATTTATGTTTGGTGCAGAAAATACATTTTACAGAGAGCAACAATTAATCTACAACTGAATAACTGAAAGCACTTGGTTGTGAAATGTTTACTTAATTCCTCCGCCAAATTTTACCGTGCACAAAGACACAATTTTAGAGATAAATCTAACAGTTTAAAATTGAAAAAACACATCTACTTGAATAGAGGTGTTCTTCATATTAGTCTTAAACATTTTTAGCGGTACAAATAAGTTCCTAACATTATTTTCAGGATCCGTGATGCAATTTAGTATTTATCGTTAGTTTTAATTAAAATTGTTAAGTTCTTGGGTCAAATTTAATATTTTCAAAAAATTCAAGAACTAAATTAAACTTTTAATAACAAACACAATAACAAACTAACATTAAGAATTAAAATGCATAAAAAAAAAAATTAAAAAAACTATTTACATTGCCGACAATATAAGGATGAATTTGTCATATTACTCGTTGGTTTATAATATATAATGTGATATGTTTTTTATTTTTTAATATTGATTCAATAACTATGAAATGATTTGTATATAGTTACATAACTTTTGCACCAAAATAATTTGCATGAGTTAAAAGAGCGGACACCCAGGAACAACAACACCTTTAGCAGTAGGACACTTGGCCAGGTCACAGTGTTCGGTCTGACCCCACCAGTTCAAACTTTTTTCCTCCATGTTCACCGCAAAATACATCAGAACCGTCATGAAAGCCAATCCAGCATCCAAAGCCGCCGCTAACACATAATTGTACCGCTGCCACCACAACTTCCGATACTTAAAAACAAAGTAGTTAAATATAACGGAAACCACGATCCATGAATTGAAGTTCACGGTGCTCGCCGGCGGCATGTTCCCCGTCGCTCCGAGAAGTACCGGAAGGTGAATCAACGATATCCATTTCTGCTTCGGGAACGCTTTATGGAGAAGCCACACTATTAGTGGGCCCAATGCCCCAATGAGAAAGAACCAGTTCATTTTTGTGTAGTTCCCTAGTGGGCCAAATATTCGTTTTGGGCCTACCAGGCCCCATATCACGGACGCGTCGAAGAAAACATGGTCACCCGGGCAGGTCCATGGGCTGTCTTCGGGTAGAAGTTCCTCATTACATATGTTTTTTATTGAGCCCAATAACCACCATGCCACAACAACGTCCACCGTTCCAGCTAGCAGAGTTCCTACAATCTGATGCATTAAACAAAAAAATAAATAAATAAACTGAGTTGATTAACTTTAACTATACAGTGTAATGTAATGTCCTAGCCTAGCTTAAGAATAATTAATTTATTTTTCGTTGTTCCACTCAAAATTAGATAGATACCTGAACTATGAACATTGAGCGTGGTGGGACCTTCATGTAATGTCCTAGCTTAAAATCAGATAGAAAGGAAACAGCTTGTGACATACTCATGTACCCATACGTCTTGAAGCAAACATTGGCTATTGGTTTTCCAGGTAAAATCACACCCATTAGGTACTCAGTAATTATATTCAAACCCGGACTCTGTAAATATAATCAAAGTAACAATTAGCAAAATTAGTGGAATATATGTGGTTAGTTAATTAATAATTTCTTACCTGATTAGTAGTGGCCGTTATGATACTAATGGGGAGAGTAAATATGAGAGCGAGCCCAGCTGCGAAGAAAAGAGCCCACCACGGCATTTGTATTTGATCTTTCATGAAAATACATAGCACAAGTGCAAGTGAAAACGAAGACAAAAGTGTCACATGAAACCACCAATTAGGTATATCTTTATACTTCTTCATCAATCTTGTGTGAATATCTTCCTTTCCAGATTGTGATGACCGAAGTTGTTGCAAAATCTCACTGAATTAAACAAAAATTTAGTTAGTTTAATTTGAACCTTAATTAAGCGTACACTGATTCAATTAAACATTGAGCAATACCTCCCATTAAATAAGGCCACGTGAACGAGAGAAGACACAATGGAAGCAAATCCAAGCCCATAGCTAACGGCAAAGAAGACACTCATATTGACACGACCTTGTTTATGGTACGCATTCATATCAATCTCAAAATTTTCATTCACAATAGCACTCACATTGTATTTGTGACCATTGGCAGTGAATAAATTGGAAGAGTATATGGGAAAATTCTTGGCATTATAGAGATTAAGTCCCCAATATGCTGTGGGAATGAGGACGTAGATGAGTAAAATGTAGCCCACGATGATATTGGCTGTTGCAAAGAAAGGAGTGACAAGTGGGTTTCCGAGGAATGAGGCTATAGTAGTCCAGTCCAAAGAAAACGAGCCAAGCCCAAGCCCATTCTTGCCGGATCCAATTTGATGGGCCGTAACGGAATTGGGGAAAATCCAACAGACCCATGAAATTATTGACAGCGTGGCGAAGAAGTAACCGGGGACCACATACCAAGCGAAACTGCATGTAAGCGCTATCGTGAAGAATTTCCCTTTTGACATGCGCTTCGCTTCTTTCTCATGCAATGCCCTGCCACCAATTCTTTACACTTCAGTTTCAATTTTTTTTTCCATAGAAAGTACAATAATTAAATATTAAACCTAAATTACCTCACATATATTTTTATGTGTTCTTTCTCATATATTAATTACCACGTAAATTCATGATTTTTTGTACGAAATCTATTCGTATTATGCAACAGTGCTATAAAATTAATCATAACATTTTTTTAGAATATTTTTAATGTATTATCTTTAAAAGGTATCAAATAAATATAAAGAAAAAGTAATTATGCAAATATTATTTGGTTGATGAATTTATGGTAAATAATGAATGCGAATAAATTTTTTTTTATACGTTCTATAATTAGAATTTATCTTATTGAAATACCAATTTAAGAGAAAAAGACTTTGAATTTTGAAAGACCAGAAAAATCAAAGAACGATTTTCATTGATTTTTATACCATTAAAGTGTGTACCATATTAAGTATATATCATTAAAATTATAGCTAAAGTGGCAAAGAATGATAATCACAGTCATACTAATAAAGCGTATACACTCGGCAATACATCAGAGGTGCTAAAAATAAACCAACCATTGTCCCAAAAAACTCCGCGTTTAAAAAAAAGAAAAACTGTCCTCGGTAACAAAAAAAAATGCATAAAGAAGTTTTGGTTCCTCAAAATGAAATTACCTGAACAAAGAGACTTGCACAAGACTAGAAGGCCACCACATCTGCGCCGGATCCACCACGTATTTCCTCAATATCCCCGCCCATCCATACCCCAACACCTAAACGCACATTATTATTAATCAAACTAATTAATTTCACTAATCTCAATTAATCAAATCAAAACACACCTGAGTAGTGATTACGAGGAGCCAGCTAGCCAAGAAATTGATTTTCCTCCCATAAAACGCGCGAATTATATCCACAATACTCAGCATAAGCCGAGCCATTCCCAAACGCCGCTCCAGCATTCGCGAATATGGAAATAAGCACGTGCTCTTTCACGTTAAATGGGCCTGGGTTCAGCGACAACTCCCAGCCCAAAACCCGAAACGTCGTCGTAGGAAGGACCTCCGCCATGAACCGCCCAATCGGAAGAGTAGCCACTTGAACCGAAATCATTGTAACCAAGAGAGGCTCGGTTCGGTAACCAAAGAAGGTGTTCAAGAAAGAGAGAAGAACCACCGACACGATTCCCAAAAACCACATTCGAAACGTCCAAACCGGCAGGTTCGGGTCGTCGTCGTTCGGAACGATTAGCCGAACCTCCTCGATCGGTGAAACGTCGTCGTCGTCCTTGTTGTTCATGCCTTTTCTGCTTTCTTCACGTTCAATGTCCATTTTGCTGCTGAATGCTGATCAGTGATCAGCGATCAAGATTCACGGAATCAAGACAGGAAGATTCTTGTGTTTTGCAACTACGGATTATTTGTGATTTATATAGCACAGCGCTAAATGTATCATCAGAAGTTGTATATATCTTTGAATTCGGACTTCTTTTCATTATGTATTCAAAACTCAAATTCAATTAACTTTGCAACAGATTTACATGTTAGCTGTCTAGTTTTTAGCTATATTTATACTACTACCATTTATTCACCACGTTCATGCACTAATTTCATTCTTTGAAATTCTCTAGTAATTTAGTTTGCCTTTAATAAAATAACTTACGAGCAGCGCAGCTTATTTAAGTCTTATTTTCGTTACTATTCTTTTTTTTTTTATCTTTAATTCAAACTTATTAAAAAAATTAATTAATATTTTTATTATTATAAAAATTATGAAATAATTATTTATTATATCTTTAATGAAATTTAAAAATTATTAATTTTTCACTTCATATTAATATATTAATATAGAAAGTAATAAATAAAAATGATATGTTATAAAAAGTAATTATAAATGCTTCATTGAATTCTTAAAAAGACAAATAAAAAAATAATATTTTTTTCAAAACGAAGACAAATAAAAAATAACGGAGGGCAGAATTTTCTAGAACAGGGCAACTTATCAAATTAAGTTATTTAAATGGTTAAATTAATCATTTAGTCTTTATATGTGTTCTTCATTTTCATTTTAGTCCCTATATGTAAAAAATGTTCCTTTTAATCCCTATATGTGTCCGTCATTTTCGGATTGATCTTTATAGTCAATTTCAATATTAACGGTGTTAACTTCGTCATATGTGACTAACAGAACCTTCGTGAGTTAATCAATGACTGACACATGGATTGTTGATATGAAAATTATTTAATCCCTATACATATACTTATTTTTTGTTTTAAACCTGGTACATATACTAATTTTTATTTTGATCCATATATATGTATTTGTTTTTCGTTTTAGTCTCTATACGTGTACTTATTTTTTGTTTTAGTCCATGTTGTTTCTTTGTTTTAGTAGGGCTAACAGTAAGATAACGAAAGAACCAAAAACATTAACAGAGACATTTATAAGAACTAAAATAAACGGTTTTTACATATAAGGACCAAAACGAGAAAAAAAACACATATACAGACTAAATGATTAATTTAACCTATTTTAATTTATTTAAATAAATTTATTTTTAAAAAGAGCTTATTACATAGTAATAGTTTAGTTAAATTGTTTGCAAACACAAATTGCGACTCCTTAAATTTTATTCTTACTCATATTGTAAACTTTTAATTTTTTATTTTCATAAATTATCCTTATTTTTATACAATTATTTTTTTTTCACTTCACCAAAATTCAAATAAAAATGTTAAAATGAAAGTGGTAATATCGTTCAACAATACTCCCATTCTTTAAATATAAACTAATTTATCCTTCTTCACTATCTCCCTTAATTTATTTTTTTAGATTTTTATATTTTTAAAAGTGTCATGCTAAATAATATCGTTAAGGCACTAGTTAAAGTGTGTTTATTACTCTTTTTGTTCTTTTTTATTTGTCGAGAGAAAAAAACCTTCTTGCTCTTATTTATGTGTCCACTTATATTTTCAATGTAATATTAATGATACTTTTACCAATTCTAATCTTATGTTTAATTGTATGTTATTTAATGTTTCACTATCCAACCAATCAATCAATGAGAGATAAAGTGTATTACGAAGAGTTCAAGATTTATTTTAAAAAAAAAACTAACAATAACTACACTCCTTAATACTGTATATGTGATTTTCTCTTTCGGACAGTTAAATAGAAACGGGAGGAGTATTTATTTTCGTGTATACCCTCTAGAATTAATGAACTATTTCAAAATGACTGGGGAATGCAACTAATGTAATGATCAAAGAGAATAAGAATAAACTTAAAAGATTGTATGATTCTTTTAAAATCTGATGCATTGTTATATGTTTTGTTAATAAGCGTACTTATCTTAATAGGACTTTAAAATATACTCCCTTTGTCCCATATTGATTGGCCTTCTAACAAAAAAAAAATTGCCTCATTTTCATTGTCCTTTTATGATATCAATGCGGCATTTATTTTGTCTTTACAATTTTGCCCTTACATAATTATTACTTTCTCACCAACTACTACCACTAACTCTCTCAAGTAATTTAAGTAATCGGATAGAAAACAAATAACTCAAGTATTTGATGAGCAAAATAGGAAAATTAGTACTAGCTCAAGTTCAAAATATAAGTTCCTACCTATGTTTCACACGATTTAAGAAATGTAGTTAAATTATTAATTTTAGAAACATTAATTATTTTTGTCTAGTTTTAACCTTACAAATTTCAAATTCTACTATCTCTTATTGGTTGTCTAACTTTGGAAACATCAAATAGTTGAAAAAACATAATAAATTTCTCTAAATTTATGTGTAGGGACTTATAATATGGACCAAAGCAAAAAGGGGCTAAGAGCTTATATTTTGGACGGAAGGTAGTATTACTCCGAAATGATTTATAAGCAAAAAATTGTCTCAAAATATAAGCAAATTCTAATCACTTTTAACTTATTTAATATCTTTATTCCTTAAGTACCATTATTTAATTGATTATTTGACTTTTTAAATAGAGAGATAATAAATATGATAAGTTAATTTATTAAATAAAGTTAAGCATTTGCTTGAAAACAAAAAAATTAAATGTGTTTATTTAACTAATTTTTTTAGTACATGTAAGTTAAATTTTTTTTACTTATAAATCATTCTGAGGGAAGTATTAGTAATTTTTTAAGTTACAGGAACAATGATTGAATTTCTTAATCTATGTGCAAGAGACTAAAAGACCAATCAATATAGGACAAAGGGAGTAAAATGAAGGGAATACTTTAAACTAAAAAATGCATGCATTTATTAATTTATTAACTTTCAAAATAATAAATATATTAATCCCAATACAACATTTATTCTTGTTAGATATGGCCTTTTAAAATTTCCGATTTAAAATTTACAACTATTTATGATAGCATATTAATTAATGCAGTAAAATAATGTGGTACACTTACACATGGGTATCGTTCATGAGATTTTTGTTGAGTATGAATAGTATTTTTTAGTCAATAACTAAACTAATCTTTTTGGAAATGGATCGTCTTATGTTCAAAATCAACATATTATATCATGTTAATATTTCTGTATCTATCTCTTTTTATATAAGTATTAAACGCACGGTTAAATATTTGGATCATGTAAACATTGACAAAGTGGCAAGTTTGAAGGTGAGCGTGAGAGAGCTTGGAGTTATAGGTAACATTGATATGCAGGGTCCATGTGTCTAATATGAATCTTACATTAGAATTGATGTTCGACTTTTTTTTTTTTCTTTCTATTTTTCCTTTTCAATTAAAGCAGAGGCTAAGTGCATGCTTAAGGATGATCCAATCTAGAGAAATAATTGCTTTTTTTAAAAAAATAAAATAAAATAATAAGGAGCTCACAAAAACAAAAACACAATAATTACTATAAAATAAACTAAACACAGATGAAACTATCGTCTTTTGCTTTTAGGCTTAGAGATCCTTGATTTGCTTGCTTGATGAGGCGGTTTCCAGATTATATCCTCAAGATTGCTACAAAAGTTCTTGTAAAACTGCAACGAGGAGTGAATGTTTCATCATAAATTATATTCAACCAATTGATGTAGCAAAGTTGAGGTTTTCAAAAAACTTACCTTGAGGTATTCACCAGTATCTCCCGCTGCTTTCTGAATGTCCACCATATAAAATGTAGGAGCCACTTCAAAAATCTTGGAGCAATCAAGCAAGAATTAATTTGTTAGCCAACATGTTAAAGAACTATTGGAATCCTAGTAGAGAGGCAGAAACTTACTTCCAGGATAACCGAGAAATAAGATGTTTTATTTGCTGAAATACCCTCTACCCTCATCTGAAAAACCATAATAATATAATTTCAGATAATGAATAGCTGATGGGTTTCATTTATCTCATGTAAAATGATATCAGATGCTTAAGATTTGTAAATTGAGCGAGTGCAAAATTGGACAAAAAAGATGATGAAAAAGAATCCAGCCATGAGCCAACAAAAGTAATGGAAGCAAGAAGGAGGGACGAACTGGTAAATCAATCAATTCTGTGTATTACAGGCTACAAACCTTGTAGTTGCGAATATGCGTCTTAAATCCCATTGATTGTGCCACAACTTCCATACTTGATAAAACCACCTTTGCTGGCTTTTGAGAGATAAAGCGGGTTTGGTACTTCAGAGAGTCCTGTAAGGATATTAGACAGACAAATATGATATCTTAGACCTAAATATGGAAAATATTAAGAGTCTTAGACCCTTAAATGACAGAACACTGGAGGTGCAAGAATATATTTTACTTCACAACATGTCTGTGACATGGTAAAGATTCCACCGTATAGTTCTGCAAAGTTCCCTTGGGAGTTGGAAATACAGGCCTGTTACTTAACCATTTAGAGATGCGATGATTAAGCCTCGCAATGGCATGATTTAAGTACCTGTCCGCGATCAAAGATTGTTGCAAGGTTTAAGCCTTGAGATAGAATTATCAAGTCAAATGCATTAAGCATTAAAGGACCCATGTCTTCATTATCACATTGTTGATTGGCACTCTGTTCCTTCATTGATAAAAAAATCACCATGTTAGCAAAACTAGGAAGATAACTACCATTTGAATACAACAGGAAAAAAACAAGCCTGCTCTTTATTTGAAGAGAAGAGAAACTTAAGTAACGACTCTGTACAGTTTGTATTCACAGTACAATTAGTTTCCTTAACCTAAATTCCCAAATTTTTGTTTCCTGTCTTGATGCTTCTTCAGTACACTAGAGTTTTGATGATGCAATGCCAGTGACGGAATGGTTTCTCAAGAATAAGATGATCCAAAATATTGATATGACTCTATGAAATAAAATTGTGGAAAGGCAGACAGAGAACTCATTATATATGATTCAAAGTTATCAACTAGGAAAGGAACCAAGACTACTTTTCTCGGCAAGGTACTCTCCGGATAAACAAATCTGATCTATTGTTGCTTCTCTAGAGCAAATCGCTCCTCTGACTCATGTTTCAGATAATCTTTAAGTTAAGGTAATATCAGCTTCATATAATCATCAAACACTTCTGAAACGTTTTTTTTTTTTTTATCGGCCAAACACACACACTCCCACACTATACTACTCCTAAATCTACTCCTAATTCTACCCACCGGGAATTGAACCCTTCTCTTTTAGCTCAAAGAGCTCCTCCTTATGCCACTTGAGTTTCAAGCTCATGGCCTTCTGAAGCGTTTATGATGATCCATTTATAGACATAACATAACCAAACACACTAACTAATAGGATAAATTACCAGTCTAAGCTGGAATAGGCTAATCCTAAATAGAATAAAAACCCTAGATAAGAAATGAAAACAAATAATCCAAATTTAAAAACAATTTTATAATTTATAATTAGAATTATAAAATTGTATCTGGTCTACATCAGATCCATTATATGAAGTTGAATGGATAGACTTGAAAAATGAAGGTGGTTTTGCTTAAATACAAAAAGAAAAATAATAATAAAGAAATAAAAAAAAATAAAAAGTCATAGATACATAACAGACCTCAGCATCGTCAAAAACAGCATTTACATCATCTAGATTTACATCTTCATACTCCTGAAGACTGACAGCAACGTAGCCTCTCTGAAACCATTCGTCATTTCTTATTTGTTCAATGGTTATACGCTGCAAAGCACATAAGCACACCCACATTGACAAGGGAAAAGAGAAAGAAATTGTCAGCAACAATCACAATAAGCATATGCATTCACAATTGAAGCCCGATGGGCAAGTCTACGATGGGACATATTAATTAAGGAATAAACTGTCCAAACACTTCGGTTATTCATCTTACATATTGAATCTTGTCTCAATATATAAGTTAGCACCATGTATCAGTAATTTGAGGTAAAATATTACAATAGACACATTAAGCCTATCATTGCCAATGAAAGAAGCAAAAACTAATTTGTTTTGATATCCAAATGGAGAAAAATATTAAGAACATAACATGCCACAATTGAATATTAGGTCCTTTTAATAAAAATATTTTTCTAACAATTTCCATCCACGCTTACAGGAAAAAAACCATGTAGTTTACAATCATGCATGGGAACTACAAACCATCACACTGTTAGTTTTTTCAGATTCCTTTGTATCATAACACAAACAACATCTAAGATCCAACTCATTGTTTGCTTCTATGATTATACAAATTGGTTTTCAAATTGACTGTGAATTGCAAGGACGATACTTACAGTCTCAGGATTTGGATCCAAAATTCTTTGTATCAATGATTTTGCTCCAACAGGAAACCAAGAAGGGCATGTAAACTCTGCTTTATCAATCTTCAAGAGAGGAAAAACCCAAGAAAAATTATTAGTATTTATAACAATCTGAAAGCCTTTTCAACTAGAACATTTTTTACTAGTATAGATTAGATAAAACAGTAATTATTGAGTCTTTGGCCACATAATAGAAGAGTGTTAACAACAGAAACATGTAGCCTGTCAAAACTGCAATTTAAAGATGCATCAGATTATCATGGAAATTTTCATTTCTAGTCTTCACTCAGAATTTAATTTAGCATCATTTCTACATCGAACACTCTTTCAACTCATGAAATGAATGGATAGTTTGGACTGGGGATGATAATGGATGGGGACTGAGTATGGTACTAAACTATATGTTCCTATAGGCTATACCCAGGTTTGAAAAGGTTCCCTGTACCCGGCCCCATTTCCATGCAGGTAACAACCTTAATTCCCATCTTTGTACCCTCTGGATATCTTGATACCTATACCCAGTCATTTTACTCGCATTTTAGTTAAATAAAATATTTTTCCTCTTTCTTTTTTTTTTGCAAACTAATAAAACAACAATAATATTTAATGTTAAAATTAACAAAACAAAATTGCAAAAAAAAATTATTAACTAAAAATGTATTTAAACTGTTTAAAATATTTGGAGATCTCTTCAAATTCAATTATAAAAGTAACATACAACAATGCAACTAATTTTAAATATAATATAACAAAATAATTAGTTACAAAACATAACAATATTCATATACAAAATATATAATAAATAATATGAAATAACATATTAATGAACTAGTGAGCCTTATGCTGGAGCTCTTCAAGATCTATAAAAAGTAACATATCAAGACTACTTATTTATATTTTATGAAATAGAATAAATACAAAAGAAATTTATTTTACCTTTTCATCAAAATAATAATCTTATAGGAATAAATATACATAATAAATACACTAACCAATCGATAGTAGAAAGATAAAACTCAGAAATGTGGGATAAGGTTTTATGTTTTTAGTCTGAGTGAATATAGAATATAAGTGTGCGGGTACGGGGCGGGTTGGGTACTAAGGTACCTGTATCCAGCTATCCACACCCATCCCCATCAAAATTTGTGGGTAATTACCCCGACCCATTTTAACAGGTAAATCCCCACCCGTGTCTAAGACCAATTCCCATCCCTAGTTTGGATCCCTCAATAGCAAATAATTATCTACATATATCATGTTAAATTGCTAATTCTTGATAAATAATAATTGGTGCATGTCAATATACGAAGGCGAGAAGACGAAGATGTGACCCACAATCCATTCCAGTCTGCAGTATATATATTTGACAAGTTTAAATTCATGCCTTACTGTATAAGGTGGTTAGATCAAGCTCATCAAAGGGAAGATATCCAGCCAGTAGGACATAGAGGATAACCCCACAGGACCACACATCTGCCACAGCACCATTGTAACCCTTGTGACTGAGTACCTAAGGTCACAAAATGAAATGCAAAATACAGAAGCCCCCTTGAGAATATTGTTAGTTAATAAACATAATTTTAACTAAACAACAAGTGACCCTCTTATTTACCTCAGGAGCTACATAGTTTGGAGTCCCACAAGTTGTCCGCAGGATACTCACCCCCTATGAGAATATTCAACAAGTATGAACTCATTTCTTATCACTTCTACATAAATCAAAGTCATATACAGCTGATTGGTAACAATCTCATTCTCACCTGTTCAGGCAATGCGCTTAAACCAAAATCTGAAATCTTTATATTTCCTAGTGAATCAAGTAAAAGATTTTCAGGCTGCATAAGGAAAGGAAAAATTAGAAGAAATCACAATAAGTATAAGCAACAACTTTCCAAATCCCATTCAATGCAAACCTTTAGATCTCTGTGATAAACTCCCTTACTGTGGCAAAAATCTACACCATCTATAAGCTGCTGGAAATATCTTCTAGATTCAGCTTCACTAAGACGCCCATGGTGTATCTGCACAATGATATTATTAACCATCAACATCTCCAAACTCCAATATCTTGAATGGTAATAAATACAAATCATGATAAACGCTACAAAAAGGTAAAGGTGCATCTTGAGCTACTCACAATTTTATCAAACAATTCACCACCTGTAATGAACTCCAGTATGATATAAATCTTAGTACGGCTTGCAAGAACCTGAATAAAATAATGGTTTACAACAGAATGAAGTGCTTGTGAGTGGTGACAGCTAACATAGCAAGAGAAACATTATAATAGTTTGTTGGAGCAAATATAGAGTTGAAAACTTTAGCTTTTATTGGGGAAAATTTGCAACGAAATAGAATAACAATGAAACTTTCATTAAATCAAGGAAATTTCTCCAAATATGTTTACATTTTACCATGAGGTTCCTTACTCCAAATAATCAAAGAAAACGAAATTCCATAATTCTGGTTTTGCTTTCACTTGGCTGAAAATCACTTCAGAGAAACTTACCTGACACCATATTTCATGACAGATACCACTGATAATTATGAGTTCGAATTGCAGAACAACTTAGTTCTTGGAGAAATGAAGCCAAACAGGCCCTCATCCTTAATGACCTTTTTGTAAAGAGAAAGCAAAGATACATAAACTACAAAGTGAAGCGATTATCACATACCTCGTGCAGGCGAACAACGTAGGGATGCCGAACTAGCTTCATAATGGAAATCTCCCTCTTGATCTGCATAAAAACAAATACAGTTTGAAAATAGAAAGATACCAAACAATCACAACAGCAATCATGAAATTTGTCTTACGGCAACTTATTGGAATGCCAATCCAATCAAAGTGCTAATAAGAGATGTTAATAACCTTATTTCATCTTAATTCATAACTGCACCCTAACTCCCACAAATAACTGAACACTGATATAGCGATTGGCACGGCAAGTAAAGTTCTGAAGACATTCAAGCTATTTCAACAATTTCTAGTAAAAGTTAAGCATATTATTGATGGTGGATCATGTGAGGAAGTGGATCGCAAGAAAATTAGGAAAGGTGAGAGTACCTGGTCTACCATCTTGTGCTTAATGATGGTGCTACGATCGAGCACCTTCATGGCCACACTCTCGCCAGTTTCTGTGTTCTGAGCGAACTTCACCTTCGCGAAGGTTCCCTCCCCAATCGTCCTCCCAATCTCGTACTTGCCCACTTTTCTCACCACCATCGCTCTCTTACTCACTTCTCCACCATTGACACTCTCTTCCAACCCTGAAAGCTTACGGTTTCTATCTCTATCGCAAATCAAACTTCTCTCACAAGCTTCGCACCTTCCAGTATGTAACTCAACTTCCTTTTTGGCATAGAATTGATTGAAACGATGCGAGGAATTTAAAATAAAAAAAAAAACTGAAAAAGAGCTTTATTTCTCGAAATTAACAAAAAGGAAGTTTGACAGCTGGGTAGGGAGGTTAATTGGTAGGTAGTAGGTCATAATCTTTTTTGGAAATATAATAAGAAACCTCGACAAAAGAATTTTCTCAGCCGGAAATCCAGGAAGAGAAAGAGCGAATGAGGGAAAAAGAAAATGAAGAAGAAAACCAATGGACGTTTGAATTTAAATTACGAGTAATAATTTTCGTTTCATTTTTCTTTTTTTTGGTGAAGGAAGCGGAGAAAACATGATGGTCATGCTCATCAAGACACACTTAGCTCATGATGGACTTGTGTTGGAGGAGGCGGTGATTGGGTGTGGTGCGGAGGACGGAAACATAATGGATTGACGAACGGAAGTGGCTGGGGGAGCAGTTTCGGGCTGACAGGGATGTAGCTGATTGCTGCTCCTCATCCAATTAATTAAGAATTAAGACATTAACCTAGCATTCCGGCTTATAGATATCGCCCACATTTGTCATCTTTGGTAAGTGTCACACAGCAAATGATCTAATTCAATTTAACTGTTCATTTAAAAATAAAATATACTCTCTCAGGAAAATAAAATAAAATACGCCTCTTAAAAAAATTAGCTAATCTCATTTAATTTTTTTAAGTCCCATTTAATCTTTTTGAACTATACTAAAAATATTTAGTTTTTTTAAACACTCTTAATTAAATTAGTCTCTCTCCACTTTAAAACTATTGTAATAAATAAGATAGTGAATTAAGTGAAAGATATTTTAGATAAATTTTCATTAAATGTAAGTAGAGATAGTTGAATTTACTTATATTTAAAAACATAAGATTATCCAAAAATTTGTTTATATTTAATAACGGATGGAGTACATATTAAAAAGTAAATCTAACTTATACTTCATCCGTTCTTATAAGACCTTTTATAAATAAAAAATAAAAATTGCTTGTCTCTTTTTATGAAACCTATTCAAAAAATTTATTAGTTTTTATTAAGCTATCCTTATTTACTTAATTATTTTTATATGATTCAAAATCAAAAAATATAATAAAAAAATAAAAGGAAAATTCTCTTTTTTATAATAATTAGAAAATATTAACTAAGTGAAAAGAGATAAAGATAATTAAAGAATAACTTAATGATAATTTTGAAAATTAAATCAAAATATTAGACAAATTTAATATTTTTATCTAAATTATTCAATTTTCTTAGTTCAGTTGCCTTTTATACATAGTCTTATGTATAGATATGGAGAAAGTAATTTTTTATTAAAATAGTTTTTGCTTTTTTATAATATTTTTATGTCTGTTTTTATTTTATTAAATCAATGATAAAGAATTAATTACAATCTTAATTAAACATAAAGGTAAAATTAAAAATAATACAATTAATATTAAATTAGATACATAAATAGACAAATAAATAAGAGTAAAACTTTTCTTTTTGACTATACAAATAAAAAGGAATAGAGGATCAACTTCATTTCACTAAAAGAAATAATTTTGGGCCGGTTTAATTACAATTTTTTTTTATAAGTCAAATATTTTTATTAAAAGAATAGTACTAGATTTACTCAAAATTATAAGAAATTAAGGTTATGTTTGGTAAAATTAGCTTATAGCTTATGACTTATAGCTTATAGCTTGTAGTTTAGAGGTGTTTGGTAAAATTAACTTATTAGGTAGCTTATATTTGTTAAATGACTTAAAAGGACAAGTAATAATTACATGTAATAAATTATTTGATAAAGTAAACATGTAGTAAATGACTAGAGAGTAAAATAGGAAAGAATTATTGAAAGTTACTTTTCATAAGCTAACTAGCTTATGAAAGCTAGCTTATAGCTTATATAAGCTATAAGTTAGTTGTTACCAAACACCTCTACTTACTCATAAGCATAAGCTATAAGCTTCTAAATAAGTTACAAGCTACTTGTGCCAAACACACACTAAATGAATATTTAGTTTAACTGTATTTTTTGTCTTTTATAATTTGTTAATCGTTTAATTTTGATATTTATAGTTTTAACTAAGTAATTTTGATTTATATAAATTAAAATGTGAAAATTGAATTTGAGGTTCAATTTTAATTCAAATTAACAGATCTATTGTAATAATAGAAACATATTTTTTTAAAAAAAAATTAAACGGTTGATCTAATTCAAAATGCAAATTTAAATTTTCACTCAAAAAATGCAAATTAAAATTGGCTCAAACATAAATCAAACCGATTAATTCTGGCTTAGCTTCTGCTAAATTTATTAGAGGACTATCCACACTAGAAGGTCCAATATTCGAATTACACCTATATCAAATTCTCGAGGACTTACGTCAATCACATAGCGTGAACGGAATTAATCACCTGTAAAGCAAACCCGAAAAAACATAAATAAATCAAACTGATCGGAACATATATATTTGATTTTATTTTTTATTTTTCTTCCTAATAACACAAACCAATTTACACCGGCGAACATCCCTAGTGATGTTGGGCTTGTGATTTGTACCGGTAACCTGCAATAGAGTGCTGAAGCAGCAGCAATGGTGAAAGGCGTAGTTGCAGAAGAAACGCGTCTCAATTCCGTTGAGGATCGTCTCTCCCAATCTTCGCCTCCAGCTGAGGTGGGTCTAGTCATAGGCAAATTCAGCTCCCCTCTCGACCGCGTCTTCGTCTTCGATTTGATTCCAACGCCTCACAATGATTCTGGCCAACCACCTTGTTCCATCATCAATTCCGATAACAAGAAACCTCCCAAATCCAAATCCGATTCTTCTTCATTGTACATTGACAAGGATTGGGTTGCCGAACATGCTCGCCAGGTTCCTTTCTCTTCTTTTCCTATTCTTCTTCTTAACCCTAACCCTAATTAACCATTTCCTATTATTCTGTGAAGGTTTCTAGAATGCTAGTGGGTGGCCTCAGGGTCGTTGGAGTATATATTTGGGTTGCTGATACCGTGTTTAAGAATTCAACCATAATGCTTTGCCAGGTCTGTTACCAATAGCTGATTTAACTTGGTGACCGTGAATCCATGTGTTGTGTTGCTATCTGGGTATTCAAGAATTTTTTGTGCTTGTGTTTTCTTGCAGACGGTGAAGGGGGTTGCTGAAGCAGCGCCAATTTTTGAGGTTGACTGGGAGGAGAGACTGCTCCTTCACATTTCTTATAGTCCTAGGAGGTGACCCAGATTCTTAGACTTAATTTACGTGATCTACTTTGTTTTTGATGTGATACTCATGATATTGCTGATAGTGCAGGTGGAATTGTCGAATCTGCTCACTGTCTTCCAATATTACATCAAGTAATCTACGGCCTTGTGATTTTAAAATGGGAAAGGTCTTGAGTTCCCTGCAAACCTTCAAGTGCATCCACAACTTTAGCCTGAGGTAATATCCTCACAAATTTATGATATTCTTCTATCATTGAGTTGAGTAAATCTGTTGGTAATATAAATTCTTGGATTTGATATTGTAACTTGTAAGGTTACCCATATTGCATGAAAGTGCATCCAAAGTCCAGAAATTCAGTGATGTTCTTCGTCATGCAATATCTTTTCATGCCAAAGAGCTTAGAGATGCAAAGGCCTTGATTGATGGTAAATTGGTAACTACCCTACTTCCTGGTTTTCTTATCATCTTTTTGCTTCTAGTTACTAGTTGTTGCGTTATCGGTTGTCAGAAGTGAGAATTCATTTGATTGCCCAATTTAGGAAAATTTTCAGTAGTTGTAAATAGCTAAATTATAAATTCCCTGGTTAAATCATGTTTACATCCCACATCATGAGTTTTTGTTGTGATACTATACATTGAGTTTTTGCACTGAATATTACATCGGCCAATTATCACGAGGGATAGTTTGAAAATTCTATAAGTCTAACATCTTACATAACAGTAACAGATTATTAGAAGGCCAGCAGAATGACAGGGTAACAACCATCTATGACCTTTTTTACCTGATAGAATTCATTGATAACCGTACATTTGACTTCTTGCTCCCTCAAGCTGTGGGAGCACACCCAAAATTCACCTAACGCACCAAAGAACCTAATCCAAATGTTATCAGCTTCTGAACTGCATCTTAAAATTGTGCTACGGGACTTAAGCTTGTGTTATAGTTAAAAAATCTGTTTATGCCCTGATATAATATTTAGAGTGGTAGCTATTAGGTCTGGTTTGGGCTGGAATAATTTCCAAGAAAGTTTTTTTTTTTTTTTTTTAATTACAATTTATCAGAATTCATTTCTGTTATTGTTATTTTGTTAGACATTTATTTCTTCTCTGTATGTTTAGGTTGTTCATGGTGACTCGTGCTCGTCAGACGGTGTGCATCAAGTTGAATTGCTTCTACCATTTTTGAATGATAGTTCAGTTGAAGGTATCCTTGCCTACAATCTCATTTCATATAAATATATAGCCATATAGGTTACTATTGCTATTGTTATTTTTCCAGTTGTTTTAAAACTCTATTTTCTAACATCAACAGTTATTGTTTTATCAAGCATGCAGCCCAAAAGATGTTGTTGGTATTCTTTCCTTCAGTGGCTCGATATCTTCTTTTGCATATCTAAATTCAAAAGAGCCAATTTCACAGGCTGTCGCCAATATAAAGGCGAGTCAATATCTATCCATTTTTATTCCATTCATGATTTTCAGATGATCTTTCTATTCGTTATTCAAGGGATGTCTTAAATTTGACATTTATTTGAAAGTATATGCCCTAAAATATGGTTAGTTGATGGTATACCTTCTCATGGGTTTATAGAATGAAACGTTTGATTCACGGACTTTCCTCTCTTCCTATGTTGTTTTGGATCACAATTCTGTGCACAGGGAGATATCATTACGAGTCTGCATAGTAGATTGGATATAATCTGTGATGAGGCAGATGGTGATTCTGGTAATGATCATGATGCTGGAAGGGATGTAAGTGATGAGATATCAGCTGAAAAGCCTGTTTCCCAACTTATGCTGCAGTTATTGAGGTTGGTAACTTGTAGTAACAATAATTTACAACCTGATTTACTCAATTTTTGCTTTCTGAGGAAGCTTTTGCTAGAGTTTATGCTTGTTCCTGATGAAATGCCATCAGAAGGTTGTGCCTTTATAAGTTTTTAACCTTAGCTACTGTAAGGCATGTTCATCAATGACATTGGTGCTTAGTCTTGTGTGTTTTATAAGGGTATTGACTTGTTGAATTTTATGAACTGAACTCTCATTCACTGGAATTCTCTCTTTATGCTGTGGTGTAATGAGGCAGTGGTATATATCATCTATTCCTGGGTTGCAGTACACATGCTTCGCTTGATCACTTGAGACATTTTATTCATGGGCTGTTGACACCTTGTTATCATGCTTGTATTATGGTTCAAAGAAGATTCTTGTTGATTCAGGCATTTATTTTGTTACGAGCATATTCTTTGACATGTGGACCCTAACAATGCGTTTCCATATTCTAGGAAATGCGGCACCTTCATTGCATTTTACGGTGAGATCTTATTAGCCATTTAGACAGGTTGTTTCATATCATTTCCTAGGATTCTGTTCATTTTGCGACCCCGGTGACAAGGTTCAGTTGATCTGATTGCTAGTTTGTAATGTTCATAAATTACAATACATGCCCTACTTTTTTTTTTTCTCTTTCTCTCTCTCTCTCTCTCTCTCTCTCTCTCTTTCAAAGGGGGTCCAAGTGTAGAGAGAGGGAAGGTAAGCTAAAGCACTGACAAGGCAGCCTTAGTGGATATGAACCCTGGACCAAGCACTCTCCCAAGAGATTTGTTGCCATGCTGCCACTTTACACTTTAGCTAGGGTTCTTGGGCACCTAGCTTATCCTTTTTTACTTGGATGAAATTCTTTTCCGTGTTCTGAAACTTCACTAGAGTGCATTAGTTTCTTGGGTGGATCATCAATTAGCATCCCCTGTAAAGTGATTATTGAAGGTTACATAGATACAGATACATAGAGTAAATCCATCTCATTCATGTATGTCCCTTTTTTTTTTTCCCTTTTCTGGAGCTGATATTCTTGAGCTATGCCACCATGAACATCTAAAAGTGATGATCATGTCAATTCATAAATGGTTAAACTTTTATTTTGGAATTTCAGTACTCTATTTTCTATCATTTGATTTAATGTATCATTCCTTTTTGACAGAAAAGAATGTAGTCTTCCATTTCCTAGAAGAGTCTTTGCACCATGGTTAGCAGGAGCATATGTGTGTGATTACTTGCAGCCTTCTGAAACGGTTGAGGTTTGTTTTCTCTAGTCTATACTTGTTTGCATGTCTGATATGGTTTGAAGGTCAACTGCTCCTGTACTGGGTCATTTGGTGGTAAAAGATTGTAGTTGTTTTAAGAGTTTAGAATCGATACTTATACGTGCATTTAAAGGGACATTCCTTGCTTGAAGAGACTAAACAATTTATTGGACTCCTGAAAACCAAAAGCAATAAGGAACAACAGTTAACTTAATGATTTACTGTTGTCAATTTTTAGACCATATCTGCAACCGGTGTTTTTCTTGCTTTAGGATTGCTTTCTTGCTGTAGTGGGTAGTCTCTGCAATCCCGTCACTTTTATGATGGGCTTGTACTTCAATTTTTGTTTCTTGATATATTTCCTCTGATATGTAATTTGCATTTCCAGGTTTTAAAAGAACATTGTATGGAGTTACTATCTATGAAAACTCCTACTGATCTCTCGTCAATTCTGGAGCCAGAAAAAGAAGTTTCATCTTTCCAAACTAAATCTTTCTGGGATGTGGCAGTGCCAAATATTTCAGAAATTCAGCTCAAGGAAGACAAGCGCAAACTTGATGGCGGAGGGCAGAGTGCTAGTGGTAAATCTGTGAAACCAGGTCACATTAACGTTGTAGCTGCTTGTCTCATCCTTCTACTATCTTTGTTAATAGGTTTTGCGTTATTCGTCCTGAAGAATTAAGGGGGATATTTAGAATTTCTCTCCTCCTTGGATAGACATCCGCCTAGTTTACGTAGCTGGGATGCTTAGTTGACAATCATTCATGCTTCGAAATTATAAAACGGCTGATATGGGAAAAAAGAAACTCAGCCTTGAGATTGAGAAGAATAAAATTGTGCTTTCGTAGGTTTAGGAAGTTCTGTTTCAATTAATTTTATCTAGCAGTATAACATTTTTGCTTTACTATGCCAATTACTAAATGAGTAGAAAACACTTTATTGCTGAGATAAACATCATGTGGAACATCTCTTTGTACTCCATATATTTCTATATTTCTCTTTGTACGCTTAATATGCTATTTGTTTTGAAAATAACACATCTTACAACTCTCTTTGTATTTAGAGTGCATTGCATCTACACTGTAACGTCCATATAGTATAATAAAGTAACGACCATATACACTGTATCAACGTTTAGTCGTTAACCAACAAAATTCCTCCACCAAAAAATGAAAGGTCAATAAAAAATTGTGTTCAATTAAGTTTAACTCGAATTTCAGTTAATATAATTTAGTCAAATAGAACAGCTTGTAAGTCTGGTTATAACCGTATTCAAGAATAGTTCAATGAATTAAAATACTCACCAGAAGTAATTGCTCATAACTAGTAAAATTTTTTTTATTGATATACTTGTCGAGTTGAAAATATGAAAATTAAAATTGATAGCCATTAATAAATGTCGAAATGGAGTAATCTGTGGTCATCCCAGAAAGTTTTTAGCATTGGGAAATCATATAACCTAAGAAATTTCGTCATGCAACAGACTGCGAGTTACCACACAGGGAAGCCATCATTTCCCGTCGGCACCTTCACTAGGAAGGTCAAGGCCAGGTGGAATTTTGCCGGGATAGTTAGTAGAAGACTCATCTGATCCAATCATACTGCAAAAATGAAACTCCAAGGTAAATTTTCTGCACAAGTTTGAGTGCATGTTTTTTCTGCAAATAAAATGCTCACCCTCTATCAATGATAACCACTGAACGTAGCTCACAATTGGCGAAGCTGTAATAAAAAGCACAAAGTTTAACCAATTAGTTCTATGAAAGTCTAAAACAAGTAAGGTCTAAAGATTTACAATTTGTGTTAAAATTGGGGTTGGAAATTTCTGACGTGAGTTTTTCATACAATTTCACCTCTTTTTGGGCAACACCAAATTAACCGTGAAGGTTAAAATATTTACATTATTATGGTGGTGTGCATATGTTGGTTATGAATATCTCCATAGGACTGAAAACTTGTAGCTCAAGTGGCATAAGAAGTAGCTCTTGGAGTCTAAGGAGAGGGGTTTGATCCCCGATAGGCTAGATTTAGGAGTAGTTTGTGTGAGGGTGTGAGTGTTTGGCCGATAAAAAAAAAAAAAAAGAATATCCCTAGAGGGAGATTCTCTTGTCTTTCACTTTGCATTTTTTGCGTATAATTTTCAGAATGGAGATGCAAACCATTCCACATAAACTCCATGAGAAATACAGAGAATTCAACTTTACAAATAAGAGCAGAAGAAAGAGATATATGAGCAGATTAGTCAATATATCAAAAGTTTCAGATGAGTACCTTAATTATAACAGAACATAAGATGAAGATATAATATTTTTCCTTTTTACCATTGGATGTGTCTATAAAACGGTGAGGGAATAATTCCAAGAAATACTCACTGTGTGCAGATTTCACTTTTCACAGTTGGATGGCAATCATTTCCAAAAGCACTTAGCATATGAAACAGAAAACCGCTGTGTGTAACAACAGCTATCTCCTTTTCTTTACGTGTCCACAACCTGGACAAATACAGAAATGTCAAAACAAAATTTCAGATACCAAAATATATTGGAGAACCATCCAAAAACAAAAAGTGGAATGTGATGCAAATCTCAACATGCATACATGTGCTTCATGCAACAGCCACCCGAAAAAAAAAACTTGAATTGGTCAACCACATGCATTCTGAATGTTCTGGCACTATACCATAGTTGTGCAAAATGATAAAACAGTCAACTTTGTCTAACCAATTTTAAAAAAAAAAAATCAGCTTAAACCCCAACCATCGTAATAAGAACCTTCAACTCATTAGACTTAAGACTCATTGGCTCTCCCTACTTTACATTAATAAGATCCTTCTAGTTAGATATTCATAACAATTGATATGGAAAAAAAGAAAAAATTATTTAATCACGCTCACCATTCCAAAAATTTCAGTCCCCTGGCAGCGACTTCTTCATTCTTCTCTCTAATGTCTGGTTTCCACAAAATGTCCTCATCATTTTCTATCTAAACACAATTTACACCATGCATGAATCTCATCTAACGAAACTTTGATTATATAATAGCAAAACATGCACCAGAACAAACTTAATCCCGACAATTGCTAATACATAAAATGAGGGATCACTTACCAGTGAGAAATCAATAGCTGGGAACATATTTCGATACTCAGTGATGTTTCTTCTCTTATCACAAGGATGCACCCCCTAAATTACCAAAAACAAAAACAGCATTACAAGAAACACGTGTTGAAATTAGTTGCCAAATGACATCAACAAACAGCAGTAGAGGAGGTGAAGGATTCTATATGCTCAATTTTGAGACTCTTATGCTCATCGATTCATCATAACCTAATCTAATCTAGTGACTAGCTAGCTACATGTCCATAGGCCACTTAAATTCTGAAAGCCAACAATCTCTACCAATTGTTCAATTTTTTAAAAAAAAACTGAAAAAATATACATTCAGAACACATAAAGCAATATACAGGAGCCGACATTCCAACATACACCTCATGTCCTCATCCTACAATGAATCAACGAAATATAGACCATTTAACAAGACAAGAAAAACTTGGTTGAAAATAAAACAAAGCTAAGTGAAATAGATTAAGGAACAAAAATAAATCGGCCGAAGTTAGAACTGGATAATAAGATGATCTCACAGCAGCTCCTCAAGAAGCTGGTATAATGATTTATATTGAATTCAACAAACATCAACACAGCTAATGGGCAACATGAACAGTCATTAATCTTTTAAATGAGCTGGAAAGCAGGTTTTAAGATGGTAAGGTAGACGGCCAACCTGTAACTTATGTAGTTCATCAGCTTTATTTCCTAATTACTAATAATGTGGCCCCTTGAAGCTTGGAACAGACATAGGAACTAACAGAATGTAAGAGTGTAAGACAGTAAGAGGGAAAAGGAATGGTTTATGTAATTGGCCGATCCAAAAGCTATAACAAAATCTCCATAGTCATTACATACCAAATGCTCTCGGCAAAGTTCAACTGCTATGAATGGTGGAGAGTTCAGACTAGAAATTGCACGACGATTAAAATCTCCCACATTTTCATTCATCAGAGGAGCTACATTAATCCCATCACTGTATGCTTCGCCACCAAAGACTCCAACTGCTGTTTGCATGGTCCTGCAATGCAATAATTAGTAATTTGAACTTCTGCTGATCCTACTGCCAAACCAGGGAAGATTCTTGTATGTTCATTAATATGCAAAACATTTATGCTGTGCAAATACAAGTATAACTCTAGAAAATACTTTTAAAATAATTCCTATCTAGTACTGGAAGGCCATATTCCAAACTGAGGCCAACACATATCATAAATAACCCATATTAAATATTAAATATTAAATAATATAAAATATAAAACTAGATGGCTAGAATCAGTTCTACACAAATGTTTCCAGATTTTCTTGCTTATCCATAATTTGAAAAGAAACTAAAAGCACATGGTGCACTCATATTTGAAACTACAATAATAGATGTTACACAAATTACGAACATGTATACGTACATGTACATGTATATAATAGACAGGCAGACACAATATATAACTCAAGGTAACGTCAGACATTCTCTGAATATTTGTGTTCTGTTGGATTTTTGGTCAAGATTCATGAAACATGTTTTGGTAGAAACTTGAAAGTTGCATAAAAAAATATAATTTCAACTTCTATTGTTTTATTCAAGATTATTCAAGTCCAATTCTGTTATCTTTTCTTACAGTTATCCGTAAAGGATTTCTCATATACCCTTACATAATCACATCCATAATAACATGTCTTCCTTCAACTCACATCACCTCTAAGTACCTTTATCAATCTATCTGGTATATTTAATTAAATCATTAAGACCTTGGTCAGGAAACATTCTAATGGGAAACAGTAAAGGGAATAACAAATCTTGGCAAAATGAGCCTAAGAAAAGTAATAGGAGTACAATGAAGTCATACCTTAACAAGGGGGAAACAATAACTAGTTCAATTCTATTGGAAAGACCGTTTGCCTTAACATGTTCTCTCAGATTTTCAACCTGTCATAGAACCATAAATAATCCACCATGACATTTAATGAACAAAAAGATAACCAGCATAAATGATAGAAAGAAATAGCTAGAATGAGATCATCACTGACACATTTCTCTGATGAGAAAAAAAAAAAAAAAAGTTATGGCAATACTAAGGCATAACACCAATGCCAATCTCTACGGAAAGTCCAAAATATTTTTCTTCTTGATAGCACCTCAAGATTCCACGTTACATAAAATATGGCATCAATGTCAGATCATTTTAACTGGAAATTACTTGCGTCCAGCCGAGAGGAGTCAGGCTTGCATCCAAAAGATCATAAGACTTGTAAGTTTCGAAGTCCTTCTCTCCTTCTACATTGTGAAATCCTTGTGCATGTCTAACCTGTTTATCAAATTGTATGAGACCTTGATAATGCTGAAAGTAAGCAAATCATTATCTGAAGAACCAAATAATATTCTCCAATACATAACAAAATAAAAGAATCCCTACATTTATCTAATTAATAATGATCCACTTCACCCTTAAAGTATATAGTTAATGGAATATGATCCTAATTAACCAAATTTCATAAATTACCTTCTCTTCTTGAACATCACAATTTATTTTTAAATTTCATCTTGTAATTTCAATCAAAATGAGAAAAGTAGGTAGCACAATTGGTTTATGGTTTATAACTTATAACTTATTGCTTATGGTTTCTAGTTGTGTATAGTTTAGTAAAATTAAATTTATATGAATTAGTTTATATTTATTAAATGACTTAAAAAGACATGTAATAATTACATATTATAAATGTTTTTATAACGTAACATATAATAAATAACTTAGGTGAAATAGGAAAAAAATATTGAAAGCTAGTTTTTCAAGTTATAAACTACTTTAAATATCTTTTGATAAGATGCTAGTTTATAGGCTATAGCTTATGTAAGCTATAAGCTGCTAGTTATGAACATCTCTACTATCCAATAAGTTATAATCAGTAAATCATAAGCTCGTAAATAAGTTATAAGCTATGTTGCCAAAAATAACCTTAACTTTGGGATTTTATTTCACACGTGGAGAAATACAATTTCTCATACTAGAAGGAGAAAAACAAAAATCTACTTCAAGGATAAAGTTGCCACAAACCAGGTGAAGAGTTTTACAACGGTGCAACGGGTAAAAACTTTGACCTGCAGCAGTATCCATATCTGAAGAAACGCCAACAAAACCGACAAAGTTATCACCAAACCAGTACTGTTTTATTGGCGCTCTAGAAAAACTAACAACGGATACAAGTAGATCCTAGATTAAATTAAAAGGAAAAAATTACAAACAAGTTAATAATATCTCTACGAGCAGACAAGTTTGTTTGAATTGCAAACACTAAAAAGATCACAGAAGAAGGTTCACAGCAACAATGAGGAATGCAGCAAAACGAAGATTACGCTCCAAGATTTGATTTATCATTACTGTTACTGAATCAAAAGAATAAGCTAGAAGAAGAAGAAGATTAATAAAATTCTAAAGCTCGTCACGTCAATTGTTAGTGAATAATGTGGAAACTGAGACGATTCAACAAAACTGGAAAGTGGAAACGAACGAACACTAATTATCGTAAAAATAATGGAAATTGATTCCTCGGAAATTTGGAGGTGATTAATTGGTTTGCTTGGAAAAGAAGAAGAAGAAGAAGAAAGGGAGGAAGAGGAGTACCTGAGCGAGAAGCGAAGCAAAGAGAATGGGAAGAAGAACGTTGGGATGCGAAGAGGCGATGCGATGAAATGGGAGAAGGGACAAACGTGGAATTCAACAAAATAGGGTAATGAATAATGAGCATGGCGCTATATATTGCGAGTTGCGAGTAGCAAGAGAGAATATTGAATATTGAATACTAGTATATAAATGAAAAATCAACTTTGATAATAGTAACACTCTTTTTTTTATGGGTGGATTTTGCTGATTCCATCTGAATCCGCCAGCTACATTCAGAAAACATCAAGAGGTGCGTGTTTGGCTGCTTATCCTTCGCACATGGCTACCCATCACACAATATTTTACTTTCCTTTTTCACTGCTCTGCGAAACAATTATTTGGACAATTTTAAAAAAATAATATATTTTAAAATTGTTAATATTATAGAGAAAAAAATAAGATTATTTACTCTCAAAAAATTATTCTTTTATTATAATAATAAGAGAATATATCCTGGGAATGTTAGTTTGAGAATCCACATTTCCTTGTTTGGTATAATCTGATATAAAAGATATTACTAGGTAAAATAGTTTTCTTAGCATCTAGATTCTCACCTATCATCAGTTTTTTATTCCCATCAAGGAAGGTGGGTATCAATAATTCTCATGAATGGGAATAGAAATTTAGAGTGAAATTTCAAAATAATCCCTATTTATAGGCGCCAAAATGTGACAAAAGTTTCTCTAAAATTTTATTTTTAAAATTTGTGATTCAATTAATTTTATTTTTTTGTTGTGTTAATATATTTTTATTGAGTAAATTTTGAAAATATTAATATAAGTTAACAACATAAATATATTTTTTTCACAAATGATATAAATAATTAATTCAAATATTTGTAAAAAAATAAATATTAAAAAATATTTTAGCAAGTAAATACCGAATAAAAATAAAATATTTATATTATATGTATAATAATTTCACATGAAATAGGAGTATTTTAATAATTATACCTTAAATTTCTAAGAATGTTTTCTCTGATCAAAAAGTTTTCAACCAAACAATTTTTTTTTACAATATTTAAGAATATACATTCCTAAGAATACACTCTTAAAAATAAGATGACTGACAATACATATACATAACCTAAAACAAACACTCCCTTAAGAAATAAAAAGTATACGCATTAAGAATCAAAACTCATTATTATACAATAAAATATATCAGTTAGTATATTATTTTTTAACAATATAATTTTTAAATAATATTTATTTATAATTAATTTAATATATTATTAAAATGAAATAAATTTATTTTTATTAATATTAAATATCAATAACAAAAATATATTTAGAAAAAAAAATTCTAAATATTTAGAAATCCAAAGAGGTCCTTCAACCACCTCTAACCAGACAAATCAACCTATAATTCATTGATAATCCATGTAAGCATGGAAATCTAAGCATCCAAATGAATTATGAGTTGGTTTGTTTGGTTAAATGAATGTTTTTGTAGGTCAAAAACAATGAGAGTATACGGATTTTAAATATCTGTATGGATGAAATTTCAAAATCTGTATACTATTCTGGTTTTTTTGTTATACGGAGTTTAAGAATTTGAAAGCTACAAATTTTAAGAATCCGTGTGGTTTTACACTATACGAATTCACAGATTCTGTATGACATTATATGCCTATATAGATTCTTAAATTCCGTTTGGGTATGGTACATTTTGGTGTCCCATTCGGAATTTAAGATTTCGTGGGATAGGTAATTTTGGAAAAAAAATAGTCATGTGTGGTTCGATTAGGATTTGGTGTGTGATGCTCAAAGTAGCATCCAATATCTAATGCCTCAATTAGGAGGTATGTACTTTTTGCACCACACTTGATTCTCTTTTCGCTACACGTTTTTTTTCCTTTTCAAAATTAACTCTTGCTTGAATTTTGAAAATTTGACACTTTATTTTAAAAATTCGCAGCACTGTTTATCAAAAGTTTGTCTTGTATTTAATAAAATTATATTACGGATTTTCAAAATTCGTGACCTACAGATTTTAAAAATCCATGACCTACAGATTTTAAAAATCTGTCATTGTATTTTTATAAAATAGTAATGCGATTTTTTAAAATTTGTAGCTTACGAATTTTTAAGTTCGAATGAGGGGTGATTATAAAAAAAACAAAGACGTGTGGTGGGATGGAAAATGTATGTGGTGAGAGAAAAGTATGGCCCAAATAGGAATCTGGCTTTGTCAAAAAAAAAAAAAGAAGTAAGAATCTTGGAAAAAAAAAGTAGAGAGAGAGATCATTGTCAAAATTACATTCATATATTCAGTAGGTTTTACTGGGTGAAGTTTGGGCCTTATTCTCATACAAATTCAACCATCACTTAAAAGCAAGTGAATTAAGAAACCTCTATTTAAAAATAAAACACTTAGTGTGTATTTAGATAAGTTTTTATTTTCTAAAAAATATTTTATGATACAACTTTTGCAGTATTCTTAATTATGCTTTTTACATTTAAAAAAAAATTACAAAAATAGTCTTTTCAAAGTTTTAGTTTATTTTTAAAAAAAATATCTGTATTTTGAAAGTAAGAGACAAAGGATTAGACTCTTACTGTACCAATAAGTCTTACACAATTCATATAAAAATGGCGTGCTAATTTTTTAAAATATGATGATAGATGTTCAAATTTTCATCATGTGCATGCATATAAATTAATTTATTTATTTTTAGCAAATACACATACCCAACTCTAAACTAACTCTCTACTGTCAAGATTCACCACCAAAATTCAAATCTTAGACCTCCAACTCTAAAACCTTAAAGGCTTAATATATGATCACATGGGCTATCCTCCACTTCTCAATCACTAATTTTAATACCATAAGTAATAGTATATCGTTAATCATTGTTATTAATTATTAATATACTAAAATTAAACAAGCGAGAACTATGTTGGAGAAAATCTCACTCAACATTTCTTTCACGTACGATTGAAAACAAATCTCATAACTAGTATTCTTCGATCTCTACTTAAAGAGAGCATTAAGCAAATTAAAATACTTAGCTTAATTAATAAAAGAAACCTCAAGTGCAAATCGTATATACTACTAAGTCTAGTTTAGCTTTTACTTTGGTTTTTTTTTTTTTGTCCTTATTATTATTGCCAAATATGAAAATGGTAATATCATATAAAATTACTTTCCTTCCTAGCAAAAATTATTTGTACTACTGCACAGGATTTGGATCATATCTATTCCATTTCTCTCAAGCTCTCTCCAGACTCCAACTACTTTATGAATCCTTAAATATATTAAATGGCTTAAATTAAATGTTACAAAAGTATGCACAAAACAAAATAATACAGTTATTCTGATTCTGCGCTGTTTTTATTTTTTTCGTAAAAATCCTTCATTCTCTCATCCTTTATCTGCTTGCTGTTTCTTCTTTTTTTACGTAAAAATCCTTCATTCTCTCATTCCTTATCTTCTTGTTTTTTTACTTCAAAATCCTTAATTCTCTCATCCTAAAATCCTACATTCTGCTTGTTTTTTTTTTTTTTTTTTTGTTTACTTCAAAATCCTTCATTCTCTCATCCTAAAATCTTTCATTCTCGGCTTGTTTCTTGTTTTTTTTTTTACTTCAAAATCCTTCATTTTTAACTTTCATTCATTCTTTTTTAACTTCTCTTTAGAAAAAGAGAGAAACATTTAGAAGATCAAATTTAGATCAAATTAATCCCTCAAATTGCATATATAAAATTTTGAAAATTTTAAATTGGTGATAAAAGTATTTGAAGAACCAAATTAGTAATAAACGAATATTCAGAAGATAAAATAAATATTTTACTCTAATTTTAATTGTAACGTAATTCTTATATTCAACTGGTATTTTTAAAATATATATAAATTAAAGTTAATTGTTGCGAGATTTTTTTCACACTCGTAACAGAGGTTTTTTGGCGCAACCATAAATTGTTATCATCTTTATTTCGTCACTTCAAAATTTTATATATGCAATTTAAGGAATTAATTTGATCTAAATTTAATCTTATAAACTATACCTCTTTTTAAATTTTTAGGATGATTCCAAGTTAAAAATAAAAAATTTTGAAGTAAAAAAAAATGAAACAAACAAAATTAAGGATTTTAGGAGAAGAGAATGAAGGATTTTGAAATTAAAAAAATAAGAAATAAAAAATAAGAAACAACGCAGAATCAGAATGAAAGTAAGAGGAAACGAAGGATTTTAAAGTAAAAATATGATGGAGAGGATCCAAATCCTACTACACAAGCTGGTACAAAATAAATCTTTTCAAATAAATATACTCTTACGTATTTTTTTTTAATCTTAAATCAATTTTATTACCAATTTTAAATCAATGACATCATTCACTTTCACTTTCACTTTCTTTTCATCTTTCTTTCTCTCTCAGCTTCACCTTTCACCTTAATTATATGGGTAAGAATATATACATGAATAACTTTCTCCATCTTTTATTTAAACATATATATACGCCTTCAATTCATCACAAGAATATATATATATATATATATATATATATGCTTTCATACTCACACACGCATATTTTCATGTGCTCATCAACTGAGATACATGATTAAAATATTACTAAACTACATTGAAAGTATATATATAGTACGTTGATTTTATGGCTAAAAAACAAATCTTAAAGTAATTATTCCACTGTTTAAATTTATGTGAGGATATTTAACTCATAGTTTATTATTAAAAAAACCTAAGCTACATATTAAGGTATCTGGTCAGTATAATGATTTTTTTTCTCGAAAATATAATGTCTAGAATATGACTGGTAATTATATATATTAGGTGAAATTTTATACTAACAAAAGCTTACCAAATTATATATATTGTTAGTATATATGAAAACTTAGCTTATTGTTATTATATATGAAAACTTATTATTAATTATTTTTTCTACATATATATGGAAACTTGATTGTGATGTTCCAATCGAGATGAAACCTAGCAAGTGGGAGTATATCTATCATTCAATCAACGTAAATTAAAATTATGAGATATTGTAATTAAAATTAAGAATTAATGCGCTTTTAATTTTTTTGATCGGCAATTAATACACTCTTAATTACTTTTTCACTTTACACAATTTCTCATTTTAGAAGAATCAAATCCTAATGAAGAAATGGACTCGAGAGTCTTTATCACAAAAGTGCAAAACCAACACATACATGTGAATGACATGTATAAACATTACTAATACTAACAATTAAGTTGACAATGTTGAAGTTACTCAGACAGCTAATTAATAACTAATGTATGTGTCTTATATAGTACAACTGTAATTTGAAAAACAAAGGTAGCTAATTAAGCTAGCTTTGCTGAACTTGCCTATAACTTATTTTTATATCATGATATATGGAGTATAATATAACAATTGCCTATAATTAATTATCAAAAGTTTACGGCCATAAATTTAGTCCATTAAATTAATTACACACAAGTTGGATTACATAATCTATATACATGCATGTTTCATATAATTTCTATCCTAGAGAATTGGATTCTTAATCTTGTATATAATCTTGACTCAATTTTCTTGATTTTGTTTTTTCCTCCACACACAAAGTTGACTTCAAACTTCAAAGTATTGGTCTCATTATATCTTCAATGCTAGCTCAATCCAAGATGCTCTTCTAGTTTCGAAAAAGACAAAATAAAATGCTGAATATATATAGTGAATATAATAATAAAACCCAAGTTAAGTAGAAAATGATTTTAAATTAGTATCTTTCTCATGTTTAAGCCAGAAACAAGTTTTTCCAAATCGCGTTACAGTTGTACATAATTCCCTTCAAGAGAGGATACATGATATATGTGCTTACTTAAATATTCCTATATTATATATATTATAAGCTTAATGCCAAATGTTGTTAATTAGTGTTTCACTAATACTATATTCCTATTTGCAAAAACAACATAAACATAAAACTAGAAGAATGTAATTTATTAATGTTTATTTTGTCTAATATAACTGATCTATTATATACGATCGGATAAATATATATAACAAGCAAAAATAAATATGTTACAATTAGTATAAGCTTTTCTTATGTATATATAATATGATAGTAGAAATTAAAATAACATACATGTGAGACAAAGTCTATATTAAAGATAGCAATATAATTAAACCAACAATAAAATGTTGGTATAAGGATTTTTTTTTTTTTTTGATACAAATTAAACATACTAATTTTCCTTTTAAGTGGCTGCTATATATGTGGACAAAACTGCAGCTTGGGTTTTTTTTTTTTTTTTTATCCTTTTAATTACGAACACGTATAAATAGAAGGATTCGTTATACTGATGGATTTGTGTCATACGAATTCTAGTTAAATTAATTAATGTTTATTTTGTTTTTGATAATTAGGTTGGTGCAACAAGTATATATGATTGACCCGTTAACAAATGAAACTAATAAATACAAATTGAAGTGTATATTAGATGTAAGTGTTGTGTTGAAAAATCAATCAATTATTGTTCTCTCTTCTAACTAGGTATCTCAAAAAAGACAAAAGGATAGATTGCAGTGTAGAACAACAACCCAACAAAAAGCCGCTATATTTGCATGGATGGATCAGAGTTGAAGCCATGATAATGAATTAAGATCACAACTCTCACAAATATAATTAGACGAAGTTGCTTAATTACGGACATGCACATGATAATTAAGTGAGATTATGAGAAGTAGTCATAGATATCATATATCATGAGTCTTTATCAGGATCTCATAAAAGAGATTAGCTACATTACAATATTATCCATTTGCTAGTACCTACTCGTCCATCAAATTATTATGCTTCACTTCCAATATTGGTGGATAGGATGGATTACTTTGCTTCAGTTTTATATGTTTCACACAAGTGGAATACTTAATTTGCATATAATCAGCAAGTTAATTAACTGATTGGTAGAGTAACTAGAAAACATACCATGAATATATATTATCGTCTATCAAGTGAGTTGAGTTACCAGATAGGTAACCCAACACGACATGATGTAGGGTTAATAAAGGTGTTCTAACACATTCGCCTACGTTAAGCCTACAAAAACAAATTAAAGAGGGTCGTACATATAAAATTATTCAAATTACAAATTTTTTGGGTTGAATTTAAATTTCAACTTTTAAATTTTAACGGATAACATTTTTTTAGTCTTGTGATAAATGGAAATTGTCACATTTTGAAAATAACTGAATCTAATATTATTTTAATAGGAACCATAGAGAAAATGAAAAGAAAGGCGAAAAGTTCATCATAGATTGGAGGAGAAGGGCTAGCAAGCACGACTTTTAATACTCGAGAAATTTGTAAGTACGTATGTATTCGTTACTTATTAACTTTTTTACGTATAAAATGAAAATTATTAAACATATAGTAGTATATTAATTTATGTTAAGGAGAATTGAATATAACAATGCGCTATATGTATATATTAGTTTTGTTAATAACTTGATTTATAGAGAGTAAGAGTAGTATGGTACCTCGCAAGTTATTGTTGGAAAGGTGAAATGGAAAAGTTAGAATAGAATAGAATAGAATGCTACTCCTCCATATATAGCTAGGTAATTAAGAACGTAATTAACCTTCATATATATGGTAATTAGCAATGTCCAAAGGTGAACCGATTAACCAAATTTTTATTTTCAAAGTACTTTTAATTAAATATTGATACGTTCTGTTAAATGTAATTAAAATTTATTATTAAATAAATTATAATGATTGATATATTATTAAAATATAAATGACGTTATCTTTATCATCGAACATCATTTATATTTTAATAATATATCAACCATTATATTTAGGTGAACCAATAATAAATGTCGTAGTTTAAGTGATATAAAAAAAATTCTCAAAATTTAAAGGGAGAGCCTGAATTTCCGGTGAGAAAAAACTAAATTTAAAAATATATTTAATTTTATATTTTATATAATATTAAAAAACTAATTAAAAAATTATTAGAAAGACATAACATTCTTGATATAAGAGTATCGGTAAGAAAAGAACAAAATAAGGGCGCACTAAGAGACAAAAGTGGAAGAAGAGAGATTGGTTGAAGTGGGAAGCAGCAGAACAGAAATCCAGATAACAAGATATTGTGGGCTGTCCAAAGCTGAATCTCACGAAAACAATGGAAAGAGCAAAAATACCACTTTAACAAAACCGCTTTGTGTCGGGGAGTTAGGATGAAAACTGCCGCGGTTTTCTCACACCACCATTCATTCTCAGCCACATACTTTCTCTCTCTCCCTCTCTTACCTTCTAATAATCTCCTAATAACCTTCATATCTTCTCATACATATACACTAAATTATACTACTATTTTTGGTCTTTTACGTTTTCTGTTCAATTCTTTTTATTTATTTTGATTTGTTTTACTTTTTTATATTACTTTGAATTAATTTAATTTTTATATTTATATTTATTTTTAATTCTTTATATTTATTTTGAATTAATATAGAGAAGCAAAATAATATTATTTTGGTCTCTTTGATAATTTAGTTAGACATAGTTAATAAAAAAAATTAAATTAACTTAAAAAAATACAATATAAATAACTAAACTGAATCAAAATAAATATACGAAGAAAACAAAGTAAAACTTTATTATAATATAAGATATCAAAATATAATTTAGCGGAGATAATAGAATATCACTAGTCACTACTACTAGTATATTGGCATCTCTTAATATAATAATTAATTCATATACAGTTTGTGTAGAGATAGAAATGAGTCAAGTTATTCATGAAATATTCGGATTTGACTCGTTAAATATTAGTTAAAGCTCATTTATTTAACTAAACAAACGAGCTCAAACTTTAAGTTAAGTTTAAATATTTTAATGAGTCAAATTCAAGCTTTATAAGCTTAATATTAAATGTTCATGAAAAATTTATTTTTATATATATATATATATAACTTTTTAATTCAGATATTAAATTATATATTAAATATAGAATTAATAAATTTAAATTAAGAGAAATTAGTTTTAAAAAAATTAAATAAATAAGCTAAGTCTAACTAGTAGTTAAGTTCAACTTTTTTTATTATGAAGCTCAAGCTCAAGCTTATAATAATTTGGCTCGTTTAAATAAATGAGTCAAGTTTGAACCTTCTATTTTTTTTTTGCAAATCAAGCTTAAATTTTAAATACTTGACTTGACTCGGCTTGTTTTCACCCTAATACTCCTATGTCAATAGTAAACTATATGAATTTGTTTTTCTTTCGGTTAATCAGTTTTTTTTTTAAAAAAAAAAGGTAAATTGCAATAACCTCCCTTGAGGTTTGGGGAAATTGCACTCCACCCCAAACTTCACCAAAATTAGCACTCTACCACATTTCTTTAACCGTTGACTGTTGATTGCTGACCTATCCAATGTTTATGTCGTTCCCATCTGTCACATCTACAAAGATGTCTATTTGTTAACTTTAAAAACTATTTTTAACGCTGATGTAGAAAACTGGCAAGGCAAAAACGTTAGTTAACTGCTATGCTGCTGACGTTTCTATCATACCAGTTTGTCACATATGCAAGTTCTAGACCTTCCATTAACATTGAAAATTATTTTTTAATACTTATGTGATAGATTGACGGGCCAAAAATGCTAGTTAACTGACCAAAACGGGGTGGAGTGCTAATTTTGATAAAGTTTGGGGTGGAGTATAATTTCTCCAAACCTCAAGGGAGGTTATTGCAATTTATCCAAAAAAAAACATGGTAAACAACATCATTTGTTTCTTTAATTCTGGAAGAATAATTGCCATGGTTATTAGAACCGGACCGGCCGGTTCGACCGGAACCGATGGGGTAACCGGTCCGGGTGACCCTCAAAATCGGCTAAGCTAAGAACCGGTCAAAAACCGGTAAAACTGGTAAAAATCGACAGTTTGGAAAATCCTTTAAAAATGAGTAAAATGGGATTTGTACCTAGAACTTTTGGATAATTACAATGTCATCCACCACTATATATGCCAGCATATCTTTTGTGATATTACATGCACCATATATTTAAATATATATATATATATGTATTATTATATTGTATATAATAATATAATTTATTAAATAGTATTATGAATTAATGTGTATTATATAGTATAAAAATAATAAAATGTATATTTAATTCATAACAGTTTGATCACGGTTCAACCACGGTTAGACCAATGAATCGTGAACTATTGCCTTGACCGGTTCAATCACCGGTCCAGTTCTTATAATATTGGTAATTGTTGTTTGCTTTTTATGATAATCCAAAAATATTTATTTAAGTATAATTAATATATTTTTATTTTTTTATAATATTTTATTGTGCAGCTCCCGAGAAGGTCCGCTTCTTTTTATGGCTCATGGGTCGCAACGCGTTACCTACAAATGCTCGTCAGTTTCATTGTCATCTTGCCACTTCTCCATCCAGTTCCCGCTGCAACAATGGGGTCGAGGATCTTCAACACTTATCCAGAAATTGTCCAAAGTCTAGATCTATTTGGTCTTTTTTTCGCGTAATAGTTCCTAATTTAGGTGCTACGTTGGCCTTTAAGGACTGGTTTTCAACCATTCTCTTTAACCGCAACCATAGCCTCCCTATTGCAATTTTATGGTGGTTGTGGAAATGGCGGAATCATGACATTTTTTAGGGTGATGATTGGTCAGAATCATATGTATTGCATAATATATTCATCTCCGCGAATGAATTTACACGCTTCGGTAAGCCTATTTCTGTTGTGGTTTCCCCTCAAGATAATGTTATTTGCTTGCGGACGGATGGAAGTTGGAGTAGTGTCACTAGACTCATGGGTGGCTGTGGTTACCTATTTGATTCATCAGGACGTTGGCTTCATGTTTACAGTTATGGTGTTTGTTCAAGAAGTCCTCTGCAATCAGAACTAATGGCTATTAGGGAAGGTCTCTGTCAAGCATGGGAGTTGGGCTATAGAAGACTTTCTTGTGAGGTTGATTGCAGTGAAGCGATTGCTTTAGTCGCTTCTTCCTCAAATGTTGATCGTCATCTGTTGAAGAGCCTGATTAGCAAAATTCGAGAATTATTGCGTCTGGATTGGCCCGTTACGATGTTATGTATTCTAAGGAAGATGAATCAAGTTGTTGATTGTTTAGCAAAATTTGGTGCACAAGACATGAGCTGTCTTTGTATTTGGAAATATCTACCATCGTGGTTAATTCCTTTACTCTGCAGTGATTTAATTATGTAGTTTCTTTCTGTTGTTTGTTTCCTTTTGTATAAAAAAAAACACATATTAAAAAAACTGTTATTTAATTACATAATTTCTAATGTTGGTGATAGTAATTAGGAGTATTACGTTAGACCTTTTTTATTCTATAGGTTATGATGTACTTATTTTTCTAAATTTACGTTTTGTATAAATATTTATTCGCATGGATAATTTGTGCTTATATCTGTAGATACTTATAGGTATATGTTATTCAATAATTAGAAAAACGTGTATTTATGCTATTATAAGTAGTTTTCTCTTGAACTTAATTCTAAAGGTAATACTTAATTAGCAACCATTTTTTTATCTAAATTAGCTGCAGTTAAAATCATCGTTAACAGTGATTATATATTAAAATGCAAATTTTAATGGTACAAGAGCTTAAAATACACATTTTATAAAATTCGTATTAAATCGCATATAAGGCAACATTTAAGCGATCGATCAAATTATAATGATAAAGGTGTTGTCGTAATGATAAAATACATTATGATTCTAAGGAGAAAAAAAGCGCTTGTTATTAATAGTTGGGAGAATATTTAACCAACTTTAACAAAAAAAAATAATACCCGGAACGGTTTACATTCCACCTGCGGAGTGCGCACAGTTGAGAAAATCTGTATAATACTATAGCACATACATTACTACGTATATGGTGGACATGTACGACTGTCCATTAGGAGTATTAATTAATCAAGTTAACAAAGCTAGAATATTCGTTTTAATTTCACTTTTATTAATTAATTATTAATTATTAATTATTAAAGACGAGAGAGCAATTAAGCTAGAGGGACGTGTAAGATGGGTCAGTGATTGTCGGGGTGGGTGGTTTATCAGAAATCCGCCATCTATTTGCCATATTATATTATTATTATTATTATTTAAATAAAATGAGATTATATGCACAAATTAAATTAAAACCTAAGCTTCAAATTGGAATTCTTTTGTTTTGTGGCCATTCAGGAGCAAACTGCATCAAATAGACACGTGTGGTGAGGCTCCTTCAGTGCCTTAAATAATTTCCTACCTTTACCTTATATTCTCCATCCCCTTAATTATAATTAATTAACTACTATATTAATTATTAAAGAATCTAAAATATATGTATGTATGTATGTTTAGTTATACATTAGCGGGAACCTTCTGCATGAGCTACCTCATTCAAATTCCAATGCTTCAAACTCAGATCCCATGTCAATAATAGGAGTATTGTCATTAACTGTTATAGTATTGAACTACAGCAAAATCGTAATTAATTTTGAAATAAATTCATTTAGTCACAAAAACGAAAAATTATTGCTAACTATATGGAGTACTTCATATAATTATTACATATTTATCGTTTTAAGTAAATTTATCATACAAATATATTAAAATCCCTTTAACTGAAAATAAAAATGACATATGTTTGCAGTACGTAAAGTACTTTGCTATGAAATATATATATATCAGGGTTGTTTATTATGGAACCAACCCATTCTAAATCGCTCAAAAAAACTGATAACCGAATAAATTGAAAATCGAACAAATCAAAAGCCAAAATATTCGCATAATTTTATTGGTTGGCTTCAAATTTCGGTTCTTTATATTAAAATCAGACTAACCCAAACCAAATGACATATACTAATATAGATTTATAAGATTAAACGATGTGCTCAAAATATTATTTCTGCAGTTTGATTTTTCTTTCAAATATAAATTTTGTTTGAGTTTTTGTCGAATATATATGTATTATATATAAATAAAACTTTAGATAACAAAATTTGATTTAAATATATATATGCATCATATTTACGTTTTGTTATTAATATTTACTATTTCTTATAATAAGAATATATTTTTAAAAACTAAAACAAAAACCGAAAAATCGATCTAATCCAAACCGCAAAAAATTAGTTCGGATATCATTTAGAAATAAAACTGGTCGGATGATGAGATGACAAAATCGCAAAAGATCGGATCAGATGAATTTTTCCTTTAAAACTGAATCAATCCACAATGTAAACACCCCTAATATGTACCACTCCACTCATGATTTAAATCCGATGTACTTAAATTATGTCTTTATTCATGTTTTACGAATAGAATGTTGTCACGTTATTAAAAAATTTAATTAGAAAATCAAATATTGAATCTAAAGTAAATATTTTTAATGATGTGTCAATATTGAACTTGTAAGACCTAAATTGAAACATTTTTTTTTTAAATTAAGACATAATTTAAGGGTACTAGATTTGAATTTCTTCCATGGAACTCTCATCTAGTACTAAATCCATACATTTACAAAAAAAAATATTTGTTTAATCTGTGCAATATTACACATATTAAACATCTCAAAAAAGAAAATTTATATAGAGAAATATAATAATTAATTAAGTTTTGTGTTTGACGTGCATTTATTACTTATATTTTTTCAATTTTTAGATTCTTATAATGTACAATAGTTACACATGTTAAAAAAAAAAACTTAAAAATAAATTAAAAGGGAGGGGGAAATAAGTCTTTTCATTAAACGAAGACCTTTTGCAAAATTCTGGGTAAAGGTAATGATTGAGTTCGACTTTTAATTATTTGGTGCATAGCATTAATTCCATGGCTGCTGAGAAAAATCCAGAGACAGAGAAGTCATAGCCATTGGCGAAACTCTGCATATGAGTTTCAAACATGATGAATATTAATGTGGAAAACTTTAGCAACACGAGATTAGCTAGTCCCCACCGTAAAAAAATGTCATCAAATTAATTAAAACTCTATATATACCACAAAAATTCAGATATTACTATTAGAAATCAAATTTAACTTACAATTAAAAGTATTAAGGGATGTGTGCGTGAAGATTTATAAAATGTTAACAAATTCAATGATATGAATTAAGTGTACACGTATATATATTAAAATCAAGCAAGCATTATTATCACATAAAAAAATTAGTATAGATGCCTATGTTCCTAAAATGATTGCAAGAATAAGCAATAAATGACTGCCAGGCCACCTAATGCGAGCATTCATCAATTCTTTTTTAATTTTTAATTATTTCTTGCGATGATGTACAAAAGAGCCATTTTCACCCTCGTTAGCAATTTCATCTTGTATATAGTATAGTATAGGTTTGGAAAATTTAATTAAAATAAAGTGGGGTTTTCACTTTTCACGCATCTTTTTTAAAATAGAAATAGAAATAGATATTATTATTTATTATTGATATGGTTGACAAATGATCGAGAAGCGAGCACTACTCCATCCATCCTCACTGTTAAATTTATAGCTAAATTTGTCTTGAATTACTTATACATTTTAACTTGTCAATAGCACGTGTGTGTCTTGGATTCTTCAAGGAAGATCATAACTCGAAAATGACTTGATTTTTTTCTCATTGGAATTTCAAATTCTATAATATAATTAGGCTCTTTAAAAGATAATTAATGGTGGCATTGGTGTGAGGATGCTTAACCTAGCTATAGCTACTTCATCAAGAGACGATTATGCATAATCTTTTTCCAATAAGGGTCCAAATTCCGTGACTTAAAGTATACCATGGTATTGGAGAGGAAGCTCCATATATATATAATGTATAACTAGGTGTTAATTTTATTTATATCGTAAATAATTGTATCTTAAGTTATTAGTTTTTTTTATATGCCAAACACACGTACTCTTACATTATACTATTCATAAATTTATTTTTAGATCTATTTTACCGGAGATCGAACCCCTCTCTTTGAACTCTAAAAGCTCCTCCTTATACCGTTTAAACTACACACTCTAGACATCCCAAGTTATTAGTTAATACTTGTTAAGTGTTCATACAAGTCTCTTGAGAGTCGAATTAGATAGTGATAATGAATTATCGCTCTAATTACCTAATCTTCAAAAGTTGTAAAGTGATTACGTTGTTATTAAAGAGTGTCATTCTTTTAGTCTAATAGTCTTTTCTAATCATAATTACATTTTATAAAGAATGGAAGTAAATTTGGGGCTAATTAGCTTTGATTAAGAGACATTGCCTTTTTGTAAAAAATTAGGGATCTCATTATTATAAATACATTGTTTTGGGTATGAAAATCAACGATAACGTGACATGACATTAAATTGAGGATAAATATGATATAGTATATATATTGAGGCGAACTCAACGTACATATAATTCCTATAAGTCATCAAACTTGACGAGCTAAAAAGAGTTTTAAAAGAATGATTTTAGATCGATTTAAGATCAATTCGAGATTAGCAATACTTTTTTTTATTGGCCAAATACACATATCTCATACTACACTACTCATAAATCTATTTCAATGTGGATTGAACCATGCTCATTAAACTCCTTCTTATGCCACTTGAACTACAAGCTCTTTGCGAGATTAGCAAACCTTACATTAAGTGTTATGATAATGATGACGAAATTTGTTTCTCTCAATAATCAAGAATACAACTAAGAAAATGAACATAAGATGTGCGACAAATCTACTCATACAAATGAGTTTTTGAAAATGAGTTAGGCCTAACATGCAGACTTAATTTGGCATAAAAATCTCATCAATTGTAATATGGGTCACAATTTGAGAGGTGATTGCATACATACTCATACACCATGATGTAACTATACTTGAAGAAGGTGCTTTGACTGAAAATACGGCGAGAAAGTATATACAAAGAAATGTGATAAACACATATCCTGTTAGAAACTAACTATTAAGATTAAAACTTGATAAATCATAAATATAATCCGCTAGCAAATTAATTATGTGCCCATGGATAGAATTGGCATATTATAGTGTATTAATTAGACTTCTATATTAATAGCGCAGCTAGCATGAGACGTGTGTTATATTATGTATGCATATGAAGCTTCATCTTCCGACCTTGGTGTTCATATTTCAAGCTTACCTACCAATTAAAGAAAAAAACCGCTATGATTACAACGGCGATAATAAGAACAATAATGATTACCACTACTTTAATTGTCATCTAATTACTGGATCAGCATCAAAGATCAAGATTATGGTTAAGTTTATAAAAATAGAGCACAATACTCTGTAAAATACTAGTGCACCCCTACATTAAAAATGTCCACATATGGAAATCAAAGGGGCCAGTAGTTGAACAGAGCCAAAAATTGCAAACTAGAAAATGTCTATGATTTTGCATAAGCCAAATTAACATGATCCATTAAGATATGGTAAGGTAGAATTCCACTATTACTATATATTTATATATGTAAACATAATGGTATAAGACGCAAAGTGTGGATTCAACATTCAATTTAGTCTCCTTAAACTAAAGAAATCCCTACAATTTCTCCGGATTAACAATTTCTTGGGACATTTAGTCCCCAAAACTTTCAATTTGATACATTGATGGAGTTAATGTGTCTCACAAATCACAAAATTTTGAGATTATTCCGAGTGTTTTTTTAATTAGTACATTTTAACTAGCCTATTAAATCTAAGATAGCTAAAGTCAATTGACTGTTGTGATTATAGTGCTATCTGACGGTTTAAAATCGAGTCTAAACTAAATTAACTATTCACTCTAAAATGTCCTACTCATGCCAGGTGGCAATAGAATGGAGGATTCCATAGATACAGCATCACGGTTTCACTTTCACCCTTTGGAGTAGAAAATGAAGTATATAAATAGATAGTCATGGTTTTTTATTGGACAAGTAGGTACAATTTTGTATTAAGTGTATTGGATAATAGGAGAAGGTAGAGCAGAAAGAACAAAACAAAACTAGACTACCAACTAATTTGAATTTGTGAGCTAAGCCAAACTTTGGAGCCATTGGAGAGTGGGACCCAAATAAGAAAATTTCTACAAAGATAGAAACAGAGTTTTGTTTTTCTGTTCTGTTTAATTACAACAATATATATATATATATATATATATATATATATATATATATATATATATTTCGTTGCTTTTAAACATACAAAGAACCTGGCAGGTTTCATGATGGTAACTCCATCATCCTTTTTGTTTCCAGACAGATTTGAGGGTCAAAGTTTCCTCAGAGTGCCCAATTATTAAAATATATATAGTTTCTGTTTGATTGCAGAGATTTCGGTGAAAAAGACATTAATCACCCTGTGAACTGAAATGAAATGAAAAGCAGATTCCATTTCAGTATTAGACTAATAGGTGATAATTAATGAACACAACATTATATTACATTACATGCTATACTCCATTATAATTATGGATTTTGCTAATATATTCTCACTTAAAAATCTGTTATTATTGATTAAAGTAATCGTTTTATTAAATAAGTTAGAGTATATTAATGTTTGTACATATTAATGTAGTCTCACTTATTTTATGTACGAAGTATTGCTTCAACTTATACCTTTTAAATGTATTCATTTTTCAGGTTATATATTTCTTTATTTTTTAAAATAAAAACAACTGGGAATACTTTATTAAACGCCAATAAATATACAATAATCAACATGCCACAAGCCTTACTGTTTTCCCCTATAAATTCTTCATCTTAGTACTACACAACATATTCTCAAAAGTTGTCTCTTAAAGAATTAGCACATAGAGAGAGAGAGAGAGAGAGATGGAGTTTTATGACCAGGATTTCTTGGAGGAACTAATGACTCTAAGAAGAGAAACATGGAACACAAATCCAAGTTACTATACAGAAGAAAACCAATTCTTCTCCAATGGATGTAGTTTTGATTATCCTTTTGATCAAAACACACTATCTTTTCTCCCAAACTCTTCTTATGGTCAAGAAATTCCTCAAACTTCTTGCAATGACTATAGCAGCACCTTCAATGAAATCTTCAGCTCCTTACTTGATGAATCATCCTCTGAACAACCACAGATTATGGATTCATTCTATAACAACATTCTTGATACTCCTCCTCCATTTCTTGGTCAAGAAGATTATCCATTTTCTGTTATGGAAGAAGAAGATCCGGGTTTGTTAGGGGAAGAGCTTCAGAACTTGGAGCTTCAAAACACTTGCAAAATGGAGCCAACTCAATCCCCTGAAATGCCGGTTTTCAACGTGGGTTCGAGCCTCGAAAGGAAGAACAGATCAAAGAAGTTGCAGGGACAACCTTCCAAGAATCTCATGGCAGAGAGGAGAAGAAGAAAGAGGTTGAATGATCGTCTCTCAATGCTTAGAGCAATTGTCCCTAAGATAAGTAAGGTAAGTATCGAATGCGTGTGTCTAGTTCAACTTATTTTTAAGAAATGATCGCTTTTTTTTAACAATTGGTTATGGTTATGTTTTCAAAATAATTCATTCCCAAACATGTTCTAAGAATAGGAATGTTATAATCCATGTCATGTGTAGATCTGATTTGTTGTGTTGAATGCTAATCACAGATGGACAGAACATCTATACTTGGAGACACTATTGATTACATGAAAGAGCTTCTTGAGAAAATCAACAATCTGCAACAAGAAATAGAAGTAGATTCAAACATCTCTAGCATTTTCAAAGATGTAAAGCCAAATGAAATCCTAGTGAGAAATTCACCCAAGGTATGGATTTTTTTTTTAATTTTCACCTACCACTAATATAAATCTCCAATTTCTGATTGGTGCATCCTACATTGTTTTTTTAATTTATTTATTTATTTATTTATTTTTCGTTTGCAGTTTGAGGTGGAGAGGAATATAGATACAAAGGTGGAAATTTGCTGTGCAGGGAAACCAGGGTTGTTACTATCCACAGTGAACACCTTAGAAGCATTAGGCCTTGAAATTCAACAATGTGTTATCAGTTGTTTCAATGATTTCTCAATGCAGGCTTCTTGCTCAGAGGTACATTAATAACATGTCTAAAAAATCTAATTCAGAGTATATTGAATTAGTTCACTTTATTTTTTTTAAAAAAATAATTACTTATTTTTTGCCAGTAGTTCTGTGAGATTTTTATTTTTTTTTGAAAAATAATTATTTTTCAAAATTTTTCAATTTGTCAAGCATGGGCTAGGTTGGAGATTTTCCATTCATCTTAATTAAATAACCTTATTATCATTACAGGAATTAGAGGGAAGGACAATGTTGAGTTCTGAAGATATAAAGCAAGCATTATTTAGAAGTGCAGGATATGGAGGAAAATGTTTGTGAGAAACAGAACAAAACAGGGGAGAGAGAGCTACAATTCAAGTGCACCTAGGAATTTTTTTTGATTGGTTTTGTTCTCTCACATATGCCTAATTTGCAAGGGTATTATGGTCTTTTCGTTATGGTCCTCTAGGGTTACCAGTCTTAAATGTTCATATATATATGTATGGATGTAATTTTATGAAAAATGCAATTTTATTGATGAGGGAGCCCAGTTGTTGCCCTTGAGGGTTAAGAATTTGCATGTGGGGGGCTCAGGGAAAAATGTTAGACATAATAAAGAGAGTAGAGTCTGAGTTTTTTGTTTTTTTGTTTCTATTATTCTTTTCAGATATGCTTTTCAGTTTCTCTCTTTGTATAAAGAGTAAAGACACTTTTCAGTTTTCAATAGGATGATGATGAGACAATGATAATAAATATGCTATTGATACTATAGTTTTATCTTTTCTGCTTGTTTTCTATTTGTAAGAATGGAATGTGATTTTATGTTGTCAGCCATGGCATACAGTACAAATTATGTATAGGAAAATACATGAAAGGAAAGGAAAGTTAACAAATTTAATGGGACCCATAATTATTTATGGGACAGTAAAGGTGAAGTAAGTTAATTTTCAATAAAATGAGTACATGTTTCCTTGGTTATTTTTTTGCATCATATTTTCTTATTGAATATTATTTTCCTTTAATTATTTACCCATTTTTCATTAAAGTAAAAGGGATAGATTGATTATAAAGTAATGATCTATTGTGAAAGCAGGAAAAAATAATAAGGACAGGCACGAGGGGAGGGGAAAATATTTCTAATAGGATCCTAAAATTAAAATAGATTGAGACTATCTGCATCACACTTATTATTGAGTTCACTGCATGTTGTTCTGATTCTAAAATTCAGTAGTTGAAAACATGTCCATTTGAGTTCTAAAATCAATTTCAAAACAGATTCTAGAACTAAAGCATGCAAAATTTTAAACTACTAAAATTTAGAACTTGTTTGTGTTTGATGAAGAGAAAATTTGGTAGTTTAATATTTTACACAATGCAACGAAGTAGTAGTAGAAACTAGACAAACTTCAAAGAAACATAAATGTGAGATAATGGTCTAAGTTACAATCACTAACTTAGGGTGAATTTACACAGTCCTCTGCCTGCCTGAATGGAAACATAAATGTGAGCTAGGCGGAAAATAGAAATGAAAAAGAAAATATCCTCTTCGCAGGGAGTTGGGATGGAAATGGGATGGGAAGGAAATTGAGGAGCGAGAACGAGAAGTTGGGGAGTATTCCCTACCCTATTGTCACCCCTAAAACAAGTACTACTTACCATTAGCATCTACAAAAGTTAACAGAAATTAAAGAAAATGTTGAATAAGTTTTCTAAACGGTAATTACAACATTTTCTTAAAATATGGAGGCAAGAAAACTTAATTTATAAGATGAATATTATTTATATAAATTAGAGAAAATTATATAAAGTAATTAAGTCATGTTACTAGGAATGCAAGGTTTAAGCAGTGTCTAGTACAGAAGATTTGAATTAATCAAAATTTGGTCGGCACTAGTAGCCGAAACATGTGTGTGACAGTAATTAGAAGCCAACGTGCATTTGTCGATGAATTGTTAATCAAAAAAGAAAATTAATTAATTAATTAATTAGATGAATAATTCCAAAGTCTTGAGTTATTATTAGTACTAGTACTACTACATGTTAAAGTGTGATTTCAGTGAAATGATGCAAATTGGAAATGTACTAGCCATGTTCACATTCTGTTAACAAGAAACGTGAAACATCCAAACTCCAAACACCTAACTACCCAGAAGTTCGTAGAACAAAAGAATAACTAAAAATCAAATTTGGATTCCAATGACCTAATATTGGATTATCATCCTTGACGTTTGCTTGTAAAATCTATCTTATCAAAGTCTTATCCAACTATTTCTTTTTTCTTATTTTTTTTGGATTTTGGAATTTTTGTCTAATAATGAGAGCTCTGATTAGAGTTGGCGTTGCCCTGTTCGCTATATAATTCATGAGATATGACCAATGATGACTAGGCTTCACTGCTTTTTAGGAAAAGCTCAAAATGTGAAAACTCATGTCTTGAAACATAATTGAACTCACTTAACAATTGGAAGAATACACGAAGATAATAAACCAATGTCCAAAAAAACATACAGAATTATTGTAGTAGTACAAATAACTGAAATAAGGATATGGATAATGGTATTGAGGAAGTAATCATGATTCCATGACTTTTTTTTTTTATAATAAAGTTATGACTTTAGACATTGAATCATGTACTACACATTAATATACTTTTTTAATTAATTATGCTGATCTTAACTTTAATATTTAAAAAAATATGATCTGACAATTTTATAAAAGGTTAAATATAATAAAAAATTATTAAAAAAATATAATTTTAGTATTTTTAAAAAATAAAATAATATGTAATTGTAATTGTAATAGTATTTTTAAACTATATGACTGAAATATTTAATTAGATTAAATATGTACAAAAATATTATTCCTCTATAAATTTCTGCCTTGCAACTTTTTATTCTACTTTCCTTTTTGTATTTTGTGGTTTCGATTTTGAAGCTTCTTCTAGTAAATAATTATTTTAGTTTGTGATTTATAAGATAAATTTATGTTTGTTGATATTTTTATAAAGAGAATAGATATTGTCATTTCTTTAGTTGATATTGTATACATATGTAAGTATAAAATATCTCTTGTAATAACAAAAAAATATTTAAAAGGAAGTGACAATAACAATTAAAGAAATTGCAATATCAACTCCTTTTTATAAAAAGTTTCACTTTATTCTTATGTATAGAAGCTTATTTTATTTTAGTCCCTTATGAAATTAATACAAATTATTTGTTTACCAAGTCAAATGTTAATGTGAATTTTTTTAGTTGATTGAAAAATAATTTTACAAAAATTAAGAATTAAAGTAACACTTTTTAAGAGATATAATAATTTTTTTTTTGGTGAACAAAGAGATAATAATTAAAATATGAAACATTACAAATTCCGGGACCAAGAGTAAATTTTTACTCCTTTTTCTTTCTTGATTTTGTTCTTTTCAAGAAGATGTCTGTCTTGTTGTCTTCTTCGCAATTATTTTTCTAAATTTTTTTGTTCAATATCTCAATTCTCTTTTTGGGATGACGAAAGATAATACTATATGAAACTGAAAGGCTTCCCAATTCTCATCGAACTGATTTTTTTTTGAAGTTCGCAAAAGCATGTTTGGAGGTTGGGCTTGTAATGGATCATCAGGACTTAATGGGCCATTGTCCATTCAACAATTTTATCAGCCCACGTTCAAAGGTCCACGCTGCGAACTCTATGGGCTTGTTTATGGTTGGACCATGAGCGGTGGAAGGGATTAAGACCACCCAATTTTAAAAATCACACAATCTATTTATATATAAGAATCATAAATTTATATATTAAAAAGGATGGTGTCACTCCCAATAGGGATGGTGCTAATCCCTTCCACCCCATGAGCTTGACCAGGAAAAAAAAAACTGACTTATTCTTTTTCATAATAAATCTGACTTTTTAGTTGTCCAAAAAACACAAATCTAACTTTTTTATTTTTATAAGGCTTAAATAAGTTCGTAGTCTCTACAAAATTGATATTTTTTTTATTTTTGTCCTTATTTTTTTTTCTATTTTAGTCCAACTTAATTTAGAATTTTTATTTTTAGTCCCTACAAAATTTATTAATTTTTTTTGTTTTAGTCCCTATAATTTTTTTTTATTTTTTGCCCAACTTAATTTAAAACTTTTGGTTTTAGTCCCTAATGTTAAACTTTTAATTTTTTATCACATTTTTTCAGGGATTAAAATAAAATAAAAAATTCAGAGAAAAAAATAAGAAAACATTAAGTTATAAGAACTAAAAACAAAATTTAGTAATTATAAAAACTAAAAACTTATACTTATTGAGAAATAAAATTGTATGGACTAAAAACAGATTTTTTAAATTAATTTGGACTAAAATGAAAAAAAATATTTTGTAAAGATTTAAAACTTATTTAAGCCTTTTTATGATAATATATTATTATTATTATTATTATTATTATTATTAAAAGATAAACTTGAGTTTAAAACCTTTAGTTACTTTTATGTGGAAAGATAGCAGAAAATAGTTTTAATACTTATTCCAAATATTACATAGCTTGTTAAATAGTTTTACAATTCAATCATGTAGTTTATTTGATGAGCACATAAAGAAAATATATGAATGTAAATATTTGAATTCAATTTAGTTATTATATTTTTCTACAAACTAAAAAAAAATATTTTGCGTGGGTCGAAGATCAATCATTCATCTAAAGCTTATAGTTTTGTGTGGTTGGGGCTTGCTGTTCAAAATTCTTATTACGGAATGTACAACAACATAAAAGATTAGTACTAGTATTGAAACTGTTTCTTTTTGGTACAGTTTTATTTTATTTTGATAGGTTAGGTTCAACTTTATAATGCTTTCCACCTTGGAGTTCCAATTTTCTGATAGTGACTGAGACCTAATATTGTTATCTTTGGATGCAGCAGAAAGAACTTTTATTTTTGACTTTATCTTACCCATTTTGTCAAACCAGCTGGACCTAATCTAATCATTATAATAAGCCACATAATCTACAATAATATGCCCTTAAACAATTTTTTTTTATTTTTTTAAATTTCGTAGTGAAATGTGGTCGTCGAGGAAATAATAAAGATTAATATAAAGCTATGAATTTTTGTGTTAAATTTATGATGTATGACATTACACAATTTTAACAAAAAATAAAAATAATAATTTTGTTTAAGTGTGAAACATTTTTTCTTCTTAGTGTATTCGATCAGGAACAATTCAGTTAAAATAACCATTCTTTTTTAATTGAGTTATTTAAAATTTTAAGCATGTTCACGTTAAATCTATTTACTTGAATAGTAATAGTAGTAGTAGGAGAATACCTAAAAATAATAAGTTAGAAAGTTTGTTTGGGAAAATAAAAGTCCGTGTATAGTTTTATAGGGAATTGTGGGATATGGTTATTGAGTTGGGTGAAGAAGAAGAGCACTTTATAAGCATCCGTGCTTAACACTGGTACTACTCCAGTAACACCACCATCATACTTGCGTATCTTAGGTCTACATTATTATCATTATCATTATTATTAATTTTATACCCTTCAAATTAATTCAAGTGGACCACTTCCTTAATCCTTATAATATAATGACTTTTTTTGTCTTCTTGTGATTTGCTTAATAATGCTGTTTCTAGAGAAATGGTTATTGATGGGGAGGGAATATATGAGTTTGGGTTTGAGCTCTCATATTCTTTAGGAGCTATATGACATTTATTTGTTGAAAAAGATGAGCATAATAATTAATAAGTACTGGTATAAAAATTAAACTGGTTTCTTATAACTTTTTTAAATATGAAAGATATTTACTAATTAAAGATTAATTTTTACTTAAGTATAAATATCACGAAAGTGATTTTTTTTTTCTTTAAAAAAAATTTTATACACTTACCATCAGAATTTGAACTCTTGTTAATAAAGAACTCAATTATAATTGGTTGATATGGGATAGTATTAGAAACAGGAGTAGAAGGCATGTGTTTTTCCGTACCAAAAGAAAAATGTACCTGTTTTGAGTCCTATACAATGTCATCAATGTCTATGAACAAATTAAATAAATAAATAATATTGTGACACTCCACTAATCACTTAGTGCACCATCATCCAACTACCCAATCACCCAACCCTCCACACGTTTCTTTCTTTCTTACTATTAAATCAAATCAAATCTTCTTCTTCTTTCTACCATTCATTCATTCATTCAGGTGAAATGAGAGCCAAAACAACAGAGAAGATTTAATAACAATAATAATAATGGAGATTGATCAAGAAGCATCAAGTCACGCCTCTATTGCGTTTCCTCTTGGTTTAGCCCTTCTCGTTGCCTTTCTATTCTTCTGCTGCTGCTTCTTTTGTTGCTGTTTGCATTGGCAAAACATTCAATCTTTGTTTCTTATTACTTCTTCTTCTTCTTCTGGAGTAGTTACCCTTGTTACTGATCCCCCTCATACACAACAACCAGATCACTTAATTCCCTCTCATCACAAACCAGGATTCCCTGTTTTGGTAATCATTTTCTCTTTCGCACTCAAAAATCGACTTAATTGTACTTTTTGATCTTTTATATATGGTGACTATATCTTTTTAGCACTTTTAATCTCACTTATGCCATGCCAGTAATATAAGGAAGCAATTAATGAAATTTGTTGCATATATAACTGTTTTCAGAAGATGATGAAGCAGAATGGAGGTGAGAGCTTCCCTGTGCTGATGCCAGGAGATGAGGTACCAAAATTCATGGCTTTAGAGTGTCCATGTCAGCCTCCAATGAATGATGAAAGGATCATAATCCATGTTGATCACAATCACAAGGCAACACATCAAACATGAAAGTTTTTGTGATTCTGTTGGAGAAATTAAGCAACTCTGTTCCAGTGGAAGTGGAAGTTGAGGAGGATCAAGATCATGAAAAATACAAGCATTAACATAAATTAGTCTCTGTATATATACATAAGCTTTGTGATGAACATCATGAATCATGATCAAACAAAAGCAAGCTCGCGGCTCGCGGGATCAAAGTTAGGATTAAGGCCAAAGCAGATAAATTTCTTTTTCTTCTTCTTTTTTAAAGGGTCAAATTATGAAGAAAACGGTTGTAAAATATGTATCAACTTGACAACTTTTTTTCTTCCTTTTTTTTTTTTTTCTCCATTTCCTAGCACACTTTAATTTTATTTTTAGCCGTTCTTTTTAAAGGGGAGGATTCAAGTTGTGTGCTTGTGAGTTCCAACAAAGTCTTTATCAAATTAAAAACATTGTTGTAGAAAGACTTGATATGTTATTCTTGATTTAAAAATTGGATTCTCTTAAATTGAACTTGAGTCAATCATACAGTATGGCTATTTTTCAGAACGAGACTTTGGGCTTTTTTTAAGAGATTTTGGCTTCAAAAAGGTTTGTATTATCGTTTGGTAATTACAAAAATAAAGTTTTTGACTACGAGATTGTAGCTTTTGTAATTAACTTTTGCAAAGCTCTTTCAACAGGCTTTAAACTTCCAATGATGCTTTCATTTTTTCACTTCCAAAATTGTCCTTATTTATTTTTAAAAATCACAAAATACCCATCACTATTTGATATTACTATTATATTAATATTATATTAAATATTAATATAATATTATTTATCCTTTTTAGTCATTTAACATATTTCAGCTTATTATACAACCTATTTTATCAAATAGTTCTGACCAATAAATCAACCTCACAGAAAAAATCAAAAGCCTTGAGATTTTAACCCATTTTCCAAATATATCCTAAATTCAAAAGTTGCTCGATTCATAATACTAGCAGTATTAAACATCGGATAAGTCTTTTCTGATGTATTTGGCTAAAGGTGATGGTTAAAAAAAATTTTTAAAAAAATGAATTTCAGCCAAAAAAAATAGTTTAACATATGAATATTATAAGAAATATTCACTATTTTTATTTAAATATAAAAAAAATAAATATTCACTTAAAAGAATTGAAGTTTGTTTTTCTTTATACACCATAGAATAAATCATAAAACTAACATGTTGTTTGATTGAGTAGGAAAAAATAGAGTGAAAATAAATTATGAGAGAAATAATTTTTTGAATCTTTCTCTCAATAAATATACTATATTTTCTTTTCTCTCGACCAAATAAAGACTAGACTTTAAGCCAATAAAATATATCTAGACTATCCAACAAAGAATTAAGTTTAAGTATATATCTTACAACACTAAATCATCTTGAGAAGCGTCGCCATATTTTGCAAGCCAATCTACATAAAAATAATTTATTTTCTTCAAGATATGCTCAAGCTTATTGGTCCAGTTTCTAGCTAATTAACACTAATCTACTGATAGAATTGATCATGAAAGTGCTGTATTTGGGCAACCGAAGTTTGTTTAACATGTAACTAATCAATCATTGCTGGAATTTTCTTTTTTTGTTAGTTAATTACAAGGGAAATGTTTTTTTAAAAAAATAGTTACAAAAATTAATCTACACAGGTCAGTATTTATAGTGTCAAATTAGTTCATCACGTTAGTTTAGTATTTACCTAATAAATAGATATATAATTACTAATGTATAAATATTTAATATATGCTATTAATTTATATATTACTAGTATGGATCTTTAACTATAGCTATATTAACGAACAATTTCATTAGATAGAGTATATATTAACGGTGTCTAACATGAACTAAAAAAATAGTATAAGAATTTTTTAAGTGCTTGTGTAAATCAAATGGAGTTCGTAGCATTTTTCTTTTCAACTTGCTTGAATTTACTATAATCAATGTTGTTGGCTCGATAAAATGTGTACTATCATATTCATTTATTCCGTTTGGTTTTTTCCTTTTTCTTTTTCCAGGGGGTTTTTGCAAAACTTGGAAGGGGAAATGAGGGTCCATTCATTTTGAAATTTGACAATTAGCAAAATGGATTTTGTCTCTTTTGTATATTATCCCTCAGTTGTATCTTAATTATTTTTAGAAAATTATAGTTACACAGCTACTATTTATTATGTTTAACTCACAAATAGTTATTGTACACATTTTTTATTATTATAACTAATAACTAATTGTACACAAATGAAACCAAAAAAACTAATTGTACACAATAACTAATTATTATTTTTCTTTGGTCAATATATTGTGTGACGGGGCAGGTGGGTTAGGTGGCAGAGTTAGCCCATGAAATTTGAATGGGTTTGGGGTTTTTGGTCGAAATTGGGTTAGGTTACGTATACTGTTTCAGCCTACACCGGAGCCCATTATCCAATTATAATTATAATTTAAGAATAAAAATGGTGAGATATTTTGTTATATTCTTCCATATACTTGTACTACCTTTTACAGTACCATATGTACTTTATGCGTACCTGGATTCAAGATACGAGAACAATGGTCCGGTGAATTTGGGGATACTCCGAGATGCTCCGTCGCGGAGCAGGTGGTACCTGCAAAGACTCTGACGATCAAGTCAGTGATAGATCTGAGAGTGTAGAGTTTTTAGGGTTAGATTGTCATATCTGGTTTTACCCTATTGTCCGGTATTTATACCTTTTGGGTTGGCGTTATCATGCTGGAGTGGGCCGTCGTTATGGGCCTAGTTGGCTATTGGGCCATCTGAAAAGCCGGGCATGGAACCCGAGATGTAAGTACGCAACAGTACTAAAGCTATGAAAGGGCATGAGAATGGCGTGTGAGTAGCGTCACCCCTAAAACCAGCACCATCATCATCATCATCACCGATATGTTTTTCATCCAACGGCCACTAACAAATCACCACTTTCACGCTCAACTGCCTCCCATTCCCCATTCCCATGATGCTATGCTCTGATCTGATCTAAATGCATAATTCAGTCCAGCGTGCAAAACTACCAGCTGTTGTACAAGGGCCTCAATGCTCAAGAGGGGGGGTGAATTGAGCGTATAAAACTTTTATATAAATCTTTACAAAAACCGTTTATATCAAGATTTATGAATTTAGATATATTAAGTGAGATGAAGAGAAGATGAAGAACAATGCAATACTAAATATAAAATATGCTGAAAATAAAGAGTTAGGGATAGAGAGATCAAACAACACAGTTTATATTGGTTCAGCCACTAAACCTCCTTGTGGCCTACGTCTAGTTCTTCAAGTCTCGACCGAATCTTTATTAACTTTTCAAGCTTTAACAGGTGCTTGTAACCTTTACAATATTGAGCGCTTCTCACACCTTGGGATACCCCACCCAAGTGCTTAAGCCTCACAATACCTCTAGGGATGTCTCACCCTAGTGCTTCCAATGAGGGATACCTCACCCTCACCAACTTAAATGAAAGAAGAAGAAGAAAAGATGATGAAACTCTCTCAAGAGTAGATTATACAAATTGAAGTTCTATGATCAGTATGATATCACTAAGATAGAGCAATACTCAAGCAAAAGCAATAGAAGTAGGAAATGATATGATCAATGTGAGAAAATAAGAGATTTAGGGCTTTGCTTGATGTTATCTGAATGCTTAGACACACATATTTATAGCCTTGATGAAGATATAGCCATTGGAAGGTCAAAGGGTGTGTCTTTTTGGTGTTTTCATCGAGTTTTGGAAGTTATAAGTAGTTAGGAACATTTTTCAACCGTTTTTGTGAAACGTTGCTAGCGTTTGGTGAATAGATACCAACTTTAAACGGTCATGACTCTTTGTTTATTTATCCAAATTATGCATAGTACCATTCATTTTAAAGTTCTATGTGTCTACTTTCAAATAAAACAAGTAGTGTTCCAACATGATGAGTAAATTTACAGTTATGATCAAAATAGTTAGCAAAGGTCATTTACCGAAATTTTTAAACATTGCTAACTTTAAAAATTCATAACTTTCGTATTTCTCGTCCATTTTTGACAAACGACCACTCATTAGAAAGATAATTATGTCTACTTTCATATAAAATAAGTTTCAAATCAATATCATATTTTTAGTTCAAGATATGACTAAAACCGTGAACAAAGGTCATTTTTCGAAAACATGAAAGCCTCACTTTTTCAATGGCTGACTTAGAAATACCACATCTTTTTCTTTTCTTACTCAATTAAGCTAAATAAATACTTGTTAAAAAGAAAATTGAGTCTAGTTTTATATAGAACAAGTTTCATCTTAAAATACAAATTATTTTGTTAGTTATGATTAAAACAGTGAACATATGTCAACTTATCTTATTTTAAGGAACCTTTTAGGAAGTGGCTATAGTTTCAATTGTTGGCTATAAATATTAGTGTAAAAGCAAGAATGAAAAATTGCTCTACCAAATGATAACTTGCTAACCTTACACTTGCTTAGCCTAAGTCTTGTATCCATAACCATTGAAGCCTTCTTGGACTTAGCACAACATGTTATTTATCTTGAATCACTTACTTGGAATTGTTTGATTGGAATCATCAAAACTCTTTAAGTGATTTGCATCCACACCAGCCACCACTTAATCATTCTTTCTTCTATAATCATCAATCCCTCTCCCTAACCCCTCTTTTCAACAATTTACTATTATCATAATCATAAGCTAGAAATACAAATATAGCATATCAAAACATATTCCATTAATACATATCCAAAATATAAACATTTAGAGCCTTTTTACATGGTTTAAAAAAATAGTTATTATATAAATTTTAAAAAAATTAGTTAATTTATTTCAATTTTATCCTAAAATAAATATAAATTCACTCTCTCCTAATTTTAATAGGATAATTTAATAAATAGAAATAAATTTAAAAAACATTAATAAAAAGGTATTAATGTTTTACTATTTGTAGGTGTAAAAACTATATATAACTATGTAGTTAAATTAGTATATTATTTGTTTTTGTTAAATAATTTAATATATTATTTGATTAAATTATTTTATATTAATTTAATCACATGTTCAGTAAAATTATTTTATATTAATTTAACCACATATTTATATACATTTAATTTGGTGTATAATTTTTACACTCATACATATTATATTATTTTGGTATACATGTATTTTCGTTTGTTGAAAAATTGAGGATTTGTTTTTTTTTTAAACCAATTGATGAGGATTTGGCTTTTTTTGTTTTTTGTTTTTTTTTTTCAACGATGAGGATTTGGCTTGAACTGCTTCCACAAGAGTTAAATGAAACTGGGCTAAGTGGGCCAAATTTGAAGGGGTTGGGATTATAACTATATCCAAACTGAGCTAAATGAAACTGAGTTAAATGAAACTGTTTTCAATAATGAAGCATTAATTGTTATTTTAGTATACTCTCATAGTTAATTGAAAAAGTAATTAATATTTTATCGTGGAGTAATGTTATATTATTCTAAAAATCTTTCTACTTATAAATAAGTTAAGAAAGATAAAAAATATTATATAAAGTTCAAAAATATTTTAATGAAAATAAGACTTATAATTATTTTCTTGTTCCTATTTAACTGTCTGGAGAGAAAAAAAATCTTGTTTTTATTTATCTGTCCACTCATATTTTCAATGAGAGATAAAGGGTATTATGAAAAGTTCAAAATTTATTTTGAAAAAAATTATAACAATTATTACATTCTCTAGATAGTTAAATAGGAACGGAATCAGTATATTTTTTAATATGTGTGATATACACTAAATTAACAGATAAAATAAAAACAAAAAGAAATAGAGAATACTATTGTTTAAGGGCCCAATTATTTATATTTTTACTATAAAAAAATAAAGTACTTTTAAATAAGTAATAAGTAATAAAAATAAAAAGATGACTTCCATGTAATTTGCATTAAAAATGAAGTATAAAAATAGATTTAAATAACTAGGACTGTTACTGAAAGAGTAAGCAATTTAGTGTGTAATTGAGAAATTGGCAGTTTGGAGGAGGATGGTTGGGTGGTGAAAGAGACGCGTATAAATGAGAGCGTGAAGAAGTGAAGGAAGTTATGTGTCGCGCTCTGAACCCGGCAAACCAAAATAAAAAGCCGCTTTCTTGTCCCCCTTTAACATCATTTCACTTTGCCCCCTCTTCTTCTCTTTTCTTTCTTAATTTCAATTACTAACAATTAATGCCTTCCCTATACTATACTATACGAGTATAAGTACCCCCCATTTCAAAATACTACTAACTCACTCATTTATTCTGCCTACATCTTTATATACTTCATCTTTTATCTAGTTGGTAGTATATTTTGCATTATGCATGTTAACAAAATATACTTGTTCTTTTTGTTTTATTAAAATATTTTTTGAAATATATAAATATATAATACTCTTTATCTTTTTTAATTATAATAGTTCCATACTTTGACATTAATTGCTATTCTAATTAAAGATAGAAGTAAAATTAATGTTTTATTAAAAATATAAATAAATAAATATGTTTTTTTTATGTGAACAGAATAAAAAGGAATTGAGAGAGTATAAGTTTATGGTTCTTGTTAAATAGTAGTACTATTCTTATGATACTTATTAAGGAGATAGAATTATCTCAATTTATCGAAATTTTTCAGTATGAGAAAGAAATAAATAATACACAATTTACATGAGACTCATATATGAGTATTATTTCTTTCTCTCTCTAGAATATTCAAGTAAATGAAAATACAGGAATTGTTCGTTAAGATATAATAATTATATATTTTAAATATTTTGTAAGGTAATGTCTTTATGGAATATATCTTAAATAATTTTTTAATTTTAAAAGTAATTAATATTATAATTTCCAAAAAAACATTTTTTTATGTATTATTAACAAGTGCCCTAATGATACTTTTTAATGTTTTCCCGAGTTTATTAAAAAAAAAAGACTTATTTGCTCTATTTTTGTTAATTAAGATTTTATCTAATCTTTTATTTTCTCTATTACTATTTATCTCTTCACTTGAAATAATATTGTACATATTAAAAAATGTAATTATTATTATTATTTTCATTAAAATTATATTTAAACTCCCTTTAATATCATTTACTTCTCTTTCTTTTATTGGCTCAACATTAAAACATCAATTAATACTCCAATTAAAAAAATTTGTAGAATCGATAAAAAAAAATACATTTAATACTAGCTTAAACATGTAAATGAACATATATAAATGAACAATTTTTTTCTCTATGAGTGGACTGATAAACCGGAATCGAGGGAGTATGTACCATTATTATTTTTATTTAATATATTCTTACCATTTAATTATTTTTGTTTAGTTCAAGAACAAAAAAAAAAAGAATTAATTGCATTTTTCATCTCTTAATTGTGCGATTTTAGTTTCCCAACTTTTAATTACACAATTTTAAATTTTGATATTAATTAACCAAAACTACTTTATTTTATTTGATGTCTATTTCATTTTTTAATATGTAAATTTACTTATTAAACTATGAGACATTGTTGGCCGTTTACGTTAGATAATAATTTATTGATTTTAGTTGTGAAAATTTATTATCGTTAAAATAATAAAGTTGTTAACATTATACAAATAACATTCGTCGAGAGGAAAAATATGTTTATACACGTGGAATTAATCTTTTATTATAGCAAAAAGAGATAAGGTATAACTAATAAATAAGAAAATCAATATATAAAAAAATTAACACTAATTGTGCAATTGAATATATCAATAAATGTATCATTTTTTATTAGTATAGTCTATTTTAAACTATATTTATTTATGTTTATCATATTATTAAAATTAAATATATTTTTATTTATTTTTTTAATGTACATTAATAATAAAAAAATATTTAAGAGTATTTTTTGTCAAAATATTATAGGTTCAAAGCCCTCGTTTTAGTAGGGGATCGGCCGTCTTTGCACGTTCAATACATTATTAAAACATGAATTATATTTAATCAACTAAAACTAAAAATTAAATATGCATAAAATAAAATCATACCAATTCTTTTTTATAATTAGAGTAATAATATTCCTATGTCTCATGTTATTCAAGGATGACATGAGATAGGCAAAGAGAAAAATAAAGAAAAAAGAGCATGAAGAAGTGATATAAAAAAAGAGAATAGACGTAGAAAAATAATTATTGTTATAATTATTTCTCATTCTCTTTTTTTTCTTGATAAAACCTTGGTATATGTACTAAAAAACTAATCATTATGGGCTTGTTTGGAACAGTTTTGATTTTTAGTTTTTAAAAATTGTATTATAAAACAGTTTTTAAAAAAAGTGAAAGGAGTTTTCATTATAAATTTGTGTGTAAATTCAGAAAACTGAAAACTGAAAACCAAAACATGTTTTAGATGTTTTCATATTTTAGTTTTTAAATACTGAAAAACAAAAACTGTTTTTGAAAACTCGACTACCAAACGAGTTTTTTAGTTTTCTATTTTTAAAAACAGAAAACTGTTTTCAAAAAGAGATATCAAACGAGCCCTATATTTTTATAGTCTGTTTTTTTACATCATATTCATACCTTCTTTTGTATTTTTTATTTTTTTATCATATTATTTATTATATTTCTCATTTTCTCTCGCTATTTTTTTTTTTCCGTTCAATCTCCCTCTTCTTGTATATTGATAGATGGATGGATATCTAATCTATTGGTTTATTTTTCTTATCCTTTTTATATCTGAAAAAAAAATATTTTAAATATTAAATTCTCGCTAAATTTTGGCTCTCCAACTATAATGAATTGTTTGTGTATTGATCCATCACTGGTCTAGTATTAGCTAGTAGCTATCTATTAAAATGCAACCCAAAAGTTTTAACTTTTCAAGGCATGTATTGAATGGATCTTAATTAGTCCATCTAATAAATTTTGTATATCTAATTCATCGAATCTATTAATTTTTATTCGGGTTAAATATTTTTTTTCTCTAAATTATCCCGAAAATCTGCTTTTAATCCCTAAACTAAAAAAAAACTAAAAAAAGTATGTTTTGATTCCTAAACTATTTGATTTGTCTACTTTTAATTCCTCCGTCTAATTTCTGTTAAGTTTTTTATGACGTGGTTAACGGAGTCCATATCATTGTTTATATAGATAAAAACGAGTGAATTTCTTGAATTACCCTTAATGTGAAATGACCAAAATAACACTTACTCTAAGTTTCTCAAATCCCTAAATTTAGTACACATTAAGAGTAATTTGAGAATTTCACTCATTTTTATCCATGTAAGCAATGTTAATGTGGACTTCATTAGCCACGCCATAAAAAACTTAATTAAAGTTAGACAGAAGGACTAAAAGTAGACGAATCTTTAGGAACAAAAACGTAATTTTTTTTAGTTTAGGAACCAAAAATAAATTTTTAAAATAGTTTAGGTACCAAAAACATATTTAACTATTTTTATTATTATTAATAGATTGGATGAAATTGAAAGATGGATGGACTGAATGACTAACGGTAATGGATAAACAGATCCATTTGGCACCCTTGAGCCATGAAGAAATAATGTATAATTACACAAATTAGATGATATTTTGAGTATTTTTCTAATTTATCTTTATGTTACAAACGAAAGACCTTATTCTAATGTTTAGTAACATAATTTTTACATAATATGTATAAAAAATATTACAAATAAAAAAATGTAACATATTTTTAATAATGTAATAATATTTTTAAAATATTATTAAAAATTATTTATATTATAGTGAAGTATAAAGTGGGAACCATATAGTGTGTATACATGTGACTTTGTGTGTTAAGACGTAAAAAGTATTACATCAGCATTGAGTATATAAGTATTATGATAATGTTATTTAAATGAGTTAGTTTTTTGTAGTGAATTATGTGTCAAAACTAAAATATAATATGATATATGGCTTCAGAGACAGACTAATCTCGATGTGAGCCATCTGCAAACGTGGAGTCTACTAACTTCATCAATCCTTCTCACACGAATTAACATTTAAGAATAAGTTAAGATTGTCTTGTGAGGGTATAGATGATATTTAACTTAGCCTCTTATGTTAATAGGGAATATGTGAGATGAAGAGGGAGAATACTGGTACGTTTGTTTTGTTAGGGTAATGAGTGTGGTGGTTGAAAATGTTGATTCATTCAGCATTTGGCTAAGCACGGCATGTTTTTTCTTTGTCCTCATAATCACAATGTTCCTCTCTTTCTTGGATATATATTATACATTTTAGATGAAAAAACAAACAAGGGTATCCATAATAAATAATGGAACCAAAATATGGAGGGCACCATCATTACATGGGGTAGGCGCCTTCTCATAAAGCTTAGTAAAATAAAACCAACTTTTATTTTTAAGGGTAGCATTGTCATCGTTTTATAATTACCATCATTTCAATGAAAAGAAAAATGTTGCATAAAAACGTGTTTGTCTAACTTTTGCTCATAAAGTTCAAATAAATTAACCCACTTTTATCTTTTGTGCAAAGCACAATTATTTTAATTGAAATTCAATTAAGCTATATATGTATATGAATTCGTGTCCCAAATGTTATATTTCCATTTATATTTGTTCCCAGAAATTAAAGAAATATTAACATGGCTGGCTTTAATTTAATTAGTAGTCAAAAACAAGTTAAAGCAAAGGAATTGATCAATGATCATTACACATATGCAAGTCACTAGCTAGCTAATAACTTTTGACAGCATGTATTCCACAATTGAAGCATGCAAATATACCCACTTAACACTATAATCACATAATTAACCATTTTCTCCACTTTAATTTGAGCTACCAAATTACTGCGGAACAAATATGAATCGTTTGGTTCCAAAAATATGAATAGTTAATTATAAAACAAAATTAATTAATCACTATTACTTGAAAATAGTTTGGTTCCAAAAATATGAATAGTTAATTATAAAACAAAATTAATTAATCACTATTACTTGAAAATAGCACTGGTTTGAATAAAAACTTGTCTATTATATATATGGTCTCCGCATGGTCAATCAAGACTAAAAAAAATTCCTTTACTACTATGTACTATGTAGTACCAATCAAGTCAAAATCAATATCATTTATGAAAAGAAAAAAGAAGTTTGAACTAATTGAAAATGGAGTCATAAAGGTTTTTACCTGATATTAGTTCCCAACAATCCAAATATCAAAAAGACAATGTTTTGTTTATAAATCTAACCATGCACACGAGATTGCTTGTGTGTTTTCATTTATTTTCTTTTTTTTTTTGGTATAAAAAGAATAAATGAGGAATGAAACTTAAGATTTAATTTATTAGATGTAAGATTTTCTCATGTTTTATTTGATCAATTTTTAAAATATCTTTATTAGACAGCTAAAATTGATCCGTTCAAAATATATCGATAATCGAATTAAAGTGAGCTTTTATTTTTTCTATCAATAAAGTCCTTTCTGTTATGTTTAAATTTTTTAAAAATATATTTTTAAAGATGTATTTTTCAACATGTTTCTTTAAAAAGAATGAGAAAAAAATATCGCATCTACTAATTAGTCATTTTATATAAATAGTTTTTTTTGGTACATTTATATAGAATAGTTTGATGTTACTTAATAAAAAAATTAACACACTATAAAATAGTTTGATTTACCTTAAAATCAATTTAACTATGGTCTAAATAAAATTCAGTACTCATTATTTTTTCCCTATTCTAAATTCTAAATTGTAATGCTTATATCCATAAATAAATAATAAATCAACGGTGCGCAGTGAATGATGAGAAAAGGAAGGCCATTGAGTTGTGTTCCCTCGTATATGTTCGGCGGAATATTATTACAAAATTCGTTTTAACACCAAAAGAAATTTGAAATTACATAAAGCGCAGTGTTTTTACATTACTCCCTACGCTTTTCCTTTCATTAAAGTCATATTTTAATGCATGGAGTTTCACATCCGACACCAAAAGCTTTTCTTACTTTATGCCTAATGGAGGGTCCTTAGTTTTCTCTCTCTCTCCGTTTCTCTCTCTCTTCACTCTTCTCTTTACTCTCTCACCCAAAGTTTCAATCAATCTTCTCCTTCTTCTTCTTCTCCCTCTCTGATCTGCTCATTTTTCAGGTAAAACGTTTTAATCTTCACTTCTTAAGCTTTGCTTACACGTTTTTGTTTTCTTTTGTTTCTTCAACCAACCAATTGGACCCGGATTTTCTGCAATCCCCTGTCTCTCTTTGTTTTCCCCCTTTTTTGCTTTCACCGTTTCAACTTCCAACTTTGGCATCCGTCTTTGTCTTTTCCAGTAACGGATGAAAATTTTTTCAATCTTCGTTTTCACTTTTCCACAATCCTTTCAGAGCATTAATACAACTCTGCTCTTCTTTTTTTATTCTATTTTTTTCAGGTAGCTATTTTTACTGATTAATAATATTAGTTTGTGATTTTTCACAGTCATTCAACTTCGCCCTTCGTTTTCTGACCAAACCGAACGGAAAATAATCGTTGCCTAGACAAGTAGTATCTGTTTAATTCTCTTCATTTAATTTTAAATTCATTTAATCTACTGTTGTTTTTACTTCTTCTTTTGAAGTCTTCTTATATGTGGTGAGTTAGTACAGAGTAGTAGATTACGGCTCATAAATTCTGCATTTGCCGCCCTTTTTTTTTTCTCTTTATCTTTATTACTTGTTCTTAATTTCATATGGTTAATTCCCTTACAGTTATTTCCGGAAACTTTGCCTCTTGGCTTTTACCACCGAAAAGTAATAATTACTCAATTTATATTTGTATACACTTTGTTTTTAGCAATGAATGATGGTTGTGTTTGCATTATTGAAATTAAAAATTCTATATTCGGTAATTGTTGCTAATTTTATGCTTCTTGGGCACAAATGTATACTTTTCAATTCAATGGATTATGGAAGTTCTGAGATGAAGAATTTGTTGATGAGGTTGTTTATGAATCAAGTGTGGCAACCTGTGTTTCAATGTATTGTTTCTGTTTCCTGCTGTGGCGTGTAACTTAAGATAATTGAGATTACTCAAACTATCAATTTTTATTATTGCTTAATAGGGTATACAAAATTGGGAGTTTTTTTGGATTGAGTTGTGATGTCTCCGCCAGTGCTTGGCATAGGGGAGGAGGAGGGTAAAAGCAATGTGACTTTGTTGGTTTCCTCAACCACCATGGAAAGTGTGTGTTTCAAGAGTTTAGAATTGAAAGAACGCAACTACATGGGATTATCTGATTGTTCTTCTGTGGATAGTTCAGCTCCTTCCTTCTCAGATGAGAGTAAAAGTAATCTGAACCTGAAAGCCACAGAACTCAGGCTTGGCCTTCCAGGATCACAATCTCCTGAAAGAGATTCGGATCTATGCCTGAGAAGCTCAACTCAATATGATGAAAAACCGCTGTTTCCTTTGCGCCCTTTAACCGATGATCACCATTCTTCAGCAAAAACTGCTGTTTTGGGCAACAAAAGAGGGTTCTCAGATGCCATGAATGGGTTCTCAGAGGTAAATACAAATTTACTCGACAGACATGTGCTTTTTAAATGCTGACTGAGTGCTGGAAACTTAAAGTCCCCAATCTATCATGCAGGGGAAGTTCCTAGCTAATTCGGAGGCCAATCCGATACTGTCGCCCAGGCCTTCTAACTTGGGAATAAAACCTGGTTCTAAGCTTGAGAATGTTGGGGCTCAACAGGCCAAAATGAAAGAAGTGGCAACAACGAAGGTGGGACTCGACAAGCCTCATGCTGTCAATGAAACAAGACCAACTCTTGATGGTTCTGCGAATAATAATAGCAGTGCACCAGCTACCAAGTAAGTGGATTAATCGCATTATGTTTAGACTTTAACTGTGGAAATCAACACTGATGAGTGATGATCCTTGTGTGGCAGGGCTCAAGTTGTGGGGTGGCCCCCTATAAGATCATTTAGGAAAAATTCATTGGCAACTACTTCAAAGACCAATGAAGAAGTTGATGGAAAAGTGGGGCCTGGTGCACTGTTCGTCAAGGTCAGTATGGATGGTGCTCCATATTTAAGGAAAGTAGACTTGAAGAATTACTCTACATATCCAGAATTATCTTCTGCTCTAGAAAAGATGTTCAGCTGTTTTACTATAAGTAAGAGAGAATTAGTCTTATACAAGAAAACTTGACTTTTCATTATTTATGGACAGTTTACCTGGATCCAGTTACTGCTTGTTTTGTTGGGATTTCAGGTCCATGTGGATCTCATGGAACTCTGGGCAAGGAAATGCTGAATGAAACCAAGCTGAAGGACCTTCTTCATGGTTCAGAATATGTTCTTACATATGAGGACAAAGACAGCGATTGGATGCTAGTGGGTGATGTTCCCTGGGAGTAAGTTGTATTTCATTTATGTACTTGTGAATAAGTCTCTCAGTATAGCATGTTTGAATTCTATGGATGTACTATGTTACAATGTTATGGTTTGAATTAATATTAGCATGTCATGGGAAGGAAGCTATGCAGCATGTATACTTCAAAATGGTTGAAATACTGGCATCCTGTACGATACTTATATACAACACTTCTTAGCCATGTTGATACTTCAAGCATCTATCTTTAAGTGTTTTTTTTTCTCTCTAGTGTCTACCATGACTAAAGTTGACCTAAGAAATGTTATTGTATCTATTTTACTTTATGATTTGTGTTTTTATTTTAATGTTACATTGTTTTCATATTTTGAATCTTAGCCACATCATGCTGTATAATTTTTAGAATTTTTCATATCTGCATATTGGCATTGAGTCGTATGGTATTCATCTCTTATATGTGTGTGCTTCCTAGGAAGGACTGTTGATAGATTGTAGAAAAATCATTTTACATAAAAGGTTGTACAAAACAGAGAAAGATTTGGATAGTGAATATAAAGTATAATGTTTAATACTTTAATTGCTTATCATGCTCATGAGTCATGACTAGCTCACATCTCAACAAAGCGACTTCATGTACATTATCCTTTTTATTTCAGCTTAAAGCGTATAAACTCGTTATACATGTCAAAAAACTGTGGAAGTATGAAGATGTACCATAACATTGTTATAATGGTAGCCATAAGTTATCTACACTTGTTGAAATGAAGCCTGGTGAAAATATTATAGGAGCTGCTTATAACCTGTGGGTCTGATGGAGTCACTTTTCCTGTTTTATGACAACCCTATTGAGTAGTATAAGTGATTTTGAATATGCTTGGTGTATGAGTAAACAAGGCCAACATAAAGCAATGAAAAACGAAAAAAGAATTGACATGTGTATGTTCTAATTACTTAGGAAACGAAAAAGGTTCTGCTATTATCTGTTTCAGTTGTCACCATAGAACCTCAATAGTCTTACATATAGAGTAGTTATCCTTCATGTATGGCGTACTGAAATATCGACTGCTGTAGTTTTCTGAAAGCATAATGACTAATTGAATATTATTTATTACTGGAGAACAAATTTTAAGTGATTATCTTTTTCTAGGCACTGGCATGGCCTGTGGTGCACAGCCTTTATGTTTTAAGTTTACTGGTAGACGAATTAATGTTTTATGAGATCCTGATTTACTTGACATTCTGGTTTCTGAAATTCTTAATAACAACTCATAGGAGAAAAGTTGGTTTTTAACTATATGCCATGCTAAAGCCATAATCTGATTTTTTTCATATGTAAAAGAAAATAAAAAGATATTATGCTTGTGAGTAACTAGGTCAGCTTAATTGTAATAAGATTTTATTTTCATAAACTGAAAGTTTACAAAATTTTTGCACCATGATGAATGATATTGTGCAACGGGTTTAAAGAACTGTTGAAAATGTTACTGCAAGTTAAATATTGCAATTACTTTAGTAACGTGGTATCTAATTTTTTAATATCAATAGATAAGCCCCTTTAAACTGTTTTGTGAAATGAAGTTGCGTTATGTTTGTTTCACTGCAAACTAAATTCAATTAATGTCTCTACCCTTCGCAGGATGTTTATTGAAACGTGCAGGAGACTGAGGATTATGAAGAGTTCAGACGCCATTGGTCTAGGTTATTATTTTTTAACACCATCTATCTTATGAGTTTCAATCAATACTGTTTTGGAAAAATATCTTGACATTACAGGCATAACAAGTTAAAAATTCAATATTTGAACAAATATTTCAAATAGCCTGGTAGTCGTTTCTATTTTGTAATAGTGGTAGTAATGATAGAGATATAAGTTAAGTTATATCTAGAATCTTAGTGATGACATAATCTTACTGGTAAAATTCAAATTGAAGTTTGGAAGTAAATAAATTTTCCCCAAGAATACGCACTGCATTCTGAATGTGGTTTTTAAAAAATGATGAAACAAATTGTGCTATGATTAGAGGTAAGTTATTTTTCCAATTTTAGAAAAATGCTCTGTAGATGTGAACTCAGTACGGTAGAAGATAATGATAGATAAAGCCCTAGTTGAAACTATTTTACACTTCCAATTATTTCAAATCTACATTCAAATTCAGTTTGTTACAGTGAAAAGTGAAAACCAATGATATGTTAATCTTGCACAAAAAGACCAATAGTTGTGCTAGTGTTTTTAGTCTCAGCGAGTCATCATATCTGATTCAAATTTACTACTTGCAGCTCCCAGGGCCGTTGAAAAAAGTAAGAACAGGAACTAAGCTTTCCCACTCATTCCATTCTATCCATCTAACTGTCTATGGGATTAAGAGCTTCCGGGCTGCATAGAGGAACAAATCAAGGACATGAGGACTTGGAGCCTTGAACTGCAGGCATTTTGGACTGGATTGAATTTCAAACCAAGTTGCCTTCACTCCTGAATTGTTTACACCGTCTGTTTTATTTTGTCATGGCCTTTATGTTTATTAAAGCTTCTCTTCTTGATTGCTAAGACTTGTATAACTCCAAGACCTGACTGTGGGAGTACCTATTATTCTATGTGTGAGTTCATGATGTGGTTGCAGGTTCTGTAATGTGTAAATTTTGCAGCTTACCTTCAACTAATTGTCTTGTGTTTGTGTGGTTAAAAAAAAAAAAACAAGATGTTTGTCACTTGCCTTACTCTGTTTTAATGTCATTTGGTACTTGCCTCCTATCAAAGTCATTAACCAATTTTTAATCAGTAATTACCCTAAGAACTGACACGGTAAAGGTTTAATCCTCCTAGGAAGTTATCTGATTATATTTTTTTTGTTCTTTACTGCATGTGGTTTCTCATTGTTTAATGAAAAAGAATGAATATTAAAAATGTTGTGCTTAGTGAAATGCTTTGAGGTTTGAGCCTGTACCTTGAAGTGTTGAGATATTGTCAAGAGTTTGGATATAGGTGTCGGGGGGTGCAGGAGCCAAGCATGTGAAGCTCTGATTATTGGTTGCAGTGCATGGATCTTCTTCCCCAATTAAACCAATGCACAGCAGTACTGTGGCATTATGATTTATGTCTATGACCTATATTTTAAGCTTTTATTATTGGTCCCAGTTCTAAAATTGTACTAACAATTGAGGTTGATGGTCTACTCTACACTGCACAAGTGCATAAATCACTTTTGCTTTTAGGGGTTATGGTTGGTGGATAAGTTAGGTACATGTATAGCCATTTTGGGATTTGGGTTTTTTTTTTTTTTAATAAACAAAACTATATTTATATGGTCTCATGGTGAGAAATTGTTACTTAAAAATTTTTCTTAACTTTTAAACTAACTATGATTTGTATCGGTTATAGTCTAGAAGCATAATTATTATTGCAGTCGGCCGGCATGAGTTATGTGGTTTTAATGGAAAATTATTATTTACTGTGCAAAAATATTTTAGTTTTTAGTATTTCAACCGAACAAATGAGATCTTAGTCGTTGATCTTCATCAGATATAGCTCATGTTGGTTGATTATAGTTATTGTCCTGTTTCTTGAAGGCATCTAATCCAAATTAATGGTTCATGGTTTTCTCTTCTAAATTGAATATTGATGACATATAGCATCATTGAAAAGATTTTCTGGTAAGTAACTATTTCTACAAAATAAAGCATGATCACGTATTTGGGTTTTCTTTTTTATTAGTAAACAGACTTTTGCTCCCTTGCAGCAAAACTATTGCTGTCTTACAACAGGAGTGGGTAGTTTTTTTTTTTTTTCCTTTAAACCAAGTGATTTTCATATGATATTTCAAATATTTAAGAACATCATAACATAAATATATTTATTTGCAAGAAAAATGAAACAGTCTGATGAGTGCGTGGCATGCAAAAGGAGTGTAAGGGACATATTATTCTGGGAATCATATTCATCTGTAGTGACACACATCATACGTATATGATTCTCTCTGTCCTCCATTGTTACGAAAACACCACCAAATGAAAGCAGCATGTGCCCACTATAAGTTTCTTCGGTCATCATCCACTTCATCGTATATATATTTATGTGATGAATGAATATTATTGCAAATATATTGTAATCCACGGCTTCAGTGAACAGTGTTTACTTTTGATCAAAATTATTCAAGGATCGGCGATGGTTCTTCTTCATGCTAGATATAGGTACTAGAGAAAAACAAAATATGTATGGGTTTGATTTAGAAATTTTTCAGTTGCAAAATTATGGTGTATGATGTAATATATACCAACCATTAATAATTCAACACTGTCACTACCCACTACAGCACTGCGATGTAAGTCAGCAAGAATTTAAGATGATGTGATATTACTGATATATATATACAGACAATAAGATCTTGCACATTCTGTTAATTTGCTCATTTTTATAGTAATTGATTTTCTTAGAACTGAACTATACCGCGCGTGTGTTTGGTTTTCAATTAGCTCTTTTAAAATTTTGTTTGTTTTTGATTTATGTTTAGTTTGGAAAACTTAGTTTGGCCCTAAACTTGGGCTTGATCAATGGAAAGAATAAGTCTCTTTTATGTTTATCTAACTTAGTTTAGTATTTATTGATTGTATAAAAATATTTTTACTCAAATTATCTAAATAGTACTTAGTTTGTCAAGTATACTTTTAAATAAAAATATTTAAACATAATTTCTGTTAAAAAAACCTAATTTTTTATCAAATTACTTTCATCAATCTTACTTTAGACAAACTAAAGTTTTATCGACGGAAATCCAAATTCTAGCTCAATCGTTAAAAAAAGTGATGGTTTGGCTACCTAACAACCATGATTGGTCACAATGGAAGTTTTTTTTTCCTGTAATCCCTTCCAACAGAGCATAGTTTTAAATTTTATGTAAATCATGTGCCAAAAAATTTTCTTATTATTAATATCATTATTTTTTTCTGATAAAAATTGTAAAGAAATAATTTTTTTTTGAAAAACATGTAAAAAAAAAAATAATATGTAAATGTACAATACTCATACAGTGTGAGAAATAATAATTGTTGGTATTACAAAAATTTAAACGCTGCCCCTACTTTCATACATATGGGCTGGATTCGGCCCTGTGAGGAAACTAGGAATCGAAGTTAGAGAGTAGGGATAGGAATAGGTCGATCCAAGTCGAGTCGAATGTTAAATAGGTCTGGTCTATTATACAAATTTAAAGTTTGAGTTTGGGCTTGTGACCTGACATAGACTAATATTTTAGGCCTGACTTAGCCTTATTAAAAGTTTGGCCTTGTCCAATAGCCTATTTAACACTAACACCTCTCCAACCAAAAAAATTAAGGCCTCTAAATAGATAAACTATTTTCCATTGACAGGTCAAATAACATAATGTTAGCAAACGCATAAAATATCTCAATTTAAAAATGAAATAATATGGTTAATGAATAATAATGTTTAGGGGACGAAAAACTTTTTTTTAAAGTGCAGAAAAAAAGAATACTTAAGTATTATTCGTTACTAATGTATTATAATGTTAAACTTAATTTATATTTTAGTATTAGAGCATTTAGTACTATAATTATATTTTTTATCATTAATAAAATTTTTATATATTATTATTATTAACAGTAAAATTATATAATTGGGCTGGCCCGACAAGCTTAAAAGGCTTTTTTTAAAAGGTTAGATCCAGCCTTTTTATTTTAAAAGGCTTTTTTAAAAGCCTAAGCCTAGTCTTTTTAATAAACGAGGTGAGCCAAGTTAGGTCCTAAATAAGCCGAGCCATTGACTCCGATGAGCAGTTTGGCCCATTCCCATCCCTATTAGGGAGTATAATTTAATTAAAAATTAAAAAATAAATAATTTTAAAAGAGTTTGATAAATTTTAATTTATATTTAATAATGTAATATACTTAAAATTAAAAAAATAATAAGAAAAATATAAAAATTAAAATTTAGGAATTTAGAAATATAAAGATAAGTATAAATTACAAAAATTTATAATGTTATTCATAATTTTATTAAAGATTTTTTTTGGTCAAAATAATTTTATTAAAGAATTAAAGGGGTGTAGTTACACTCTCTCAAATCAACATAGGTCCACCTATAATTCGGCCCCTTGGGTTAGGTCGGCTTTGTATGTACCTTATGATTTTTATTAAGGTTTTGGAGAATTTTTTTTTTATGTTAAGGGAGAAAAGATTAAGGTTGACAAAAAAAACTAAGGTTACTTTTTTATTTGATCCTTGCGGATTAAGGTTTTTTTTTTTCTTCAAAGGATTAAGGTTGAAGCACGAACTTGGCACGGTAGGGGCGTTGGGATTGGCACCATTTCAATTGGGGATGAAATCACCCTTTTTTTTCGGACATCAGCATTCGGAATGATGTTTCTGGACAGTATCGTCTGTAAAATAGTGAAAATATTAAAGAAATAACTCTTATTTTACAAATGACATCGTCCAGAAACACTATTTCGGACGCTGATATCTGGAAAAAAGTGTAGTCTCATCACTAATTGGGAGGGTGTCAATCCCAGCATCCGCATGGCAGTTGAGATTATGGGTTCACCGGTTTTTGGGCCCACATGCGGATTGGTTTTTCTTTTTGGAAGACTTGCGGAATGGTTGGTAACTTCGGATTGTGGGCCAGGTTCAAATGGGCTAAGCCCGTTGGGTCTACTATGTTCTCATAATAGACTTTTTTTTTATTAAAATACATGTTTTAAGTGAAGTACAGGTTTCCAAAATAAGCGTAGGTGTAATTTCGCAAATAAACAAGGTCCAAATATAAAGTGGATGGGATTAGCATCATCCCTATTGGGAGTGGCACTATCATTTTAATATATCGATTTATGATTCTTATGAGTAATTATTAATCCTCCTACAAATCCTCCAAATCCTCCTACTTACTCTTTAAAGAATATTTTCAATGCTTTTTATGGTTTCAAGATTGAAAGTCCACTAAATTTCATACTTTTTATATGGTAATTGGAGGATAAGTAGGAGAATTTTTAGGAGGATCTAGCATTACTCTAATTCTTATATATAAAGGGATCGTGGGATTTCCAAAATTGGATGGTTTCAATCCCTTCCACCCAAATATAATCAGCACAAGAAATTGATGTAAATTTCCCAAGAAAAAATATTAATTTTAGATAAAGTTGATCTAAAAATTAACACATATTTTTTGGATAAGCTTTATCCGAAATTAATTTCGAATCAAATTTATTTATATAAACTAGAACTTTTATCAAAATATTTATTTTTTTCGAATGAGCTTCGTCCCGTAATATTTTCAGATGAGCCATTTTGAATGAAGCTCATCTGAATGGTATATCTGTATAAAGAAAAAAAAAAGATGAATGGATCAAAGGGTTGTGAAAATTGGGCGCGCCTTTACGTGCACTTACTTTTATGGGTTTGATGGACTTTGTTTCTATCTCGGTGGTTGCTTACTGTACCACCTTCTTTTCTTAAGTCACCATTCCACTTTCCAAAACTAATTTCTAGAAACATTTCTTTTATCACTTCTCTAAAAAAATTCCAAAATTGATTTTTCACAATTTTATTTCTAAAAGTGATTAAATAAACAATTAAACAAATATTTTTCGAAAAAATTACATTATCTAAAATCTAAATCCAGACGTACCTTTTTTTTTTTTCTGATGATCAATGAATAGCCAGTATGTGTTCTGTGTTCTCAGTTCTGACAATTTATTTATTTTTTATAAAATTGACAATTTATAATTTAATCGGTGAGTCGGTGATATACTGATGTACGTGTAACTGTTATACATAATGTGAGTTCTATTCGTTGCACTAGTAGAAGCAACAGAGTGAATATCAATTTCGAATTCTGTAAAATTTCGTCCAACCTCTCTGATAATTATTTAACAGTGTTAAATAATTTATACGAAACAATTAAATGGATAAAAAATTAAAAATCTCATCCAAACCAAAACATAATGACAATAATGTAAATGGATAAAAAAAAATGTTGAGCAATAGTTTTATTATCAAACATGAGAGAATCCAATTCTATCGCCAATTGCTTCAACCTTTAAGCAATGATGCAAACCTCACTTCGTCTAAACAAATTAAATACCATTACAAGTTGACCAAAAATAAAATTAAAAATACTATTACAAAATCGTATCACCAAAATAGATATCTATGTATGATCATGTATATTTCATACAGCATGTAAATTATCGAAAATATGTAAATTATGTACTTAAATCTTTATACTATTTTCAACAGATAATTGCTTATTGTAATCTGAGCATAATCAGATTTTAGATTCCAATCTTAGTTTTTACATTCAAAAGCATGTGCCACTATCAGATCATCAGTTAAGATCCTTCAAAGTAATATATTTAATTTTTTTTTTTTTTTTTTGCAAGACTATGACTTCATGAGTATCTTCTATTTTAGACAATCTCGAACAGGTAAATTAATATATGTGCTAGTTGATTTATGTGCTCAATTTAAATTTGAATAACTTTTATTTTAATTTAAACAAAAAGATTATAATTATGATAACAAAAAAAGTAAGGCAACTTTCTAACAAAATTATGAAACAAAAAAGATGCTTATATTCAATCAAACTAGAACATGATTTATGACAGATGCGATATGCACTTGATATATATATTAATATATTGTTAATTAATGCATTTTAGTAATTGTTTATGAATCAAATTATATGTTTTGACAATCATCCCATGTGGTTTCAAGAAAGATGCAAAATGTGGTCTATATTTCAAACCTCACACAAGTCAACTTGCCAATGCATGCACCATCATTATACATCCATTCACATTTTTTAAGATCAATTAATTAATTAATTATTAACAACATCAGAATATTTACATTAAAATATTGCTATATATAAATACATCTAGTGTAGCAAAAAATTGTCGCATGCTGAAAACCTGTCAACGCCTTAACAAATCCATTAAAAAAGAAGCAACAACCTAATTATAATTTTTGGCCACATCCAACTACTTTAATTTCTTTTGCTAGCCCTTTTAGGTTTAAATTAATTCTAATAACCTAGCCTCTCATTTTGTTTTACTCTTTTTACTTAATTACTTATTCCAATTTAGTTATATAACATGGCTGGAACAATATAGATATTCAATATTTGACCATTGATAAGATTAATATTTATTTTTTACCAATTTATGGCATCAAATAATAAAGATCTACGCCCATTCCTTCAATTCTCAATTATTCGCGTTATAAGGAATGGCAAAGGTTAACAAATACCCATACATTGCTGGGTCTGGAGTTATAAGTGCAAGCAGAACAGAACAGAGCTATTAATTTAAAAAAAAAAAACAGAGCAGAGCATAATAGAGTAAATTTTCTCTAAAAAGTTGGTGGATGTGCAAAAATTCAGTCATAAAGAAAGGGTGGGATATTTTATTCTATCACCATAGGACCCCACCTCATTTCAATCTTCTATAGTTTTGAGGTTTAATTGGAGTTCTAGAAGGAATTATGTGAAAAAAGTGTTAAATAAGGTAAGTTTGTGTTAAACTGAGTTGGCAAGATTGGACATCTGCGGATGACCCACGACTAATATGGCTCTCACTCTCAAAAACTAACTCGTAGAAGAAGGATTGCCACACAACTGATATATACTTTATGATAACATTCTTTCTGATCGATGTGGAACTTCATCTTAACAGCGATATATAACTATTTTTTCTTTAAGTTAGATGACTTGAATATCAGAAAAAAGATACTAATTCAAACATCATGACACATAATTGAATAGTTAGATGAAAAAAAAAAATCAATTTAGTTTAGTCACTTTAACAAAACTACAAAGACACTCTAAATGGTAGGCAAGTATGTATTTGGCATGAGTCTAGCTTCCTTGTACACTGCATGATTGAAGGAAGTTGGAGTGGTTAGAACCGGTAGTTGAATTAAAAGCCATGAACTGCGATTATCACAGATAAATTATTGGCATCCTATAATTAATTAATTAACTAATTTATTATTAATTGCCGACCCTTATTTTCAACTATGGATCATTTGTATCTTAAAAGTGGATTGCTTTTGACTAAAAAACTACTAAATCTATATATATTGCACAGATGAACCTAAAAATTACTGCTCCCTAGCTAGAGATGAATTGCCTAATACAATAAGGATAAAGGATGTGTATAAAAATAGAATACTAAATTCAACCTAAAAACTACTATGGTATAAAAAAAAAGGTGTTGCAGAAGCAAAATTTAATGAAATGAATAATAAATTTTGAAGATGGAAAGAGACCCCCCTGCAGTGCAGCTGGTTATGAGAACTTGATAGTTCAAATCAGAGAGTGAGAGAGGAAACAAAAGCATGAGAGAAAGTGGCTAATCTTGTGCTCTCTGTCTTCAAATCTAAACTTTCTGCCAAAGCAATCCACATGACCCACCCACTAATTGCAATATTGCTCTGTCCTACTCTTTCTCATCAACAACACTTAACATTAATCAATTTTATTATTCAAACCCCCTTTTTTATACTTTCAAACCTTAATTTTAGTTTGACTAATTATCTATGTCCTACTACTTGTGCCCTTGTCTATCACTACAATAAATTACTGCACAATCTAACCAGTAAGCTGAATTAGTTGGTGACTCCACATGATTATTACCTAAGCGTTTTAAGATCAATTCTGCTCTGAGACCCTAAAGTTATTTAATGATTTACTGAAAAATAGATAGTTCCTTGGCATGTTCATGGATGACCTTGTAGAAGAATTAAAATATATCCACTTAAATATAATAAGTATTAAGCAGAGATGCCTTTCTAGGAATTAAATAGGAAGAAGCATATAGTATATGTATGTCGTGATGAATTTGGAATTGTGTTGGTACTTAAAAACCACATTAAATGTTGATAATTTAGAAACATGGTTTGATTACGTGTAATTATATGAACCTTATAGAAATGGGGACCCAAGAGGCAAAGAGTCACATCTTCATTCATCGGTTGGTTAAGTATTGAAAAATACAACAATGGCTTCCTTTTTTCCATTTCTCTGTAGTCTGTAGTACAGAATCTCTAATGTGGATCATATTCATATAGGTCCCCTACTATTTCGTGCACTGTCCAATCATGCATGTGGGGCTGCCTATATATTCTGCTAATTTCAAAAGGGTCCCTCCTCTATCAAAGTGACGTGCGTGCTCTCAATGAGGCTCCATAGAATAATTTAACTCTTTTTTGGTAAGTAACTCTCTCCAAAAAATTATTTAGGAATTAGTTGAGTCGCTACTTTGACAGTTATTTTTTTAAGGCTGGTCTAGTTTGGGAGTGTGGTTTCCTTCGCTCCACCTGCACTTACTGGCTGGATTTTTAATCTGGACATTGGTGCCCTACCCAATGACTTAGAGGTGCCTCTTCTTTTTAACACTGTTATAAATAATAATAAAAAAATAGCAGGGTTGGTAGATAATTGTGTCGACATAGGCAAAATTATGGTAGTATGTATAGAAAAATTGTTTGATCGGAGAGGCAAAATTAAATTCACTTATCTCAATCTTTGAAGGGTTTAGTTTTTGGTTGTCGACAGAAAGATATTGTTGTATGAAAAAGAATACTATTTAGTTACAGTTTTCATTTCTTAATTTTAATAATTGTGTGATTTTTGTCTCTTAATTTTTAATTGTATGATTTTAGTCTTCTAGTTTTTTTAATTTTGTGATTCTGGTCATTTTGTTTTTTTTTTGTTAAGAAGCTAATAATTAACGCAATCAAACCAATATAATTAAGTGTGTGATAGCACAAAAATCATGTAATAAAAAAAAATTGAGCCCAAAATCACACACTTGCAATAAAAGTTTGTTGAGCCCAAAAGTTTGAGATTGAAATCTCAAGCAAATGAAAATTTGTTATATGAGTATAACTGTATTAACTATTAGCTACACAAAAGATGATCTAAAGAATCAAAATGACGCAATAAAAAAGTTTGTGAACCAAAATTACACAATTAAGAGTTGGGGGACCCAAAATTGCACAATTGATAAAATTATGAGAGTAATAAAATCGCACAAGTAAAAGTTTGAGTATTAAAACTGCACAATTAACTAAATTGGGCACCAAAAGTTAAGCCAAAAATAAATGAAAAGGCACTCTTGATTCTCATTGAAATACATGAACAACCCAAATGAGTTTGGTGTAGTAAAAGTATACTAAGTTCATATGGTTTGAGAATGTACGTGTATAAGAATACAATGAAGTATTTAGTTCAATTTCTAAAGAAAATATTTTTTTGAAAATGAAATTTACTTATGTCGCTCTAACTTCTAGAGTTGTGAGCTAGCTAGCGGTCAAATGTCAATCAAGAAACTAAACATAGAATTGAGGAGATACCAATTTTACACATGAAAGATGCAAAGTACTATTTGTGGCAATCTTAACTTAGAGTTTAGTGTCTATTTGTTTTATAGGCTGCAGAATCAATTTTAGATTATTTGATTTTGCAAATTTAGGCACAAGTTTGGGCAAATAAAAATATTAATAAGCTCTTAAAATGTTAAGTGTTTTTTTAATGAAGGAAAATGAGAAAAAAATACTTTAAAATAAGTCACACATAAGAGCTTTTGCTTATTTTCTAACTTCTTATTTTTATTTAACATTCACTAACCACCATAACAAGGCCGAATCTCCACCCACCGCCACTATCCGCGGCTACCCTCTACTATCGGTCAATGTTTTTTTTTTTAAATGAAATTATCAAATAATTTATCAATTTTTTAAATCTTTTATTTATAACTTTAACTTAAAATAACTTTAAAAAAAAATTACACCAAACGGTATCTTACTCTTGATTAAAAGTGATGATTCCCGATAGTATATGATATACTATAGTATATGTTTTTATACTTGCATTGATATTTTTTAAGTAAAATACAATTAAAGTGAAAAAGACTCTTCCTATTTTTTTAAGGACAATAATCATATCACTTTCTTCAATAAAGATTTACAATATCATTATATATTGCCTATAAGAAATCGTGCAATTCCTTGAACAGAAGGTCAACCAGAGTACCAGACAAGCCTTTTCACAAATTAAACTATAAACTGTAAAAAATTAAAAAAATAAAGAAATTGTTAAATGCCATATAACTGAATCCCGCTTTTATTTGTATTATAAATTGGCCCAGGTAAATAATGATTTACATTTTAAAAGAAAAACCTAAATTTTGCCACAAGGACAAAAAAAAAACGTCGTTAAACTTGTTATTCACCATTTTTAAATAAAACAATAAATCTAATTCATTTAATCAAGATATATACTTCTAACTCTCTTTGTTTTATAATAAAAGTTCAACATCATATATCATAAAAAAGTATTCATTCTCTTTTTGATCGATTCTTTAGTGAGATTCCTAGAACCTTAAGTTCGTTGGTAATAAGACCTCACCTACATTACCCTAAAAAGAAAATGTCAATCTCAATTTTGGTATACATTGATAAGAAATTAGTTTTTTTTTTTTCAAACAATAAATTAGTATATTTGTAATTAAGGAATGTGATGTGCAACCTTGAACCTTGCCCTTTCATATCATTTAACCATTTCTAGTTCACTTTATCAATGTGGAGTGCTATGAATAGAATAAGACATCAAATAATCAAATCATGTTTTTTTGTCGATAAATCAAAATTATATTCAAAGTCATTAATTTAAAAGTTTAGACAATGTACTACGATGCCTAGGCCGACCCAAAAATGGTCCCTGCTGACATTAATTAGAACTCGTGGATAAACCATTGGGCTCCACCTTTTTGAAACTAAATGATTTTACCAAAATAATAGTAATTTTAAAATTATTTATCAAAATTAGTTAAAAAATTTTTTTTATCAGGTCAAACATTATCTATTGGTCTTTTTAATAATTAACTGTTTTGGTCTTTTGCTTTGTAATCACAGTTTAGTATATGACTTTTTAAAATAAATGAATTAGTCTCTTAACTTTGTAATCTATATGTCACTTTAATCTCTAGTGTTACATGACACTGACAAAATGCTTACGTGACACATTAAGTTCTTATATGGCTCACTAAATGACACTTAGGAGTTCACGTAAGTGACAAAGTGATGTTGTTTTGCTTATTCTCGAAATAGGTCACTCAATTAGTCCCTCAAATCATTTATAACATAACCTAAATTTCAGCCTCAAAACGTTGTATAATTTTGGAGATTAAGCAAAATATTATCATTTGGTCATATACGTAAACTCCTGTGTATTAAATAATATGTCATATAGACACTTAACGTGTTGCATAGACATTATTGATATTTAGCAACATTGACTTTATACAACATGTGTAAAAATTGTTACAACTGCGCAAAGGCAACATTTTATATAATTTTGTAACATTTTTTAATATTTTTTTAAAAGGGTTTTGTTATCCATTGCCTTAAGAGCAATAGTTAAGTAGTCTATTAATAGAAAATCTGCATTGATGATAACATTGACTTTAACTTCGTAGAATTAAATACTATGCACTTTTCAATACAAATTTTCTATTAATAAGTTGCTTAACCATTGTCCTAAGAATAATGGATAACAAAACCCTTTTTCAAATGGTGCTAATAATCAATTATGGTATAGTGACTTAATACTAGAGAATAAAATAACTTATAGGGTGTGTTTGATGCTAGGACTGGACAATACAAGTGATATAGCACAGTATAAGTCAACAAAGTACACCACAACTTATTATAGTGTTTGATAACCAATGCACGGAACAAAAAATGCTATTCAAATTTTACAATAATACCCTTTATAAACATATTAATATTACATATTATTATTATTTTACATAAAATAATTGATTTTCTTAATTATTTTTTAAAAAAAATATCATTATTTTCCACTAAAAAATTATATATATATATATGGTAAGTTGAGAGAAGAAAAAGTGGGGTAAAGTGGTTATACAATAGTGGGAGAGAATATGGATATTTTTGACTTTTGCATAGTTGTGTTGTGGAACAAAAAGTTGTTCCATGGTTTAGTGTGGTACAAAATTTTAGCTTTTTGTGCCGTTCAATAACTCCATTTTTGTGGAGTCTCTAGATCATTTTCTGAATCAAACATTGAATTAACAAATTTGTGCTGTACCATAAAATTTAGCAAATCAAACGGACCCATAGAGTACAAATTCAAAGGACTAATAATTTATATATTTTAAAATTTTGGGGCATAAAACAACTTGTGGCTAAAAAGTGAGGGGAAAAAATAGTCAATTATTTTATTATATTCTAAATTTGAGTTTGGTGCTAACTCGGATTCTTTATTTCTAAATGTTGTAGTTTATAAAAAGAAAATTACTTACTATGCTTTTATATATTTTATTGTAAGTTTAAATATTTTTTCCCCCAAAAAAAATGTTTTTTCTTCTAATCCATAAAAAAAAAATTGTAGCTTAAATCCTAAAAAATATGAAAATATAGTAAATTTTAGTTCCCATTATCATATTTTTTTAGGATTAAAATTTAGTGATAATAGAGACTGAAATTTATTACTTTTATATTTTTCAGGATTTAATTTCAAAAAATATATATAAAAACTTAAAACAAAATATCCTCTTTTAGAAATATCGAAATCATATTTAAACTTTATGTTCCTAGCCGAAGTGATTACCCTGTTCAACATCGCATATGTGACTTTTTTAAAAGAGGTTTTTGTTTTCTTCTTTGTGAATTAAATATATATATATATACTGCATAAGCATGAAGAATTTAATTTATTATTGGCTTTGTGATTTCTTGAGCATAATTTATTGACCAACAAGCAAGTCAGTTATTACGTTGATGTATGTAATCAAGTGTGTGATTGCACATGACAGTTTACGTAAAGCTATTAAAATAAGAACAACCATTTTTATTATTATACTATTAATTATTATATTATTTTCTGACTTAAAAAAATGTATGTTGTTATGGATTCAGTGAAATTAACAAGTTCATGGCATGCGACCCTATAATGACTAACATCTCAACAAACCTTCGTAACACCAATCCTAACAATAAACAATATTTTCATTCTAAAGATTTTTTTATTTTATTTTTGTTGTGGACCGGAATTAAGAGATAGTTTGGTCGTGAATACCATATCAGATACGATATTATAGATATTATTGAGATTGGGTAGGCGCAGAGACAAGGGCTCACAAGGCCTTTTGAGGCCCAAAATATAATCTGCAAACTCTAATAATTCTTTATAAATATAATACATTACACTATATTATGTATGTTATTAATCTAATAATAATTACTCTGACTCATATAGTCACTTACTTGAGCGTCAGAGTCTTTGCAGGTCTCCCACCCGCTGTCGTGGAGTGTCGCCGGAACACTCGAAGATCAGAGTTCTTCCCGTGGTTCCCGTCAACATCACCTCCTAGCCAAGTACCTCTATTTTATGTCGTTCCTATATTTTTAGAATGCAACAATTTTATTTCCAAAAAATAACATTTTTAATTTCTATTGAACTTTAATTAATTTGAGTTTTTTATCATGCGCAATATTGCACAGGTAAACAGACTAAAGATAAAAATAAAACACAACATTAATGATATATTAAACACAATCACATTAAATTTTTATTTTTTCTAATGTAAATTTTTTATTTTTAATTTTTTAATTTGTACGATATTGTATATATTAAAAAAATCCTAATTATATTACTGGACTTATCATGAATGCGACTACACATTAATGTCATTAAAAACAGATAAATACGTATCACCCATTTTGAGTACGTATACGTAAGTATATATATTGTTTTATTTGGACATTTAATTAATCAGCTAGCTAGCTACCAAATTAAGTAATGTGCGTAGCTGACATAAAAGAAAAAAATCCAATATTTATTTACTCTCATAACTTTCTTACCAGCCTAATTAATTTCAGAAAAAAAAAAGAAGATATTGTTGGGGAAAGACCCTTAGGAATGTTTGGCACTTTGGTATGCAACAAACTTTTTAGTTACTTTTTTTTGGAAGAATTGTGGCTTTTACTAAATATAAATATATTTTTTTCGAATGACATTTTCGAAAATCTAAAAAATATGTCGCATACTAAACATATGTTTTTTTCATATAATGATTGATTAGTTCAATTCCTGGCTATTTAAATGAAGGGTTATAATTTTGCCACAGGTTATAATTTTGCCACAACTTCACTACTATAACAAAAATTAACTCACAACTAGTTTAAAATAAAATAAGATTGTTTTAGAAGCAATAGTGGTTATGATCAGCTGTATAAGAAGAACAATAGTTATATGATAATAATTTTTAATTTCTTAAATGAATAAAGACACGTAAGCTCACTTTTAGAATGGATTAATATTTTAAAACCAAAAGGAGTTTTGATGATGGCTGAGGACCCGTTTAGATAGGATTTTACGATATTTATTTTGACATAAACTTTAAAATATTTTTATAAGATCTTAAAAATTTTGATTTTCACAATAATATATTTTAAAGTCTCTTAAAATCATATCCAAGAGAGTCTATAACTAATGAATCAAACCTCATTTATCCTGGTTTGGTAAGACCCGCGATTTTTTCTTCCCGCGTGTGGAGATTATTTTTTTTGAATTTGCTAGAGTTATCACTAACTCGTTTTTTTTTTCAAAATATTCAAAAATACTCTTTTATTACAGGAAATTTTGGTCTTATACTCTTAATTTTTTTTATCAATTTTTTATTAATTTACTCCATTATATTCAAACTCAAAAATAAAAATCTAAACATTTACTTTATTTTTATTTTTTCTTAATCTAAACCATACTCACAATCTCGGTTTTCTCTATTCACACTTTCTATATATTCACATATAATCGAGGATCAAAGATTCAGGTACTATATAGTCAAACATTTAGGCAATACACATGATACATGAATTTTATATTGTAATGGTGACGTGTCTTAATGAAAGAATGTCACATGAATATAATTTACTGATGGAGTAAGCTAAAAGTATCTCCTTAATTAGTTATTATTATACCATTGTGAAATTATTTAAGGGTTTTATTAATCCCAGTTTTCATGCTAATTAAGTAAAGTGAAAAATCAAAAATACAATCAAGATACAATAATATACAACATATATGTATAAACTTTACAGGGAATTAATTTAATGCCGATTTTATATTTTTTTAGTTTATGATAATATTTTTTTTGGTAAAAAAAATCAATTTTACTCTCTATTCTTAATCGAGTAAACTCTCAAATTGGTCCCTGAGATTATACGCGTCAAGCAGATTAGTCTCTGAGATTATGAAAACCTCAAATTAGTCCCTGACTTTGCAAAACGACATGCATTTTAGTTCTTTTACTTATTAAACGACTTTAAAAAACTAAATTCAAAAAGACTAAAATGAATGATTTTTTACAAAATCAGGGACTAATTTGAGGTTTTCATAATTTCAAGGACTAATATGCTTGACACCTACAATCTCATTGATCAATTTAAAGATTTACTCATTCTTAATCTAAAGAGATAAAGTTAACACAACCAATTATTTAATAACGATCACGAGGTAGAAAAAAAATAAGATGATGGGATCTCTTCCATGCATATGGGTTTGTCCAGTTTGTTTCATGTGCATCGATCATCGAGAACTCCAAATCCAATTCATTAAAAGTAACAAAACCTTTAATTAACTATCCCATTAATTATATGTTACGATTAAAATCATATATATAACCGTTCTAGAAGAGGGGCTACTAAAGTAGTACTAATACTAGACTCCATCTTGTTTTCTCTTATTCACACATGTAACTGGGTCCAATTTCCATAATATAACTATTAGTTAATTATACTCTCTTCCCTCTTTTTTAACTGTCATGGTTTAAAAAAAAAAATTACTTTATTGTCTTTTAAAATTTTTAAAAATATTTATTGTTTATTTTTTATTATACTAGTATTTATTTATTATTTTATCAGTTTTTATATGTGCACACCATTAGCAAATACATCTCATTTACAACTCTATCATGTCACTTCTATCTATCCTTTTTTTCTCTTGAGTTTGGAATTAATTAGGATTAACCTAGGTTATAAATTAGTTGTTTACGAACAGTGGTATGCAACAATAATTTTTTTATTTTATATAATTATTATATAATAAATAATTAATAATTTTAAAATTTAAAGAGAGTGTAAAAGAAAAATAGATGATAATTTTTATAAAAAAATATATTAACTTTTTTAATATATATTAATGAACATTAGATGACAGATAAAAAAAAGAAACAATAATTAACTTGAGGTAATATTTTTTATTAAAAAATAATATTTAGTGTCTTAAAGATACCATTTTTTAATATATATCGGAATATGTTATTTTTTTATTTTCAAAAGACGGAATAATATATTATTATAATTATTTTTTTATTTTTATTAACATTAACCAGTGCTGAAGATACTGTATATCGAGATTTTTTTTTTTTTTTTATTTTGTGTTTAACCAGGTAATCTTGAGTATCGTGCCACATCTCAATCATTACTGCAGATCATAGTATTATTGGGTTGAAAAAATAAATAAATCTGATAATGAAACAACTACTAAATGGAGTAATATTTTATTGGTCTTGGTAGCCAAAAAGGTACATGGTGTTTCTCAATGTTACTCAATCCTTTAGTATTAATTGTAACAAAAAAAAAAAAAAAGGTATAGTATTAGTTATTCTTGTACATTCAACATGTTAATGAGATAATCGGTGAATGCTACTTTAAGTAATAGCTTTTGAATTTGAACTTCTACAAATATATTTTAATTTAAAAAAAGTATTATTTATTTATTGCCTTAACAATATCTTATTTTTGTATAAATTTTGTTATTCATTACTCCATAGACAATGGATAAACAACCTAAAAATATAAATTTGATTAAATTAATTTTTTTATCCATATATTTGCACTTTGTTTTTTGTTTTAGTCACTATATAAAAAAGTATCCCTTTTAGTCCTTATATATATATATATATTATTCGTATTCGTTTTAGTCTCTACCGTCATTATATGCAACTTTGCACATATTAAAAATACTCAAATTAAAAATCATTTTAATAATTCAAGTTTATCTTTTATTCTAAATATAATCCCTGAATACTTTTTCACACAAATTAAAAAATAGTTAAATTATAGAATTTCAAAAATATCATCACACTTTACCAATTACACCTCTAATAATTAAATTTAACCTCACTAACTCACATATCTCTAATTAATAGTTTCATTTTAAAACATTAAACTTTCGACTACTACAATTGTCAATTACGACCGGCCAAACATGAGAAAAAAAGTTAATTCTATACATAAAATATGAAGTATAAGAATTTGGTAGTAGTTGACAAATAAATAAGGTAAGTTTGAAAAAAAAAAATAACAAATACATATGATTTTTTGTGTAAAGACTTATAATTTGTAAAAAAAAAAGTTATGTAGGGGTTTACATAAAATTAAGAAAATTAAGTGTAACTAACTAAAATTTTTAATATACATAAATTAATTAATTTTTGCTTATATATAAATGCAAAGATAATACCAGGTTTTAATTATTCAGTTAACGATATCATAAATCATAATAATTTTTATATAATATTAAAGTAAGTAGTTATGACACGAAGTGGATACTAAAGTAGTCTTACTCGCACCTAATAAAAAATGAGCGTAAATATTATACTCCCTCCATCCTAAAATGTAAGACTCTCTTGAGAGTTTTTGCTTGTCCCATTTTAGAGGACCCTTTGAGATTTTTTTTGCATATTTAATTTTTTTCACTATTATATCATTGCTACTCAACTAATTTTGATAAACATTAATTAAGAGAGAGATGTGATAAAAAGAGATTGAAATGGTAAATTTAGAAATTAATACTTTTTGTTAGACAAATTTAATGCATTTAACTAAATTATCTACTTTTCTTAATTCCTGCAGTATACGTCTAGAGGTCTTACATTTTAGGACGAAGGGAGTACTTCATTCGGTTATAAATATAAGTCACACCTAATCGAATCACTGAAATTAAGGAATGAAAGATAACTCATTAATTTTTTTCTCTTTATTATTAAAGCTTTTTTTTAAAAATGCGACTTATTTTTAAGATGGAAGTAGTATCTTATTTGACTGAATAGAAAATACCCCGGTGTAGGAGTAAATTGTACTACTCTGGTCATTTTTATATGATCCTTTAACCAATTCACATAGATTAAGAAAATTACTAACAATCCCGTTTAATGTCTTGTTTTTTCAAAAAAATAGTACAGTCTACCAAATTTACCCTTATTTAAAGTCAAATTTTTTAACAAATGCATTAATTATACTCACTATTCCTTCATTTATTACAACGGTAGACAAAAAAAAACTAATAATTACCTCTTAAACTTTGTAGGGGTCTTATATATAGGGCTAACAATTTTTTTCAAAAGAGTCTTATACTACCTCCAGGTCCTGGTTATAAGAAAAAAAAACACAATTTGCGCATATTAAAAAAGTTGGTTATTTGTATTTAATTCTCTTGATTTTATTCAAAAAGGTAAGTTTTAATTACAAAAAAGTACTCTCTCTCATTTGGATAAGTCAAATGACATTGAATATAAAAAAAGTGCTTAAAATTAGCATTAAATAAAGTGAAAAAAATCTATATTTACTTATATTATAAATCAGAAAATTTCAAATTTTTTTTACTCATAACCAGAATTAATATTTAAGACGGGAGCTAGTAATATAAGTAAGAGTATGAAATCCGTTCTATAAATGGAAGAACAGATACCAACCTCGGTACTTACAATCATGTACTCCACTTGTGATGATGTGCACGTATTTATTTTCTTGACTATAGCATAGCTGCCCACCTTTGAATTAGATAAATTATAATTATAATTATAATATTATATCCTAATTTTAAACTACCAAAGTACTCCATATGGGAATAAAAAAAAAAGGAGAGAGATATTAGTTGAAATAGAATAAAAAGAACAACCAAGAAAATTCAAAAACATATGATAAAGAGATTTGTTAACGTACTCATATTTTTCAGAAAAAATACGTTAAAAAACTTATTATAATTTAAATTTTCAAAATACTCTAACTAGGGTGTAGTTGGTCAAAATATTATTTTTATAAAATAAGTGAGAATATTACGTTAATATATTCTCATTTATTTTATAAAAAGAATATTTTAGCTAATTATAATTTAACTTTTTAAAATATATTCATAGAATATAACATGTTAACATATTTCTTTTAAAAATTCAATCGATGTACATTAACAAATCATGTAAATAAATAAATAATAAACAAAGTGATGAATAATAATATATGAATTATCTATTTTCAAATAATATGCATCTCTTTTTTCAATATACACAAGCAAGTTAAATGAGTCTTTAGTGTATAATTAAAATGATTTTTTCATTGTCCAATCATGTAACTCATCTGATGAGTGCATAAGGACATGTTTGTGTGGATATAAGATTCGATTTCTGATTGTACTATTTTTTTATGAAAAAAAATATTTCTTTATTGATAATAACAAAAATTGATTATGACTCTTCAAAATTCTGTTCCAACGTAATGCAATATTTTTTCTAAACATTCACTTAACCGTTTTCTTTTGTAACTGCTCATACATGTAGCAATTCAGTTGTCTATGAGATTCTTCTTGTTCTACTTCTATCTGGTTGATATGCAGATAATACATAATTTGGCAATTGCTTCGTTATGAACTGTTTTACTGCATTTATACTATGCAAAAATAATTTTGAAAAGTGGGAATAGGGTTATCTTAGCAAATTAAACTGCGGTTAAATTATCACCGTGAAGAAAAAACAAAATCTATTCTACCTGATTTTAAATATAAAGAAATATGTTTTTCTTTTTTTATCCAGGGTATCTTAGTAACTAAGAACAAAGACTAATATCTTTGAGAGAGATTACCAAAAGAGATATTGCCTCAACTGATAAAATACTTTTTATTACGCACAATCTGAATTCAAATTCTTATCGGCGTGTTTAAAAGAATTAATTATTTATTAATTGTGCTAGATTTTATTGATCAAAAGAAATCATGTATATAATACTCTCACTAATTAATTCATTTATTTTTTTTAATTAACATATATTTTAATTTTATATTGGATTTTTTTTAACTTTTGTCAATAGGCCACAATTTAAAAATGATTAGCAACCAATAAAATTTTATATAATGGAGTTATTAAGTAGTGAGTGGTGAGGGGTTTATGAGTGTACATAGGGTCTAGTAAAAAGAATCAAAACTAACTATTAAAAAATCTAGAGATAATTACACCGACCTCCCCTGAGGTTTGTCTATATTACACTTATTCCCTTTAATTTTCAAAATTACACTTATCCCCCTGAAATTTCTACATTTATTACACAAATGGTAAAATCAAATAAAAGTAATAAATGATAAAATAATTTTTTTTAAAAAAAAATGCAAAATATGTATAAAAACACCATTAAAAAAATTAACATTAAGGGAGTTTGTGTAATGAATGTAGAAATTTTGGGGGTAAGTATAATTTTTAAAATTAGAGGGGATAAATGTAATATAGACAAATTTCATGGGAGGTTGGTGTAATATCCCAAAAATCTAATATAATCATTGTTAACTTGTGTTTATATAAAAGCCTTTTTATAATTAATAGTATTGATGGTGGTTAATTTAGGAAAAAAAATGAGTTTAATTAATTTTTTGTTTGATAATTTTCTTTTCTTATAATTGAATAAGTAAATTTTAAGGGTTTTTTTAGAGGGGTTGAGTGTTGTCTCCCTAAACAAGGACAATGAGAGGGAAAATAAGGTCAAAAGGAAACCGGAGGAGCCATCCTTCCAAAATGCGAAGAGAACAGAAAGTGAAAAATTATATAAATTGAAAAAAAATATTAATGATTAAAATTATTAATGTATAAAAATGGAAGTGATTCAATAAAAATAAATATTTTTAATTTTAATTAAAATCAAATACTAAATTAGCAGGTCCTACACATATTATTCACCAGCTGACATATATCCGTAACATTTGAAATTTGATTTATACATATTTTAATTAATGTTTAGAACTAATTTTATATTTTTTAGTTTATAATTTTTCATCCTTGAAAGTTGTAACTGCTATTATTTTATTCATCAAACTAAATTTATTTTATGAAAAGTACTTAGTTCTCCTATTAATTTTTATACTCACTTAATTTGACAAGTGTCATTTATCTCTACTTAACATTTATTTTTTAAAAATTAAATAACATTAATCAAAATTAAATAAATAAAAAAAATTAATAAAAAGATTAAGCATTACTCAAATTTTATTATCTTAATTGTACGAAGAGTTGGTTGATGGTGAGTATGATTTAATGAAGGCAAAAACGTTTTTGTTGAGTATTGCACGAGCGGTGTGAGTATATGAAAACAGCGTTCTGAGTGACACCGTGCTAACTGTCCAAATTATTGACCCTTTCGATGACACTGCCAGTCAAAATCACCACTATGCCTATGTTTTGAAATAAGAGAAAATTATCATTATCTATACTTTCTATTATTCTCTGTTTTCTTTTCTTTTATCCAAACAGTGGGTTCCCCTCTTTTTATAAACTTATACTAACTTCAGTTCTATTTAATTATATTAATTTATTAAAAAATTATATAGTATATTTATTTTATTTTAAAAATAATGTGCTTAATATTTTATAATAAAAATATCATTAATTAAAAGAAAAACATGAAAATTTGCATTATTTTCTAATTTTTTTATCATACCTTATAAAATTAACCATTAAAACATGTTTTATACTCCTTCAATTTCAAATTGTAAGACTCTTTTTATATATTGTTTGTGTTTTATATTATAGGACCTTCTTCAAAATTTTAGAAGTATTTTTTTTATGTTTGTCTTTTATAATAATCTAATGGTCATCAGTTTTAACTAATGTAATGGTTAAGAGAGAGTTTTACTTTAAATAAAATCAACATAAAAAAGTTCTATTAACTTTTAAAAAATTTATACATTAACTCATATTATCTTTAGTCCTTTTTATATGATTTTTGGAGAAATTTTCTTAGTATTATATATAAAATCCTTTACAAAGTTTAAGAGATAATTATTAATATTTTTCTTATTTATTCTTGTAATAAATGAGAGAATAGCGAGTACAATTAATGCATTTGTTAAAAAATTTGACTTTAAATAATGATAAAGTTGAAAGTATTTTTTAATCCATGTGAATTAGTTATGAGTCTTATAAATAGGACCAGAAGTAGTAATTTTTTAGCATACATAATTTTTTTATTTTTTTGAAAATTCAAATTAATATAAGAGAGCACTGGAAATAAAAATTGTGTTAATAAAAATTTATACGGAAGGAGTAATTACGACATAGGAAATTACCAGTATGTCCTTTTGGGTAGGTTGGCCACTATACTACTAGGAGGTCCTCCGCCTCGGTTTCCTGGTTTAAGAAATCTACCCCTACTGGTTCACTTTTTGGCTTTGCACTTGTCAAGAAAAACACTCTGCCCCACTTTTTTTTATTCCTCAAAACAAACAATAATGATCTAAACCTTTTTACATTATATTTCTATAAATCTTTTTAAATATGTAAAATTCTCTAAAATAATTTTAAGAACCAATTATTATTTTCTCTTATCTACTCTTACAATTAATAAAGAAATTAAATAATAAAATATAATTAATGTATTTATTGAAATATTAGACTTTAAATATTGTTAAATTTAATAGATTATATTAAGTTTTTAAAAAGTAAAATATCAAATAAGATTGTTAATTTTTTTTAATTAATATTCGTAAATTAGTTAGAGAGTCTTATAAAAAGGACCGAAAGTAATATATATGTGAGAAATGTATTAGATTCGTTTTATAGTTACAATATCCGAATGTATTTAACGCTTACAATAATTATATTTTTACATTCATTTTATTCTATATCTTATTTATGTTTTGATTTTTTTCCCTATCTTTTTTATCATATTATTACTTACAAGATCTCTTATTTTCTATCATTATTTTTATCTTTATATATATTCTTTTACACCTCTTTTATTTTGTGTTTAAATAAGCTTATTTTTTAAAAAACAAAACTTCTTTTTATGAATTTTGTGAGACGATATTTAAAAATTAAAAAATTATTTTTAAAAAAAGATGAGATTATTTTTTAAAAAATAATGTATTATTCTTTCAAAATTAGTTTTTCTCAAATATGTATGCCACTTAAACTCCAAAAGAAAGTGTAACATCATTTCTCTAATCCATAAATAGTAATAGTGTTAATAATTTATAATTAATTATAACTTGGATGATTCTAAATGCAAAAATGGGTCTTTTTATTAATTAGAGGTGTTCGTAAAACAGATTAAAACTTGTTATGCTCTCGATTTTAAACTTAGCTCGGATCATTTTATAGACTATAATCCAACCCTAAGTTCAAATAAATCCATTGATATATAGTATTAGTCTGATTAAGACTGATTAAAGAGAGCAACATTAGATCAACTCAAACTTGTATTTAAACAGATTAATATAATATAATATTTGAGGTAGAACCCAAAACTTATACAATCTATACAATTTTATTATTTTTTTTAAAAAAAGTTCCAGTAACATAAAAAAAGTTAAGTTATACAAACTCAAAATTATACATAAATTTTAATTGTTTATATTAACATGCTATCTGAGAATATAACTCATCAATTATAAGGGTTACTAATTTAGTAATGAAGGGTTATGCATAGAAGGTAGGGGATGATATTATTGGTGATGTGTAGGGCAGTAAGCGATTGTTTTTCCATAGGGTAATGGGTTTGTAGGGTATGTTTGGGAGGGAGAGAGGGAGGGCTTTTCAGCGTAGTCTCCAAACTACTGATGACACCCCAAGAAAGGACGGGTCAGTGATGAGCCTTTTGTATGCTAGTCTACTCTCTCACCCTCTCTCTATTGTATATTTATGACAAATGTTATTTAGTATTTTTTTTAGATATTTTTAATAAATTAAATATAATAAAAATTTATTAAAAACTACAGTTTTTATTTTTATATTTAGAGGTAAAATAATATACACTTATTATTATATTATTTATTATATTTTTAATTTTAATAACTTTAAGAAATATCTTATATTTATTATTTTTGTATTTTTTATTTCTTATTTCACTATCTTTTTCTCTCCATTATTAATTTAATCTTTGAAAATGATAGAAGGAGAATAAGTGAAAATTATCTCTAATAAGTTAGTTGATGACCTATATTTAAAACCAAAGTATTCTTTTAAAAAGTAACTTATATTTAGGATTGGAGAAAGTATTTCTCATTATTTTATTAGTTCAATAGTAAAATATTAAATAGTATCTAATTAAATATAATGGTGTAATAGATAAAAATGCAATTAATATGAAAACATAAGTGAAAAATAAATAGAAAAACAATTTATCTATCTAGACAGATGAAAAGTATCGAAAGGAATATTAATCATAGTGAAGTATTACAAATAATTATGATATGCATTTATTAGAGAATAATAAAATAAAATAAAAATACTAGTATTAATTGAATATAAAAATTTTAAAATAACAATGATATATATATATGAGACTCCTATATATAAATGCATGGATAGTAAAAAAAATATTATAATTAGTTACACCAATTTTCTATTTAGTAATATCCACAAATAAATATTGGGAATAAGAGTAAAGTGTTTATTTGATAAAATATTGATAAAATTAATTTTATATCAACTCAATTTTGTATAATTAATTTGAGACTAAAAATGTAATTGTGATTTATGTTTGGAAGTTTTAATCATAAAAGTAAGTTTGTAATAAAATTTAGTGTGAAATTTTCAACTCCAAAGCAAAAGCAACATAAGGCACTACAACAAAATTGATTTTTAACAACATTGTCAGATATAACATTTGTAAAAAATGTTGCAAATACTAAATGACAACATTTTTTAACAATTTGATAACATTTTTTAAATGTAACTAAAATCTTTTTGCAACATCGTCAGATACAACATTTGTCAAAAATGTCGCAAATATACAAAGGCAACATTTTTAGTGATTTAGCAATATTTTTTTAACAATTTAGCAATACTTTTTCAAATATTGCTAAAAGTCATTTATGTAGTAGTGAGGGTAGTTTGTTTTTTAAAATTGTTTTGGTTAGTTTTTTTTATGGTTGAAATAGTAATTAACGTCAATCCCAACATCTTAGTGTATGTTTGATTTAGTGTTGGTAGAATTAATTTTGGATCAACGTGATTTTATAGAATTGATTTCGTGTGTGTTTGGATTGAGGTCGGATCACGTTAAGATAGATAAATCAATGGTTGAGATAAATTTAGCACATAAGCTGAGGCGGATCCAATGAACGCAACAAAAAGTAGCGTTAAAGTGATATACGTTAACGTGAATCCACTTTTATCCAAACAGGCACGAATCATGTAAAATTGATTTTAAAGTAACGTGATTTATATTTTGAGATTTTTTTCTCAAAATCAAGTTTAGAGTAATTACAGTGTAAATTTTTCAACTTAATGTGAAAGCAAGTCCTTCAGTGAAAATCAATTTTAATTTTTTCTCAACGCAAAAACAAACAATTGATTTTGACTCTTCAAAATCAATTATGCTCCAACCCAACAATTTTTCCAACATAGACATTGATGTTTTCCCATTTTAACCCAACAATTATGATTCTACGGTAATAAATTTGTCTTGTATAACTAATTTCAAGTAAAATTAATTACGAAGTAAAATAATTTTTATTTAAAAAATAGGTATCAGACAATTGATTCTAAAAACAAATGTTGTTTAGATATTCTTTAAAAAATATATTTTTGGAGTGTATAGTTACTAAATGACCTTTAATGTATATACATGTTTATTATAATAGAATTATAAAATTCGGATGGAAATTAATACACCTATACCGTAGTATATGAATAGAATTTAAAAATGAATTTATATTGAAAAGAATATGCAAAATGACATAAATGAGTGGAGTAACAATTCTGGCGGTGTTTATATGGGAAATAATGTTTTCACCTTTCTGTAGTTCATTATATGCCAATTAATACTCCGATCCGGCTGAGACAGCGAGACATGCATGGAAATGGAGAAGTACTGACTCCTCATCAGATAACTGACATCTACGATTTTTACTGTTTATGAAAATTACCCCCCACTGTAATCCGAGGTTAATGGGAGGGTAAAATTTGGGGGTTGTACATGTACTTATAGCAAAGTCCACGACTCCACATACAGGCTACCACAACGCATGCATAGTCACTTTCAGTAAATAAAAATGGATCATGTGACGAATCAGACGGCCAAAAATGGATCAGCCGTGGGACTTCAACTACATTCGAGTATCCAGGGTATTATTTTTCAGTTACGCTGTGACCTGCCAATTTTAATTACTGTACTAGTGTAGAATCGGAATGGAATTGATAGCTCCACTCCAACCAGTGAATGATTCTTTACCGGAGAGAACAAAACAGAATCAAATCAAATCAAAATCACACTTCACAACTGTGAGCCACGTGTCCTTGTGCCTAGAGTACAGAAGCTGTTACACTACTGTTTAATTTTTCTTTGAACCAATGTATATATCTTGTATTTTAATAATATATTCCTATTCCTATAGTACCACTGTAGGAGTATCATACTACTACTATTTATTAATCATATTTAATTCTATAAAACAAAATCAATATTAATCCAATATTGATCATTTCCTTTCTTTATATAATGTCAAAATTTTAATATAAAATTTTATCTTTTATTTTTGATAATTTAATCTTTATGTTTATTCAATATCTCAATTTAGTCATTTATCCATTTGGTTGTGACTTTATTCTTTCAAGTTTATTTATAGTCTAAATATGTCATTAATTGTTGTAAAAAAAATTAATTTAATCATTCACAACTTCATAAAAAAAAGGATTAAAGTAAAATTTGTAAGTAAATAGAATAGACTAAACTGAAATTAAAATATTAAATAAACATTAAGAAACGAAATTGACGGAATGATGAATAAAATTACTAGACTAGAATTTAACAAATCATAAAAGACTAAATTTTTATTTTAGCCTATATTTTATTTAAGAAATGTTTTATGATATTAATTTTTAAAACTTTATATATTATAATAGAAATAACAATGTGGATTTGATTTAAGATAGCAATTCGTTTATGTATCATTGAAACTTGAGTCATACTGATTTAAGATAAAATAAACATTTTTTAAAATGTATAAAATTAACTAGCGCATAGTAGTCTTTTACTACTTCTTATAAATATATATATTTCAAATATATATTTTGAGTAAACCCTTTTTTTTTATAATCAATAATGAATATAATAAAAAGGAAGTACAAGGAGTACTCCAAACCTATTACAGAAAGTAGCGAAAATTCAAGATAAAAGATACATAATCAGTAAAAACAATAAGAATTAATCAATCAAACTCCATAAACATAAGGCGGGATTAGATACTCAATCCGCAAACGTAGCAAAGTTGCCATCATAAGCTGATTTGCACCACTTTCAACTCTTTAATTTAATCAAATAAAACATCTCAACAAGATCCTGATGACACTTGCAAATACAATACCATTTCGATGCAGCCATATAAACTAGAGAACATCAACCCAGAGAATAGACATGCATTTCTTGCGCTTCTGGCCACCAAAAAAGCCATTCCAAACCAGAAGAAAATCAGCTAGAGAACCAAGAATAGCCGACTCAAAATCAAGCTACCTCAAAACCTGATACCATAAAATTGAAATAGAATTACAGTATAAAAATAGATGATGCATATCTTCTATCGATGAATAAACCCTTATTTGAGTCCGGAAAAAATAAAATTTTACTGTCACATAAGTCATTAAAAAATTATTGTCATTCAATAAGTTTCAAAAAGTCCACATCATTAAATAAGTTGTATTTAAAGAATTAGATGTGGCACAAAATAAATCTTTTAAGGATTAGATTCGTCATCAATAAATAAGTAACAAAGAAATTTATTTATCAATACATCTAATCTCAGTATTTTTTATATAACAAATATTATTTAGTATTCTTAACACACTTTTTAAAAAACTCAATACAATAAAAAATTTAAAAAATATATGTATATTTATAATTATTATTTTTTAATTTTAATAACATTAATATGTGTCCTAAATACTTCTTTTAAAAATTACTACATAAAATAAACATTTTTTTTTGGGTAAATAAATAAACATATATTCTTTTGGTCATATTTATAAGATATTTTTCAGACTATGTATGTTGGTGGTTCTTTTTATAATACCTTCCATCAAAATTTACAAAGATTAATTATCTTTTTTTATGTTTGTCCTTTGTAACGAGTCAACTTTTTTTAATTTTAAGATTTGAATTACAAGAAGAGTTAACATTTTTTATTACTTCTTAATATATTAAATAGAGACAAATATTAACTAATTTAATTACATGTTTTTTAATAACCATAATTATCATGTTGGGTTATCCTAAAAGGGTCTGAAGGGAATATATTAGTATACAAAAATGATTAGCGCATACCCATGTTGATGCACAACTAATGTGGTTAGGTAGGATTGTTAATAAGTTGTTTGTGTAAATGGTGTGCAAGGATCTTTATTGTTCAGTATTCTTTCTGTTTTTATTTATAAGACGTCTTTTAAAAGATTTTGATGTTCTTTTTATAAGATATTTTATAGGAATAGTAGTTTTTATGAAATATTTATTAATTTTATTTATTTGACCCTATTAAATGTATTAAATATTTATACTCTTTAATTATAATCCGTTTGCTAGATAAATCTTGAGTTATCAAGTTGCGTTGCGGCCTCACAACAGGTCGGTGATGAATGATGATCATTATTCATTCATCAGAGTTTGATGACAGAATAAAAAATGAGAAGATAACAAATAGTGGGCGTTGACCAGTTAGGAGAAGTACCTTCTTTTTCTATTTTTCCACCTTAGTTAGGCTTTAGGAGTACTTTGTCACAAGAAACAACCACCATGTGGCGGTTATCGTGGTAAAATCTGCATAATTAAGATTAGATAAAGTAATTAGCGTAAGTGTTAGATAATTATTGACTTGTGATGGCTCTGTTTCCAAAAGCACGTCGAATAAACACATAAATAAATAAATATATACACGCAGAGACCCTCCTTCCCTTTTTGTACACTTACAAATTACAAATACAGACAGCCAGGTTACGTTGAGACTTGAGAAAGAAAGAGAGAAAACAAAACCATACATCTCTCTCTCTAGGCCTTTCTCTACATATATCTTTTTCCGTTTCTCAACACAAGCTAAGCGAAAGAAGATAAACAAAAATGTCTAATTAGCCTGCTTGTCTCTTTGCCTTTTTTTTTTTTTTTTGAGTTTCATCTCATGCTCTCTTCACCAAATTCATTTGTCTTCTGTGCCACCATCATCAGATCCATCATAACAAACAAAATCTCTTTTTTCCCTATTATCTTCTTCCTTCCCGAAAAGCTTTTATAAAAAAGCCTTAGAAAAGGATAGAGGAATAGATAGCTGATTTCTGTGGAGTAGTATCTCTCACTTCCTCACCTTTCACCTTTTGGTCTGTCAAGATGGGTACCGGTTGGAGAAGAGCCTTTTGTACTCGCGACCCTCAATCCACCATATCAGATAACCAACCTAGAAGCCCGAGCCCAAGCCCGAGCCCAAGGAGCTGTGCCCGATTGGGTTTTCTAACCGGAGGAAGCAACCCCTCCACCCCACGGTTGCGGGAACAACAATCTCAGCCTGTCTCCAGTCCTAGCTTGCGTTGCCGTACAATCACAGAAGCAGCAGCAGCTACCGTAAATGACAGTCCCAGAGTTCAAAGCAAAACCACTCCAAGAGCATCCAAGTCCCCAAGAACCATCTCAACCTCAAATCCAACTTCTCCGCGTTCCCCTCTCAAGTTGTCCCTCTTCAAAAACAGCTTCAAATTCAGAGTATGATTCTTATTCCTTCTTGTTTACTTCTATCAACATAAATTCCGAATCCCCAGTTTTACTTGTTCTTTTTGCTTTTGCGAGGATGGTATCAGATCTTTATGGCGATACTGATTTGTGTTTTTTTATTCTAAAAAAACAGACTAGTTGTGGAATCTGCTTGAACAGCGTGAAGACGGGGCAGGGTACAGCAATTTATACTGCAGAATGTGCTCATGCCTTTCATTTCCCCTGTATCGCAGCACACGTACGCAAGCATGGTAGCCTTGTGTGCCCTGTTTGCAACGCCACCTGGAAAGATGTTCCTCTACTTGCGGCCCATAAGAATCTCGGCCCTGAATCCGCCACCCAGAACGACGTCGCTCGGAGAACTACCACAGACAAGCCCAATGTCAGTGAGAAGAAACCAACGGAAACGCCTTCCCCTGTTTTCAGAACCAAACATGTGGAGCCACCTCAACAACAGTACCACCAGACAACACCCAAGCATTCTGATTTGCTAAGGTCCTACGACGATGACGAGCCTCTTCTATCTCCAACCTCCGGTGGCCGAATTATCCCCATTCCCGAAGCCGACGAGAATGTAGAAGATGAAGATGACGAAGACGCCGGCGAGTTCCAGGGATTTTTCGTCAATCCAAAACCTCCATCCTCAACCGTCAAATCCTACTCCGATGATGCAGATTCCAGAAATGTTCAAGTGAAACTGATGCCAGAGTGTGCAGTCATATCATCTTCCCGAAGCCACGACACATATGCTTTGGTTCTAAAAGTAAAAGCTCCGCCACCGCCGCCTCCACCGCGAAGCAACACTGGTCCTCTTCTGGACCCGTCGCAGCGCGCGCCTATAGATCTCGTCACCGTTCTCGACGTGGGTGGAAGCATGACCGGTGCTAAGCTTCACATGCTAAAGCGCGCGATGCGTTTGGTTATTTCGTCTCTCGGCCCAGCTGACCGGCTCTCCATCGTGGCTTTCTCGGCTACATCCAAACGGCTTTTACCTTTGAAGAGAATGACGGCTCTGGGTCAGCGCGTGGCTCGGCGCATCGTTGACCGGCTCGTGACCGGTCAGGGCTCTAGCGCTGGCGAAGCGTTGAGGAAAGCCACAAAAGTGTTAGAAGACCGCAGAGAAAGAAACCCGGTGGCCAGCGTCATGCTCCTATCGGACGGTCAAGACGAAAAGGTTCAATCAAGCAACAAAGCCAATCAACGGAAGCCATCCAGCCACGTGTCATCCACGCGGTTCGCGCACATCGAGATTCCGGTTCACGCGTTTGGGTTCGGGACGAAAAGCGGTTACAGTAACGAACCGGGTGAAGACGCGTTTGCAAAGTGCGTGGGAGGGTTGTTGAGCGTGGTGGTTCAGGATTTGAGGATTCAGTTAGGGTTTGAATCTGATTCTTCGCCAGTTGAGATCAGCGCGATATACTCGTGCAGCGGAAGGCCCACACTGCTTAGCTCAGGCGCCGTGAGGCTCGGCGATTTGTACGCCGGAGAAGAGAGGGAGCTGTTAGTGGAACTCAGAGTTCCCGCGTCGTCATCTTTATCCTCTACCGGGACCCACCACGTGATGACGGTACGGTGTCTCTACAAGGACCCTGCGAGCCAGGAGATTGTATACGGTAAGGAACAGGGTCTTACGGTGCCGCCGCCGCAGTACAGCCGTTCTTCCAGTGCAAGAGTGGAGAGGCTCAGGAATCTGTTCATAACGACGCGAGCCATAGCCGAGTCGAGGAAGCTGGTGGATCACAACGGGGATTTCACCAGCGCGCATCATTTGCTTGCTTCGGCTCGCGCTCTTCTGATTCAGTCCGGCTCCGTTTCGACTGAGGAGTACGTGCGCGGCTTGGAGGCGGAGCTTGCAGAGCTTCATTGGCGGAGACAGCACGAACAGGTTCAGCTTCAGCAGCAGCAGATGATGGCGATGCAGCGGAGAAGAGGCGGCGAGAGGGAGATGACGCTGGTAGATGAAAATGGCGAGCCGCTGACGCCGACATCGGCTTGGAGAGCGGCTGAGAAGCTGGCTAAGATGGCTATCATAAAAAAGTCTTTGAATAGAGTCAGCGACTTGCACGGCTTCGAAAACGCTAGGTTTTAATTTATTTTTTTTTATATTTAAATTTAAATTTAAAAAAGGGGAAAAATGTAGTTAGATGCCGAAGATAATAGAGAGAGAGAAAGAAGAGAAGAGAACAATTGGGGATGGGGCTTAATAGGGCCCAGCGTGAAATGGGAGAAAATCATTGGTTGTTGCTAGCTCTTGTCTTTTTTTGTCTTGTGCCTTTTCATTCTACTTCTACTTCTGTTTTGAATTTTAATTATTCGCTTTCCTAGATCAATTGCCACCCAGAGCATATACTACTACTACTACTACTTTTGCATTTTTGTGATTTAAAGGGGCAGAAAGTTGTAAATGTCATCATAAAATAAAACCTCTCTTTTTTTTTTGCCTATTTTAGAAATGGATATTTGTTGGCTATGTTTAAGATTTTTGTTGTCGTTTTTAATGTATGCGGCTAATAATTAACGAGCGGACTAGGAAGGCTAGTAAGCTAAAATGATGGTTGGAATGAAAAACATGATAGAGGAATGATGAACAAATGATTAAAATTCCATGGCACCATGATCGTTTTTTTGAATACTAGAAATAAAACGTCAAGGGGCCCAAAGTGTTAAAATCCAATCATAAGAGAAATACTGCTACTGCGAGCTGTATCTGTATGTGGTAATAGGAGGGTGAGGGGAAATGAGTCCTTATTTTTAAGAAATGTGATTCCCAAAAAAACACTCCTTAATATGATATCCTCCTAGCTACAAGAGATTAACTTATTCCCCCCAGAATATATTTATTTAAATGGCTGAATATTTGTGCTTTGGGTCATTAAGTATGATACACTACTATTAGTAGTGAATTTCATACTTGAATCTCATATTTGTAGATGAAACTGTAGAATAAATGTTTGTATACTCAATATTCAAACATTGTATATTAAAATCATCATGATACTAATAATAATGAGATATTTTTGTCATCTATCTCAAAAATCAATATACAAGTGCTATGGATAGTAGATGTGAATGAATAAAGGTTAAGTGGAGGCTGTTGTTCATAAATAAATGCTTCTTGGTACAGTCTCTGTCAGCATTCATCAAGTATGACTTCCTCTTCCCTTTGACAACAAATTTCCAGCTACTTTGTGGGCACGGAACTTGTTTAATTTTCAATATGATGATATCATATCATATGATAGGAGGGTTCATCATTATTATTAAAGTTTTATTTTTTGATCCCAGATTTTATTTTATTATGAATTATAAATAAATAAATCATAAACAAAGGGGAGAGAAGGGTGGATATTATTTACACGTATCTCAAATCACACCAGATACTTTTTTTCTTGCAAAAATAGGCTCCATGCGTGTTTTAGTTTCGGGGCAAAACCAAACATTAGAATTTGATTGTAACAGCATTTTAGAATCTGGTCGAAAATACAAAACAAATGAACAAAATAAAAGACAAAACAAGTTTAAGTTTATCAAAGATATAGCTTTAATTTTCACAAAAATAAAATGAATGATGAATTTGTTGTAAGAATTTAATGTGATATGGTTAGAACTTAGAAGTGAGATTAATCTTGTAGAAGTGTAAGTAAAGTAGAATAATAGTGAAATAAAGTAGGGAGATGTAAGAATGTGATTTTTGGTATGATAAAATTAATTGGATTTTATAATCTAATTTTGCCCGAGTACTAGAACCAGGTTAGAGTTAGTTATGTGGTGTGGTGAGACTAATACTTTGTTTGAAAGAAGAGAAAATTCATCGTTATCCATATTTTTTCTTCAACCAAACAAAAAAATATATCGTTATTCATATTTTTTCTTTTCACCTATTTTCTTTCCTCCCTTCTAAACAAGAGGTAACCGAATTCTTATCTGATTTTACATGATAGGAGGGATTGAGACCACCCAATTTTGGAAATCTCACCATCTCTTTATATGTAAGAATCATAAATTTATATATTAAAAAGGATGGTGTCACTTCCAATAGAGATGGTGCCCCATCAAACTTTTACAGGGCCCATCTATAAAAATTATGTGTTGTGCGATTTGAAAAATGTGTGGTGTTATTGGTGTTAATCAAAGATAAGGCAATACTATTCCATTATTGAATATAAGTTAAAAAAAAACTTACCTCAAATTATTTAAGATAATTAATTAATCTCATTCAATCTCCTAAAAATTATATCAAAAAAATATTCACTTATATTTAAAACATAAAATTGTCTAAAAATTTACTTAATAACGAAGAGAAGCATGGTGATAAAGAGAGATTGTGAGAGCGTGGAGCCCAATAAGTGTGTGAGTTGTCCAATCCATCACAATCAGGGCTTTTGTGTGTGTTTGGGCCCTGTGTTTGTGTTTGTGTTTGTGTTATTGGAGTATGTTTTATTCTTGGTTGTGCTACTGGACCCTGCTCTGAGGGAGCCTCCTTATTATGTCAACTACTGTTCTGCCATTAAAAACAAACCTCCCATCACCTACACCCTATCATTTTATGGTGCTTGCCAACTCTTTTAGTAGACCTATTATTTCTCTTTCTACAAGTCATAAAAAAGGGTTGTGGCAAACTAAGTTGGGATACTGCATTTCTTAAACACCGGATTGTAATTGGATAAAGATTTATACCTCTTTGAAGTAATTCAAAAATGAGACCATAAAAAAAATTATAAAAAATTTGTTATATACACAACTATGGTAATTTTGTTATACATAAATTTGTGCTAAGAACCTTTCAAAAAAAAAAAGAATTTGTGCTAAGAATATATAACATATTTTAGTTTAAGGTTAAAGATCACGAGGTGTCTCCAACATGGGACGTACTGCTAACTATATAGTATAACTTGGTTTTTTGATAATTAAAAAAAATATATATGCGAAGGAGATAGAATTTGGGTTGGTAGTGAAGAAAGAAGAAAATAAAGGGAAAAAGATGAAAGAAATAGGTTATTTGGTTGCAGAATTCACGTGATAGTGTAGAGAAGAGGGGGACCCTTGTTCTGTTTGTACGATAATGGATGAAGAATGCACACCATTGCTTCTGAATTCTTCTTGTGTGGAGTTCTAAACCCACGTTTCACAATTCATTTTCAAACGGTTAACCTCTTCTCCACACTAAAAAGGAAAAAAAAAGAAAGAAAAATCTTCGCACTGAAAACAGAATGTCCAGCTATCTAGCAAATACTAAGACCATGTACAATAGGATTGCTTAGATGGTGTTTGTGCTAAGCAACCGCTCTTAGCAAGCAACTTCTCATTGCAGTTTGCTGACATGACTTGGGTTACTTAGTTGAGTTGCTTAAATAAGCAACCAAGAGTAAGAGTTGCTTGAAGAAGAAGTGAGACTAAAAAAACATAATTGTCGAGTAAGAACCTTGCATTGTGAGGTATTCACGGGACTCAAGTGAGTTGCTTAATAAGAATATTGCATTGTAGTGTAAGAGTTGCTTAAATTAAAAGAGTGATATGTACCTATCAAAACATTATAAAATATTTCTTAAACAATTCAACTATCAACCTTACATTTTACATGGTCTACTAGTGCCATGTATAAACAACATATGATGTTCAGTGAAAAATTTTTAACAATCAAAACACATGTGATATAGAGTAATTATTACTCGAAAGGTGCATCCTTTTTTAGTAATTCATGGGTAAACAAAAATCAATTTGCTACTATAGACTGTTGTGAGTTAATTTCATTGCACTCTTGTACCCAAAAAGACAAAACGTTGCCCTCCTCGTCTTAGTGTGTGTTTGAATTGGGTCGGATCACGTCAAATTACATTAAGATAGATAAATTAATGGTTGAGATAAATTTGACACATAAGCCGAGGCGGATCCAATGAACGCAACAAAAAATAGCGTTGAAGTAGATCCATGTTAACGTGAATCTACTTCTATCTAAACAGATACTTAGTTTACGAAGGCGAATGATTGAGAACGTAAGGAAAGAAATTTAAAAAAGAGAAAAAGAAAGAAACGTAATAATTAATGTCATGTATAAAGGAAAAAGAGATAGAAAAAAAAATAAGATATAAAATGTCACGTAAAAGTAATGATATTTACCTAAGAGTATAGTTGTTTGGTTGTTGCTTTTATGATGAGTTGGCTGGAATATGTTTATCAAAATTAGCTTATAATAAGTTAAAATTATATGCAATGATTTAAAAGGATATATAATATATTAATATTTAATTTAATGAGATGACAAAAGATGTAATTATCCAAAAAAAAGACAAGGATAAAATTGAAATGAATTATTAAAAGCTAAAAACTATATATTATAAGCTATTTGAAATAGCTTTTCAAAAGCTACTAACTTATAGCTTTTCAAAAGCTCCAAGCTTATAGCTTTTCAAAAGCTCAAGCTTATAGCTTGTCATAGTAAACAGAGCTTATTGACAAAAAGCTATAAGCTCCTCAAAAAACTATAAGCTCGTGTTAGTAAACACAGTCCTAATTTAACATATTTAGTTTGGTATTTCCCACTTAATAAAATTATTTTTATGCATGTATAAATTCTCTTACTTGTCTCATTCATGTAACTTTGTTAGCGAGCACAAATAGACATGCGTGTATGAGTATACAGGTTTAATCCCCGATTATTATACTTTCTTATGAATAAAAAAAATCTCTTACTTATTAATAAAAATATTAATTTCTTATTAGTTGTATTTACTTTTTATTTAATATTTTTTTTATAAGATATTGGAGAGATTGGTTACTAATAAAGATTTTTAAGAAGATACACCATACAACAAATTAACCTTCACAAATATCATATGACAATTGCCATCTCTTCCACAATAGCCAAGGTATCTTTGATTTAATTTCGTTCACTATTAATTTTTTATTAAAATAACTTTTAAATTTTTATTTTATATCGAATGTGTCTATTGTCACTCTTTTTTAACTATTTTAATAATATGTAAAAGTTTATTTTTTGATTTCATTGGTTAAAAGATATATTTTAAGATTAAAATAAATTAAAAATGAGTGGTAATAGACTCACCCTATTACATTTTATCTCTCTTTGTTTTATTGAGCATTAATTATTATCCTAGTAAACATAAGGGTATAATTCATATAATGTATTTAATGTTAAGTTGAAAATATTAAAGTATTCAGCAGTTCAGATAAGATAAATAGAAACAATTTTTTTTACCTTATGTATATGTATAAGCGTTGACGGTAATTCAAGGAAAACATGGAGTTTGTATAATTGTACTCCAACTCACCAGTCACTAGTCGGTACCACCATTGGATAATCATAATTTACAAAGTACTGTAATTTGTTAATACAGGGAATTTAAGCACAAATAAGCAAATTTTGGAATAGTTCATTTCGGGGCAGTGGCTGAAACTTGAGTTCCTATGTCTACTTTTCTTTTCTTTTCTTTGTAAAGGTTCCTGAGTCTGCTTTACTATGTATGTACTAGCATATGTCACAACTCACACAGGTCATGGAAACTCTTGTTTTGAACTTTGAATATATGCATGGTGTTTTGCGTTTCACCCTTTTGCAAGCAATTAATCATTCTCGTGATCTAATAAGGATAGATAACATAAACTGCCCTCAAAATTAACGCATAACTCCATTCACACTCAAACTTGCACTCCATTCCAACTAATGAAGGAATTTAACATTCAGTGAGAATATTCTAACATAAATATTCTCTTAGCTAACATAGGTTAATCCATAACATTAACACATTGAGAGGGGAAAAAACACCTGTATGATTAATGTTCACGGAGGCAGCAGAGACTTCTATGATGGATGGGTTTACTTACAGCTTTGACTGTCTTGACAACAGGCTATTCATATCATATTTGGAACTCTGTGAGTAGTAATCATGCTTGCAGATAAACTAGTAATCGGTTCCAAATATAGTTCGTAAATTTTAAAGAAACATTTGGAAAACGAGCAACAAAAGCTGTGAATAACATCAAATACCAATATTGTCTTCAGTATATAAACTCAGCACTTCTTACAATTAATATTCCCGATAAATGGGGCGAAATCTTAGGCAAATATTTTTTGTGGTAAATACAAAGCTTGGCAAAAACACCTTCATTTTGTACAATACATGGTGTGAACACGTGACCCGAAAAACAGAAATGAGTTAGACCAAGCAGACGCTGAGACACAACATTCGTTGAAGCTCCCCTGGGATACTTCAACTGTTTCAACTACATGACTATATAATACACAATTTTAATTCTAAAGGGGTGAGGATGTTTCCTCTTATTCTAATGGAGGAAATAAATCAGTATCATCAATGAAACCAGTGCCAGATTTCACTTTGGGTTTTGTTCAACCTTAGCTCGAATCTTCTCCTCCAAAACAGAAATTTCAGTCTCAAGACTGAACATTCTATTCAAAGCATGCATGTTCTCAAGGGTCTCACTGAGTGTCCGGCTATCACTCCCATCACACCTCAAATGTTGCATTGGACCATGAAGCAACCTATTCACTATACCCCTACTCAGATCATCCACAGCTCTTCGTGTCTTCTTTGGAATATCATCACCCATCTTACCTAAGCATTTCTCAAGCTCAGCAAGCCTGATTCTTTCAGCATAAGCCCTCAATTTCTTAATCGTGGGGACGGTTTCCAGTGAGTCCCTCCAAGCTTCGAATTGTTTTGATTCTTCAGCAATGATAGCCTGTGCTTCCATTGCTTTTCTCAGCCGATCCTCTTTATTGGCGGCAACAACCTCTTTGAGGTCATCAACGTTGTACACTCGCACAGACTCGAGATCTGAGACACATGAACCCACGTTGCGAGGAACAGAGATATCAATGAAAAAGCGTTGGCCTCCAACATCTTGGCTTGCAGGAGGAAGGTCCTTGACATGATCTTTCAAGAATAATGGGTTTTCTGACGCTGTACTGGTGAAAACTACATCAGCTTCACCAGCACACGTGAGCATTTCTGAAAGGGGTTTGTAAATTATCTCAACATCTTTCAGTTCTTCGCGTATTGCAGCAACTCGGTCTTCAGATCTATTGACAACAACCATCTTTTTGCAACCTTTTGCCACCAAATGTTTGATCACAAGCTTTCCCATCTTGCCAGCCCCAACAACCAAAATCCTGGCACTATCATGTGAGGATTCAGGTAGCTTCATATAAGCCAATTCCACAGCAGCTGAGCTTACAGAAACTGCCCCAGCAGCAATGTTAGTCTCAGCTCTGACCCTTTTCCCAACTGTAATTGCATGCTTGAATAGCCCACTAATGTTTCTACCGAAACCAGTAACTCCTTGTCCAACTTTGACAACTTGCTTAACCTGAGCAAGGATTTGACCTTCTCCCAATACAAGGGAGTCCAGGCCGGCTGATACTTCAAAAAGATGCTGCGTGGCATCTTTGTTGTAAAGTAAAAATCGGTGCTGGCAAAGTTCTGAAACAGGGATGGAACTTGTCTGCCAAAACAGAATAGGAAAGTTAAATACTCAGTAAAGCATTACAAATGCCATCAGGGAATCAAACTTGACTCTTACTTTTGACATCCATTCTGTGACTTCTTTAACACCACGGTGTTGAGACAGAGCAACAACATATATCTCCATTCGGTTGCAGGTGCTCAGAACAGCAGCTTCTTCAATATGATTAAGACTACATAGCTCTGCAATAGCTCTAGGCCATTCTGCTTCTGGAATAGCTAGTTTTTCACGCATTTCCACTGGTGTGGTGTGCACACTGAGCCCAATGACAACAATGCTGCTCCTTTCCTTTGTATACCCTGTTGAATTTAATTGTGTAAAGTGTTTATAAGTTGCAACTTGCAAGTTTTAGATGATCAAACAATACAAATCAATCGACGAAAGGCATCTAAACCTATCTTTCTTTCTTCCTTTCCTCTGCGGAATAACCCTCAGGATCTTGCCAAAAGTCCTGAAGGCTACAAATCTGTAATAGTTGTATAATTCCAGTGATGGAGCATGATAAAAGCCCAACCACCCAAACTCTACTTTTTCTTTCTTTTGAAAAAAATATATTAATAATAAAAAAACAACACACACAACCGAAAGGGCCTGTAAATGACAACAATGCAGAATATAATTGAACTAACAAGAGATATATGACGAACAGAAACAAATATCCCTGAGCGGAGTAAACAGATTCAAACTCAACAGTCACAGAAAATAAAGGGAAAGACATGTTAAGCTGCAATAGAATTTCATCCATAAAAATACCAACATAATACATTAAATACAAATCAAATAATGTTTTCTGGCAAACCAGCTGCAATGTTTTGAAATTTCACGCATTGAATACTATTCTACATTTCTACATCTATATCAAACAATAGAATTGCCCACCAAACGATGTGATTTCAGAGGGGAAAGACAAAACGGGGAAATTTCCTGCGGTCCCTAAACGAGACCAATGTCCACGCTTAGCATCATTTGAAATACCAGACGAAAACCATGAAGAAAAGTAAAGTTTAACGCGCAATAAGAGCAAGTGACTTCCAAGGCATAACGTTTTTTAATTCAACAAAGGAAAAACAGAAAATAACAAACCTTAACACAATTATGGGAGCAAATTTTCCGTCGAGATGAAAATGGAAACACAAATTAAGCAAATCATCATCAAAGCATTAACAAAAAGAAAATGAGCTAATAAATCAACTTACTATCAGCTGCAGAAGTCTTGAGCTGCTGAAGAGCGGCGAGGGCGCTACCATTGTCCTTAACGACGACATCAGAAGCCTGAGCATCGCAGCGAATAACCCCTCTCTGAATTATGTTCCTTGTGATTTTGCTGGGTTTGGCGAGAACAGATAAATGGGTGGCAGTTGATGATGCCCTCGAAGATGACGATGAGGAAGAAGATTTGAGCAATAAAGCTTCAAATTTGGCACGGGTGAAAGTGCTTGAAACAGACATTGTGGCAGCCACGCGCCTCTGTAAGAACCCTAACCCTAGAATTCAGAAGGGGAATTGAATAGAATTGAAGGTGTTTAAAGGGGAATTGAATTGAATTTGGAGAAAAGTGAAGAGAGAGGAGGGGGTTGATTTGGGAAAGGGAGAAAATTGGAGAAGTTTGACCCTCCTCTCCTCTTCTGCAACTTTGGTTTGGGAGTTCGTTGAATGTGAATGTGAATGTGAATGTGAATGTGAATGTATGGGTTTGGGAGATTGTGATTTTTATTTGTGAGTTGTGATTGGCGGGTGTCGCTCGTGTTCTATCCACACTCTTTTCCCCTCTTCGTCAATTTTCTCTCTCTTTTATATTGTACCCTGCTCTCGTCCCAATCAAACATTTTGCTTCCATTTAGAAAAAAATATTAAATTAAATTAAATGAAAATGGCTCTCCCCTTTTCTCAGTGGGTGACTTTTTTTTTATATAAACAAAGGGGCAGGGATTTGGATTTTTCTTAAATAAAAATAAAAGGAAATTAGGTTTCAATTCTGTGGTTAAAATTTTACTGTGATAATTAATTAATTTTATTATGAGGTGCATGTTCTCACTTTGTCTAGAATTATGTACCATGGAGAATGTAGTTGGCTAAATTTTTTTATAAAAAAATCCACATAAGAGTATTTGGTAAAATTATTATAAGTTGTATTTGGTAAAATTATGATGTTTTAAAGGACTTTATTAAAAGTAATAAAATTTATTTTGGTGATTTTGTTTTTAAAGCATACATCTTTCGTAAAGATATTCAAAATAGATTTCGGCTCTCTTAGAAAAATCTTTTTGTTAGGTACAATTAAAATTTGAACTTTAAGAGACCCGACTAACTATTAACTGTGCCAAGTTTTATCGGTTATTTTGATGATTTTTTCATTAAAAAAATTAAGAAATTTAATGGCAAATAACAAAGTTTAGGGTAATGGCACATGATTTTCTCATATTTTTATATAATTTTTAGTAAATACAATTTCTAAAAGTTATATAAAAAATATGGAAATAGTACGTACAACTGCCCTAAATTATCATTTGTAGTTGAACTTTCTTAATTTTTTTTTTCTCAATTGAACTTTGAACTTTTATTATTTTATAATCAAACATTTTATACTTTATTTTCCCAATTAAACCTCCAAATTTCGCTCATTTATAAATAAACACATCATATTTTTCATTTGATTTCAATTCATCTTTAAACTTCTAATCATTTTGCCGTGAAAGTAGTACTTGGATTAATTGTTAAACATGTAATAAATATGAGAGATTTTAAATTTAATTATAAAAAAGATTAAAAATATCACGTCTCTATTTATAAAATGAGTAAGAGTCTAAAATCTACTTAGAAAAAATGAATGTTTATGATTAGAAAAAAAAAAAAGAGAGTTAAAAGTGCAAATTTAGAAATCATCAAAACTTTAAGTTACTTGCATATATATACTTTTCAATTGTTGTATAATTGATCGAAGTTCTATTCTATTACGTGCAGCTTCTTAACTAAAACAAGTTACTTAATTAACACAAGCCCCACACCAAAGTAGATTGTAATGAGTTGCTTTGCTAATATTAGGGTTTCAATAATAATGAGCAGAGATAAGGTGAGAAGAGGTGGGATCCTTGCTCTCTGGGATTTCAGGACCTTTCTTTGCCTTAACTTTGAGCATTTTAGTCACATATTTCACATCTTTCTGGGTCCCAATATATTTTTCTCAGGAGACATTCCTCAAAATTGATAATATTTATATTTTGGTGGAACTAGTTTTCCTAACAGTAATTTTTGATATTTGCAAAAACTTAAATTTGAGACTGTTTACTTAAGTAAAATAAATAGATGAACCATTGAATCAATTACTCTTGTTTAGTGGCAGAATGTTTGTTTGTTAGCAATATTATATTATATGTCTTTAATTTTTTTATTAGTAAAATTGGTTTGGTTAGAGTCAGTATGATGAAAATAAATTAAATTAAAAGTTAATTTATTTTAATAAAATTTATGTTTATACACTGTTAACTAAAATCAAGCTTAATAAACTAAATATTATTTCAATACATTTTTAAAATGTACTTTTAAGTATACGAAACATAGATTATTATACCTATGAGTAAACTTTCACCAAACCGAAAATTATGGTCCCAAGCTATTTTTGGCAAACTTGAATTTAGGCTCAAACTCAATTTATCAAACAAAGTCAAACAGAAATTAAACCAAAAGAGTTAGTTTGCAAGGAAGTTATTACAATTAAACTGAGTTTTAATTTTCTAAACTGAAAACCCAGACATAACCTACAACATTTCAAGTGCAACAGGTGTTTCTCATTTATTTGTACGGTTGAGAACAGAGATTGCATTTTCACTCAATTAAATCACTCTTAATTAATGGGTATATCATTAACATATTTCCCTTCCATATGCTATACATCTTTCTTTCTTTCTTTTTTTCGGTTAGTATAAATCAATGTTAATTTGAATTGCTAAACTAAGAATAAAATAGTAATTTCTAGGATTTCTTGTAAAGTAAGTGGAGATGATGATAAAAATATGGAGAATGTTACCCAATGTTTAAGGGCGTTTTTTAAGTAATTAAATGTATTAAAAAATTATTGAAAAATATAGTTTTTTATATTTTTAAGAGAAAGATTGATGTGTAATGACAAATACTCTTAGAGAATTGTTTACTATGACCCTAAAAATATTGAAAATGAAGCAATAAAAAATATTTAATTACCCCCAGTGAAAGTGCTTTATTTTGTTCTTGATTTCTTTGCAGAATTATTTTTTGATCAGATGAAGGATAGGTTTGGAAACAAGCTGAAATTTTTAATTTTTAAGTGTAAAATTAGTAAAATACGTGAGATTATAATTGTGTAGTTATATTATAAATTATAGCTATTTTGGCAAAAACAAGTTTTATAAACGTTAGATGACAAAAAAAAAAAAAATACATCATATTATTGTTAGTATAGTAGTGTATGATAATTTATAAGCCAAAGTTACCCGAACATATAATTAATTTACTTAATATTCATTCAGTATTTGTGCATAAAATTGGAACAGCAGTTATGCCTAAATAAATGGTAGTTTGATTAGAAGCGACCTAAAACGTTTGGTAAGAAGTAAACAATTAACAGCATATTGCTTGAAGTGTTCATCATGAACTATTGATCAATTCCAAGAATAATAAGTTTCCATTTACAGAAAAAAGAATATGTTATAAAATGCAAAAACAAGAATGGAGTAGCAGATTTCACTACCAAACACATGAAGCAAAGTTGATTGAATTCAGAGATAATAGGTTATGATTTTGTAACATCTGTATATAGTACCGACAGTCTTGCCTTGATGCACAAAATAATTTGCTAGTTGCAATTTTCTTTTATAGATCTCTTCATTCAATAATCTTTTGAATTAAGCATTCCACAACTTGTTTACACAATAGCAGTTTGATCAATGCCTGAACACATGTCTTCTTGAGAATCTGACTAATTGCTCTGTTTTGTTTCAAACACAACCAACAAGTTGCATTCGAAATTATGATGATTATTTCAAATTGAGAACTGCCTTTTGCTTTAAATAACCTCATTTCCATTTGTGTTCTACAATTGGGTGCGTTCTAAGTTTATTGTTCGTTCGGCTTTCAGTCTATTTCTCTCTCGAGCTTGGATTCTTCTTCTCCATATGCTACTCATGGAATATCCAATGATTTTTTTAAACAAATTAAAATGTTCGATCTTAGCGTATGAACTGTGTTGCCAGCTACTTTCCAACTCTGCATCATGCAGAATTTAATTCCTATATTCAAACTTTAAAACAATACAAAATAGTGCTAATTAGCATTGCCTTCCCACCAGATATGCGTTAAATACACTTATGACTTATGATGTTTTTGGTAATATAACTAAGGGCGTTTCTTTAGAGGTTTAGACAAATATTTTTGAAAATATATTTGGGAATACGAGATTCTTATGTTTGTTTCAAGATTTAAATAAAAGATTCTTAAGTATTTTTTATTTTCGGGAATATTTTTCCTTTGTATTTTCTATAATCTTCATTCTAATAGTGAAAGGTAGGTAAGTTACTTTCTCATGGGAATATATATAGTTATTTTATATTTTACTTGTAATATCACTTTTTTATTTTTCTTTTTTGGACTTTTCATTTGAAATTCAAAAAGTATTCATAATTATGTTAATTTTATCAAACACTCTCTTATAAAATGCTCAAAAATACACATTTTTAGAAATATATAAATTATCAAAAATAAGATGCCTGAAAATATTTTTTATTGCTCGAAGCTAACGCCCTCTAAGTTGTCAATGTTATGTATCTAAATCATTTTATATATATATATATATTTTGCTTAATCTATATAAATGCGTTACATTGTAGTTTATCTTTTATTGTTTATTGATTAAATAATTATAATAAAAAATAATATTGTATGCAATAAAAATATTTTCATATTATTACATGTAATATTATTGTAAATCAAATAGATTTTAAATTTTATTAAAAAATTTCAAAAGATTCCTAGAAACAAAAACTAAAAACCAAACAACTTGTTTAAAATGTCTGGGAATAAACATAACTTGAAATATATTCCTGACAATAAAATATTCGAAAATGTATTTTCAAACCTAAAAACAAACGCCCCCTAAAATATTAAAAACTAATTAAAAGTTAAATGCTGTATAAAATAAAATTAGATGAAAGAGTTAAAAGTGTTGCCTAAAACTAACTACTATTTGACTAAACGATAGTAATTATAAAGCGACGTACAAAATATGTTATAATATTAGTGAGCCAAAATGTAAAGATATATATAAATGCCAAGAATTTGTAATTCAAGTCGCATAAAAAGGAGCTATTTGAGCTCAAAGAATGGAGTTCGATTCGCTGTAATTAAGAGTAGATTTATGAATAGTGTAATATGAACGTGAGTTTGACCAATAAAAAAAATGTAAATATGTAATAATCCTGTTAATTTAAAAAAATACATTCATTCACCTCTCTTACTTTGCCAATTTGCCATACATAAAAAAAAATTATAATATTTTAAATTAAAAATAATTAATAAGAAATAAAAATAAATAAATAAAAAAGTGACAGTAACGTCACTTTAAAATATTTTTAAACTTAGAGTAATCAACATGTAGTATTAAGGAAATTATAGTAATTTTCATCAAGGTTTAATTGTATTTGACGTTAACTCAAAAAATATTAGTGTAATTAATCTTATAATATAAATTAAAGCTGTGAAGTCCTATTTGGTTGCCTTTTGTATTTTTTTCAAATTTATTGTTTCTCATAAATAATTATAAAATTATCATATTTTTTTCTTAATTTTTAAAATCTGAAAACAACTCAGAAACAAATGTTTTCTGTTGGTGTCCGGACCAAGACTCATGCTGTAGTTAAATACTCATTTTCTTTCTATTTAAATGTGTGGCATAAGTATTAAAAAGTAATTCATCTGTTTTTTATTATAAGTAAAAATAATTAATTATACACTTATTAAGAATATTGGTTAACCTCATTTAACATTGTTAGTTCCAAATAAAAAATAATTTATTTTCCTAGAATATCCCTGTCAAATTTATTATAGAGAGATAAACATATTTATTATGAGTAATAAGTGAATTAATTATTAGAGACATTTTAGATAGTTTTCCATTAAATGCAATAAAAGTAGTTAAATTTGCTTATAATCAACACCATAAGATTCTTCAAAAAGTTGCTTGTAATGGAAAATGGAGAGAGTATAATAGTAATATTATGGTATTTTTCAAAATAAATTGTAAATTCTCAATACATTTTATCTCTCATTGTTTAATTAATTGGATAGTGAAACATGGATTAACATAAAAGCAAATATAAGAACTAAAATTAAAATTGACAAAAGTACAATTAATGTTATATTAAAAATATAACTGAACAGATAAATAAAAATATATTTTTTTCTCTATTGACAAATAAAAAGGAACTGAATGACTAAGAAACTAGAGTTGTCCAAACGTCAAGTAAGTAGTGGAAGATTTTGGAGACAAATGAAACATATAGCTTATAGCTTATGACTTATAACTTATAGCTTGTAGTTTATAGTTTGTAGTTTATGACTTGTGACTTATAATTGAATAGAGGTGTTTGGTAAAATTAGCTTATTAGGTAGCTTATATTTGTTAAATGACTAAAATTGACAAGTAATAATTACATGTAATAAATTATTTGGTAAAATAAACATAATAAATGACTAGAGGGTAAAATATGAAAGAATTATTAAAAGCTACTTTTCATAAGCTATAAGCTACTAGTTTATGAAAGCTAGCCTATAATTTATATAAGCTATAAGCTAGTTGTTACCAAATACCTCCACGTGACAATAAGCTATACGCTATAAGCTTGTAAATAAGCTATAAGCTAGTGTTACCAAACACACACATAATAGTGTTGCGTTCACGACGGCAGTTTATTTTGATTTTGATTTTTTATTTTATGTATGTGTTTAGTTTAAGTGTTAAAAGTAAATAAGTTTTATGAACTTTAGGGTGCGTTTGATGCGTGAACAGGACGGTACAAGTAGTACAACACTGTACAAGTTTTATGAGGCACAACACAACTTTGTATGTTGTGTATCGTTTGATACTCAATGCACATAACAAAAAGCACAACGTAAATTTTACAATAATATCCTTCATGTTATATTATTAATTTTTCTTAAATTTTTCTAAGAAAATAATATTTTGATATTTTATAATTATTTTATTATTTATTATAAAATTAAAATTTCATGATTTAATAAATTACTACATAATATATTTTATGTAATATAATAATTATATTATATATAAAAAAATTATTATTAAAAAATATTTTTAACTCTTTATTTTTTAATATTTATATTTACCGTTAAAATTTATTTTATTATTAATACGTTATTTTAATTATATATATATATATATAAATGACAAAAAAATGACGTAAACATTGATTTAAAAAAAAATACAACATAAATTACCTTGTAAGTGGAGAAAATGGGGAAGGTAGTTACAGTACTGAATAAAAATACAAGGTTAATTATGTCTTTTCTTAACGCATGGAACAAGAAAGTTGTCCCTTGGTTTAGTGAGGTACAAAAAATTGTCATTTTGTACTGTGTGACTCAAATTTTGTGTTGTTACTTGACAGCTTTTTGAATCTTTTTGAATCAGAACAAAAAGTTTTGTCCTGTGCTGTATCGTAGAAATTAGCAAATCAAACAGACCCTTAATGTATATGTATTTAGGTGTAGTTATTTTTAAAGTGTGTATTTTGGTCCTCTAAACTTTTTGATATGTGCACTTGAGTACAAAAGTCATATTTAGTGATAGTTTTTATTAGAATTAACCACAATTAAATCTATCGCTAAATGTGACTTTGTATTAATGTGCACAATTTCAAAAGTACATGGGACTAAAATGCACAATTAAAAGTAATTGCACTTAATTGCACATAAATTAAAGTTTATGGAACTTGTTTATTTTAAAGAATTGAAAGGGAGGAACTAAAAGGTAGTGTATTTTTTTTTGTTTGGCAAATATACACGCACTCATCTATAAACCTAAACACACACACATTTTCTAAAATAACTTTCAATATGTTAAACTAAATCACCACCACTAAGGTTTAAACCTTGGACCTCCAACTCCAAAACCTTAAAGGCTTAATACATGACCATGTGAGCTATTGTTCACATGTAAAAAAGTAATGTTTTTGTGTTTGATTTACAAAAAAAGAGAAAGAGTTTTACAAAACATTAAAAATATATTATATTATTTATGTTGTTTTTAATGTTTTCTGTACAAATCTCCAATAACAAAAAAAATAAATAAATAAAAACAGGTGATGATTTTATATGACAGTCATGAAAATAGCAAATAAAAACATAAAAGCAAGAATACAAAGTAAACATGAACTAAATTTTGCTTTATTACCCCTCATGTTTGCCTTTTCTTTTTTTGCCAATTAATTTTTTCTGGTCAAGAATTTTTTGTTATGTTTGGGGAGAGGAGCTTAGAATAAGGATCGAGGTGGTAATTTTTCATAACTGCGGGATTGCACCTACTCTTTTAGGGTGTGTTCATTGACAGTAGTTTATAATTTATTTAATAACTTATATTTTATCGCTAAATTGATTAGAGATATTTAATAACTACAAACTTATAATTTTTATAAATTACTGTAAATTGATAGATTATTATAAGCTATTTAAAGTAATTTATATCTCATGAAAAATGAGCTTCCAATAATTTATTCTCATTATATCCTTAAATTATTTATTACATGTTTATTTAAAAAAAAAATATGGAAAATATGTTTTTAGTCCCCATAAAATAGGATATTTTTACTTTTAGTCCCGTTTTTTTTTTTACATTTTGGTCCCTATAAAGTAAAAAAAGTGTTGCTTTGAGTCCCTATAGAAATATTTTTTGCATTTTGATCACTGTAAAATAAAATTTTGTTACTTTTAGTTCTTACCGTTAAGAAATTTTCATTAAGTGCTTACTAGAATGACGGAGTGCCACGTGTCAACGTCATGTGAGATCTACATAATTTTTTTATTTAATATTAATTAATTTTTTATTAATAATAAAAAGAATAATAATGATAAGATCTGATACTATCTTTTTATCAAAGCCCTTATCGAAGAATGACATTTGGAGAAAATTCCCGTACACGACCTCTTAAAGGAGAGCCGAGCTCTACCTTCTTGTGTGCAACAATTTTTTATTTTATAGAGACCAAAATGCAAAAAAATGGTTTTATGGAGACTAAAAATAAAAAAATTTCATTTTATGGGGACCAACATACAAAAAAATAATTTTATAAGGACTAAAAGCAAAAATATCCTATTTTATAAGGACTAAAAACATATCTTACCTTTTTTTTTTATTATATGTAATTTTTGCATGTCAATTTAAGTCACTTTATAAATATAAACTCTTCATAAGCTAATTTAACTAAACACTTTTATATAACTATAAGGTATAAGTTATAAGTTAATTTTGCTAAACATAACCTAAGCTTATGCCCTGCAGCTCTCTTATCTAGCTACACAACAAGGTTTTTGTTTTTTGGTCTAACACAACAAAGTTCAAGTACAATCAAGTAGTGATTGTTGCTATTGGGCCACTATTATTGGCACCACTTTAATTCTTTCTGCGCTACACACATTTTTTCCCAAGATTACCATTCACTCAGTAATTAAAAATCAAGTGTGCTTAATAATTAGATCTTCTTTTCAACATGTACAACACCTCTAATGAACACATATCGCACATAAACTATCGGTAACGGTAATAAAAAATCTGTTTGAATCATTATTTAGAAATTTGTCTCTCTCTCTCTCTAAGTCGCGGCCCTCTTTCTTTTTTCCCTCATTTTTTGACAAGAAACTGCACGATCACCGCCACAAAGGTCATGGATTTTGTGGGATGTTGTGTTATTGTTGATGTAGAGTGGATGCTATTGTGTATTTTAGGGTTTATGTTGTAAATGAGGGGGATAAGCATAATTTCGAAGTTATTCGCGCGAAATAGGATAAAAAAGTCGTTTGTGGACATTTTCTAAATACCGGACACACCCAATTTCTAATAACTGGTACGTGATTGTGCTAAATGCACTTATGTACATGCCCAGTTTCTAATTATCGGATGTGTCCGAGTTCTAATTACTGGTAGATGGTTTTGTGAAACACATATATTTAATTGTTCTAAACTAAATACTAGACACGCTCACGTCGGGCGAAGGGTAATTTTGAGAAAGCAATGTATGTAGCGCAACAAGAAATCCTTGTGGCACCAATAGTAGGCCACTACACCAATTTTCAAGTACGTCACAACACTTAAATCTAGTAGTAATACAAGTCATAAGTTAATATTACTAGAATCTAGAATCCATTTTTTGCTTAGTTTCTCAATATCAAGTGACCACAAAAACTAGAAACTAGCAGCTTAAAAGTTACAAGTATGAATTTTTCTAAAAAAAACCACAGCAATAATATTTGAACCCATTTGTAAACGAGTTTTAAATTATGAGCAACTGCATAAATTAAAACTAGAAATCGAATACATGCTCCGCTTGATTTCTAATTACCGAGGTAGCTAGGTATTTAGTTACCAAGACGAAGGGTAATTTTGAAAAAAAAGAAAGTGATATGATGCAAGCATCAGGAAAATGCGTGATGATAAAAGTGACATTCTCAAATAATTATATAGTAGGTATTGAGCCAAAAGGCCAAACTAAAATGTACAAATTTTATAGTAACCGACTTTAGGAGAGTTTGTCTCCAACAGAGAACTTACTTATGGTTATAAAAGAATTTTTCTCCTTATTTTCATAGTAACACTATATTATTTTTGTTTGAGTTTCAGCAATAATAATACTTTTCTTGTTTCATTTTTTATTTTATTTTTTCAATTTCTTTATTCGTTCCTTTTAAATATTTTTTTTTGATTATTCCTTTTAAATCTTTATATGTTCTTTTCAATCACCTCTCTCGTTACACTAAATATTGAATTAAATAGCAGACATGGCCAAATACGGCCCAATCCATATAAACCAACAATGCAAGTTTAATATAATCTAAAACAACTAAAAAATCTACCTAGTTTAACATTACGAGGAACATGCAAATCAATGAAACCAAATGTGTCAAATATTTTCACAACACACACGACACAAATTAAGATCTTGAAGTAAATAATAAAAACTTGTAACTGAATAAGGTATTAGGTATCGGGAGTGATTGGTTATTAACGTAAATGTCATGAAAATTAACACACATATTAATTTATGGGCACATATTATTATTTTTTTTTATTATTATGGGCACATATTATAACCATGTTACAATTCTACAGAGATTAACTTTGTATGAATAAAAGAAACCCGAGTTTAAAAGTGTAATTCACAAGACTGTAAGTATTTTTTTTATAAGAAGAGTATAAGTAGTTAAAATTAGACAATCAAGATACGAATTTTGTGCAAGTTAATTTTCAAATTTAGAAGCATTTTCCTTTGTAAATTTTCAACAAACTAATTGACCGCTATATGCTCTTAACACCTATTAATATAGAAACATAATTATTGTACTTAATATTGTTTTGATTTGTAAGTTAAATGATTCATCCAACCTAAAGAACTTATCATTAACATTGTCACGTGGTTATATTAATCTCGAACCAATTGTGTTAATTCACTAAATTATACAAATTTATTCATGAATTAAGATCAAAGCCATATAATTATTCAGAGCTTTTCAAAATAGCTTAATAGAGACAAAAATTTAATAGTTGATATAAGATACAAAAATTGATATTTTATTCGCCAAATCTTATTATTATTTGAAACGTCCTGCTAATTTAAGAAATAATTTGTTTAAACAGTATATTTTAAATAACACCGAGGGTATATAATAAATACAAACATAAATTATATACTATGTTTTTTTTACCTTAAAATACTTTATCATAAAATACATGTTAATTTACAATCTTAACTTAACTTGGTGCTTATAAGTATCCTCTCCATGCACTGCATGGATACTATTTTCTGTTTACTAATAAGCATTTTTTTTTTATATAAAAACTAATAAGCAATTAAGCGTGTTACTTGATTAATTCCCGCTTACCTATATTTTTTTTTGCTCATCATCATAATTACTCCTTTATTCATTATTTACTTTAACGAATAAACTAATTATAAAAAAGACAAAAGTATAGACAAAATTAAAATACGAGAAAATAAATAAATAAATAAATAAATAATCGTTTTAGGGGATAAATTCCCCCTTCCCAAACAATGACAATGTTCAATTGCGCATCGGCTGAATCCAGGAGCAGGAGCAACGGTGTTTAAGAATCAGCGCGCCGATTTGCTGCTTCAATTCCAATCTCTTCTTCGTTGGTTTTATCGTAAAATCACAAAACCTTTCTTCCTCCGTTCCTTTCCAAAACCCTAACATGGCTTCTCCTCCTACAAGAGACAAAGCCCTCTCCCTCCTCGCCGCTGCCAACAACCACGGCGACCTCTCCGTCAAAACCTCTTCCCTCAAACAAGCCAAAGACCTTCTTCTCTCCATCGACCCTTCTCTTGCCGCCGACCTCTTCCCTTACTTGCTCGAGCTTCAGTCCTCCCCCGAAAGTCTCGTTCGCAAATTGCTCATCCAGTAAGTTTTCCAATTAGCGTTTTAGGGCAATGCTGTGGTCGGTGTTTTTCCTTCCCGTGTATTTTGTTTCTTCATGACTTATTTTCTGTCTTCTGAATCATACGCCTCTGTTTATTCCCCATTGGATGCTGCGAGAATATGTTTTTATTGGGTATTTGGGTTCAAGTTTTCTTCTTGAATTTAGAAGCTTGCTTGTCCGCGTCAATAATTTGTGTTTTTGTTTTTCTTGTTTCACTCTTCATATATATTTCAGGATAATTGAGGAGATTGGTTTTAAAGCTGTTGAGAATTCTCCTACATTGATATCTGCACTGTTACCATTCTTACGTGACAGCGATGTAATGGTTAGAAAGCAGTCTATTGTTAGTGGCACAAATATCTTTTGTAGGGCTTTGGAAGAAATGATTGTGCAGGTACTTTCTGTTGTCCCCTGTGCCCCTCCTTTATAATGTGTTACGTAGTTTAAAAAGATACAGATATATCTTGCTCTTGCTGAGTAGATGATTGTTTTGTATATCTGCCCTGTGCCTTCTTAAGCTTGATTTTAGAGCAGATTTATTTATTTGTTAAATTATTCTGGCTTTCTTTAATTATTCTCAATGGTCTGTTGTATCACTGGTCAGTAATTCATGAATTATTTAAAGGCATGCATTTTTTTATGAGTGAAGTGGCACATTGGTCCCTCACTTTGTAGGGTTTGTGCACATCAGTGCCTTAGATTCTAAGTGGTGCAAATAGATCCCTCACTTTCTGAAGTGTGATGCAAATAGGTCCTTGGTGTTAATTCAGCTCTATCGGTGTTAATGGAAATCCAATGTGGCACGTTAAATGCCACGTTGGACCCAAAACAATGCTGTTTTATAGTTAACATGGTATTAATCCGCTCCAGAAATTAGGGTTCTTAAGTTATTCATATTGTTCTTTCCCAATTTGTGAAATTTCTAAAATTAGGGTTCTTGCTTCTTGTTCTTCCCTAATTTTCCATCTCAGTCCATTGTGTGTGAAATCAGAGATCAGAAACAACAATGTTCGTTACTTACTGAGTGGAATGTGAGAACTAGGGTTTTTCGGTTTTTAGAATCTATGAAATGGGCTTTTGGTTTTGAGTTATCAGTTTCATGATTTGGTGAAATTGAGTCTAAACGACGAAGATGAAGTGAGTGTTTGGTTTTCAGTTTGGTTGAGTGAAAGTACTTTTGGGCACATGTAACAATGTGTCAAGTTGTTTGGTTTTAAGTTTGTATAAGTTGACTTAGCTGAGTTTGTAGTTAAACTACCTTTGAAAGCTGGTTTGGTGGAAGGAAGCCTTAAGTCTCTTTTTGGTTGAGCAAAAACTGGTTGGACAATATTACAACTATTTAAAGTACTTTTACCTATTATATCCAAACAATATTCAGTTTCTCAAACATTACTTTTAGTTAAAAGTATCCAAACATAAATTTCGTTGAAGTAAAACTAACTTTTAACTCAACTTACTTTCACCAAACTTAAGTTGAGACAAACCAAGTTTTACCAATGGAAAACCAAACACATACGAAGATGATTTCAGTTTCATAGAAGTATAATAATTTGGTTTTTTAAAAAAACTTCTCTCATTATTCAAAAATCTGAGTTCAATAATTCATTAACATAATAGCATTAGATGAAACAGAGGAGAGAAGAGGTAATGGATAGACAGACATTGACGAGCAGAAACCCATGGCAAAACGTTTTGAGCATTCCGTTGCACACAACTCTCACAGTAGCGATTTGAGTTTTTTTTCAGTTTTTTCTCTGAGTTTCACATTCTAAACGAAGACATTTTGGGTCCAACGTGGCATTTAACGTGTCATGTTGGACTTCCGTTAACACCGTTAGTGTTGAACTAACGTTAGGGACTTATTTGCATCATGTTTTAGAAAGTGAGGGATCTATTTGCACCCCTTAGATTGTAAGGGACTGATGTGCACAAACACTACAAAGTGAGGGACTAATGATGTATTTTCTCATTTTTTTCACCTTCTTTCATCTCTTAAAAAAAAAGAATTCACCATGAAGAGTCTCTACCCATGTCACTCCCCCAATTTTACTGACTTTGGTATGTAGTTTGATACTGACAAGTGATAGTAATTTGGAAAATCAAGCAGTTTCAACAGTATGGTAAAGTTGAAAGGTGGCTAGAAGAGGTTTGGATGTGCATGCTTAAGTTCAAGGATGCTGTTTTTGGGATTGCTCTCGAGGTAATTATTAGCCTTTGGGTTTAAATCTATTGTTTTTGCCATATATGTTGTCAGGTTTTACTATCTGCAGAAATTGTTACGTTTTGGAAGGTGGTTTATTACTGTGAAGTATACTAATTAACTGTTTTCAACCCATTGAACCATGCAATTGTATAATATTTCACACTAAGTCTAAATTTAGTCAAAGAAGCATGTGATTTACAAAGCTTTGTCAGCTTGATTTTTGTATATGATTATAGGGGTAATGATGATAATTGAATATTGTTCTTTAATGAAAATGAGCGCTGTACATTTAGTTATCAAGTTATGATTATTATTTGACAGCTGTAGAGGGATTTTTGTAAAGGTCATTGGGGGCAAGGACCTTGATTCATATAAGTGATGGCATCCACCTATATCCGCAGGTGACAATGTATACAATAGGCTAGTGATTTCATGCAATTTTGGCCGAGCAATGGGGGCATTTGTTCATCTTCTTGTTGGTGTTTATTGTATGAAATCTTTATATCATCTTACATAATAATTTTTTTTTGTGTTTACAAAAGTTGTCTGCAAAGATTTTAGGTTTCGCGGTACTTGTATTGTAACTCATGAGATCCTAAGCATTTTTCAACTCTTGGTATAAATTTTGCGTTCTGTTCATCTTATTTGGAATCGGAATGTCATTCTTTTCTAATAGACTTTATATATGTTTTTTTCTGACTGGAGAATCAATTTGCTTGGTATTGTAGCCTGGTTCTGTTGAAATGAAGTTGCTGGCACTGAAATTCTTGGAAACATTTGTATTACTTTTTACATCTGAAGTCAGTGATTATGAGAAATCAACCACAGAAGGTATTGCTCTTCAAATTTGACTTTAATGTAGGCATGAATTTAATCATTTTACAGATGTTTTATGAGGACTCACTTTTTATGTCATGTTTCAGTCTAGCCTCTAGGATAGGAGAAAGATTTTTTTGGATAATTGTCATCTGCTCATTCGTTTTAATCTTGACAACTTAATATTGATCCAAATACAGAAGTTAGGCGAGCTGTTAATATTTCATGGTTGATGGGTGGTCACCACCCTGTTCTTGATCCAGTGGGGCTCATGTCAGAGGCAAATAGGACTATTGGCATTCTATTAAATTTATTGCAGTCTACTGGCAGTCTTCCTGGTTGCTTGACAATCTCACTTGTAAATTGGTGAGTTTTAATGTGACAGCACTTAGTAACCTGTGTTTACATATAATTGGTATTTTGTGTATTTTTATTTTATGATGATGATGATTGTTGATTCTGTGCAAATTGTCTAGTAGGTCACTTCTTAAATTTCTGTAGCTGCTTGTAAAGGCTTAGTTTCCTTTATTGCCTGGTAACTGCTGTTGGCAGACTGCTATTGTGCTTAAAGTATGCCGACTGATGGTTATAAATTATAATTTTATTTATTTAGATGTATTGTTTTTTTTACATCCTTTTAAACATTTTATTTTCTTTTTGTACTGAGATTTTGCCTTACCTTGGGGTTTCTTCAGTAAACTCAGGAAATATTGGTTATTGGTTGACCAATTTTTTCCTTAACCTGAGATTAGTATAAATAACTTTCCACGTGTTCTTCATGTCTGTTGCTTAAAAACTGGCTCTGTTTAGCTGTGTCTTATGGCTTTTGCACACAGTGTTTGGCGTAGAAATGTAACAATCTAACATAAGCATACAAGATGCATTTTTCTCTCTCTCTCTCTCTCTCTCACACACACACACACACAGCATTCAACTTTTCGCCCTTCTCTTATATTACTTCACTTCATGTATGAAAAAAAATTGTATGCATGCCAGTTACTGTAGCTCTTTATATGAACTGATCTTTTTATGTATCATTGATCTTAAAGATGGCATCAACTGGTGGCCTCATAGCTTGTGCAGGATGTTTATAACTCAACATTTATTTTGATGAAGTTGCCTTCTTGTAAAATTTTAAAGTAATTTGTTGTTCTAAGGGCATTTTTTCTACTTTAGACTATGAAATGAATTGATTTGTGTGCATCTTGTGGTAACGTGAAGTCTACCATCAAATATCAGAGAAGTCAATCTCTATGTGACTGTTCAGCATGCCCTTTTTTGCCCCTCATTTTTCTCAATTTAAATCACTTGCAACTCTTGTTGTTATTGATGCTATATTTCAAGGCTTTTAGGTTTCTGTTTGTATAGATTCTTTTATGAAATGAAGATTAATTTTTTATGTGTTCATAAAGATTGCTATTATAGTCATGTGGGATATTTTCAATTTATATTATCATAAGATGCTATAAGTTTGTTATTTGGTCGTGTGATTTGAAAAGTATTGTAGATACAAGTCTGAACAACCGTTACTCTTCACATGTTCATGATTATTAATATTGTCAGTTCAGCACTGGGTCAAGCTGTGAGAGTGAGAGGGTGCAGACTGGTTTTGAGAAATTGCTAAATTTTTATCTGTGGAGGGTGAGAAAAGGGTAGTAAAAATTATATAATTTATGGACTATAAGGGAGTTCCCAAACATAATAATATACATGAAACTGAAATTTGAGGGAATAACAATAGAAGTGTAACTGGAATTGGAGGGAAATCATGAATGCTTGAACCTTTTTTTATTCAGTAGTAAATGAACTCGGTAAGACAACTAAAGAAAGAGTTCAGAGCAAGGAGAGGGCTACGAAAGTACTGTTGTGTAAGGGTTAAAGAGAAAATAGGTTGGCTCAAATCCAATTGTTACAAAACATGTATGCGTTCAATTGTATGTCTTTCTGGTATTTTTATTTGATCCTTCTCCTGGTTGATGCATCTCTATGTGTGTATTTTGAACAAATTTACTGCTCATGCATGTGGTTAGCAGACTGTCAAAATTTAAGTATAGGTGCCTTGTTTCCAAGAATCAAGTGATCCTATAGAATATAGATCGATAGTTTATAATTGTTGCTTGTTTACTTGGAAACCTTTGCTGCAGTTGCAATGTATTCAATGCAATACATTTTACTTTTTACTAATTTGAGATACTGTGAAGTGTTTCTGTAGTTCCTTATTCATTTCTATGCAGGAATGTAGCAAGTGCAATAGAGTCTAGTGTATTTTTTGCTCTGTGATCTCATTCATGCCTTAATTATTACTGATGCCATTGAATGTCTTAAGATTAATGAAAGGCTTTAAAAATTTAGCACATCACTGTAATTACCCATTGGTTTTATGTTCAAAATTACGGAGTGATCACTGGAGCAGGGATTCGTGGATAGAACAAGTTCAACTGCTTGTTTTTTTGTAACATGCAGCATGCTGATCAGTTCTTAAGAGGAGTTAATGAAGTCGGATGCTTCTGCATTGGTGGTTCATATAATAGGAATTATTGTGATAAGACAATGTAAGATGGTTCATTATTTGTACTGTGGATTGCCAGTTGGCCGGGTGATAGAAATCAAAAGTGATGCATTAAAAAGGTCATCTGGTGAACCAAGCAAACATGGTCGTCAAGTGATGCAGTTTATTATTGTAAACTGTTAAGAGACCATTTACTATTTAAAATTTTATGCTGTAAGCACATATACAGTTAATGTATTATTATTTTATAACAGCTGATGCACAGTTAATACCTCAATAATTCAGATTATATTTTTGTGTACGCATGTTATTATTTGTTTTTACTCTTTTTTATGTATTTTTCATTTCACTTAGTATATTATTGATGCTGGATCAAAAACATAAGAGTACCCAGTAAGCTTCTTTTCTGCTGATCCTTTGATTGTTCTGGCAACCAGCTTGTGTTCATCGTGTTACATTTGTGCAGCTGGCATGCAGTTTAAACCTGCTTTTTGAAATTAATATCATGACATGGATGTCCAATTTAAAGTTTCATCGAACCTATCTAAAAATTCTTCTCCCTTCAAAAGTATAAGCAAGGAATATCATAAATGGTTGAATGAATCTAAACTTTTTGTTGATGTCTGGTAATGATAATTGGATTACATCAATATTATTGCTTTTAGAAATTTTTAAGCAGCTCCAAAATAAGTTTTAATGCTAAAGATGTATTCATTGAGCTGTAATCAGTTTAACTTGGAAAGGGTAATTCCTTTTTCAATATGTTACCCAACTTATGACAATGCATACTGCTCTATGCAACTTAGATTTAACTTGTAAAAATCTGAGGAGAACAACACTGGATAAGAATGACTTATCTTTACCCTCTAATTGCATGCATATGCATATTTTCATATAAAAACCGTGTAACTACAAAAGGAAATCTATAGTGATTACAAAGGCTTTGCTTCTAAAGTTTGGAAGCATTCTTTTGTCATGTCTGCGAAATATGGGCAGGGCTATTTATTTGATACTTTTTAGCAGTTGACTTTTCAATGTTTTATTGGTAGCTGAGATATCATAAGTTTGCAGGCACTTGAGCTAATGTCTGCGTTCTGATTACCTTTTCCTAGAATGTTGATGAATGGATAAGAAAATTATCTAGCATCAAGATTAACTTATTTGAAAATGTTCATGTAAAGTGCTATGCTAAGTTAGATTCTCATTACTTTTACACTTTTACTTTTTCCTGCAAATATGGGTTTAAATCCAATATTCCTTGATTCCGCTTAAGATGTATAAACTTTTGTTATTTTTGAAACAACATCAATGTGATTCATTTTGTTTTTAATATCATTCAAAAATAGTTCTCCAACACTTTGAGCATGCAAAAACCAAAATTGCCTTGGCTGTTAAATATGAATTTGAAGTTAGACGAGTTTGGACCACTTTGACATTTGTGCATATCTGATGTTTGCTATTGATACTCGAAAATATTCCTGTTTGTGCTTTTTAGTTAGATTGTTTGCGGCTTGAGTTCTGAATGAATGTGCTGAAGCTTTATCAGTGGCAAACACTGATATTTTTTTTCTCTGAGTGTTTGGGTCCAAATTTATTAATTTCTGCATAAAGTTTAGTTTGCTTTGTAGCATTACTTGTAGTTGCTGTGGTTAAAGTGTTTTCCCTCTTCTGTTGCCTCCGGTCACTGTCATGTCATATCTAATTTTTCTAAGTGTTTGTTGTGACAGTTTGGCAGCCATCGCGAGGAAAAGGCCACAACACTATGATACTATTCTTTTGGCATTGCTCGATTTTGATCCAAATTTTCGAACTGTGAAAGGATGCCATATTGCAAGTATTCAATACTCTTTAAGAACAGCTTTTTTGGGGTTTCTATGGTGCACTTATTCACCAATACTGGAGGTAACTATCTGACAAGCTTTGGCCCCTCCAAAACTGTTAAAACATTTCTCTCTTAATCGTATGGGGAAGAATGTTGGGCCTTAGATGTTTGCTCTTTATCTCTGAAAATGGTGGCTGAACGGAATTATTTTATGTATTACATTAAACTACCACATTTTTGTTATTTTAAATCACGTGCCCAAATTATGCATCAGCATTAAGCACAGAATTCGTCGTCCTATTTTGGCAAAAAGTTTCACATCTATTTCGCAAGTTTGAACTTATTATACATTGGAAAAGCTAGCCTTGTTGATGGATAATGCCCTAATCTTACATTTCCTTCAAATGGAGTCCTAGAAATGCATCATCTAGGAAATGGCTACAAGTTCTTCTATCCTCAGTTACTGCTTTCCCTCCTTCCAAGTAGTGTGCCATTTTCTTTTCATTTTTTGTACAATATTAAGCATTAGATCTGGATGATGCACATTAGTAGTCATGATGGGAAGAGAATAATATTGTCAAAATAACATTTTTATTAGGACCCTTTGCTGGTAGGTTTAAATGTAGGGACTGATCATGTGGCTGATCATGATTACACTCCTAATCTAAAAAATATATTTTCTTAAAGCAGTCAAGAGAAAGACTGATACGGAGCCTACGAGCTATGAATGCGGGGGATGCTGCCGATCAGGTAATTCGGCAAGTTGACAAAATGATTAAAAATGGTGATCGTTCTAGCCGTGATGCTCGAGTTAGCAAGGTAAAGTGTGAATTGTTTTATTTCGCTGTGAATGCCGTTTTTCCTTCATTTATCTCATATTCAACTCATTTTTTAACTTCCAGGATGATCAACCGTCATCTCAGTTACCTGTTTCAGGGGAAGTGTCTAGAAAAAGATATGTTCCTTTAGATAATGAGCAATTGTCCAATGGTCACGAGGCCTTCTCTAAGCGGATTCGTTTTGGTCCTGACCCTCATACTACGTTACCAGCTCAAATAAATGATTCAGGACAGGATCTTAATTCTGTTAATGGAGTATCGCCTAATATTTCTGTGATGGATAATGAACTAACTGCTGTGGAGCAAATGATTGCCGTGATTGGTGCTTTGCTTGCTGAAGGAGAAAGAGGTGCCGAATCTCTTGAAATCCTCATTTCGAAGATTCATCCTGATCTGTTGGCTGATATTGTCATAACTAATATGAAACACTTGCCTAAGACACCTCTACCGCTGGCCAGGCTTGGAAATTTACCAACAAATCGACAATTAGGCAGCCAAGTTGGTCATTCTCAGCTTGCAGCAGCATCTGCTCCTGTGAATTCTGTCCAACCCCTGGCTGTTACTGCCCAAGCACCATTCCCTTCAACTATGGTCAGTGTCACTGCTACTGCCACTACTACATTGCCGTCTGAAATCTCCAACTCTGGCAACCTGCCTTCAGATTCTAAACGGGATCCACGCCGGGTAAGTTTGCTTGATTATCTTTGTAAGAGTTGGCATCTGCAAGTTAATACTTATATGTGTGTGTTTGGGGCTGCGTTTGCAGCGCCTAGAATCATGTTTGACACCCCAAAATTGATTTTGAGTGATAAAATAGTTGTTTGTTTTTGCGTTGGGTTTTTGTTGAACGCGATTTTAATCTCCAAAATCATCAATTATGCAGAAAGCAAGGTAGGATTTGCTTTTGCTTTGAGTTGAAAAATTTACCGTGTTTTTACTCTTTAACTTACTTTTGAGAGAAAAATTCCCAATTATAAATCACGTTACTTTAAAATCAATTTCACACAAAATCAATTATATAAAATCACGTTGACGCAAAACCAAACACACACTATATCTATTATTTTGAAACACAACTTTTATTACCTTGGATAATCTGGTTGACATTTTCAGGATCCCCGTCGCTTGGATCCACGGCGTGTTGTGGCAACTCCCGGGGGGGCAGCTGTGTCAATTGCAGATGATACTGGGGCCACAAAATTAGAGCTTGATGATCCTGGGTCTTCCATTAAGCCTGTTTCACTTCCTGTTGTGACTACTGACGACAATACTCTACCAGGTCTAACAACCAAAAAAAAGGATGATGATATGATCTCTGAAGGGCCCCCAGGACCTGATCAGGTAACTCCCAAAACAGAAGTTTTGGAAAATGCTGGTGATATTCTCAGGATTGCGGAAGCAAATGTTTCTTTGGATCCCTCACTACCCTCCACTGACTTAAGAGATGAGGATTTGAGTACAGTTAAGATGTTGGAAGATACTGAAGCACATGGGATGGATTCGTCATCTGTAGGTGAGTTTGATCAGTTTTCTGCTGATGTTCAAGTTGCATCTACATCAGAAGATACCTGTGTGGAGTTACCACAGCTTCCACCATATGTTGAACTATCCAAAGAACAGGAAGATAAGGTGCAAAACTTGGCTATTAGGCACATAATTGAGTCATATAAACATTTGCATGGGACAGATTGTCAGAAGTTTTGCATGCCACTTCTTGCTCGACTAGTAGCTCAGGTAGTAATCTGTTTCTTATTTGTAATGTTTGTGATTTTAATTCTATTAAAGATTAAAGATATGAAATGAACCTACTGTTTTTTCGTTTTATTTAATATCTTTTACATATGGGGTCAAACATCTTTATTCAAATAGTTTCACCAGAAGAAATTCAAAGGCATAACTGCACAAGTACAACTAAAACCCTTTAGACTGTAAGATGTATTGAACAGGGAAGATTTGGCTGTGTGCTGATCTGGCTGTTTTCTTGATAGAAGCTTGTAAATAAATGCGTTGTGTCTCTTAAAATAATTTTGCAGAAGTTTAAGACAGAAATGCATGCACAGTCGTTTTTGCCACCTAAAAGGATGAAAAGTTGGAGGAAAAAAATTACTTACCTGAAACTAGGGGTGTCCATCAGATTGGGTATACCTGACGATCCAAATTGATCCAACCCAATCAGAGTTGGGTCCAACCCCGTTGAGACCCGACCTTTATTGCTTTGGGCATCGGGTTTGGAGATTTTGAACCTAAAGACCCAATGACATAACCAATCCACCCGAAGACATCAATTTTTAATTTTTTTTTTTATACTCATCCCTTTCTATAACATCACTATTCATTGTGTTTTGGAAATTGTATTGTGTTTGGAGTTAGACTTTACTAGACTTTATTTTGAATGTTTAGTTAGCACAATATTAATATATGTCTGAGTGTTTGATGTAGTTAAAAAAATATTTTTTTAGTTGGACAACCTGATGGTCCAACCCAAACCAACCTGATCTTGTTTGGATTGGTTCGGTTCGGATTTAAGATTGTTTTTTTGCATAATCCCAAACCAAATCATCTCAAACTATTTTAATCGGTTTGGATTTTTTAACCCCAAATCCGAACTAACCCAACCCTTGGAGACCCCTACCTGAAGTGCTAAACTGCACTATTCAAATGACATAAAAGAATAGGCTGCAATGCAAGCTTTATACGAACAAGTTTTGTGCAACATAGGAAACTTTGGAACATTAGAACATACATCTTCTTGGTCAGTTCTTGTCTTGACTAATTATGAGAATGAGAATTGTTACTAAATACAGTATTGACCCTCCCTTGCAGATGGATGATGCTAACGAGTTTATTTTGATGCTGCAAAAACACGTCGTCGAAGATCATTGGCGAAAGGTGCCCTGTCTGCATTTCAAAATCTGTTCTAAATATTATATGTAGTTCTACTTTTCTTCCCTATCATGGAGTAATAGAAATTTGCTGAATATTTTGCACAAACAATCATTTCCACCCATTTGTCTGATATTTATAGTTTTATACATTTTGGTGACTTCTAAAGGAGTATTTTGCTATTGCATGAGGGAAATCATCCTTTAATATTCATGCATGACTGTCAGCCTTGTGCATTATTTTTGCATATGATGATATTTTATTATTCTTATAATGCTTTTCTATGTCACATGATGATAAGGGTAATTAATGCAATTATATTTGTATTAAAAAAATAATGATTTTTATGTTAAAATCAGTGGCAAGTTTCCACGGTTCGACCACATTTGCTAAGCAGATGATGTCAAGTTAGATTTTGGGGAATGCTTACATTTGTAGATAAATCATAAATTAGGTACAGGAAAATAGTTAGCGCATTTAATTTATGCTGCTAAGCTTAAAGCATACGGCATTCTAGTATTTGAAGCCCATATATAGTTTATCACATCTTGAAATACAAACCATATATATGATATTGTAGGAACATAATGCATAGATATAGAGCAATCTGGATGATCAAGGACGTGGTCTAATACTGTTACCCTAAAGGATTGAATTCATCTTTTGTCAATTCTTCAATTTATATATGCAGTGAAGTATAATAGTAATTGTTTTTTCTATTCCTATAAAAAAAATTCTAAAGGATGACTGGTTGCATGTTGAAAGAGATTCTGCTGGTCACCTCTATTTGTTACAGATATTGCTCATAAGAATATTTCTTGAATACAAAAATTTTTTGGTTTCTAGAATCAAATTTAGTTGTTATCATCGGAGATCATGATTCAATTTTCAGTCGACTATGAAAAATTGCTTTTGTTATTAATTTCTCTTAAACAATTCTAATGTATTTTTTACTAATGGGTTTACAGGGTCATGAACTTGTGCTGCATGTTTTGTACCATCTGCACTCTCTCGTGATACTGGATTCGGTTGGGAATTCTTCATCTTATGCTTTATATGAAAAATTCCTCTTGGGAGTGGTAGGCTCATAATTGGTTGTTTGGTCTTTTTTAACATTTTTTAATATTTTGATATTAATATGTAATATTAATGTAAAGTTGGATTACTACTTCCTACTAGGCCAAAACTCTGTTGGATTCTTTCCCAGCTTCAGACAAGTCTTTTAGTAGACTTCTTGGTGAAGTCCCACTTTTGCCTGAATCTGCCTTGAAGATTTTAAATGATCTCTGCTATTCTGATGTTATTGATCATGGTGGAAAATTCATCCGTGACATTGAGCGTGTAACTCAAGGCCTTGGTGCTATCTGGAGTTTAATTTTGGGGCGTCCACAAAATCGCGAAGCCTGCTTAGGAATAGCATTGAAGGTAAGCTGTTATTTGCAAGTCCCTAGTAGCAGAATCTATCATTGGCCAGTTTTTATCTTAATAACTATTCATTTATAGTCATGCATCTGTGGCATAATAGAGGCTGACACGTCAATGCAAGGGCATTCGGAGTGGTAATTGGACATGAAATAACCAAAAGCATGGCTGAAAGGTCTGAATAATTTAGAGGAAAACCATTTGCTACCTTCAAAAGATTCCAATAGAGTTATATTGTATTTGTAGCTTCAAAAGAATTTAGAGTCACGTTCATATTGACCCATGTAACTATTTAAGGCATTTCAAATAGTTTCATCAGCCCTGCTGTACCATATGTACACTGTAATGACTGTATTATCAAACTTAAAAAGTTATTCAGATGTGTTGTAAAACCCGTAGTTAGGTTGTAGTGTACTAAGTCTCTGTGCTAGTTAAGAATTGGGTGTTTTGGGTTAGGGTTTGATTTTGATTTTGAGCAATTGTTCCTTGTACTCATGTTCATCATGGCAAATCATTTTTCTGTTTTGCCCATGTGACGGGTCCACTATCTTTAAAGTGAGAGAATGTGTCAAGTGAGAAAATGAGGCGAATCAATGTATCAACTCTTGATTTGAAATTAAATGCTTCAGAAACTTGACCCGTTTTAAATCAAGGACATGTATATCCTTACTTTCTCACTTTACAAATCCAAGTATCCAACTACTTTAGAAGACTTAAATTTGGATGGTCTTAGTTAAAGTACCATTTAAATTTCATTTATCTTCTTTTCTGTATTTTCTATTTAGGAACCTTGTTACGACAAATGTGTTGCTTAAGGCGTGCATAGTTGTTATCACTTAGCAGCATATTTCTGCTCGATATTCAAATCCATGACACATCAACTAGGTTAAATGTTGTGTAAGTTCAGGAAGTAGCCTTTGGCATTGAATTACATATGTCGATTCTTGGTACACTGTTATGTGACATATTAGGTCTAGGTTTACTGGTACTGCAAAGTCACAGTTTCTGAATCACTGGTCAGATTTGATTTTGACCTAAGAAAAAGTGCGCGCGTACACTCACAGTCACACACATAAAAAGCCAAAGTCATTCAATCCAGCAGTTCTGAAATTGTAATGTAATTGTTGCACCAGCGTAGTGGGTGCACCATAGCTTCTCAGGTTTTCTATCGAAACCTGAGGTTGCTACTTGCTTGTTAGCTGGAGTATATAATCTCTGGAGGATTGTGTCGTTAGTTGATTGTTGTTTAATTTATTGCCATCAATTTTTTTTGTTTACTTGTTTTATAACCTTGGTTTTCCTTCTTCATGTTATATCTTTTCCATTACCTTTTTGAAAAAATATTTTGCTTTCTATTTATGAGTAGAATGCCACCTAATTATCTGTTCGTCCGTTTCTCTGAAATCTTGCTTTCTTTTTCCTATAATGTAAGTTATTTATTGTGATGTCTTTACTTTGTCTAGTAATTCTAATTTATTCATTTACTATGGCAGTGTGCTGTCCACCCACAAGATGAGATACGGGCAAAAGCTATTCGGCTGGTATAAACTGTAAAATCTTTTGATTTTATGACAGAATTTTGATTATGCATGGTAATCCTAATGTATCTAAATGCTTTCACTTGTGCTGGACAGGTGACAAACAAGCTCTTTCAGCTTAGCTACATATCAGAAGATATTGAGAAATTTGCGACAGAAATGCTTCTTTCTATTTTACATCATGAAGCATCTGATACAGGCCTTTTGCAATCTGGACCAACTGAACAAAGAGCTAAAGCAGAGGTATTCTATTTGAACTCTTTTTCTTTTGTCTTTTCTTCAAGTTATATTCCACACGATGTGTGCTGTGGAGAATTCCTTATATTTCTTCATGAGTTATTTGATTCTGATCCTGTACCTACCCCATTCCAAATAAATCTTGTATCAACAAATTAAGTTCTGTTAGTTTTTTCTGTTTCTTTAAGGTTTGCTTTAAGGCTAGTTTTCTTAAACCTTTATAGGACGGTTTGTATTTGTTCAAATTATGGGGATTTAGATATTGGGAGAGAAAAGGAAAGAATAGACACTGATACCGACTTGAATCAAAATAATCAGTATTATATTGTGTTACGTTACCTTTAAGAAAAGACTAATACTTAATTATGCTTGTGTTAGACGCTTAAAACCTAATTAAATTTTAAAGCAAATCATGAGCAGCAGCAACAACCAATGCCTTGTTCCGCCAAGTGAGGTACATGCATCACACTATTGCGTTGTGCTCTGTCAAAGACCATACTCTTAGGAATATTATTTCTCAACAAATCTCTGATAATTTTTCCCAAGATCCTTTCGGGTCTCCTCTCCCTAATGCAAATCATGAGATAAAAAAGAAATACAAAATTCAACTAATCCTAGGAATAATAAGGAAATGTAGAAGATAATTCCGAGATACTCTTAATTATTTTAAGATGCAATCAAGATATTATTTGATATTTTTCACATATTCTAACAGTATTAATCAAGATATATTGCTTGCAAATTTGGACTGATTATTTATCCTTTTGTGTTTTTTTCTCTGCTTGAAATACTACCCTACTTAATGGAATAAGGTTGCTATTGTGCTAGATAAACTGGTTTCTGATTGCGGTATGCTTAATTTTCAGGTTGAAAGTCTCGAAATAAGTGGTACTTCACAGGTGTTGGATTCCACTATTTCTGAAAATGACTCGGTTAGAGTTGCTAAGCCAATGATTCAAAGTATTCCATCTATATCATTATCTGAAGCTCAACGCTTCATTTCTTTGTTTTTTGCTTTATGTACAAAGGTTAGTTTTATGTATACTTTATGTAATTTCAGATTTCAACAATGACAACAACGATGATTTTTTTCAATTTGTTTTGGTAATACTGACGCATATTTATATCCTCGCAGAAACCCAGTCTTCTCCAGATTGTATTTGATGTCTACGGGCAAGCCCCAAAAACTGTAAAACAGGTATTATTTTGTTGATTATGTTATTCTAGTTTCTTTACGTAACTTACTTACGCTGGGAGCCAAGAGTCTTTTTAACCTGAAAGACAGGCGAACTTGGCTTTTGCCCTGTCCTTTGGGTGGTTTGTTTTTTAACATTTCTGACATTTTATTCTTATTCTTCGGCAGACTTTTCATCGCCATATTCCTATTCTAGTGAGGGCATTAGGGCACTCTTATTCTGAATTACTCCGTATCATATCTGACCCGCCACAAGGAAGTGAAAATCTTTTGACGCTGGTAGCTTCTCACTCTCATTGTTGACTTTAGCTTATTTTGTTTCACCACTAAAGGTAGATCACATGTATACCGTTAGAGTATGTGCACCCATCTATGTGCGCTTCTTGCATCCTCATTGTTGGCAATAGCTTATTTTGTTCCAACACCGGAGGTAGATTACTAGAATATTGCCAGAGTATATGCATTGTGCATGTATCTGTAGTTCTGTTGTTATTCCTTTCAATCCTTATTGTAAGATTTTTTTTAACAAAATTATACATATCAGTAAAAGTAGTTAAAAATTTTAGTTAGTTTTATTGGTTTTCTCTCCTTTGAATACTGGGTTTGACAGTTGCGATTAAAGAGTAGAAATAATCAAAGTCTTTGATAAGGGAAAATAAGGAAACAAAAAAATAAATGTTTCATAGGAACTAAAAAATGTTGTGTGATAAATGCATTTTACTTAGAAAAAGGACCAAAAGGAGTACAACATCACTGTTAGCTTCCAGCAGAAGCTAGATTAATCTTACGTGTGTATGCACACATAGGTATACCCCTTCACTTATCAAGAATATCAGTGTCCTCAATCACTCTCAGATCTCTCTATTTTCTCGTACCTACGTATTTTTTCCCTCTTCAATAACTCTGAAGACTAATGCTGATGTTGTTTTGTTGTAGGTACTGCAAATATTGACTCAAGACACAACACCATCTTCTGAGTTAATATCTACTGTTAAGCGTTTATATGAAACTAAAGTTAAAGTATGTCTAACGGCTAAAATCATAGTAAAATTTTCCATATTAGATTTTTGGTTCCAGTTTCTTATTTAAATTGGTCTTCCATTGCAGGATGTTACAATTCTTGTTCCTTTACTGTCATCACTTTCGAAAAAAGAGGTCTGATTGATCGCTTTCTTTTATTTTATTTCTTTTTGTTTTCTCGGTAAAATATTTCTTCAAAATGAGTGTCTAAGCAGCTTATCCCCATCTTTATATGAATTTTTGGGGTGTTTTGCTTCCCATCTTATTTTAACTATTAGGCAATTTTCCACTCACTTCTCAAGTCTGATAATGTTAGATCAGTAAATTCTCATGAGATGTGTGGCTTTAGAGAGTAATAGAAAGGATGAAGTAGCATGATTCAGCATCCTATCCAGAACGTTTATAACTTAGTAGATGATAAATATCCGGTATCCTTATCCATACAACTTATAGATGATAAGATCGTCTTTAAAAAGTTTCCTTTGACTTTTTGTTTTGTTTATTGAAAGCATCCGTCCAAAGTCAAATCTAAATCCAGTTGGTTAAGTTTATTCTACAACTTCTATTTTTCATGTTTGGTTTGTTAACCAACATCTTTATAACCGAAGGAAATTAAGTGGAGATGGCTTGTAAGAAGGTGCTACCTCCGGTCTCAAATTTTGACAAGTTTCTTTGGTACTAAATATAAGCAAAAGTCAACAACATCCATACTTATTATTAAAATATTCCTAAATTATCCTTACATTAACTTAGTGTGTATTTCCAATGAGTCATTTATTTAGAAGGGTGGAAGAGGGTCTCTATTTGAAATAATAGATAGTAAAGGGTAATTTAGGAAATGAAGTTATGGGTAATTTAGGAAATGAAGTTATGTTAGGTATGAAATCAAGAGAATTAAATAGAGTTAACTAACTTTTAAGCATAATTTAATTAACTTTTTCTTATATTTGATACCGGAGGTAGTATCATTTTTCTTTGTATATAGTTTATCAGTAATTTTAAGCCCATGATACAATGTTTCATAGTGATATCAGTTTCCATATTCTTTCTGTTTGAGTGGTAGATATATTTTTAATAGGTTTGAACTTTTATTTTCTGGTAGCAGGTTTTACCAATATTCCCTCGGCTTGTTGATCTTCCAATAGAGAAGTTTCAAAGGGCACTTGCTCACATACTTCAGGTATATATGAATATTTGATTTTTCCAGCTGTATTTTGTGTTTAATGATTCTTTTATGCTCGTTATTCATTTATTCTGGGTTTCTTTGAGTTTGGGGCAAGGACTGTACTTTGATTCACACTCCGCTCTGCCACATGCTTGTTTCCTTTTGGGCACCCAGGAACCTATCTTTAGTTAGCCTCAGTAAAATCGAAATCACGATTGTAAATTTTTTTGAATTGCAAGTTCATATCTTCTTTACTGTTCCTGTTCTAGAAAGGCTAAGTCTTCAAAGCTGTTCATGACAGGGTTCAGCTCATACAGGTCCAGCTTTAACACCAGTGGAAGTGTTGGTTGCAATCCATGGAATTGTTCCCGACAGAGATGGCCCTGCACTTAAGAAGGCATGTCTTCTATTTATGAAAAACATGATGTGATATGCATTTACTTTGTTTGTCTTAGTGTTACAAGCTCTAGTCTGATTGCGGTTTTCTGTCCCATTATCTGCTATCTAGAATGCAAATTTGGTTTAATGTCCTTAGGAACCAATCTTTGTCGCAATTATATTCCTAGTGTCTTTCCACAATATTTTTTACCATTTATGTAATCAGATTCTGATTGGTTTATTCATTAATGTTAAGAGTTGCAAGTCATGTATCAACTCTTTAAAATGCTCAAAACAAATGTGGTGACTTCTGAATTATTATTCTGTGCTATCAGATTACGGATGCTTGCTCGGCTTGTTTCGAACAACGCACAGTTTTCACACAGCAGGTTCTGGCAAAGGCATTGAACCAGATGGTAAGAAGATTCAGTATGTTGGCAGAATAGTTTGGATGTATTTCAGTCCTTTATCATTTTTGCCTTACTTTAAAAATTTTCAGGTTGATCAAACTCCATTGCCTCTACTTTTCATGAGAACGGTCATTCAGGCAATTGATGCTTTTCCTGCACTGGTAAATTTCTTTTACAATTTTGATGCTCATGCATTGCCAGTTTTGTTAATGCATATCGTGAGTTTTAAGATGATTTGGTATACTGATTTTATAGGAATTGGATTAGCAGTACATTATTTTGAGATAGCGGGTGTAGAAAACAGTTTCCATTGAGTTCGTTGGCATATTCAAAAGTTTAATCATATAGCCATTTTTGGGCACTGGGAAAAAAGGATTAATTTTGCTTACTTTAGTCCTTTCCTTTGGATTAATACAATTTGAGATTAACTAATGAGATAAGACGAGGGTTCAAGCTTTATTTAGCTATACATAGAGCTATTTAATGATCAAAATAATGGTATTCACGATTTTTTTTTACAATGCACTTATTCTTTAACCATTATATGTTAATGTTAATTTTTATTGATATATTTCCATTTTAAAGAGAGCTTCTTGACATTTGCTATTTTGAAATGACAATCCGTTTGAGGAGGTCGTTTCTGTCTTCAGTGCTCTAAATAAACTGAAAAGTTTTCTCATGTATGTGTCGGCATATTTTTTATTTTTTATCAGCCAATTTTTTTTCCTTTTTAGGGGAGGAGATTTGGGGGAGTTTTGTCCCCAGTAGGATTCAAACCCTTTACCTTCACTAGATATCCTAGTAGCATTCCCACTAGACTACTATTACGAGGATTTATTCATTCACTATAATAGTAATAATATCTGTGTTTTGCATAGGTTATTTGAGATCCTCCAATTGTGTAAAGATATTCCATACAAATTTATATGAATAATATAATATATTCTATTATTAAAAGAATTAATAAAAATTCAAATTATATGTCACATCTAACTTGATTACATCATCTTCCTATATTATATTAGTCATTAAGAAAAACAAATAAACTTATAAGTGATCAACAAATATAATCTTTTTTATTTTTTATCTTTTAATATTTCGTGTTTCAAACAAATGTCACCAATAATTAATTCAGTAAAACCATCAGTAACCTCTTATCACAAATATCATTTTTGGCTTTAAATATGTAAAAAGCCAATATACATTACAAAACATCTTCATTCGGTCACTAATCAACAAAATTTCTTATTGATGATTTTCAATACACTGAAAGTGAAATTACTAGTTATATCTATATTTGACGAAAGGGCTGTAAGATACATGCTCAAAGACAAAGACAATGAGCACATCGTAAATGTTTACTCCCTCCGTTTTCAAATATTATTGAGTTTGGACGTTGTACTATGTTTTTAAATATAAGTATATTTAAATACTTTCATCACATTCAACGAAAGGATACTTAAAATACTCTTAATAATAATAATAATAACAATTAGTTCACTTGTCATTTAAATTGAACATTATTCTCTCTATAAGGAATATGGTTAAGGGCAATTCAGGAAAAGAAATTGTTTTTTAGATGAGAGCTAAAAAAATTAAATGAAGTTGACTTTTTAACTGGGTGTGAGGCAGGTGTTTTTTTGTGTACATATGAAAATGGTGGGAGATGTATGAATAAAAAATTTGCTTTTATTAGATATTTTATAATTTTTTTTTTGTCTCCTCCCAGGGTATCCACGGTATCCACTGTCGGAGATATTTTATAACTTTAAATATTTCATTATGATTTTAATATTATGTTTTTCATAATAGTTATACTTTTTTTCTTTCATAATAAGATATTATGTTCAATAATATGCTAATTAATAATATAAATCCTCCGACATTAGGTGCTAAACCAATTTTGACATATTTAAGGTCGGTTTGGTTTAGATTTTAGTAGAACGAAAAGTGAAAAACACATAAAGTAAAAATTAATAGGCACCATAGACCTTGAGAGCGCCTTATGAGTTTTGTTTTTTGAAACACCGGTTTTTACTTTTGGTATTTGACAGTATTTTATCAAGTGTGGGATACATGAAAAAAATGATTGTACTTCTCATTTCAATGTTCTGTTTTCAGGTTGATTTTGTTATGGAGATACTTTCAAAACTTGTCGCTAAGCAGGTTTACATACTTATCTGGAGTTCAGCTTATTCTAAATTTCTAATATGGAATCTGGATAGCTGATGTTTTCATTTATAATGAGTGCAGGTGTGGCGTATGCCAAAACTTTGGGTTGGTTTCTTAAAATGTGTATATCAAACACAACCACGTTCTTTTCATGTATTATTGCAGGTACTGTATCCTCAACTCACATAGTGTCTTGTTATTTTGTTATCTTGAACCTTTTGTTATTGATATCTTCTGTATACATAGAAGTAATTCAAAGAGAGTAGTTGACAATGCCTGGCAAAACAAAACAAGTTTTACTCTCTTATTATGTCAAACATTTTTGCTTGAGCCTCCACATGCAGATTCTTAATCCTCTAGAGCAATAACTAGGTTCTCTCTATTCTCTAGGTATGTACATGTGAAGATACCATGTTAAAGAGAAAGAAACATGGGAACATAATGTTCTGAATAGCTATCAAAAGCTTAGTTGAATATATATGAAAGGTTTTTTCATTACATTTCTAATAACGTTTCCCCACATGCAAGAGTCGTTTGAAGGTAATTCGATAATGAGTAGGTCCACGTGGTACTGAAGTTCAATTTTTCTTATTGAATACAGAATTCAGATGAGGGAAGGTCGTGTAGATTAAATTCTTTATTATTACTATAATTACATGATTTTGCTAGCCTATGTAAATTATTAGACACTTTTTACATGATTTCCAACATTTCATTTTTATTTTTATGTTTTCTGCGTTCTCCTTGCAGTTACCACCTCAACAATTGGAAAGTGCACTAAATAGGCATGCAAATCTCAGAGGACCCCTTGCTTCTTATGCCAACCAACCAACTGTAAAATCTTCCATTAGCGGGTAAATATATTTTTAAAACATAGATAATTATTTGAAAGGGTGAATGATACTTTAGTCTTGATCTCTATACTATTAGTCTATAACCAATGTGTAGTCTGATTAATTCCTCAACATTCCGAATTTAACAAATTTAATCCTCCATCAGTTATCCATCCAGTAACGAAAGTTGTTTCCTAACTTAAAGGGTAATGGTTTGGGCTAAAGTTAACCCAAAAGCTAGCCCAATGGGGAAGGGATGCTCTAGGTGTTATTGGTGCAAGACCTTTACACGCCTCCATACGCCAGAGGCTGGATATCACAAGTGAGATTTGCAGCATTAGGCATTTGCAGGTGGGTAGTTGGATAGACTCAGATACCATATTATAACAGACTCACACCCAAAAGCTAATTTAAGGGGAGAGAGATGCCCAAGACCTTATAAAAACTACCTTGACTATGTCTCTCTAGTCAGTTTGGGACTTTGACGGTAACCATAGAATATAACTTCTGAGAAATGGTTGATTGAAATTGTCACTCAGCTGATCTGATTATATATACACTTAGGAAGTAGATACAATGTCAGGGTGCTAGAAAATTTGACTACAGTACTGATACCTTAGTATTTACAAGAATAATAAGTATGTACATAAATCTAGAACTAATTTCTGCAAATTGCAATACTAGTATCTACTGTTAAACTTACGAAAACGGGGATCTTTTTTTGTTTATTAAACTTCTGAACCAATAGCCAAAGGTGGGAAACTACTTGAGTTTCTGTAAATGAGATGTTATTGGCTTTTATTCATGAAGTGACAAAAATGTATCTGTGGGTATCAAGTATCAAAGGATAGGAATATTAGGCGTGATTTATACTTCTAGGTCCATCAACACGTATAAATTAAAATTTATTGCGGAACAAAATATATATACAATGTATTGAATATACTACACAATCTAGTTTTAGATTCCCACGTATTCTCTGAGCTAGAGAAGCTTGGTCTAAATTTCTTTTTAACTAACTGAAGTTACATATACCCGTTTGCAGAACAACTTTAGCAGTTCTTGGTCTTGCAAATGAAACTCATATGCAGCAACATTTGTCAACTTCTTTGCGCACATCTGACACAAGTTCTTCAGTTCAAGGGGCAACTTTGACGTGATGAACTGATGGTCAAGTGACTGTCATGGCTTTGGTAACTAGACCAATTGATAATATTTGTTGAGATTGGTCAAATTTCTAGGGTTTTCTGGCGTCCAAATGAGGATACACGAACAATTTATAATGGGAATGGCCGTTTGAACCAGAATGCTTTTTATTCAGAGTCCATCTGGCCGTGACAAGTCAGTGGTATATATCTACCATGATATTTAAGAAGTTCCACGGACAAGGAAAAAAAAAGTTTAACGGACAGAATCTCATTTCAGTGCTCCAGGAAATCCACCCAGCCTTCTTCCAGGGATGTATAATAATTTTTCTTTTCTTTTTTTGAGGAGAGGCGGGGGGGAGGTATTTTATTTTTCATTTGTAATGTAATATTATTTACCCAATTTTGTTGTTTTATCCCTGCCTTTTTAGGGAAAGAAAATGTGCTACCCTCATGTAGGTGTGGTTGCATAGTCCTCATTCTTCAAAGGACTTCATAATGCTGATAATGCTAATGTTGCAGCAATATAGTCTCTGAAAGCCACTTTCTATCGTCTCAAATATGTTGTTATATCTTTACTTCATCGGACTTTGTCCAGTGATTTAAGTGTTTTTTGAAATGGAAAAGAGTGTGGTTTTTGGCTTAAAAAATGTGTTGTGAACTCATGGTTGTGATGATATATGATGTTATAGAAACAAGTGCATACTAAGACTAGAGATGCATAATACAAAATCATGTGAAATGGAAGGCTTGTTTGAAATTAGAATTTTACATATTTTTATATAGACTTTGGGAATATGCTTAATAAATGATAAGCCTTTTTTTTAATATACTGCAAACTGGAGACTACATAATACATATTGGTGTTTTTGAATTAAACGGTTTTTAAAAATGTTGAGAAATGGGACTAGCATTGAGACTATTTTAACTATCCTAAATGGGTACCTTGATTTTACCACCCTTGCTGTTTAACATTTTATTTTAAATATATTTGATTGTCTTGGTAACTTGCTCTTTTGAATTGGAGATTTATTATGAAATGAACGAAGGAGTTTCTATTCATGGAATTTGGCAAAATTTTGAACCTTTTACCTTGTAATGCAAATATTTGTTATCAATAATTATACTAAAACATGTATTTTTTCTGCCATCACTTTTATTCCTATCTTTATTTTACAAAGAAGTTATAAATTAGGGATTGAACCTTGTACTACACATTTATACATACGTGTCCTTTCTTTATTTTTACTATTGCATTATTTATCATCTATACTGTAACATGTTCGAATATAATATATTTTTGTTATATGTTCTTTTAGCTAATACAATGAAAGTTCTTCCATTTCACACTCAAATAAGCCATCACCACATGCTGGAGCATTTGTTATGTTGACCAAACTCGGTCATCGGCTATGCGTGCAATATTGGTTTTGTCCCGTAACATTAGCTGCAGGTTTCAAGTTATGTTTACATTTTTTGTCATGATACACCACAAATGGCTGTAATTTCGGATTTGGTCAGCATTAGGATTTAAATTTGAGTGCTTATAATGAGAGAATTTACTATGGATCGGGCCTTTGTGGCCTCATATGTCAATAGAACATTTATGTACAAGTATAGGAAGTTTGATATAAACATTGAAAAACTGTTCTTACGTAAAATGTGTAGGGCTGACAAAAAAAAGAAAAGTAAAATGTTTAAATGAATACTATTAGCGCCATACTTATTTCTAGGTACACTACACGCCATTATCTTTGGTCAAATTTAACCCTCGCACAGATCTTAACTTTCTGTCATTATAAGTAAAAAGTTTAAAGTTTTCAACAAGTCGTGTTTTACCAAATTTAATTTTAAATTATGCTCTAAACCATAACTTAAGTTTCAAGGGAGATTAATTTTGGAAAAAAAAAAGACAGCTAAAAGTAGACAAATCGATCCATTTGACATCCATAGTTATATTTCTTACCCTTGGTTACATTTGATGACAAACATTTCGAACGAATTGACTAACATTAACTACGAACTTACATTTGATAACTTCCTATGCTATTTGTGCTTTTCAAGTTCAAGTAAAATAAATAATTATCCACTATCAGAGTCCTCAAATGCAATATATAACCACATTTATGTGCCCTTCAACATATATAGAAGTTCTTCCGATTATTGCAAGAGTTAGAAAAACAGCAATTGCAAAAATAGGAAGAGTAGAGTACATTTGAGAAATTGCCCGCTGTAGATTTTGATGCATGGGCCTAAATCAGAAACAGTATTGGTCGATATCAAATTAGCTCCCAGATGAAACATCCACGGCTTACATTGCTGTGTATATAACATTGTAAATCAAACAAGTTGATTAAAACATTTGTTTCTCTTCTCGAAGGATCTATTTCTCTATAAGAAATAAGGCAACATACTTTACAACAGCAAAATTTGCCCCTGCAAATTAATTTGTGCAAGAGATTTCAGAAACTGAATCCATAACCTGTTCTTGTCTTGCCGATCTACATAATGCATTAGTGCCAATGGTGGCTAATAGATGCACCCATCTATTCAGTGATGAGCCAATACCAAATATGGACAAACTGTCATGAAGAAAAGCCAAGTTAATTTGGTCTCGTCTGACGTTAAGACTATAAAGCCATTAAATTAAAAAATTTCTTAAACTAAAACAAATTTCAAGCTCTGGCCGAGGGTTTTTCTTTTTCTTGGGGGAGGGAGTTGGCGAGATGCTCTTACAATAAAGACAACCTAAAATGAGACAAAATTTCACAAGTTAACAACATTCTATTTTCTATAGTATCACTTAACAAAGATGAAAGTTTAGTGAGTTGAACAGCATTCTCATTTGCTTAAGAATTACAAATAAGATTATAGATGCCACATTACAGATTAGATCATACCTATCACACAACTTGCAATAGAACTGGTGAAGGGTTACTTGACAGGTATGACAGCATCAAGGTTTTTCTGAAGCATCCAACCCTTCGGATAAACTATATTATGAGAACCTAAATGGAGATGCCAATTCATTATTTTCGAACAACCAGGAGGGGAACCCTCCATTTGACTCTCGTCTTCCACCAATTGTTCTATAAAGGTGGTCTCCTGTCACACCAATTAACTAAAGGTAAATGCACTTTACAGATTACAAGAAATGCAGATTTTATTAAGAAGCATAATAATATGGAGTATTGATAGGAAGCATACTTGAAAGCCCTCCTTCACTGTGTCTAACTGTCGTATAGGATTTGAAGTAGGGCGTCGCCATCGCTTGGGATCCCACAAGATTGTGCTGTTAAATGCAAATCCAGACATATCAACGTGAAATCTACGAAGTCTTTTACTTTTCTCATTTGTATGCCATCCAATCACTTGGCTTGCATTGCACACAGGACCCTCCAAAACAGCCTTGTTCTTGCTTGGGGTAAGCATAGCAACAGGCCAAGTGCCAAAGCGGCTACAAAACCAGTTCAACATTAGAACATAGGAATATGAACGTACAAGTGGAAGGATTCAAAATTCATAAAGGAAGATGAATACTTCAAAGTTTACTGATTGTACAAGTGGATGACACAATTCATAAAGGCGGAACTGAACACATAAAAGTTTGGTGTTTCACATGAAAACAAGAAGGTTGACATGAAAACATCATGATTAGATGTTTCACATAAAGAAAATCAACAGATATGACTCAAAGAAAACTAAATATTACAATTTCAAATACTTAAATTCATTTAATCATGAAAGACATATTTTCCCAGACAATATTAATTGTATATTTGTATTTGTTTTTCATAATTAAAATGTGATGCAAGCAGGCACAAAGATCAAAGGGAAAATGAAATTGCCAAAGATGGATGGCTGGTCCGATAATATCAGATTGAGTTGAGAAAACTTGATCCTGAAAATGATTCCTATGGGTGACCCTTTATTGGTTGGTCATCTATTACTATCACTGCAAACCCTCATTATGGCTTGTTACATGCCCTAACCTTGTAATGGAATTTCCCTTCCCCCTAATCTATAATTTACAAAGAGAAGGGGATATTAAAGGTGTGTTTGGTCTTTTTTGGTTTTTATTTGAGCTGATATGTTTTCACCAGTAGCTATGTAAATGTCGCCTTGTTTTAATTTGATTTCATGTTTTAACTAATTAACAAAGGAAATGGGGGAAAAACAAGTTTTTTTTGCTGTTTTCACCATTTTCATTATAAAATCAAGAAACAAAGTGAAAACAAGGTGATATTTTTGTAATTATGAATTAGAACATATCAATCAAACATGGGAAAAAACAAATGCACCCTAATTCTTCAAAACCAAAATGACACAAAACAGAATCAAAAGGGAAAATAAAATCTAAAAACCCTCTCACAGTCACACTGAAAGTACAAGACAGAACTCTTCAACACATGCTTCAAAAAGCCTAGTAAATATTAACAAAAATATAGCTCATGCCTTAAAGAAACCACAAACCAGAATTATTTTAACTTTGTTCTCTGCCCTACTGAAAAACCGGGAATGGAAGATTCTAGTGCAAACCGTGCAAGAACAAAATCAAACAACTCAAGTATATTAAAACGTAAAAACTACGTCAATTATATAAAAGGGAAAACATACAATCAAATGTCCACTAGATATATTTTAAAAAGTAAACAAAGTAGCAGCAAACAATGTAATACAGGACAGCTGCAACAACTTTATTACCGAGAGAGGATGCTGGACAACCAAAAAGAAACTAAACAAATTAGAAATACACTCCCATAAATATGCCAAATCTTACATTAGTTCTAGAAAATTTTGGCAGAAAAAACATTAGTCCATAAAAACGCAAAAACATAAATCTTGGCTCCAATGGAACCTCCAAATATGTTAAGCCATATTTGTCCTTACAGAGACGACAAATTTGCGGACAAATGTGTTGGGATTTCACTCAACAAATCAGTTACAAAGATATAAGTTTAACCATCAAATTCACACACAAATTTTGAAGGGAATGTGTGAGAGACTAAATATACAAATAAAATGAAATAATCAAAACAAGGGAAAAAACAACAGATACTTCCAATCATATAATTTTAGAAACGAAGTGAAGCCTAAAAGCAAATGGCACCAAAAATCAGTCGTACCACCTGCTTTGAGACAGTAGTATCTGAAGATTAACAAAAGCCAACAAACAGAAGGTCAAAGCTTCACAGTTCATCATATACTTGTAACAACCACACCTCCAAAACATGCGGGAAATTTTGGATCAGACGCAAACCCGTCAACATAACAAATCAATCTAGAAATTTTAAGGGGGAAAAACGAATAAATAATAATAACAATAAAGTGAAAGGTAGAAGAATTACCTGATTTCTCTCAAGGTCTCAAACAACTCGAGAGAATATATATTATCATCGTCTGCAAAGTAAACAATTCCATCAAGTCTATGGTGCTCAATGTGCTCCAACGCCCGATTCCTCTGATGAACCCCTCTGTCCTTCAAATCGGTGGAGTTCTTCGTGCAAACCAAATGCCTATACATCACACCCGTTTTCCTCAGAATCTCAGCAGTCTCCATCGAAGCCGAGTTCATCTCCACCACAATCCACATAATCGGGGGAGGCACCAATCGCAGCACCTGACCCAACCTATTCAAGAAATACGCCTGAAAAGCGCGACCATAAGTCGGAGTCACCACAATCAATTGCTTCCTCGGGACAAAATCGAACCTCTCAACCACCAAACTCTTCTTCTCCGAGCTCAAGCTCACGCGATCGATCGCAATACCCTTGCCATCGCCGTCGCCGTCGGCGCGATTCTTCAGAACGCGATCCTCAGGAAGCAATTGTGCGTTGGCGTGCGGCGGCTTGATCTCGAAAGACATGTCACGAGGTCGTATGTCTTCCACCACGTGACCGAAAGGGAACATTCCCAATAAGAGCCCTACTAAGAAAAACAACACACACCTGTACACCGCGCGCCTCCACTGCCCCTTCCGACCGTACCGCCGCATGAAAAAGCCGCCGACGAGTCTCCGTAACACGGCGGCGAGAGCCGGCAACGGCGACGAGTACTTGGCGGTGGAGGAGGGAAGCTTGTGAGACGGAGACGAGACTGAAAACGCACCATTTAGGTACTGGCGATCGTGATATGCCGGCGATAAGGTTCGTCGAATTGAAGCCATTAATTTAACTCACGCGGAAAAGAAAAAAATCAAAATTAAAAAAAGGAAATGAAATTATGGCGGTAAATTAGAAAGAGCACTACATAAGGAGAAATGAACAGCTACAGATTGAACAGAATCGGAGACTAATTGAAAACCCTAAAAAACTAGGGATTGAAATCTGAGAGAGAGAATTTACAGGAATGGGAATAGAAGAAGTAAGAGAAGACAGAGAAAGAGATCTATGGCAATTGGCAAAGTGTCATGTGTGGGTTCTGAGTTATGAGTTGCTTCCAAGTTCCTGCATTGATGCCAGAAACAAAACACTGCTATTTTGGGTTTGGATCGGGTTTGTAATTTGGTTTTGGACCCCGGATGGATGACCCGCTATATATAAAGGAATAAGGTTAAGAAACACGTTGGAACTTGGCAATCGAAAAAAAAGTCAAAAACAAAGTTTCAGTACTAAATACTACTAATAAATGCTAAGTAAACATAATTAATTTTACATCTATTAAAAAATTACTCCTTAATTTTATTTAATTAATAATAAGTTAAATAATTAGAAAGAATATTTGAAACATTTTATAGTAAAAGTAACTGAACTTCTTCTTATTTAAAAAATTATGATTATATTAAAAGTTTTTTATATTTAAAAATAAAATAATAAATACTCCTTCCGTTCCTATTTAACTGTCCGAAGAAAAAAAAAATTTGTTTCTATTTATCTGTCCACTCATATTTTCAATATTAATTGTATTTTTACCAATTATAACCTTATGTTTAATTGGAGGCTTGAGAAAAACTATAACAATTGTTACATTTCTTAATAATATGTGTGATTTTTTCTTTCCAAATAATTAAATAGGAACAAATGGAGTATGTTTTACTATTTTTGTTTCATAAATTATCTATTATTATTTTTAAAATTAGAAGTCAATGACATGTAATTAAAGGAAAAAAAAAATTCTCCTACTTTAAAAAATATTTTCTCGATTGAAAATAAATATATGTACTTGTTAAATGAGCTGGTTGACATTAATTTTGTAAATTAACATTCAAGTATGTAGGATAACATTTTGGTTTGAGTTTTGAATATATAATTATATTAAGGTTATTAACTTATTTTATGAGCATAAAAGTTAATAATGATTGAATTGTATTTTTTAATATTTAAATTTAATTTTTTTTTATTATATTTTGTTTGCACTCATTAAACTTTTTACCACCCACAACTTAATAATTTTTTCTTACATAAAATTTTATTAGTTGCTAATCATTATTAATTATTGTCCTACTCGCACAAATTAAAAAAACCTTTATATTAAATACTAAGAGAAAGAATTGTCATTTTAGTAGTATTATTTAATACTAACAAAATTATATCTGACAAATTTAACTATATCTAGATAAAAGATTAAATGGGCCAGTTACTGTATTCATAATAAACAAATTTCTGTTTATTGTGTTTTTCAAATAAAATGAATTATATGCACAATGACATGTAAATAGTAAATGCAGAAATAATTGCTCTGTACAATTTTAAAATGGGAACTTTTATTGCCGAAAGAAAAATGGAAAATCTAATTGAGAGCTTTTTTTCTTAATTTGAAGGTCCTCTTTTAGAATTTAGAAATGAAACGTTGGTCAAAAACATTTTGATTCAACGTGAAGGATAAATTTAAATATTCTCTCCATATCAAAAAGTATGGTAAAAGCATGTGTATGGGTAATTATTGGTTTAGTTTTGACTTAATAATTCAGTTAAACTAATCCATAAAATATGAACTTTTTCTTATATTTCAGTACGAATGAAAGAAATAAATAATTTTGTGCCAATTTATCTAAGAGTCGTGTCCAATGACCCTTATGTCTAGCCTAAAAAAATTTGTGATATTTTGGCATAATATTTATTTATACAAGAATATTAATGCTGCAAAGATAGGAAACATGTATATCCCCAATTATTATCATCCGATATACCATACAAATAGTCCATTTAATTTCATCCACTTTTGCAACATATATAAACAAGCAAATTCATGTACGAATCTGTAGAAATTTCCACTATTTTCTTCAAATAAGACCCAAAAAAATAATAAAAAAACAAGATCCTTGAACTTGAGTTGCAGCCCCAAATTAGGTTGTCCTGCCAAGTACCTTTGCCAGATATTTATTTGCCGTCAAAATTGTTCTTGTTCTTCTCATGTTGATAAAAGACCTCATCCGAATTTGCTGCTATTATAGCAGTATGCTATTCTAATTTAATGGTTGTAATAATAATAACATATTTTTTATTTTATTATTTTTTTTAAAGTAAAAAAAAATTAAAGATTAAGGTTCTGGTAAAACTAGTTTATAGTTTATAGCTGGTAGTTTATAGCTTATGACTTGTGACTTATAATTGAGTAGAGGTGTTTGGTAAAATTAACTTATTAAGTAGCTTATATTTGTTAAATGACTTAAAAGGACAAGTAATAATTATATGTATTAAATTATTTGATAGAGTAAATATGTAATAATTGACTAGAGAGTAAAATAGGAAAGAATTATTGAAAGCTACTTTTCATAAGCTATAAGCTACTTGAAGTAGCTTGTCATAAGCTAGCTTAAGCTAGTTTATAGCTTATATAAGCTATAAGCTAGTTGTTACCAAACACCTCTACTTACTCATAAGCTATAAGCTCCTAAATAAGCTATAAGCTAGTTGTGCCAAACACACTAAGATTGAGATACAGCATCAAATCCATTTTCGTCATCACTAGTGCCTAGAATAAAAAAACATGTTTCTTTTGTGATTAATTTAACGTTTACAAATAAAAATATGCTGGCACTCCTATATATACCATGATTGGAAAAAACAATCGCACTTGAAGAATTTTCTATATGAACTAAACATGTGCAAATGCAACAGTTAATTCCGTCATTATTTTTTTTGAGTTGTCAATAATCAATTTTATAACAAATGCTCAAAAATAAAAATCACATTCGATTGATTTCATCATCAGCATTCATGAATCCACTGTAGTACAAGGGTAAATTAAATGTACATGCATGTCAAGCCAAGTTGAGTTCATCATCAATCTCTTTCTTTTGACTGTTTCATATATAGTTACATGACATCATTCTTTAGTACTCCTATAATTTCTTTTTATTTATCCTTTAAGGTAAATTTATAAAAATTAAGAAAAGTAATTTTTTTATATTCTTGTTTTTATATTAAAAAAATCTATCTTCTATACCCTTATTAAACTTTGAAATTAATAATAATTTATCATATGATAAATATACAAAATAATAAATAAACATGGGCATAATAGGAAAATAAGCCATAAATATTTTTTATTTCATTTTTACAAGAAATTTTGAGAATTAATACATAAATACCAGGATTATTGGATAATTATGTAAGTATGGTTTGGAAAAACTACACATAAAACTATTCATTAAATATATTTATTTTGTGTGCATCTATTAAGTATATATGGGCCATTAAACACAACTTGTTGAACTGAACCGAAAGTTTGTCCAGATAAAATGGGCCTGGGCCCCTTACTTTTAACCAGATTTTGAGTCTATTAATTTAATACTATTTTGGTTCAAAAACTTGGTTTAAATTATCATCAAATTTATAGGACTTAGGAGTATGGGTTACATATAATGGAGGTGAACAATTTGAAGATTGGTTTATTGAATTGAAGGATTAGTAGCTGACCTAATTTTAACGTTACTAACTATAATTATTATTATTATTATTATTATTATTTTTGTTAGTATGATCATTATGAGGGATACTCAAATGAAAATCCAACCCAAATTAAAGTGTTCAATAAGAGCTACCAAAACTAGCTCCGCATTCATTCTGTTTCTATAATCTATAATCTATACAACAACAATGCCCAATTAGCTTCATGGGAAGGTCAAAATGGTAATGTACATTTTATTAATGGGCCTTCTGGAGATTTCTACCGTTTATTTTGATTTGGGCCTGGCCCATCCATTCATGGACTGACTAATACCTTTGTAGGCCCAATCAACATACTCCATGGGCCGGGCTAGCCTAATAAAAAATAACGTTGTTACTTAACACTCTGATACTCTATTATTTCGACAAACACATTTTTTATACTACTATCATCTTAAATAAATAAAAAAAACTATTATTTCGACAAACCACGCCCATTTTAAATCACTAATGCTTATGTTATTTATTTTTTAAAAATAGATCTTATTTAACTATTGAATACAGAATAGTTTTTTATTATTACCTCTTCATCATATTTTATGTTAAGCCAAGCCACAGGCGATCCCAAATGATTGGACTGGGCAAAGTTACACAGCCAAAATACATAGAGTAGGCACTTGTTTAATTCAAGTTAGGCATGTTTCAATAATTGGAACAAAAATTATAATCATATAACTGGTGTTCATTTTATACAATCCACAACTAATAATTCTGCAATGTTAATAAATAAACAAATTTCGTTTCAATTTTAAGGTTAGTTCTTGTCATACTCTTGATATTTGTCTTGGCTTAGCTTCTAAGATACAAATTTGACTAGCATGGATAAATTAAAGGCATATATATATACTTCCCTATTACTCATGTCACCAACAATAATATATATATATATATATATATATATATATATATATATATATATATATATATATATATATATATATATATAATGCATTGCGCATAATATCTTAGCCCAAATCCAAGTCAAAGCGCATTACTTGAAAGCCACAAAATGATCCATTATCTTTTACTTCTGCTCCTTTCTTTCATTGTAGAGTTAGAAATTAAAGTAAATTTCGTTAGCAGATGAGGATTAATATTAAATTACCAAATCAATAGTTTACTCGTATATTATGTTTTTTTATCCTAAATTTCTAAATTTTGATGAGAATAAGTGTGTAAAATGAAAAAATTAGATGAAAGAATCTATTCGCGCTAACTAACTTGATTTAAGGATATTTGAACTTAAGAGACATTTTAATAATTCAAATTTTTGACTTTTACCTTTTCACTTTACAAATTTATTCACCTCGGAGGAGCTCCATTCAAACACAACATGCCATGTTATCTTAATTCTTGGGCATGAAATTCAAAATTTAGTCTTTCAATTCACTCACTCACTCTCTATAGAAATAGAATGTCAGCTTTCTCCTTAGCGTTTAAAATACATAAAAGCAATCAAATTCTCAGGTCATCGTCATGTTCATACATTTGTCGCTGAAAAATTGAAATGAATAATTTCATATTGTCACTTTAATTAATTTGATGACGATATTAAATAAAGAAAAAGCTATGCTGATAATAGTTTAAGTTTATATCTATCTGTGGTTATGCATCAAAAGAAGCCAGCAGAATAGTCAAAAGAGGACAAGGTACAAAAATACAGAAAGTGGTCAAATTCCACAAAAACGGACGAAATCTCAAACAAAATCACTACTACGTTTGGAAGGCGGTGGCAATATTAGTAGTAATTGGCATATTCTCTTTTCTTTGCTTTCACTACAACTACAACAAATTAACATACATACACAAACCAATTATACAATTAAGAATAAATTACATCTACTTTCCCCTGAATTTTTAGAGTATTATACTGTCCTTATGCATGTTTCCAAATATACCTCCCCTATATATTTACAAAATTACACAGCCCTCTCTTAAATGATAACTGCGTTAACCTTTGTAGGTCTTATTTATAAATTGATGATTTTATCCTTTATTAAAAAAGAGAACAACTCTCCACTTCATCTCGAACCTTCTCAGTCTGGTGAAACCCTTGCAACCATGCACCCCTTCTTCAACCTACGACCTCTTCAACTTTGCATCTATTCTTCAAGTCGCGACCTCACCATCGTTTTTTAAGTTCGTGACTTCGCGAGCCTTCTTCAACCCTACGACCTTCCCAGACTCTTCTTTTATTTTCTTTATCTTCACCACTTAAGATCTCTAATTTGAGACCACTTCCTCAACCAAGAGGCATTTTCTAAGTGATTTTTTAACATTTTAGATATGCTTTACTAATTAAGCACTTTTTATTTTTAAGTTAAAGTCTGAATAATTGTTTGATTTAGTGTAACTTTCCCAATTAAGGGTAAAATTGTTTTTTCATAACTATGAGGTCATGCGCAAATCACATATTTATTAAAAATTTAATTGTCTGTTAACGTGAAGGGGTGTCAGTGTAACGTAAACAAACTTTAGGGTAGGTCTGTGTTATGTTTAAAAATATGTAGGGAAACAATGTAATACTTCAAAAATTCAGGGAAGGTAAGCGTAATTTACCCTACAATTAATTGTCAAAGGATAGTCTTGCCGTCAGAGACCTAGAACTTTTTTGAGCAGAGGATGGAAGTATTTATACAATCATACATAATCAATTTAATGGGTGTTGATTTATAACAGCTAATTTCTATGCCGAGTCATACACGTATTGTCGAGTTGGCTTAAATCAGTCAACTTAAAAACTAACTAGGTAAGCTGAGTTTAAACCAGTACAAAAGTATGTTATAGAATCGAGATTAAACCAATTTGAAGCGAGTACCACACAGAATTTGAGCAAGAGTATGGTCAACTAAACTATACTACCTCTAATCCTTTTTATAAGACCTTCTAACTAATTCACACAGATTAAGAAAATTATTAACAACATTATTTAATGTCTTTGTTTTTTTTAAAAATAATATATTCTACCAAATTTACCTTCATTCAAAATTAAAATTTTCAGCAAATTATAGCCATTTTTCTTCCATTTATTCTAAGGATAGATAAATAAAAAAATTGCTTCTTATATATAAGACTAACAAATTTTCTCTAAAAGGTCTTATATTTAGAATCGAAGATAGTATATAATAATATGACTCTAGTGCGTCGCTTGTTCTATAGTGTATCATAATTTGTTCCCTTCACGGCTTTGGAATTGAATTTTGACTATGTGCTTCTACTTTTTTTTTTAATCACAAAAAAAAAAACTTTAAATTGACCAGAAATTGAAAAATAAAAGAAAGAAAAAGGAAAATTAAAGGCCGCTTAAAGTAGTGGCTCAAAACTAGAACACTCATTCTTGTTGATAAATTAAACAAACAACACTCAAATAATATATATATTCTTCCAGAGAAATATATATATATGCCAAAATGAAGAGAGGGCCAGTTTAGTTATTCTGATTTGGAGTGAAATAAAATTGCTTACAACTTTATAAAAGCTCACAGTTTGGCAGGCAAATGACAACAAATTAAAATTGTGGTATGCTCCCTATAAAGGGCACCAAAGCAATTTCTGCTATTAGCTATAGTATGCGTGTCAGTCCTTTAATGGAAGTGTGGCAGAGGGGACGAAGATGGTCCAACACCAATCTCACCCAATGCATGTAAACAGGGCCCCTTTTGGAAATTAACAAAGCCAATATGCTAGAAATTAGAAAACTCATATATATAGGCAGCATTTCAAGTGCAAATTTAAAAGAGTTTACTATTATATTAATCGTTTATGTCCAATCTTGCCTATTCATCAGGAGATAAGGAACAACATTCACCTTATTCGTAAATCGTCCATAAAGCACGGGATAAAGATAGAGAATAAATCCCATGACGTAATGTGGAATGGTTTATCCAAGTTAAAAGTGGTTACAAGAGTCACATGAGTTAGTTACAAGAAGCCTAGAAATCGAGCCTATCCCAAATCCCAAGATGTTGAGTTATCGCCCATGAGTAAAACTATAAATAACAGAAATTTTTTAATAGCAGATATGATTTGTAATTAAAAACTATCACATGTATCAATTCAAGAACAAAGGAGCTTTGGAGATCAATATTTTGGAGGAAGACCATGTTGTAGATGAGATCTTGAAGATCTCAAGATGTATACAAAAGAATTTTATTTTAGTTGCAAGACTTTTAGCTCTACCATTCATTTTGACATTGACGTTATATATTGTCATTAAAGAGTTCCATTTTAAAAAAAAATGACTTAAATAAGTTTTTAAGTTCTCGTCAAATTTTTCAATTTGGTCTATGAAGACTGAGATGGAAGTCCAAATGGTACTTAAGGTATCATTTTAGACTCATTGAAAGCGTTATGAGTTAAATGACCAAACTAAATGACAGAATTAAAAAATTGTGAACTAAAATAAATTTTCTTGAAGTTTGGGATGAAACTGAAATACTTATACAATCTCAATGACTAATAGTGTGTTTGATTTGTCGTTGTCAACGGGCTTTTGAAACTTTAGAACGAAAAATCACGAATTCTTATGGAAAGGAATTGAAAGTAAAAAAAATTTGTTTTTATGTTGCGTTAGACCCTAACGCTAAAATAAACATGCTATAAAATGATACTCCCTTTGGTCTTTTTATTTGGTAGATAAAATTTTTTACATAGATATTAAAAAATATTAATTATATAGTTTTTTTAGGATATTTTTAACTCAAATACCCTCAATTATGTCTTTTAACAATTTTATTTATTATTTTTTAACACCCACTATTATCTACATTAAATAAGGACATGGATGAAAAAGAAAGATTCAATGAGTCTTGAAAATATAAAGTAACCATACATGCAGGATAACATTTTAAAGCTAAATTAACAAACAAAATGAATAATAAACTCAAATTTAATAGAAAACAAATTTTATTTATTGTTTTTAGTCTATTTTCTGTTTTTAAGAATTTCTACGTACGGTGAAAAACCAAAAATCACTGAAAAACGAAAAAGTGTTGCCATTAATTTGCATTACAATGACAAGAAGAAAAATGATAAACATGTTAGTTCCTTTTTTAAAATCAACCAATGCCTTTTAGAGAGGGATGTGGGAGGGAGTTATGTGGTTAATAGAATTTGAACTTTGTATCTGCATTTAATATCGTAATATATAGTACTATTATTGATATATTTTACTATTATTTACAGGATTTATTATATCACTTGTTTTTATCTCTCTCTTCTTTATCTATCACATTATTTTTAATATTTTTAATTTTTTCTCTTTTAATTTTTGTTATGTCTCTTTCTTTATATTCATACTCTCAAAAGTAAATAACAAAACAAAATATAAGGGGGTTGAGGTTAATTGGTGACTAAAAGGGATATATATTTTATTCAGAAATGAACACGCTTGTTGTTATGGTAAAAAAGCAAAAGGGGCGGGCAGGCATATATTGGCAAGTGTCCGGTAATGGTCACACCCCACACACACCCTCTCCTCCATAACCCTTAGCTTTGGCTACTCATTCTCTGCTACATCAGAAAAAAAAAAAAATTATAAAAATATGTTTGATTCATTTTTTTTTTATTTTTTTTATTTTTGAGAACCGTTTTCAGAAAAGAAAAGTTTGTTTTTAATATAATTTTGTATACAAATTCAACAAACTCAAAACAGAAACGAATTTTATTACAAGTTTTTAAATTTCATTTTTTAAAAACTGTAAAACACATAGTATTATTGAAAATTGGTTTTCAAAATTAGTCATCCAAACAGATTTTTTAATTTTTTGTTTTTAGAAACATACTAAACAAGCCTTAAGTGTGTACACTCAAATTTGAAGTGTAGAGATGTATAAAAAGAGAAAGATAAACAGCAATGAAAAGAGAAAATAAAAAAAAAGGAGAAGGCGAGAAGCAGAAAAAATGAGTTAAGCGAATAATAGTTATAGTTACTGAAAGAATTGGGTTGGTATTTATGAAAATAATAATAAAAAGAATTGCGTTGGTATTTGACAAGACATTTGGAGGAGAGGCGCATATATACTGATTTCCATATTAAGCCAATTCTCAAATTATGTGTTTGGAATGCATATGCCAAAATTCTAATTCTAATTCTCATTCTCATATGTATAAATTAAAACTTAACTTGTGTTATGCGATTCTTTAATCCTTGCAATTTATACTCTTTTCTTTAGGTTTATTCAATACTACGCCTCCTTCTCTACAGTGGGCCTTCGGGTCAAGGCCCAAAAGCTAGAGAGAAAAAAACCAAACAAACTTGACCCGTGCCGTGAATAAAATAAAATGTCCATAGTGTCAGCTAACTTAAATTATTGTCATCGTAATTCGTAACTTGTCAGCTCAGGATACGGGACACGTGTCCTTCTCTTATTGGAAACATGTATAACAGAAAAGGTTCTGCTGCTACGCTACGCCATCTCCAACAACAACAAGGATTCACTTACATAGTAAAACCACGTTCCGTTCTATGGATTCCCTACTCCATCTTTTTTCTTGTGGGTTTTTTTTTTTTTTTTAAATCTATTTACTACTACTTCTGTTCTACTTTTTTTTTGGTAAAATCTTCTGTTCTTATACTTTAAGTTCATAAAAAAATTAATATTAACATTTTTAAAAGTAAAATAAATTTATAAAAAGGAGTACAAAGGCTACTCCAAACTCACAATACATCAAGTCAATAAAATGTTAACTAAATCGTTTAATACACGTCATAAAATTTATTAATAAGTCAAAAAACAAATTAAAAACAATCAAATCTCATCGAGAAATTTTAATAAATGGGAGCAATGTACATATATAAAATTATATGATTAATAAAATAATAATGTATTATTATTAAAAGAATTTTGCTAAAGATTGATTTAAAAATGACAATAAAAAGCATTAAATGGTATACTAGTTTTTGTTTAAAAAAATTCCCGGCAGGATAGGTGTGAGGATATATTGGCATGCAGCCCCAGCAGGATGAGGAACATACATGAGCCTTTAATTCGTACAGCGCAGAGAAGTTATAGTACAAAACAAAGATTAAATTGAGGGTTGGGTTAGGGTGAAATTATAAATAACAACCAGTAACGCCCATCGTCTAATGTTTTTTAATTTAAAAAACCTCATTACAAAATTTGCATCAAATAAAATAATAAATTCTACATATTCAATACAACAACCACTATTTACAATAATATTCACTTTTAACAACATTGTCAAATATAACATTTACAAAAATTAATAAAATTATAAATACTAAAAGATAACATCTTTTAATAATTTTGGTAACATTTTTATTTGAAATATTACTAAAACCTTTTTCTAACATAGTTTACGTACCTACAATATTTGTTAAAATCAACATTTTTAATGATGATTTAGTAACATTTTTTTTTAGCAATTTAGTAATTCTTTTTTAAATACCGTCAAAAATCAATTTTGTAATAGTGTAAAGTGTTGGCATAGTGCGTAGTAGGGGTACACTACAAAGTAGGAGGACTACGGTTTGAACCCTGAAAAAAATACCAATAAGAGAGATAAATCTCAATACATCCGAAAAATCAATTTTCTACCCTAATAAATAAAGTGGGAGGAGACCTGAAATTATTTTACATATACTATAAATTGCACACTAATTCTATGAGGCTTTAAGCCATTTTCACTTTATAATATAATATATTAAACACATAATTATGTCAATATTCCTTAAGATTTTCACTTTATAATATAATATATTGAAGATATTAAAGCCATTTTCTCTAGAATTTTAAATTCTTTAAAATTTTACAATTATTCCATCCAGAGTTAATTTTCGCATATGGCAATTTGCATTTCTCTTTCAACATTTAGTGGCACCACACTTATTCTATACCTACCATACCATATATATATAATTATATATACTAGCAAAATAGAGTATGTGTTACACATTTAAGCTAGGTGGGAAAAAAAAAATGGCCATACGGAAAAGTGCAGAGCTGCATAAGAACAGCTTTCACTTATGAAAATATATGATGACAATTCCAACTTGCACAAATCCTTGTAAGTGGAAAATCTTTATGTGCAATTTTCGTTAATTTAATTAACCCCCTTTGAAATAAGGAATGCCATCCCACTTTGTTCTAAAGTCACATACATTACTCTTAAAAAAAGGAAAGGGAAATAATACATGCTTTCAGCTATATATCAAATTAAGGTAACATATAGTATTTCATTATTTATTATTATTATATTATAGTAGAATATATGGTTCGAGTGTCATCTCATGGGATAGTACATATATAGTTGCCAATATATATTATTGTATTAAAAAAATATACATAGCGAATCAATTACCAAGTGTGTAGCTACATCTTTTCAAAGCTTTACCATATTTGTATGGCTTTCCGAGGAATGGTATATATATTAATGAATAGGAATTAAACATTATCTTGATACGCAAAAAAAAAAAAAAATATTAAATAGTAGAAAAATGTGGAGGTTATGATAAGGTGGTTTGCAGGGGTTGCAATTGCAGAACCACACAATATAATATATATAATCTGTGTTGGAAACTGAAAATGTTGGATACCCATTATTGTGAAAATCTAGGAAATGTTGATGCTGTACCACCCATTATATAGACAAACCTTTGCCACAAATGCATAACTTTGAAGTAATCCTAGGATATATAGATAGAGATGGAGTATTATTTAAATATAAATATAAATATATACTACAATGCAAGTTGAAATAAATAAATTTCTATAAGATAAGGTGATATCATGAGAAGGTGAATGGTTTGAAGCACTAGCTAGCTAGCTACGAAAAAAGAAGTAGAAGACGACAAACCGTGACCTTAGCTTGGGTCTTCCACTCTAATAAAATGCAAATCCAAATCATATGGCTATACTTAAATTTTAAGTTAGGTCTAAAACAATCTCCTCTAAATTAAAAAGAATCACACTTATTAAGGACAAAATCATAAGTTTAACTTAAACAATATATAAGGAGGGGATACTTGAGTTTGGATTATAAGTATCATATGTCACTTTAAATGCGACATACATACCTCCTCTCTCAGACCTCTAGACCCATGAGATCACAATAGTCTACAATGACCATATTCTTAAATAACGAGAGAGAAATAATTCAACATATTAGTTCTCATCTATAGAGAAAATGACAATATTTTTAGGATAGAAAAAGGTGGATATTCTATATATATATATATATTGTACGTAGATGATAAAAATTCATATAGTATTGGAGTTGATTTGATGTAAATGAGGCGAAAAGTTGATGATATTGATATTGATATTTAAAATAAAAATGTGGGTTGATATATGATGATAATAGGAATATAGAGAAAAAGAAAGATGAGGAGGTGGGGAAGTGGAAATGCAGAGGCAGCGCTGAAAATTGTTGTCATGTAAGAAGTAGACAGAGGCATTTCCAAACAGGGCCCCTTTCGTCTTTTCTCCTCTCTTCTCTTCATGATCATGAGTAGTACTATAGTATAAATAGATACTTCTCTACAACCAATTATTGTTATCATTCTTCTTCTACTCTCTCTCTCTCTCTCTCTATTTGCCTCTGCCCTTCATTTTGTCTTTCTCTATTTGTCTTCTTCAAACCCCTTTTTTACTTCTTTCTTCACTCATTTCCTGCATCAAAGAACCATCAACGGCTATTCAAACACACTTTCAAACCATATGGCAACAATTTCCCTAATAACTTTTTAGATTCATTTTTTATTGCATTTCAATCACCTTCCTTCAATTTACATAAACGATTAAACAATGTTAGTTTGCTTAATTTTCAAAATTATGCAGTGTTTTGAGACCTGAAATTAAATTGTGTTGTAAGTGATTCAAAAGATTAATTTAGTGATTTAGTTATATATATTAAAATTAAGCAAAACAATGTTATTTTGTCATTGACGTGTAGGGGTGGCAAAACGGGCTTGGTCTATAGGCTAGCCTGTTAGCCCGCCACCCCGTGTAGGCCAAGGCTGGCTAGCCCATTGGTCCTTTTCTTTTACAAATATACATATTTTTAATCAGGTAAAGATAAGTTAAAAATTATAAAACAAAATAAATAAAAATAAAAATTACACTTACTTATGAAAATATATATTTACTGAAAATAATTTTTTTTTAAAAAAAAATTATATGAAAATATACTTTTCCATTTCTTTTGCTAAACGGGCAAGTCAAATCAAATTGGACAGGTCGAATGTGTGACAGGATAAACGTGTTAGATTGACCCATGTTACTACCCTTGCTTATGTGAATTTCTAATTGTCAATCAATATATTATAAGTATATAGGCATTTTGTTTGAGTCCCTTAATATCAAGGATTAAAATGCATGAACAAAATCAAAGATTAAAATGTATTATAAGAGCGATGAAAAGAGTCAATTACTACTTTATTTACCATAAAGACATTGTGGAAAAGAGGACGAAGCAAGAAGCATATATATATCTTTCTACTTGTTCTTCATTGCGACTGTCACAAGCCGTCCACCACTATGCACTCTGCCATATGTGCACCGTGCGATGAAAAACATTATAAAAACGTACACATCATTTCCAAAATGTAATATTTTTTTTTTTTTTGTGGCTCACATACGTGTCGTTGAATCACATACAAACATACAGTGGTCCGTGTAAAATGTTAACGAGAAACGAGCGTTTCAGAGAAAGAAATTATTTAACAAACAGAGAAAGAGAAGAACACGGAGAGGGTGAGAAGTGTCAAAATTCCAAACATAAACCCTATGGGGCCAATTTTTTAATTTAATTATTTTTTCATTGCATCAAAACGCACATCACGGAATTGTACGAACAAGGATTAAACAGAACGTGCAATATATATATATATATATATATATATATATATATATATATTAATTAGTGCCAGATGCCTTCAATTAATTTTATACATATAGTATAATCACGTTATGACTAATTAACATTAACATAAACATAGTAATAATAATGTGTAACTTTAAGTTTAATTCATTATATGATGCTGCCATGATTAGAGGGGGATTATTAATTGCTACTATTTCCTTCACGGCTAAAAAATGGATCCTACCATACCAATACCACTATGTTTGCTTTTAATAAATAATTATAATTATAATTATTGGTGTAAAGAAAAGGAAATTAAAAGAATATGATACTCAGATATGAAAGTTGATTTATTTAAAATTAAAAATTAAAGAGATGGGTTAGGCATAGTTTGAAGAGTGATTTTTCCATTTTTGGATAGTCAAGGTTTTGCCATTTGTGGAAGGGAACAACAAGAAAGTTAGACAGAAACCCTCCTTTTGTTTTCCTCCAAAAATAACCGACAGCTGAATCCATATTCCTTCTCTCTTTCTCTCAATGGTCCTCTTTCCACATTCAATATAATTAATTAATTAAATAAGAAGCTTCTTTCTTCAACGATACTCCTATTATATTATTAACTTACTCTTAAATCATTGAAATAATTCCAAAATAAATATACTCTTATTTATACACTTTACGTACAAAACCGACTTTAAATAATAATGACATTATTATTTAATGGTAGTAGGAAATATCCATTACCTAGGATAAAAAAAAAAAAAAGAAAGATAATCAATGTGGGAGTGTACAATCCAATCTCATCTCATTTTGATTATTCTCCCCAAGGAACAATGAAATTAGGTTAATTAATTCTCAATTTGTCTGGTAGTGGTTGTGATGAGTGGGTCCGTTTCAAGTGATGCTGACGTGGCAAGCTCATCACCTGCAATTACTATCACTTGTAGAGGATCACACTCCGTTTTAGTATTGGTGGTGAGCTCCCTCGCTTTTTGAACTTGTGCGTTCCAATCTGTTGTGCGGAGAACATATAGCATTAGAGAAGCACACGAGGCTTGGGCCGCAAGCAACCCGAGCCAGAGCCCGGGAAAGCCCATTTTAGCCACGAACCCAAGAACAACAGCAACGGGCATACCCACCAAGTAAAATGAGCCCAAGTTTATATTTGCTCCAACCGTAGGCCTCGCAGTACCTCTAAGGACTCCACAGCCCGTTGTCTGAGGACAATTCCCAAGCTCACAAAGCCCAACAATAGGCAAAGCCATAGCCGTCAGATCAAGAATCTCTTCATCATCGGTAAAAAATTTCCCCCATCGGCGCCTCATCAAAACGGTGAAAACCATCGCGCCCAAGCCCAAAGCGAAAGCCCACAACATCGACATGATCATCGAAATGCGGGCTTTGGCGGGCCGGTTGGCGCCCAGCTCGTGGCCCACGCGGGTTGAAACAGCAAGGCTGAGAGAATTAGGGAAAACGTAGAGCAACGACGTCGTTTGGATGAGTATCCCCGTAGAAGCGATCGTAGCTTTGGGATTAACCAAAAGCCCACAGAGCATTATCATTAGCTCGTACCACCACCACTCCAAACAAACCGAAACGCAAGTTGGAATCGCAAGCCCAAGCAAAGAACTCCAACCCTTTAAACAATCCAAACTGGGAGAAACCCAAGAATCTTTATAAACCCCAGAGAAGAAAATAAACGAAAAAAGGAATAACAACAGATTGAGATTGGTTAGAACCATGGCGATTGCTACCCCTGAAACCCCCATTTGGAATTGAACCACGAAGAGGAAATTCAGAGGAACGTGAAGGAGAACAGAGAAAGCAGTGCAATACGTTAACGGCAATGTGATGTTCTGCGTTCTGAGGTAAATCCGAAGAGGGTAAATGAGAGAGAGAAGGAAGAGATCGGGGATGGAGAAGAGGATGAAGGTTTGTGCGGTGGATGAGATTTGGGGGTTTTGGCCGAAGAATAACAGGATTTTGTTCATGTTGAGCCAAGTGAGGGAAATGGGGATGGAAATGGAAAGGAGAAGGAGGACGGTTCGTTGGAGTGTTAGGCCCAGGATCTTGAACTGTTGGGCTCCGAAGGCCTGGCCGCAAATGGGCTCCATGCCCGTGGCAAGGCCCGAGATGACGGAGTAGCCGGTGATGTTGGCGAAACCGATGGAGAGAGAGCCGCCGGCGAGTTCCATCTCGCCGAGATAGCCCAAGAAGAGCATGGAGATCATCGCTCTGGAATATAACAGCAGGCCCGTTATGGTTGTTGGGCCTGATATCTTCCCTATGGCCTTCATTTCTGCTATTACCTGAAAATTCAAACAATACAATTAATGCACTAAAATTAAAAACAAAATGAAAAATAATAATAGTAATAAAGACAAAACGGTTAATGTCGATCGCGTGCTAATCATAAACTGGCATTATTTGTTTTTCATGTGATGTGACTATACTAGCTAGCAAGTAGCAACTTCATTTAATTTACATTCACACAAAATGAAATATATATATATATATATATATATATATATATATATAACTTGGATTGGATTTTTTTTTTTTACCTCATTAGGAGTTGGCCATCTGTGAAGTTCGTCTTCTTCAAGTGGAACATCAGGAGGGTGAGTGTTGGGTTTGGGCTCGGGCTCGGGAGTTATGATGAGGTGGGTTTTTGTTGGACACAGAAATGGAGATTCCGAGGAGGTTGCCTTCGGATTACACATGATGATATATATATATATATAAATATAATACAGTTCTTCTGGATTTATAGATGAATATATCTAATATTATATCAAAGGTTGAAGTTAATGAGAGTGATGATGAACGAACGTATGAAGTTTTTTTTTTTGGGAGAGTACGAGGGTTTTTTTTTTTTGTTGAGTGTGTATGGGAGGGAGAAGACGAAGGGGAGTGTGTTTTTATGCATGAAGGCCGTGGGCCCTACACTGTAACGTGTCATAATTTATTAGAGGGGACAAAAAAATATACACTTTCACCCAAAAAAAAAAAAGAGAGAGAAGGTAAAAGTGGAAGAAAGAACAAGCTTGAACGGAAGAAATGCTTTATGGAGGCAACCGACCTTTTTCCTTTTCTTTTTTATCAAATTTGATTGAAGAGTATATAATTATTGTTATTTATTAAAAAAAGGTGAAAAACAATTTGGGTATGGATAGCATCTGATCTGATCTGAAGAACAGCGGCAGAAAAAGGATTAGTTGGGTGAGTGTGGAGGAGGAAACATTGTTCTTTGTCATCTTTTTGGATGGTGAAATTCCAGAAAAAAAAAAAAAGGGATTTATTCGCTTTTAATGGTTATTTAGGCGTCAAATCAATGACAGAGTTTCATTTGATAATGATGGCCGTAATAGTTGTATAAACTTTAATCTTAATCCGCTTGGTTATATTAATAGAATTAGAATGTATGCGCGCGGATATTAATCTTTTTTTTCAAAACCACGTTTGGCTGTTGATTTCCCTGTCTATCAAACATGAAGAATTTTATCCTCAAACTAGTGTAACAGGTGGTAGTGATCAAGTGATTCACAAGCTATTTCCCCTACATTCTCTATTTTTCACTTTCTTGTTTTTCCTTTACTAAACAACTACCATTTTCTCACTTTTTTCTTTTATCTTCTCTACTGTTTTCTTTCTTTGTTATTTTCTCTCTTCCCATGCAAACAACGCATTTATGTTTTCCACTGGTGGGGGTACTTTCAAAAGGACAAGTGAAGGGCATGATGTGTTGGTATTTGTACTGAAAGTATTAATTAATAAATTGTATGCTTTTACTACTACATATCGTTTTCTACTTTCTCTACGACGGTAGCAACTAGTAGTAATTTTGAGTGCAGGCATAATGTTTGGCATTGTATGTTCTTGTATGATTGTATATGTCCCATTCTTCCCCAACCCATGTCATAAAATCCATTCCTAACACTACTTACTGTCTATATATAGGCCATCTGAAGCACCAAAATTCCAAAACATTCCCTTCACTATACACCTTTGTCTAACAGAGCAACCATTTTTTTTCATTCCATCCAAATTAGGCCCCACACACGCACACTTCTATGCCTCTTGCTATACTCCTATTATGCACTAGAAGGTATAGTGGACGAATGGCAATATTGGGAATTTCTTCGTGTGAAGTAATAAAGGAAAAATGAACATTTAACAAAATTTCTAAAGAGAGAGTGAGTAGTATTACTTATTAGGAATTAAAGTTATCATCAATCACATATTGGTTGCCTTGTATTTTGGGTTTCAAACGCAGCTGAGAGATTTGGCATGGCATTTTGAAAAAGTTATTACGTTTCTTCCGGGGATTTTACTTTGAGCAACAAAAAGTCAATCCAGTGAGATATTATATTACACTTTTTTTTTTCTCCCATTTTCCCTTTTGTAAAGGTTATCTACATGGATATTTATAACTATCTACATGTACAAATATTATTATATATAAATATATCTGTGTGTGGATTATGGAGGTAGGTGTTGGTGTCATGGAGGGACCACTAATGGATGTTAATGGAGAATGATGGTAGCTGGCCGTATGGAGAAGAGACAGATGGGCGATGGGAGACATTGAAGAGAGAGAGACAATTACGTGCTCCAATTACAACCATTTAAATCTGTAATATCACAAAGTGGATGGAAATTGAGAGGACTGTCTCTGTAGAGGAGAGCATGGAGATGCATATGAGAAAACAGAAGCACCTTTGGTCTATCTAATTGGCCAAAATACACAGCAGATAAACTCAGCAATCAGTTTAATTTTGTTACACTGTAAAATACTAATAATAATAATGACAATAATTTAAAGAATAAAATCCCTGAAATCCAAGGCCATCCCATGTCAGATTCCATGTGTTTGTAGCGCACCCAGTTGGTGTGGATGAAAGATGTGTGTCATGCAAGGGAACAAATGCTTAGAAATTGATTAATAAAGCAAAAACAGAAGTTCTGACAATGGACATGCTAAGAGAAACAGTCTCATCCAAAGAATGAATATGAATTGCAAGAAACCCATCTCGAATTTAGCACCCAACTGAAGAATTGGAAAAGTTCAGCTGAGTGAGTTCCAGAGATTCGGTTAATTGAGCCCAAACAGAACCAGGTTCAGGATCACGTGATGATGGCATACAAATTTACTGTCGTCCATCAAAAACACATATTGCCTTCGTGGAAGAATTTACGTAGCAAAATGCTTAATATGAAGGAACTTGTCACTGGGACAATTCTTCCACCGAATCTTCCCACTCCTTTTACTCCACGAGTCAATTTGCTCTGTCTCGGTTAAATTTAGTATCTGCCACACAAAAAACATTACTGAATTCCACCAAAATACGACTTAAATTATCATTTATTGTTATGGACAAAATCCAGAAAGCATACCTGTTAGAACTCTTCTGAACAGTTGGTTTCGCATGAAGTGCGTACGCCCAATATTTATCACTCTTTATTAACAAAATGAAAAGAATTAAATAATCATATTTTTTTATAGATCGGCAGGGTAAACTGAAAATTATGTAAGAAGTCATTCACTTAATCCTCTCGTCAACAGATAACACTAATTACCGTTAAAATTATAACTAACCAGCAAAATCTAAATCCAACCTTTACAATGAAAGTTTAGAGGGATAAAGTCAAGATGTGCAGTCGGCACGTGGTAGGAAGATTGCATCACAAATAGTTATGTTAGGACAAATGATGATATAAAGGTTGATATTTTCAAATGCTCTTTGAGTCTTAGTAACAGGCATTGTACGAAGAATTAAAAGCAAATCAGACTTTCATGAATACTGAAGTGTAATAAAACCAAGAATTTATTCCATGGTTCAAAAGAAGCAAGATAAATTAAATGTACACATTAAATGACCATTAAAAATCAAACCCGACGTTCAAGAATTATTTTTGAAGATACTATGCCCCAAAAAAATGAGGGCATTGAAACCATGTCTCAATCAAGGTTTCCATCAGCACAATTAACATATTCACTGTTGGCCACTAAGCTAAATCATCAAACTAATGCAAACAAATCACACAAAATTTCCAAGATTCCAATACATCATGCTTGAAGAACCTAAGCACAATCAGCATTGCCTCAAAATAAAAAGAATTTTTCAAGTGGAATAATTCCCAATCAGCAGCAACTCATCTTGGTTGGAAAGGACGTTGCCCATGAGTAATTTTGGAACCTATAGAAGATGCCCGCCCCAACTACTTTCCAACCGCATTTAACCTTTAAAGCAACATCTTACACAGGTGGGACTGATTAACAATGAAGAAATTCTCCACTGATTGCAGATAATCTTTCAAGAAGTATTTTGGTGACAGCTTTTATGATTACATTTGAGTTGCCAGCATGTTTGGAAAAGTAGTGCTATATGAATCGCTTCTTTTACATTGTTCCTTATACATCAAGAGCATTCATCCTCTTTTACAGCCAATAGAGGGCCCCTCATGGTTAACAACCCAAACCATTCTCACTGTTTTAAGTAGACCACTCACTCATCAGCATCAGCATCAGGGGCAGGGGGAGGGGGAGAGGAGTCCAAAGCTTCCAAAAGTTAAGAAAATTACAGAAATCAAAATTTAGCTCATGCCTTTAAATAGTTACCAATAAGATTAAAAGACATCCATGTATTCAATTATTCATGTTAGAAGAAGATTGGCCGGGAGGGGGGTCTCGATGATAGGAATGCACTAAAAAGAAATAACTACAATTGAATAAAGTAAGACAACTATTTACAAATTATTGCTACCTGTTCATTTTTATCATCCCTCTTTTGAAAGAAATCCTTCCCAAAAGAAGAAAGAAAACGATACCTCATACATGACTTCTAGGCTTTTGACCACCAGATCGGGGAATAGCCAAGACAGCTATGAATCCACTGACAAGGGCTGAAACAGCTGCCACGGCAAAGGCTGGAGAGTTTCCTCCACCAAGTAGTTGATCCCATGGTCCACTTCCCAGCGACACCACCATCTATTTCAAATGTGATAAATAAATAAATAAATAAATAAATAGACTAGGTAACTCAAAATATGTAAACGCTATGCATAACTAAAATCCTATTCACAGTTTTCGTTTACAGAAAAGTCACCGTTAGGTTAGACATATAAAATAATTCGTAAATCTTATTATCTGCAAATAATTCCATAATCTAGGTATACTACTAGTCTCTATGGAAACCTGTCACCAAGCTGCTTGAAATAAGATATGTGGGAGAATATGAAGGTGCTAATCTATTTTTCATTAAATCTGTATGACTATACAAAAATAGCTCATGCCACTGGTTAATTCAGAATGCCTCTCTTTGTCTCCAAGAATAACTAATTTAAGAATTCAACAGATCACAAAAAGTGAAATCATGACTTGGGCCGAATATGAAAATACTTTCTTTAGCAGCATAAATTGATTTTCACATCCAAAGTGGTAATAATTCATGGTCATACTGAATGAGCAAAAACATGAGGGATCCCAAACCATTGACGTTGACCATTATGTATGTAACGGTATAGTTCATTTGATGGAGTCGCACGCAAAAGCATAATGCAGAATATAAGCAAAAACGTAACTTCTTCGAACTAATTTTAAAAGGCTTTAGCATGAGTAAGGAAAGGCTTTTATTAATTTGTGCTACTGTTTTCCCGAATATTTCTCTGGAGCAATAAGCGCTTTCATGTGATAAATCTACCCATGACCCACCTCCAGTGCTCAGGCTGTGATTTCTTTGATTAAATCTTCTCAAGATATGCAAAGGAATCCGGGACCATCATTGTTCTTTTATGGAGATCGTTTGTTTTTGTGCCTTCTTTTGAAGGTGATTTCTTTGTTGTACTCTTGTATTCCTCTCTTCTATCTAAATAATAATTATTCTCTTATCAAATGATAATGGACAGCTTTTAATTGTCTTGCACCGTACAAATGAAAGGCAGGAATAAGTTGACCAAACTAAAAGGTAAAACCATGAAGTATTTTAAAAAGGATCCATGCATGTGTGAACACGTATCAGAAACAGGGCATGAGCATGACAGGACAATTCAAATCATATTCAGACAATTTCTTGTTTAATAGTCAAGGCATCCCAATTGATAGAAAATTTGGCCCCAGATCGAAAATTACAGCTCTGATAGTTTTACTTGGCAAAATCCCTTGGGAGAGACCAAAGTCATGTTCCATGTTTAGGTAAAGGCAAATTCATAGTACAGGAATCAGGATCACAGACCAAAAATTTACTGCCCATTGCCACTAATGGTATCAAACAACCTGTATCGACCTCAATTAACTCTTTATTCAAATTACCCTTTTGTATTAAGTGTGAAACTGAGTGCTCACCTGAAGGACTCAGGACCATTTATCACATTTAATTAAAGATAATATATTTTTATTGAAGTTGATTAAGTTCACATTACATCTAGCTTCATTTGGATCCAACTCCCCCGCCCCACAACCAATATATATATATATATATTTTAACTGTCTAAGAAATTAAAAGAAAGCCAAAGAAGCAGTACCTGTGGGATCACTATTGCAAGATTTAGGACTCCCATTGACAATCCTGAAAGCACCAAAAGCAAATATAAATTATTTATCCAATCATACATCAAATAAAGAATAATTAAGGCGACGATGCCCACCTTGGCCAAGCCCCAACGACTGAATATGCGTAGAAATTAAGGCATAGGGAACACTGTAAGTAATCTGAAATAATTTATCAATGAAGTCAGATTCAATCAAACAGAGGAGTTTCAAATAGCGTATACATTTCAACTCATGAACAATTAATAAGAAATATTACAATAAACAGAGGGATTTAAATAATGTATATGTTTCAACTCATGCACAATTAATTAGAAATATTGTAATTGTATCGGGTCTAACTCAACTTCAAAAACTAGCTTAAGATGAAGGGTTATCCTAGACTTAAAAAGAATCATTTAGCTATCCTTCCTAACCAATGTTAAATCTCCATACCCTTCACGCTAAATTTAGAGTATGAAGTTTGCAAGATTGGACATTTGAAAGTGGCTTAACATTGGGACTGGATATTTTTCAATACCATATTATAATAGAGTGAGCCTAATTCAGCCCCAGAATCTGGCTGGGTTGGGGGCCAAAGCATTATAAGCTATAATTTGGCCATATTCCTCTCAGTGAGATGTTAACAATAAAATCTGCCAGTTTAAGCTAAGGAGACTATGCAGCCAAGATTCAATCGAGACACTTCACATGTATTAGCCGCTGAGATTTTTAAAAGATAAAAATCAAGAACTATATAATCTGACTGTTTAAGGAATATAGGAGATCAAGTCAATTAAGATTCTTCATTTGTATAAGCCACTGAAATAAGCAAAAGGACAGAATTTGTGTCTGAATTTCATGGAACATGACAGAAGGGGTGCCTTCAACATTGAAAGAACGAAGAACGAAGAAAATGCTTTTAGCAGTAGATAGAGTACTTACTGCAAGTGGAAACCCAAGAATGGTAAAGATTATCAATGCAGTTATCACAATGCCATTTGGTGGAAGATCTTTGCCTACATAGCCAATGTTATTAGCCACATACGTTAAAACAAGCATTGCAACAAAGCAGACAGCCATTAGGATATTTGAGATTCCCCATACAAACCCCGCCCCACGCTTCCTGCATAGCCTCTCCATGAGTACTGATGTTATTCCGAGAACAACAGAATTAAGCAACAAACCAACTGCCCCCATTCTAACTCCAGTATCATAATTAGGGCCTTCATTTGGCTCACCACCATATATCTCGCGGCCCATCCAATCAGTATCAAATAGTAGAAATGGAAACCACCCAGTCCATGTTAGAGCGGTAACAGACAGTATTGTCCATATAGGGGTTGAAAAATATCTGAATGTACCAAATAGCTCCCACAGGAAAGCTTCTTCTGCACTACCTGACTCCCCTGGTTCTGCCTCAGCACGGGCCCCACTTGAACTTAGAGGCACTTCATGAGCTGACATTATGCTGATATAGGTGGTGACCGCAATGAAACCAACATCAAGAAAGAAAGCAGATTTGAGATTTGCACAACTAATATTGCATGCAGGGGTAAGTGTGAAAGGGAAGACCTTGTACCAACCACTGTACGAACCAGTTGCATACCCAAGAATGTTACCAATAGCCATAAAAAGGGAGAAATAAGCATTTGCAACACGTGTCCTTCGATGATCCTTCCCTAACATTCCAAAGATAAAGAGAGATAAATAAAAAATGAAGGGCTTCAATATATTGTTTGCTTTTCATGGCTGATCATTTTTTATTTCTCAAACAGTTACAATTGACATAACAAAACGTGAAGACCACCTTTGCAAAACCATTGAGTGGCAATACAAATTGAAGATAGTTAACAAGTCATTTTAGTTTAACTGAGAATTGCATTCAGCACTACATATCGAGCAGGAAATCATCTTGGTAGAAAGAAACACCCTAACCATTGACGCAGAGCTATTTTGTTTTGTTTCCAAAACTAATTATATGTCTGTTAGCTCCAGCTTATTTTGGAGAAATAATCGCTTCTTTTTGTCAGTTGTATAAGAGAGTTTTTAAAAAATAAGTAATTATTTCCAGAATTTAATCAATTACCAAACATGGGCTATCCCACCTTTAAATTAGGAACGTTTTCCATTTCTGAGAGAAAAGAAAAGCTCAGACTTTTATCCTTTCCTACTATCAATCAAACATGTGATAGAAGAAAATATATTTTATCTGCCAAAAATCTGGTACAAATTTAATATTGGTATTTTCACAAACTAACATTCCAAATTGAACACCAACTTCTATTTCTATGTCATACAAGTTAATTTGTTGAAAATTCTGATATCAACATCAACATTATATAACGCCCACTTTAATGTAATAATTAGTCATTATATTAGATAATCAATTTAATAGTTTTTTAATCTTCCCTTAACACGTTACTAAATTAGTAATCAACCTAGATATTGACCATATGAGAGCCTACTTATATTTAACAAAAGAATACTTTGGGACAAAAACAAACATATTATTAATTCTAAAGGAGGAAAGTGCATATTTAAGGCAGAAGAAGGTTAAGAGATTAAAATATGATGCTCACGTGCGTTAAAATGTGAGCCTTCATTTTTAAGTTGATATTCTCATAAACTGAATCCAAGTTTGTTAACAAGGCACATTGCGTTATATTTATTATTAGTGTATTGTGTATATATGAAAGCATAGATATTCACAATGCATAGATGTATTTAGGGAATCAAAGTTATAAGCATCCAAAACAGGAAATCCATTTCAAACATGTGAAACAAAAGTTACAACATGAAACAGATCACAAAGGGAAAGGTAGAGACAGAAAGAGAGCACAAGGTAACAATTACGTGCGTGATCGCTTTTCTGTTAGATCAACATGGCCTGTGTTCCAATAATACATGAACTATTAGTATAATTTATTTAGACACAAATCCCAACCACATTCGATAGAAGCAACAACTTTTTTCTTCAGGTGAAAGTATTTTCACATTGAACCAGCATAAAACAAACACTTCTTTGTTGAGAATTTATTAGTCACTTCCTTTAAATCAGGAAAACAATCTAAATATTGACTTATTTTTTTAACAAAAGGGAAAAACATTGAGTTCTAGTTCCGACGATATCATCATGATTAGATGTCCTTCACAAGGTGTTTGGTAAATTTTTTAAATTTTCAACTTCAGAATTGGAAATATTTCAATTCGATACCAAAAGACTTTAAAAACAGGAAATATAACATATAATATGACTTATTGACTTGTAATAGTAAGTGAATAAATTTTTTAAACATTTTAATCCAAACAAATTGATGAACTCTAAAGTGCTGAATATGTGTCAATTACAAAGGTTGTCATTGATCTACCATGTAAGAGCCCATTCAAGAGATAAAATTTGTAGAAGCCAGTAATTGCTCAACCCAATTCTAGAATTAGATGCTTCTCTTACATCAATCTTACACCTATACTTTTCTTCCCATCTTTCTCTTTCTATGGCATCACTTATCATATTTTACACACTTTCTCTTTCTCTCTCATATTACAATCTTCCATTCCATAAGAGAGATAGACGCAATGCATCAGTAACCATCCAAGTCAATGCCATCATGCACTGATTGAAATTTCAGAATGACAGAAATAGCAACAAGTAACAACATACAGTTCAATTAAGCATCATGAGCTACAATATATAATCTTGATTTTCAAAAACAGAAGCAATGCTTATGGTTGGACAATTCGATTTTGATACTGCTTAATTAGAACTTAAACAGGAAAACATACATTTCAGCAAAAGAAAATTCAATTAGGGCTTTCATTTGCGCCACAGCAATTGCAAATGCAGTTAAATCACAGGGAGGAGAAATTTACCAGTGAGATCACCAAGCAAAGCTCTACAAGGACCTTGAGTGACGTTGTTAGCGACATCCAAGATCCAAAACCCGAACACAAAAACTGCGACAGCCCAGGGCCGATGATTTGTAGTGTCACCGAACCACCAGCCAACGTCGGCGGAGTGACCAATGATCAAAACAGATAAAACGATGGAAATTGCTCCGCCTAAGATAAACGGTCTCCGGCGGCCGAATCGGCTGGTGCAACGATCGCTGAGGTGGCCAACGAGAGGCTGAACAAGGAGGCCAGAGAGGGGGCCGCAAAGCCAGATGATGCTAGCCCAGGCATGCGGGATTCCGAGCTGCTGCACGTAGGGCGTGAGAAGAGAGAGTTGCAATGCCCAGCCAAACTGAATGCCACCGGCAACTGACGCAACCTTGAGCAACTGCCGAAGCGGAACCCTAGCGCGAGGCGGCGGTCGAGCGGCGGATGAAGATGGACGAGGTTTGGAGCGGCGGTGGTGGCGGGGAGGGTGGCGGTGAGATGCATCGGCATTAGCCATAGTGTGAGATTATGATTCTGATCCGTGCCGGTTGCGAACCCCATGTGTGTACCTCTCTAGCTTGTTTGCAATTTTTGTGTGACCGTTTCCTCAGGGAATCGCGATAGACCAGGAGGGGAAGTGCTGACGGTGCAGTCTTCGGACACTCACTCTGTGATCCCGTTGTTATGGGAATTGTTTTCTTATGGGGTGACACTCTTTCTAATGTCGTTAATAACTTTTAATTTATTATTTAAAAAAAACACACACACATTAAAAGTTCTTACCATAGAGTTTCACATAAATTTAAAATTATTAGTTTTATATTTAAAGTTTTTATTATATAAATTATTTATAGATTCATATATAGAAAGTTACTATATTGTAAATCTTTGTATTTTTTTAATTTATTATATTGTATTTTTTGAACAATTTGATCTTTATTGTTAACTTCGTGAATAGAGTTAATAAACATAATAATACGTTATCGTTTTGACACAGGACTTTCCCGTCATCTTCTTTCCCATCTTCAACCGCCACATCAAAACTCCAAATGACGTTTATTCTCCTTCTCGTTCTCCTCAATCTTCTTTTTCTTCTTAACTCTCACATTTTCTATTTCTTCTTCTTTTTTGTTTTCACGGTACACAAACAAAATCTATAAAATATATAAGCTTCCACACTCAAATCTAGAAGCAAATACATGGACATGGAGAAAGAAAAAAAAGAACATCAACACATTTAGAAGTACCAAATGACTTTATCAGTCCTTAGTATTACAAAATAACCCATCTATGGTACCTCGTATATGTTAAGAGATTAAGTGTGCAAGGATAATAAGGAATTAGATAAAAGATTAAGGGTGAAAATTCACCAATTTTAATTTTTCAAAATTTACTATAAAGGGATTGTCTATGAATAATGTGTAGCGAATGATTTTTTCAGAGGAAGATAGAGATGAAGAAGAATAACGATAAGGTGAGGAAGAATATATAAAACCTAGGCAAAAATCTTTACACATTAATATATATTGAAGTGTCAAAATAAATTATATTCTGTCACAATAGTACACATAATCATTCATATACGGTAAATGTACAATTTTAGTGCCTAATTCATTTAGTGTTTTAGTCTATCAAGTTTTTTATCGTGAAGTTTCAGTCATTCTTTTAGTAGTTTTTTCAATTTGAATGCATTATAAGAAGAGATAATGTTTTTTCTTATAGCTTTTTATGCTGTAACTGTGTTAAGGAAAATATATGTATCAGCATGATCCGTTATGATTTGAAAAAAATAATATGAAAAGGACAAACATTACATGTAATAAAACTTGAGAACCGAAAAGCACATAACAAAATTTTGAAGAGTAGAAGAACTTGTGGGTTGCTTGTGATATATTTTTTTTTTGATCCCATGGGTTGCTTATTGTTGGCAAAGAATATCAGTGAGATATTATTTTGGGTTGGGCTCGGATTAAGACCCTCTAGCTACCTAAGTCGAGGGCCCGTATCCTGCTCCCGCACCTCCCTAGCCATAGCCCATGTGGCATATTTTATTTTATTTTTCAAAGCTGCATTCATAGCAATATGGTTGACCGTTATTGTTTGCGTTATACACTATTTATAGTTCACCATGCAATTTTTTTAAAAAACATATTTTTGCTCAAATTTTAAAATCTAAATGAGTTTTATTTTATACACCACCAAAGACAAAAGTAATGGGATAACCCACAATCCCACGCGTGTCATGATCACTCCCACATTTTCAAGAATTTCTACTAGTTTATAGAGTTTTATATGGTTTTTTGTTAATTTTAGCCACCGTTGTGTGGCCCCCAAGTTTTCGTATCAAGTTCAATATGACTACTCTTCACCGAGCAAGAGGTGGGATTCAAATCAGGTCTTCCTAAATTATGTTCACAATTATGTCTCATCAATAGAATATCGTTATATCATTAAAATATTTCTTTTAATTTTAATCTTTAATTTTTTAATAAATTTTTTTAATGACGTACCAATATTTTATTAGTGAAACATGATTGGAAACATGATTTTGGGGACCGATAATCTCAATCCGCAAGGGATGTTCAAATACCAGTATCACTAGTTCATTTCCTTTTAAAAAAAAGTTACTGTATTTACTAAGTTCTAGGTGTTGGGTACGCCAACATTAATATAAACATTTAGTACCATATTAAAGAGTTTTATTCTTATATATATATATAAATTAATATATTTATAATCAGCAACAAAAAAGTTGTTAACATGAAAGTTTAACATATATATACTATCAATTTTTTATATAGTTAATTGATATATATATTCAATATCTATATTAAAAGATAATTGTATTAATTAAATTCATACTAATGATTAGTTAGTCAATATTTAAGACTAAGTATAAAGTAGTGACTAAATATTGTATAACAATTAAATTTATACTAACAATAATGTATAAGAAATATTTTTGTTTATAGATGTTGTATTTATTTTGGAGGTTTTTCAATTTAAAAGTGCTTAATCTATCGTTAACAATTGGGCGATACTTCAATGCACTTAAAAAAATTATATAACACTTCATGACAACATCTTTAAATTTCTTATATGCAATCGATATTTAGTTAACTACTATCAAGTGAATGAAAAATAATGAGATAGTTAATTTTTTAAAGTTATTACTCATATAACGCATTGATGCTGCTGCTGCATCTCCTAAATCAAAATCCTAGCTCCATCTCTAAACACCACACTATATTTCACCACATATGAATGAGTTTAAAATTTGAATTAGTTTGTTTCAAAAACCTATTATTTACCATTACATATAAAATAGATTATAGAGTCCGAGCAAGAAGTACAGCCGTCAAAGTGAGACAACCCGGTTCACACAGGTTGGCTCACCACGAGTTGAATTTTTTTTAACCCACACGAGTTAGCTCAAATTAGTTACGAGTCAGAATTTCTTCAATCCAACCCATCGTAGGTTGCGGGTTAAACGGGTTGGCTCACCAAAAATAGTTTTTATTAAAAGAAAATCATAAAAAAAAAATTTTAGCAAAAAAATGCAATTTTTATTTTAAAAAAATCAAATAAAAACTCTAAATTAAAAAATATAATACAAAACACATATAAAGAACAATTTTAAAAAATAAAAAGAATAAAATTTTAAAAATTTTAATTAAATTTAGCTTCTTTTTTTTTTATCTTTTATTAATTTTTAGTTTATTTTAATATGGAAAATGAAAAAAAAAAAAATCAAACCCGCAGGCCAACCCACTAGCCAACTCGCGAGCCAACCCGTCTCATCCCAACCTAAACCCGTGTGAGTTGTGGGTTAAATGGGTTGGGTTAAGTCAGTTGTAATTTAAAGCGAGTTGAATTTTTCTCAACCCAATCCGGCTCTAACCCGCGATGAGCTGGGTTGACTCACAGGTTGGAACGCTCTAGCAAGAAGTACTTTTGGGGAAAATAGAATATGAACGTACGGTCAGTGAAGCCAAAAACTTAGGGGTTGTTTGGTCTGCATTTTCATTTTTTGTTTTCATTTCATGTTTTTTGTCCATCTGAAATTTTACAAATGAAAAAGTGAAAATGCTGAAATTCCTTTATAAAATTTCAGAAAACAAAAAATAAAAAGTGAAAACAGAAAATGAAAATACAAACCAAACAGCCCCTTATGTAATGCAAATAAAGTAAAGGTTTTGTGTACACTATGTATATCAAGATAAATATGAAAAAATAACCTTTAAAAAAATTATATAAAAAAATATGTAATTAAATTAATATATTATTTGATTAAATTATTTCATTGCATTATAATTTAACCAATATATTTATTGACATAACCACGTAAAAATATGTAGTTAAATAACTACACAATAATTAACCAAATCATGTAGTGCATTAAAAAAGTGTGGGGAGATATTGTTATTGTAACTATAGAGAATTGAGCACTTATTATTATTCTCTTTGTCAACAAGTGTATTGAAATATACGGATGTACCTTAGTTTCTTCTTGTTTTGTATTTGTTTAGTTTGGGCTTCCTTTTTGTATAAGCTAAACCAAGCCCATTCCTTTTTTTTCTTTTGCGGCCCAAATACTCTTTGGTCCCTCTCTGTATATATTCTTCTTTTTCTATTGAATACAAATTAGAATAAAATAAACCCTAAATTCCATTATGGTATCATAGAGCCCTTGTGGTTTTGTTCTGTCTTCTATTGCTATGAACCCTCCCCGCTAGGTTTTCTCGTTTTCGCCGTCGTTGGAGCCTTAAGGTGGCTTCCTCGCCGTCGTTTCCTTTCTTCTTCCTTCCCCTGCTTCGCCTTCCCTATCCTTTCCATGGCTGAGCCGCTGATCCCCGATATAACCCAAAATCCCTCCTCTCCCTACTATCTCCATCCCAGTGAGAACCCTAATTCTACGATATCAAACCCCATTCTTGAAGGACCCAATAGTTACTTACTCTGTGCTCGAAATCTTCGTCGTGCCCTAATTTGCAAGAAAAAGCTAGGGTTCATCAATGGCTCTTTGGCAAAACCCAAAGATGACGACCCACTCCATAGCGCTTGGGTTCGTTGCGATTCAATGGTCATCTCGTGGATTACCAAGGCTCTCTCGCCTCCGATTGCACGTAGCGTGGCTTTCTTTGATTCCTCTCAAGCTCTTTGGAAGGAGCTTCAAGATCGTTACTTGAAAGGGGATTATTTCCGTCTTTCAGATTTACTTCAAGCTGTTCACTCGATTCGTCAGGGTGACCGCTCTGTTTCAGAGTATTTCTTGCATCATCAAACCCTATGGCAAGAATTAACAGCCTTACGGCCAATTCATCAATGCACCTGTGTTGTCCCATGTAGTTGTGATTTGGCGAAGGCAGTCTCCAAATTTTTTGATACTGAATATGTTATTTGTTTTTTGAAAGGATTGACTGATACTTACGACTCTGTTCGCAGGCAAATTTTACATTCTAATCCTTTGCCTCCTATAGCTTCTGTTTTTGCGCAGATTCAGCAGCAAGAAAGGCAAGAAACTGAAAACCCCTTTCTTGACAGTAAATCTCAACCAAATCTTGTTGCCACCACATGGAAATATCAGCAAAATAAAAATTTTACTTCCACCAAAGGTAAAACCTATCCTCCAAGCGTGGTGCATCCATGAAAGGTAAAATCTATCAGTTTTGTCACAGAGAAAATCATACCATTGATGTTTGCTATTTTAAAAATGGCTTCCCTGATACTTTCAAATTCAAACCAAAGAAACAGAACCCTACTGTGAACAACTTAATGCCTGCTGATGTTCCCAACAATGTTTCTGTTTCGGACTTGCAACAAACTAAGTCTTTGAATATCTCCAAAGAGGATTATGAGATGCTTATTGATATGCTTCGTAAGGCTAAGAATCCTAATGCTGAACCTAGTATTAACCAACTTTCACACACTGCACATGTGAACACTTCCACTGCACACCAGCACACCTCAGGTATTGACTTGAAATTACACACTTGGGTTATTGATTCTGGTGCCACTGATCACATATGTAATTCTGTGCATTTTTTTACTAGCTATCATGCCATACCTAGCATACGTATTAATTTACCTAATGGTGATGTCACTATTGCTAAATTTTGTGCCCAAGTCAAATTGTCTGATTTTCTTGTCCTTGAAGATGTTTTACTTATCCCTGATTTCAAGTTTAACATTTTGGCTGTTCAGAAAACTGCAGATTATCTGAATGTTTCCTTCACTATTGACAAGTTTGATTGTATAATACAGGAGAAGCATACTCAGAGAATGATTGGGCTTGCTAAAGCTCAGAACCGCCTCTACATTCTTCAAGACTTAAATCCTGTTTCTAATTCTGATTGTAGGATTGATGAACATGTACCTCTTGTTTCTGCTTCCACTGATTGCATATCTTGGCACACACGTTTAGGACACCCTTCTGACTCTGTTTTGCGTACTATTTCTATGAATTTTCCCTATGTCAAATACTTGCCTACATCTGCATGTGGTTCTTGTCATTTCGGTAAACAACATCGTCTACCTTTTCCACATGAAAACAATATTGCTGATTCTGTTTTTGCTTTACTTCACATGGATATTTGGGGACCCATCAATATTGCTTGCATTCATTCTCATAAGTATTTCCTAACTATTATCGATGATCATTCTCGTCATACTTGGATATGCTTGATGAAAAACAAATCTGAAACACGCATGCATATTAAAAATTTCATACAATATGTTCATAATCAGTTTAACTGCTCTGTGCAATGTATTCATAGTGATAATGGTCCTGAGTTTAACATGCCTTCCTTTTATGCTGAAAAAGATATTTTACATCAGACTTCATGTGTTGAGACCCCTCAACAGAATAGTGTTGTTGAGAGGAAACATCGACACATTCTGAATACTATTCGTTGTCTTCTTTTCCACTCTAATGTCCCTAGTCGTTACTGGTGCTATGTTGTTTCTTACGCTGTTCATTTAATAAATCGTCTTCCCACCCCTGTTTTACAAAATGTTAGCCCATATGAAAGGCTTTTTAAAGAACCCCCCACTTTTCTGAACCTTAAAGTTTTTGGTTGCCTTTGCTTTAACAGCACCCTCACCCATGACCATAAGAAGCTTGACTCTAGAGCCCAAAAATCTGTTTTTCTTGGCTTTAAAAATGGAACGAAGGGATTCACTGTTTTGGACATTAAAACTCGTGGCATATCTGTTTCCAGAAATGTCATTTTTTACGAAAATCTCTTCCCTTTCAAATCAGCCCAACGTACCAGTGTTGGTTCTGATTGTGTTAGCCTTTCTGATTCTGAATCCCTTCTCCCTTTTTTTGATGATCCCCCCCACTTGGAGACACAGTCTCCTTCAGCAACCTCCCAATCTTCCCATATTGTGGAGACACCCCCTAATAATTCCTGTATTCCTTCTGTTGTTTCCTTGCAGGACCCTCTCAGCCACAATGACGATAAAACCGCCACAAATGATCCTGCTCTGGACCCTGCAAGGCACACTAGTACCTCTTCAGGTGATGTTGCACATGATACTACTCTGCGTAAGTCTACTCGTATTTGTTCTGCTCCTAGTCACCTTTTGGACTACCATTGTGGTTTAATTCAAGGAAAAACAGATTGTCATTCTAAAGATGTCAGGTACCCTATTTCCTCTTATCTTAGCTATGCAAATCTGTCAAAATCTTTTGCTTGCTTTAGTTTACATATTAGCATGCAAAATGAACCTAAGTCTTTTAAATCTGCTAGCCAACATCCTCATTGGGTGAAGGCAATGAATGATGAACTAAATGCTCTTTCTATTAATAAAACTTGGTCTCTTGTGCCTTTACCTAAGGGTAAAAAGACCATTGGTTCAAAATGGGTATATAAGGTTAAATACAAGCCTAATGGTGAAATTGAAAGGTACAAGGCTCGCCTTGTTGCCAAAGGTTATAAACAACTTGAAGGTATAGATTACTTTGACACCTTTGCCCCGATTGCAAAGCTTACTAGTGTCCGTCTTCTTTTATCGGTTGCTGCCATTAAAAATTGGGAATTGCATCAATTGGACATAAATAATGCCTTTCTTCATGGTGATTTGCTTGAAGATGTTTATATGTCTATTCCTGAAGGATTCACTACTAATAATTCAAATTTGGCTTGTAAATTGAATAAATCTTTGTATGGTTTAAAACAAGCGAGTAGAATGTGGTATGCAAAATTATCTTCTTTTCTGACTTCTTTGGGCTATCTTCAATCTCAAAATGACCACTCTTTGTTCACTAAAATTGCTGCTTCCTCCATTACTGTTATCTTGATATATGTGGATGATCTTATTCTTGCTGGAAATAACCCTGTTGAAATTGCTTCTGTTAAATCTTTACTGGATAACAAGTTTAAAATCAAAGACTTAGGAAATTTAAAATACTTCCTTGGGCTTGAGATTGCAAGATCCCATCTTGAAATCTCAATATCCCAACGAAAATATGCCTTGGAATTAATTGAGTATGCTGGTCTTCTTGCAGCAAAACCTGCTCCTACTCCTATAGCAAAAGGTGTTCTGAAAGAAGCTCTCACTGATGACCTGTACGATGATGTTGCTGGATACAGAAGAATCATTGGGAGACTCCTGTACTTAACCACCACAAGACCAGATATTCAATATGCGGTGCAACAACTCAGTCAATATCTTCACAAGCCTAAAAGAAAACATTATTTTGCTGCTATCAGAATTCTAAGATACTTAAAGAACAACCCATGTCAAGGGATTTTTTATCCATGTGATTCTGCCTTAGCTATATCTGCTTATAGTGACTCTGATTGGGCCTCTTGCAAAGAGACAAGACGCTCTGTTACTGGTTTTTGCATATTTTTGGGTAAGTCTCTTGTTTCCTGGAAATGCAAAAAACAGCGTACAGTTTCCAGATCTTCATCCGAGACTGAGTACCGCGCCCTTGCTGCAACCACATGCGAAATTCAATGGCTGACGAATCTGCTAAAGGATCTTCGCATTAAGCTTGCTGCCCCTGCTAATTTGTTTTGTGGTAATTCTTTTGCTCTTCACATCGCCAGAAATGCTGTCTTTCATGAGCGTACAAAGCATCTAGAAATCGACTGCCATGTTGTGTGCCAAAAATTACAACGGAAGCTCATTTCTCTACACTCTGTTTCCACTAAAGAGCAGCTTGCAGATATCTTTACCAAAGCTCTTGAATCTACTCCTTTCAATGCCAACCTCTCCAAACTGGGAGTCCACAATATCTACTCCTCAGTTTGCGGGGGGTATTGAAATATACGGATGTACCTTAGTTTCTTCTTGTTTTGTATTTGTTTAGTTTGGGCTTCCTTTTTGTATAAGCTAAACCAAGCTCATTCCTTTTTCTTCATTTGCGGCCCAAATACTCTTTGGTCCCTCTATGTATATATTCTTCTTTTTCTATTGAATACAAATTAGAACAAAATAAACCCTAAATTCCATTAAAGTGTGATTTCGAAATTCAAACTTATATAAGAATCAAATTACTTATAACTTATAAAACATCTCATGTGTAATTCATAGAACACCGATATGAAACGTGCCAAATTCTCAAATTAGTTGGTTATTATTTTTTATTAAGAACGCTGGTAAGAGAGCGCAAAATGGTTCGCCCACGGAAAGTTTAGGCTATGGAGTAATGGACAATAGGCTAAAGTTTCCGGCGGAAAAGAAAAAACAGAGTTCAAGTTTTGCCTCCATAACCGGAAAGCTCGCAAGAAATTTCTTGCATCGTTATTCAATTGAATGAGCCACCGCCTCATGGTACCCAGATGCAAATAAATAAAATAATTCAACTTTCTTATACGCACAAAATCTCTGGTACCTATAAACGAACACGCCCACAAAACTTTCAACAACAAAAATTAATTAAATTCATCTTAAAACTCCTTTGGTTCAGATTTCAAGCCCTTCAAAATCTTGCTTGTACAGTTGTGTTGATTACGTATCAATTTTAGTTCTTAAAATCTTTTACATTTACTATAAGGTTAGAGAAAAAAGGTTTGTTACTAAGAAATCACTTAATCCAGGAGGATAAAGCGTCAGGGTAGACATATTTACTAAGAAATTTTGGATCCTCGCACTGGACGGTCCAGTACTTGAACAAAACTATTAAACCAAATATGGTCTTGTAATTCTATAGCATTTTTTTTTATAGGTTAAAGTGTGTTCATAGGGGTTCGATCCGAGGATATATTACTCAAAGCAGATCTCATCAGTCATCCGACCAACCTGTAACACTTAAAAATTTTAAGAGCACATTCGGTCTAGTATTTTTTCCAATTACTGGACCATTAGCGCTGAAGAGGATTCGGTTCCCCTTCTTTTATAAATTCATGACTTATAAATTTTTAAGGATTTCCTTTTTTATACTAATAAGAAAAAACAATAATTCAGTAATAATAAGGCTTTAATACCTTTCAAAAAATAATAATGCGTTAATAAAATATAATTTCTAGGTAATTTCGTAATAATTTATAATATAAATTATGTAATTGGTTTTAATTTATTATTATTCAAAAACAGTCAGAAATAAATAATACTATATATATTTAATATACTATATGTATTTAATATCCTATCAATGTTTATAATGCTTTTAAGCTAATAAACAAGAGAATTAAATAAGAAAACAATACTTTTCACAAATAAATAGTATTGTATTTTCTTAGTAATTAATTTTAAAAAAATCTTACAATGATTGAATTTTTTAAATATATTTTGTCTATATATAATTTTCTGTAGTTTTTTTTATTTAATATATTTCTTATACATTTGTTTATCTTAAAGACATTAATTAATATAAAAATATTAAAATATTTAAAAGGGTTAGAGTTATTTTTATTACTTTATTCCTCAAAAAAAAATTTATTTAAAATAATTTCCTTTAATGCTTTGAAATTATTAGTTAACAAGATTTAATTTTACTTTAATAAATATTAAAAATAATTTTAAGAATAAATACTATATTTGTTATGTTTTTAAAATGAGAAATATTCCATAGATTTTTTTTTTTAAAAAAAATACATTTTAAAATATTACATTTCAAAAAATGTTTAAATATTGGGATGTTCTTGTTTGCTTTTAATAATATACCAATACCAATACCACATTGACTTAAATTTTCAAAAATTAATGATTATTAATAATGTATATAAAATAACTTACATGATCTTTGAAAAATAAGTGAAATTGCTCCAGTCAAGTAACTCAGTTGGTGAATATATAAGGATATGTGTGTGTAGGGATGTCAAAATGGGCTCGGCCCGCCAAAAATAAGCGGGCTGAGTTGGAATTTTTGGCCCGTCCACTTATACAGCTCGCCCCGCCTAGCCCGTCGGGCTACAAAGGTGGCGGGCCGGGCTGGCCAGTGGGCTAATGACACTTTTTTTTGTTAAAAGTGGAGATTGAGAGTTCTTTAATAAAATATTGATAGGGCCAAACAAAAAATGTCTATACCAAACAAAAAAACATAAAAAAAGTTAGTCCCATAGTTAAAAATAATAAAAAATTAATTTGTTGTTTGGTGCAAAAAGCAAAAATAAATAAAAAAAAACAAATTTAGATTTTTTTAATTGTTTTTTAATTATGTGGTGGGCTGGCAGGCCGGCCTGCGGCCCGCCTAATTTTTAAAGCGTCAGGCCGAGCTAGCAAAACAAGTCCGTATTGTCTTGGCGGGCCGGGCTAACCCGCCTCGCTTTTTGACGGGCTAGGCAAGCTGCGAGCCAGACGGGCCCGGCTGGCCACTTTTGTCACCCCTATGTGTGTGTGGGTACAAGATTCGAACCCTAGTTGCTTTACTTTTCTATGAAAAAAAAAAGTTAAAGTATTTCAAATAAATTAAAGCCTCTCTAAAATACTACCTTCGGTCTTTAATATAAGATTCTTTGGAATAAAAATTTGGTCCTATATATAAGACCCCTTACAAAGTTCAAGAAACAATTATTACTCCCTCTGGTCCAAATGTTATGTAGTTTTAGAGTTATGCACACAGATTAAGAAAATGATAATTGTGTCATACTTTTTTATCATATGGACTAAACTGCCCTTATTTATGTTTTGATTAATTAATTTGTTGTAGTTATTAGTTATCCCATTACTTACCTATAATAATGATCCGTCAGTGTATAATTATGTGAGTTTACTTTACCCATATCAATAATACTCTCATTTTTTTGGGGAACTTCATATATTGTGTAGTGTTTATTCCTTTGAAAAAATGCATCATCAATTCCTTGGAAACATATAATATTTGGTGGATACACATTTAATCATTAGTTGAGGGTATAATTGGAAGAAAAAAATAATCAAATCTAAAAAGGCCAAAACAACATAACTTTTGACACAAAAAAAAGTGTCTAAAACTACATAACCTTTGGACCGGAAGGAGTAGTTTTTTTTCTTGTCTACCCTTATAATAAATGAATGGAATAGGTACAATTAATGTATTTGTTGAAAATTTTAATTTTAAACGAGAATAAATTTGATATATTGTACTATTTTTTTATAAGACAAGATATTAAATAAAGTTGTTAGTTATTTTTCTTAATTGTGTAAATTGGTTAGAAGATACTGTAAAAAAGCAACCGAGGTAGTATAATAATAAAAAATAAGTTATCATTATATTGATTTCGGAATTAAATGATAAATAATTTCGTCTAAATAACACAATAAAGTGAATATTCTGAGTATCTCTCAAGTATAATAAATTATTGTTTTTTAGTTTTAAATTTTTCTTTCCTTAACGGCCTCTCTAAGCATTTTTTTATGTTAATTTTATTTGTCCGAGCCTGATGTAGCTCAGCTTCGGCGTCTTCGAGTCTATTCATTCTGAGTTCTGAACAACCTGGCACTGCCACACACTCACCCACCGCCATTACGAAAGCCAAACACCCTTTCCTCGTTCCTACTCGCACTTTTACGAAACCCCAATGACCAAAAAAACCTTACCCGCTAAGAAAATTAAAAAAAAAAAAAAACAACAACAAAAAAACACCATACCACTTTACACTATAAAACGGCACACTCTCAGCTCGTGAAGCTACACTCCACCTTCAAGGTTAACCCCCAAAAAGGAAAAAACGAAAACGCAAATGACAATGTTACCAAACACGGCCCAACCAAACGCTGCCCAAATCTTCGAGGCCTTCTACGAATCCTGGCTAATTCGTCAAGAACAATTGCTGGAAGAGCTTCAAACTGTGAAATCGATCTCCGATTGTTCTTCATCCGATCAAATTGAGAAACAGAGGAAGCTAATCGACCAAGTGCTCACTCATTACCAGCAATACATGGAAGAGAAAACCAACGTGGTAAACGACGACGTTTTCCTCCTCTTCTCGCCGGCGTGGCTCTCACCGTACGAGCGAGCTTTGCTTTGGATTGGGGATTACAAGCCCTCGTTGATTCTCCGCCTCGCTGACGGCGCCGTCGAGGGACTAACGACGGAGCAGGAGAGGGTGGAGAGAGTGAGGTACGAGACTAAGAGAGCCGAGAGAGAGGTGTCGGAGGCAATGGCGGAGGTTCAGGAGAGCATGGCGAGCCCGAGGTTTGTGAAATTGGCGCGATGTGTCTTCGACGGAGAAATAGCGGAGGTTAATTCGGCGATTGAGGGCATAAAGAGGGCGCTCGTGACGGTTACCGAGAAAGCCGACTAGATTCGCACTTCCACGGTGAAGACGTTGGTGGGGATCTCAGTCCGACGCAGACAGTGCAGTTTTTGGCGGCGACGATGCACTTTCAGTTGCGGGCAAGGAAAAGGGGAATTCATAAGGATGGAATGATTGGCCCCCCACAGTGACTTCACTCACTCATTTCTTTTTTAATTTAATAATCAATCAATAAACGAAAATAAAATCCCCAAGTCTCAACACGTCTAGCTTGTGGAAATTGAAATTTTCATTGTTGGATTAGGGAACTAATTGAAATTAATACTCATTAGTTTTAATTAGTTTAATTTGGAAACTTATTTTTCTCGCGATGATTTTTCAATTTATTCACTTATGTAACCGTTTAATTGTTTAAATTCGATTTTTTATAAGTTAAATTATATTTTTGTTCCCTTGTACAGAAAGGAATTTATTTTAATTCATTTTAATATCTTATATTATATTTTTTGTATTAATTTTGTTTTTCATGTTTATTTCGATTAAATTTAGTTTTTTATATTACAATTTTTAAATTATTTTTATTTTACTATTCTAATCTCTTAAGTTATAATTTTAAGATCAATAAGGAAAACCAAAACTTTATCACTTTAATCTTTATGATATTTTAATTAAATAAAATTAACCAAAATAATTAAATTAGTTCAAAAAATATAACATAAAAATAAAAATAAATTAAAATAGACATAAACGAGCAAAATAAAACTTTCTTACCATATCAAAGATCAAATGTTTAAGTTAACCTTTTTATATTACTTGTGTAACTCCCAACAAGAAGTTATCCCTCAATTCCCATCGTACTTTAACATAATTCTCAACCAACCAATTGCAATTTCTCCCCTCATTCCCAAAATACTTGCACAAATTCTGCCACCACCTCAAACCCCTCCCTTGTTGACACATAAGGTGATCAATGTTATCACTATACTCCCTCCCTTACAAGATATAAACAAAAAAATACCTACCTCACACCACCTAAAAAAATTAGTTGAATTTATTAAATTTTGTTGAAATCAAGTAAATATTATGTTTGTTTTCTAATTTACCTCTAATTATTAAATCTCTCTCTTAATGTTGGTTTCAACTTTCAACCACTAAAAATTTAATACTACTATGGAGAAATAGAAAGACTTTTCTTTCTCCTAGCCAAATTAATGAATTATAAGAAATAAAAAGTGAAATAAATAAGGACATTTTAAATATAATTTAATTTAATGTGGTCAAAAGAGTTACATTTGCTTATAACATAGAACTTTCCAAAAATTTGTTTATATTTTATAACGGATGGAATATTTAGATAGGGTCTTTATATATAGTGTCATAAGGACACTAGTTAAGGTTACTAAAATTAAAAAAACTACACATTTCAATATCTTTTTACTATATTTAAGTTTTTATATAGTGCTCTTAGGACACTAAATATTATTTGTCATTTAGATACTACTAACTCCCAAGCCTACAAAGCATCACACTCTGTTTCCAACTTCCAAACCCACTAGCCCATAAGCATTAAACTGAATAATGCAAATCTTTAACGCCTAATCCACCAGCTTGTTTATTTCGACACACCATCTGCCAACTCATCTAGTTCATTTTTCTTTTACTCTTACACTCTCCCCATCAAAAATAGTAAAAATAAGGTTTAAATATATTTTTTTTTTGTTGAAAAATAGAAAAAACAAGAATTTAAATTTTTGAAAAATATTTTTTAAGATTTAAGTGTTTAAAAAACTCAAAATATGGATATGAGTTCTTAAATCATTCAAGGACTCAAATCACCCGTTTAAAGACTTAAATTCTAAAAAACATTTTTTAGGGATTTAAATCCTTATTTTCCTATTTTTCAAGGGACAAAAAACATATTTAAACTTAAAAATAAAAAAGATATGTCAAAAATAATACTCCTTTCGTTTTCGATTATAAGCAAAAATTAACTAACTCACACCCTTTAAGAAAATTAGTTTGCCTTATTTAATTTTTTTGAATCTATCAAAAAGTCAATTTGTTTTCCTAAATTTGTTTTCCTAAATTACTCTCCATTAAGTTACTCTCTCTCCTCTTCAAAACCACTATAATAAACGAGAGAGTGAATTGAGTAGAGGGTATAATAGAAAAATTTTCATTAAATGCAAGTGAATATAATTAGTTTTGTTTATATTTAAAAACATAATATTGTGAAAAAATTTGTTTATATTTAAAAACGGAGGGAGTATATTTGGAAGCCTTAAAAAAAAGAAGAAAATAAATTAACACAGAGAGAAGGATAGATTTAACTAACATGAATCTCCATTCAAGATAAAAACTTATAACTCAACCTTCGATCTCCTCTCCACTTTAAATAACACGGAATCTTATAACCTTTTTTATTTGGTTATCCCAACAAGAACTCCCACATATAATTAAAAGGGAAAAAAAATCTATTGTGCAATTAAGAATTGCAACAACTTCGTCCACCCACCCACTCGCCTTAAGCATTACAAGCCAAAAGACAATTTTTATAAAAGTTGACCTTTAAGATTGAAGCTAACTCAAACAAAAGCATCATAGTTTTAACGGCTCAAATAAAAAATGTGACTATTCAACTTATATTTTTTCTAAACTCCTGATGCTTTTTAATGATATAATCTCTTTAATGTATAAATATGATGTAACAAACAAATACCAGAACTCATTTTATTATGAGTGTATAGATTAGAAATACAAACAAATAAATTTACACGAAAAAAAAATATCTATCATATAATATTATGAATAATACAATTTTTTTTTTCATATTACACATCTCTCTAAATGTTGAGATTATTTTATACCTTATTTTTTTAAAATAAAAGTATAAATATGTCTATCGAAATGCATCTTCTTTTATCTATTTCACAATTATTAGCGATTGTATTTGAACACTTTTATCAAGATTCCATAATGTTAATAATTCTTATTCAATTCCTTAAAATCTCAATAATACTTGTTGCTTAAGTGGCATAAGGAAGAGTTCTTATAGTTTAAGATGTGGGTTCAATTCTCGGTGAAGTAGATTCACTAATAATGTAGTGTGAGGGTGTGTGTGTTTAGCCTATATAAAAAAAATCAAAAGGTGACTTCGCTTTCCCAATGTATAATTAGCGCCTGCTTTTCGCTAATGTTTGTTTGATGTAATCCTATCATTGCATGTTTGTTATTTTAAAGGTTAAATGTTGAATTTGTTTTTAACATCATTGTTTCGTAGTCTTTTCGGGGTTCAGCCCCTTTGATGTTGTATAACTTTTGAGTACTTTCAATACTCTTTAATTAATATATTTTTGCCTATAAAAAAAATGGTTACGTTGAGGGGTCAAAAAAAACAAAGATGTCTTTTTTGAATCAAATGTAAAAAAATTGAACATCTATTAAACACAAAAACAAGTGTTTATAAAGTTTATTCGCTGCAAATCAAATCATTCAAATATTAAAATAAAAGAATAAATAATTAGGTTTTCAAAAAATATTAAAATAAATACTTATTTTGTCTTCTTCAGAAAATATCCATTCGAATACTAGAATTTCAAATAAAAAATTTTTTGAGCTGGAAATAAAACATTTTGTTTTATGAAGGCCAAAAAACTATATTTTTGGTCAACAGAAAGGTCAAAAATTTGAGAGTGCATTTTTTTTTTCGTTTTTAAGTTTACAGTGCATAGTACATAACCCATGAGTTGACCGGTCCATAAGCCCCTTTTTTGGGTCTAGCTCAGAGGCCCAGTTAAACAACAATAATGACACCATAGAGATTAAAATACCCTAATTTTTTTATGGGTCTAAAAAATATCCTAACCAACAAATCAGTTTTTGGGTGTCAAAAAGGCCTACTTTGAATTTTGGTCGAGAACAACCTACCCTTAAAATTACATGTGCCACCAAAAAAAAACAATATTCCTTCGGCTATTTTCTCATTTTGTTTTTCGTCGAGATACAACCATTTTTTAATCTAACTTTCGTCAACGAATCTAAAAATAATTGGAATAGTCTCGTACATCCAGATTATTCCTATCTCCTCTTAGGGTGGTCAATGATAAGTACATTGTCACTACTAAAAGAGCCAATTTTGACTGTTGACCGAGACTTTTCTTTTCTTTTTGGCTCCTTTTTCTTTATGAAAACGAAAGTATGTCTTCATATATTGTTGCCATTTTTTAATTAATGCTGATTTTTTTGACACCTAAAAATTATATATTATTTTTACATTTTTATTATTTTATTATTTTTTAACTCTTTTAATATTCTTCATTTTTCTAATTATTAATTCATTTAAATCAAATAATAATATTATATTATGAATGTAAGAATACTACTTTTTGGATGTCAACGAAACATTATTCTTATCTAATTGTCTCATTGTGGAGATGTACCTAGATTCTAGACTAATAGCAAAGCAACTTCAAAGCACTGTGTGCAATAGGAAAACCAAAAAAGATACACTATAAAGGCGAAAAATACAAGAAAGCGGTGAAAAGAAAGCTAAGTGATATTTTCTTTTATCGGTCAAATACACACACCTTTACACTATACTACTCCTAATTATATCCCACCAGAAATTAAACCTTACATTTTCAGCTTAATGAGCTCCTCCTTATATCACTTGAGCTACTCCTTATACCACTTGAGCTACAAGTTCTTGACAAAGCTAAGTGATATTATTTGCTTTACATTTTCACTAATGGATTTAATTGGCTACCCTCACTAGCTTGTAAAAAATTAAGTACAAAAAAAGCTCATGAGTTTATAATGCAAAGGTGAATAAAGACCGTGCACCTTTGAGATGCAAAAGTTATACATGTCACACAAGAATTCAAAAGATGCTAAATGGTTAAAAAAAATCACGAAATGACTTATACAAAATAAACCTTGGCTTTTTAATTAGTCAGTCAAATAAATTTTAAAATCTTAATTTCCCCCCTCTTCCATGACCTACGACAACTTGTACAAAAATGCTCCCTGCAACCGATAAAATTTGGCATAATGAATAGATAATTGGAGTTTTTAAGCATCTTGATAGGGATTTAAATCATGATTATATGTATAAAAACTGTTTTGTTAGTAGATGCAAAACCCACTTTAATGATCTCTACACCTCGAAGAGATTAGTCTTCGATTGTCGATCGGAAATATCCTTAATTAAAAAATGCTTTGTCCACTGGATAAATTTAATACACATCTAAAATTCAAAAATTGATTAAAAACTAATGTAATTTATTCCTATAGCAAGACAAATGGATTGAATCCTTTGCGATAAGGAGAATCTAATTAATATTATTTAGCCGAAAACATTATGATACACCCAAAAAAATGTTTTATAAAAGTTAATTAATTTATGATTTGTTTCATAAAAAAATTAAACTCATTTAAGAATAAATTTTATGAGCAGATCCATGCAACTCGTTTATAATAAATTATAAAATATTTTTCTAAATTAATTAAATTCATATCCGTTTATAATTTTTCCGCCTACTTTTTTTTTAATCTAAATTCCACTCCTCAATCTTTGAATTCTTTTATTAGATAGTCCATTAATAATCCAATAATAAATTTTGGCACAACTCATTAATCTTATAACTTATCATTTTCAAGACTAAAAATAATTAATATTAACTACCAAATATAGTTACAGATTTTTATTCATAGCTAACTTATATCTAAACAGTTACATATTACCTACTAAAATTTTTTTAGCTAATACTAATTTGCTATTAAATTAGCTACGAAGTATAGGTACCAAAGAATATCATAACTAACTTATATCTAAATAGCTACCGAATAAAATTTTATAGCCAATTTTATTGGTCATTAATTGGCTACTAAATTAGTTACAAAATGTAGCTACCAACTTTTTTCATAGCTAATTTGTATCAAAATAGCTACTAATTAGCTACCAAAAAAAGTTTATAGCTAATTTTGTTAGCTACTGATTAACTACTAAATTAGCTACTAATTAAATACAAAGTCAAGAATCAATCAAAGTCTCACATTAGATTAGATAGTTAGGAGTAAGTTAGAGAGTTTATAAGTGGATGGACTTATGCACCTATTATCTTAAAGAATTTGGTTGTATTAATGTATTGAGTTGTATTATGGTGTCTTAGACTTGTGCTCCATTCCTAAGAATTCGCTATTGATTAAGTAGAATCATTGAGATTAGAATGTTAGTGGATAAATTGATCCAGAGAGCCATCCTATAATATATAAGTGGGGTAACAATCTTCTTACTATGAACTAGCTTACTCAAATAAAAAACAAGTAAATTTTATTTGGGTCATCAAATTGTCTAATAAAAAATTAAAAAATATTATTAAGTTTGAATTATGTTACTAATTAAATATTCAAAATGCACATTATAAAATATATAATTCAAATCTAATTAATTCTAATTCTAATTCTAATAATAGAAACAAAACTAAAATTTTAAATGTAATTTATTTTTATTTTAGTTTTATAGTAGGGATATATGAAATAAGATTTGATTAGGTTAATCAACTCTACATATAACTCAGACTAAACTAAATAAGTTGGGCTTGATTAATTTGTGGTGGATCAAGCGGATCCATGCATGTGACACCCTTGAACATACATAAAGGGTCTTATCATGGTTGAGTCAAATCTGTATGAATGGTATTGTTTTCCCACACGCATGCACAGACCTTGTGGAGACAAAAGTGGGACACAACTTGAGGGATGACGTGGTTGTCAGCACTCTTTATGGCATGAACTGGCTTTTATTATTAATTATTAAAGTGGCACCACTCACTCACTCAAGCAAATACCAATTTATTACTTTTATATATATAAATATATATATATATATATAAACATTTAAAACAAAAAAAAACAATAGTGTTTTATTTATAAACACTTGACTTAAAAGTTAAAATATTTGTTAAGGTTTTTTTTAGCTTGATTAATAAAAATAATAGAATTTAGTTTTAAATTATATGATTAGTAAAATTTTATTTTAAATAAAGATAATTTTTTTTAAAAAAAATCATATAATTTTGTAGAATTCAATGTATTTTTTCCAATACTTTTTACTAAAAAAATTGTTATTTACAAATAATTTTGATGTCATGTTAACTTCTATTAGTATAGATTTTATTTAACATAATTAATTTGTTACTATAAATCTAGATATATAATATTTGTATTAAAAAATAAATATATAATTATTGATAAAAAGGTCTATTAGTATAAATCCTTTGATATATATTATTAGTTTACAAACCATTATTAAATATTTTTAATAATTATATTAACAGACAAAATTGTTAGACAAAATATATTCTTACGATAATTAAAAGTTGTTATTTTAGTGATTAGTGGGCTCTTATTTTTTGAGTAACAACTCATTTTATATGGGAGAGACGAAATAAATTTATTTTTGAGGGGTTAAACTTTAATCTCTTAGGGACTATTAATCAGGTTTGGTATCGTGTACATGAATGTCAAGTTGCTCGTAATACTGTTGCGATTGCCTTCTCTAATGCGTATGGTGCTACTTACCATTGGGTACATTGGAATAATCCGTCGGAAAATTGGTTCAAATCGAATATGGATGGGTCCATTCTTGAATAGTCTCATAGCGTCACTCGTTGTGAAATCCTTCGGGACCATTGGGGTGCTCATATCTTTTTATTTAGCTCGAAGTTGGGATATTGTAATATTCTGACGGCTGAGTTGTGGGGCATTTATCACGAGCTCGCCATTGCGGCATCAAGAGGTTATAACAATTTTTTTATAAGCCAAACAATTTATTAGAATGATTTGAGGATAAGAAGTTGTCAAACACTACAGGTCATACAAATAATATAAAGAGGAAACTACCTACCTTTTAAAATAGTTGCACCAATCAAAAAACATACAATTGTATCCCTATTTGCATAAAACCAACTCTAAGAGCGAGTTTTATCTAGAATTTGAGGAATCACCACCTTTTCAGAACTAAAAATTACAGCATTCCTACACAACCACAAAGACCAGATCACAAATTACCAGATAGCAGTACCACTTTTCTTCCTTGCTTTTCCGGAGAAAAAACTCCTAAACTGTAGGAACCACACCTCCAGAGATGCAGGGAGGACAGAGCTCACACCAAGATACAACAAAATGTTTCTCCAAATTAGATTTTCTATAGGGCATAACAGAAACAAATGAACAGAATTTTCTTGCTCATTTCCACAAAAAGCACAGTTTGTAGACTGCCCAGGGACCAACAAACACCTTTTATTAAGATTGACCTTATGAGGAATTCTATCTTGAAATAGCAGCCAAGAGAAAACCAGAATTTTTGAAGGAGCTTTACAACACCAAAGAGCTTTACTTATGCTACTCACAAGACTTGTACTTGATCATTGTGAACTGTAAGAAGATACTCCCCAAGAATAGGCTGACTTAACAGATAAACCATGAGCACCTCCTGGGCACCCGAACCAAGAATCCTCTGTTGGAAATAATTGAGGAGAGCAACGAAGTTGTAGCTTGAGACGTGTTGATAAACACTGTCCTAAAGGATTTATCCGGCGTTAATACCGCAAACCCCCCAGGATATAACAAGCTATTCCGATATTAATCGGGATGCAGAAACTAACGAGAAATAATAACAATATAACACAAAATATGTTTAGAGAGGGAAGCTCGAATTAGAGAGAGAAGAGAAGAATGATTTTGGTGTATCTGAGAAGTGAGGTGAGGCTTCTCTTATATAGGCTAGGTACCTGTTAATTCCTATGTAAAACGTAAATTACAAGGATTGGACGGTAGCCTCTGATTGGTTTTCAACTTGTGCAGAAGATTAATATGGACGGTGGACGGTGCACTAATATGGACGGTAGAGGTAAAATCTAAGTTTAGACGGTGCCGTAAAAACCAATGATACACTTAAATTTTTGAAATACACAAATTTTACAACAATCCCCCACATATTTCAAAAGTTTAAGTTTGAAAAAAAAGCTAGAATGAGGTATTTTCTGGGTTATCTCAATGTGCACAATAGTTTCAAATCTGGTGTCTTTTAAACTATGAATCAAACCTATATTGATGAGACTTAACACACAAGTGAATTGGTGGAGCAAGCTCTATGAACCAAGACACTTTAGTGTGTGATAAAGGTCTACCAATCATATTGTACCCCACACAATTCTCGCTGTTATCGCTGTTTTGCGCAAATAGGTCATACACGCGCCTGGTGTTCATGAGTGCTCTAGAGATTCTGCCAAGATCTCATGCAAGTAGCCCCACCTGACACTCATATAGGTGATTTCATCAAGTGTATGCTGCAACTCATACACTACCCATAAGGGCTATGAAGATCATTAAAAGCATTTATGCTTATCCTCACAGTGATGCAGCCTAGCACTTCACACACCATAGGAATGGACAAAATAAACAGTGCTAGCAGAATTAACTAATGACTTGTTATTACCCATATGAACCTTTTTCATAGGATCTCCAATCACAAAAGTTGGGTTACCATCACAGTTAATTTCAAATGGCTTAATATAAGTCTCATTCCCCTCGATGTTTATCTCACAAGCTTATAGCTTAATAAGGACAGTCAAATTAATTTGACCTCACATAATTTAGTAGCTACTTTTACAAAATTATAATGTACATGTACATGTTGCAAATATTTGCCTCACATTTGCCTTTTTGGCAATCACTACATAGAAGATATAATTTTCTTCTTAAACTGATGTCATTTGACAACCTAGACATATAAATATGGAAGACTCAATTTCTTCCTTCACTAGTGCCATAGGGCATCCATGACAAATAAAAAGTATGGAAGACTCAATTTTCTACCATAGGTTATTTGCTAAGAGAAATTTTTAGCCAACCTACTTGGATAACTTCCAAGTGACAACAATTTCATGAAATTGATAAACTCACTTAAGAATTTATATTCATATGAATCAAATCAATTCATCACTATAGTGGATTCTCCTCAGAATTAAATATAACATTACCAAAGTTTTTCAACTTATGAGTTTCTCAAAAGAAAATATTTTCATCTTAAACACATTACTCTCAAAATTGAGTAAGGCTATGAAAATAAACATTCCTTCTCTAATTATGAATTTTCCAAAATATTTATTTCATGATATACTCATAAGTCAGTGAGTCTACTTACATCGAGCCTCTCTCTCTACATTCATGATGTGAGAAGCATTATGGTACTCAAGTGAGACCCTTTACTCACAAGTTGTGTGATTCAATATCACTAAAACTATGCACAAACACATACCAATCAACACATAAATCACTCTTACAGAGCAGCACATTATCACAATTTAAACTGGACAACTATATGTGTTGATTATATATTTTATCTAAGTCAAAGTATGCCTCTAAGATAAAAATTACACTCTAATCATTTTAGGCATACTTACTCAACTTGATAAGTGTCATGGTTATGCAAGCACGTTCAATCATCATATTGTTGAGATAAAACTCATCTATGGGATTGAAATCTAACAAATTAATATTTATAAAGTTTCATCCCCTTTTCATACATATCCCCATTATATCATTTCTATAATATTAAGTCCATCATGCTAATTTCACAGGAGAAAGTGATTCTCTCATTTTTTTTTCTTTTTCAACCACTAAGATACAATAACTATACTTTTTCCTCTCCATTCGAATGAACACAACACCTCATGCTCATCATTCAATATATGACAGGAGAATGTTATAATTTTTTTTTCTCATATTCACAAAATTATCTACAACATTCAAATTATTACCTCAACCCTCTCCTGGAGTTCTTTCTACACAACAAATGCATTGGTGTCCCTCTTTAGTTGCCTTAATTAGTCACATTAGCACCACACCACGTGGGAAATAAATCCTTTAGATTGTTGGAAATAATTCAGGAGAGCAACGAAGTTGTAGCTTGAGACGTGTTGATAAACACTGTCCTAAAGGATTTATCCGACGTTAATATCGCAAACCCCCCAGGATATAACAAGCTCTTCCGATATTAATCGTGATGTAGAAACTAGCGAGAAATAATAACAATATAACCCAGAATATGCTTCTTTGGTGGAATAAATTCATGAATTGGCATCCATTTTAGCACATGTTGTTTGGATTCATATTCATCATGAAGGAAATGCCATGGCGGATGATCTTGCGAAGATGAGTCATTCAATGTCTTTTAATTTGACACTTCTGTTCTTGATGTGTTATCTGTTGTTGCTGCTACGCAGTTTATGTATGATAGTGATATCTCTTTTGTCTTGAGGGAGCATAGGTAGTTTCTTTTTCTTTTCCTCCTTGGGCTTTACCCCTTTTGTCATAAAAAAACCTAATTCAATGAAAATAAAAAAATATTAATAAAATGTTGTTTCAATGTTATTAATATATGTGTTATTTTAGGAGCTTATATTAATGTATTGCTTTCTTTCCAATGTAAAAAGAAAAAAAAAAGTTATTAACGCATTGCCTAGGTCAGAGCCCAATGTTCAAGGAGTCCATAATATATATATATATATATATATATATATATATATATATATATATGTGTGTGTGTGTGTGTGTGTGTGTGTTGTTGCTTCTATGTTGGTGTTGTTGTTGCTTATGTCATAAGTGTGGATGTTGTTGGTGTTGTTATTGTTAAGTTATGCCCTAAAAAATTGTGATATATTGATAGCGTCGTATGTAATATCAAAACTTTATTATAATTTAATAAAAAAAATTACTTAAAAAGGACTTATTTTGTTCACTTCGCCCTATGGCCTATGAAAGGCCAGGACTGGCCCTGGCCCAAGTGATGGCTAGATGCATGATCTCTCACTAAACACGCACTATACATGCATGTGTGAAACCTCCTTTCTTTTCTTTTTTCCAGTTATCATATACTACCTCCTATCCTTTTTATAAGAGACAAAAAGAGAATATTTTGAATCATTTTTATAAGAGACTTTGTGAGTTTTCTAGGCGTACTAATTGCTAAGAAAGGATAAAAATATTTTGTTATCCTCAATTTATTATGAACACTCACAATTTTCCATACAAGTGGGTGTATTAACTACATGGATATTTTAGTAATTTTCTCACATCATTAATTGAAAAGAATATCACTTATTATGTTTTATTGATATGTGTAAAACATGTCCAGTGTTTCTTATAAGCTAAAGGTTTTTCTAACCTGTGCAGTATTGCACAGGATAAGAATCTCAAAATGAAAAGAATGATAAGTAGTAAATGCATATTAAAATATAAGTCAATTAATTTTTGGTTTTTTTCATAAAATTTTTTCCTTTAAAATATTTAACATGTACAATATTATCCAGGTTAAAAAATTTCTTCTTAGAGGACCGAAGGATGAAGTATCAATTATGTGGGTTCATAAATGTGTAGGGAACATTAATGAAGACAATATAAAGATAACCGCGAGGAGAATTTATAACATGATACTTTAGTTCTGTAAAAATAGGTATAGGAGAATTAAAAAATTATGTGAGAACTTATTAAACTGAATTTATTTGTTAATAATATTTAATAAGAGTTATATGATCTAGACTAGTTATTCGTACATAATACATTTATAATTATTATGTTGGACCTCCTGCAGGCTGCTTGTGTCGTGTCGTGGCACGCCCGTCGTATACCTCCCTAGTTAGCTGTTCACGCCACCGCACACGGTCAAGCTCGTGTACTGTTCAGCTGAACTATATGAAAATGGTGGCAAAGAGGATATTCAAGGAGACGGTGATTGTGGAGCTACGCTCATGTTTCTTTAGCGTTCTCTTGCAATGAAAGTTGATTCTTCCACTAAAAGAAGATTAGATTAAAATAAGTATTTATTTATTTTAATACAATTTTGATATTTTTTATTTATTTATATAAATGTAAAACCAAACGACATTTACTTTTTAAATCAACATTTAATCTATTTTAACATTGAAAATAATAGCTAGCACTTCTTAATTGTGTTCCTTAATTAGCACACTAGAGTTTGTCAAAATAACACTTTTTATTTTCACAAGATCACGTAATTTTCTGACTGTTATATTTAAATCTACAAATTGTGCACAAAATTAAATTTAGTGTAGGTGATGAATGAATGACTAAGCATGGGGCCATGTTACTCTTTCAAATGACAGGGTTCAAAGATAAGGTGAGTCTACATGACTAGAGTTATCTTCTTCGCTGTTTGTCTTGTGTCTTTCATACCTCTATTTTGTTCATTTATTTATTTATTAATTAAAAATTATGTATTGGGCTTTAAAGCAGAAAGAGTATGATAATAAATTCCTAAGAATAAATAAGGCAAGCTAGCACTCTTTTCCAGCTTTCTTACATTACCTGGCTCCCGCCCTTAAGTCAATAGGGGAAATTTGAGACTTTCCTTCCAAACTGTTCTTTTGAGCCAACTTTTGAGTCAATTCGAGCCTTGGCCAATCCTCACTCGACAGCCTAAAGGCATGGCCTAAATAGAAAGAAAATGGTGCTATCAAATCCGCATGAATGGGCGCTGTTGGACTGGACCTAGTTACGGCTCCGTGGGCTTCCATTTTTGCCTCTTCATAAGTTGTATTGAGATTGGGTTGGTGTATTATAGTTGGCAAGGAACTTGATCCCCCCAAAACAAAAAAAGGGCAGCTGCGGTCTAACTCTAATTTTGGAAATATGGAAATACACGTATAAATAAGAGATGGGTATTAAGGTGTCAAATTTATTAAATGATATCGCATATAATCTTTTTTTAGACAACGAATTTAACCGATCTAATCATTCAAATAAAAGTTTATATGACGTAGATAAACAATAAAAAAATCATGCAATTTAAATTTTTTTCGATATGTAGTTTAACGAAAAAAATTTACTAACATTTTAAAATAAATATTACACGTTCAAACAAAATATTCTTATCAAATAATTTTCAAATTTATATGTTATCACAACTCAATAAATAAATATATATAAGTACGTAGTAGGTTAAATTAATTAATTTTTTTATACTATTAAAGAGTTAATTTAACATAAATAGTATTGTATACATGTTGTATTTGTTAAGAAAAATATAAATTTGCAATAAAATTCCGGCCAGACTGTTATTCTTTATGCCCTGAATTGAAGGAGAATAATTTGTACTGTATATCCTTTAATTCCTAGTATAATTTAATAAGCCAGCATCGGAGGAGAAAGTTCTCTTCTTTTAATAATTCTCTGTATCATTTATGCTAATTTACCCGAATCATATGTGCTGACCACCAAATTAATTGAGACAAAAATGAAATATAAAAATATTCAGCGATACTAGAATAATATTAGCTCTTGCTTTCTTTCAAAAGTTGAATTTGATTTAAAATTATTAATTAAAATTATTATGATGATCACAAACTTGGGATTAGCACATGGGTTATGATGCCAAACCCCCAACGACGATTAATCTTTTAATTTTAATTTTGTCATTTGTGGATATAACTAAATTAAATATATACTAGGTGTTTTACCCTCAAATGGATCATTATTCTTATGGAATGTTTGATTAAATTAGCATTTGGCAGAACATCTAGAAGATCTTGAAAAATATGCCTTAAGAATCAAGATCCATATATAATTAATTGAATATAAAGCATAAAATAATTGAGGGCCAGTAAATGAATAGTAAGCTCCTGTTTGTCCTCTGTTTAAGACAGGATGCTTTTTATTCAAATTTAAAAATCGTTTATTAGCAACTCCTTTTTAATTTCTAGTAGGATCGGAAATTCAGAATAACAACCATTACTCATCCTAATTTTTTTCACATGGAAAAAAAAAATCCTATAATAACTGAAGAAGAGAATGACGTACAAATTTACATTTTATTTTATTTTTAAACAAATTTACATTTTAGGCATGTGTTTGGTTTCAGAGAATTATAGAAAAGAGAAAATGAGAGGAAAAAGAGAAGAAGAAAGGAAGGTCATTTTTTTTTATCAGTTACTTTTTTTTTTTGTTTTTCTATTTGAGAATTTCTTTTCTTACATTCAAACACACCAATAATGTCATGGAAAGAAGATTGTGTTTTCTTTCGTTGTTATAGCCTAAGCCATAATTGAGAATGCTTGGTCATTTTCATGTATATGCTTTTACACGTGCAACATATATATATATATATATAAAATCTAAATTATTTATTTTCTTTCATAATACTACATGTTTTTCTTTACCGACTCACGCATTTAATTTATTTTTGGAAACTCAATTTCAAGAATATTTATTTGTGTTGATGGGCTAAAAAATAATTTGAAACTGTAACATCAAATCCCAAAAAATTAAAGATTGTAATAGAGAGATATGATTAGGCCGTACGTAGTTAGTTTATTTCTTATATACAAATTTAGTTCTTTATTAAAATATTTAATTAGTACTTCACCAAAAAGAAAATCTCAATTAGTATGATAGTATATAATTTTCTATATTTATTTTTGGTCAATTTCGTTGTTGATATTTATTTGAGTCTCAATTTAATTTTTTTTTTGTTAATTCAGTTTTTATCTTCGTTTATAAGTTGTAGTTAATCCTTTATCATTGACAAGTGAACAATAGTGAATAGTCCACAGCTTGAAAGTTGGAGGTCTAAACTTTGAGAGTTTGAAGTCTAAGGTTCAAACTTTGATGGTGGTGATTTAGTTTAAGATTTTGAGAATTACTTTAAAATAAGTGTGTAAGTTTAGGATTTAAGGATGAGTGCATGTGTAGCTGCCAACTAAAAAAATCCTTCATTATTGAGTTATTAAGATAAAGATTAAAATTAAAATTATAACTAAATAAAGTGAAAAGAAAGATATAGGTAAATTTCACATTACACAAACATGAGTCATAGACGACAGTGTAGACTCTTTATCTTCTAAAGGATCCCCGGGATACAAAGACTCAACTTCATCCCCTACCGGGATGAAATTAATTGGGCACGACGATCTGAACCTTGTTCGACAGATACAGAACTTTCAGAACTATACTCATCAGGAAGATGGGCTGATGCAAGAAGAAGAGCAGAAGGTTCTGGGTTCAAAGTGTTAAACGACCCACTCACACTTTGGGTAACTGATCCACCACTCTCTACTCGTCGCGAATACAGAGGATAAAACCAAAAATGGCAAGATTCACAATAATCAAGATTGGCTATGGAGGGCGTACCAGGACAAGGGTTTGGCTCATTACAAGACCTATGTTTGCGAAGACCCCACGCAAAACTCTCAAGAAGTTCAGTATCATTTGATTCTGAAGAGGAACTACTCGTCAACACGATAACGTTAGCGGCCATTTTTGAGGGAATGAAACCCAGAAACTACAACTAAACCCTAAAGGGGGGAAGAATGCAACAGAACAATCCAAGAATCAGGAAAGAGTCGAATAAAGATAAAAATTAGCGAAAAATAGAAGCAATACCTGAAAGATGAGGATAAAATGTTGTTAGAAAACGGGCCTAACGAACGAGCACGAAGATGGAAGAAGAAACGTTTTCAGAAGCTCTCTGTCACAGGAAATGAAGAGATAGGAAGCGCGAAAGAGAAGAATGAGTAAAAACTTGAACAAAGGGAAAAGGTGAAAATGTAACGGGTGAAAAGAAATAAAGTAAAAACCGTCTCATCACCTTAATGAACGTGGGGCCCAAGAACCACACTAATCATCGCGCACAGTGCCCAAAGTGGGATGCGTGGAACACACGCGCCCAAAAAGAAAACCAACCGTCATCTCGTAACATTTCCAGAATCGCCATCTAACATCCACCCGGCATGATGAATGAACTCGCCAACCTCTCCCAAGAAGAGCTTGACGACTTGGGGGGCAACTGTTGTGGACCAAAATAATGGCATCCTGGATATACGCTTACATGCCGGGTCAAGAAGTCGCCAATTACCCTCAGCATCCCGGTAAGTTGGGCGCGGCCTACCATCAAGGCCCAGATAATGAGGATTGGACGCAGGCATAGATCCTGGCCCAATACGGACCACATTAGGTCATTGACCTCACTCTATAAATACTATTATCATGCACCATGCAAGGTACGTAAGATATATTATCATATACAAAAAATCCTAATTCACTCACTGACTTGAGCGTCGGAGTGCTTGCAGGTGCACACCACCGCCGCCGGAGCTCAAGACCCAAAAGCGATCCTACTGCCCTCTGCTGATCAAGAAGACCATCTTGCTCGTCCTACATCCCTGTCAGGTTAGATCACAACATTGGCACCATCTGTGGGGAACGCAACAAAAAGTTTCTCTCCCATCCATCGTCAACAATGGTAGGCTCAACCAGAAATAGGGATTATAATGATCCCAGCGTGCAAAACCAAGCAGCTGGACAGCAGGCTGGTGTGTCGAATCAAGCAAGAGCATCTCAGCACTTTGATATTGAAGCAGAATTCCGTAAACTGCAACAGTTGGTGCAGTCGCAAGCTAAAGAGATCGCAGATCTCAAAGAACAACAGCGAAAGGGCAAGCATGTTGTTATCGAAGATGATTCAGAGGAAGAAAGAGCTAGGAGGCATACCCAACCAAACCCTGAGAATCTGGAAAAAGATAATGACAACGCGGAAAAGCAGCGACAAAAGTCCGCAATTGAAGGAGAAAAAGAAGGAAACCCGAAAACTCAGGAAAGGCAACAGGAAGGACGGATAAGTCGCCGACATGAAGGGGCCCCGCATCAATCTCGAGTTGAGGGAGCCAACCCGCCACCTGTTCCCATTGGGGGCCAGCAAGACGGACAACAAGCCGGTAACCAAGAGCACATGGCTGAGAATGCCCCGGATTTCGGGTACATTGACAATCCCTTCACGCCTTGGATAATGTCCCATGCCCTTCCTCATGGATTCCAGTTTGCAAAGAAGTTGAAAGAATATGATGGAACCAAGGACCCCACTCTACATGTCAGCACTTTTGAAAGGGCTATGTACTTTCAAGGGGTGAATGAGGCCATCGTATGCCGTGCTTTTCCCCTCACATTGTCAGAGGTTGCAAGTCGTTGGTTCTCAGACCTCCCACCGCAATCCATCAGCAACTGGAAAACCCTCAAAGATAAGTTTATTCTTCATTTCACTAGCAGTAAAAGACAGTTCAAATCTGAATTCCACTTAGAAACTGTTAAACAGGGAAAAGATGAATCTCTACGAGACTATATAACACGTTTTAACAATGAAGTGTTAGAATTTAGGAATGTTGAACCTAACTTGGTGTTATATTTCTTTGTAAGAGGATTAAAGCCAGGAGCCTTCGCCAAGCAACTGGCTAGAGATAAGCCCACCTCCATGGACGACTTGAAGGTCAGGGCCGAAAAGTGGATCAGAATAGAAGAGTGGGAGAAGGTCCAAGTCGCCAAGAAGGATGACAAAGCAAAAATTGTCCCTCCAAACCAATCCCGGGGTAAAGACGACAAATCCCGGGATAGATCTCCCAAGAAGCGCAAGGGTCTTTTCAACAATTATACTCCGCTAATAGTCCCGCCAGCTTCAGTGTTGAAAGAAGTGATGCACTCTGAACTAAGAGAGCGGCCACCATCTTTGAAAATAGTTGGGAAGCACAAAAATAAATACTATGAATACCATCAGGATCGTGGACATTCAACCAATGAATGCATCCAACTCCGGGATGCAATTGAAAAGCTGATCAGACAAGGGAGGTTGAGAAATTATGCTCAAGCATCCCCAGAAAGGCGGGATCGTCGCCGGAGTCCATCTCCTCGAACACAGACACTCAGGTCCCCGCCTAGGAACCGAGATCAACGAGCTGAAACCCGTCAGAGATCCCGGAGCCCAAGACAAGCACAGGAATCCCCTCCTAGGGGAATAATTCAAGTCATAGTTGGAGGAGCCAGCTTAAAGGGTCTCGAAGATAAGAAGAGGACCCGAGATGTCAGGGATTCTTGTTCCCAGGTAACGGCTGTAGCTAACCCAATGCTATCTTTCTCAGATGCAGATTTCCCGGAAGAACGGATTCGGGATAACGAACCATTGGTTATAGCAGCTAATCTGAACGGCTTCGAAGTCCATCGAATCTTCATTGATCAAGGAAGTTCAGCTGACATTATGTTCTGGAGCCTGTTTGATAAAATGGGATTAGGATCTAAGGATTTAATATCCCATAAAGGTAGCCTAATTAGTTTCACTGGAGATACAATTATTCCCAAAGGATATGTTGACCTTAAGGTGATTTTTGGGAAAAAGCCAAATACCAAAACAATTCCCGCCAGGTTCATAGTGGTGGATTGCCCCTCAGCTTACAATGCAATCATTGGGCGACCAACCTTGAATAGCCTTGGCACCATAGTCTCTACCATCCATTTAGCCATGAAGTTTCCAGGAAAAGATGGCTCAGTAGTAACTGTCCGTGGGAAGAGCAGTGATGCGCGAAAATGTTATCGGGAAAGCCTTAAAATCATGAAATCACCTTCCATGATGCCGGTAACGACAGAAGAGAAAGGGAAGAAAAAGATGGAGAGACATGATTTGATGCGGGATGCAGGGGTCATGATGACTAACTTAGATCCCAGAGAAGACTTCGAATATCAACGACCTCAACCCGAAGGGGACCAGATCTTAGTCCAGATAGGACTTAAAGAAGATCAGACTGTCAAGATAGGGGCGAACTTACCCCCCGTGATCAAAGAGCGACTCATTGAGTTGTTGAAGACGAATAAAGACCTGTTTGCCTGGGTTTCTTCCGACATGCCCAGAGTTGACCCGGAGTTCGTATGCCATCGCTTGTCTTTGAGACCGGGATCTATCCCGGTGGCTCAAAAGAAGAGAAAAATGGGTCCAGAAAGACAAGCAGCGATAGAAAAACAGGTGAAGGAGTTGCTAGACGCAGGGTTCATCCGAAAGATACGCTTACATGCCGGGTCAAGAAGTCGCCAATTACCCTCAGCATCCCAGTAAGTTGGGCGCGGCCTACCATCAAGGCCCAGATAATGAGGATTGGGCCTAGGCATAGATCCTGGCCCAATACGGACCACATTAGATCATTGACCTCACTCTATAAATACTATTATCATGCACCATGCAAGATACGTAAGATATATTATCATATATAAAAAACCGTAATTCACTCACTTACTTGAGCGTCGGAGTGCTTGCAGGTGCACACTACCGCCGCCAGAGCTCAAGACCCAAAAGCGATCCTACTGCCCTCTGCTGATCAAGAAGACCATCTTGCTCGTCCTACATCCCTGTCAGGTTAGATCACAACAGGTTCATTTATTGATAAGTTAAATATAATTTACTTCTATATTTTTTAATATACATTTTACTACAAAACTCATATTTAGTGATGATTTTTGTTTAAATCATCGACCTTTTTTAAAAAAATATAGGGGAATATGAAACACATATTTTAAGAAACTGGTCACCTAGTTCATAAAATACACCTAGTATTATTTTAAGGATAATAGTAATTAAAATAACTCATATATCAAAAAAATTTATTAAAAAATATAAAAGCCTAATTTACTTTTTTTTTCCCATCCTCAATCATACAAGTCTTCTTTAATTTTTGCCTTTCTCTCTGTCTTTTTTATTTTCAATTCCCGGTCCCTTTTTCCTTTTCTGTTTCGAATATATTTAAGTCCTGTTCAATCGCACTTGTAGCCTAAAAATAAATAGTTTCTCGTTGGTCTATCCCCAGCATTAAGCATAAATAAATGATTTTATCGTAAAAATTTGTATTGGCCATGAATTAGTAGTAGTCATCAGTCATATTGAATATTGTAGAGTTGTTGCACTTGTCAAGTATGAAAACATAATGCACCTATAACCCTACCTCTAAGGTATGGGTGGGAATTAAGATGAGTTCATTCGTGAAAACCCAAAAGATATGTATGACTTCACCTTCACAGGTTAAGTCGTCCTAAAAACGATGACCAACAAAAGAAATGAAATTAAAGTTCCTAAAAATCATTTCACTGGAATAACAACTCAAAATTGCTTGCCTATATATACCGTTTTTCTTTCTTTCTTTCTTTCTTTTTTCACCAAAACAGAATCTCATTCAGTCATAAATACTAGTTCCATAAGACTTTACGTTTATGACGTATCTTACCTCCATTTACTATAAATAAATAAATTATAAGTATCTCAATTCCAAGTTGTGTAACCCAATAGTTCATAGAGCCCGGAAAATTCGCCTTCCAATCACATCTAAGTCAATTTTCCCGAGGTCACCACCAGCAACACAGCGCGAATAGGTTAGTCTCATTTAAATAGTGAAAAAATTTGTGATTATAAAAAAAAATACAAAGTTGTGTAGATAAAGAGAAAACAGAAATATAAAAAAAAATAAAATTGATAAGATAAATAAGAAAAAAAGTAATATAATATAAAAAATAATAATTATATATGAATTGTTACTAATTAACTAGTAATTGTTTGCGGTTGGTACAAGTAATGTATCGTGATACTACATAGCACTCAATTCGTCGTGGGCTTATTTTTAGAATGGTTTTTATCCATTTCTTGTAGCCCTTCTAAGTATTGATTCTTTTTTTTTTTCAATAAATGTAAAGGCATATTTAATTGCTGTGCAGCTGTGGAGATGGATCTGAAAACGAATGTGCCACTTATAATTTTGTTGCATCAAATTAAAAGAGAAAAGGTTTTTTAGTAACAAACGCAATAATCTTAGTTATGTACAGTACCATCTCACGTAGCTAGCTATAATACAAATCTACAAAGTGCTAATTAAAACACTTACCTTTCATTAGTTGGCTAGTCAAAGATTCACTTGCCTCCTTAGCATATCTTTTTTTAATTATATATTTATTATTTTTATTATTATTATCATTAAATTTGTATTGGAGTGTTATATCAACGTCGGACAAAAACATGTGCATATTAGTGGATTAGCACTAGCTAGGATCTTGCAATGATATGATCGTGAGTGAAATAAAAAAGAAAAAAAAAAAGTTAATTTGTTCTTAAAAATAACGGATCGAGAGAAGGTAAAATGATCTGGATTATTTAAAGTAGTAGGATAAACTATGCTGAAGTAATTGTAATGTCTTAGTAAAAGTTTCAGGAACTAGCCAATATTAGGGTTCGAATTCTTATTATATATACGATTATTATTGACGAAAATTGATGTTAGATGTAAAATTATTTTTGATCTTTTATTTATTGCCTTAAGACATTTGTTAGATGTTATGTTTTTATTATTTTAATACTTCAAAAATAAGGTTCAAATCTTGTACCGAAAATTAGTGTTTGGTCCAGTTTATTTTGGGTTTCTCATCCTCTTATAAGTAAAAGCAGGGCCAAATATGATTTGTGGTAAAAGTTAGCTTTTAAGCCATAAGCTATAAATATGAGCTTTCCAAAAAGCTGACTTATTTTGTGAGTTCATTGTAATTATATTAATACCCAAATATTCTATTTAACACTCGAAATCTTGAATATTTTTTTCTTTTCTCTTTATAACAATAGTATTTTACTAAAACCTTAAAAAAATCTTTTTCTCATTTATCAATTATTCATTTTACTTTAATATTTATCAATTTTTTTATTAAATAAAACTTTACATATTTAAAAAAATTTAATGCTAAATTATTATTTTGATAAATTTATATTGTGTTAGGTTTTTTAAAAAAAATTAAAATATTGAGTTTTATCAAAAAAATTATTTTCTTATTGCAACTTTCATTTTAAAAATTTTATATGGATAAATTATTTTCTTATATCAAAGAAATGTGAAGTTAATTATAAAACTTGAAAAAATTGACACAAAATACTTTTATCAAACAAATAACTTTTTACTCAAGTAGTTTATAAAGTATAAGAGACGCTTATAAACCAAAAATAAGCCGGGCCAAACGAAGCAGAATTAAATTCACATCTTACTAATTACTCTCTCCGTCCTAATATATAAGACATTCTCCAAAAAAACACAGGGATTAAGAAAATTAATAAATCTAAAAAAAATCATTAAATTTGTCTAGTAATTTGAGTTTATTTCTCTACTTATCCTTCAATTATTAAAACCAATAGAATTACTCTGATCCACTCAATTAGTCTTCTCTAATTATCATAAGAGAGAGAATTTCTCTCTCATTGGTAACTTATTATATTTATTGACTTTGAACGACACAAAAGTAGTTGAATAAATAAGGATAATTTATTTAAAAAAAATTTGAATTTGTACAAAGTTTCAAAGAGAGTCTTATAAAAAGAGATACACAATATTTTTTTATAAAAGATCTTATAAATAGAGACGGAGTATTTAACTTAAGTTAAAAATAAAGACTTAAATTATTTTCTTGTTTTTGCCCACTTTTGTTGGTAAGTTTAATTAATTCTACCTCTACATTATATATAATCAACGATTTATGAAATTTTATTTTGGTCAGTTTTTTTTATTAAGGTTAAAAATGCTTCTTTTTATTGAGTAGTCTTGAATTTGTTCCAGTCATATAGTTTGGTTAGTTAACGTATGAGAACATACGTGTGTAGAAACATACATGATTTGATATCCAATCATACTACTTTTGTATAAATCAAACATAATATTGAGATTTTTTTATTAATATATATATCTTAATCATTAATTAAATCTTAATTTATCACAATTTATATATTTATTTTACTTTTCATCTTATTTTTAGAAAGAAAACACACACAAATTACTTTGTGAGGTTGAGAGAGAATTATGTTGTGGGATAGTAATGTGACAAGGGAGTGGAGTGGTGACTGGAATAGTGGAATGTACAAACTGCGTCAAAGACAGAAGGAGTAAACACTTTCGCTATCGGATTCATTATTATTCAGCGATTCACCTCAAAATAATATTAAATATTAATATAGAAGTGTTAATAAAAATAACAACAGACATATTTTTAAGACGCACCGATAATTTTGTTTCTTTTATTTAATTTTATTTTCTGGATTTTTATTTGTTGTTTGGATGATGTGAATCTTCATCGAAACAGTGACACTAATAAATAAAAAAGTTTCTAGAAGGAGGATGGGGATATATGAGTCATTATAATTTTGTCACTTTCTAATATATTTTCAAACGGGTCCCTCACCGTCATTGCCATCCAAAAACAATAGTCAACTTCGGCGGCTACACTCTTCCGTGTTGCGCCAGCTCTTCCCTCGTCACTCCACCAAATATGACATCAATTCAATCATAAAATTCACAGTATCAATGTCTAATATGCAAATAATATCTTGCTTCACCACACATAAATATTTTTAAAAAAATATTCGTTGATCAGAAATTAATTTTTAAGTGAAATTTCTAAGAAATATTACACTACACCTAAAACAAAAATTATTTTTTTAGCAAAATAATGTATTATATTTTACAAAACACAAAATATAAATTAGTTTATTGAAAATGTTTCACAATATATAACACCAGAATTAATTTTTGTGTCTCATGGAAATTAGTTTTTAAGCAAACCACAAATATTTAAAATATATATATATATATATCGTGCAAAGTAATTTTTGAGAAAAAATAAAACTAATTTTGATTTCTTTAAAATAAACGACGCCCATTTATAATATATATAAAGTTACATAAAGTTTCTATCCTTTATCATTTGAAAGAAGTCTTTCTCTAAAAAGTAAAAGGAAAAAACATATCAAATAATGAATCAATGTTGTTATTTTTATATATTTGAAAATTATATTTTATGTTAATTTTTTAGTATGTTGATGGAGTACTAAACAATTTTGAATTGATGTGAAATTTGATAGACGTGATCTATAAAATGATTAGTTTAAATCTAATGATAGATTTTGTGAAAAACAACTTAGACGAAATATTATAAAAAGGTATAAGAATAGATATAAGTCTATAATATATATATATATATATATATATATATATATATATATATATATATATATATATATATATATATCAAGTTGGAAATTATAACACAAATAAACTCAACTCATATGGATGAAAATTACGCTAAACAACAATCACAAAAATTAAAATTTAAAAAAATATTTGTTTCACGGATTACAACAACATTTATGAAAATATTGAGTTGGGAATGAATATTTTCATATTTGGTTGCAAATAATAAAAAAATATTCTAAAGTAAATTTTGTTCTTAGGAATCTATATTCCCACCATGGTTTTATGGATTGTCGTTCCCACCGAGTGGGTATCTACATTCTCATGACTTAGGTAATAAATTTTTTTTGATTAAATCTCAAAATTATCCTCATAATTACTCACTTAAAATATTTATGCTCCCTCCAATTTGTTCTACCCTCCCAATTACCCGCTAAAAGATTTCATGTTATCTCTAATTCACTTTACTACTAATATGTTAATTCCTTAATTTACCTCAGCTCTTCAAATTATTAGTATGAGGTTGATTATGCATTTTATGACTTTATGGGTTAAGAAATATTTTATATATTTTTACTATTTTAAATAAATTACCACATATATTTTGTAAAACTATGATTTATTTTTTCATTTTAATTAAAATTGTTTAGTAACATATAAAAAATTTAAGTGATAAAAGTCATTTTAATTTAATATGAAAAAGTTGAACTAATTTTTTTAATAATTAGTTGATGTTATTTATTTTTTTAAACTAATTATATTATTAGAAATAATTTTTATAAAACATGAGACAACAATGGTATTTTGATAATTATAATTTATATTCCTAGTAATATGTGTTATACACAAAACATACATTTTAAACATTCCCAACAATTTCATGAAATATTCTCAGGAATAATAATTATCAACCAAGCAATTTATGTTAAAATACATGGGAATAATATTATCAAAAATATATTCCTAAAAATAAGATATCCAAAAATATATTTTCAAACCTTAAAATAAATGTCTCATAACCTTCGAATGAATGGTCTTAATTGTTTAAATCACTACACTTTTTTTTTGGGTGAAAATCATTGCACAATATATAAGAGCGCGTACAATAAATTACAAAGATTTAAGTGTAAGAAAATTGATACTCCGATCACAGTTGATCCGTGGATAATCAGCACAATAAGAAAACCTAATCTACATTTGTAATTTTTTTTTGGTAAAATAATTTTTTTTTAAAGGCAATAATTAGTTACCAAGTCAAATTCAATGGACTCTGTAGATTGATTGCCTCCACTCGCACTAACAAGATAGAAATTTGGCAAGTGCATTAGGAAAAGCAGCATTAACCACAGCACTCAAAGCCAAAATAAGTAAATAATTAAATAAAAACAGTAGAAGAAAGCGACCGTTATAACAGAAATACAAACATGAGTGTGACCTTTAGAACCATAACAAAATAACAATCCCACGATGTCGTTTTATATAGAACTCATGCCAATTGGCGCACTCGCTACTACCAACCTTGTCCAATCAGCGACACTTGCTTTTTCTTCACCGTCACTACATAACACAACATAACGCATTCAAATCAAAATGGAAACACCCAAATGGTAAAAACTACTTTCTCACTGATTTTTCCTTCTTCGCGGTTTCTCAACATGTTCGCCGCCTTCTCTTCCCCGCGACTCCTTTCTCTTCTTCTTATTTTCTCATTATTTTCCATTGTCAAACCAAACGACGACGAGCGTCAAATTCTGCTGAACCTTAAGTCCTCGTTTGGGAAATCAAATTCGAAGCTGTTTGACTCGTGGAATGCCTCCGTTTCCGCCTGTAGTTTCAACGGAATTAGTTGTAACAAACTCGATTCCGTTACTGAAATCGACCTTTCCAATCAAATGCTATCCGGAGTTCTTCCTCTGGACTCCCTCTGTAACAACCTTAAATCACTCGAGAAGCTTGCGTTCGGTTTCAACAATTTACATGGCGGAATAGCAGAGGAGCTCAGAAACTGTGTTAATTTGAAGTATTTGGACTTGGGTAACAACTTCTTTGATGGACCCTTCCCTGATATATCTCCTCTCTGGAATTTGGAGTATTTGTTTCTCAATAACAGTGGATTCTCCGGCACTTTTCCGTGGCAGTCCCTTCTTAACATGACAGGACTGCTACGGTTAAGCGTCGGAGATAATCCTTTTGACCTTACGCCATTTCCCAAAGAGATTTTGAGATTGAAGAGCCTTAATTGGCTGTATCTAAGTAACTGCACCCTCGGCGGAAAAATACCTCCGGGGATTGGTAACCTCACGGAGCTTACAGAATTGGAATTCGCCGACAATTACATCACTGGCGATTTTCCCGCCGATATTGTCAACCTCCGGAAGCTCTGGCAGCTTGAGTTCTACCACAATTCCTTCACCGGGAAGATTCCGACGGGTTTCGGAAATCTTACAAACCTTGTCTATTTCGATGGGTCGATGAACAATCTCGAAGGGGACTTGTCGGAGTTGAGATTCTTGACGAAACTGGTTTCGCTTCAACTGTTTGAGAACAATTTGCAGGGGGAAATTCCGCCGGAGTTAGGCGAGTTTAAAAGCCTCGTGAACCTGTCTCTGTACAGGAACAAATTGACGGGTCCTATTCCTCAGAAAATTGGTTCCTGGGCAGAGTTTGATTTCATCGACGTGTCGGAGAATTTCTTGACGGGTCCAATTCCGCCGGATATGTGCAGCAAGGGGAAGATGCACGGGCTGCTGGTGCTTCAGAACAACCTCACCGGCGAGATTCCGGGCACCTACGGTGCCTGTTCCACCATGAAACGATTCCGAGTCAGCAGAAACTCGCTCTCGGGAACCGTTCCTCCGTCGATTTGGGGATTGCCAAATGCTGAAATAATCGATATTGAGCTAAACCAGTTGGAAGGTTCAGTTACTTGGGATATTCAAAACGCGAAATCACTGGCTTCAATATTCGCGGGAAGCAACCGGTTAACCGGAGAAATACCGGAAGAGATATCCAAAGCGACGTCGTTGGTGAGTATCGACTTAAGCGAGAATCAAATTTCGGGGAACATTCCAGAAACAATCGGCGACCTTAAACAATTGGGTACCCTTCATTTACAGAGCAACAAATTAACCGGTTCAATACCGGAATCTCTAGGTTCCTGTAACTCCCTAAACGACGTCGATTTATCCAGAAACTCACTCTCCAGTAAAATTCCTTCTTCGTTGGGATCCTTACCGGCTCTGAATTCGTTAAACCTGTCACAGAACGACCTCTCCGGTGAAATCCCAGGGAGTTTAGCTTTTCTCCGGTTAAGCCTCTTTGACCTATCGCATAACAAATTAACCGGTCCAATCCCTCAAGCTTTGACCATCGAAGCTTACAACGGAAGCCTCACCGGAAACCTCGGTCTCTGCAGCGTTGACGTCATCGGTTCATCGTTCCCTCGTTGCCCTGCTTCCTCTGGCATGTCAAAAGACCTTCGTACCCTCGTCATCTGCTTCGCAATCGCTCTGATTCTTCTCCTCTCTTGCTTGGGCCTTTACATTCAACTGAAGAAGAAGAAGAAAATCGACGAGAAATTCGGAGGAGGAGGACGATCCTTGAAGGAAGAATCATGGGACGTGAAATCCTTCCACGTGTTAACTTTCACGGAGGGAGAGATTCTAGATTCAATAAAGCAAGAAAATCTCATCGGACAAGGAGGTTCCGGTAACGTCTACAGAGTAACTCTTTCCAACGGGAAAGAACTCGCCGTGAAGCACATATGGAACACGGATTTTCCGGCGAGGAAGAAGCACACGTGGAGTAGCACTCCGATGCTGGGAAAGCGCGTCGGGAACAAGTCACAGGAATTCGACGCGGAGGTTGAGGCGTTGAGCTCCATCAGGCACGTGAACGTGGTGAAGCTTTACTGCAGCATCACGAGCGAGGATTCGAGTTTGTTGGTGTATGAATATTTGCCGAATGGGAGTTTGTGGGATCGGCTTCACACGAGTGAGAAGATGGAGCTTGATTGGGAAACAAGGTATGAAATCGCGGTTGGAGCAGCGAAAGGATTGGAGTATCTGCATCATGGGTGTGAGAGACCTGTGATTCATAGGGATGTTAAGTCCAGTAACATTTTGTTGGATGAGTTCTTGAAGCCTAGGATTGCTGATTTTGGACTTGCTAAGATTGTTCAAGCTAATGTTGCTAAGGATTCTACTCATGTCATTGCTGGAACACATGGATACATTGCTCCAGGTTGGTATTTTGATTAATTCTGTATCTTACAATGAAAAATTATCAGTCTTTATGTTTTCAAATTTTCATTTTAATGTTCAATACTCAACTTGTAGAACAGTATGAATTTGAAGTAGTTTTAGATAAGAATCACTGTGGTAATTGCAATCCGTCTAAGTGAGCCGTTCGGTTTGATTAAGATGAAATGAGTGAAATTTAATATGTTAGTTTAAATGTTAAGGACGTACTCTCATATCAAAAGCTTCGTTGTATAGAGCCTTACCCTTTACCCTTTACCTCTCGTTATGCAAATAACTTGTTTTTATATTTAAATTGATGATCGTCCGATATATATAAGCTACTGTTAGCGTTGTGCTAAAGCCCACCCTCATTGTTGGATCTTAATCGGACAAATGTGTCAGTTAAAATATTAACCCAAATAAGGAGGATGTGATATAAAATTACTTTTTCGTTTCCTTATTCTGGTTGTTCTTATTAGTTATTATCATTGTTTAATTGCTTATGATAGTTCTGTTCTATTAACACTTGCTGAAATTGGTGCAGAATATGGGTACACATACAAGGTGAATGAGAAAAGTGATGTGTACAGTTTTGGAGTGGTGTTAATGGAATTGGTAACTGGTAAGAGGCCAATTGAACCAGAATTTGGAGAAAACAAGGACATAGTGAGCTGGGTGCATAGAAAGGCACAGAGCAAAGAGAGTCTTAGGAGTGTGATGGACTCAAGAATCCCAGAGGTTTATAAAGAAGAAGCTTCCAAGGTGCTAAGAACAGCAATTCTCTGCACAGCAACTCTTCCAGCTTTAAGACCCACCATGAGAGCTGTGGTTCAGATGCTTGAGGATGCTGAACCTTGTAAATTGGTTGGAATTGTTGTTACCAAAGACGGTGCTGAAAAGAAAATTGGAGTCAACGACAAATTAAGTTCCTAATTGAAGGTTCCATTGCAGCAGGGTGAAAATTTTGGATTTCAAATCCAAAAAATGTTAGTTTTTGGTCACATTGTTCAAGAGATAAACATAATCCAAAAAGGGTTATCAAGATATGGTGGATCCCAGCATTCTGTACTATATGTAACTCTCTAGAATATTATGACCAAAAAGAAACGGGAAAAGATTAAAATTTGAAAATTTTTAGATCAGGGGGAACCGCCTCAACTTGTTAAATAGTATAGGTATAGAATGTAAATTTTGTTGGAGAGAACGTGCGTGGCTTCTTTAATTAATTCTGTATCTGGAGAAGTGATAGAGTAGCATAGGATAATAAAATGAAGCAAAATCCTGTTTCCTTACGGATCGGATCCATCTACTAAAAGAGAAGCTTCAAATAAAGGTTTTCTCCGATCACTATATATGTAACATATTATAAAATGGTGAAGTTGTGATTAATGCATATTCCTTCCTTTTTCTATTTGGGATACCCTAAACTCAATAATACTGAATGTTTGGTTTACATCAATGAAAATGGCAGATAACTGATCCCTCAAATATCAAGAGCATATTCATGCATCTGATATTAAATGTTGTTATTAGTTTCTTCTATTATTCAACGTTCCTGTCGCTATCACCGGCTTCTTTATGATGTAAGCAATGTTAAAGCAAAAATATAGTGCATTTTGTACTTATTCATTCACGATTTGCTTTAATATGTGCTTTCTTTGACGTGGCCATTACTTGATTGTGAGCTAATAACTTCTTTTTAAAATGGATTTCTATCTTTGAGGTTTTTTTTTGTCATGTTCCATGAGAACATGAGTAACATGGACACTACAAAAATTTATAATGAATGATGATGTGATGATGATACATCTTATTAAAATTATAGATACAATAAAAAAAATTAATGAATAATAATGATGTGAAAATGTTAATATTATTGGAGTATTATTTTATTGTATTTATTTATTTCATAATATAAGTAACATAAATAAAAAGCATTTCCAAATCTTTTTAAAATGTGTACCAAAAAAAAAAACTTTTTAAAATGTAATAAAAACAAAAATAAAACAACTTGAGAAGGCCTACAAACATAAGCATATCCGGGATTTTATTCATTTTTTTCGCTGATAAAAAAAACCGAATCATGTTTTCAATAAAAATTAGAGCAAAATTATGCTTATTTAATAAAATAATCATTTTTTTTCTATATGGAGCACTAGTTAGAATAGTAGTAAGATTGTCTATCTTTAAGCTATTAGTCTTTTGTCTTAGTAATAGAGTTGGATCATTCTTGAGAAGCAAAAAAAAAATAAAATTAATAAATAAAAATTAATAATCACTTTTTTAGGGAAAAAATATATTTGAAAATTTTGAGGATATTTTTAAAGCTTTTAAATAATTTAAAATAGAAAATGATATAGTAATATTTTATTTTTAAGAAAAACTATTTTGTATTGCTTTTTATAATAATTATTTTAACAAGCACGAATGTAAAATAAACATTTATTATTATTATAAAAATAAAAAATATATTATTTACCGTAAAACACTATAAAAATTGATCACGTTTTTAATAGCTTACAAAATTATGTACTTTTAACTTTAAAAAAATAAATTAATCTTAAAAATTCATATTTTAATACACGAGCATAGTGACGTTTCTTCCCATTTCTCCGTTGTAATTACGAGAATTATGAGAGTTTTGTATAGATTTTGTAATTTGTCATGTAAACGATTTTTCGTCTAATAGTGTCCTGGTATAGTTTTGTAAGTTCCTCATCCGAATAGTATTCAATATGCATGCAATAGGTGGACTAAGTTATTTACCCGATCTTGGAAACTTATCTGGATGTACACTCATATTTGTCCTTACACTCTACTGCTTAACAATCTTGACGTAATGCATATTAAACAAAATGTTTGCAATAATATGATTTTTACATGGTTGAATGAGAGGGGAAAATCAAATAAAAAACTATTTAAATGCACATGAAAACTGCTGAGGATCGGAAAAGACTAAATATCTTCCAGCATTACGCATTGATCTTTAAGTAAGGTAAACTCGGACAGTTAAAAAGCCACTATATTTTGATGGAGCAATTACCTATGAAAAGGATTTCTTATTTTCATGATTTCGGACACTGATAACCAAAAATTAGTGGTTATATTTTCAACTGAGTAATCTTTAACTTCTTTTATCCAAAAAATTAGTGGGTTGAGAAATCGTTCATGATTTAACGGCAGTTACTTTTCCCACTACCTTAATATTCACACCATCTAAAAGTTTTTTAAGCAATTTCAATTCTAAAACTAACTTTTTATCTTGGTTATTGACCCAATAAAAAATTATATTCCAAAAACTAGGTTTCAGAATATGCCAAATTTAGATTAAAAAAAGAATAAGTTAAATTTTAGAAATAAACTTCTATATCTATTTTTTATAAAACACAATGTTCAAAATCATTTTAAAAATTAGTTTTCCAAATGTGGGGAAACTAGAAATAAGAATGTTCTCTAATAACTTTCGGATAAAAAATCTAATGGAGACATCATGGAGTTGGTAACAAATAGGGTTGTGCAAAATAACATCAACAACTGAAATTGATTTAAGAATCAAACCGAACTAACTGTAAATAAACTATTTTCGTTTTTGGAATTCATGAGCCGAGCCAAAATTTCCAAATAAGTTCAACGTCTGGTTTAGAATTGGAACACAACTTATTTTCTAAACTGTTTTAAAAACTAATTTTGAACTTAGATCTGAATTTAGAATCAATTTAAATTCAAATTTATTTATAAAACAATTCAGAAATAATTTATGATAACATAATTTTTCACTGAATAAAAAATATAGTTTAGTTTGATCCATTAAAATATATAAATAACAATTAATTCTGCTACAGTTTAGTTCTCATTCATTTATTGCCAATGTATCAACCCAATTTATTTTTTTGGACAATTGAGATTTAATTTCATTTATTGGACAATTGGCCAAAGTATATGTGTCAACCCAAATTGCTGATAGCTTGGTGTACCACTGGATGAGAACAAAACATTACCAGCTAATTGACCCAAAAAGCAAAAACCCACAGAATCAAATCCAATACTATGTAGAATTTTTCTTTTTTTCTTCTTTTTTTGTGTGGAAGGTTTGAAGATTTAAGTGAATAGATAATTGTTTGACACTTTGACCAAAAAAAAATGAATAGATAATTTGTTGCCTTTGTGCTTGGTTTTTTTTTTTTTTTTTAAGAATTACGCCAGTCTCTCAACAAAAATTCTGCATATTACATCTAAACTCTTTTTGTTTGAATGAAAATTGTAAATCCTACAGTTTTTATGGTTGAAAATGAAAATACCAAATAAGCCTGCCCTAAAATTTTCATTCCATTTGGCCATCCAAAATTTCACGAAAATCAATCATGAATTACTGGAGACAAAGTTATGTGACTTTGCATATGTATTTACTGTTTGTATTTTTTTTATTATTATAATTACTTATGAGAATAAAAAATAGAAACAGAAAAAAAAAATTAAAAAATTAAGTAAATTACCAATTTTAGGCCGAATGAGCACCTCATCAGTATCTTAATTTTGGTCAATAGTAAATTGAATTCCGTTTCTATCAACAATTTTTTTTAATATACATAATCAAAATTTGAATTCATGCACACTGCTCGATCCATGGTTATAAAAAAAAAAAAATTAGTTAACTCAAAGAACTAAATTACGATTTTTTTTTAAAGATAAAACATGCTTACCATTTCACCATTTCACCTTTTTGTTTTATTTTTTTCCCCGCAATAGAATATTTACAATATTATGTGCATGTTTGAAAACGTTATTTTTCGGAGAAATAATCGCTAATTTTCTAAAAACTCTCTTACAAAATTTATAAAAATAAGTAATTATTTTTTCAAAATAAGCTAATCCAAACAACTCTATGTTAAATTAATTATTTAGCATATATATATATCACTCATTTTTGTTTTAATCCTTATACGTGTTTTCGTTAGTATTTTTTGTCCTTTTATTATATTTCCGTTAGTCCATGCTAAAATGAAAAAACAAATATATGTATAAGGACTAAAACGAAAAATAAGTACATATACAGAGACTCAAACGAGAAGTAATTACAAGTATAGAGATTAAAACGGAGAAGTACGTTTATAGGGACTAAAACAAAAAAATAACTAGTGTATAGAGATTAATTAATTTTTATGTCATCAATTAATGTGTCCGTAATTTATTGACAGATATTTTGTTAACCATCATTACAAAAAAATTATTATTTACTGACGCTTTGTTTTAACTTCCGTTGAATTAGCCACCGTTAGTATAGACTTTATCTAACGGAATTAATCTGTTTGTATAGGTTGATAATATCTATACTAACGGATAAATTCACAATTACTAACAAATAAATATGTTAGTAAAAAAATTAATATATACTATTATTTTACATATTGTTAGTATAACAAATATTTATAGTGACAGATTTATTTGACAGTAATTGTTAATTTTTTCGTTACTATAGATATTATCAACCTATCAACGGTGGCTAATTCAACCGAAGCTAAAATAAAACGTTAATAAATAATAATTTTTATTGTAGTGTATGTAGAATAAAATTAACACCGTCAATATTAGAATCGATTATAGGCATCAATTCAAAAATAAAAGACATATAAAATTAAAAAAATACTTTTTTACATATAAAAACTAAAATAAAAATAAAAAACACATATAAAAACTAAATAATTAATTTATCGAAATCAAAATTTGTCCTGATACATTTAGCGAAACACTTTGATAAGATGTTACGAATTTGCGGCGACAGAGCATGTATTCCGTCACTGTATTCTCCAACGTTTTTTTTGTTTTATTATTATCTCCAACGTCTGTTTAATTATATGAGAAAAAAAGAATTAAAGCAAAATTCTATCACTAGTATATATATTCATGAATGATGAAACATCAACTTATATTGATCTAAAGATATGCACTCACGCATGCATACCCACAAAAGAGATAGGAATTATATGACAAAGATTACCATTATATCTTTAAATATAAAAAATATTCCATGTGAAGGAGAAGAATGATTACAAGTAGCATACTCTCCATATTAGAAGACTTCTTCAGACGTAATTAATAGATAGTTAAATCATTTAAACATATTTATAGATATTTAAATACTAATCATACACGCTAATGCACATATAAAATATAAGTCTTTGAGTGTCGATTGGGATTATTCCATCCTGGGTGTACACCCAAAAAAACTTATTCTATCTCATGCAAATTGATTGATTATATTGCTAACGCCCAACAGTTAATTAATTGACTTTCAAAAAGATCATGTGTATTCTTATGCCATAGAACAATTATTTTTTTTGGAATCTTCTGTCATAATGTGTTGGGACGCGGCCTTCCGGTGCATCAAGGATTAGTTGATGAGAATGTTTTTTGTGTGTCCATTTATCATTGTTTATTTATTTTTTTTGCAAATATTCAAATGTTTTAGACATTCTACTTCACTGTAATGAAGGAATATTAATATATAGAGCATAATTATCCATCCACAATGGCTGTCTATTCGTTACAAAAGCATAACCTTTTTTTCTCTCTCTTTTAAGAGAAAATAATTTCGCACCTAAAAAAAAATTGTTGGTCTTTAATGCAAGTGCAAAGCAAGATTATTAAAGCAACTCATAAGGAATTGGCATGTCAGCATTTTAATTAGCAAACTTCACTCTTTGCCAAATCAATTTATCACTCAACTTTTGGAGAGTGGGCATCTTTGCTTGCTAATTGCTTTATTTGCACTTCCATCATTGAGCACTAATCATATATTATATACATATACATTGATTTTTTTTTTTGTCCAAATTAAAATTTTCATTTCTTTTTTTTTTTTTTGCCAAGTAAAAAATTCATTTCAACACAGAGATAAATTGCGAAAAAATACAGTTGCATCTGTTCATTAATGAGTTCATCAACCCTTTTGGGCTTTCATTAATGGGCCTACTAAAGTATTGCTCAATTTGTTGATAGTGACAAAAAAGAGTATATTATTTCAATATGTACGTTATATGCTATGTTTTTTTTTATTATTAGTAGTAATATGTTATTTTATTTAGTAAACGTGAAAAAAAGATGTTAGGTAACCCCAAGTCCCCAATGCACCAAAGAAAAGTAACCCTAATAGATATTTGAGTAAAAAGCCAAAAGATATATACGAATAAAAAATAAAAGTTCATAGAACGATCTGCATGTTGTTTGCCTGTCCATTGACTTTAAAAGTTCTAGTTCTTTTTTCTTTTTATCTATACTTAGAATTAATGCATTTTTTGGCTTACATGAAAAGACGATTAATTTAAGTGTTTTATACTTATTTTTCTTAAGCAAGATCTAAAGTTCCAAAACAACCCTACTCGAAAGAAATAGCTTCACGATAAAAGTAAATTGTCTTAAATTTGAGCGGAAACTACACCTATATTTTTTTGCATTTAATTATTCAATTAACAAATTAATAATAAAGATAAGTTACTGAACAATCGCTTATAATACTTGTAATCAATCCAATGTTTGATATTAATACCTAAATTTGCTTATTCGGCGCTTGAATATGTTGGCCTCTATTAGTGACTACAATAAACAGTGATATCATATATGGTGACCAACAATTTTGTTTATCTAATCGTTATATTATTCTTTTCTAACAATGAGACAAAATCAAACTAATATCTAACAATAATTATTCATGTTATCCGATATCAAACTTAATTAATACTCTCATCTCTTTCATTTATAAGACTTTTTCAACTAAATTATACAATACCAATAAAAATGATTGAGATTAGTTTATTCTATTGGTTGCATAAAAAAAAATGTATGATATATCAATTTTATCTTTTTTTTAATAATGTGCGTGATAGTTATAATTAAAAAATAAAAATAGTCAAAATATTTAATAAAGACAAATAACGATACAGAAACATAAATACTTTATGCGAACTCTAAAATGCCTTATATTAAGACTCATCAAACTTTAATTTCTAGATAGCGCCTTACAAAAAGATTAGAGAGCATCATTTTAGTTAATGCAAGTGCATATATAATAGTTTTTTTTTTAGGATATTCACCTCTGGACTTAGGCGGAGCTAGCCCAAAATTTTTGGAATGGTAAAATATAAAAGACTAAATAGATTCAAATTTTGGAAAATTAAAAATTTTTACTTATATTTTAAAAAACTATATATAAAATTTTCAAGGAGCCAAAGGCTCCCTCATAAACAAGGTAGCTCTGCCCCCGTCTCTGGAAGCGGTAACTTAATTTTCTCCTCAAAACTGTTGAGTGGTGATAAAATATTGTTCCGTTGTCACAGTGAAGTGAAAATAGGGAATATAATTATGTAAACTTTTAAAAACAAAACAATAAACCTTGAAGTTATATATGAGGCGATATATATGATGCTACAAGGATCTAATTCTGAAAAGCTGGAGAATTCGACACAAGTTAAAAAGGCAATCCATAACGTTATCCATTATATCAGGAAAAAAAAAACATTCACAAACTTTAATTTTAATCAGAAAAATTCTGCAGTACAAACGGTTAAAACTTAAAAGGAACATAAAAAAAAAGAGGACCTTATCATCTTAGCACATTACCTTTAGTTCTCCACTTTCACTATTTCAATTCTTTCTGTGATATAAACAAAACAGAATTCCCTTTCTCCGATTTAATTTTAACCCCATTGGTCCCAAAGAAAGGGGTTTGGCGGCTGAGTTTCGTAATTTCCTTTAATTTTTTTTTTCATTTTAATTTCACAAAACACATTAGGATTTAATAATAATGCATTTGCTTTACCAACTATAGATTTATAGAAAATGGTCTTGATATAATAAACAAACGAAGATGCACTGAGCACGACACTTGATGGTCCCCTGTTTCTATATATTATTATTATTATTATTTTAAAAAAATAGAATATAGTCCCCACCCCTTTTGATGTTAACTATTCTAAAATGCTCCAACCAATCAGGATAGTGTGATATTAAAAAATATAAAAGGAATATTTCAACAAAAGATGAAATAGAAACAAGAGGGAATCAGAGAAATTGATCATACATGTGGTGCCCATTTTTGGGGGGAGCGGTACTTGGTACACTCTTTGAAGAGATCCATGTTGCTATTCAATATGGTAATATATAGTGTATTATAGCTATTTATTGATACACCTTACTAATATTATTTATTAGTACTCAGTAATGATAAAATTTTAAAAAATTTACATAAAAGGGTGTAAGGTGTATTAACCAATGATAATAGTAGATCATTTTTAATATTAGAATTGTTTTAATTTTAAAATTCTTAGGTGATAAAGTGCTAAATAAATAAATATTATTGATAAAGAAATTGTGAATTAATTTTTCTATGTTGTCGTTAACTATATAATTTTATATTTATATAGTTTTTGGATTCCTCTCATTCTGGTATATATTTAATTTATTTATGTGTTTCTCTCTTATAAGACTGTCGGGAGTCACTTCTTAACCGTACTTTATTACACGATCACTCTTTGCCTCGTCAGCGTGGTGTGGATGTCACACTAAACATGTTTGGTGGTAACAATGGCCAAAAAGATTTTTTTAATTTTCTCTCTTTTCTATTATAGTTATTTATTCTGAGAAGTAGTTCAAAGTAATTTAAAAACAAAATTATTTATTTTTAAAAAAAAAAACACAAACGTCTTTAATACTTTTAGAATTATTTTTATCGAAAAAAAATATTTTACAAAATAAGTAATATTAAACGAACTCTTAATAAATAATTGAAAAAATAATTAAAATGGTCCCTAATTTTGACACCACCGTTTAAAATGGTCATTGACTTATACGAATTAGCAAAATTATCCTTGACTTCATCATCCATCATTTAAAATGGTCTCTACTGTTAATACACTAACAAACTCATGATCTTACACGTTAAATGCCACACTGAAACCCAAAATAACGTTATATAAGCAAGTGAACGAAAATTAAACATATTCATCCTGACAAAGTTGAAAAACTTGTCGTTTTTGTCCATGTTCACTTCTCTTCCTCCATTTTTTTGGCAACTAATTAACTCACTCCTCTTCCTCCGTTTTTGTCCCTTACTTTAGTTGCTTGGGCCTTGAGCCACTTCTGTCACTTCATTCATTTTGGTCTTAAAATGCTTGATTTCCCTTCACTCACTGATACAAGGTGGGAATGATTTATAATTTTGGAAATCTCATCATCCCTTTCTATATAAGAATCATAAATCTATATATTAAAAAGGATGATGTCATTTCCGATAGGGATGCTGCTAATCCCTTTAACCCTAATACAACGCTATTTTGGGTTTTTACTGTGGCACTTAACGTATCATATTAAGACTCGATTAATGTGTTAAATGTATTGACTATTTTAAATGATAGCAGATAAAGTCAAGGATATTTTATTTACTTTTATAAATAAAAAACTATTTCGAATGATAGATTTTAATCCTTCGCTTTTACATAATTAGTAGAGCGTAAAGAAACTAGAGAGTTGCTAATTGCTATAGCCTATACCCTTTCTCATTTCTCTGTATTACCAATAAATATTCAAGAATGCAATCTAGTGTCAAAAAAAATATCCGTATAGTATATTGAGATTTGAGAATATTTAATACTCCATATAGAAAAGTAAGGCAAGTGGAATTTACTGTACGAATTAGATATTGAAGAATATAAGGAAGAAGTGGAATTTACTATGCAACCCATTAATAAGCTACTCTTTGTTTATTATTCATCAATTGTTTATATATATATATGTTTCCACATTAATTTTCTTGAGGGGTGATTTGGGTGGAGTAAACATATCAAAAAGTAATTACATAGAATTTAAAATTTGGTAGAAGTGAAGTTTATAAAATGTTACTAGTTTGTTCTTTTTATTTGTCTATTTTTAGAAAAAAATTTGTTTATTTTTATCTGTTTACTTAGAATTTTAAAATGATATCAAATGCACTTTTATCAACTATATTATTTATTTGATTGGAGTACCAATTAATATTCTCATTTGAACCAATCAAAAAAGAAAAGATAAATGGTATTATAAGAATTTTAAATATTATTTTAGTGAAAACAAAAATAATAATTACATATCTTAATATGCATAGTTTAATATATATTAGGTTTTTTTTTCATGTTAGTCCATTAATAAAAAATTTATTTGATAAAATTAATTTGTTAGTATAAACATATAACAATATATAAACTGTAAGAAAATAAATATATAGAAGTAGTATTAGTATGAAAAATTGATTTGTACTATCGACTACTATTAAGGATATTTAATAATATTTATGTCGACTGACAAATTCGTTATACAGAATTTATAATAATAGTAACTAAGCTAACAAAAATCGTTGAAATATGAATTTTCTTGGTGATTTATTTTATTTTAGTTTTATATATAATATATAATTTCACTTTAAATCTATCAGTTTTTTTTTTTTTTTATATATTCCTATCAGCTGTTTTTGAAACATTTGCATTAAACTACTATATATATTCAATTAGGGAAGAGTTTCACCAAAACTAATCAACTTTTTCAAGATTAACCAAATAAATTACTAGATGTTTATATCATTGTTCAATATTTATCTGTTATAAAATGAAGTAAATAAAGTTATTAATTAATTAAACAGAGTAAGTCTGACTAAATTTTCTCCTCATCTAAATGCTGGATACACTACACATTTAAATATGAACAAAGGTTGTCCAAAAAAAAAATAATAATAAAGAAAAGTATATGTAAGAAAACTATATTTTTCTTAAATATACCCGTCGTCTCTATTCATTTTACCATTATATTTTCTTTTTAATATGTTTTTTTCTATTATATTACATATCATATATAATGGTGATTCTTGTATCATTTATATTCATTATTGCTATTTTTCTTTCTATCATTGTTTTTTTTTTTTTATCTATCACATTACTTTTATATGTGTTTTATTTTTTTCTACCGCACTTATCATTTTCCTTTTGCACAATTAAAAAAGTTTTATTTAACGACTAAACAAGATTATTGATAGTTAATATCATATCGCTAATCATTTTTATCGCTAATTTTAGTGACTAATTTTACCGTTAATTATTTAGCAACGAAATATAACAAGTGTGACGATTAATTTTTTTAATCTTTGAATAGAAATTTTTTTAATAGCTTTATCTCACTCTTTCTATATATATCATCATATACCCAAAATTAAGATATGCAATAATAATTTTTCCCTTGAAAAAACTAAGCGAATAACTATGGTTTACTATACACAACTCACAATCATTTTTTTAAAAAAAAAAAATTGGTTATATTGATTGTAGTTGTAATTCATGAACCACTACTATTTTTTTATTACATCTCTGATTTTCTCTCTTTTCTTTTTCTTCCTTTGTATCTCTCATATACTCCATTTTAGGGTGTAAGTCTGTATGAGAATAATTGCTTTATCAACAAAATCTGTCTTTCCATCAATATATTTTAACATATTGTGTTATATTTTAATTTGTTAATGCATGAGCACTGAAAATGCATTTGTTCGTTTTAAATATTTTATTATTGAAGTAAGATCTTATCTTTGTAATTGCTTAGGCTGGGAATCCACGAGAAAGTGATAGATCACACCACCTGCAGCTGGTAGAAGAAAATTAATATTAATATATTTTCTTCCAAAAAAAAAGAAAAGCGTATTCTGTGAAACACACATACGGCTATCAGTATCAGATGCAGTTTTCTCTACATCCAGCACAGCTTATACATATGATTACATGAGGAATACCACCAGAAATTAACGAATTTTGTCCAAACATTTTTTTTTTCATAATTCATATACTTTAAAAAGTCAACACATGTCTCACTCATGTAGCTCAGTTGGTGAGCGCATGAGAATATGGTGTGTAAGTACGGAGTTCGATCCCCGATTGTACTACTTTCGTATGAAACACATTCTTTATAAAATAATTCAATTGAATTATTTGAAAAAGCTGAATCGATAACGAAACACGTTAAAGAGAGTGCTCGTCCGTTTCATTTCTTTTGTAATTAGGACTAAACTAGTGAGTATAAAGTATCATGTTTATTATTAAGGTTTTTTTAACTTGTGTCTATGGACACAAGGACACAAATTAATAATGATTAGATTAAATTTTTTAATGGTTTGATTTGATTCATTTTATTATATCCTGTGAGCAACCTCTAAACTTCATAACACCCACTACTTGATAATTTTCCCTTAATGAAATTGTATTGGTTGCTAATCATTGTTATCTTGTACCCATAAGCACAAATTAAAAAAATCCTATTATTAATTATTTCTCTTTTCTTTTATCATCACATCACTCTCACTCATTACAATTTTTACGGAATAAAAAACTGAATGATATTTTTTTTGGTAAATTATTATTGTCAAGTATACATACATGTGCATGTATGTAAATTTTTATTATGTTATATATATATATTCTTTTAGATGAGGGAGTGGTAGTAGTGGAGGAGTATAAACATAAAGCCTCTTTACCAAAGATGTTCATTGTTCACCTCTCCCATTACTACTAAGCAATAAGAAGAACCTGCTTTTCTCATCACCACTGCCCCCCCACTCCACGTACACCTATTCCATCTTATATACACTCACTCTTCTACACCCTTCTCCTTCGTTGCAATTCTTACACATACTAACCACACTCACTACATAACAACCACACACCTCAAAAAAAATAAAAAAAAAATGAATCATCATCCTTTATTCATAATTCTCTTTGCTCTCGGACTCATTATTTCTGTCACTAGCGTCGTTAACTCTGCTGGTAACCGTAACGAGTCCGAGTTTTTCGCTCTCATGAAGGACTCTCTCACGGGAGGTTTCCCGCGGGATTGGGCTGTTATGGACCATAACAGAATCTGCGAGTTTTCCGGAGTTAGTTGTAACAACCAAGGTGCCGTTATTGGTCTTGACCTTTCGGGCTGGTCAGTTATGGGGAAGTTCCCTTCGGGTATATGCTCTTACTTGCAAGAGTTGCGTGTTCTGCGCCTCGGTTTCACGAAATTCAAATTTCCAATGGATAGCATCGTTAACTGTACCAAATTGGAAGAGCTTAACATGAATCACATGTTTCAAACCGGAACCCTCCCTGATTTCTCTTCCATGAAATCTCTCAAGATTTTAGACTTGTCTTATAACCTCTTCAATGGTGAATTCCCAAAATCGGTGTTCAACCTCAGTTCTCTGGAGATTTTGAACTTCAACGAAAACAGCGGTTTCAACCTCTGGGAGTTACCGACGGATTTCAGCAACATGAAGAATCTCAAGACCATGGTTCTGATGACGTGCATGTTGCACGGTCAAATTCCGCCGTCCATCGGAAACATCACTTCGCTCGTCGATCTTGAACTGAGCGGGAACTTCTTCACCGGACAGATTCCGAAAGAGCTTGGGTTGTTGAAAAACTTGAAACTGCTTGAGCTTTACTATAACTACCACCTCGTCGGAAACATACCGGAGGAGCTCGGGAATCTAACGGAGCTCGTGGATTTGGACATATCGGTGAACAAGTTATCGGGAAGCATCCCTGAGTCTGTGTGTAGACTTCCCAAGCTTCAAGCGCTTCAGCTTTACAACAACAGCCTCACCGGAGAAATTCCAGGTGCTATTGAAAACTCGACAGCGTTGAGGATTTTATCAGTTTACGATAATTTCCTCAGCGGACAAGTTCCCCGGAAACTGGGACAGTTTTCAGAAATGTTAGTTCTGGACTTGTCAGAAAACCGTTTATACGGTCCGTTGCCGTCGGAAGTTTGCAAGAGAGGTAAGCTAAATTACTTTCTCGTTTTGGATAATACGTTTTCCGGCGAGATTCCGGACAGTTACGCTAACTGCGTGACGCTGTTGAGGTTTCGCGTGAGTAATAACCGTCTTGAAGGCTCGGTTCCCAAGGGACTCCTTTCTTTGCCTCACGTCTCAATCATTGACTTGAGTAGCAATAATTTGACCGGTCCGATTCCCGAGATCAACGGAAATTCTAGAAACTTGACAGAATTGTTTCTCCAACGGAACCAGATTTCAGGACTCATAACTCCAACAATTTCTCGAGCCGTTAATTTGGTTAAGATTGACTTCAGCTATAACCTTCTGTCTGGTCCTATTCCTTCAGAAATTGGTAACCTCAGAAGGCTTAATTTGTTGATGTTACAAGGGAACAAGCTGAATTCTTCAATTCCTAGTTCACTTTCTTTATTGGCATCCCTCAATGTTCTTGATCTTTCTAACAATCTTTTAACTGGTAGCATCCCTGAAAGTCTCTCTGTTCTGTTACCAAACTCCATTAATTTTTCGCATAATTTGCTTTCTGGTCCAATTCCTCCCAAATTGATAAAGGGAGGATTGGTAGAAAGCTTCTCAGGGAATCCGGGACTCTGTGTTTTGCCCGTATATGCTAATTCATCAGATCAAAATTTCCCTGTTTGTTCACACGCCTACAAGAGCAAGAGGATAAACACCATATGGGTAGCTGCGATATCTGTCGTTTTGATCTTCATCGGAGCTGTATTGTTCTTAAAACGCAGATGCAGCAGGGAAGCAGCTGCGGTGGAACATGATGAAACATTATCCTCTTCGTTCTTCTCTTACGATGTTAAGAGCTTTCACAAGATCAGTTTCGATCAAAGAGAGATAATCGAATCCATGGTGGATAAGAACGTGTTGGGACACGGAGGTTCAGGGACCGTTTACAAGATTGAGCTCAAAAGCGGTGATATTGTTGCAGTGAAGAGATTATGGAGTCGAAGATCGAAGGATTCAGCTCCGGAGGATAGATTGTTCGTAGATAAGGCGTTGAAAGCAGAGGTGGAGACTCTGGGAAGCATAAGACACAAGAACATAGTGAAACTCTATTGCTGTTTCTCAAGTTTGGACTCTAGCTTGTTGGTTTATGAGTATATGCCAAATGGAACGCTATGGGATTCACTGCACAAAGGTTGGGTTCATTTGGATTGGCCTACTCGCTATGGGATTGCGATTGGGATTGCACAGGGTTTGGCATATCTTCATCATGATTTGGTTCTTCCCATTATCCATCGTGATATTAAGTCCAGTAATATACTTCTGGATGTTGATTATCAGCCCAAAGTTGCAGATTTTGGGATCGCTAAGGTTTTGCAGGCAATAGGAGGAAAAGATTCCACAACAACTGTTATTGCTGGATCATATGGTTACCTAGCCCCAGGTAATTCATAAAGTTTGAATTGATCATCATTCTAATAATATAGAGAAACAATTCATTTTATGTTCATTACTATGATATGTTTTCATATGTTACTAATTCCTGTTTTAGTTTTTTACTTGAACTAGAAATTTGGATTTGATGCAGTAAAAAATTTCTTCAGTACTCAACCTATGCGAGCTGTCTTATTAAAGATAGGACAATTCAGGTCTTATATGTTGTTTGAAATATTAAATTTCAAATATTTAGACATATAAATATGAGCAATTTAATCACGATTTACATGAGTTGACTACAATGATCTTAGCTTTTATTGATTTTAAAGAACCCAAATCCTCAACCACTTGTTAAGGTGTGAAAAATTCCTTATTGGTAAATAAATATCTATATAGTCCCTAAAACTAAACTTACAGAAGCACGTTTGGTGTCTCATATTTTGTATAGATTTGAGACTATAATATGACTGAAAAATTATATAATGAGTGATTATGTGATAATTTTATTAATTTCAGGATTCACTTCTTAATACTAGTGACAGTTTCTCTTATTCTTTTGATGAATTTTGTCATATTTAGATGCTTTCGTCTAGTAGCTTTATTTTGTCGATCGCGTATTTAATTCCACTTGTTTTCATGGCTATCACAGAATACGCATATTCACCCAGGGCCACCACAAAGTGTGACGTGTATAGTTTTGGAGTGATTTTAATGGAACTATTAACTGGAAAGAAGCCGGTTGAGGCTGAGTTTGGAGAAAATAGAAATATAGTCTTTTGGGTTTCAAACAAAATAGAAGGCAAAGAAGGTGCAAGGCCAACCGAGGTATTTGACCCAAAATTATCATGTTTTTTCAAGGATGACATGGTCAAAGTGCTAAGGATCGCCATTCGCTGCACTTACAAAGCTCCGGCTAGTCGACCAACCATGAAAGAGGTTGTCCAGCTTCTGATCGAGGCTGAGCCACGCAGTTCCGATTCTTGCAAGTTATCAACTAAAGAAGTACCCAACGTCACTGTAATAAAGAAATCGTTCGAGTTATAAGAGTTTAAACAGTCGTTCATTGATCTTGGCACAGAGTCTGAAATAGAGAGAAACTCTTATGATTGATTAAGATTTTGGCTAGAGAGACATGAGATGATTCCAGTTCGAGCGATAATTGAGAGTAACTTTGAGGGGTAAGTAAGAGGGAGTATATGACAACTAAGAAAAGCAGTCTCTTTGGATGTAACCGAGAGGCTAGTCCTTAGTAATTAGAGATTAGAGGAAAACTACCATAATATTTTTCTAGACAAGTAGCTTGTAGATTCTGTCTTTGACTCTCTTCTTTTTATCTATTACTGCTCCCTTTTCTCACATATACTATTTTGAGTTTTGACTTTTTGTAAAAATATGAAATCAGATTGCTATCTGAGAATTACAGTAATGTACAGTAATGCATATTTAATTGGACCACACCTTTAAATCATTCGCCAACTTGCTTTGTGGAATTTGGATTTTCTCCTCTTTCTATCTTTGCTTTATTTTGAGTGATGCAAGATGGCTGCAATAAAAGGAGCATATGTTGTTAAGGACCGGAAGGTTGTGATTCGTAAGAAAAAATTATATAAAAACCAAAATGGGTTCCAGATTCTGAATAAAAAATAAAGGCATTATTTGTATGTGGAGGGACCCTTACCAAAGATATCCACTGAAAAATGAAAAAGAAGAATGGAATGATTGATTGATTGATTAGAGCATCTTGTAGCCATTTTAGCTAAGGTCCTAAGGAAAAGGGAAAGCAGAAGCATTTAAGCTTTTCCTTTTTTTTTTTTTTTAATCTCCTTTTCTAGTAGAGATTGATTGTTTTGTTAGAATGTACCTGGCCTAAAAGGAGAGAGAGAGAGGCATCAACCATGTTTAACCGTAGGTAGTGTGCCATCAACTTCCACTCAGAAGCTGAATGCTCCTTTAATTTTATTAAAAGGAATATGATTTAATTTGTGACGCTAGGTTAACTGTTGTCCTAAACAGAAACTTATGGATCAGTCCTCACTAGAACAATACTCTCTCAACTCCCAAGTCCCAACTTAAAGAAGAGGAAAATTGGTACAATATTTTCTAGTATATACTGATACAAGTACAACAAGATCATATGATTCACATATTACATGAGTAAGGCTACATGAAACATCAATTTCCAGTGAAACTCAGGAAGAAGGGTACATTAGAAATAAGAAATTCTCAATACAATTTTATCATATCAACTTCTCACTTAGGCTTAGGACACGTTTGTCTAAGATTTTACAACACTATTATACACAAATTGAAGTATTGAAATGAGAAGTTACAATTTATTTCTTTCTTTTTTTTTTTACTTTTCATTCTATTAAAATATAAAATAAACACACATTTATTTTATGTTTGCATAGCATTTTTCTTTTGTCAAACTTCATTATAGGAGAATTTCTTATTTCTGTCAGATTGCATTGAAATCTAAAATCTAGTTAAAAAAGAAAATTTACAATTAGTATCCAATCATGCACTTAGTTGTAGAGACTTTTAGGCCGCTGAAATCTTCTTGCACAAAAATCAATGGCACGTGCTTGCAATACCTTGTATGGCAAAATGCAAGCATAGTAAGAGTCACACGTGTGTGTACAACACTACAACCATATCTGCGTTTCTGTACATGATTATTCATTCAAGTGCATTATGATGAGTGGATGGCGGGGTCACCCTAGAAGAACAACATTCACAAAAACACAACAAATTCTTTAGGTTTAGTGGATACCCCAAAAAGCAAAAAAAAAAGTTAAAAGGTTCGGTAAGAAGAATAGTTTTGTTAACTAAACAAAAAGACACAAGGCATCAACTTGTTTGCCTGTTAGAGGAATTGAAACTAATTTCAGAACAGGGTATTTTCTTCATAAGTACAATATTAAGAAGAAAAAAAAAGAGATCATCAATTACACAGATATCTGGCAACAAAGTTGATTAATAGAGTAATAATAAGTGCATATTCTATTTGTTAATGGACTATAAATAATCACACAAAAAATTAAAGACACAGAGTATATTTCTAATATCTAATTCTTAATTTCTCGTCTCATCAACAAATTAAACACAAAAAGGTGAAATTAGATGACTTTCACTATGAATGAAACAGTAGCTCCAATCAAAAGTAATTGATGAATTGTTAGAAGAACATGCCAAGGGATTGTTGAATATGGATTTTAATTAACTCCAATGTCTCAAGTGTAAAATGACAAATTTATTATAAATTAAGAACTGTACGTTGCTGGACAATTTAAAAATGATGCACTATAAGTATAAAGACAATAATTGTCAGCTCGACTAATAAAACACAAATTTTACTAACATGACATTATCTATTTGTGTATAATAAGACAAATATTATATAGTTTATGAGGCACTATACTAATAATTATTTCAATTAAGTTCCGATGGTTGATGAATCAATTTGACATTGTAGACATAATTGGGAACATTTCCTATCGCATGCACTTCACCAATTGAAGTTGCTAATAAGTGTGTTCTCACCGCTCTTATCTTATAGTAGACCAGCTAGTTTCGAGTTATGATAGTCACACAATTACTTTTCAAATTTCACACACAATTATATAACTCTATAACTCTAGTTCAAATAAAAAATAAATATACTATTTGTTATAATTAGTTGTGATTGTTTTAGATGAACACTAGCTAGTTGTGAGTTTAGTATGTTTAGAGAATCTCAAATGGGTCTAAAATATTTTTCTATATCTTTGTGGGTTGTGATGCTAGATTTTTTATTTATTTATTTTGGGATTATGGGTGGTCATTATATATGGTGTTATTTATGGTTGTCGAATTATTTCTTAGACATTTATTTTATTAAAAATAATATTTTTTAAAAATTTAATATTTTTTTACAATTATGTGAATTAAAAAAGATATAAATATATCAGAATTATAAAAAGAAATAAGTTGTTTTTTTTATACAAATGAAAAGAAAAAAAAAATGACTAAACTAGCTCGGTACAAAGAAGTGAAATTATCCACGACGGCGGTAACTTCCGGATACGCTCCATGATGCTATCATTAACACCCCAATGAGCTAAAGTATTTGCAACAATATTGCATTCCCTTTGAATAAGGCGAAATTCTACTATCCACTCTCGAGAGAATAAATTACGAATGCTCAAGATAATATCCTCGAGGCAATGGCGAGAAATGTCCATATCCGTTACAATAATAAGTTGTTTAAAATAGCTATAAAATATATCAGAATTTTTTAAAAAAAAAGTTGTTTAAAAAAGCTATATAAAATCATTAAACATTATTATTAGATAAATATAATAAATAATATTACTCAAACTAATAAGTGTTGTTAAAATACAGATTGGTGAAATAAAACTTTAATTATTTTTTAATTTTAATGTTAAAAAACTAATTACTTTATAAATTAACTATATTATAAATAATATTTTTATAAAATTATTTCAGATTTTCATGTTATGATATTTGATATTTTTTTGGAATAATTAATCCGAAAATTGGCTCTGAAAAATGTATTTTGGATTTTATGTTTTCAGGATTTCCCTTAGTGTGTGTTTGGATAAAGTAGGAGTAATTAAAAATTTAAAGGAATTTAAAATGCTAAGTAATTCAATTACTGTAATTCAAATTCTATTATTTGCTAAATTACTTGTTTGGATTAAAACTATTAAAACAAATAAAAAATTCACACAACCCTTTCTCTGTTTCCACCTCTCTCTCTCTCCTAATTCTCTCCCGCATCCTCTTCCATCCAAACAAGTAATTTTAATTGACAGTATTTAAAATCCATAGTTTAATTACATTACTTAGTTTCAATTCTGTATCCCTATTTTTGGATAAATCTATCCAAAACTTTTCCAAAAAACTAAAAGGGTGTGGCGCAAATAGAAGCTGACCAGAAGCCCAATAAGAAAAGCCCACTATAAAGTTCGAACAACAAAAACAAAGGTCTAAGCTGCCCAAAAAACTTGAAAGAAACCCTAGAACATTGCAGCAGGAAACCTGAAAGCTTCAAGGAAGAAGAAACAAGATCAGAAACAAGAAGTTGAAGGGAGATGGCTGTGGACGGTGAAAATGAGAAGCAGTTTGAGGTGGACCTCGGGAACCTCATGGCGTTCGATTCTCATTACACAATCCCTTCTCAACCGCCACTTTCCAGGTTCCTTCTTTCATCTTCTTCCTTTTCTTCTTCTTCTTCTTCTATATATATGTATGTATGTATAATTTTCTCTTTCTTTTCAATTTATGTTGTTCCATTAAACACAGGGAGGACCTCATCAAGCAATGTTTACTCAAAGGCACTCAGTTAGTTCAAGCTATCGCAGATGGCGTCTTTACTTTGCCATCAACAGAAGATGTTGATGGTCCCCTTGTTAAGTTGCCTGCACCACTTACTAAATTGCCCAGAGAAAAACATGTAATGCTAAAATTCTCTTTGTCACTGTTGAGATGCAATTTTCCAAGGGCTTAATAAAGGCCTCTTGATGTTAAATATTAGAGATAGTTATTGATACTTAGGTGCTTGAAATTAGGTTTACACATGTCTCAGTTATATTTGTATTTGTACGTTTGATTTTGTGCTTCAAGTATATAGAAAGGTTTTCTCATCAATTTTTTTGATGATTTCAGCTTCCAAAGCCAAAGCCTCCTTCTAAATGGGAAGTTTTTGCCAAAAAGAAAGGTTAGACAGACGTGCTGCACATGTGTTTCTCAAATATATTTATTGCACATAACCTTAATCCTGCTTCTTTTTACTAGCTGAACTCCTGATTTGTCTTATGTTATTTTGCAGGCATACAGAAAAGGAAGAAAGACAAGGTTGTATATGATGAACAATCTGGAACCTGGAAGCGCAGATTTGGGTATGATCGTGCAAATGATGAAGATGCTATTCCTATTATCGAGGCAAAACCAACTGATGGTAAATAATTCGACATGGATTTCCTTGAAAGAATTATTACTGAAATCACTGCTACTATAGTACAATTTTGGTCTTAATGAATACATATATTTTGTTGACCCCCTTGTTGGAGACCTGCCAAAGACAGAACTAATACACATCAGAAATAGGATGGAATTTTAACATCTGATAATTCTTTGCAAACCTTTATAGGGTGTGTATTCACCGTACATATTAAAAGAAAATCTGGAATACCATTGACCTATTCCATTATCCAAACTATAATCATAATATATAGTTGACCTTAAGGGTTTCATAGAAAATTATAGTGTATCACCCATCAATTTAATGGATTATTCCATCTATTACTAGTTGAATTTTTAAATGATGTTATTTTCATCTTTTTTTTTTTGTCGTTAGTTGTGATTTTTATACTCAATCGTACAATATGGATATGGATACATATAATTTGGATCAAGTTTGACATTTCAAAATAATTTAAAATTTTTATGTAAGCCTCTTGTGCTTGATGCTTTTGTTATTGTTTTTCACTTCTCAGACTTATTTTAACATTCCCATCCTTTTATGATTGCATACTTGTAATTCACACACTGATCAAGGCTTATGAGGATCCTAATTGAATAATGGATGTTGTGACTTTTTGCAGATCCAGAAGAGGATCCTTTTGCCAAAAGAAAAGAAAACAAGAAGAAAAGAGTTGAAAAACAGCAGAAGAATCGATTACAGAATTTGAAAGAAGCTGCTAAATTTGGTGCTTTACCAAGGTTTTTTCTCTTGCCTTTTCCCAATTATACTTGGCTTTTGTAGATGGGGAATTCTGTTTCTTACATATACATCACAGGCTGGTAGTGTGCGATAATTTATTTCGCGAATCATTGACTACTCCTTGAAATCAAGATCAAGATGGAGTCAGATCCAAGCCTTCTATTTGGCCATTGGACTCACCTTGGGCTATTGGCCTCCTATTCTAAAATTGTACTCCATGCTGCCTAGTGCCTACTACTGCTCAACTCACCAAATCACATGAGATGCATAAATTCTTTTTATGCCATGGTCTTGGTTCAAGTGCTGATATTGTTGTTTTGTTTATTAGAATTAGAATTAGGTGCCAATTAGATACCAAAGCCATACTTATATTTGCTTGCTGGTACATAAACATTTTCAATGAACAGTAGTGTCTCCTTAACTTCCAGTAGATGCAGTTTTTTGTATACTTGATTGTTCCGCTGCCTAGAATATGTGGAAATGACCCCGACATTCAGACCAGCAAATTATCCACAGGCAACTGCTAATTAGACTGTCATCTTTTTATAGACTCTTTGTTTAAGATTGTTTTTAATGCAATTTGGGTAATATTGGTTTTCCAATGCATATTTTTCCAAAAGCTAAAATTTTTGGAATCGACGAAATTTTGGTTAGATATCGTTATTCTTTGGTGGGCTCGTACATGTTACTTTTTGTGTATTTTAATATTTATGTATATTCTTGTTCTCTCCGTTGCATTGTTCGTGCTGCTTTTCTCTTATCTTTTATAATGATGAAATCTGAACAAATTCCTTCGCAGCCATGTTCAGTTGGCTGCTACAGCTTTGCCCATAACAGGAACTCAGGCAGCACCCAAGAAGGTAACAAAGGATGAACTAGGTAATGTAGCAGGAATTGCAGCAACTGCAACAGCCAGTGGTGGGAAGTTTGACAAGAAATTGCCAGGTGAAAAGCCTACTCAGCATAAAGGAAAATATCGAAAGGTTGTGCACTGTACTCCTTACTGTATCAATGTGTTTGGTTTGGCGTTAGTATAGGTCAAATTTTGGATCCATTATGTGGTGGAAGCTCCCAAATGTTGAAATGATTATTCTTTTACCTTATCCTTGCGTGATTAGACGTGAAACTAGACACGCACTCAGTTTCTCTTATCTGTGTTAGTTAATTTATGTGAAATCAACTTTGCTAAATAGCTTGCTTCGTTCTGTTTTCATGTAGTTCCTGCCCGTGGTGGAAGGAACAGGGATAGGCTCACAGGAGAGGGAACAAACTGAAAAAATATTGAACAAGATCATTTCCAAGAATTCCCATAACATACTCAATGTTGACAAGGTACGTTCAAAGTCATCTGGTAACTTAGATTTCAAATTGATGAAGCTTTATTAACTTTATTTGTTTGTTTGTATTCTCTGTATTCTAGGCTGTCACAATGCACTCTGTGAAGAAAGAGAAAAAACGAAGAAGTGAGAAAGCGAAGAGTTCAGCAACTGACAGCAAATTGAAAGCTCAGAAAAAATCTCTTAAAAAGGGGAATTTCAAGAAAGGCAAGGCAAAAGGAAAATAGTTTAGTTGTTGCAGAAGGATTTTTGGTAACTTTTTGTTAACTGGATTTCAGTTTTGTAGGCGATTGTTTCATCTATAATTTGCTATCCTTTTTATTTACACTCTCCTTATACATATTATTTTTTTGGTTCATCTTATACATGTTATTATTGTTATCACTTTGAATAGGCTGTAAAAATCGCTTCTAATTTTGAGTTTAAAATCAATGGAAAGTCTATGCATTGAGAGTCACGTCATTTGAAAGGGATCCAATTTAATAATAAACACATTGAAACAGCATCTGTATCTGGAAATCACAAGCTAAATGTATGAGGCTTCTGGATATCGTGTCATGTATTTGTGTTTGATGTGCCTTTAGGGACACTGCAAGTGATAGTCGTTCAGAACATTACTACCACGGGCTTGTTTTTATAAAAAACGTAGAAACGTAGATTAAAATCTCGCTAATAAAACATTTAATATTTAATGATATTTTTTAATTAATTATGGGATATTAAAATTTTATTCTTAAAATATCCATAAAATTAATAGACTCACTTCATGAAAAATTATTAATAAATGCATAACCATCTTGTAATTAATTAATGATAAATAAGAAAAAATAATTTTTTAAAATAATTAATACCTTTAAAAGTAGCATTATGTTTCTTATAATAAATTAAGATTAAAATAATATTATTTTTTTATTTCTTTGATAAAAGGATCAGACTTCAGAGATAGTATTCCTTCTGCATGTTCAAGGTTTGCATTAACTAGAGAGTTTTTTATCATAAGTTTTTTTACTGATATACCTTTATTTATATTGTTATCCATTTTATTCGTGATTCTCTAATATCCTTATTTATGATTCTCTTATGCTTTGTTTGGAAGACAAAATGAGTGGAAAGAAATTAAGAAAAAAGAAAAATACGGATAACGAAATATTTTTTTTTATTTAGTTTGAGGAAAAATAAAGAGAAAATAAAAAGAAAATGCCTTGTTATGGTGTTTTCTCTCCCTGTTTTCTTAACATCAAAGATGAGGAGCAAAGTTGCATAATATAGTAATGATAAGGAAGTAATTCTTAATCCTCCTCGTTCATATTCCTAAAAATCCTCTTACTGACTCATTAAAGAATATTTTCAATGTTTTTTATAGTTTCTTGAAAGTACATTCAATTCCATACTTTATATGATAATAGGAGAACAGAGGCATGTTTAAAACAGTTTTGGTTTTTAATTTTTAAAATCTATATTATAAAGCACTTTTCAGAAAAAGTTCTAAAAAAATGTGAGACGCGTTTTCAATACAATTTTGTATGTAAATTCAAAAAACTGAAAATCAAAATAAGTTTTAAATGTTTTTAAATTTTGGTTTTTAAATGCTGGAAAACAAAAACATATCTCAAAAACTATTTTTTAAAACTCATATGTCAAACGAATTTTTTAGTTTCTTGTTTTTAAAAATAAAAAACTGTTTCTAAAAACAGAAATCAAACAAATCTTAACTAGAAAAACTTTTAGAATGTTTTAGCATTACTCGAACTCTAATTAAGCATACTTTGCATTGAATACATGACATATTAGACCACCTTTAAGTTTGCTACTCAAGAGTTGCTTAAATGTGTGTTTCACCTAGAACAAAAAAAAATGTGAGACAAAAACGTTACTATCTTTTTTCAATTTTACTCAATTTAGGCAATCATTTTTTTTTTGAAAAAAAAATTAGGCAATCATTTTTGTAAAAAATATATATTAAATGGGTGTCATGTTATTGTTCATATTTAATTTTTATTCACAAATATGAATAAAAAAATAAACTTTTTCTGTACATAAAAATTCAATTAAGGGGTAGGCTTACTCCATCAAAGACTAAGGAAACCACCAACCTCAACAACGATTTAAAGTGAAATTTACATATTATTTATTAATGAGGACTAACCTTATGGTCACGGGCCTAAGTAACATCATCCAGGGCAATCCTCTTTGGAAAAAAAAAAAACCTTAAATACCATTACTTATATGAGATATGGGTGCTTCACTAAGAACCTAACTGTGATGCTTTCATGAGAGGTGGGTTTGAGTTTGATTGGTTTGGATTTAGAGAGATTTTAAGTTTGAACTCATCAAATTTAAATGGATTAGTTTGTTTTGGGTTTTCTTTTTTTAAAATGAAATTCGAACCTAATCAGATTGGGATGATTTGAGTTGAGTTTGATTGGGTTATGTAGTCGAGTTAATTTTTCATTTTTAAAAAAATATTCTTAAATTGAAGTAGACAAAAAGATCACAACAATAGAAAAACGTTAAATCATAAAAACTCATTATTTGTTTGAATTTAGAATCTCCCAGTCCATTACCCTAACCAATGGTGTTCAGATTTAAAAAATAAAACTCAAACTAAACCAACCATATTTTCTTGTTTTGTTTGGTTCGAATTTACGGGTGAATGGGAGTCAAAAGCCCACCCTACTTTCATCATTGGAACTCAACAAGCTACGCATCGTTTTTTTATTTTTTGGTCAGTAACAAACTATGCATCTTAACCCGTATGAAAAGATGGATGGGATTAGCACCATCCTTATTGAAAATTATACCATTTTTTTAGTATATAAATTTATGATTCTTACATATAAAGAGATGGTAAGATTTTTAAAATTGGGTGGTCTCAATCCCTCCCACCGTATGAAAGGTGCAAAAATGAGCGCTTATGTTTTTTTTTTTTTTTTCAAAAGAAACGCTCAACCAAGAGTTTTTATACTCTTTCAGTCTTTTGAGGTACATCAATTTATCAATTTAGTTTATAAAATCATGACATAAATTAATTTAGTCTATAAAAATATTAAAAAAGAAATTTTATTCATAAAATTTATACTTTTTAATCAATTTAGTTCATAGATCAATTTAATTTCTGAATTATTTTAAAAATAATAATTTAGTCTCATAAATTAAAAAATAATTAATATAAACTTCTAAATTATTTAAATTTCGATCAAGTTAATTCTTAAATATAGTTTTAAAGACCAAAATGATTAACCTCAAGGGTTGACTTAGAGGTATTAGGCCCCGATAAGTTCATATGAGAACAATTCATCCTAAGGGTAAAAGAAACCGTGGTCATAAAAAAAACCAAAATAATTAGTTGTTATAATTTTAAGATTAAATTAGTTATCGTTATTAATTTTAGTGATTACAAATTTAATTTCATAATTTAAAAAATTAAGTTGATTAATCCTCGTAATTTTAGGATTGAGATGTACACTATTACTCAAAAATTTAAGATGTACACTATTAATCGCCGTAATTTTAGTGAAAATTGTTCATGCTAGACTTTGAGTAAATATGTGAGGTTTATTTCACAATTATCAGAGTTAAGTCTGACTTATTAGTATATTATAGACTTAATTTTTAGACTAAATTTAGTCTATTTATAAGTCTATTTTGTCCCCAAATCTTTAAAAAGACCAACAATTTTATCATAAATAAGTTAATAAGTCACTAAAAAGGCTAATAGACATTTTTAAGTAGCTTATGATTTTATAAAAAAAATTTATCGACTAAACACAAACACAAATTACACTGAATCCCCTCATAAATCTACATCACCGAGAATCAAACCACACACCTTGAGCTCTAAGAGCTCTACCTTATCTCACATCCTAGTGCCATTTGAGCTACAAGCTCTTGGTGATTTTATTATTTTAATCAACCAAACAATATTAGATCAGATATTTTTCCCTAGAACAATATATAATCTTCAATATGATATGTTTAAGTGGCTTATAAACCTTCGTAATATTGAAAAAGATATTATTAAAATAAAATGTTGATTAAAAAATTAGAAGACTTAAATGGACTGGAGAATTACTTCACTTAGCTTAACCTTTTTTTACAAACACATTCTTTTATATTGTATATTTGTCCCTTTGATAAATTAACATATCTAATTAATATTAATATATCATCATAAATTTATTTTCTTAAAAAATATTTAAATACACAGATTTGATTGTTTTTTATTTTTTAGTTCATTTTCATCCGATTAAATATATTATATATCAAATGGTTATTATAAAATTTATTATATTTATTTTATTAAAATTTATTATATTATATATATATATATATATAAATTAAACAGGTTAACCTATTAAGTTTAAATAGACTTTTTTAAAAATATATATTTAACCTTTTTATTTAAATAGATTTTTTAAAAAATTTAAATTTAATATTTTTATTAAATAAATTAAAATAAACTTTAAATAAGTTAAGTCATAGACATGTGTAAAACCAGCTTACTTTTTTTAACCCCACTCATAGGTGTGACAATCAAATATAATCGATCAAAATTCAAATAATGAGCTGTTTTTCCTGCTTCATCAATTAATATGGTTTTTAGAGCAAAAATATAAATAAAAGTAATGATCTGTTAAATCAAAGAGCGAAGACACAAAATTGTTTCTTAAATTAATTTCGTACGAGTGGACCAAGTATATATCAATGTGATAATGCTTCAGTGGACCTCATCATGCACCACAATCCAGAGGTTAATAATATAAAATGTTGTGATCTAACCTGAATTCCTAACGGAGATATTAAATGAATAGGATGATTCTTTTACTGAACAGGACATAGTAGAGATGGCTCCTGAGTTTGAAAATACACCTGCAAGAACTTCGATGTTCAAGTCAGTGAGTGTATTAGGGTAGTGTGTTTTAATAAAATAGTTACGTACCTTGCATGGTGTATTTATGATAATATTTATAAAGGAGCGTATAATCTGTGTGTGGATCTTGCTAGGCCTGGGTCTGATGCCTAGGCCCAATCCATACTTTCTTAACCCTGTACATAGGTAGCACCCTGCATCCAATGTATTCCGGGATGTATCCAGGATTCCCTTGAAAATCCCGCTCCGACATGACTAGATAATACCGAGATATCGCTATTCTACTCCACGACATAAAGTTTACAAAAAAAATGTTTTTCAAAGTTCAACAATAAATAAACAAAGATAATTTATAATTGGTTGGTTCAAGTGTTCATACTTAACTTTCCTTAAGTAATAGGCTTTGTATTTGAGTCTTATGGATTAAAAAAAAAAACCTTTTTTTGCTCAAACATAATGTAAATTATTTTTGCTCAAATATAATTGCCTTGTAGAAAAAACTTTTGGCTAGACCGCTAAACAAAAAAAAAATGAACATAGATTAAAAAAAACAGAGTTCAATAGTAAACAGGTTCTATTAGTTAAAGAAATTAACTATAACAGAAATTCAGTTTCAAGCTTTGAGCAAGAGTTTCATTAACCTTTTGTTTGGTTAGACAGGAATATGGTGGAAGGTTTTTTAAAAAAAATTCTCTCCAACCAAATAAAAAAAATTGGTAGCCGTGTTTTTTTTTTATCATTTCTTTTCTCTTAATCAAATATAGTGTAAATGTGTCCCAGTTATATAGTTTAATTAATGAGTGTATAAGAATATGTGTATGTGTACGAGGTTCATTCTCTGATTATACTACTTTTCTATGAACTAAAAAATATAGTATAAAGGTCAGGCTTAATTACCTATTGTTGTATGAAAGAAAATTAATTCTATCATTTTTTTAATTGAATATATAGTATCATATCATTCTCCTTAGAGTTGGGTTGTTTGTGGTGATTAGTAGAGTTTTCATAGAGTGACGTTATTGTAATTTTAAAAGTCTATGGCCACTCTTTTTTTATAATGTTTTAATGATATTTACGCGTTAATATTTTAACATAATTAATTAAATAAAATATTTTGAATTAAAAAATTCAAAAAAAAGCAACAATATACTTGATTGAGTTATAATAACCACCCTTTTTTATAAGAAAAAACTCAAATTCTTAGGTCAGTAAGGATTGAATTTAGCATAGTAACCACACAAGAATTATATGATTAGTTATGGGGCTGGAACATGAGGGTATTTATAGGTTGGAATGATGTTTTCCTTAATTATTAAATAATAAACATGAACTTTCATTTTCTTTTGTTGAATATAAAGGTTAAAGATTTGATGTAATATCCTCAAGCCAAGACTTGTGGCATATTTGATACCTGTCTTTTAAAATATTATTCTCTTTTTAAAAATAAAAAATCAAAAAATTTATCTTGTGGCTTAGGTTTTTAAAATAGCTTTCAAAAATCATGTGTTTTTTAATTTTTAAAAACTGAAATTCAAAAATATTTTAAAAATTCAGTTTTTTGAATTTATATACAAATTTACATTAAAAAATATTTTTCTTTTTTTTAAACATTTATTTTAAATTGTTTTATTGTTCTAACAAAGCAAAAAATAAAACTGAATCAATTAAGTCCATGCATGTGTGATGGATGTTGATAAGCTCGAAAATATATTTAAAACGTGTTTGGTTGGATGTTTGACACTCCCAAACTCATGTTGGTGATTGCTCGTGATTTATGTAGTATGATTTTGACTCCATAAAATTAATTTTGATAAAAGTGAGTTTAGTCTTAATTTTCATATAACTCAAAAAATAATTTTACACAAAATTAATTTTATAAAATCATATTAATTTAAAATAAATATATCACCACAAAAACAAATAAATATGAATTATTCTATGGCTGGAAACCGATTGTGATCCCATATTCGAGCCAGTCATTAATTCATGATTATGGGATGCAGATAGGCAATTAAACATTACTATATTTATAGTTAAATTAAGACTCTTAGAGACTGATGATAAAAATCTTTTAAGACGGAATTTATGATAAGTGAATTTTTAAATTAAATTTTTAAAAGATCAAAATGATGTTTATTTTTTTATTATTATTTGATTAATTTTATAAGGCAATTTTAATATGTAAGAAATATCGAAATTTTTTCAAAAAGAAAAAAACGAAGGATCAGAATTAATAAATTGTTTTGCTCAATTTAATATTGTAATGAGTTATAAATAGAATCCCACCTTTAAAAATACTTTTAGAAATTAGTCCATGGGTAGGGATGATAATAGGGAGGGGGCAAGTTCGGGAAAAAACAAGGCGGGGATGAAAAATTTAGATCTAAACTCACCCCCGTCAGGGATCGGGGAACCCGCGGGTAACCAACGGAAAATTTAGACTCACATTTTTTTTAAAAATACAATTTCTTTGTATATTTTTACACAAATTAAATACTTGAAAATTTTTTAAAAAATAAATTAATTATTTTAATTCACATTATATGTAAAATTTATTAGAAATATAATAAAATTATAATTTTATTATCAATTATATTGCTAATAATAATAGCATTATGTGTATATAAATATGAAAATAAGTATAAATATATAAAATTATAACGGCGGGACGGGTTCGGGGGCGGGGGCGGGACGCATAGTTAAAATCTCAAACCCGTTCAGTCCCATTAAAAACGGGAGCGGGAAAAACCCAAACCCATTAAAAATCTGGTCAAAATAGGAATTTCCCGTCAACGTCGAGCGGAGTCGGTTAAGTACCCGCAAGTTTGATTTTTATTGCCATATCCATGGGTTGCAAGGTAATTGGATACTAATACTACCGTACTAGTCTTAAAAAAAAGAGTAGACGGTAGGCATATGGGAGATAGCAATTTAGTTTTTGAATAATTCTAAAATTTTTTAATTTAAGTTTTTAAAAATCTTTCTACTTACTTATTAAATAATATTTTTAATGTTTTTTATATTATTAAGACCGAAGGTCATTTAATTCCATATTTTATATGGTATTGGGAGAAATAGCAGGAGGATTATTAAGATGATATAACATTACTCTTAGTTTTTTTTTGTTATAACTATGGGTTTTTTTATCCTTATGATGAGACTAATCTCGTTCGCTCTATGTGGCTAGCTAGAGCCTTCGAAAATTTGACATTGGTGGAATTCGAACACAGGTTCTCTTGCTGTGGATCGTCCCTCCTATAAACTTAGCGGGAAAATAACAATTTAGTTTGTGACTTTACGTATAATTTCATATTTTGATGAAATAAATATAAATTTATTTTTTCTATGGACTAGTTTCTCGGCATTTTCACTATATTGGTACCCAGATGTCATTTTAGTTTTGATAATCATATAGGCAATAAGTCACCAATAAGTCACGTGAGTGTCATAGTTCAATTGGACCCATTCAGGTGCGTATACGGAATTTTAGAGACTCTATTATAAATGCATAACAAGCACATCATACAAAGGTATGTAACTTTCTATTAATCACACAAACTCTAATACACTAGAGTGCTACCAAGTGGAGGATAAGGAGGCATATTTCACCTTTGGCTCAACCTTTTATGATCGTGGCTTAGGCTCTGTTTAGTAAAACTAACTTATAGCTTATAGTTTATGACTTATAGCTTATAACTTGTAGCTTATAACTTGTGACTTGTGATTTATAATTGAGTAGATGTGTTTGGTAAAATTAGCTTATTAGGTAGCTTATATTTGTTAAATGACTTAGAAGAACAAATAATAATTACATGTAATAAATTATTTGATAGAGTAAACATATAATAAATGACTAGATGGTAAAATATGAAAGAATTATTGAAAGCTAATTTTCATAAGCTATAAGCTACTTGAAATAGCTTTTCAAAAGCTAATTTATAGCTTATAAAAACTATAAGTTTGTTGTCACCAAACACCTCCACTTGACAATAAGCTACAAGCTATAAGCTCCTAAATAAGCTATAAACTAGTGTTACCAAACATACTCTTAATCTAAATTTTTGTACGCATCAATTTTAATATACTCTATTAATTTTTATTTATCTATCCATTTAAGAGTAAACAACACTTATTAAGAAATGTATTTTCAATTCTTTGTGGGTTGCGATAATCTGGATAGTATGGAAACAGAGTAATGAAATTATTTTTAAAGAGTAATTTTTAATCCTCTTATTTCATGTTCCTATAAATCCTCTTATTTACTAATTAAAGAATATTTTTAATACTTTTTATAGTTTCAAGATTGAAAGTCCACTAAACTTCATATTTTATATGGTAATAGAAGAATAAACAGAAAATTTTTTAAAAGGATCTAGCATTATTCGTTTTTAAACATCGCCGGCCTGATATGAATGTGCTTTTGGACGCTATTAAAGTTAATATTTGACAGTGGTTTACTGCAAAAATTAAGGCGAATATCTTTGTGTTTTCGAATTGGTGCACTAATCCAATAGGGTGTATTGATGCTATGTAAATGAAATTCTAGAAGTCTAGTTTTGGTGCTGGGGAATTTTTAAGCTCTGTTTTTTCATTGTATCCCCCGAGGTTTTATTATTATTGTCCTTAATGGTTAGCTTAACTGTAAGACTCTTATGTAATTGCACTTCTTATGCCTTTTTCATATATATAATATTTTGATTTGCTGACAAAAAAAAATATATTATTTTTATCAAAAATAATTTTTAAAGTTTATATATTATCATTTATTTTTTATTATTTTATTGATTTATTAGTGATGCATTAATTAATACCTAATCAAACCTAACAGCATAATAGATAAAAATACAATTAATGTTATTCTAAAAATATAAGTGAACACATAAATAATAGCAAAATTATATTTCTCTCTCTATACATATGAAAATAAACGGAGGGAATAACTTTCAAAATTTTAAATATTTTTAAAAATGGTTTTGATAATTTGATTTAAAACATACTTAGACTATGTTTGGGAAGGGGGCTTTGGCATTTTCGGGGGATTTTGATTTTCAAAAAACTTGTGTCGTCGTTTGCAAATTACAAAAATAAGGCTTTTAGCTACGGGATTGTGGTTTTTGTAACTAACTTTTGCAAAGCTCTTTCAAGAGGCTTTTGACTTTCAAGAATGAGCTTTTAATATTTCACTTCTAAAATTACCCTTATTTATTTTTAAAAAACACAAAATACTCACCACTATTTGATTTAATGTTATATTAAAGGTTTTGTTAACCATTGCCCTTAGGGTAATAGATAAGAAACCCATAAGTAGAAAATTCTTATTAAAATGTGTAACATTCAAGGCTATAAGTACATCTTTATCTATTATGATTTTTGCTAAACCTTGAGATTTCAGCCCACCCATCGAACCTCTCTCATTCAGCTCAAAGAGCTCCTCCATATGCCACTAGAACTACAAATTCTTGGTTTCTTCTTTTCTTATTATAAAATGTTTTCAATTATTTTACGTAAATCAATAAAAGTAGTTAAGTTTAATTAATTTTATTAATTTTTTAAAAAATTATTTAACATACTAATTTTATTATTAATTAAATAATATGCTAACTAATTTTCAATTAAAGAGTATAAACATTTAATGCTTTTAATTAGGGCAAGTAATAAACATACACTCCCTTTTTTTTTTCTTTTTGCTTTTTAAGGATTTGATATTGATTTTTAAACAATTACAATTTTAGAAGTTTAAGATACCATTATTTTTGGTTTTTTAATTCTAATCCTAACTGAGTAATTATTTCTAGTTCATCACCTTTTTTTTTTTATCAGTCATATCTCTCTTTATATTACACCATGATAAACGAGAAATAATAAATCAATCACCCTCTTTATTATTTCTCTTGAATTTAAGGAAGTAACCACTTAATTGCAAACATCTTACACGCAAATGGAGACACTACAACGAGAAACTACAATTTTTTTTCCCCAAAAAATGTTTTAATTTGTGTATTCCTATTTATTTATTCTACTAAAATCTAAAATAATCACACATTTAGTGACATAAGAGCATAAGAGATTTTTAGTAACTTTGAGAAGTGTTATGCTAATAATAACACCATGTTTGATAGATTGGAGATTTCTCCCATTCTTACCATTTTATGTACGAATAAAAGGTGCAAATGAATAGTTAGACAACACAACAAAAAATTAAGAGTATGTTTGATTTATATTTTTATTTTATGTTTTTACTATTATATTTATTGTTTTTAAATTTTTTAAATTTAAAATTTTTAAAAATAAAATATTTATGATTTTATGATTTTTAATTATTCTTTCATAAATTTTAAAAAAATAAAAATAGAGAATAAAAATAGAGAATAAAAATTAAAAATTAAATATAAATAAAAAAGTCTAATGGATACAATTTAGGAAGGAAGCCAAAAATTCGTGTGACACTGATCTCACGTCATTTCACGTTTTCACAGTCAAAATAGCCAAACAGACACTGATCTTCTTACGCTATTCGTCTCAACTCCTTTATTTATCAGTGGAGTAATTTATTTATTAGTATTTTATTGGATCTTACTTTTTTTAATTTCTATTTATAATTAATTAAAATAAAAAATGATATATATTAAAAAATAATAACATTAGAAAATGCTTTGATTTCTAGATAAATAATAATTTCTTTCAAATTTTATTTTTATTAATTAAAGGTAAGATTAAAAAACGTAATATATACTTTTAGTTTTTAGAGTAAAAATGTTTATAAAAAAAAATTATATTCTGACGTATCAAAACCAAAAATTCAATATTTATTTATAGACTCATAAATAGGAACATATGGAATATTAAATAGCGTCTCCTAATAGGATTCAAATTATGTGTTCTCAAAATTATGTCTTTTAATCATGTCCCACCAATAGAATATTATCACAGCATTAAAAAAATTTATTAGGAAATTAAAGATTAAAATTAAAGGAAATATTTTAATGACGTGTTGATATTCTATTGGTGGGACATAATTAAAGACATGACTTGGGGACACCTCATTTAAATCCCTCTCTATAACACTAATTAAACTGCAATGAATAAATCGTATTTAATTATTTAATTTACTTACAAGGGCATTTCTTTGATAATATTTTAATTTTCGGAACAACAATTACTTTAACTTTCTATAAAACAATTTTATACTTCTATTCTTAACAAATGCTTTGTTAAAATACTTAAAGAAACATGTTAACATTATCTATTTTATTTTATTTTACTTTCCCCGGTGCAAACAAATTGTCGCATTTTCTATATTAAAATTTAAGAATTTATTTGGTTTGTATTTTATTTTTTATTTTTTGAAACTTATATAAAAATAATAAAGTTTTGTATTTCTTCTAAATAGATCAGAGGTAATACTTTTTATATGGGATGAAATTATTTAATTAGGTTAACTATGTTTTTTAATGAGTTTAAAGTAATTACCCTTTTTCTTATATATTTGAAAAGGGATTAATAGTAATGCTACCAACATAGTTGCAAATGTAAATAAAATGAACTCAAATGTGTTCGTTATGTGGAGTATGAGAGACTAAAGTATTCGATATTAAAACTCAAATGTATTTTCTTTGGATTAAGCGAATGTAAGTATTTCTTTATAAATTTTGAGTTCAAAAACTTTCTCAATCTTAAATCAGGGCTATATCAATTTCTTTTTTAAAAAAATAAAAAAGAAAAATAGTTGCTTGCAAAACAACTATGTGAAATACTCGTATTCATGTTACTCTATCCGATTAAAATGTTAGTCATATAAAGTTATTTTAAGGAGATTAAGAAATATAAAACAATTTTACTAATATATCTCTATTAATAATTAAAAATTTAATTATTTTATATTGTTTCTAGTTGAACATTAATTGTTTATATAAGGATATAATGGATAAAAGAGTATTTAATAATACATTGAAAATATAAAGCGACAATCATTTTGAAAAATAATTATTTTTCTAAAATGATAATGATTATAAAAAGAGAGGAGTAACATATTTCAATAAAATATGAGTTACTAATAGGGGTGTTTAATCATGCTTTGAAAGATATTTATTAAGTAGGAAAAATAACAATATTTTATCGAGATAAATACTCCATATTTATTGTTGTTATCTTTTTAAATGTATTGAATTATTGATACTTAAAAGAGCATACGTTAAATGATTTTAAAACTTTTGAAACAATAAAAGCTTTTAGTTTCAATAAAAAAAGATTTTTGTATTATTGACAAGTGCATTAAGGTTATGTTTAACAACATTAATTAATAGTTTATGAAATTTAATTTACCTGTAAATAAAATTATGAAATTTATTTAAATAAGCTAAAAAGTATTTTATTATTGTAAGTTGTTATGGGAAGCTTATAAAAAAAGTTAAAAACTGCATATTAAGACCTATAAGCTATTTTAATAAACAGTGTATAAATTTTTCTAAACACAGCCCTATAGTTATAACTTATGTCTAATGATTTATAGTTGTGTAAAGATGTTTAATAAAATTAACTTATGAACTAATTTATATTTATTAAATAATTTAATAGTATTGTTTAACAATATCCTTATAGCACTTATTAAAACATAATAAATACATCATATTCAATGTTTTAAATTTTTTTTTGAAAAATAATGCATTAAGTATTTATTTCAACTTCTGAAATAATTAATACTCCCTCGTCCCTGTATATAAGACCCTCTGCAAAAAAGACACAAGAATTAAGAAAATTGATTAATTTAGGTAAAGTAATTTAATTTATCTAACAATTTGAATTAATTTCAAAAAATGACCATTCAATTATTCTTTAATTATCCTACTCTTTTTCTACTTAATTAATTTTCTCCAATTATCATATGTGAGAGATTTCTCTATTATTCTTTATTACATTTATTGACTTTGAATCAAGTAAATGTGATTGAATAAATAAGAATAATTTAGTAAGAATTAATTGTTTATAAAAAAGAGCTAATTTAATTTGCAAAAAAATTAGAAAATAGTCCTATAATAAGGGACAAATATTTTTTTTAAAGGGTCTTTCGTATAAGAACGGTATGAGTATATCTAATTCCACATAGAAAATTATATTTTTGTATTCTTAACTAGTGTCTTAGTTAACATTTTTCATAACTTAAAATGATATGTACATAATAATTAAATATAATAAATATTTTTATAAAATAAATATATTCATAAAGATAAAATTAAAATAAATTATTAAAAATTAATTTTTATAAACTATAAGTTACTTTAAATAATTTTAATAAAGTTATTGGCTTATAATAATTTTTAAAAAATGTAAGCTTATAATTATTATTAAACACCTCTTTTAAGCTATAAGCAAGTCTTATGCTTTTAAATATGACAAATGATATTTAGTGCCCTAAGGGTACTATTTAAAAATCCAAATATAATAAAATGATATTGAAATGTGTAATTTTCTTTTTATTTTGAGAGACAATACAATATACTTTTATAATTATTTTTCTATTTCTAATTATCTTAATTAATATCTTAAAAACACTGTATATCAAGATTCTTTAAATATATATCAGGTAATGTTACTAGATACAGCCTAAAACACTTTACTTTATTATTTAAAAGATGAAAAAATTATTTAATATTATAATTGTTCAAAACATGAAAAAGGAACATTTATTTCACGTTGATAAAAATGCATATCTTACTTACCTCTTTAAAAAAAAAAAAAAGAATTCTAAACGTAAATCTGGTTTTGTCACAAGACAAGACACCATGATAAACTAAAACCACCAGTATCAACAGAACCAAACAAATACTAGTAATTTATTCAATTTTGTTCACATTTAATTAATTAATTTAATTATTTAATGAAATAAATAAAAAAAACGGAGTGAGAGAGAGAGAGAGAGAGAAAGAGGAAAGAAAAGGGCAGAGGCATTGTATAGGAGAGACAAAACGGTGAGTATTACCAGAAAGAGGAACAAAGAGAAAAACTTGAAAATGCCCTTTCACCGGCCACTTTCCCTAAACCCAATACCCTCTTCGCCTGCTGCATTACCCTTACCCCTTCCTTCTTCTTCTTCTTCCCACCAATCAAATTTCTCATTTTAGAGAGAGAGAGAGAGAGAGAGAGGAGGAGGAGCATTGCAATTTGCAAGCGACAAAACCCTGAAGACTGTGCAAACGGCAAAGGCAACAAGACTCTACTCTACTACTCTTACCATTTCTGATTCTGTTTTTTTGCTGCAATGGATGACGATGACGCACTGCTTCTTCTCTCTTCATGCAATGACCATTATACCCTTTCTCCAAAACAGGTACCTGTTCACCTTCCCCTTTGTAAATCCATCCTCGTTCCCCTCCTTTCTCAGATGAGACATTGACAATGTAGCCCTCTCTCTCTCTCTCTCTCCCTCTTCCACTGCGTCCAAAAAGGCAGACAGGATGGAGCCAGGCATTGCATATTCTTCTTTTTATTTTTTATTTTTATATATAAACTCTCTATATATCTATATATTTTCTTCTCCAAATATATATTCTCTTTCTCTTTTTGGGGTTTACTCAAAAGATGCTGCAACAACATTTTTTTTTTCTTTTGGGGGAAAGGGGTCATTTTTGTGGGTTTTTTTTTTTGCCCTTCTTCTTTTTCTTTGTGGAATCCTGAGATTTAAATGAAGGAAGAAAGATGAGCATATACCAGTCTTCATCGATCATGGGTTTTTTCACTAGAATGCACAGGAGAGAGTGTGTTGAGGATTTTCACGATTTATTTGACTTTCGTTTGTATTTATCATCCTTTAAAGGTGTACTCTTTTTCATCGCCAACACCAATGATCGCGACGACGACGATGATGATGAATGTATGTTTTTCCTCCATTTTTTAATACATTAATTTGTTTATTTCACTCATTGTTCATTATCCTTTATTCTGTATTGTCAATTTCTGTTCTTTGTTCTCTGCACGTTATTTACTTTGGGCCTGTAGAAAAAGCATTTGTTTTCTTTTGAATCCAAAAACGGGGTTTCCTAATTTGAGAAGACCTAAAAGGTTAAACGTTTCCGTCAAACCCTCATTGTTATTTCTGACCAAGTGAAAAGTCACTGTTATTATTTTTATTTTTGTTTATTCTTTTGGTTATTCTGTGGGAAACAGTGTACTGGAAGAAGGGAAATATAAAAATAAAAATAAATTGATCAAATGTGGTCCAAGAATGTCAGGTAGCATTGTGGAATTGAAACCTTTAGTCACTGTTCTAAACTTTATGCTTCACTGAAGCAGCATGATTTGACTCTAGTGGGGCTCTGTATAGTTCTTATGACCTTATTGGCTGAGAATTTGTCTGATTTTTGTTTGTAGTGTGCACTGAGCAATGAGCATGTTCCTCCTGTTCTATAGTTCTTCAACATAATAATTTAATTTATGAACATAATAGTAATAATATGCTTCTTATATTCTAAAGTGCTAGAGCACTGGAGAAAAATTCACTGGGATACACTGTTTTAGTCAACGCCTTCTGAAACAAACTGGAAATAGAGAGGGACCTTTCTTTAGCTGCAAACATTTTGAATGAACTATTCACTATTGCTTTCAAGTTTCAACCTTTTTTTTTATTCATTGTTGGTATTACATCGCATTCTTCAATAGTTCTTTGCAAGTGCTGTAGTTTGATTCCTGTACATTTTTTTTTTCTGTCACATATCACACTCTCTATTGTCAATTATCAGGAATTGAGATTATCTCCTTCTGTTCTTATATAATAAATGTGCACCCTTTCAAATGATTGAGTAGCTTGGCAATTCTGTTCATATAGAAATTTCTCACGAATATACCATTATTAAACAATAACCTTCCTGGATTTTAGGAGATTAGGTAAAATTTCCTATAACTTCATAGATTATGCTGTCAACTTTCAACTCATGTGGTCTTAAAAATCTTTCCTGTTCCTTTCATTTCCTTTCTTTGAAGTTTCATTAAATTTCCTTTCTCACTATTTGCCTCAGTGGCTGTTTCTCCTCATGTTAGTCCTTCTGTACATGTCTGCTATAACCATTTTTCCTTGGACAATCTTCACTGTTTACCATGTCCGGATTTTTACTAGTATTAATCTTTTTTCATGACAAATTGACTTACATTCTGTTGAGTCATCTGGTCCTTTATCCTTCTTCACCTTGCCATTTTTCTGAAGTTGGGACTTAATAATAAGATGCTTTCTCAGACACCTGATGCAGGACCCTTAATTGGGAATTAATTCTTGAGTTAGGTTGTTAACTTGCTTTAGGAGTATTCTACATACACGCTACATAGTTCAACATTCAGTTTCAACACTGAAGCTTGTTGAAACTGAATGTAGAATTGTATTCTTCCATTTTTTTTTTCATCCTGGAAAGAAGACTGTTATAAGCTGACCAGCAAATTGATTTCGCAAGGAAGGAATTGTCATGTCTATGCCGAATTTGAAAATGAAGGATAAATTCGAATTCCAGCTGGAGATCTTGTCTTGTTTTGCAGGGTGACATGTGCACTTTCTGGCTGCTGCTACCTTAACTTGTTTCTCTTATTGTTTTTTTATTTGCTAACCATGGTAATAACTAGTAAACACATGTTGAATTTAGATTTTTAAAGATTATTCAGTCTCTGCAAGGTGCATAAGTTTTCTTTCTCAGCAAAAATTTTAAAAAAAAAAAAAAGTTTCAAAACTTTGCTAGTGTAATGGGTCAAATCTACCATATTCATAGCAGCACAACTTGTTCCCTCAATTCTTGTGACTTTGGTAGATGGCAAAGTCTACTATTCCAATTTTTCTCTATGATTTGTTTGTTTATCTAGGTATGTTGTTGGATCCTCCTCCTCACTCGCCAATTATTAGTTTTTGACACTATTTGTCCAATGCATTATTTCATTAAAGTGTTGCAATTTTTCTGAATGATAAATAACATGAATGTTGTACGGAAAAACAGCAAGTTTTATCTTTTTTATGACTAAATTGAAATATGGAACAACTGGTAAGAGCACATGGAAATGAATGCAGCATGTGGTGAGTTCGGTTCACTTAGAGTGGTAGCATTTACGTTTGTTTCTCCCTCAACAGGATCGTAATGTTTGTTTTGCATTAATTATCATTTATTTATGATATTGAAGTGGCACATGAGATCTGGTTTTGTTCATGTGAGTTGGAAATGTTTTTACATGGTTGTTGTTTGGTCAATTTCATCTTAACCCTCTTTGGTTTGGGCGATCCTAGCATCCATATTAATGGGCCGGTTTATTTAGTCGCACTGCCCTGAGTCACAAGGCTGCTGTATCCTCATATCTAGGTAGAGGCATGTTCGAGTCTTAGAGAGAATATCAGTTAGGAAGATAAATTAATATTTTCACTCAATTGTCCTTTATGCTAGTGGTTGTATGAGAGTATTCTTAAAAAAATTTATTAAAAAAAATTAGTCTAGCCAATTATCTACTAGAGATAATCATGTTTGAGTTGAAATTATTCACATTATGGGAGAACTAACTCTCTTGGTGGAATTTTTTGTTTTTTCATTCATACGGGCTTGAACCTGTGACGTCTTTTTTTTTAAAGGAAAATCAAGCACGTGTCACTCGAATCAACTAACTATTTGGTTCCATAAAAAATCTTTTGCATTTCATCCATTTCATTTTTTTAAAAAAGAAAATGTCTTACCGTGATCATTGAATACTAATAGTTTATATATAGGGCCAGATGTATTACTATTTTTTGTTTTCATATCCCATCTACCGAAAAAATTATGCTGGTCCAATGAACTTGATATTGGCCCAACAAACTACAAAATGTATTGTTGCTTCTTGTCCCGTCAAGGTGTTAATAATTGTTAGTTTTTAGGATTAATAGGAGTTTTGGTCCTCTTATTTTTATTTTGGGTGTTTTTGGACCCTTGACTTTTAAATGAGTCATCTTGGTTTCCTTTGTTTAAAAAATGAGCAATTTTGGTTCTTCTGTTAGATTTTTTTTTAAAAAATTAGTCATGATTTTTAGACAATTTAACGTTAAGATAGACTAAAATTGTTTATTGTTAAAATGTTTTCTAAAAAATAACCATTTAGCTACTATTTTTCTTGTAACTATTTTTTTTATTGGCTACGGTGTATCTATAGAAATTCGAACTGAGAAGTTGTTATTCAAAGCAATACTTTCAAAATATAAACAAAGAATCAAAACTACAATTAAGCCTATTTTTTATAGTAAAAAATAACAAATAACGAATGATAACAATTAACAAACGGTTTATGGTTTTCCAAAAACAGAATTGGTTGATGGCTGAAGTTGATGCTTCTAACAAATATGAAATACAGTAGAACTATGCAAATTTCATTATTCTCGACATTAGTTGAAGTTGGCCTATCGCTTGCGTTGTTGAGCAACATCTTACTTAATTCGAATTTAAAATTCATGAAAATGGTATTTGTGAACTAGGAAGTAGCTATGCAGATTCTATTCTATTTTACAGTAGTTTATAGCTTATGCTGTATTAATAAAATTTTATTTGTGTATGAAGTGGAGACAAAAATCTGCTCGAGAATCAAATAATACATTTCATTGTTATTGTTACTACTGTATTATAAAAAAATCTGTAAATTAGCAAAAAATAAATGAAGAAATATGCATAGGTTTTCTTTTAAAAATTGAAAATTAATTATTTTTGGTTCGAAAAGTAGATATTTATGTTTATGTGATGGGTAAAAGTAATGAAAATAGGGGCCCGCTATAGAATTGTAGGATCTATTAAGTGTTGATAGGCCACCGGTGGATGATATAGCATGTGACCAGAATATGGGCCTTCACTTGCCAGGTATACGTCTTTATTATATTCCTGTTCTTGGTTCTAAAAATAACTATGTTTGGATTTCGGTTAGGTTGGGCAAAAATAATTATATAAGTATGTATCGACTTGTAAAGTTGTTTGTTTTTGAGTTTGTGTTTGTTAGCTAAACTTGAGTTTAGTTTAAACTGGCTTTTAACTTGTATTTTAAGGTACTGGTTAGTCTAGTTTATTTTTTTCTTAAAATCACTTTTAAGTTAAAATTATAAATAAGAGGCTTAAAAAAATCTTAAGCAGTTTGGTAATTTTATTTTATTTTTAAATATTTGACCGGCGACGGTGGTTTGGCGGCACGGGCAGTAGAGGGTGGTGGAGGATGGCCACGGGCGGTGGTGGATGGCGGTGGGTGGCGGTCCGATCTTTGTTATGGTGGTTGGTAGATATTTAATGAAAATAAGAGGTTGGAAAATAAACAAAAGTTCCTTTATATGGTTTATTATAAAGCTCTTATTTTTTCTCTTTCCTTCGTTAAAAAACCAATTAAAATTAAGAGCTTATTAATATTTCTGTTTAGCTCGGCTTTTACTCATAAGTAAAAGATAAGCTCAAAATAAGCTGGGTCAAACGGTGCCTATTTGTAACTTTAACTTAAAAGTAACTTTTAAAGGGAAAATAAACTGAACCAAACGGTACCTAAATAAGGAATATCTAGGTTACTTTTTAGTTTGCTAAAAATACTTTTAACCTATTTTTTTAGTTTATAAAACTATTTTTATTCACTTATCCAAACAATATTATGTTTGCCAAACCTACTTTTAGCTAAAAACATTTAAATATAAATTTCACTGAACCAAATTAACTTTTAATTTAATTTACTTTTACCTAACTTATTTTCAATCAAATCAAATTTTATTAACAGAAAACTAAACACAAAAAAATATCCTTATTTTTTGTTTACCAAAAAAGAGACGACAAGAATACTCATTGATAATTAATTAGGGTGTTTTTGGGTTATGTTGGTTTGAGTCTAAGGTTTAAAAAGTCCGAACCATGCAAAATGATTTGGCTCGGATTCATGCAACTAAAACTTTGAATCCGAATGGAATCAAACTCAACTAAAATGTATTGGTATGGTTATTTGTTATTGGGTTGTGCGATGGAAAAAGTTAAAAACTATTATTTCATTTCTACTACATTAGCATCTAATGATACCCGATATTATAAATTAAGGGTGATTTTAAGGTACAATAAAAAAAATTGGAGATCATGTAATTATTTTATTAAAAATAAAAAATATGAGATATTTTTAAAAAGTATAAAATATTTTTAAAAAATCTACTATTTTTAAAAATATTTGATACTTTATATTTTTAGTAAAATAATCATATGATCTCAAAATTTTTTTATCCCACCTTAAAATTACTCATAAATTAAATATTTAAAATATATAATTTTGTCTAGTAAAATCTAAATTTAATTCAAATATACAAATCAAAACTAGAATTTAAAATAGTGTAACTTTATTTTGACTTAAGTTTTTTATGCAATATAATGATTTTAGTTTAAGGAGTATAAAAATTGCAAAAAATAAATAAATTAAAGTCATTGGGTTGGGTATGGGGTTATTCGGCTTGAAATGTCAAAAATTGATATTCAGATCAATAAAATTTGGGTTCGGTGGGGTTTTACCCAATAATAAAACAAACCGAACAAATTGAGTTGAGTTGATTTATTAGGATGATCAATATTAATTTATTTTAACTTTGTGTTTCATGTAAATATTTAATGTAATATATATTATTTTGTTTTTATAAATTGAATACGCTCACTTGAATTTGTACTCAACAACACTTACTTTAAATCGTGTTCCATAACTATTAGTTCAATTTTAATTTTAATAGTTGAGAACTTATAGTTTAAGTGGCATAACAATGAGCTCTTCTAACTCAAGAAGAGGGGTTCGATTTTCGGTGGAATAAATTTAGGAGTAGTAAAATGTGAGGTATATATGTGTTTAACTAATAAAAAAATTATTAATTTTTAATAAAATTTTCTTCTCAATCCTTTTTCTGAACAATAAAAAAAGTGAGAATGTCTTTCAAGAGTAATCTTAACAAGTGAAAACATTTATTAACAAATTTGGAATCAAACATGATAATATGATTAGTTGCAAGAGAAGAAATGAGGTATTGACACTCTAATTTAAGTGAGCAACAATAAAAATGGTTTATACAACATAATTTTTTTAGGTCTTGGCATATAGTTTGAGTTATTTTTTGTGGGTAATTTTAACGTAGGGTTAAAAAAAATTGAGATTATGTGATCATTTTATTAAAAATAGAAAATACGAGATATTTTTTAAAAAAAGAAAATTTTTTAAAAATATTTTATACTTTCTAAAAATATCTCATATTTTTTTATTTAGTAAAATAATCACGTGATCTCCAAGATTTCTTTGCCATACCTTAAAATTACCCTTTTTTGATACCATCTGTGTAGTACAACCGGGATTCGAACCTGTACTCACACAACTGAACTAGATGAGTGGGACTACTTAATAAGCAATTTGTAAGTTAAAAAGATATAATTTTTTTAAAACAACTTTTTATCTTATACTAAATACTAAACTTTACACGCCTGTACCAAAAATAATCTGTTGCCTATTAGGGATGGATAGCTTTATAATTCAACACTTAAATATGATTTTAGTTCTTATAGAATTAATATTTTGTTTTAGTTTTTATATATTTTTTTTATTTTGGTCTAACATGATTCAAAATTTTTATTTTTAGTGTCTATAAACTTTTTTACGATAAATATAATATTTTACTTTCTATAGTTGCTACAATTTTATTTTCACAAAATGAAATAAAAAATTTCATAAGATTAAATTTTTTTTATCAATTATATGAATTTAAAACAAAAATTTTAAATTAAGTTAAACTGAATTAAAAATATATTTTATAAGAACTAAAATAAAAAAAATAGTTTTATGAAGACCAAAAATTTATTTAAGTCTATAACTAATTAATCTATAACTAATGACTAGCTAATAATTATAATTGTAATTGTTACCTGTATTTGCAGACTGCAAAATAAGAAAAACAAATATATTGTGAATGTCAATATTAATTTCGTTTGTCATCTCCGAGACAAAAAAAATTAGAAAGGAAAAAATAGACAAAGGAGAAAAGAAGATATAAGAAAAATAAGGAAAATAAAACTGAACATTGATTTCGCTTATTTCTTTTTTTTTTTTTACCAAAAAATGACGATGCTGTACCTGTAACGGAGTTATTGGGTGTGGCGTAAAGGCAAACCAATGGCAATCCTGGAATTTCGGGTGTACGAAAATCGAATGAAATCGAAATTCGAAATCAAAATTCAAAAAATGGCTCAACGGTTAGTAAGAGAGGGAAAGGCAGCGAGGCAGGGTGGGAAAGGGAAAGTGGGCCCCACAAACGCAACAATTCAAAAATCGAAAACCCCTCATCCTCGTGTCTAACCCATGGTTAGCTAACCCTAGTTAATTTCCTAACCGTACATTTCAAATTTAGCCCTACGTCCATTTCTTTACTCCTTTATATATAACTCTCAAGAACCCTTTCTTTCACATATCTCAAAACTAACGGAGAAGGCGTCTTCATAAACGCCGCTCTAATCCATTTCCTTTTCCTTTCTTCTTCTTTCTAGGCTTTTCTTTTCTTTGTTCGTTCAATTTTCTCGTGAAAATGAGAGAGTGCATTTCAATCCACATCGGTCAAGCCGGTATCCAGGTCGGAAATGCCTGCTGGGAACTCTACTGCCTCGAGCACGGCATTCAGGTAACAATTTTCATGAATTAGGGTTTATCGTTCTTGAATTGTAGAATTGAGATGATCTCGGATCTGGATCTGGATCTGATTCTGTGTTGTTTCGTGTGTTTTTTCAGCCCGATGGCCAGATGCCGAGTGACAAGACGGTTGGTGGAGGAGACGATGCCTTCAACACGTTCTTCAGCGAAACTGGTGCTGGAAAGCACGTTCCTCGCGCAGTGTTCGTGGATCTTGAACCCACCGTCATCGATGAGGTGAGGACCGGTACCTACCGCCAACTCTTCCACCCGGAGCAACTCATCAGCGGCAAAGAAGACGCCGCCAACAACTTCGCTCGCGGCCATTATACCAGTAAGCCTTCCCCCTACAATGCCTTGTCAATCCTCTCTCAAATCTATTAGATCTGTGATTGATCTGTGTTTTTTCTTGTATTTGTGTGTTGTAGTTGGGAAAGAAATCGTTGATCTCTGCCTTGACAGGATCCGAAAGCTCGCTGATAACTGCACCGGTCTCCAAGGTTTCTTGGTGTTCAATGCTGTCGGTGGTGGTACCGGATCTGGATTGGGATCCCTTTTGTTGGAGCGTCTCTCTGTTGATTACGGCAAGAAATCCAAGCTTGGATTCACCGTTTACCCTTCACCCCAGGTTTCCACCTCTGTGGTTGAACCTTACAACAGCGTCCTTTCAACCCACTCCCTCCTTGAGCACACCGATGTTGCTGTCCTTCTTGACAACGAGGCCATCTATGACATTTGCAGGCGCTCCCTTGACATCGAGCGCCCCACATACACCAACCTCAACCGCCTCGTCTCTCAGGTATGAAACTAGAACCGAACATTGATTGCTTGTATAAATCTAATCGAATTGAAACTTTTCCTTGTTTAATTCTGGGATTAATTTTGTGTGATTCGTTTTGCAGGTGATTTCATCCCTCACTGCCTCTTTGAGGTTCGATGGAGCACTGAATGTGGATGTTACTGAATTCCAAACCAACTTGGTTCCATACCCAAGGATCCATTTCATGCTTTCCTCCTATGCCCCTGTTATCTCCGCTGAGAAGGCCTACCATGAGCAACTCTCTGTTGCTGAGATCACCAACAGTGCTTTTGAGCCATCTTCCATGATGGCCAAGTGTGATCCACGCCATGGCAAGTACATGGCTTGTTGCTTGATGTATCGTGGTGATGTTGTGCCAAAGGATGTGAATGCTGCTGTTGCCACCATCAAGACCAAGCGCACCATCCAGTTTGTGGATTGGTGCCCCACTGGTTTCAAGTGTGGTATCAATTATCAGCCTCCAACTGTTGTTCCTGGAGGTGATCTTGCTAAGGTGCAGAGGGCTGTGTGCATGATCTCCAACTCCACCAGTGTTGCTGAAGTGTTCTCCAGGATTGACCACAAGTTTGATCTCATGTATGCCAAGCGTGCATTCGTGCACTGGTATGTGGGTGAGGGAATGGAAGAGGGTGAGTTCTCTGAGGCTCGTGAGGACCTTGCTGCTCTGGAGAAGGATTATGAGGAGGTTGGTGCTGAATCTGGTGATGGAGATGATGTTGAAGGAGATGATGATTATTAGATTTGAATGTCAAGTATGCAATGTGCTTGATTTCGTGCATGTATTTCATTTTCTTTGGGACAAATTATGTTTGTGCTTTAAATTTCCCTTGTGCTGTGTATAGCACAAATTTAAAAGTTTAATATACCTGTCTCCATTTGTGTTATATTGCCGTTGCCGTTGTCGTTCTTTTAGATCTATTATCTGCTCTATTTTTCCATTGAGACAAAGTATAAAGTATTCGTAGAGTTTACTACTCCTTTGGTCATTGGGTTTTTCAACTCAAAGAGGCATTGCCTTGCGCTTATCACGATTCCTGTGATTGAAAGATGGAGCGAACTAATATTTGTAAAGGATTAACCAGACCAGAAGATAATGATACACTTGTTAATTGTTAATATTTTTGAAAAATAGAACATTAATTTTGATCCTCTAAAAATTCTTATGGTTATTACAAGATTTTTGAATCCTTCTTGTCTTTCAAATTTTTTACTAATGACAAAAATGATCAAATTGACTTTTTACTCTATTTTTTTTCATCTTCTCACCCTTGTTTGTTTAGATCATTGGTGATTCCAGACCATCCTCATGTGTTAGTGTTTTGTAGCACCATATAGAATAATGTTTGTAGCCTGCCCTCTTCCCCTCATCGTGAGGTGGCAACAGGCTGGTGAAAAAAAAATAAGCAATTAAAATTTAATTTTTTAAAACCATAGTTATTATTTGTATATTTACTTTCTTGACATAGCCATTATCAAATTTGGCACCTTTTTCTTTTATCCTTCTTTGGCTGAATGCACTTGGTATAAATAAACGACTATTATTTGATTTGGGAAAAACAATATCAACAGTAACACCAATAAACACAGTAAAAATATCATCTTTTTCGTGTATTTTCCCTCGGTGTGAAGGACAAAGGGTGATGAAGAGTTTTAACTTCTTATGGAACTCTTTAGTGGATAAACAAAAGTTATTAACTCAACTATTTTACACCAAAAACTATCATCAATCAATTGTAAGTTGTAACAAATATTTTGTTTGAACGTGGTTAGTTGGTACGTGAGTTGTAAGGTGAATAATAATTGTGACTATAATTACTTGTGAATGAATACTGAAGCTCATCATCATTCTTGCCATTTAAGCAAGTAAAAGTGTGAAACAGTTATAACATCAAATCAAAGGTCTTTAGCATTCGTATTTTAAACTCAAGATATCCACAAAATTCATCACATGCCTGATAGTTAACACAGATCATGTTATTATCATTCCGGCTTAATGGTATATTACCTGAAACTAAGAATTAACTCATTGGTCTATGAAATTTTTGGGAATAAAATGAACAAAAAATTATACATACTAGATATTTACAAAATGTCTTAGATGTAATTTTTTTCTCTAATAAAAGGATGACTTCATTTTGTCATGTAGAGTTTTCTTAACACTCCACTCATATGCTTACAATAAGTAAATAATGATAATAACATCAGTTCTCCATCAAGACATATCTCTCCTATTTTTCTATTATTATACCTATTTGTTCACAATAAAATAATAATAAATAAAGAAAGAAAAATAGCCTCTTTTTGAGAATTTAACATATAATCCATAAACTAATTGGTTCACATGATGGTGTGAAGTTTAAAACATGAAAATCAATAATCATCATTACCATTAAAATAGAAAAAAATTAAAACTTAGGAGGGCATGTGCCATGGATCCGTCCCTTAGAGCCACAAGTAAAATAGAACCTCATAATTATTTTAACTCTGAAACTTGGAAGTAATGCTTAAACTTTTATAATCACTTTTATTCTTTTATTCACAAGTGATTTCTAGCAAAGAATTCAGAGAAAAATAATGAGTTAATGTTTCAACAGCGTCCAAGCTTTTGGACGAGACGATTCTCTATCTCAATTCTCTTTTTCATCAAAGAAGCATACTTGGAAACCAGCTCCTTATCTCCAGCATTCACTGAAAGTTTGCAGCTCAGAGAGGTTTTCTCCAATTTGTCCATGTACATATCAGATATCGGTAAAAAGCCGCCTTTCTTGTTGCAGAGCCATCCATGAGCAGCTCGCAACGCAGCTCCAAGAGAAGCCGAATCTGTTACCAAATTGAAGATATTTTAAAAATTATTTATCACTCACAAATAAGGATAACACCAAAATCAACTATTATGAATAAGTAGAAGTTAATGCAGAAATAAGCATATAAAGACATCTAGAAAAAATGGGAAAACACCTTGTTTCACTGAAATGAAATTAGTTTAAATTTCAAACACGAGTTTTAAGGTGAAACATCTTTTAAAGAAAAAGACATTTTTGTTCATATTTCATAATAACATCTTATGCAGAGATAGCCAATTTTTGCTTACCAGGTCTTTGAACTGTATAGACATCACAGCCAAAAATTGAAGCTATTGAGCTAAGGATGCAATGATTTGCTGATGCTCCGCCAGTGGCTATAATTCGCTTTGGAGGAGAAGGCATGCCGAATCTTTCAGCATGAGCTCGCATTGAGAGAAATTGACCCTCAATTATTGCCCGTACCTGTAATTTAGCTCGTTGCTCAATAGAAAGTTTTGTCCAGGATTTCAACTACCCCAATGAAATTCAATGTAAATCCTAACCTCAGATGGAGGATCAAACTCCTCCACTTCCTGTTCCTTCAGTTCGCCCTGTGTGTCCGAGAAATTTTCTATAACATAGCGGTGGAAACCAACTGCGACCAAAAACATGTGTGAATAACTTCTCGAGGCGAAATCAATTCAGTACTTGGTCAAAGTAGTTTTAGTAGGTGCAAAAATTAAACAGCCACCTGGAAGAGGAGGTAGAATTTCATGCTCCTTGTAATAGAAACCTAACTTGCCACCTATCAAAAAAATAAATAAATTAAACATTGTGAGAACGGAGATTGGATAACATAGAAGGAATTTCGTGATACCCACCATTTAAAGGTTGTGTTTGCTGCAGAAATTTATTGAAAACGTCCCAAGACTTCTCTGCATAACGGTTGCGTACATCTGACATTGAGATAGAGTCCAGAGTGAGAAACTAAACCATGTATGAAGTTTGTGATAGCAAACAAACCATATACGTCTCAGACACGAATGACAAAAGTACCTTCTCTCGTAAGGGACCCATTTTTGTACACCAACATCACCATGTAACCCTCTGCGTCAACTGGATTAGGGAAGACATGTCCCTCTAATCCTGGATTAGGATCTTTAGTGATCATAAATACCTGAGAGATGATCAAGAATAAATTAAACTAAAAGTGAAGATCACTATCCATTGTTAACAGTTTCAGCTGTTGTAATTTCCTATGTTTCCATCTAAGAAATTTGGATGCACTGATAAAGAGGGCTTAACAGTATGTATTTAACTTACAGTGTCACTAGTGCCGAGGCTGATGGCAAGATCTCCTGGAATATTTAGGGTCAAACCTGCATATCCAAAATTGTCAATTTTTAATAAAAGTATAGACAGATATAGACAAAGAAATGTTTTCAGCAAGAAGATGGCGGCAACAAAGGGGGTTGATTTTCATCAAAATTACATAATTAAATCCCACTAAGGTCAGAGATATATGGAAGAACACCTGCCACACTATTAGGATTGTCCCCTGACCACTGAACAGCCAAGCAATTCTTGTTGAAGTGATACCTAATACAAAAAAAAAAAAACGGAGTAAGGTTCAGTCATCAGTCTAAATATTTTGATATAGCTAGTTCAATCATAGCAGTTAGCAGTTTCGTACTGAAATTTGAACAAAGATTTCCCTAAACACTCAAATATGTTTTAAGGCGGTTCAGACCATTTTGGTGCTCAAGTGACAACTAACATGAAATAAAAGCACAGTTTAGTTCTCACAGTACAACTAATCATCAACTCCAACAGATAATATTTGGAAATTGGAGCTCTAGTTATGATATAAGCATGTTACCTGATTTTTTATTCATTGGGACTCTAGTTATTGAACTAGAAAATTAATCGGAAATTGACAGTATGCATACAGTATATTATTATGTAATGTAACAAACTGTCTTGACTGTGCTTGCATTCCAAAAGAAAAATAAATAAAGAAATAAGCAAATACCTCTCTACAAAATATGGTACAATATTTCCAGCAACAGCAAATGCAGGGGCTAACTTTCCAAGTTTCGAATCCAAATCAGGGGCAGTAGCCTACAACAACCATTAGAATTCAAATACATTACTTGAACAGGAACTTACAAACATTGGTCACTAAACCCATAGCCAAACATAGAAGCACGTCAAAAACAAAGATTAAAGGAGAATTAATAGGATTAAAAACCTCTAGTGCTACTTTAGACCAGGCCTTTTCCTTTATGTCCATCAAATTCATGCCTGCACCATCAGAATGATCAATGGCAGCATAAGCACCAACGAAAAGCGACGCCATGAAGGAGCTAACAAGCGAGATCCTTTCAGTGTTGTTATAAACTTCTAGCTGTGTATCAAATATTTTCTTAATCTGGGGGCCGGTAAATCTTTCATATGCACGCGATCCTGTGATCTTAGCTAACTCCAAGGCTCCACCACAAGCTTTCTCTATTTCCCTACACTGAGAAGTGGTACTACAATCCATCCAAATTGGGGATTCCTTTATGGAAAAAGCATTTTGAAGCTGATCCAACAATGGCTTCTTAGGATCCAATGATGATAACATCTGCGAACTACCACTCTTCCAATACACACTACCATGTTGCTGTCCACTACCAGAAACAGCAGCAATCTTCGAAAAATCCAAACTTGATTTTGAGAGTTTTTGAAGCATAAGATCAAGAGCTTCCACCCACATCAACGTGGGTGAAACAATTCTACCATTTTCAGAAGGGTCTCTGTAAACCCCATCTTTGGTTTTGTAATGGGGCAAGTCAGAATCAAAATGAACTAGCTCAGACGCAACGATATTGAGATTGGAGTCCAACACAGTGGCCTTTAACGACCTTCAAATGAATAAAAATTGAAACTTTAATTCTACCCAGTTCATATTACATCAAATCAAATCAAATAAAAAAAGTGAAAATGGGGATGCAATTGAGGAACGTGAACTTACTGGGTAGAACTATCGAATCCAAGAAAATAAGAGTCCTGGGGGAGAGGGAATTCAGCCATTGAAGGGAATCAGTGCTGATAGATGCTGCGGAATTTCGAAATACAAGAGGACTGATTTACCTTGTACTAATCATTTTATAAACAACTGTTACAGCGATGTTTTAGGAATGGATGAGAACAAAGGACCGTTTTGGTAGATAGAAACAAACAACCATTTGGATAAAGAAAATCACAAAAGTTAACGGTAATTCATTCTAGTCTCTATTTTGTTTTTTTAGTAATCCCTCTGCATCGTATTACAAAGTTTTATTTAGACAATTATACTTATTCATTTTCATGTAATAAAGAAAATTATACTTATTAAGATAATAATATACTAAAAAAATTTGTAATAAAATTAATTAATACATTTAATTTTTTAAAAAAAGTATATAATCTCTTTAATTAAATTTTTTTTATCATTATATTAATTATTTTTTTATAAAATGTCATTAATTATAATGGATAAATACGTTAAAAAATAATAAATTTTTTAAAAAAATTGTATGAGATCATATATTATGAAACACAGGTATTATTTATAATATGAAAAAGAGGCATTTTTTTTAATCTCTATTATTGAAGTAGGTTATTTATTTAAACAACTTATGTTATACTCTGCTTCATTTTTTAAGTGTTTATTGTGTAAAAATTTGTTTTTGTATTTATATTTTTTTAAAAAAATATTAATTATATTTTTATTACTTGTATTTTTATGTTTAATTAAAATAGTGATTAATGTTTTACATCAGTCCAATAAAACAATAAAAGATAAAACATACTCTCTTCGATTCATAATATAAAATTCTATTTACACAATTATGCTTATTAAGAAAATATGTAATAAATTCAATTAATGTAATAAAATTAGCAATGTACTGATTTATAAAAAAATGTATATAATCTCCTTATTTACCTATTTTTTCCTTTATTATTGCATTAATTACTTTTTATTATCTTTTTATAAAATCTTATTAATTATAATAGACAAACATGAAAAAAAGTAATAAATATTTTTAAAAAATTTGATGGAAACTTATATTATGAAACACTAGTATTATCTAAAAATAGCTTTATAATATGAAATGGAAGGAATAATATAGAGAGTTCAAAAAATATTTTAATTAAAATAAGAAAAAAATGCTGACACTTTTTAAGGAGCTAAACACAGTAAAATATTATTGAAAAGTGTAATTTTTTTATTTTTAAAGAATGAAAAAATGTCCATGTGTAATTAATTTTTTAATAGTAAGAATCTTAACACGAGCCTTTAGGACACTTGTTTTGTTAGTAAAACTCAAATAAAAATAATCATATTCTTTAAGGGCATGTTCATGTATTTTTGGGTGTAACATATGTTGGGATAGTTTGTTTTTCCACTTATATTTTTTTTTTAACAAAAGAAAAAACTTTTGATTCTTCAACTAAAAATTAGATATTGTTTTAAAAACATTAAAAATCGCCTCTTACAACTATTTTTTTTTTAAAAAAATAAATCGTTTCTCACAACAAATATACCAAAACAAAAATTGATTATATTTCAAATAATGAATTTTTTTTATAATTAATTTTTACCACTAATTCAAATTCGCTCTAATATGTAATTTAATTTTAAATAAACAGTTTAAATAAGAATATCAAAAAAACAGTTTAAGTTAAATAAAAATGGAAGGAAGAATTAACATTAACACGGATAATAATGACAAGTACTAAAACTATGTACGTACTTCAGAAACTGACGGACCCAAGTGTCCTTCACTCTATGTTCATTGTATTTCTTTAGAGTCTATTTGAATTGGATAAAAACAAAAAACTCAAATAATGATATAATTTTCTAGTTCATTTAAGAGAAAATAAAAAATACAGCTTGAAATGTTAACTGAATTCAAATATTTTATTATTCTTAGCTAAAATATAGTTTTAGTCTTTTATGTTTCATAAAAAAATTAGTTTAGTTCTTTATCTTTATTTTTGTTCAATGTTAATTTATTTTTTAATTTAGTCCTTTATTTTTTTCTTATCAATTTAGTCCTCTATGTTTATAGTTTTATTTCAATTTTTTTTTGTCAAGCTATTAAGGATATAATGAAAAATTTGGATAAACGAACTTTAAAAAAAAAAGGAAAAAAAAAAAGATTAAACCAGAATTTTTATAATACACAAAGAACTAATCATTCATTTTTTTTTTCCATTAATCCTGAACCGTTCTTTTTATAGCATACTTGTATACTTGCATAAATATAAATGAAGAACTATTTTCTGGTGCAGTATAAAGGAAAAAAAAATTAAAAGGTTTTGGTGAAAATTTTAATATTTTTATAATTTTTTTGACAATATTTTATAAATTTCTAAATTTTAACTTGTATACATTCGTTGTGTAAAATAGAAATTAATTTTTCAGTACAATGGAAATAAAAATAGAAATTTATTTTATGATTTAGTTAAAAAATATAACTAATATTAATATTACTAAGAAATTGAATAAAAATATATATTTTAACACATTATTTTCAATTCACAATATAATGTGAATGAAAAATGCTAAAGTCTCCTACCCACTTAATTATGATAAGTGTCTTTTATCTTTCACTAAACATTTACTTTTTGGAAGATAGCTGATACTGTAAAAATTAAGTGGGTAGGAGAATTTAGTAGGATAATTTAGCATTACTAAAATTAATTATAAGTGCAAAATATTTTTGTGTCTCGAAAATAAAAAACTACCACTTTCAACACTCTTTTACTATATTTAGTTCCTTAAAAAGTGTCATAACGACATTGTTTAATATTTTCCTTATATAAAAGACCAGCAGGGTTCCATACCTGGTAGAGTAGATGTAGGAGTAGTGTACTGTGAGAATGTGTGTTTGACCTATAAAAAATCACTTTCTAGGTTTTTTTTGAATAAGCAAAGAAATTTATTTACAAAGAGTACAAGCATAATAGAGAAATCCAACGGTTACATGAAAATCACAAATGAAAAAATTTTAACCAATACTACCTCCATCTCATCTCATATTAAGTGTCGTTTTAGAGAAAAAATTTGTTTCACTTTATTTGTTATTTTATAGTTTCAATGAAGCATTAATTATGATTTATCAAACATGCCTTTAAGCATTAATTATAATTTATCAAATATACCCTTAAGGAGTTGAGTTTTAAATAAATATTCCGAGAGATGTGACCCAATATTTCTTAAACTATGTGTAACAACCTTAAACGATACTTAATATCGGATGGAGGGAGTAATAAATAAGGGCTCGTTTGGTTTAGATTCAAGTAGAATGAGAAGTGAAAAACACATAAATTGAGATGAAAATTAATGGTTAAAATTATTGATACACAAAAACCGAGGTGATTCAATAAAAATAAATATTTTTAGCTTTAATTAAAAGTAATTTTCACCAAATCAAAATATTAATCAAACAGCCACTAAATAATAAATTAAAATCACATATTAAAGGTAAATTGTTAGTATCAATAAAGTCTGAAATATATAATAAACAAAAAAAACAATTAGTAGAAGACAATTGAGTCTCTTAAGCATGTTGATTAGAAATGAAATTCTTGTGGTATTTATGAAAAAGACTCCGTTGATTTTCGATAATCGACCCGGAGATATAATCATTATTGAAAAAAAATGTCTAATGTGTGCATTTATATATATACTCTCATTACAAAGTCAGGATATACAACGAAATTATTTATCTTCTGCGTACAAAGATTTATGGATTTAAACCTTAATCATGCAGTGTGACCAGTGATTCAACCCGTTAGCTTAGCAGCTTTTGATATGAATTGCGTAAAATCATATGGAATGATCTTATCTACTTCAACCTAAAATAATTACATAATTACATCACTATATGTCCTTGGCGCCTTTCCTAAAGCTATGCATAATTATACAACACTCATTCAAAGACACATTTTGTAGGCAAATATACAAACTCAAACACTTATATGCGGATACCTAACTTCACATCTGAGAACTCTTGAAGGATTACAAAACAACTGCTGTGGAATATCACAGAGTGCATAAATCAACTGGTACGAGATTGCTCTAACTTAACCAGTGATCTTAGGTTTAAATCTTGGGCATGCAGTTTCGTTAAATACTCAGAGGGAACAGGCTTGAGCAGGATTGCCAACAGGGAATAATTCCTGTGTTCTAGACCCAAAAAAAGTAACTGCTATCGGAATAGATAAGGGAAAGACCACATTATGAACCTTGCAAAAATGTCAGACTCCAGAAATTCAATATGTGCAGCCCGTCCAATGTAAGAGTTCAAATTCTTGCCATAAGCAGAGGATTCAAAGTTGACATCACAGCGCATGAAAACTCGCCGTTCAGAAGAGTTCGCACGGATTTGGTCCAAACAGTCATTCAGCATCTCTAGAAACAATTTACCCTTCTTTGAAGTGTCATGTGAAGCAGCCTGGCATGATTCAATTCTAGCAGAATGGTAAGGCACATAACCATCCTGGGAAAAAAAAATTGTATTAGTTAACAGCAAACCATAGAAATATCAAGTATAAGCAATGCATATCAAGGAAAGAGAAATTGGGGCAAAGGGAAACTGTTAAATAGGAAGAAAACTCCACTTCCTTAAGAATAATGCCATTTTGAAGACAATCAAAATGTTAGAAAAGTAAAAATACTGTTTCCATGATTTAAAACCTTAGCACTTTTAAAGATAATCAAGTTCCTATACCAGCATAGAGTAATAATGCTAACAAAATGAAGAACTTCAAGCTTGTTTTTGTACAGTTTGGATTCAGATGCACAAAGAACACAAGCCTCTCCTTACACGCAAATGAATATGTTTTAATATCCATCATTAGATTCGACTTTACAAAGACTATATTAAACTCATGAGCATGCTAATGGTAACAAATCTGGTTGCCAATATCTAATAAGAACAATACTAAACAACATTTATGGAAATGATTTTAAAAATTTTAAGAGAAGGAAATACCTGAGGGGAAGATAGCAGGATAATATTCCTAAAATGTTCTAGGGTCTTCTCCTGAAAAAAAACAAGAAAGAAAGAAGGAACTCTGTCAGAACACCATCAAAGTAAAACGTTCCATATAATGCATGAATTCTTCATGCCTTTGTGCAAAATCTTATTAGCCAATTCTGCCCATTTAGGCATTTCTTATTATCCAATTAGCACCATCCTTACCGTCATATTTTCCCCACCATGTGATTTTTTTGTTCAAGTATTCATTACCAGAAATTTAGTTATTATGCACTAACACAAAGTAACCATTGAAACAACTGTCAGTGATACAAGCCTGATTGCCAAATGGAAACTTGAGGGCTTCTATTCATAATAACAAATTTGACTCCTCTAAAGTGAGTAAGTGGGTAAAGTGAGAGGTGGATCTACCCTGAATTTGAATTAAAAGTGTCTTGTAACTTTGACTCACTTTGAATCAAGGGTGAATGCACTCATACTTTCTCACTTTACCCAACCATTCACTTTTGAGGAGCTTGATAAAAAAATATTAGTGCATTCAAGTGGAAGAGGAAAATATGGAACAAAACTAACACGGTTTTATAACTTCAATGGCATTTTATAGGAAATGCTTCTCAAACAACTCACTATCGGCTTTGAAAATTTTATAATACAGATCACACATTCCAAATTATAAAATCACATCAACATTACTTATTATTTTCAAATACATAAATTTTACTAAGACAAAAAACTTAGTATTCAATGACTCATATTTGACATCAAAATTGGCATGCAAGATCAAGCATAACAATTGCTTATAATATGAGAATATGATTGGTAAAAATCACATCCCACAATAAGTTAATCAAGAAAGCAATACTTTGAGCTCATGCTTTGATCCTAACGTAGTGGGTTACACTCCCTACCTTACACAGTTTATAAATGAATGTGTTTTGGAAATCAGGATCATCCGTGAAGGTGAGTTGATGAATGCACTGTGTGCCTTTTAGCTTCTTCAAAAACCACAATCCAGAATTAAACAACGAATTTGAACTATAAAGATACCCCAAGTGTGGACCAGATACTGAAACATATGTATGTAGGTATCTTAGGAATGGCTCCATCATGCTATCTGCAAACACAGGACAAAACAAAACTTAGCACTAAATGTCAAATTGATGAATAGCATTTCTTCAACGATAATTACCTACCTGCTATCGCTGTTCTTATTATGAGGTTACCAATAGAATGTCCGACAAAACTTAGTCTAATATCTCCCAGATTCCCATGTCTTGATGCTTTATCCATTTTTCTTTTAACAAAAGAAATGACTTCTTGAGCTAGCCTATGTCCCATTTCTCTAAAGTCTCCAGATGTTTTATCTTCATTAACCTCTGACATAAGAAACTCCACTTTCGGATCTAACAAAAGCCATTGATTCCGGATAAGTCGTAGATCCAGATGATGCCCCTAAAACATTTCAAGTCATGAAGAATAAGCACCAAATCAATATTTTAATCAGATACTGAGCAATAGTATCGGTTTAGTCTTCAATATGGCTCAAAAATATGGATGCAGATCAAATGAAATAGAGAAGCCAGCTTACACTGTATCTGAACAGAACGTATTTAGACAGTTTATGTGACAAATACATAAGGAATATTCTAAGCATATTCTAACAGAGATAATCTTATAAAGGCTACTTTGGCCATATTCCAAAGTCAATGTGGCCACATATACTATTACTTGGATGTTATGTTGTAAAATAAATTAGTAATAGTGCAAGTTCATGCCCACTAACAATAAAACTAAAACCTGTTAAAATGAGAAGACAGATCAAGAAAGTTATCCTAAGTAACCTTAATATATGCCTTAAATATTCTCTAACTTTTCCCCACAGGGTAGTGTACCAACAAACATAAGACAAAGAACACTATCTTACTAAAGGTCAAGGTCAGTTAGGACTCCTCCCAAATCACAAACCTTCAAATCTTTATAGCACTCAACCACCTTCTTTAAAAAAAATGAAAATTATATAATAAAAAGCTATCCATAAGAAGAGAAGAGAAACTCAATACAATAACAAATCCTGAACCATAAGTCAAGAAAGATAATTTTAACTTGTAATAGACTAGAACACCAGATAAGATTACAGGAACGGCCTATTTAACGACAAGTTTTCAATGGGTTGTGATTTCCAATAATTTTCAAAGTTTTTAGTGTGGTTTATGAAATGATGTGGGTTACACTTTCTTATTTAATAGGTCATACTCCTAATTTAGTGGGTCATTTCTCAATTTCAACCAATAACAGAATGTGTTAGAAAGAGTGAATTTGAGAATGGGCAGTTACTAGTTAGCATTGCTCACTCTCTAAAACAGATGAACGAATATAACAAACTCTCAAGTCCTACATACATAACAATGGATGATTTTGAGATAAAATTCACAAGACATGCCTGAAACCCATGCACAAAGACAACAATCTTCAACACACGAGCATTACTTTGTGGTGCAGATTTCTGGCCTATAGTTTCAACGTAGAGGCCAGTTGGTAAGCTATCTGAATCTGCAAATTCTAAATGTGTCAAGAATGAACCTTGACTAACACTACGTCGTGGTACATTCATCACACGCTCTACTATCACAATCGGAGTGCGCAAAGGATCTCCAAATATCTGCATGTCTTGAATTGAACGATTGTTAATCTACAAAAAAGAAAAGATAAAGGTATTTCATTAATAGGTCATGTGCAGATTTAAAATAGTAGTTGCCATTCCACATACTCAAGTAGATAGCTTACCCGCATTTGTGCAATGCTCCTTCGATGAAGTTCAGCACGTGCAGCCGCAGTTTGAAAAGGCTGTAGGATTAAAGGGACAATTTTTTTTTTAAGCCTATTGCATGACTCTGTTTTCTCATGTTTATTTCCTTAAAGCAAATTGCATGTTACTTAGAATATGATGGTACATACAAACACTTACCTCATCAGGTAACTTCCACATAGTGGAAACTCTTCTGTGTACACCTCGATGAGAACCCTCATCACTCGTATTATTTATATAATGATGAGGCATCTCTACTGCAGAATACAACATCCATATTGACCATTCAGCTTTCCGATCCTTAGTCCATTCCTCGCGTAGAAATTCTAGAATCTTTCTTTTGTTATCCCTGAGAAAGAATAATTTAGCTGATTAAACAAAGTAAGATAAAGTTTAACTAATGACGATAAGTTTTCAAGTATGAGCCGTGCAAAGACAACCACTTATAAATTTCTGGCAGCAAATTGGAACTTTCTCATGTTATATGCAAACAGTAGACGTAGTCCTAAATGCAGATTAACTTTTCCAATCATCCATGTAGAAATAGAAATATCTTCCAAAACTAACCATAAAGGAGATGTCCAATTGAGGGAAACAAAGGTTCATGATAGCATTTGGCAATGGCTCAAAATTTTCATTTTTCATCAGATAAATAGGCTTTGCAAACAAAGTTATACATTCTTGCTAGGAGAGAAACATCATGGAAAAATAAACTAACTAATCAAACAATCATTATACTTTGTTTGTATCAGGATTGTTAAAATAATAAATTTAGGAAAAATAAATTTAAATATGAATCAGATTCAAAAGGAAAACTCAAAGAGCCAGTTATCTTTGTTGAATTGTAATGAATCCATCATACAGGATAAGAAGCAAACCTGTGGAACTTCAAAAATATTTTCCATAAATAGAACAATTGATCTCCCAATGAATGAAAATAGTCCAACAGTTCACTCCGGGACAGGGAATTGAGCTTTTCAACATTCAGAAAATCTAGAGCACCACTTTCCCCCTGTACAAGAAGAGAACATATAATTAATAAAGAGGGAAGTGTAAAAAACAATGTAAATGCATAACAAAAAAGTAAAGACTTAGTATGAAATAAAAACAAGGACCTCAAGACCATTTTGTGGCTTGCCTTGTCCTAAAACTTCAACATCTATTGCAATCCGATTTGCTTGCTGCACAGAATTTATTGACTTCATATTATTCATCTTCAACACAAACTCTGAAAAATCAAGAGCTCCATTAACTGCTTTGCTTATTTTTTGTAGTTCTTCAACCAATATATCACGAGCAGTTAATAAAGCTTTGACAAGCATGACATTCTTTGCATCTGGAGAAGCAACTCCACCAAAGCCCTAGTCAGACACACAAAACTCTATTAATGCTTGAAGAAAAATGCTTAAAAATTAAAACACAATAGAATATAGATTTAAAAATAAAAAGAATCTGTATCAGCCCTGGTTAGTGATTTCTAAAGTTCAAATACAAACATTTAAACTACCATTATTTTCAAAACATTTTTGAATTTCCAGAGCTAGTGCAAAGCTTTAAACTAGTATATTTCTTGATTTTATTTTATTTTTTAAATACTTCTTGCCCACACTTTCAATAAAGTTTTTGAACTTTTGTGTCAACACAAGTGGAATACCACAGTATTTAGACAAATAACAATGTTTTATTGTAAACCCAAAGTTGACTTATGAAACATCAATGTATTAATTCTAATCTAGGGTTTAAGTTTTTATGTTTTTTATATTTTAAATGGTATATTTTAGCTGCATCATTCATGCAATTTTTACAAAATGTCAAGTTGACTAACAGGATCATGTCATATATGTATCTCATATTTGTATCCGTGCTTCCTAGTTGGACAAAAGGAGGAGCAAAGAATTCAGATAAATATTTGCATTAAATATTTTGCACAAAACTAACTTCATTATCTTTGGGACAAGGATTTCCAAAAAGAGATACCCAATGTTCAGAACATACTTGATTCAATGTGCCATAACTTCTCTTGAGAACGACTTCAGCTTTAGCAGAACTGCAGAAATGGATCAAGTGAATATGTTACTCTGTGTAATTCACTATTAATCACGAAATAGAACAAATTTGCAACCAAAAAATAAACTAAAATACAATTCTGAATGGAACAAATATAGCTAAAATGAAAGTTAAGTAACTTCATATTGGAAATAGAAACTTCTGACAAACCTGAGAACCTTTGATGCAGATGAGTATGAGGCAGCTTTCAGTAGAGTGACATGTACACTTACATCAACAAGTACTGCATGTAAAGCATCAAATTGGACGGGACAATATGAATGCAATCCTAAAAGAGCTTTAGGAGGAATTCGGAATTCATGGATAGCAGCAGGGGAAGCATCTAGAGAAGCTTGCAGGTCAGCACTGTAGACGGTATTCTCCGATCAGCATACCAAAATGCAAATAAACAGGCTTTTGGATCATATAGTAGGCCAATGGATGTATTACTTTTACAACTCACCCGTTCTCATTTGAAGGAGCATACAGAAGCTCAAACTTTAAAATAACAGCATTTGTTAAATCCTGCAAATAAGAGCCACATAAAACATTCAAATTTGATAAAATTATTGTGCTGACCAGGAGCAAAGAATAATATAAGTTCTATGCTACTTAGTTTCTCATAAAAGGTTAAGTAGTCATTAACGTTGGGCCATTTTATATTCCTTTTAGCCACAGAAGCATGTTATTTTTGCATTTTTTTCAATTTCTTTCCCTTTGATACCCTTAGAAAGAGAACAAAATGTTAGACAGATCATTACCTCAAATTTATTACGAGGTAAGTTGAACGAGATCATCATACATAAATGAATATCTTGCCTAGCATATTTTATCCGAAAGGTTTGTGTTGAGAAACTATTGTCTGTATCATCAATCCTCCATACACCATATATACTACTAGGGTCCGGATCAGCTGCAGAACCAAAATTTTCAACTTCATTAATTTGCATAAAAGAAAGAGCCTCTCTTATAGTTTTCATAGAAAGAAACTTATATATCTACAAAAAATAGAGAGAACAACACAAAGTAGTGTATTTCTTACGGAAAGAAAAACAATGGAACAAGAAATCCACAATCGCGTGCATGGCTAATTAGCTAAGGAACATACTTGGGAAACTACAAACACAATATGCCATATTGAATTGTTTCTATAGCTTCCTATTTTCAAATTCTTTTTTGAGCACTTTGGGCATTAAGTTTGAGCATTCATAGTCTAATAAATCATATCTGGATTCAGCAAACGAAGTCTCGCGAGTTGATAAAGGGAATTCATTGCCAAACCATTTTGGATGTCATTATTGCTATGACATATTGAACACCAAATGTCCAACAGTCCATTGCCAAGCATAAGTTGATAGGACCCCGGGATTAGAAATGTGGAAAAAGACAGTGAAAGTATGATATATTGATAGTATTGAAGAAAATGGTACAAGAACAAGGGATGAATCCCTCCAAGAGCCAAAGACTCCTAATCTAAGAGATAAAGCTCCTAGCCCTCTCTAAGAGCATAGCTCTAGCCTAAACTTCTCAATTACAAATGATCTGCTTTTCCCCCGTATTAATATTCTTTTATAGCCTGAATCCTAATCTTCTAATTGGGCTTGGCCCATACCTTGTAATGTAAGGTATATAATCCAAAACTAACTAATGCACAAAAATGGAAGTTCCATGACACCATGAGCAAAAGGAATTAGCTCTGCAAATACTACAGCATAAAGGAAATCATTTTTTTCTCCCCAAATTATTATCCATATCACCAAATAACTTATCCAAGAAAAAGTAACTACATCAAATAAATTTGATCAATTAATTCAAAGTCAGCACATACAATTTTAATAAACTACCTTCGTATTGAACAACTCTAGCTGGAACTCCATAAGATATGTTTTCATTATCCTCCCATCTAAGAGTAATCCTAATCTGATACCATCTACAAAACAATAAAACATGCATCAATTTATGAAGTTAAAGATTTAAAAAAATGGAAAATAGAAAATAAAAACTAAAAAAAGGATGCATACCCCTGCCTGAAAAGGTCAAGATTGTGAAACCTGTGAAGATAGATCCCAATCTCCTGTACAGTTTCTAACATAACCATTGGCTTGACACCAACGGTGCGTGGCATTGCATCAGGCAAACTCTTTACCGGCCATCTTTAGTGTTCCAGACCAACAAAAGTTGCTACAGAATGCATATACCAGAATAACCAGCATATACCTCTCTCAATTTATATAAAATACTTATTGTTAATAATTAATAATAATTAGTAGCAAAGTGGCGTTCCTTTCAAATCCCATACACTTCATAACCCCCTGGTTCTTTACCAAAATAACCCATCTGTTGAAAAGAACACCAAATTGCAACATGTAATATTGACTATTACCAGTGAGCACCCTCCTAGGGAAGCTAAACCTGCAAATAAGAAGAATAAAACAAGCATAAGTAAGATTGTAAAGAAAAACTACCTGCCTCAGGTAGCTGTCATAAACAACTAGCTTAAGCCTACAATGTTATCTGCTATGTGTTTATTCTAAAAAAATTCATTACATTCTTTTGTTTTTCACGAGAGCTTTTAAAAGTGACAATCAGTATTATTTTCCATAATCAATCTCTAAATCAAGCATAGAATTTAGAAGTTGCAAGGATGAATTCAGAAAAAAAGGTGATCATGAGAAATGACCCCAAAAACTATAAGGCAGTCACACAGAATGATGCAATTGACCACATTGAACACATGACAAAGGCATAAAGATGATGATTACAGCAAAACGTACTTGGCTCGTAATTCTGATGATGAAGATATGAAAAGGGAATGAGATTGTATTCTAGGGTTAGTAGTTGCCAAAAAATTGGGGGAGATGCGTAAGTTATGTATGAAATTATGAATGATGATTGAAATGAAATAAGGATCGAAGTCTGAACCTATTATGTTCTTGAATTGTTAGTTGGAATTGTAACAGTTATTTTGGAAATGATGGGATTGAAATGAAATGTGAATCCTTTACGACTGTCATCCCACGAAAACAAAATACGTTTCTATTTTCGTAAGGTGTTGGCGTTGAATGCAACTCAGAAAGATAATCACAACGGATACCAATAAGCGAGAAAGCTTAGCCAAATTTGATGTTTTTACATTGAAGGTTGTTTGAGTGTTTGTCAATAGTGCATTGCAAATTGCATTAATCATTTTTTTTTTTGGTACATTAACAATTTTTTAAACCATAAACTTTTTTCCTATAGTAAATATTTTAAAAAATATATATATTTTAGTTTAAGATCTTTTCAAATTCTAACACGTTCTATATAAAACTTTAATTTTAACTTTGCACCAAAAGTGAAATAAATCACATCACAAATTAACATTATTTGAAAATTAAAACTTTAATTGGTAAAATGAAAAATAATTTTCAAAATATTTTAAATAATTTATCCTCAATCCTCAATTTTTATTTTTATTTTTTGACATTATTAATCATGCATGCATTTTAATTATTTTATTGTATAAATTTATATATTTGTCATAATTGATTTTGCAGGCTTGTTTTATAATATTTTGATTTATTTTATAAATGCATATCTGAATTTAAATATTTTACATTTTACTATAATTTTAAAACTATCTTTGCAATACATGAAACATTTTAACAAGTATAGTTTTTGTGTTTTTGGAAGACTAACAAGTATAGTATTTGGACAGCTTCAATAATTGAATCTCAAGTTGCTACCCTTCTTGGATTGGCCCCAACAAGATAAAACATAAAAGCCCAAGTATTTGAAAGCTATATATGGTGCCAATCACAAATAGATAGTTTTTTCTTTCAGAAGAAGTAGGTTGGGATTAGCACCATCTTTATTGGGAGTGGCACCATCTTTTTTATATGTAAGAATCATAAATTTATATACTAAAAAGGATAGTGTTACTCTCAATAGGGATGATGCTAATCCCATCCACCAAAAAAAAAAAAGATAGGTTTTTGTTTTAGGAAATCAGGTCAGCTGTTTGAATTTTGGTCATTGCTACTCTATGTACTTTTAATAAATGTAAATTCATGTTTTAGTAATTTATTAATTGATATTTACAATCACACAAATTTTATTTTTTAATATTAGATAGAGTGTATGTATGTATTAAAATACTAAAATTAAACGTTTTTAATAAAGGAACTTAATCAAAAAAAAAATACATAACAAGCTTCTCTTTTTCCGCTTTATAAAATATAGGGAGTAGGGTTTAAATTATATTTTTGTCTCAATCATGTAACTCAGTTGGTGAGCGTTTAATTATTTTTATTATTTAATAAGATTTTTCATAAAAAACATTTAATCTATGTTATTTAATATCTACATTATTTATCTTATCTTAAAAAATAAAAGTTGTATGATCATCAATATCGACTAATTAATAAAACATTGTAGAATTATAAATTTACAAACCGTAACAATTGCCTTAGCTTGAATTTAATATCCCATATAAATTATTAAAACTCTCAATAATTAAACTAATTTTAGTGAGTTCCAAATACATGAATATTAATTAATTGCATGACGTTTACCCATTGGATAACTTCATGTTTATAATATTAATTTTTAGGGTAAGCATGCCCCTAAAATAAACAAACTCAAAGTGCATGTTAGTTTGATGTCAAATTACGTTAGGTGAGATAAATATTAATCAACATTATGCATATTTGATTTTACACAAAGATAATAAATACAAATTTATTTTAACAAAGTTAAAAATGATTTTTAACCAGTTACATACTATATAACTAGTTCCTACGTTTATCTTATCAAGATACCAAATTAAACACGTAATAAAATTTAATTAGTGGATAGAATTATTGAAATTAAACAATTGCCGAATGAAAGCTATTCTTTAAAAAATTTGAGATGACCATAAACACTCTGGTCCTTATTATAAGACACATTTTAAAAGGATTTTATGGTCCTTTTTATAAGGTATTGCACAAATCCCATAAAGTATTTATGGTTATTTTCCTTATTTGTCCTTATTAAATACCTTAACTTTATTATACCAACTACTAAACACAATATTTAAGGAAGGGTAAAATTTATACATCATCTCATTTTTAAAAGAAATTGATGCAACCAACTATCTTTATTGGTATATGTAATTTAAGTATTTATGCCTTATAATAAGGACCAGAAGAAGTAGTTGAGTCTTTTAAATATGTTAGCAAGAGTCGAATCTTTGTCTTACACATAAAAAAAAATTATTAAAAGAAGTTATATTCATTTTAACGTATCTCCGTCTTAAAAAAAAAATTAATCTTTAATTTTTGACTAAATAATACTCTTACCATACATACAAAAAAATTAAATGGCCTCACTTCGTGTAGTTTCTTTTTTTGGTCTGAATCCCATGTCGTTTCAAAGAAAACGGTTTGAGTACTACGTAGTTTGGAGCACATCCAATCCAAGTTATACCTTTTCATTTTTTTAAAAAATAAAATAAAAAATAATGTGTGTTGTTTTGGTATGTACATATATAGTCCTCAATTCATTTAATGTCGCTCTCTGCTTGCATTTATCTATCTATTTATAAAACAAAAACAAACATACGTGTCTAGTGGATTATTTTGCAATTAAAAAGAGTGATCCAGAAGTATTGGAGTGATTCGTTTTCATGGAAAAATATTTTCTGCAAAGCAAAATTAGACAAAAAAAAAAAAAAAAGGATGAGTTCGAATATATAAAATGTTGTGATAATAATAGGCGCAAGAAACGGAAAAAAAAGGAAAAGAGGATGAGTCCGAACCATCCAAAATGTTCGTTCTTCGTTTAGAAAAAAGTAGCAAATTGACAGATGCTATTCTTCCTCACTCACTTCAATTATTGGTATTTTTTTAATTTAATTTATGTTATATGCTAAGCTGTCTCGGTTCATTATTGATTATTATTCCTTAGTTCATTATCTATTTTCTTATTCATTTCATAGACACTTTATTTTTTTATCTCTCTTTTCGTTTTTAATTATCACATTGTTTATATTTATTATATCTCTCTTTTTTTTATTTTTCTTTTCTTTTCTTTTCTTTTCTTTCACATTTTCTATATATCAGCATATTCTAAGGCCATGATACTTTATTATGATCCGTGACAATGAGAGACTTTCGTCAAACCGTTATATTCGTTGCAGTGCCACGTGGCTTGCTCGCAACTCTCGGTCAAACCAATACCTGTCACATAACTATCTCCCTTTTTGTATTATTGTTATTATTATTATTATTATAAGAGATAAAAATAAAGATAAAATGATAAAAGAAGATAATACAGAACGATAATAGTAATATTGTAAAAAAAATAAAATAAAAGTGATTATCAAATTTTTTTAACGAGCTTGAGTGATATAGAAAAAGAATTTGAGAATAGAATTTTTCTTTGAAGATAATTTCGGAATCGGACGTACTTACAAATGTTTTTGGCATTACTCAGTGCCAGTGGGTTCGGTTGATTACGACGTGTTGTTTTTGGATGCGTCCTATTATATATAACTTCTATTAAACTTACATTTATATATATATAGTTAATTATCAATTTTGCCTTTCAAATTATTTTGTTATTAATTTAATCTGTCAAAAAATTTTATCACTAAATTAGTCTCTAGATATTATCTTTGTCATCAATTTAGCTCACCAAAAAATTTTGTTACTCAATTAGTCTTCCAAAAATGTATAAATATACCAAATTAGTCCTTCAAAGATTTAAATATATCAAATAAATTCATGATGAAGACTAATTGGTAGACTTTTAAATTTTGAAAAATTAATTTGGTGACAAAGTTCTTTGGAAGGTCAACTTGATGACAAAGTAATTTTTGGAGGACTAATTTGGTGGTAAAATTCTTTGGAAGACCAAATTGATGACATTATAATCTTTGAAGGACCAAGATTAATAGTTAACTATATATATTAGGATTAGGTATATATTTATTTAATTTCTTATTACAGTGTTTTTATGTTTTTTTATTCTATTTTATTTTATTTTTAGTATTAAGGGACATGAAAATTCACGTGATAAGGAAAAAAAATAAAAGAAAAATAAATGTTTAAAATAATGTGCAAGAGAAATACGTAAGAATATTAGTTGTTGATAAGCTGTTAATTTCTTCTTTTTTCCTACAATGTTCTTACATTCAACAAATTAATTATAGTATTATCAGTTTCCATAATTTATAAAGAATAACAGTGATGCTGTCATACCCAAAATGAGATGACAAACAAGAAAGAAAGGGATGGAATAAACAAAATGAAAGAAAAAATGTCACAAATTTAATAAGTGAATGGAGAAAAAAATGAAAGTGTAAACCAGAATAAAAAGTGAGGTATATAAATATAATTATCGATAAATCTGATATAGGGTTTTAATTTGGCCCCTAAATATTTTTTTATAATTAATGAACATTAATAAAAAATTAAAAAATATATTTAATTTTTAAAATATATTAAATATAAATAAATATTAATTTAAAAAAATTATACTAATAAAAAATGATACATCACATGATATACTTCACTACATAATTAATCTTTGTTCTTTCCTTAACTTAACATATATGTTGCTTATTTTATGATTCTTAATTATACTTTATCATATTATTAGGATAAAAGACAAATTACTCAGATTTAAATAGACTTGTTTTCTTAACTAGTTCTCACTATAACCTTAACAATTTTATAAGGTGAGAACAAGAGGTCTAATTAAGGTTTGAATCTTGACTGAAGAGAATAAGATAATAATTTAGTTTATGATGCGTAATATTTGTCTATAAAAACAATTTCATTGTTTCAACAAAAAAAAATTGCAACTAAAAGTCAATAAAGTTTTATTCAACACCAATAATATCTCAAAAAATATTTAATAGAATAACTTTATCATTAATTAAGTGAAATTAATTAAAAAAATATATTTTAAAGAAAATTAAATAATCTCGGTTGATTATTATCAATAATTTTAAAAATTTTATATCAAATATTTTTTTAAGCCTGTTGAACTGCGCTTAGATAGAAACGTTATTATACTTGATGCTTTATCTTTTCAATACACAGTTAATATTTATCTCATTTTGTTTTTGGTGTATTTATGATGAGACAATTTGCAACGAAACACTAATGGAGTAATTTCGTTAAATTACTCAACACATCATGTTATATTTTTTTTACCAATAACATAAAAGGCTTTATTCAGTAGGGGATATTTGGGGTATCTCGATCCAGGTACATCAATGGGACTCAATACGAATAATTGGATTAATATGCCAACTAACAAAAGTCAAACCATTACAACCAAAATCAAATTTCAACCATTCACAAGAGTTGTTTGTCCAAAAGTAAAAAATAAAACCATTCACAAGAATTATATTTAACTTGATCCAAAATTTTTATTGTTGGAATTATATATGGTCTATTAAAAAAGTGTTAAAGCAATATGTGTACACAAAAATACACATAAATATCGTGCTAAGATGACTCGTCATTATACTAAGATAGATCATATAATATAATTTAAAAATGATCATATTATATATAAGCTTAGAGTTGACACTAATTACTAATAATAAGCGTAATAAATTTTTAGTGAATGCAAAATCTAAGAAACATGAGTCGTGTAACTACTCGTTACAATGAGTAGATTAATAGTCACAGTACATTAAAACCATAACAGATATGGTCCCTAATGGTGGGTCTCCTGTATCAAACCACCCATAGATGAAGTTTCAAATAGCAGCAGGAAAAACACTTAAAAGAGAAGATGACAAGGTGATTCAAACTGGAGGGAGCAGAGGCCAAGAGCTATTTTCTAAAGAAATAAGGGTATATTTGTTTTATATTTTTATTTCTTTTTTATTTTTTATTTTAAATTTTATTTTATTTTTTAAAATTTGCAAAGAAAAATTTAGAAATGTTTAAACTTTTTTTTCAATTATTTTAGATTTTCCTATACAAATTGCTTAAAACTTTAAACAGAACAAAAAAAAAAATACAAACCAAAGAAATCTTAATATTCCTGCTCAAAAAGACAACCTCTTGAAGCAATTTTTTCATGAAGAACAAATTAACAGAATACTGTAATTTATTTTTTTGGTATTGAAGACTTTAATTTAATTTTATGGGTGTTTCTAACAAGTCCTCTCGTAATATAAGGTTTGTATTTCCTTTTTTATTGACTAATTAAAAGATGACATGTAAGATTAATAAATTACAAATTAGTAGTATCAATATTTTGGTAAACAAATTAGTATCAATCCTAATGAATTCAAAATTAGTAAACTAGTATTAATTTTCATAAAATTGTAAACTAATTCTATTGCTTATTTATAAAAATTATAAAATAATTCTATTATTTAATATCTCTTTTTTTTTCTTTTTTACTATATCTTTTAACTGTCATTTGATGGCAAATTTACGAAAAAATGATATATTTAAAAATATTTATCAAATCAGTCTTTAAAAAAATAATTACTGAATTGGGTCTATTCATTATTTATCTCCAATTTTCTTAGATAAAAAAAATTCAAGTGCCGCCACATGGCGGGACCTAGATTATTGTATTAAAAAAATGACATAAAAGATTAAAAAACAATTTTAAATATTAAAAATAATATTCAATATTTAATAAACTTAATAAAAATAATATAAAATATATAAAAATTAAATAAATATTAAACTAATAAAAATAATAAAAAATTATTTAAAATCGACTAACACAAATTCTAAGTACATCTTTCACATAGTTAGAATATACTTGATTTTTTAACTTTTGGGTAATGTAAAATATTTGTTACTTTTGATTTTTTTAAATATTAAATATTATTTTTCAATATTTTAAATCTTTTATATAGTTTTTTAATATAAAAATTCAGGTCTCGCTATGTGGCGGCACCTGATTTTTTTTTTATTTAAGAAAATCGAAGATGAACCGTTAATAGACTTAATTTGGTAATTATTTTGTTAAACCAATTTGATAAATTTTTTAAAATATTTTTTAGGACAAGTTAAAAGATATATTAAATAAAATAAAAAGATATTAAAGCATATAATTATTTTATAGTTTTAATAAATAATGAATAAGACCAATTTATAATTTTATAAAAATTAATATTAATTTACTAATTATTTACAGTTCATTATGATTGATACTAATTCATAATTTATTAATCTTACCTGTGTCAAACCAGAAAGGACATACAAACACTTTATTTTTAAGTTTTTTTAAATAATTTTTATTATTATTTTTTTCACAAGAAAGTACAACAATTGGGGATTGAACCTCGTACCGACACAAGCATGTCCCCATATGCGAGTTACATGGCTGACACTTATTATTATTTTTATTAGTTTAATATTATTTTAAATATTTTATTTTAGTTTTTGATATTATATATTATTTTTGTTAAGTTTCTTAAATATTGAACATTACTTTTAAATATTTAAAATTATTTTTAATTTTTTATATTATTTTTCAATATAAAAATTCAGGTCCCACCATGTGACGACACCTTATTTTTTAATTTTTTTTAATTTAAAAAAATTGGAGATGAACAATGACTAAACCCAATTTAATAATCTTGTTTTTAAGACCGATTTGACAAGTATTTTTAAATATATATATATATATATAGTTAAATTTACTTTTGAATAAGTTAAAAGATATATTAAAGAATAGAATAATTATATAGTTTTTATAAAGAAGAAATAGGATTAATTATTTATAATTTTGTAAAAATTGATATTAATTTAATAATTTAGAATTGATTATAATTAATATATCTAAATAAATTAATACTATTAATTTACAATTTATTCATTTTATATATAACAGTTTAACTGATTAAATTAAAAAAATATATATATATACAAAGGCTCATGAGAATCACCTTAATTTTATTTGGGACTGACCTTCTCTACAGAGCTCTAATTGACATCATGTTATATGTTGTTTTCTCAATGTGTTTAAAAGGCTTAAATTAAACTAACTCATCGTGAAAACGAGGATGTATTTTAAACATTTAATTTTTCTTCCTTTTGAATTTATTTTAGATATTTATAGCTTAACATTTCGGGTTAATTTCAGTAAATATTAGGTTTTTCAAAAATTAATCTTTAACTATCAACTAATAATACCCTAAATACTTGTCTAAAAAGATTTCGATGCGCCGATTGGTTTCTTACTATTAGGAGTTCAGAGAGGATGAAAGAAAACTCTACATTGAATTCTTCATTAATCAACTTCAACTAGAAGTGCTTATTGAATGAACATTTATACAAGGAAAAAAAATGTAACTACCGTAACTGTCAAAAGATAGTTATAAAATAGAAAATGTAACTGCTCAATATAATATTATATTTATCTCTAATACTCTCCCGCAAGTTGGAAGTGCGTTTTAGCACATCAACTTGGAAAGGACATGAACAATATAGAAATCCTAATGGTAACGGTCGGGTTCGTAGCTATCAAGTCTTTGACCTTCTTTTGGGCCTCGTTGATCTTATTTCAGCATCTCCTCAAGTCTCATTCCAAAAGGTTTGATAAACGGAAACGACTGGGTTCATAGCTTTCTAGAAGTCTTCGACCTTCTCTTTGACCTCGTCAATCTTCTTCAGCGTTTCCTCGATCTCGTTCCAAACCATAGATAAAAATCTCGGAAAATATGTGAAGTATTAAAGATAAATGAAAGTTGGATAAAGAGTTTTGGTGAATCCTCAGAAGTAACAGAGGAAAAGGCAATGGTTTCTGAAATTGAATGTGAAGATGAAGGATTGTCAAATTCTCTCTCTTGTTGGAGAATGAGAGCAGACGACTTGGTAATCGAGGGAAAAGGCACAAGCATCATAATCTGAGAGCGTACTTGTATAAAATGCGACGAGGAAGGATTGTCAAATTCCCTCTCTTGTTGGAGAATGAGAGCAAATGACTTGACAATCGAGAGAAGAGGCACAAGCATCATAATCGAACATACTTGTGCAAATTCCTCATTAAGACCGCGTAAGAAATTAATTACATGATCACCCTCGCGTTCTTTCTGGAATTTGACTAAGACTCCATAAGAACATGTAGCAGAACAATTGCATACTTGCTTAAGGAGTAGTTGAACTTCTTCTTGTAAATTAGCGATATGAAAGGCATCTCCATGAGGATTTAGTGCGGAAGCATCAAAAGGAGAATGAGATGCCATAGTCGATCAATGTTAAGAGAATCAATGGAGTTTTAATTACAGAATTTTCTGCTCTGATACCATATTAGGAGTTCAAAGAGGATGAAAGAAACATCGAATTCTCCATTAATCAACTTCAATCAGAAGTGCTCATTGAATGAGCATTTATACAACAACAAAAGTACAACTACCGTAACTGCCGAAAGGTAGTTATGAAATAGAAAATTTCACTACTCAAAGTAATATTATATTTATCTCTAATACTTACAACTGAAAAAAAGAGCACTTTTGAAGGGGACTTATTGCAATTTAACTTTATGGAGAATAATTTCAAATAGCTTTAGACCATGTACAACGCAAGCATATTTGTTAAGTTGTTTAGCCTATATTTTATTAATATTTTGGTAGGTCCTGCAGTTACACATTACCCTATCAATTTAAGCAACTCTATATTACAACGTAAGGTTAAGCAACTCAACAAGTGTGCTTGCATTGTACATGGTGTTATAGTACTTGTTAACAATATAAAAGTGAAAATATTTTATTCGGAATCGTTATATTTAGGGTAAATTACACTTACCTCCCATGAACTTTTGGAGTATTATACTGTCCACTTGCATGTTTCTAAACATAACACAGACTTTCCTTATATGTTTCCAAAACTACACACCCCTCTCTTAGATGATAAGGGCGTTAACCTTTGTAGGTCTTATTTATGAATTGACGATGTTATCCTTTATTAAAAAAGAGAACAACTCTCAACCTCATCTCGAACCTTCTCAGCATGGTGAAACCCTAGCAACCTTGTGCCCCCTCTTCAACCTGCGACTTCTTCAACTTTGTCTATGTTCTTTAAGTCGCGGCATCGCCACCATTTTCTAATATAGTGACCTTTCTTCAACCGTACGACCTTCAAAACACTTCATCAAGCCTGCGACCTTCCTAAACCCTTCTTCGATTTTCTTTATCTTCATCGCTTAAGATTTCTAATTTGGGACCACTTCATCTTCACCTTGTCCAAGAGGCATTTTCTAAGTGATTTTTTGACATTTTAGGTATGCTTTACTAATTAAACATTTTTTTTTTAAGCCTCAATCGCTTATTTTTTAAGTGAAAGTCTGAATACTTGTTTGATTTACTGTAACTTTCCAAATTAAGGGTAAAATTGTCTTTTCATAACTATGAGGCTATGTGAAATACATGTTTGTTAAAAAATTAACTGTCCGTTAACGTGATGGGGTGTCAGTGTGACATAAACAAACTTCAGGGGAGGTCTGTGTTATGTTTGGAAATATGCAGGGGGACAGTGTAATACTTCAAAAGTTCAGGGGAGGTCAGTATAATTTACCCTTATATTTATTGTTTGCAAAAATTAAAAATTATTTAAAACATGCTTTTAAGTTTTAATGGTAATTTATTACTCTTTCTGTTTCACATGTTATATTGTTTAAGGTTTTTATAGATAAATTAAAAAATAATAATTATGTCATTTTTTTTAGATTTTAGACTAAAATATCCCTATTAATTATTTGAAAATATAATAGGTCAATAAATGAGAATATAATTTAACACATGCTCCTATAATCGTCAATTGATGGTATGACTGAAAAAAAATATTATACGTTAAAAATATAAAATAACAAGACTCTTAAAACAAATAAAAAAATCTAAAACAACCTAACTTATAAAACGAGAAAAATAAAATTTTTAAATGATACATTTATTATATTTCTTAATTATTACTGTTAGGATATTTTTTAAAAAGAACATAATTAATTAGTCAAAAAATATAATACAAAGTAAACCAACCTTAATTTTTTCTATTTTAGTCAAACACATATACCAATTCTCTAAAAATATAAACATAACAAAAATAGATAGACTCTTGTAAATGAAATACCTAGTATATTAACTCTCATCCTATTTATTTGTTTATTTTAAATTAAAATACGCATATTAAGAAATATAATTATTATTTTTGTTTTAACTAAAATAATAATTAAATTACTTATAATATTTTTTATCTCTTTTTTTTTAATTTATTTAATAAAAAAATATTAATTAATACTCCAATCAAATAAATGATATAATTGATAAAAATACATTTAAACTCTAAATGGACAGATAAAAATAATCGAAGGTAATATTATTCTTTAGACTGAACTGGATATCGAATCATAATTAATTAATATATTCAATATTTTTTTTATAAAAATATAGTAGTATACTCAAGAGATTAAATTACGTATTATTACTTTTTTTTTTCCAGTTACATGCCCTTATTAAATCTTTATCATCCATGACAGAGATTTAAAATATTAAGTCCAGTCTTTTATATAAAAAATATAAAATTTATTTTATGCAACTCCATAAAATATATTTATTGATGTTTTTTAATTAATAAAATAATAAATTCTAATTTTATTCTAAAGATAAATATATAATTAATGTATCTATTAATATAAAAATAAATAAGTTGTTCACAATAAATTAAAATAAAAATACTTTTATAAAAAAATTTCAAATAACTTATATTTTTTTTCCTTTGAAAAAAAATAAATTAATGTTTTTTAAACTCTTGTTTTATATCAAATATATTATATTTTTCATGTATATTAGTTGTTTCTCTTATAGTGACTAAAGTAAAAAAATAATAATAAATTTATTGTTTATTTTATATATGAGTTAAAATTATGAGATATTATAATTTAAATTAAATTTAATATACTATTATTTTTTTATTTTACCCAATAATCACTTTAGAAAAGTCAAATTAAATTAGCTTTTTCACAATATATTAGTGGTAGAGAAGAAGGAAGAAAAAAAAAAAACTAAGTAATACAGTACAATCGTAAAATTGGCTTTTTGTCGCAGGCTTTTATCTAATCTCATTGCTAATTAATATTTTATTCCTTTTAAAATATTAGTTACTTTAAAAAAATCACAGATTTTATTTATTGGTCAAACATACACTTTATTATATTATTCATAAATCTATCCAATTGAAAATTATGCCACTTGAATCTTGAGTTAGTTTTTATGTCACATGAGTTATAATCTCTTTACACACCTATTAAGGAGAGTAATTAATTTATCTTAAATTTAATAAATAAATGATCAATAAACTAAAATAATTAATTTTGTAAAAAATTAAAATAACTTGTAAAATACAAAATCATAAACTATTTTAATATATATTTAAGGAGTATTACCAATTAACATGGTTGCTTTTATGCGATGGATAAGGGCAAACTAGCAAAGTGTCAGAATGGATTTTTTTCAATAAATGGAATAGTTAAATAAAAAATACTCTATTAATTAAAGATCATTGTTATTTATTATCTTCAAGATATTTTTTAAGGATATAAATATATTAAAATATTTTTAAAAATGTAATTTTTTAATATTTTTGAATAACAAGCTAATATACATTTATAATTTTTTTTAATTCCAATAATTTTAATAAGTATTTTAAAATATTATTTAACAAGATTTTTAATTAAAAGATGAATATTATTAAGTGTCTTTATGACACATTTTAAAGAATTAAATATAATAAAAAATATTAAAAAATATAATTTTTATATTTTTTAAAGACAAAATAATTTATATTTATTAGGAGTATTATTTTTTCAATTTTTGTCTTAAGGCACTGTTTAGTACTTCTCTTAAAAATATGATAAAAGACTCTATAATTAATAAGGATCTTCTAAACAATATTTGTATTTATTAAGGTTATTATAATTAAAAAACAATTATAAATACATATTATTTTGTCTTTTTTAAAATACAAAATTTATATATTTTGATATTTTTTCACTATGTCTAACTTCCTTAAATAATTCCCTTAAAAACACTGGTATATCGTTTGTCTTTTTTAATATGTGTGTAAAATTTGAAGTAACGAAATAAATGGAGCAGCACTATTCCCAATAGTAAGAGCAGACAGCGATGGACCACTTCAAGTAATTTTCATTTTCAATGCCACATTGAAAGCTCTTGCAGAGTTGCAGTACTACATTTATCAGAGTAAATCACTAAAACGTCTTTTAATTTCGCATTATCTCAAAAGGAAAATAAATTCTCTGCTTTATTTCACGACTTGATGTAAACACAAGTAGGGATGGCAATGGAGTTGGGAGGGACAGATTAAGGAGTACTCTTCCACTCCCTATTCTCACTCTTCATCAGTATCGTTTTCGTCTTCGTTTCTCGTGACGGAAATGCTTTTTCCATTCTCATTTTTTTTGTCTCCACACACAAACTGCGAATATTAAAAAATATAAAAATTTAAATCATAAGTAATAAAAAAAAGAATTGATGTAAGAGTAATTTAAATCATAAATAACGCAAAAGCTGAAATGATGCTGATGCGTTAGGCGGAAAACATTCATTGGTTCATAACACACTATTGGATCATAACCTTCTTTTGCCTTTGAACGGTGCCTCTTAATCTCCGATGTAGAGACTTCGAAGCTCAAGTAAGTTTTCTTCTAGTGTTTGGTTAAGTGTCCAGAATAAAAACGTACCCGATCTCTCTTAAACATGCAACACATATTTATAACCTTTAGAACCTGTGTCCAACAAGCTTCATCCACGTCAACTCTCCTCTAAGTCTGACGCAAATTTTGGATACGTAACCGTCAAACAACTAACCATGTGCATATCTCTTAATAATCCCGGTATAGGTTGTCAACTCGCTATTCTCGTAACGTGTTGACACTCCCAAGTTCACGACATGTGCAGTAGATAACGGGATAAAGTCCACAACACTCTAACGGAATAGATCCATAACAGATACAATACAAAAAAATGAACACGATAAGTACAACAATTGATATATACAAGTGGCAGGAACTAAAAGAAGAGATAATAATAGATAAAAGTTAATAATGTTTAAATGACCACATTAACTCTATCAATTTATCCATATATTTAATGAGTCACTATTTTGCAATCCAACTCACCGGTAAGTCGGGTTGGGCGAGCTAGCTTGTGGGCTAAAGCTCATTTTGACATCTCCAAATATATGAGTCTTGTTAAACAATATTATTAGAAGCATTGATTAAAGTTATTGAAATTTAAAAAAGGAAAATGATATTTAGTGTTGTAAGGACAATATTTAAGAACCTAAACGTAATAAAAAGATATTGGAATGTGTAGTTTTTTGTATTTCCGAGAGACAGAACAATATGCTCTTATGATTATTTTTTTACTTCTAATAACCTTAACTAGTGTCCCAAAAGTATTGTATATCAATACCTTTAAAAAAAATCATATAAACCTTATTTTATCTCTAATAATTTTTAAAAACACAACATATATTACATACTCTTGCGAACGTTTGCCGACTTATCTTGGACACATTTTAATTAAGTGTGAGAAGTAATTAATGAAAGAACACAATGTATGTGCAATTTTGTTCATATTTAGTGCTTATGTTATGCAAGATCATGCGCAATATTTAATTTCAGGCGTAACTCCGCTCATGAAAACCATGAGTCACCTTAATATTTTTTTAAATTAGTGCCGTAGTGTGTCCAACACGGTTGTTGTTAGTACTAGTATTTTCTTTTTCTCCCTTAAATAATAAAATACCGAAATTTTGAAAGAGAAAAAAAAAAAAAAAACTTTTTGGTTGTTGCCTCTGATATTGGAACCAATGAAATGCAAGTATAGCCAGCAACACCGCATTATAGTAGTGGTGCACCTCACATGATATTCATCATAACGCCTAATTAATTTTTTTTATATTATTACATACAACAATAATACGTACATACCACTATTCAAACTCAACTCATTAACAATCATCTTTATTTCATCACATTATGTGAGTTCATCTATCCTTTTTCTTATTTTCTTTTTTAAAAAACACACTTTAAACCAGTTATAAATAGATTGTACGGTAAATAGTAGTATGGAATATTTATTTTTCTTGAAAAAACGATAAGTTAGGCCAAACTTCATTAACATTTGATTAAAAAAAACCAAACAAACAAACAAAAACAAAACTAAAGTTTTGGAGGTGTAGATTATTGCTGTTTGTTGAAGATAACCATAAAAGCAAGTAAAAACTATATATAGAAAACTAGTATTATCAAGAATATTAGCGTAATAATAAAAATAGACTACAGTTATAGTGGAAGAATCTGATTTCGAACCCTAGAAAAAGCTCTTATATAGAGAACAAATCTGTTTACATTTGAAGGATCAGTCTTTTATTTTTGTAATAAGAGACATCGGGATAGAAAAAAGAAAAAAAAAAAAGCAATAAGAGGAAAAAGGTGAGAGAATCAAGTGCTAGAGAGATCACACCATGCATGGTGCCATAGTCAGAGGGATTTTCCACCGCACTTCCAAACAATCCATCATCATGGAAAATAAATTCTCCAAATGGATGGACTAAATGAAAATTTGAGTTATTTGTGGGGTTCCATTCCACATGCCACACCAATTTTTAGCACCTTCAATGGTTCTAACTCTTTCAAAAAATTCCACCTTACAACCCACCTATCATTTTAATTATCTCCTATCTCACCATTAACACATACCTTTTCAATTTTATATTGCCTTTCTCTTCTTTAATAAAGCAAAATTATATTTTATTATTATTATTTCAATAAATTATTCCTCTAACTCCTATGATTAAAAAACATGTGCCTCTCTTTGCCACTCAAACAAAACAACCCTTTGACTTGTCTTTCTTTCTCTATTTAACCCATTTATTAGTATTTTGTTTTCCTAACAAATTATCATTTTCATCCTTTGTTTCTTTTTCTTAACCTGAAATATCTTTGTTCTCGCAACTCTCCCTCTATAACTACCCCAAGTTGGTAACACAAACAAATCACACCACCAAGTACAAGAAAGCAGAGGAAAACAGAACACAACTTTTTTTTATTTTTCTCTTTCTTTCTTTTTCCCTTTTCGTGAGCAGGGCACACCCTAGCACTCGTACACTCAAAAACAGAGAGATTCAAGATAATGAACTCTGATCAGTTTCAGAAGAACAGCATGTTCATAGAAACCCCTGATGGTGGCAAAAATTTCGATGACGACGGAAGAATCAAAAGAACCGGTATGAAAGTTTAAAAATGTTACTAGCAATACAATCTTTATTGTAAAAAAAAAAAATTGAATTAGCGATGAAATTAGCAAGACTATTGGTCGTTAAAAGTAACGTTGCTAGTTCGTTGCTAGTTCGTTTGGTTGCAAAAAAATAGGTCATTGTTACCGTTTAACCTCCACAATGTTTTACTTATTAATTGATATAGTCGACCACACAATATTTTTTAAAATTTGACTGTAAACATAAAATTGTCAAAATCAAATGTTTTTTTTAAAGAAGTCAAGAAAAAAATGGAAGCAAGCGATTATTTTTGGGTTCTGTGATCAAGATTTTGGCATGAAATGTAAAAGGGTGTGATTGACTATAGCAAATCTATCTGTTTGGATTGCAGGAACATGGGTGACGGCGAGTGCGCACATAATAACGGCGGTGATAGGATCAGGAGTGTTATCACTGGCGTGGGCAATTGCACAAATGGGATGGGTGGCTGGTCCTGCTGTTCTTTTTGCATTTTCATTCATAACATATTTCACTTCAACTCTTCTTGCTGATTGTTACCGTTCACCTGATCCTGTTCATGGCAAGAGAAACTACACCTATTCAGATGTTGTTAGATCTGTTTTAGGTGGCAGGAAATTTCAGCTCTGTGGATTAGCTCAATACATAAACCTTATCGGTATAACAATCGGATACACAATAACTGCTTCAATTAGTTTGGTTGCAGTTAAAAGATCCAATTGTTTTCACAAACATGGTCATCAAGACAAGTGCTATACATCAAATAATCCATTCATGATACTCTTTGCATGCATCCAAATAGTGCTAAGTCAAATTCCAAACTTCCATAAACTCTCATGGCTTTCCATTGTAGCTGCCATTATGTCTTTTGCTTATTCTTCCATTGGACTTGGTCTCTCCATAGCTAAAGTAGCAGGTGGAGGATCAAATGCAACAACAAGCTTAACAGGGGTGCAAGTAGGGGTGGATGTTACAGGAACAGAGAAGATTTGGAGAACGTTTCAAGCTATTGGTGACATTGCATTCGCTTACGCTTATTCTAATGTCCTCATCGAAATTCAAGTAAGCTAACTAACTCATGTTAATTCAATTATTCCATCTTATTTTTATTATCATTTGCATATATAAAAAAGGGCATGCATGTCTTATGTCTAGCTAATAATACAAGTATAGATGAGGACTCATCAAATTAAATAATTTCTATAATAATTCCAAATATCCTACTGACACCATTAATAGTAGGTGGATTGATGTGGCAAAGTTTATCTTTTTTGGGATGCCAGCTGCCTATTATTACTACTGTAGCCTCCTTGCGTGTTTCTTAAGGATCATAATTGCATGCATGCAAATTGCAATATTCATGAAAACGTGGCACTGCTATATTCTGCCACTTGCTTTATTTTCAAACAATCACTCAAATAACTTTGTTACTTCTCTATTGGGGGTGTACAGTTTATGGCCAAAATAAAGTGTCCCTCTGATTATTGAAAGGACGTTTTTATTTTATTAATTTAAGTTCTTTTAAAATTAAAATTAAAATTAAATTTTTTATTTTATATAAAGTCAAATTCACGCTCTAAATAATATTTATTGTTGAATTAATTAGAGAAAAAACTGATCAACAAATTTACATTTCCACATATACCTTGTTTATTTTCGTGTAATCCTGTCCATATGCGCAAGTGCAAGTTTTTAATTCTCCATCAAAGTGGTAGAAGATATTCTAATCAAAAGTAATTAAATACTGTTAGTCTTTTTCACTAACTTATAGCATTATATTAGAGTCCTATTCTTTGTTAATTAATTGAATCCCACTCTGTCATTGACCAAAAAAGAAAAATCTCAATTTATCTAGTGTTTGTTCCAAACAAACAGTAGACCACTTAATCTTAGTACTGCGTCTAATAAGAATAATTTTCATTGGAATAACATGATGATTATTGTAAATGACACCTAATGATATTGTGCTTTCATGCCCACCAATACTAATGGGGACCAAAAATTCTGCAGGATACCCTAAAATCAAGCCCTCCAGAGAACAAAGTCATGAAAACAGCAAGTTTGATTGGCATCTTGACTACAACCATCTTTTACGTCCTATGTGGCTGCTTAGGTTACGCAGCATTCGGAAATGACGCACCAGGAAATTTCCTCACAGGCTTCGGATTCTACGAGCCCTTTTGGCTAATAGACTTTGCCAACGTGTGCATAGCCGTGCACTTGATCGGAGCCTATCAGGTAAACATAAGTTCATTTTAACACAACTAAACCTAACTTCTGAAACACATGTATTTGTTCAGGCATGATGAAGTTCTGTTTTGTATTGTATTTGTCACAGGTTTTCTGCCAGCCCATATTTTGTTTCGTAGAGAAGTGGAGTAAGGAAAAATGGAGCAATAGCCAATTTGTAAATGGAGAACACGCTTTGAACCTTCCATTTATTGGAACCTACTATGTGAACTTCTTCAGGGTGGTGTGGAGAACAACTTATGTCATTATCACTGCTGTGATAGCTATGATGTTTCCATTCTTTAATGACTTTTTGGGTTTAATTGGTTCACTCTCCTTTTGGCCATTAACGGTTTATTTCCCAATAGAGATGTACATTAAACAGTCCAAGATGCAGAAATTTTCTTTCACATGGACATGGCTCAAGATTCTCAGCTGGGTATGCTTGATCGTTTCTATTATCTCAGCAATTGGTTCCATCCAAGGTCTAGCTCAAGATCTCAAGAAATACCAGCCATTCAAACCTCAGCAATAATATTTGCCTCCAAAAAAATGTTTCTGTATTGTTATCTTTTTTCTGTCACTTTTCTCTGTTTTAATAAATTATTATCAGCAAGTCCGTCGATAATGTATTGTTGTCAAGTGCTTATGAAAGAAAGAAGAAGATAACAACCTCCTGCAATGTATATAAGTCATGAATAATCTCCCATGTTTGAAAGTTCTGATCATTTAGTTTGTCATTTATGTTATACCTGTTTGATTCAATGACTCGTGAATTATTAAGCTTCTATCTGTGTCAATGGCATACCAAAAATTCTGGACAGTGTCTGATATTTAAATTCACTAATCCTATGTTTGGATAGAGCAATCAGAAAATTCCAAAGGATTTAAAATTCTAAAGAATTTTGAAAATACCTTCTATTTAATTAAAATAGGGAATTTTTACCTTATAATTGAATGCAATTCTCCATCCAAACAATCCAATTCACTCCCAAGTATTTTAAATTCTCTTAAAAAATGAATTCTCATTTTACATTTCTTTATCCAAACATAGGGTAACTTATCATGAAATTCTTCAAGGGGGCAAAAGTATGATGAAACTCAAGACAGAGAAACTGAATTTCAGTAGGCAGAAAACAATCTCATGACAACAATCTCAATTAAATCAGTGCGCACAGATTATCATCTAACATACTGCATTCCCCAACTATTCTGCATGTTTCTTTCCACCATTATTGTAAATAGATTAATAGAAATATTCAATAAATCAGAAATTTCGATAGGATGCATTCAGGTTATTAATACCTTAAGGGCATGGTGATAGTCAAACTTGGGTACGTGCAGCAGAGCAAATTCCCACTCTATTTTCTCCTTCAAGGGCAGAACAGGTGCTGTTCTTATTTTATTATTTTGTTAACATTGTTATATTTTGTTCGCTTTATTTTCGTGAGGAAACAGGGTCAATCAATGGTAAGCGCAAAGGCAGTGGAAAATCGGAAAATTAATATTCTAACGATGGGGGGTAGTCATTTCTAAAGGATATTTTACAATTTACACCACATTTTTCCTGTTAAAAATTGTAACTGCAAAGAAGTAATACTAAGCAAAAAAACGGAGATCAATTACAACTGCCCAGACAAAAGAGACAATTACCCTGATAGAGGTATCAACTAGACTCCCTCTCACTCATGACAAATGCCTGAATAAGACTCTGTGCAGCATGAGTTTGCTCGGGGGTTCCAGATATTATAATTTTAGTTTCCACAGCTCCAGGCTTCGGTTCAGTTATAGTAATATTTGCATCAGAGATCTGTAAGCGTGGATCACGTTGTAAATGTCAAAAACATTTAAGAGTTATACAATGACTTCGTCAAAAATCACACCATCCAACAATTTGTGTTCCCATTGAAACAGAAATAAAAGGTAACAATATTTTTTTTTCCCTACCTATTGTATTTGGGGCCAGGGTTGTGGGTACACTTTTTTTTTTTTTTAATTTCAATGTCTAACAGGAAAAAACTCATTCAATTTCTCACATCAACACAGTCAAAGCAATCGGAGTATAGGAGAATACAAATGATATCTATATTCTATATTGTTGAAAAAAATCTTGTGTGTTCTGTGAGAATGTGCAAACACAAACATACGAGAGAAATTTGACTCAGGCAACTATATAAGTTGTGAAGCAAAAATATCATCTCAGTAACATCCAGGTAAAAGCTAAAAATTGTGAGATGCAGTGAGGTCACCTGAAGTATTTGTTTCAGGCATTCACCATCTTCCCCGTATATTATGGGTACTAGTGCTCGAGGAACAACAACTTCAACAGTGGTACTTGTGATAATCGGTTGGCTCCCTCTGCATGATAAAACTGTTATTTTACATGCATACAGAGAGAAAGAGAGAGATAAAGAGAGCATTCAAAAGTGGATTTGAAAATTATTGAGAGTGATAGACACACCCTGCAAATCCTGAAATTCTTCTAGGATGACCTGCAAATTCTGGCAAGCCCATAGGTGCACCAGCTTCAAGTAACCCCTAGAAACCAGATATCCAACTCAATTAATTATAAGGTAGCTATATCACTATGGAAATAGAGCTTGTTTAAAACCTAATGACTTCTACAACTAAATTTGATATGTATTTTTTCTCAAGTATTAAAGCTCGGAGAACTGGATTAGCTAGTTTGGCCTGGATTCTTGGTCCAAAGTCCAGTCCTCTTCTATTAACAGATATCTATCTGAACAAGACTTCTAAAAACCCCTCACGCCTCAAGCTACAGGACTCAATTAAGAAATTTTCTGCCAGGTAATGAACTAGGATGTTGATACTTCTATGTTGTCTATGAAAATAGATATATTGATAGAGTAATTATTTTATTGTATTTTTCTTAGGCAACTGTTCAGAAACTACGTAAATCACAAATCAGAAAAAAATTGGTTTAAAGTCGGGAACTTTAAGCAGATTTTGATGACAACCAAGCCTGATAGACCACTTCCCCTGCTCCAGCCCAACCCATCATCCAGTTCAATTTTAATTTTAATGACCAATTTCAACATCCAGCAAAGTGTTTGACAGATAAGAAACTAAAGCTAAATGACATGCAGATATGCTGCAAAGGAAGCGGGTAACCCAAAATTAGAACCAAAAATAACATCAACAATAGTCCAATACCTGAGGATCCCAAGGCTTCCTTTCAGATATGTGAGGAGGAATGCCAGGTCTATGTATAAAAGGAGGACGATCATCAAGGAAATGTGGAGGTGGAGGGCCAAGGTCAGAATACATTCCAGGGGGTGAAAGCCCCCGCCTTCCAAAATAAGGGGGAAATGGAGGAAGTTGATCCAGAAATGCAGAATTTGAAGGATAATTGATGGATGGATATGCGTCGCGAAAGAAATGATGTCTTAATCTAGCAGTTACTTGCAAAAGAGCATCATGCGCTGCCTCAACTTCACCATTTATCTGTCAAAAATTAAACAGGATAAGCAACAACCATGCAAAAGACTAAAATAATACCAAGATAAAAATTCATTTACATTAATATGCACCAATCACCAAACATACATGCCACACCAATGAACAGAGTTAATATATCAGTACCATGTAAAGTGAATTATCAGCACGTTACCCCAACTGCTCATTGTGAAAAGTTACATGACTTGACAAGATTTGGCTACCCCAAGTGAGAACATCCATCATAGATACTTTAATTCTCAGTTTACACACTACTCACTTTAGAATAGCTAAATTTGACTAGAAACATGACTGTTAACTGTAGTTTCCCCCTAAGAAATCGTTGTTGTTCTGTCATAATCTACCTCATATTACAATATATCAGCATTATTGTGTGAATAATATCCATACAGGAAAAATTAAGATTTTAAATTTACACTGATATCAAACTTAGTAGAAACTGCACCTGAATTACTTCTTCATCTTCTGAAACACATTTTGGGGCCTTGTCCTTTCCTAATATACGGATATGGGCCCCTGATAACTTTCTCATCTCCGTAATGATGGAACCACCCTTGCCAAGGAGACAACCTATTTGATTGGAAGAAACAAGAACCCTTGCTAACATACTTTGCTCTTTGGCATCAGGTATAGGCTTGGCTATTCTAGCTTGCACACGAAATACAGCCTCTTGCACAGGAGATATTCTATCATCTGGGTGCTGCAATTATTAACTGAACGTCAGTGAAAAAGCAAATGTGACTCCATAACACTATCTTCAATGAGAAAATGGGAAACATGGACTAATACCGCTGGACCAGATATGACAACAATGCAGTCCTCTGAATCTGGAATGCCTTCGATAACTTTGATTTCACTAGCTGTGTCTTGTTGCACGGACTTTATGATTGCTCCACCTTTACCAATTAAATTTCCTACCCTCTCAGTAGGACACAGTAAACGAAAAGTAAGCATTTCCTGAGGAGGCCTCATGCGTCCATGGATAACACCTTCATGAAATTTGGGAATGAGAGGAGGGGCAGAATGGAAAGCAGAACTATCATGTGGCCCAGCAGCAACAGAACGGTTGTGTGGTGGGAATTGACCAAGTGAATGAGATGATGGCCCAGTAACATTGGCAGAAAGAGATTCATGATCCCTAGGCGGATTTTCCAAAAGCTGTTGATAAACAGATTGAAAAGCTTTTCTGACAACTTCAACACTCCCTGATATCTACAATATGGCATACATTTGAAAAAATAATGTTGATACAAGTTAACAAACACGAAAAGATCTTATAATGAGAAATATGCACCAAAATTGCAGCCATAGAACCCTTTTTTTAAACTTCAGCCTCATACTATATGTCACTAAAATAACTAAATAAACGCACAGAACACTTACAGTAGTGAAGATGTTAACTTCTGAGTTCTGACAGTTAATCAAATAAAATTTGATAAAGCAAACACTCACTGCCGGAAGTTACTACTCAAATAAAACTAGCAATGGTAAATTGGTAATTCAAAGGAATGATATGCCCCTTTATCCCTTTCTGGTCCAGTCAGTGTCACGAGCATTTACCTGAACTATCTCATCAGAAGTCGATGCGCACACAGGAAGTTTGTCTCTAGGAAGGATCCGAATCTGTGCACCACTTTCAGCTGACATCTTTTTTATTACACTACCACCCTTTCCTAATATGCAGCCAACTTGATTAGAGAGGACAAGTAGCCTAAAAGCAAAGGAAGAAGATTTATTGCTATCTTCATCCCCTTCAGTTGTCTCCTCTATTCCTTCAACAATCTTGTCAAAAACCAGTGATAGAGCCTTCCGAATAGATGGACTTCCCTTCTCACTCAGCGAATCTTCAACGGCAACAGAATCTTTATTTTCGTTACTGTCCCCGCCATCTTTCGCCTCGTAATTCTTCTCCTTGCTTTCATCCTCCTCATTATTAACCTCCTTACCATCATTAACCTCCTTATCATTACTAACCTCCTTTCCCTGCTGAGCTGCATCTTCTTCAGCCTCTTTATTATCTTTATCAGAACCTAAAATTGTGATAACTCTTTCCTCACAGCCAGGAATGGCTTCCTCAATTTTAACCTTCACACCAGTTTCCTGGCGAATTTGGGATATGACGGCACCACCTTTACCAATCACACCACCGATTCTAGAAGCAGGACAGAGCAAACGGAAAACAACACTCCCAGGAGAGACATCCGACGGTGAAAAACCACCGGAAGATTTTCGGCGTTTCCCTTTCCCATTTGACATTCCATGGCTCCTATCATTCGCTCTCTTCGAAGAAGTCATTGGAACTGGAATGAACATGAAACAATGACACGCCTATTCTATATCAGTTTAACATTATTCAAAAAATATAAGCACATAACTAAAACTAGGACGCGAATTGGAAGTGCAAAATGCTGATAACGAGCTTTCGGCCAAAACTTATTGTCACTCAATCATGTGAAAGAAAGAAAGAAAGAAAGAAAGAATAAATTACAGTGTCAATATCTATGAGGTTACGAAATTAAAATTGAAGGAAATAAAAGAAGAAAAAACGGAAATTTGCAGTGTGCAGATCAGCGTAAGATTCAAACCTAGGGGAATCAGGCGGAAATGAGAGAGCACCGGCGTCGACGACGGAGGGCAGAGAACGTTGGGAAAGGATTCTGCACCTTCGTTATGCAGTGTGACCTAAGCTCTACAAGTCTTGGGAGGTTTTTTTTTTTTTTTTTAATGCCTAACTTCTACTCGCCGAGCCCAAATTTAGTTGGGCCCCCAGTTCTTCTTATTACAGTCTTTGAGTAAATCATGGCAAAAAACAGAACAATCAAAATCAACAAAACTCTGTTGTCCTGATTTATAAAGAAAATTATTTTCATAATATATCAAATTCCTAGAAATAGTGATAACACGATTTTGAAGGTTTACCTAACCCGCGGGAAGGACACGTGCAGGTCTCACGTGGGTGGCCCAAGCCATCTGTTTCATGTCGTGTACCCACGACATGGGCGTCCGACATAAGGCTTAGGGGACATCACCCCTACGTGAGGACTGTTACATATCCGTACCTACCGCCGCAATTCACGGAAATATGACAGTGACATGTTTGACTTTGGTGACCCTGTTTACACTATAAATACATGTGATTAGTCTTCATTTGGTACGCTTATCACAACTCTAGATCTGAGAATTATTCTCTGTGACACACAACTGACTTGATTGTCGGAGTACTTGCAGGTACCCCTCACCGCCAGGTGAGTGGCCGAAAATATCCAACCACCGCACCGGAGACCAGATAGGAGGCCAGATCCGCCATGCCAAGTGCATGATGGAACAAAAACAATATAACCCTTAGTTTTTTTTTTTGAAAACCCAAGAAAACATATTTTTGAGCACGCAAATCAAGCTTAGTTTTATTTTGGGTGATTGTGGTAGACTAGTAGGCTACCAAACACCTTAAGATCAAGGAGAGTAAAGGGCATACTATGCAACATCTTGTAGGGAGATTCATGCTTCTTAATACGACTAGATAAACAGTTAATCAGAAATGCAACATGATTGACAACATATGACAAATAACATGTGGGGATAGAAGAATGATAAAAAAGTAAACTCCTAGCAACATTTAGAATTTAGAATATGTCTATATTTGCGTCATCCTAATCCCCCCAAGTTAGAATTCTAGTTCCATTCATCATGTCCCAACAAGGATGATCAATTGGGTGACTGTCTGATATCACTACAAAATCTTTTGTCATTTACTAACGTTTTTGTCTGACAGATTACAGTGTTAGTAAAGATGTTTTTTTATGCTTATTCTTTCTTCTTCAGCTAGGATTGATCCTTGGACTAATTGGCGCCACAATCATAAGATTGATAAGCCAAAGCGAACGATCACCACAAAGGTCATGACCTTTGATAAGATCCAAGGGCTAAAAGCCCCAAAGCACAACGAGCTCCCCAAGAAAGAGTAAACCTACTCCACATAGCTAATGATCACCAAATCTATAAAGAATAGGTGTTGAAGGAGCGATCCAAGCAACAACGATGAAACCGCGCCTCCGCCACACTTTCTCTCTCTACGCGCCTCTATCTCTTTCTCCGACGGTAACTAACTATTTTTCTTCTCTCTAATCATGTATGACCTAATAACATTGGAGGCTTTATATATGCACCGAAAATGAGCTTTATTTATAGACAAAACGGGAATTCTGCTCAGGTGTTTCAACACATGAGATTTGATGAATAATACCTTTTGATTCATAAAAGTCATGAATAGAAAATTCCAAACCATTGTCACTTCAGATGGATTTTATAAGAATACCAAATTGATTCTCAACATCAATAATGAAATTTTGAAGAAGTGACCTTGTTCCAGATTTAGAATGCATGGAGAAAACCCAAATAAAACTAGAATAATCTTCTACGATAGTGAGAAAATATTTGTAATCATGCACACAATTAGTTTTTATTGGTCTCCAAATATCAGTATGTATTAAAGAAAAAAGAGAAACATATCTAGATTATGATCTGGAAAAAGCAAATGAGTTCATTTACCAAAATGACAATGATCACATGCAAGATTATTTTGAAATTTGACATATGGAAAAAATTTATGCACAACATCCATACCACTATCAGAGGCATGTCTAAGGCTGTAGTGCCATAAATCAAACAAGTTTGAGGAAACATGTATGTTCACATAATTATTCACATAAGAAGGTAAAAAACTAAGGTCGATAGAATGAGTAGTGTCTTTGACAACATAAAGTTTTGATTGGACTCTAGCTAGTCCAATCATCTTCTTGGATTCCTGATCCTATATAAAACAAGCAAACTTGTTAAAACTCAAAGTAAGGTTCAAAGAAAATGTAATCTAATTGACAGATAAAATGTTTAGTCTGAAATCAAGTATAAACAAAACATTATCAAGGTGAAATTTATCTAGGATTTTGAATTTTCCTTCAATTTTAGCAACGGAAATGTCACCACTAGGGAGATTTACATATATAGGTTTAATATGTTTAAAAGAAACAAAGAAATCCATGTTATTATAAATATGATTAGTAGCACCATTATCTATTATCCAAAAAGTATCAAGCAGAGAGTTACCAAAGGAGTTTCATGTTGTTGTGTGTGTGCCAACATTATTCATAGAAGTGTCAGGAGGAGAAACCCTAATTCTTTGGAGCATATCAAGAAACATGTTATAATCCTCATTGCTCTGATTTACAGAAATGGAAGTGTGTGCATTATTATGAGATGTAGAATTATTAGCATCAACAATGTTAACACAAGTCGAATTTTGTCTATTCTTAAACTTAAACTTTGAAGGAAATCCATTTTGAAATAGCATGTCTCAATAGTATGGTTTTCTTTATAACAAAAAGTGCAAAGTTTGACATTACTAGAGGAAGCACCTCCATTAAAAGAGTGCTTCCCTTTACCTTTCCCTTGATTCTAAGTGGTGAAAATTCCAGGTTTCCAGGAAGCATTGGCAACAGCGGAAGAGTCTGGGGATAAGAAAACCTTATCAAAGGGATTCATTTTTCGCTCATGTTGTTGTGTGAGAGCAAAGACCTTCGCAACTGAAGGCAGGGGTTCCATACAAAAATTATGCCTTCAGACAATTTCGTATGCATCATTGAGACCTTTGAGGTAGCAAACCACATATTCATTATCGTGGTACTTCTGGAAACTGCAAGAAAGAGGACATGAACAAGGAATATCACAAAAGCATGTTAGAATCAGACGAAGAGCATCTAGCTTTTGCCATAAAATCTTGAGGTTTGTGAAGTAGGAAGAAAGATCGAGATCTCCCTGCTTCATCGAGTATATTTCTTGAAGCATATTGCTTAAGAAAAAATAATCACCATCAGAGAATCGCATGCGGAGGTTTTGCCATACTTCGAGCGTCATATCGAAGTACGCAATACTCTGCACAATCTGGGAGAAAACAGACTTGGTGATCCAATAAATCACCATTTTTTGCAACGAATCCAAGCAGATCGAAGAGGATCGATTGATTTTGGCTCAAGCAAGGTTCCATCAACGAAACCTTGCTTATCTTTGTAGATTAGGGCACTGTACATGTTACGAGACCAAATTTGGAAATTAGAGGTCCATTCAAGGATTGGAGTGGCTACCACGCTGGTTGGATTGTCACCATGGTGAAGATAGTAAGGGCTGACGGGGTTTTGTGTGGCAGCGGCAACGGGATCAACTTCAGGTATGGCGGCCATCTTAAGGAAACCCTAGCAGAGAAATCCTAGAGGCGTAATACCATAATGGATAAAATAAGCGAAGAGCTAAAATGACGTAAAGGAAAATGAAAATGGAATTGGAATTATATGATTGAACAATACAACTAACCCTAGATATACACACCAGAAGCACTAAAATGGGCCTTGCCCTAACATGAGCCCACTAAGCTAAGCAAACCAAAAACAAACTAAAAAACAAAAGGCCCAATAGAGAAGCCCAAATAAAGCAAAATAGATAATCCACCAATATGAATAATTTCAATAATATAATAATATTTTAAAGATAGTTAATTAATATTTCTTTATTACTTTATTTTAAGTTTGTAGATTTATTTTGTAACAACAAAAAACTCGTGAGATGTACATAAAGATGGTCAAAGAGACGGTTACACACAAAAAACTTGCAACTTTGTAAAAGAAAACATCGATGCCAGTGGTACAAACACACTGCATAAAAACAAGTCATTGAGTGGATTAAGATTATATAAGGTTGCTGTTTTATTAGCATGGTCTTCGTGAAACTTCTTTAATCCAATGAAGATAGCAGAGCCTTCAACTCCTCTCCCATCTCCATCTCCGCTGCCATCGTCGTCACATTTTTCAGGGCACAATCCACTGGACAATGGTTTTCCTTTCCCTCGAAATAATGCTGGTGGAAAGGGACGAAAGATGAGAAAATTAGATCATCATGTGTCAAATGATGATAAGGCGTCCAAATTTCCCAATGCCAAACCGCTGGAGAAGAGTGACAAGACGTTCATGTTTGTGAGACACTTGTTTATGTCCCGTATCAATAAGGTTGATCCCCAAGCAGTTGTTACAGAGGTTCACCAATTTCAAGTCTCAGCATCATGGTTTGCACGGACTTACTGGAATGCTTTTCAGAGGCAGATTGAGATCACAAATGTTGACCGAGCTGGTCAAACCAATATTGTGTATGGTTGGTATGCAGCCACAAAAGAGAAAGTTGCCTATATCTTATCGCAAGGGTTTAATATTCCTGACAACAATTCAATTTGCTTTCCCGTAACCGTCCGTTTTGGTGTTTTTTTGGCTCACCTAGAGTCACCCTCTCTCAGGTACCCATCTAAGCTAAGGTCTTTGCATTAATAGAACATGTATTTATTATTATTTATTACTCCATTTAATACAATATTATAATAAATAGGGATTTGCAAACTATTGTGATAAGGACAATTGATAAACAACTCATAAATAAAAAAATTTCATAGAAAGTGTAGTATTTAATGTTATAAATGCTTCTTCATTAATTATAATTTTTTATAAAATAATTCTATTTATTAGTTATTTATTTATTGTTCTAAGGACAATGGTTAGCAAAATTCTAATAAATAAGATATAATGTATACTAACGTAAAGAGCCACAAGTGCTTATTAATATGGGTAATGATAGAGTATAATTACTATTCATATTTTACAACCCAAAATTAGGTGTTAAAAAACCATTTTTTAAATATAACCAATTACGAGTTGTGAAATATGAATAGAAATTGTGTAATTATAACTTTTCTATTAATATTATAGCTATGTCTCTCAAGGGTCCAATTTAACTATATTTTAACAATGGTAGATAAATTGGTGGTTTTTATCTTCGGAGAAAGGAGTTTTTTTTTACGTGAATTGAAAGACATTAATTATGTATACTTAAAAAAAAATATTACATTGAATTGACTCTTTAAATAAGGTGCATGGTAGTTGGTCAAAAGATATATCTTGAATGCACATATATTTTGTTATTTCTTTTTTATTATTATAAAGTAAGTATATTTTATTTTGAAAAATATGGAGAATATTTAATATAATTTCTATATATTGAAAAGGAATAACGATATTTGTATCATAAAAAAGATAAGGATAGTTATAAGAAGATTTCGATTCACTTTTTGAATGAATAATTTCAATTACTTTTATTACTTAAAAGGTATGTATTGAATCTCTTTTCATCAATATGATACAAACTTCCTTTCATTAATATTTACTTAATCGATACTATAAAGAATTCTTTAAAAGCGGTTTAAATCTCTTAGTCGAGGTTCAAACCATATGAACTGAATTCTTAAAGAGACTTTTAACTTTTATCACATCCGAGTCAAAATTGTGAGAAAATACAACAATTTCATTGTGAAAAAAATGATTTCTTTTAGATGGGATTAGAACAAGGGAAGTTTAATGTTGGTTAAATGGAATAAGTGAATTGTGTTATGGAATTAAATAAAATGATAATTACACCAACATCCCCTCAAGAGTAAGCATAATGTCTCAATCGAGCAAGAGCCATAGACTTTCAAACTTAGAGAATTTGTGTATTTTTAAAAATAAAGAGAAAATAGTTATAATAAACACAAATCTTAAGAAATTGATGAAATTATCTCTTAAAAAAATTGTGTTGCTGCAGTGCTTTGCAGTGTCCGGTGGAGGAGGAGGGAGAGAAGTATATCATACTCTGTCGTCTTGTCTTGGGAAGTGTGGAAAAAGTGGATATTGAGTCTAACCAAATAGGTCCTTGCCGGAAGGAATATGATACTGGCTCTGATAATCCTTCTGATCCTAACTGGTACGTTGTGTGGAACATTGATTCCCATAGACGTATTTTCCCTGACTGTGTTATCACCTGCAAAACCTCTGCTATTTTACCAGGTAAATTTCATTACTTAAGGTTTTAAATTGAGGTTACAGTTGCATCACTGATATAATAATACAGCCTGAGAGATTGTGTATCGAAGTAAATAACAATTTAATACCTTAGTCATCTTTCTTATATAATCGTTTTGTAATTAGTTTCATGGATGATAAATAAAATCTTCTAATTTTTTATTTTATTTTGTTTTATTTGAAGTGGAGTGGAAAACATTGAGGACGACAGAACATTGTGTGATTCCAAGGTTGGTTTTTGGAATGAAGCAGCGGATTCCCATCTCTGATGTCCGTTTACTTGATGCTATGTATGACTATTTCAAGGTATGTAAAATGTTGGTTTTTTACTTTTCATATATACATATTAATTGTAAAATATTATGGTAAAGTTGAAATAATTCTTATTGATACTGTTAATTTGTGACAATAATATGTTTTAGAGTGGAATGGTGAGCAGAGGCGCATTTCTGAAACAGATGAAGGCATATTTTGGGGAAGCATTGCTTCAGAAAACTGCTATGGAAATCTTCAAGCCTTTTCCAATTACAGCTGCGTCTCTGATGTTGGGCTAGTTCGTTTCATACAGTTGTTTTTTATTTCAAATTAAACTTGTCTCAAAAATAATGCTTTAATTTCAGTGACAGTTTTTATAATTCGTTATCTTGCTTGCTTCTTTTTCATGACTGAGTTTGGTTTGTAACCATTGGATTTGTTTCTCCTTGAATTGGCAGTTTTTAAATCTTTTTGGACTGCAGATATTGTGTTCTACTTTTCCTCTTGTCTTCTTAGCATGTTTTGGTTTTTAATTTAGTTATGCAAAAGTATTTTTGGGTGCATATATCAATATGTTAAATTGTTTGGTTTTAGTTTGCATAAAATGACTCAATTGAGTTTGAAGTTAAATTGGCTTTGAAAGCTAGTTTGATGGAAGGAACCTTTAAATTTATTTTTGGTTGAGCAAAAGCTGGTCGAACAATATTACAACTATTAAAAATATTTTTACCTATATATCCAAATAATATTTAGTTTATCAAACATATTTTTAGTTAAAAGTATTAAATATAAATTTCGTTGAACTAAACAAATTTTTAACTTAATTTACTTTCACTAATAAATTTAATAAGTTGAGGCAAAATAAATTTTACTAATAAAACCAAACACACACTTAGTTCTGCCCTTTTGCCTGAATGTGCCTTTAAAGACAAATTCTATGTACTCTGTCCTCACCTTTGATGTGTTAGAATGATATTTTATTGATATCGAGTGTGGTAGTAGAAAAAAAAAATGATCGCTCGCAAGTGGTAAACACACACAAAACACACCATAAAATAGAACATACAATATTTTTAGGAATTTCGCATCTCTTATTCACATTAATGGAAACATTTTAACAAAGTATTTCATTAACTCATATTTATGAATCACCTTACAAAAGGAATATTAACACTACTTCCATCTCACAAGAGACACTTTACTTTTTAAATCATTCATTTGCACTTATTGTGATTTTTTCACTCTTTTCTTAGATGTGTGTCATGCTTCTTTTCAAAGTCTGTGATGATGAGTTTCATAAAATTAATAGTATTTTCTTACAATTTCATGAACCATGAAAAAATGACATCTCTTTTAAGGTTCAGAAATTAATTCATTTTAATACAATCTCATTCTCATATCTATTGAACACTTTATTTCAATTTTTTTCATCCATTTAACTATTCAAGTTATAACTCAGTAATTATTTATATTATTTGAAAATATACTAATTCATATTTTCCAACACCGGATCCTCTATCCAATTTTTTCCTTGTCTATAGTACCTCATGCTCTACTGCAGAAGATTTTTATCAATCTACAACCGATGACAAAAAATCCAGGAACTACTCAAAACCAAGTTTGGAATAAATTGTTCTAAGGGCATAAAGAATTTGTATAAGGGTTTTGATTATAATCTCTTGTTGTGTGTGACATTAATTAATTAAAGATCTAACATGTGCATTATCTGGTATATATAACTTCAATAATGTTATTTCCTTTTTTTTAAGGTGAGAGTAGATGGGATCACACTGTAAGCATATATAACACAAATTGATTTCCTTCTGTGAGGTTTCACTGATACAAAATGCTGATCTCAAAACTCAACAGAATGTTAGTAAAAAATATTGTTACATCTGAACTCTGAGGTAACTTCGTTGAGAGTGAAGGATAACTAAACGCCACAACAACTGAGGGTCCTTTTGGTTATATTTTTTTTTTATAGGCAAAAGACAAATTTATTACGGGAGTACAAGGGTTATTCCAACCGATTCTTTTGGTTATATTTTTATTACAAGTAAAATAATATTTTGAAGAAAGTAAGAATTTTTTATTTCCATCAAATTTATGTTGAGATCCGAAATTATTACCAGCAAAAATATTTTTGCATGGTTTCGAAATAAAAACAAATAGGCCCTAAGGAAAAGACTTGTCTTTTTTCTGTTTTTCTTTTTGTAGGTATCAGACTTGTCTATTGCACTCAAAAAAAATATATATATGGAGAAATAACGGAGGCCTATAAAACAAAACAAAAATATTACCAATGCCCAAATGCAAATAAAAGTTTTACGTGGGCTAATCCTCCCAGGTAGAAGACCCAAAACAAAAACCCTATAAGATAGTTACCATTCAATTTTTGTTATTAATTTGAGAAATAATATTGACACTCCTAAATTTGATATTGTCACTCTAAAATCATAAAAAAAATGTTTATGTATTGCTACTCTCATGACACTCATTCATAAGCTTTTCTTTTTTATGATTTTAATTTGAAGTGACAATATCAAATTTGGGAGTCACAATATAATTTTCTATTAATTTATTCAATGAAAGATTCAAAATACCTTTCATCACTTGTCCATGTTTCAAATTTTTTAGGGATTAAACTGATGGCAACAAAATCAAAAAAATAAATTGGAAGCACATATATCTTTGTATGAATAATTTGAAATTTATCTTAGTGCTTGTCATTTTTTTGTTGACTTTTGCTTCTATATGTCCATGATATATAGAGCACAGCTTTTAAACATTCTTACCCCACAGCTAGGGAGCACTCAATATTAAGTGTTTGTTTAGATTTCAGTTTATAAGGCGTAACAATGTGTCAATTTGTTTAAATTTTGGTTTACTTAACTTAGTTTGGCTTTTAAACTGGCTGGTTAGAGGAATATGATGGTCTTTTTTTTATTCCACAAAAACTGGTTGAGTAACATTTTAACTATTACAAGTATTTTTACCTAATATATTTAAACGATATTCAATTTGTCAAACATACTATTAAATAAAAATATTCAACTGTAAAAATGTTTTACTTAATAAAGGCAGCTCGAAAATGCAGGGTAAATAACTAGTAAACTATTCAGAAACTTTAGCAGAGCATAAACATAGATCCAGCATTATGAGGAGTTGACCTTTTGGGTATGAATGGCAAAGAATTTAATGCATCCATTATAAAAGGTGATTTAAAAAGGTCCCATGCCATGGGGGAACATCATTGAAACCAAAAGGTAATTCTATATGGTGGATGGAGTCTTCTGTTTTTTTCTTTCTTTCTATTTTTGTGCATTTAGCATCTAATCACTTGTTCAAACAATGGTTTTGTTTTATTCTTCGAGCATATCAAATAGTCCTCTACTGTATATATAGAGTTGAATTTCATCATTAAGAAATCCTCTGCTGTCAGAGAAGAAGTTCAATTATTCTAAGTAAAGAAGTTTTTTGCCAAGTAGTACTTGATTACTCCTCACTCCTCTATTAGGAATTTCATAACTCAACTACTAGTATTTAATTAACCTGATAATTTTACATGGATATGTACATTAATTGTTATTCATGAATTTGAATGTTTTACCGTGAGAAAATATATTAATTAAGCAATAAAAAGATAGAAACAGATTTAATTATCATGGATTTTAAATTACAACTATAGTATTATACTCTTACTTAGTTACCTTTTCAGTATATATATATTCACTTAGAAACAGAAGAAATTCTCTTACTCAAACCAAAGTGGTTTATGGTAATTTAATTGCAAAGTTGTGTAGGGTATAAGAAATGGCAATTGGATGTAATGGGATGATTAGATTCTGCATTAACATGTTGGGCTGCTGGATTTGATTTACATAATACTAGGAAAATTCTGACGTACAACTTTGAATTTATACAACTTATATAATTAAAATTTCACAGTTATCTCTAATGACTTTTTTTCAGTTTTTTATTCTTTTTTCTTAAAGAAAATAATAAAACAACTTGACTATACAAGATGTTTGGGGTTGTACCCCAAACATTACTGTATTGTATAACGATTTTGTTTCAGTATCCTTTGATTCTTACACTGGTATGATGCAGTTACGATAATTTTTTAAAATAATAAGATATAGATACAACAATACAGTTTAAGTGAAATATAGGCATATTTATATAAAATATTAAAACTTTTATAAAATTTTTATTAAAATAAAAATATTAATCTTAAAAATATAAATTTCTAAAGAATTAAAATATAAATCTTTAAATTGTCAAGTAATATGTTTTTCTCAAATTATAAATATGAAGTTTTAAAAGTATTATTTGACTTTAAAATATGTAAAGAATGCAAATGCAAAAATATCGTATCAAACACACACATGATATGAATACGTTGTTAATTTTAAAATATATGTGCTTCATATGAGGTATACACAGATATTATAAACTTTTCTTTTCAAGAAGTGATTTTCTAGTGCTCCAACCATGATTTATTCACTATAACTAATAATGTGTCTCTATCAACCTATTAACACCATAGTTGGCATTCCTTCAAAACTCGAATATAAACAAAAATAAAAAGAACTCATGTTTTGTGGTAAAAATAAAATTAATTCTCAACTATTTTTTATTTAATATTATTATTTTTACTTTATAATAATAAATATCATAAAACAATATTTTAGTAATTATTTTTTTTTAAATGAAATCAATGCAACTAAATACAGTTAATAATAAACTTTTTTTGTTTGCATATTTTTTTTGTTTATATCTTATTCTTGAGAAAGTATTGTTTAATGAGTTTAGACAAATAGTTGTACTCTAAAGTCTAAATTAATGAATTATTTTAGTTATGAGAAACCTGGTCACATGTCTAAGAATTTTTATCTTGAAGAAATAAAGATCTCTTCTAATTTATTCACCTTGAAGAGATTAATGTTAGAAAGATATATACATATATTTGATGCTCAACGTAACCTATTTTTAGTTATGAGAAAAATATTGAGGAATATCAACATAACATTCATCAAGTGAAAAATAATTTAATCTCATTTAAAATTAAGAATACATGTTTAAATTACGAGAATAATATCTCTCACAATTTTACCTTATCAAAGAAAAAATATAGGAAAGAATGAAATTCTGGAATTGTAAGTGCACACGTGTGGGAGGACATCATGTGATGTATGTACAGAGATAGATGTCGAATTGTAGGTTTGATTTATTTATAAGATGCTACAGCCACTTAAACTAGGTGCATGGTTGTAAGTGAATTGAATTGAATCGAATTAGTGAAAGTGCAATAATTATGGAGAGTATTTTTAGTTGACTTGGGTTTATGGGTGTCTTTTTTTTTTTGGTATGTATGAATATTCTCAAGTACCCTAATCCTTTAATTTAATTTTTTTTTTTTTCTAGTGTGGAATCAGAATCACAGAACAAAGGGCCAGGTGACCCAGGAGCAGTATTGTCCACTTGTAAGTATACACCATATATATCTTATCAATTTCTCATATATATATTGCACGTTTCTCATTCATTCTTAAAGTTGGAACTTTGTTCCACAGTTTTACGCCGGGTACCCCACCATTTTTGTCACATTGTATTTCGTGATTGTAATTTAAAAAATAGAGATTATTATTTTGTGTATCAATAACATCTAAACTTATTAACATTGAATAGGTTGATTTAGTAATTAAAGAGTAAAATTTTGAATAGTCAAATCTAGAACTTATTAACATTTGAAACTTTATGTTTTTTAAACTTGGATCCTCACCTCTACAAATTGGTAGAATAATGAAAATGAAAAAGAACCACTCTTATTTTACCGAAGACACAATCTAAAAGCATCATATCATAGCTAATGTATAAAATAAAGAGGTCTCATTAATTTGTAATTGAGATGATGTCAACTCCAACATTAAAAAAAGTGTTGATGGTTCAAAAGTCTAGATAGTGACTCCAGAGGTGGTAGATCCATATCATACATGCATTTTTAGGGTCTATTTGATTTGTATTTTTATTTTCTGTTTTCATTTTTGATTTTTTGTTTTTTGAAATTTTACAAAAGAAAAATTAAAAATGCTGAAAACATATTTTCTTTGTAAAATTTTAAAAAACAGGAAACAAAAGAAAAACAAAAAATAAAAATGCAAATCAAATAGTTTAGTTTTATAGTTCCTAATGTGTTAGTTGGATAATAAATAATAATAACTATAAAAATCATTACAAAAAATAATATAAGGATTTTTTTAATCTGTGCAATATTGCACAGGTTAAGAAACTATAAGTAAAAATAAAACACAACATTGTCAAACTCAATCACATTAACTTTTTAATTTTCCCAATAACTTTTTTTTACTTATAGTTTTTTAACCCGTGCAATATTACACAAGTTAGAAAAACCCATAATGTAATTACCATAATTGCTTTTGCTTATAGAAATTCAGTTTGAAATTCTCGACCACGAGAGAATATCGATTAAAGAAAGAGCTCATTTATTTAAATTTAAAAATACTTAATTATTTTTTAAGTGATTATTATAAGAATAAGAAGTTATGAATGTTTTGCTACAATAAGAATAATTAGATATTTTATTTATTTTGAGAAGTAACATGGGGTCTACTTCTCAAAATAAACAGAAAACCTGTTTATTTTTTAATTTTGATTATTTTAAGAAATGCAACAAACAGACTAAAAATTTTTATAATTATTTTTTATTAAAATAAATATTTATTTTATTAAATAAATTGAAACAAACCAACTCAAAAAATTCAAATTTCATTTAATTTAAGATTACATAAAAAATTACAAGAAAAACTTCTTAGCTATCAATTAATTAAAGAGAAAATATGTGTTTTTTATATTAGAAAAATATGTGTTTTAAAAGTAACATAAGATCATCATCACTTTAAGACTTTAAGTGATGGAGCATCAAAAAGGTGAAAGAAGTTCAAAATCAATAACAAATTATAGTGTTTGGACTTGAATAGCCGTTCCAACCATCTTGAAAACTCCTGAATTCTACAATATCACATTCTAAATTTAGAGAATAAGAGAGTGTTTATTGTCACCTCATTTTTATTTATTGTCACTGTAAATAAATTATTTTAATAGTATTTATCTTTTATTATTTTGATTCTGTTGGTTAAAAATAATAATTTTAATTTAAAAATTAAAAAGGAACGACAATAGACAAAAATAAATTAGTAATAGTCTCTTCAAGAGAAAAAATACTTATTTTAGTCTATGGGATCATCAGATCATAGCTAGTTTCACTTAATTAGTACTTGACTTTAATGATAATTTATATTAATCATTAATATTAAAGTTGATTATTTATTTTAGTTTTAAATATTATTTTATAATTAATATCGTTAACTTTAATTCGCGTTGGTCACTGAAATTTCAAATTACCATTCAAATAGGCTTTTGTACTTTTTGTTATTGACAGTAGTTCAATTTCAATTTAGTCCACCATATGTTTTTCCAAAAAAAAAAAAACAATTTAATTTCAGACCTTTAACTTTGTTAATTATAAGTTAATAACAAACACTGAAGTACATAATTGTACTAATCACAATCTTAAAGACATATGAGAACCATAAAAAATCTGAATAGCTGATGTAAACACCATTAAAAAAACTTAAAACTCAAATGTCATCTTATTCTATCGAGAGTTTGTAGCTCAAGTGACATAAAGAGAAATTTAAGGAAAAAAGTTTAATCCTCAATGACATAAATTTAAAAATAGTGTAATATGAAGTTATGTATTTGGCCGATATAAAAATTGTCATTTCACTCTCTAATTAGTAGTATATAATTTTGGTCAACTTATTCTAATAGTGTAAACGTGAAAGAATGTTGTGCCTTTTCTTTCATTACGTTGAATTATACTATCTCGCAATTCAAATATAACTAAAATATCTTTCATATTTTTTATCCAAAATAGGAGTATAGGAAAATTTTAACTATATTTTTCTTTTATTTAATGCTATTATTTTAAATTTATTTTTCATTAATTGCTTTAATTTTTATTTTGCAATAAATATAATGAAGAAGGTTATTTTAATAATTCAATTTTATTTTTTACTTAATAAATTCAAGAAATTTAAATGCAACTAACTAACTTTTTTAATATGCATAAATTAGATAATTTTTATTTATATACGAATTCGGAAATATATAGTAACTAGTTTGCTTTTTTTTTTTTGGTGAATATGAATAGTTTGTTTAAGATATTAACACAGGTAAATATTTCCATTCAAAACTAAAAGAATTGTAAAGTGGGACTATTATCATTCTATTTTATTTATTGACACTTCTAATCAACCACTCCATTTTAATAATATTTATAAATTAGTATTTTGATTTTATTGATTAAAAATATATTTTAAATTAAAAATTATTTTAAGAATAATAACAATAAATGAAATAAAATGACAATAACCCCACACAAAAAACTTTTAATAGTTAAAATTAGTTGTCCACATATTTTTAAATAATATTGTTCATAGAAGCTACAATTTGTTGTTTTAACTCAAACTATTTTACTTGTTCTAAAATCTTAAACAGACCGACTCGATAGATGAAGTCCAAACATATTCCATGAATATTAGTTCAGTTCAAAATTTTCTCAAAAAGATGATTTACCCATTTTACTTCTTATTTTATAAATTTTTATTAAAAAATTAATGTGTTTGATTTAATTTATTTTTTTTAAAAAAAAATAAAGAAACAAGTAAAAATGAAAACAAAATGAACATACAAAGAAAATTGAGAAAAGAAAAATCAAAAAGTATAAAAATAAGCTAAAGGTACTAACAAACTGTTGGATCAATAATATAATGAAAAATGAATTCTTACAATTTGGATTTGGGTCTAACTCTATCCCAAAAGCTAGTTTGTAGGATGAAAATTGCTACACTCTTATAAACTCAGCAATAGTCATATCACTAATCGATGTGGGACAAACATGGGGCCAACAAACAGATCTACGATAGGCTCTGATATCATTTTATAATTTGGATTTGGGTCTAACTCAATCCTAAAAGCTAACTTGTAGGATGAGGATTGTCATACTCTTATAAACTCAACAATGGTCATATCAGTGGCCGAATACTAACTAAACAATAACCATATCACTGGCCGATGTGAGCCTTCTAATAACATGATTATTGCACACCATTAAAGGTAACAATCCATTTACAACTAGTTTCATATTAGCAAATTAGTTTTTTCATCTGTCATTTTTCTTTTTTAAAAAACAATATTAACCCCTAGACTCTGGTTGTAAATAATTTTTCAGTGAATAGTAGTGTGTTATAATATTTACTCTAATATAATAGCGATAATTAAGGAAGCAGTAAGCAATTTTATATATATCCTTATAAGAATATATAAAAACAGAAATTTAAATGATCCTGTGAAGTATATTAATTAATTAAAAGAGAGAATAATCATATACGTACAGTTGTTCATGATCTCCAAAAACAAGAGTTAGGAGGTGATTGTGACACTTCAAAATAGTCAATGTGGTTGGTTTCACACACAAAGAAAATAATTGAAATGAAGTGTTGCTTTTTATTTTCTACTTTTCTTCAAAAAGCTAAGTCCGAATGAACTTTGCTGAAGCTTAGAAAAGCATATGCCACTAAAATGCAAAATGCGCTCTTTCTTTTCTTCAAAATGAAAATTTTAGGGGCTTGTTTGATTTTTTTTTTTGAAAATAGTTTTTTGTTTTTAGAAATAGAAAATTAAAAAATCTGTTTGGCGAATGAGTTTTCAAAAATAGTTTTCGAGAACAGTTTTTATTTTTCGGTATTTAAAAACTAAAATATGAAAACATCTAAAACATGTTTTGGTTTTCAATTTTCAGTTTTCTGAATTTACACACAAATTTGTATTGAAAATTCCTCTTCATTTTTTTAAAAACTGTTTCTAAAAACTGTTTTATAATACAATTTTTAAAAACTAAAAAATAAAACTGTTTCAAACAAGCCCTTAATGACTTTTAGGTTTGTATTTTTATTTTTAGTCAATTTTCTGTTTTTTGAAATTTTATAAAAAAAAAACTGAAAATTTCAAAAGACAGAAAACAGGAAATGAAAAAAAAAAATGAAAATGCAAACAAAACAGTCCCTTAGGATTCTATCGTCATCAAACAATGTCAATTATTATTTCTAGGGTTTTAATTTTGATGGGTGAACCCCAAATTTTGGACTCTCAAAGAAACAGCATGGATCCAAAATTGCTCCGCACCAATTTCTGGAACGACATAATATATAATCTATAGAGAAAAAAGAAAAAAAAAAAAAAGAGTTCGTCTTAAAAAGATAATTTATGTTAATCTCTATATACAAATTCCTTATAACATTGCATACTGTAGCAAACAGTGTTTGGATAGGGTTCATTCATTTATTGTATTGGAAAGGCCATAACATCTTAAAACGAATTACTGCAATAAATTAAGAGTAACTTCTAATCTTTTTATTTCATATTGATATAAATTCTTTTATTTTTTATTAAAGAATATTTTTAATATTTTTTATAATTTTAAGATTGAAAGTGTATTTAATTTTGTAATTTATATGGTAATATGAAAATAAGTAGAAAGATTATTAGCATGATTTAACATTATTCATAAATTAAAGATGTTTAGGAAAAGAGGAAAGAAAATATATGAGCACGTATTTAGGAAAAGAGAAAAGAATATATATGAGGAAAGGAGAGAAAAAAACAGATAAAGATGCATTTTTTTCCAAAAAAAATGAGAAAATTAAGAGAAAATCAAAAGAAAATTTGACTTCTAAAGATAAAAATTCAAATTTTTTTATCTTCTGATTTTTTTCTCCTCCCACTTTATCTATCCTAGTGTTTTCTTCACTTCCAAACACAGGGTTAATTAGTTAGTAAAATGCAAGATTCATTTCAAAGTGCTCCCTCTTAAAGATAAAGGCATTATGTTGTAATAACCATATTGACCTAGTTGTGACAAGTTAGATTGTCATAAGAAACTTCCACACCTTTTTATCTATAAGAAAATCACATAATAGTAAAAAGGAACTGACAATATAACAGACACATGCAGCACCCAAAAAATCAAGCCATTCGAAGATCCCAATCCAAATATAAGAAGTAACACTAAAATTCAATTTCTAGCTACAAGTTTCAAAGTAACACAATTCAAGAAAATGTGTTTCTCTCCTTTTTTACTTCGTTTTAATATTTAATTATTCATTGAATTTTTTTTATTAATTTAACTTACAATTTTCTTAATATTTTTAAATGTTATATTCCAATAGCAAAAAAAAAATGTTATATTCCTACAAGAAAAATGTCGTGTATTAAAGATTTTGGTGTTAATCTATTAGTATAAGTATATGACATTATTAATATTTAATACTAATAGATAAATGTATAGTTACAAATGAATATATCTATTACTATATATATAAGTATTTGATATATACTTACATACCATTTGTAAAATTTTTGAACAGTTATACTAGCAGTGAATTATGTTGAATAATATTTATATTAACGGGGGTTAATCAAACAGAAAAAAATATTATTGTCTCCATTGTTAAATATAAGTCATTACGTGAAAAAAAATATATTGTTTCAAAATATAAGTTTCTGCACAAAAAATTATAAGTATTTTTGTTGAGCGAGTAATACTCCGTCATTACTCGTGTTGTGACTCTCATTTTCTTTTGTATTTTTAATAATGTAATTGCATGGTAATTTATATAGATTTATTGACGACCATACTTTTAGCTAGTGACTTACATTATACTTCCTAGCCTATATAAGCTTGTCATTCTATTTTATTATTCATTCATTCAATTCCTACCTTCCACATTCAATAGAAATAATTCTTTCACTCTACAAAATCCTCATTGTCTCATATAGTCTTTTTTATTTTATTTTCTCTTAATTCTTAATTGTTTACGAGCGATCTCGTGCTTCCGCATAGCACTTATACCGTAACAAGTGGTATCTAGAGCACTTATTCAATTAATAATTTATTATGTCAACTGTTACCAAGTTTGACATTGAGAAGTTTGATGGCAAAATTAGTTTTGCTATCTAGCGTGTCCAGATGAGATCAGAGCCATTCTTACTCAGAACGGATTAAAGAAAGCTTTGGATGGGAAGTCAAAGAAACCGACTTTCATGACTGATATAGTCATGGAAGCACTATGAGGAGAAGATCAAATTTTTAAAGCCTTCAAATTTTTAATTATAAATATCTTTTGTTTAATGATTATAAAATAACATCATTTATAGAGATGATAAAATTTGACTTTAATTAGGGGTAAAATTAAAAAGGTGCAACCAATTAATTCTACTAAGATCAAATTGTTAACTTTTTTTTTTTTAAATATACGTAAAATACAGTGAGGTGTTTTAATTTAGAAATGGAGGTATAGAGTAGTAAATTACAATTTTTTTAGTGTTAATTATTTACAAATGGATTTTTTTTTTCCATCAGCCAATGTTTTTTTAGGGGAGAGGTGAGGGAACACCAAAGTTCAATTTCTAGCTACAAGCTTTCGAAGTAACACAATTCAACATTTTTCTTGTGTTCCTCTCGTTTTTCACTTCGTTTTAATATTTAATTTTTTATTTAGAAAAGGTAGTAAATTACAATTTTATTTAGTGTTCATTATTTACAAATATCCTGGTAATTTATATTATGTTAAACACTGTTTGATTATTCAAATCTAACTTTTGAAAACTTTATCAAATACAGATTTTTTAATTATTACACTTGCAGGAACGATAGACTTAAGAAATTGCAAGCAAAAATTAAACAATTGATCGAAGATAATGGGGGTTAAAAAGTTCAACCACTGCCAACCAAATCTTGGAATGGCAATTTTCCTTTTATTTTGATGAATGTTTGCATAAAGAACGACAAATTTCTTTTGTGGTCACTTTTTGCAATTTTGGTGACTTGGAAGGACCTCTAGTTAATTAATTAAGCGTTGGGGACATGAAATAACAACTCAAACTTCCAGTGCATCTAGCTCACTTTTCCACTTTTGCCACATTTCATTCGTTAAGTAACTATTAATTAACTATGTTTTGTCATGCAAAACGTGCTTATCCACTTCTCTATCCAAGTATCAATACAGATTGAATAATATCTCCAAGATAAAAAGTATACATCAAAATATTTCCACAAACAAAAGTAGTATATCAAAGTGTTTTTTATCAACAAAAATTAGTATTATTAATAATAAAAGTGAGCACTATAAGTGCTTAAAAGATTGCAGCTTAATGACCCAACTCCAAAAAAAATAATTAATAGCAATTTCGGGAACCAAATTAGCATACTAAGGGCCTAGCGGGTATTTTTTTTTTCACAAATAATTATAAAATTGTGATATTGTTTATTTTCATTTTGTTTTTTATGTTTTGAAGTATGTATATGTGAACACCTCACCTAGGAACAACTTAAAAAGATTTTTTTTTTAGTATTTAATTTCTTATACAAAATTTAGAAAATAAAAAAGTAAAGAAAAAATAATGACAGATTTATAATTATTTATAATAAACCATATATATGGACCAAAATATAATTAATAGGGAATCATGGAGTAGTAACTTGAAAGAAATTCCAATCAGCCTTAAAAGCGTTAAAGACGGCCTGAAAAAAAAAAGTATAAGAATCACGAAGCCAGATGGAATGAGCTTTTTTCCCCCTCTCTTCGTCGGATATTTATTGTTGAAAGTAAGAATTAGGCTCCGTTTGATTTAGTTTATTTTTTGCTTATAAATCGCTTTTAAGTAAAAGTTGGAAATAAATGTTTTAAATAAAAAGTTGAAAAATGTTTGACAATTTTATTATTTTGTACTTTATAAGCTACTTATGAGTAAAAAACTGTTTGATTATTAAAAGTATTTTGTGCCAACCTTTTTAAGTTACTTATAATTAATTGTCATATTTCTTTATTTATTAAAAATAAAGTTGCAATAAAAAAATTCTTTAATAAAACTCAATATTTTTATTTTTAAAAAAATAAATACAATATAAATTTATTACAATAATAATATAACATTAAATATTTTTGTATATGAAAAATTTTAAATACCAATAAAACTCAAAAATATTAAAGTTAACGAATAATTCATAAGACTTTTTGAAGATTTTAGCAAAGAGAGAAGGAAAAGATATTCAAAATTTCAGATGTTAATCAGAATATTCAGGTATTAATTACACTTGACCCACAAATAAATCCGCTTTTTTCTGAAAAGCTCATATTTTTAGCTTCTAGCTTAAAAACCAGTTTTTTGTATTTTGTACATAAGAAAAAAACCAGCTTAAATTTAAGAGATTTACCATAAATACTGTTTGGCCTAGCTTTTACTTATAAGAAGAAGAGAAGCCAAAAAAAAATTAGGTCAAACACTACCTTAATCTTTTCTTTAAAATTGCGCGGATATAAAGCGATTGTTGGATACATAAAATATTGTTTCATTTTTATGAGCAGGGATCGAATCTCATACACGTAGTTAAAAAGACAAGGTAAACTATTACTAGTGAGGCCGCAATCCATGATTAAATGAACTGTTTTTTATTTTTTATGCTAATGATCTATCTAATGCTTTTGAAATTATTAATACTATTTTCTATATTCTATAGATGGGATTGAGAGGTGGCCCTTCACATGGCTGGTGACTTGGATATTCTAGTTTTTATTCTATTCTAGTTACCTAACTAAACATGGGATAAAAATATAAAAAATATAAAATAAAATTAAAAAAAAAACAACGAAGCATCCCTTTAGGAGCATACTATGTTTCAACAATGTTCTCGCTCACGTTTTGAATGCACCAATTTCGCCAAACAAATCTTTGTAGCCTTATTTCCATATCTCTGTCTCTTTTTTTCTTTTTCTTTTTTTATAATCATGTCTTCTATTATTCCCATTATCACGTATAAATAATTATAAGTCTTCTAATAAAATATTTTTACAAACCATTCGATATATTTATTTAGTGAAAATGTATTAAATAATGATTATTTTCTCATGATATAAATATTTAAATTTTTATTTTATCTGTGTCCCGTATAGTATGAGAAGGATTTATAGGAGAATGAGTAAAAAGATAATGTAGCAATACTTGTGACTTGCTATATATGATTAGATTATGCCAATTGTACACATTGGTCTTTGTTATAGTAGTATGCTTTCGGTTAGACACGTCACACATATTAAGTTGTTAACTATATTTGATAATATTATATTACTATTTTTGGATAAAAATCATTATTTTTTTCTTAAGAATTACTATCTTTTTATTTGTTCACTTTTAGAAAAAAAAATTATTATTTTTATCTGTTCATCTAAAGTTTCAGGATAATATTAAATGTATTTTTATCAATTATATTATTTATTTAGTTGGAATAGTAATTAATATTTTACTTTACAACCAATAAAATAATGAGAAATAAGTGATATTAAAAGGAGTTTAAGTATTATTTTAATAAAAACAAAAATAATAATTATATTTCTTAACATACATATTTTAATTTAAAATGAACAGATAAATTGAAACGAAGATAATATTTTCGAGACAATAAATAAAATACGCTCACACTATCCAGCAGTATTAAAAAAGAAAAAAAAAAGTGAGATGCTTACTTAGTGTATTTCCAACTTGTACAAATTAAAACATAAACGTGAGCCTATTATATAGGCTTTACCTTCCACCCCATTGTTAGTCTAGGGGATATTAGTGTAATGTATAATTATTTATAAGGGAATAATTTTTTATGATATTAAAAGTCACACAAAAATGTAAATACTAGCTTGTTAAAAGCCTATTTATATTTAACTTATTTTATTTTTGGAAAACATAAAAGTAAAATATATTTACAAAAATAACAAATTAATATAAGTGAATAACTTATTTAGAGAATAGTGGAGAGATATAAATTTATTGTTTAAATAATATTTTAGTATGATCTATGAATATTCACCGAGTCTTCATGTTTGCATTTCGGAAATGGCCGCCTCCTTCGCCAGGAGCTTTAGAATCTTCTCAATGGAAAATAGCGAATCTCTTTATATATAATATTTTATTATAAGGTTTGTAAAGCAATAATAATGCCAGTGGAATTTAGCTTTTCACCTAAGTTAATTCGATTAAAATATGTTTGTAGTTCTTATAAATAGTAAATTTGTTTAATTGTGTCCCTCTAAAATAAAACATTACATCTTTATTCTTTACAAAAAATTTGTTTGGTTTTGTTTGTTTTTTATAGGTTAAAGTGCATTCTTGTTCGAATCGAGGACCTGCTACTCAAAGCAATACTCCTCAACCATCCAATCAATTTGTTCGGTTTTGTTTGTTAAACAAGAACTCATAAAAACCAAACGGGAACAAATCAATTTTTTGTAATAACTAAAAGGAATTTTTATTTTAGATGGGTTAAATAGAGCAATTTCAATATTTAAAAGGATTACAAATATATTTTAGCCAATTAATTTTTATGAGGTTGTTTTGGTCTAATCACCACTAATATTGAATTCAAGTGTAAAATATATAGTTGTGTTAAATATTTAAAGTGAGAGTTTTATCAACAATAAATTTTCTCTCTATTTCGAGTAATATTATATTATGTGGCCTAGAAAAAATAATAATAATCGAGGTGCTTTTTATTATAATAATTTAAAGGGTTAAAAATATATAAGTTTCTTGAATTTTGGCGTATGTGTATTTAGGTATAATTACTTTCAATTGTATATTTTAATTCCTAAACATTTCAAAATGTGTAATTAAGTACAAAGTTATGTTTAGCGACAGTTTTAACCGTCATTAATTATGATAAAAACCGTCATTAAATGTGACTTTTGCACCTAAGTGCACACTTTAAAAAGTTCAGCAACAAAAATGCATATTTTGAAAGTAATTGCACCTAAATGTACATGCACTAAAATTTTGAAAACTTATTTGTTTTTAATCCTAATTCAAACTATTATTTATTAATTTTCTCAAGTATTATCTACTGCAAGTGGGGATGGAAATAGACTAAGTTATTCGTCAAAAGCGTAAGTCTAGTTATATTAAGTTCAAGCAAAATCAAATTTATTTGTTAATATATAGGTCAAGCTAAGGTTTTCTTTGAAGTCTCAATAACTAAAAAGATGAGGCTTCAGGCTCAAAAAGCCTCAATCTTAAGCCTATTAGACCGACTTATAATAATTATTATTATAATAATATATTGTGTTATTTTATTATTTTCTCAAATTTTGATGTTTTATTTTATGATTATATATTTATCTCATTTAATTTATAGTTTACTAATTATTGTATATGTTATATTGTAAAAAAAAAAAGTATTATATATATTTTACACGATAACTTATTTAGGGTCCGTTTGATTTGCTAATTTCTAAGGTATAGCACAGGACAAAACTTTTTGTTCTGTGTTTGATTCAAAAAGCTGTCAAGTAACAACACAAAATTTGAGTCACAGGACAGTACAAAATGACAATTTTTTTACCTCACTAAACCAAGGGACAACTTTCTTGTTCCATGCACAAGTTAAAAAAAGACATAATTAACCTTGTATTTTTATTCAGTACTGTAACTACCTTTCCCATTTTCTCCAGTTAAGAGGTAGTTTATGTTGTATTTCTTTTTTAAATCAATGTTTACGTCATTTTTTTGTCATTTATATATATATAATTAAAATAACGTATTAATAATAAAATAAATTTTAACGGTAAATATAAATATTAAAAAATAAAGAGTTACAAATATTTTTTAATAATAATTTTTTTTATATATAATATAATTATTATATTACATAAAATATATTATATAGTAATTTATTAAATCATGAAATCTTAATTTTATAATAAATAATAAAATAATTATAAAATATCAAAATATTATTTTCTTAGAAAAATTTAAGAAAAATTAATAATATAACATGAAGGATATTATTGTAAAATTTATGTTGTGCTTTTTGTTATGTGCATTGAGTATCAAACGATACACAACATAAAAAGTTGTGTTGTGCCTCATAAAACTTGTACAGTCCTGTTCACGCATCAAACACACCCTTAGAGATGACTTATTTCAAAATAATTTAAAAAATTTTATTTAGAATAAATTTTTAATAAGATCACGCTCAATCTGGTTATAAAAATAATCTATAATAGATGATTGACCAATTCCAATCTGCCAAATTAAAAAGCAAATTAGTCTTAAGCCTTATAAAATCTAATTTAACCTAAGTTATTTTGAAAAGATCGCGATGGCCAGTGAAAAATTAAACACTACTTTTTTGTGTCCTGACACAAAAAATATCTATTTTTATAATGCACTAATTAGCTCCAAACTGTGTGCTATCCTTGTATATAAAATAATGACTACAAAATATATTTTTATATCAAAGATTTATTTTTCTTATTTTGTCAATAAAAGATAGATAATATAACAAATTGCATACAATTATAGGAAATCTTGTTTTTATAGTATCCCTTATAAAAATATCAGGAAACAAAAAGCAAAATATAAATAAAATGATAATTTTGTAATTGTTTAATTTAATTATTATTTATTTTTTATTTTTATTTTGATCAACTATTTATTTTTTTTTTATTTTTACGGATTTGAGTTATTACAGACAATCTTCGAATTACTACAGAAAATTAGTATAATCAAAGTATAAAATATTATCTGGTATCTAATTCTGCACCAATGCCATGACATGCATGCTATGATCATTTTGGAATTTGGCTGCAAGTATAGCTTAATTTTAAGTATTACAGGCGTAATCCATTGAAAAAAAAATTGGATCTATCATTTTTTTTTTATATATTATTAAAGAGATAGACACAACAAAATAATAATAAGAGTACTCACTATCATCCGAAACTATTCAATTGAAAAAAAAATATTAAGATAGAGGAGCCATGTACCAACTGCCTCTTGAGATCCTTTCTTGCATCCATATCCCATTATATTTTCATGTCATCTCACTATTTTTTATTATTAAAAATTTATGATAAAGGAATGATGTGAAAGTATTAAATATAAAAAAACATTTGGGTTCAAAGAGTAGAAAAAACATAAATAACAATATATTTTCTTTTATTTGGTTGATAAAAAAATGAAAAGAAAATAAATAAAAAGTTAATTTATTGAGAGAAATATTTTCTCTTCCTATTTTTTTTTCCTTTTAATTTTGTGTCATCTCATTTTAATTTTTTCTCCTTCCAAACAGAACATAAGTGAGAGTTTCAACATGCTCGTAAAATAGGACATGTTGTCCCTTTGACCAAATTAAATAATTATTGGGATTATCGTCTTATTATTAATTTTGGTTGCTAGTGTTTGTTGCAGAAGAATATCCGAGTAACAGTACCCTTTTGGCTGATAAAAATAAAATAAATTTAGTGAAGGGGTGATGGATAAAAGAGGCTAATTGGTAAAATACCTCTACATACCATGACAATATTTTTCACTTAGAATATAATTGTTTTATCAAGTGAAGGAAAAATGGATAATGATATGGCTAGAATTTTGTACTTTTTAAATGTTTGTATTGATTTTATTTGGTAAATGAAGGAATACAAGGAAAAGAAAAATAATAAAAATATCCTCTAACAAAAACTGTTTCCAGTTAATTCATTAACTCAGCTCTGTATCTGTAGATAACTAAGAGAAATTAATATAAACCCTCCTCCAAGCAAATGAAAAAAATATTCGGATTGATTTTAATAAGTTTTTCTTTAATACATATATATAGGGTTTTTCTTTAATAATTTTGCATAGGTAGAATTTAAACAAAGGACCTCCCGCTGTGAATCATCCCTCCTATAAATTTAGCAGGACTTTACACCGCTAAACCAACCATTGAGTTTAACTTACCTTGTTTTCTATAAAAAGAAATTTTTTTTCCATTGATTATTATTTTAATTTCTCTTTATTTCCCCTTTTTTTTTATACGTGTCCCGTATACATGCCCTTTGGCATCTTATTCTCCTGATTTGCTGCATATATATAAATAAGATTGCATTTAACATTAATATATCTTTTCTAAAATGAACTAATTTTGGTGCAGAACATTTCGTTATGGTCTTATGGATAGATATGCTTGTGTTCAAATTTTCCGGATAAAGAAGAAAAGGAATCTCCATTGAAATTTTATAAACATAATTTAGTATATGAACTTTAAATCTAATAATGGTGTAATATTTAAATTTAAAGATTATTTATAATAATGGAATAGACATAACATTTAATCAAATGCAACTTATTGTTATCTACGTTTATCGATTTTTTATTTATTTTTGGATTTTTTACATGGTACAACATCAATCATGGTTAATTTCAAGTAATTCCTAATTATACATTATTTACCAAAATATTGGTTAATGTCATTTAATATCGTTAGTTTCAAATAAAAATAATTTATTTTTCTAAAACATCTCTATCAAAATTATTATAGAAAAAAAATATTTATTATAAGTAGCAAGTGAATTAATTATCAAAGATATTTTAAATAATTTTTTTATTAAATGCAACAAAAATAATTAAATTTATTAATCAATAATATATCTTTCTCCAAAAAAGTTATTTATAATGAAGAACGGAGGGAATACAGTATATTCTAACAAAAATATGTGCTAATTTTGTTTGGGTTTAGCGTGTTTTATGGGGCAGGCTCTTAATTTTATGCAACTTTGAGTCTGAGTGCAATTTATAAAAGAGCTTTTTGTTACATCCTCGTATTTATTTGACTTAATTATAGGGCACTTTGATGTTTGATTATTTTAGTTCTTTATCATTTTTTTGGTTTAATGTAATTTTCTATTTATTAATATCGATTTATGTTAGTTCTTAGTGTTAATTTTTTGTTAAAAACTAATAGAGGAAAGTTAACATCACCAAAAATTTACTATATGTCATTCTCTTATTAGTCCATATATAAATAATAATATTATTATTTATTACAAAATTAAAAACAGTATTTATTATTAAAAAAAAAAAGTCTCTGTCCATCTTCTTCTCCAATCTCTCACCACCAATCTCACCCTCCAATATTTATCACATTTACCTTATTAATACTATATTTATTAACTTCTCATTTTTATTATTTTTATAACCAGTAGCCATTGGATAAATCTCAAAGTCAATAATTAATTTAGTTTATCTATATACTTTTTGTTAGATTTTATAGAAATTAATTATTCTTCTTTTCTTAATTTATATGAAATCTCTTAAAATGACAAATATTCATAAATGGAGGGAGTAATTAAACTTTATATAAAAGACTAGCTAGATAACAAATAAAATAATTTTATATACATTTATTCTCCCCTTATTAGAGCATTCAATAAATTGATCTATTAGTTGAAAAATGAAGTTTTGAAGAACAGCTTTACAATTCAAATTATTATAGTTGCACTTTGAGTTATCCAAAAAATAATATATTGATATAACGCTCTATAATATTAAAACTCTTAAAATGATCTAACACGTTTGTAAAGTAGCTAAAAAATATTTAATAAAAACATATCTATTGAATATCAATATTCTGTACAAAACTTAAAAGCAAGCTATATACTAGTATTATTTTTGGATTAAACGTATAATGTATTATTTTGGGAGCTTAATTGGAATGGAAGCGAAATATCCAATGAGATAACTTGAGCTATTGGGACCTTAATCCCAATCCTAATGCACAGGCACAGCACACTCACCCCCATAACTACAAGCGCAGCGTGATTCCAACGCGTGGAATGATCAAATTTCAATTCAATATCCGCAGTCCTATCCTTACTTCTCTACAGCTCACCACCATCCAATCCTTTTCTCTCCTCTCTATATATACCACTCTTGCGGTCCCTCCTCATTTCATTCACTCTCCTCAGTGTTCCGTTGCTTTTGCCTTCATTTCTGTTCATTACGCTCTCTGCATTTCCCCTTTCTCTCTTTTCTTTCTCTGCCAAACATTTTCTCCCCCCTTTTTTTTTCTTCTTCTTTCTTCCTCTTTTCCTTTCTTCTATTTTTCACTCCCGGAAAATCTTCGCTAGGGTTAGGTTTCTCTGTGTGACGGTGTCGTGTGAGAGTATGAGGCTGAGGGAGGACGTTTCTTGTAGGAACGGTGACGCTGGTGATGAGAAAGAGGAAGTAGTGAAAGAAGTAACCATGCCTCAAAATCAATGGTGTCCTGTGGTGAATGCGGGATTTTCTTCGCCTAAGAGACTGGTTGTGGTCGGTTATGCCCTTACTTCCAAAAAGATTAAGAGCTTTTTGCAGCCCAAGCTTGAAGGTTTAGCTAGGTAAAACCTAGAAGAAGATAATTATTTCATAAACATCGCAGGCGAACACCGTTGATTCATTATTTCTGGTTGCGATTTTTTTTTTTTTGAGAAAAATAAAATATTAATTGGAATTGATTTTTCGTATTCGGAAAAGTGGTTTTCGATTCTCACTCGACTCTGGACAAGAGAACTTTGTTGTTTGGTTCTTTTTCGCTAATAAGGTTCTTCCAGCGCGGGTCGTTTTCATTTGGTTGGCGAGAAAGTGAAAGGAAAATATGTGATCCTCGGAGTATCTGATAACAATGAGAAGATATTTCATTCAACTTTGTTGTTTTTTTGTGAGGAATTAGATAGCCCTGTTATTTCTGAAAAAACGATTTACAAGCTCTGGTCCCTGAATTAGTCGTGAAACTTTGGATTTGTCTGAAAGCCTTTCGAATACTGAATAAATCGATTGTTGTCTTGGTGCTTTGTAGTTTTCACTCTATGCTCTGCTTGTCGGTTGGTTACTAATTATAGTTCCTACAAATTTTCGTGCAGAACCAAGGGGATACTCTTTGTAGCTATTGACCATAATAGGCCTCTTTCAGATCAAGGTCCTTTTGATATTGTGTTGCATAAGGTTATAGTTTTTCCAGCCCTGAACTTCTTTGTCCTTATTCTCTTCTCAAGCTCTCTTGAAAAAAAATAAAATAAAATCCGCATTGCTTAGAAAATTTCCACATCACACTCTGATGATAATTTGTTCTCTTTGACTATCATTGATTCTTCCATTCTGTTTCTTGTAAAATGCAGTTATCTGGGAAAGAATGGCGCCAGGTTCTCGAGGTTGGTCCTTTTAATTTATCTTGCTTCCAGCTGGTGTTTTTGTTGAGTTGACCCACGATATTAACTGTGCTTGTTTCTGGTATTGTGTCATTATGCATTTGATGCTAATTGTGGTGAAAAACTCTGGAAAGGCTGGTCAACGACTAGCTTTTCTAACTTCCTGCCTGACATAATTTGCAGAGTGATTGTCTCTATGTCTCACTAGAATATGAACCAGTAGTTGAGGTCGTGGCCTCAAGGTTCCTGCAAGTGATGATATTACTACTTTCATGGTCTTCTGGCTGATTTTTTCAGGTGTTATTTGGCAAATATTTTCAAGAGATTTTTTTGTTTTCTTTTAAATCTATTTAGGTAGCTTCTTCTCTCCTGGGTGCGATGTTACTCTTCCGTCTGGTTAACATGGATGCCTTATCAATTCCTTTCTTATATTCAATCCTCTATGTTGTAGTTTTTGGCATACTTCTAGACTGGATTTAGGTGTTTTAGTGACTGGTTACCTGTAGTAATTTGTGATTTGGTTAGTACTGTTGGCTATCACATGCATGTCTGAGAATACAAGCCTTACGATCCAAATTATTGTGTCTATATCTATCTATAAAAATTAATTGCAAGTTGAATGAGGCATATAGTATAGATTAAGCAATGTAGATAACTACAATCTTCCATACAAAAAATTACCTAAGCTGTGATAATAGCTACTTTACAAGCTATAGGCGTAAAATTGAATATATGTAGTTACTAAATTGATTATGTATTTGGTTCGTAGTCTTTCACGTTGGAATACATGCGATAAATAGAAAAATCTGTATAATCAGTAGACTGATGTACAAGCGTTGGTCTATCTTTTCAGTTTTAGTATCTATCGATTGAAATTGATAGCAAGTTTTGAATTTGGTTCAACAATACTGTTTGGATAAGACATATATAGATTAAGCAATGTAGAGAACAACAATCTTCCATAAAAATTACCTAAGCTGTAACAACAGCCTCTTTACATGCTATAGGCATAAAATTGAATACTCCCTTCATTTCAAAATAACAGTCGTTTAAGGTTGTTTCACGGTGATTAAGAAATGAAATAAATATCATAATGAGTAAAATAATTTTACTAACATGTCCCTATTAATGATTGATTTATCTCACATTGTTTCTGGTTGAGTATTAATTGTTATATAGGGGTAAAATGGAGAAAAGAGTATTTAATAATGCATTGAAAATATAAAGCGACAATCATTTTGGAACTTCTTTTCTCTCTCTAAAATGACACTCATTATGAAACGGAGAGAGTAATATCTATAGTTAGTAAATAAATTCTGATTTGGGTCGTACTCTATTATGTTGGAATATTGAGATTATGCATGCAATAAATAGGAAAACCTGGATAATCAATAAACTTGTCATCAATGCTCAAAACTGTTCTACCCACAATGTGCAGAGTCGTTGTGGGTCTGTACCATCCCTTTTCCACATCTGATATAATGTGTAATGGGAGAAGAGTCTCTGTTCCAGAATTTCTTTTTGAACTGCAGCATTTGTAATATTAATACTTGCTACGTGCTCATGACCTCTATATTACCTTTATTATTACTAGTACTGAATACTAGAAGGGATAGGATGAATAGTTTTTTGCTTTAAAACAACAGCAGTATTGAGTAGACATATGTGAAGGATAGATCCCAATACCTTGTTTTGAAAGAACAAAACATAGCATGGAAGTGTCAAAAAGAAGATATTGATTCAAGTTCTTTTACTGTAGCCTAAATTGGAAAAATTGCCGAAATTTAGACGGATTGAACTTGGATATGACTCCTAGTTTAGTTGAATCACTTATAATTCTTATGCTAACCCCAGTTAGCAATCAAAAAACTTTTCTGCTGTAAGCATAATTCTGTTATTATTTTTTATTTTTTAAAGAAAAATATTGGTCTTGTCTGGTCAGCAATATTCCTCTTCTATTTGGATTTTGGAGATATTGTTGCAATATAGCTGGATTAATTCCCTGTATATCTAAGTCAAATAAAAAAAGTTAAAACGATTATAAATTAATTCTGTAATGCCTTCCAAATTTGTTGAATTCACCATTTCACGTTAAGTTGATCATTAATTAGGGTCAAGCTTTCATGTTTGTTTGAATTGAGTTTAATCAAGCTGCTCAAGCTGTATGATATGTGTGTTGGATACTGAATTCCAGTGTTTGTTGCTGTGTAATCATCAACGTTTCATGTTTCTTGTCAGGCTGCTTCAGAGTTTTGGAAATAAATGTGAAGACTAATAATTTTCTTTTATATATGAATGAATATTCTGAGAATTCTTCTGGAGTAAAATACTGTTGCCTTTGCTCATTTTTTACTGTTAATTCACAGTGTATTCCATTTATTTATATTTATAATTTATAATATTTAGAGAAATAATGACATCTCTTCTGTGTATGTTTTAGGATTATAGGCAATCACACCCAGAAGTCACTGTTCTGGATCCTCCAGATGCCATTCAACATTTACGCAATCGACAGTACATGCTTCAGGCTGTTGCCGATATGAACCTATGTGATTCCTATGGTAATTCTTTTCTGTTCAACTTGATCAATTTATGGCTGGATGGTATTGCTATTAAGTTGAGCTTTATGTTTAGACAGTTTAGTAATGGTTAATTAACTAGCGTGTACTATATATCCATGCAGGCAAAGTAGGGGTTCCTCGGCAATTAGTTATCAAGAGAGATGCCTTAGCCATCCCAGAATTGGTCAACAGAGCTGGCTTAACTTTACCTCTTGGTATGTATATTTTGGTTTTTAAACTACTTTTTAGATGCTGCAGTTATGCGATGAGCATGGACGCTTGGACATTTATAGTTACGAGGGTTGTGTTTTTGAGGCAAAGTCATTAGAACTTATGAAAAATAGGCATGGTAATCCCACTTTTTTTGTGTCTGATCTAATTACTTATTGCTTAATTTTGTAATGCTGAATTTGAATTTTCCTTGTTATACCTGGAACTTCAAAATTATTTTAGTTGCAAAGCCACTTGTTGCTGATGGAAGTGCAAAGTCCCATGAATTATCTCTTGCTTATGAACATTTCTCTCTTCAAAAACTTGAACCTCCTATTGTTCTTCAGGAGTTTGTCAACCACGGTGAGCAATTGCCTTTTATTTAGCAATATTTTACTCCTAAATGGCTAGAGGCACATCATAATAAGTGAATAATGCATGCTGATTTCTTTTTGGTGTAGGAGGTGTTCTCTTTAAGGTTTATATCGTTGGGGATGCTATAAAGGTAGTCAGACGTTTTTCATTACCTGACGTTAGTAAGTGGGAGCTCTCCAAAGATGCTGGCATATATCACTTCCCAAGAGTTTCTTGTGCTGCAGCTTCTGCAGATGATGCAGATCTGGATCCCAGTGTTGCTGGTATGTTATGTTTTCGTGTCTTCAATGTCCTCTACAGTCTCGAGGCTTCCAACTTGTACAATAATAAACAGGCCCTCACATTCTCCATGCTAAAAAATAACAAAAAAAACCCTCCTAGAAAAACTAGGTCTTCCTTGTTCCAGCCATTCACAAACATAAAACAAAATTAGTTCCTGATTGGTTCTCCTTGCTTTCATTATCCTCACCCATCCAATGTTCATTTATGTCATTATTCTCATAATTTCATTTCATTTTCTGTTTTTTAAATAAAAGGTTACTTCATATTCTGTTATATTATATGTATAATTTGAAATTTGTCTCACCTAATATGGGGTTGGGTAGTGATAAGCATGACTTTGACAACTGGATTTGAAACATAATGGCTCAGGTATCGGCTGCAGAAAATATAAGCATGACTTTACTGCATTTGCTAGTTTCTTCTGATTTTCTCATCGCCCTATTTCTACCTGCAGAGCTTCCTCCAAGACCTTTACTTGAGAAGCTGGCTAAGGAACTTCGATGGCGATTGGTAACTTTCTCATCCTTTTGGGTGTTAGCTTCATGTTATTGATACAAGGCTTTAATTATACTTCTTTGCCATTATTATCATTTCCAGGGTCTTCGTCTATTCAACTTGGATATTATCCGAGAGTATGGAAAAAGAGATCACTTTTATGTCATTGACATAAATTACTTCCCTGGTAAGTGGATATCTTTCTTTGTATGACTTTCTTTTTCTTACACAAAATGGTTATTCTCTTTCAATTTTGTGAGAAGGTTATGTGACTCTAAAGATTTTCCTTTATAGAAAATTATGGTTTAAAACTCGATTATTGGTTTTAAGATTGTTATAAATGTGTTGCAGGATATGGCAAAATGCCAGAATATGAACACATATTTACAGATTTCTTGCTGAGCCTAGGGGAGGGGAAGTACAAGAAGAAGTCAGGCTAAAATAACTATTTCCAGCCCGTTTATGTTGTAAGAACGTTTCCCTCTCATTTGGTTGAAAGGCTACAAATTATGGCTGTAGGCACCTTAGAAAGCAACAATGTTATTAATAATTTCTGCAGTTTTGCTTGATGTGGCGGAAGCGCCAAGAAATATTTGGGAACTTCAACCTGTACAGAACAACTGTGTCTTGTGTTGCCCTGAAAACTGTATGCAGCCTCTCGAAAAATAACGAATATTTTTGCAGCCTTCATTGTCTTGGGCTGGAAACTTACCTAAAGGGCCAACAATGGCTGCGATGCTGCAATTTGAAGGAATTGTCTTGGCACCGCAGGGTGGTATTACCATGCATGTTGATAACATGACCTTCGTGATTGATAAGTAGACGAATTTAAATGTTCTGACAGTTCTTTGCTGTATATATAGGTATATAAATTCTTGACGGTAGGAAATCTGATGCAAATTTTAATAGTTGTTTACGGTTTGGCCATGATGTCTAATTCACGTTTTTTATACACATGGTTGTAATTATCTCAGCAGAATCCCGAACAATTGCTTGTGTAGACAAACTATACTGACCTATATAACCAGCAAATTAAGCGTTCGCATAAAATTCTATTGCAGTACTGTTCTTCCTTCTCCGATGTGTGCCACGCCAACATTATGAAAGGTTGAAACCAGTCAGTTATCTCTGACCGGAACCAGAAAATTGCACTCCCAATTGAGTGTTTGATGTGTGTTATATTTTTTAAGTTACTTTCTTGGGGGTGTTTTTATTAGGTAAATGATTCATGAGAAAGTTAAGATATTTACTTAATTAGGGGAGAATGTTAAAAATGAACATTTTCTATGTTTCAAGATTTTGAGAAATTCACTTGCTCAGAATTTATTTTAATTCTCTACCAAACATAGGTATATTTTGATGAGATTTCCAGAAATATTACCTATATCAAACACTCCCTCTTAAAGCTGTTTAAGAGAAAAATGCCCGATATGGATACGGGATGCTTAAATTAGTTGGAGGAGTAGAACGATAAGTTGAATCGTTGATTCAGGAAGAGCAAGACAAGACTTAAAAGGGAGTGAGTAGAGTTCGATTCAAACTATCTTAATAGATCAGAACACCAAAATGTTTCTTGTGTTCAAGCATATATTCCGGTTTATGTTCAACTTCCATTTCTTTCTATTGTAATGGAAGAGAAATGATCCAGTTCATTTTACTTGATGTCAACTAAACAAACATAATCTTAGTTTGTGCTTGGAAAATTCTAAATGTTTTTTATAGTTTCAATAAATAAACACTTTTAGATGAATAATTACTCACTACTAGTAATAGAAGGCTCGACTTTATTTGTTTACTTTGTGTTGTGGACTGACATTCTATAATTTTTGACCGCAACACTTTGTTTAAAATTATTACTAGTACAATTGACATGCAAATTTCCAGTAATCCCGCATCACATTTTTCAAATATTTAGTCAGTGGTTGGCACACAATACTGGTGAAAGCTTAGTATAACTTTTAATTTAAATTTGACACTTATCAAACTTTAAGATGATATTGTGTGTACTACTGGAACACTGTAAATTTTTCACAAAATAGATTGCAATTAATGCAAAAGCATGAAAATATTGCTTTCATGCTAAGGAGGCTAAATCAAGTAAATAAAAAACTTAAACTTAATTTTGTCCTGAATTTTCTAAGCCTCACAAAGGGCTAGTCCAATAGATTTTGAGAACTTCTTTCTTTTGTAAATATAGGTTTTAACACTTAAACTTTTAGGAAGGGGCCTAAATACATTAACCGTTGGGAGTTTTTAAAAGGATATATTATATATTATTAAGTTGGTTTTGGACTGGTGGAGCTCGTATAAGTCGACATAAGCACTCTAGCGTCTATTTGGTGTGGATTGGGCCTTAATGGACTACCCTTATTTTGGCGTTTTAGGCCTAAAATTTCGTTTGCCCTTATACGAATGTTAAAAAAACAAAAGAAAAAAAACAAAACTGCAAATTTATCAAAATAATTAAGCGACTACATTAGTTTATTTTAAATAATTTAAGGATTAAATTAATCTATTTTAAAATAACTTAATGACAAAAAAATTTAAATTATAAATGCCAGAAAATAATTACATAATTTTAGCAATTAAATTCATTGATTTTTTTTTAAATACACCGGAAAGAAACTAAACTGATTGATTATACTCTTTATTTAAAATCTATGTCAAATTGTATATTCTACAACATTGGAGCAGTCCGTCTTTCATGCACAAAATGAATAAAGTTTGGTGTACCACTGTCCTGTATCCAGTTATTAAAAAAAAAAAAAAATGACATAAAGAAATGTAAGGTATACACATAAAAGTAGGTGTACATTTAACATTAACATTACCCTTGAAAAACAATGTATTTCTATTCCAATTCATCCACATGACTTAATATTATGTGAAATAGTTACCAGATGCTAAACAATTATACCATATTATGACGAAATTATAAAAGTAGCGAAGCGAAGCAACAGCAAATTACGAACAAGAAGCAGAAGGTTCTAGACATAAAAATGAATCAAAAGCAGAATTACATTTAGAAACGAAACGCAAATAACGAGGCAAAGAGTAGCAGTATATGCCTTCAATTCAACAAAACATTACAAAAAAGAGAGGAAAGAAAACAACAGAACCAGTATGAGTGGCTAAGCAGAGGGAGTAGGAGGAACAGGAGCAGCAGCAGGCGATGATTCATCGGCGGAAATAACGAGAGTCCAATCCGGAGGCATTGGCGGCAACGGAGGGTACACGGTGGGCTTCCGCTTGATGTCCCACGGCTGCGTCTTCCGCGGCCGTGTCTTCATGTGGTGCGCCGTCGCTTTCTTCTGCGGCCGTGACGAACACTCTATCAGTAATCCACCGACGTTCGTGTTGTTGATTCCAAGAGACGGTGGCGCCACCATTACTCTCGTCCCGAATATGCTTGACACCGACATCGTTCTCTCTTCGCTGATTCTATCTCCTCTTCATCGCTCATCCCTTACCACTTTATCTCTCTGGATTTTGTTCTATAATTCCTAAATTACCCTTTTGCTTTGGGCTCCGTTTGAAGCCACATGGCCCACTATCTTAGTCACGAGGACTCATGACTGAGTTTTTGGGTTTTGCTGGCATGTTATTAATGGGCCTACTTTTCTCTTAAGGCCCAAATGATTTGATTTCTCATCACCCGCTGCTCTTACTTGTCCTCCATGGGCCTTCTCTTTCTTTCTCTATTGGGCTTTCACTTGCATAGTTGCAAACCAGCCTTTCTATATTGTTCATTATCCTATCGAGAAGTTTCCCAGAAAAAAAATTATCCAATTGAGAAAAATATAATACATGAGTTTATAATAATAGTTTACATTAGTCATTATTTTAGTGGCGATTTATGTTAGTTCTTTAGATTGAACCTGATTATTCATTTTAGTTCTGACATAAGTTTACAATAAATGTAGTTTGCCAAATCACTACTTATTGTTTTCAAAGTAGATGGTTTTTGTTTTTGTTTTCATTTTTTTTTTTTGGAAACCGTTTTATTTTTTATTTAAACATCCTATCCTATACCTTACAAAGAAAAAGCATAACATATTAATATGCGGCCCATATTTTCTGATTAGTTAAACAATGATCAATTTTCCTTATCCAACATCCATCGATTCGTTAGGTGTTTCTAAGAAAAAAAATAATGTTTAATAGGTATTTACCAAAAAGTAAAAGAAGATTTTAATAGGGCCTCAAACAAAATCCACTTAATTACGTAACATCTCAGAATCACGAAAACGCCCCTTCCGTACGACACAATTTTTGGTAAAATACCTCATTATTTCGTAACCACAAACTGATGGATTTTTTTTTTTATAATATATTGAATTTTTGAATTTGAGATAAAAAAAATACTTCTAGACATTTCTTGTGATCTCACCAGTTGGCCGTTGACATGATCATGCTCTGCCATGCTTCTTCGAGCATGTCTGCATAACATATTAGGGGCCGTTGGGATTAGCACCACCCCATTTAGAAATGATACCACCTTTTTTAGTCATTAGCGTTTGGAATTCATAAAATAGTAAAAATAGAAAGCAAAAACCCTTGTTTTTTCGGACAGCAGCGTTTGGAAACACGTTTTTGGACACTGCTGTCCGGAAATGGATAATGCATTTTCCAAATTGGGTGGTGCTAATCCCAACAGCCCCATAAGCCGCAAAGCATTACTATTTTGATTTTTTTTCTTTTTTTGTTGGGACATTTTTTTTTCAATCATTTTTTGATATTTTGATTTCTTTGACACCAATAACATTTAATATTCCAAATTTTTATTGCCCTTTTGTTTTGCCATATCGACGACTTTTATCGGGCTAAGAATATCATGAGTATTTGACACAACTAGTTTATAGCTTATTTAGGAGCTTATAGCTTGTAGCTTATAGCTTATGAGTAAGTAGAGGTGTTTGGTAACAACTAGCTTATAGCTTAAAGCTATAAGCTAGGTTTCATAAGCTAGCTTATGACAAGCTACTTCAAGTAGCTTATAGCTTATGAAAAGTAGCTTTTAATAATTCTTTCCTATTTTACCATCTAGTCAATTATTACATATTTATTCTATCAAATAATTTAATACATGTAATTATTATTTGTCCTTTTAAGTCATTTAACAAATATAAGCTAATTTTACCAAACATATCTACTCAATTATAAGTCATAAGCTATAAGCTATAAGCTACAAGCTATAAGTCATAAGCTACAAGCTATAAAAAATAAACTATAAGCTATAAGCTAGTTTTACCAAACAAAACCATAATCTTAAGAGTTAAGGTAATGGTTTAACATAAACGAGAGATATACTTTTGCAAGTTGGTATTTAACGGCTAAGGTGCACGATCAAAAATTTGTGTATGGGTGCATAAGTATTTTGTAACCACAAATATAATATTGTGGTACAATATTACAAATATCAACGTTAATGTAAAAATAAAGTTTTAATTTGTTGCCTTTGATTTTCTATTCAGTGCCACCTTTTTGTAATAATTATATTGTTGAGCTGTTAATCATTTTAGGAGTGACCATAGGTTAGGGTATATATAAAAGTTCGACTACCTCAAATCAAACCAAACAAAAAAAAATTGAGTTAATGCAAATTTCAATTAATTAAATGTGAACATCTTTGAATTTAAGTGACGGGTCAATAGATTCAAATTCTAACACATTCAACCAACTAGAATGCTATGTCAATATTTGTGTTGTAGTATATGATTGATTCCTTTATAGGATACAACTAATATGCATTGAAAAAAGAAAGAAAATAATACAATTGATAAGGTGGACAAATTTTAGTCTTGAGTCATTTTTATAAATCAAATTAAAAGATTTAGGCTTGATCAATACTTTTGCATTAAGCTTATATAAGAAAGTTTGATTGAATATCTTTAATATCTAATACATTAAATTTTTAATTAATATTTTAAAATTTGGGCAGGTATTATTATAGCGTGTTAAATTTTTTCTAATTTCTTTACATTTTTTTTTTATTTTTTATTTGAAAAGAAAAGGATGTTTTTTTGAAAAATAAATGCAAATTAGAGCGCTCAATCCAACTCAATCTGAATAATCTTAAGCTGGTTCGATTTATTTCATTTTAAAAGTTATAAAACTCAAACCAACCAAATCAATTTAAATTTGATTAGTTTTGATATAAAAACTCACCCAACACTATTACGGATGACAACAAAAAATTCACGCACATGAATAACCGCAGGTAATATTCATCTTAGATAAATTGTACCTATATATGTAAACGTTAGGTACTTATGGGCTCGTGATTTCCCGTATCAACTATTAAAAGATTAAAATATGAATATACATTATTCTAATTAATATTTGTTTTAATTTATAAAGGTGATATTTTTTATCTAATATAATAAAAATGTTGATAATTTTATTAAATATTAATTATTTTCAACAATATAATATATCTTTAGATATAGATTTTAATTTTGAGAAACAACATAAGTTTTAAGTATTAATTAGGTTGCTTGTTCATATTTTTATTTTAATATTAAATCTAATTTTTAATATGAATTTTTCTAAAAGATATTTTTTAGATACTAAATTTCATATTGTTGATGTTTTTTAAAATAATTTTTGAATTTTACTCGCGAAGCCTGTAGGAGTAGGTTACTACCTGCTCCTCGTCTTGTTCTATTGTCGTATTTACCCAACTTGAATCCACCTAGAGCTATTATAATGGATTATTGAGCTCTATACGGGTTAGTCTATTCGGGTTAATAGGCTTTTTTATTTGCTTATTCGGACCTTTATTTTACAATCATTATCCGATCATATGGGGTAGTAGCCTTTTACCAATGGCCCTTTTTTAAAAATTTTGAAAACTTTTCCAACATTCTATTTTAAAAAATATTTGATCGTTATAACTTTTGTCTTTTAAAGTAAAAAAATAACATTATTTTTCTATTATTAGACATATTCTTTAAAGAAATATATACTGAAATAATCCATGACTTTATATTTTATAGGTCAAAATACAATGAATTTTTCGAAAAAAAAATTGTTCAAAATTTGCCTCCGTTTAATTTTTCATATTGATTATTGCCAAAAAAAAACTTCATATTTCACTTCTTTTCTTTTGTTTTTTTTTTCTGATCGGCAAATCAAAAGAAGTATATTAATTGGGAATACTAGGTGTACACCAAACCATATACATAAGAGAACAAAAGAAAAAGAGCAAAAGGCTTAAAGCTGAGTTTAGTTACAGAACAAACTGACCCAAACACCGCATAGGATTAGAATACCATGGACAAAAAGAGAAATCATCTCCACCTTTCCTAATAGCACCAATCCATTTCTAGGACTTCAAAATTACAGAGTGAAAAAGTTCCAAAGGGTCTAAGACACCATTATTGAAGATGATAGAGTTTCTATGCACCCAAAGAGACCATACCACTCTGACCCAAATGATAAGAAAGTTCCTTGCGACATCCTTGTTACACCCTTGGCCCACCCAAGCTAGCAAGTGATTGGCTAATTCACCAAGAAACACAGAGGAAAAACCAAGCTAACAAGTTACTCGGTACCATAACTTCATAGAAACAGGACACATAAAAAACAGATGTGAAGGCACCTCCCAATCCTGCTTGCAAAAAACAGTTAACATCATCCAAAACCAACCCCCTACGAACCAATAGAGACCTACACGGGATTGCATTTTGTAGAGATTGCCAAACAAACACCAAGCATTTTAAGGGAGCTTTGCATTTCCACAATTTATGTGAAGCCAAACACGTTATATCATCAACAAACAGCTCACCGGAATGTAATTGATACAACCATAAATAAGTAGATTTAACAGAGAATACTCCAGAGGAATCACCTTTCCATAACCAACAATCATCACGATTCTGAGCCATGGAGGTGCTAGAAACAAGAGACAACAATTGTTTCTCTATTGGAATTTCATACTGAAAACGGTCTCTCCTTCATGAAATACGCCATAACCATTCCCCCTCCTTCAAAACATGACAATCAGCCATAGACAGATTTGAATTTGCAGAAATAGAACACAGACGAGGAAAAGCTTCTGCTAGTCTTATACCTCTAACCCATTTATCGAACCAAAATCGCGCAGAACAGCCATTCCCCACAACTCTCTCAAGCTTCTCATCCAGCCAAGAATGCCCTTCCTTTAAAATCAAATTTATATCTCGCCACCAGTAGGATGCTTTACCAACTATGTCACCTCCTCTTGAGAAATTCTGCATCTTTCAGTAGCGAGCTTTCAAGACCTGCACCCAAAGTGCATTTGGACTATGCAAAGCTCTCCAAAACCATTTACCCAAAAGAGAGCAATTAAACCACCGAACATTTTTAATCCCAAGACCACCGTCCCTACGCAAGAGACAAACTTTATCCCATTTTACCTAAGGAATTTTTGAAACATCTTTCACTCCCTTCCATGAGAAATCCCTTTGAAACAAATAATTTCTTTAATCACCAATTTGGGGGCTTTATAAAACGATAAGTAACGAAGAGGCAAAGCATTCAAAACTTCTTTTCTTTTGTTTATCATCAATTCTCTCTCTAACTTGAGATTATTGATCTTGTGTTGATTATAGACTAATAAGTATTTTTTAAACTAGTGTACTCTTCAATAGTAACAATATTTTTTAAAAATTTTTATTCGGATAGAAAGTCCGAATATGCGGGCTTTTCGAGCATGGGCCCATTTTTAAAAGTTTTTTAAAGGCTCGATTATGTTTTGACTTAAATTTTAAATATCTAAATTCATCGATTTTATGGGTGTTTTTGGCTTGGCCCTAACTAGCCATACTATTTTGTCAGCTCTAAAATCATCCCTTGTTTTTTTTACATCAACTCTTGTATGACTATATCTATTTTTTTTATCTTTAATCATCATTTATTTATTATTTTTAAGATTTCCTTTTTACGTTACAAGTAGTGATTAATTCACATTTTAAAATTGAGCTCACACGAAACATTTATCTATGATTTAATTATAAGGAAAAAAATTAAAAGAAATAAAAGAAGAGGAAAGAAAAAACGGTGAAAAAAAAATTGATTTTTATTACTCGAAGTCAATTTTTTCTTTTAAACCAATAAAAAAAATACATGGTTTTTTAGTTTTTTTTCTCATTCTTTTTCTTTAAACCATATCTTAGTGAGCGTTTGAAAGCACTTTTTTCCTGAGAAAATAATTGTTTAATTTTTAAATTATCCTAAAAAGCTTATAAAAATAAACAGTTATTTTTTGAAAATAAGTTTAACTAGAGACAGTGTTATTTATTAATTATTTTTTCTTGTTATCTTACAGTAGTGTACTTTGTGCAGTAAAGTTAAAAATATTGTAGCATTACTGTAAATAAAAGGTATCCATAACCCTGAACCTTTGACGAATAGATGTTAAATTGTGCAGTGAATAGAGTGGTGTGGGAGCCATAATAAAGGAGAGCAACTCCACGTGTGGTGTGGCAGGTGCGCCTCATGCTACCCTTACCCCTACGCTTAGTAGGTTATTATAGGTAAGACCGATAACAGAAAGTGAAGGGGCAATTCCGGTAATTACTCGAAATTGAAAATAGAAAATTAATAATTAATAATAAATAAAAAAAATGGGGGCAGTAACAACAGTAGGGGCATGCTGATATCAGAAAGAGGTGGAGCCCAACAAAGTGCAGAAGAGCAGGAGAGAGAGAGAGAGAGAGAAAGAGGGACCCTCTCCTCACAAACACAAACAACAATTAACAGCAATAGATACCGCCAACTTGGGTTCCCCAGCCACTAGTGTCACGACACCCTGTACCCAGCTGTAACCCACCCTCTCCTCTTTCTTTTTCTTCTTCTTCTTCTTCGTCTTCATTTCTCTTTTCCCCTCACCCAATTCAATTCTCAACACCCACTCTCTCCCTCCAATTCCTCATGAACAACAACACTCTCTTCCTCCTCCTCCTACGCCACCATACCAAATCGCATTTCCTCCATTAACATTCCTCTTTTCTCTCCCTCACTCTAACTTGTCTCCAATCCATGGATCCTTGTCCGTTTGTGCGTCTTATCATCGGTAACCTCGCTCTCAAGATTCCCGTTGCTTCCAAGCCTGCTCGCTCTGTCGTCCACCCTTCTTCCTCTCCTTGTTTCTGCAAGATCAAGCTCAAGAACTTCCCTCTCCAATCTGCCGTTGTTCCTTTCATTTCTCCCGACAGTCACTTCCCTGATTCTCAGGTTCAGCCTATCGCTGCTACTTTCCACCTCAGCAAGTCCGATCTCGACCGCTTTGCCGGGAAATCCATCTTCGCCGGGAAACTCTGCCTCAAAATCTCCATCTACACTGGCCGCCGGGGAACCACCTGCGGCGTTAACTCCGGGAGGTTGCTAGGTAAAGTGTCAGTGCCGTTGGATCTTACGGGAACGATAACGAAGGCTACGGTGTTCCACAACGGGTGGATTACAGTTGGAAAAGAAGCTAAAGGCTCTTCCGCGCAATTTCATCTCAATGTGAAGGCTGAACCTGATCCTCGATTCGTTTTCCAGTTCGACGGCGAACCGGAGTGTAGTCCCCAAGTTTTCCAGATCCAAGGCAACATTTCGCAACCTGTCTTCACCTGCAAGTTTAGTTTCAGAAACACCGGTGACCGGAATCACCGTTCCAGGTTGGTTCTCTTCACATTCTTCCTCAATGGTTTCAGATAGGTTCTGTTTGCAACATTGGATTATAGATTCCAAAGATTAACGTATCCCGAGAAAGCCAAGTTGCTACTGCATTATAGGCGCACTTTACTCTTTATAGACAACAATGTGAACCTGTAGCTCAAAATTGAAAACCTCAATGTACAAAGGGATGGCTAATTAGATGAATTTGGAAGTAGTTCAGGAGTCAATTTTAGGAATTTAGGAATTTCAATTTCATTGTGTGACCGTATCTGTTATGAAGAGTACTTGTTAACGCTACGGTTATTCTTTTTCGTACAGATCGTTACAGTCAGAGCAAGGTAGTTCTAGGAGCTGGTTGAGTTCCTTCGGAAGCGAGCGCGAGCGTCCGGGGAAGGAACGCAAGGGATGGTCCATAACGGTTCACGATCTTTCTGGTTCGCCGGTTGCTGCGGCTTCCATGGTCACGCCCTTCGTTGCTTCGCCCGGTTCAGACCGGGTTAGCTGCTCCAACCCTGGTTCGTGGCTCATTCTTCGCCCGGGCGATGGTACCTGGAAACCATGGGGAAGGCTCGAGGCTTGGCGTGAGCGTGGCGGTTCAGATGGACTCGGCTACCGGTTTGAGCTCATACCGGACACCAACGGTGGTATGAGCGCCGCTGGCATAGTCCTCGCAGAGTCTACACTGAGCTCCACCAAAGGAGGTAAGTTCGTGATCGATATGAGCACCCGCGGCGGAGGATGCAACGGCCGCGCCACACCTGGAAGCGCGACGTCGCCGGCGTGCAGCCCGAGGAGCAGCGGAGATTATGGTTACGGACTTTGGCCGTATTGTATGTACAGAGGGTTTGTGATGTCGGCGAGCGTGGAGGGTGAAGGAAAGTGCAGCAAGCCTACGGTGCAGGTAAGCGTGCCGCACGTGAACTGCACGGAGGATGCGGCGGCGTTTGTGGCGTTGGCCGCTGCCGTTGATCTGAGCATCGACGCTTGCAGGCTTTTCTCTCAACGGTTGAGGAAGGAGCTCTGTCAGCAACTGGATTTGCTTGGCTGATTCCGCAGTTTTTTTTTTCTCTTTGTCGTTTCGTGCTGTTGCCCCTGTCGTTTTTGAAATTTTTTTAATGGGGTTGTTCATTTTGAGTGAGGAGTTTTTTTACTACTAACAAACAATTTACAGACTGTACAGGATTGAGAGTTATTAGGGAGTGGGTGCTGTGTGATCACGTGTGGCTTTTCATTGATTTTCTCTCCTTTTTTTTCATCAATTATGGGAAATCAAGAAAAAGCTTTTTTGTTTTTATTGGTTTTTAGCAAAATTGTTCCGCTCTGTGTTCTACTTCTTTTGTATCACGAGACATTTAAGTTGTAAGTACCCGCTAATCTTGAATGTATCTCTTCGTCAATAGATAAGTAGATAACTGGTAACCTGCTTGCTGTGGCTAATTAAGTTGATGTTCCCATGTTTGGCAATGTTATTTTTAGTTACTACTTTGTTTTTCTCTCTTTTCAGGGTGTTGTAAATATTTTATGCAGTATTTAGAAAGCATTTGTTTTGATGAGGAGAAAAGGAAAATTCAAATCTCCTGTCACAATGGCAGTATTTCATTGTGTCCTTGCAATTGAAAGTGATTTTTTCGTGTTATACATTAAATTTTTTTTAATATTTTTTATTTCTATAAATAATGGATTATTAATGAAATTCAACTGACTGTTTGCTTACTTATCATATTAATTATGTGGTGTTTTTAAAGTTTTTAGTCATCCACTTTATAAAATAATATTACTCCATTCGTTGAGTGTAACTTTTGGCACTACGGAACATGCGGGGTGCACCATGGTTGTCTTATTTTTTTCAATTTTGCCTCTGAAACGGGTTTTAGAAACTGTTTTGCTAGGTTGACTGTATCACTACTTTTATTTTTTTTTTTAATTTTAAAATTATACGGTTTCTAGAAACTGTTTCCAAACGGTTTTCACAAACTATTTTTTTTTTAAAAAAATATAGTTGTTTAAAATTTAGAATTATAATTTTATAAATGTATTAATTATGCAGAAATGGATAATTTTAAAAAAGAATTGAAGAATATAAATGAAAAAATAGAAAAACGATCTAATTATTAACAAATAATATTAATAATAGAATAATTACAAATCAAACAATAAGAATAAAACAATATAAAATCACAAATTTTTTAAAATCTGTAAAAAAATATTAAAAATCTATAGTAAATTCTTTTTATAAAAAAATCAGATAAATACTAATATTTAAAAATTATAAAAAAAATTCAAAAAATACCATACAGTTTCTAATTCTTCATCTACATTCTTCAATTCTTCTTCAAAATTGTCCATTTATGAATAATTGATACATTTATAAAATTATAATTCTAAATTTTAAACCATGCAAAATAAATACTATACAAAATAAGTTTTTTTTTTTTTAAATGAAACCGTTTGGAAATGGTTTCTAGAAATGAAACCTGTTTCGAGGGCAAAATTAAAAAAAAAATAAGGCAACCATGTACACCCGACATACTCCATCATGTCAAAAGTAGCACTCCATTCAGTTTAGTCCGGTTTTGCTTACTTATCATATTACACTTTAGATTCAGGGACTTTTTAGTATTAATTCGAAAATAAAAATCTAGATGAGGATGACGTTTGCTTGCTCATATGTAAGCTCCGCACATCTTAATAATAAAAGTTTATATACTATTCCTTTGTTTTTATTTAACTGATTATTTAAAATTTAAAATTATATATATTAAAGAATATAATAATTATTTTTATTTTTATCAAAATATTTTGTAATTTATTTATATTATTTTTTATCTCTTTATATTTTATTGTATCAATAGTTACTATTTTAATTAAATATAACGATAAAATTAATAAAAATTAACATTTTTTAAAATACATATATTAATAATTAAATAAGAATAAAATGTTACTACTCTTTAAGTAAACACTAAACAAAACAGAGTAATATCATATTTCCTTATTCCTATTTATTGTCTACTTAAAATATATTATCCATATTAAAAATTATAATCATTATTTTTGTTTTTACTAAAATAATTTTTAAAATTTTTATTATATAGACATAAAAAGAGGAACAGAGTACTAGTAATACTACTCCTACCAGAGTTTGGCGAATAGTTAAAGGTGTTAATAAATGTTATTCGGCGATGATAATAAATAAAAGTAGATAGATTGAGTGGCAGGGGGAACAAGGATTGTGGTATACTTGGAAGATTAGTTAAGTAGTAGTACTAAGTAGTTTTTTTATTTTTGAAGGGGTGCGTGCGTGCACGCATTGTTTGAAGCTCATGAGAATGTGGATGATAGCTGTAACGCAGTGCAATGTGCTCAAGACTCAGATTAATAAGTTCCGGCGTGGTTCGAGGTAAAGTAATCATAATATAATATATAAATGAGAAATTAAGCACATACTAATAATCATGAGTTTGCCACAAGTCATGGGATTTGGAGTGGCTCATCACTCATCTCATGCCACTAATAATTGCTAGGGAACCCTAAAGCGCTGTTTCTTCTCTCTTGACTTGCCAACAAAGCACCTACGCATTACGCATATTATAATATTTATTTATGTATTTTTAGTCTCTGGATATTCATTGCCAAAAATTGATTTATCTATTTTTTGAAATTGAGTTCACATAAATTAAATTAGTCGTTAAATGACTAGAAAATATCACTTTATTTTTTTAAATAGAAAACTAATTCTCATACGCGTAATTAAAGAATGAGATGAGTTATCACTATTTAATTATTTATGGATTTGAAATTGGGATTCTGGTGTGAATAAAAAAAAGATTCTCTTCGTTGCACGAGCGCCAGCGAATGAATTTAAAGTATGTAATATTGTATTGTATGATGAGAAATGATGAAGGAATTAGTAAAATAAATTATCGGAGAGAGAGATGATTGGGCAGGTAGCGCAGTGGTAGGGGTAGAGTGTATTGAGGTTGGTGGTGGCGCACTGATGACGTGTACATGCTCCAATCCATTTTCTCACACCCTTCTGCCACCAAACTTTCGCCCTGGGACCACTTTCTCATCCAGTATCCAGTATAAATAAATATAAATATAGTATCTGTGGAAAATTAAACAAAACAGTTAATTTAATTTTATCCCTTTAAGCGCAATTTCAGTTTTTCTAGTTTTTTTTCCCCAAATGTCTTCAGTTTTTCTGACGTTTAATTTTTTACTATTTATCATTTTTTTTATTTTTACAAATTATATGAACACATTTTTGTATATTTTTCTATTGTGATTTTGAAGAAGCATTATCTATCGTTATAATTCATTATAATTTATGAAAAATACCAAAAACATACTAAAATTAAAATTCATAAAACTGTAAGTATTAAAAGGAATCGAGTTAATATCACAAAAAATAAAAAAAGGGAGTCGAGTTATTATTACCTTAAAATATTTATTACCACCTTTTTAAATCATTTTTCAAATAATAACATTTAAATATTTCAATAACAATGATAATAAAAAAAGAGAAACGATAATAATTTCACCTTATTAAAAATACTACTACATAAAGCATTCACGGGGACTAAATGGAGTATTATTTTTTTATTTTAGTTTTTAAATGGAGTGAGGGTAGGTTGTGGTGGGTGTGTAGTCTGAACTGGGTAGCTGCTGACAGAGCTAGTGTATGAATAATGAACTTTCACAAACAAAGTTTTATGGTAGGAAAATATTTAGGGTCTGATTGTTTAAAATTTAAATTTGGTTAAAATTATTTTTTTATTGTTTCAATTTTTTATCAATAATTTTAATTTTAATTTATGTATTTTTTATTTTATTAAAATCTAAATTAAGATATATATGTTAAAAAAATTTATATAAAACAAAATATTATATAGTGGTACTTTTTTATACTAGTTACAAGACATGTTATAGTATTTCTTTTTATGTGATATAATTTTTTTAAAAAACTATATCATGAATTTTCATGTTTAAAAAATATTAAGCCTGCTTTTGAAAATAATAAAATTAATATAACTAATACTTCTATCGGTTTATAATGGTATACAATGAAGTATTATTTTGTTTTGTTCAAATGACACCGTCATGAGACAAATGTATTTCAATTTTCTCTGGTGTTAGACACTTCAACAACTTCTTCTATTAATATCAAAATTATTAATTAATTATTTTTACACGTTAAATAAGCAAGAAAAAAATTAAAGTTAGATTAAGGGCTCATTTGATTTATATTTAAGTAAAATAATGAGTGAAAAAACATACAACTAAGACAAATATCAATGATTAAAATTATTGATGCACAAATCGAGTCAATGTAATTTAATAAAAACAATAATTTTAACTTTAATCAAAATTAATTTTGATTAAATTTAAATTTTAAACAAAAAGAACCTAAATCTTGCTAGATGATCCAATACTAGAGACAATTCAAGCGCTCATGGGATAGGATAGGTTAGGTCAGGGCAGTGAGTAAGAGAAAGAGTGTGGTGTGAGCTGTGAAGACTTGAGAGGTAAGGAAGGTGCGGTGTGTGGCTTGGTCCCCGCTATGTCGTTTATTGTAACAACCTTTTGTTGCAATAAAAGTGAAACTGATTTAATTCCAAAACAACTTCATGCTTTTACTATTATTAAGCTAAAATTCCTACTTTAAGCATTATATATCTGTTTGCCATTTAGATTTTTACAGTAAAACAACAAATTTTTAAAATTCAAATAATTCACTTTTTCAATCATTAAATTAAAACTCAAATTCAAAATTAAAATGAGTGTGTAATGCGTAAAATAATACCAAAAGAAAAACGTGATATGTTTACCTCACGAGTCACTCAAGGTCCACGTAGACCAACACTATCAGTGAATTTTCTCATGTGCTTCACCCTGGGCCTGGACTTTCCCAGGTTTTCAACTTTAAAATATTTGACTTTATTCTATTTTATCATGTACTAATACTACTAAACAAATTTAAAGTGTGACTAAGCTTAAAAAGAGTAGCAGTCTTTCGTTGGTTTTAAGCATCCATTAATTATGTGTGTCTTACTGCAAATGCATGTACAAACGCCAAATTCTTTATGCTTCAAAAATCTTACAAATCGAATCCTCTCTAAATTTATTGTGTTTCCATATTTACTACTGGTACTGAATAAATTTACAGTTTAAAAGACTATAAATACCAACGTCAAATTTGTCCAGCAACATTACATTTTACTCCTATTACATGTCTTAAATTTACAAATACTTTTCTTGCTTTTCCATATTTATCATTGTACTTTTCGAAATACTCCTACTACTAGCTAAATTATGTTTCCTTAGCTTATTCTTATTTTCAGCGCTCTTTTTAGAAATTCAAGTTGAGTTTTACATTTGTAACACTGAAACTTGCCAAATATCCGCCTTATTTGTGTTTTTAAGATTCATTTATTCATATTTAAATATTGAATCTTGATATATAGTGCCCTTGAGGTTGCTAAAATTAGAAAAATAATCATAAGAGCAGAGCACATTGTTCTGTCTTTGCTCCAAGAACTTCTCTTTATGTCATTTGAGCTACAAGCTTTTGACTTTTATATAATGTCCTTAAGACACTAAATATCATTTGCCTTAAATATTTCCATAAAATCAGCTTTTTGCTCGGTTACCTCAACTTTGAATCCATTGTATGTGTTTGTTTTAAATTTTATTAAAATAAAAAGTAAAAAAAATATACAAACCAAGACACTTTTAAAATAAGAGACAATAAAAATTTCAAGTTCTAATTTCTCAATTTATAATATAACGGTGTTACAAAATCTTAAGAAAACACACGCTTATATGTTAAATGCAATAATCACCTGAAAAATACTTGTATAAAATTTGCCTATTGAATACCGTCAATAAAATGTTAATATTTATATTAAAATAATAATAACATAAATTTTAATATTCATATTATTATTATTTTAATACTACATTTATTTTTCTAGTTCTACATACGGACACGTTATACCTATTAATCCCTAGTTTGTCTTAGACATTTGTACTATCTCTAATTTAAAAATGAAATTCACTTTTGCTTCTTATATATATTTTTTTGTTTGGTATTTCCTTGGATTAAGTGTTTAAATTTTTAAAGTTTTCTATCTATATTTTATAAGAATAAAAATATATTTAAACAATTTTATTTGTTTTTCGCTCAGGAATCCAATGATAGCTAGGCGTCCGTTCAAGGCACGGTTAGTCGGGTTGGGAGCTGTGACCCTATCATTTATTTATTTATTTAATTGTCTAAATTATCACTATTTAAATTTTATTATATTATAAAAATTATAAAAAAATATTTTAATGAGTGTGACATTTTCCATTTACTCTAAGAAATGGAGAGAATCTCATAGTTCATAACTTACTTACAATTATTAACCCAATGTTTAGTTTTAGGAAAGTAGATAGAAAAGAAAATGAAAGAAGATGAAAAATAAAAAGAAGGAAAATCTTAAATATTTTATTCTTTTTTTTATAATAATTAATTATTTTGATTTATAAATCAACTTTTCCTTTAATTTTCATTCTATTTTTCCTTAAATCATATTGCATCGTTACGTTTTCTTTTTTCAATTGAATAATTATACTCTAACATATTTCTTGAACACTTGTTTTTTTCCAATCTATATCAGTACTAGTGAGAAAAACTTATATAGAAATTATATATATATATATATTCTTGTACTTATAAAAAAAATCAATATATGATACATTTATTTATTTTTAATTTGTGATTCAATGAGTGTGGTTGGATTTAAGTTTTCAAAATGCAGTTTAAACTGAAAATGAAAGGAACTAAATTTTACTTTTCATATTTTGTGTGTTGTAAAAAATGATTTTAGGTTATTAAACGGAATTCGGACTGAAATTCAAATCCACACAATGTCATTATTTTGTATAAAAGACTCGTTAATCAGTTGACTGTGCAATTAAATAGAATTACGTATTTTATTTTTTTTGGAAATTTATGATTGCCAGTGAGGATAAGCTGTCTTCGATGCCATGGTTCTACTTTATCCAGCTCAAATGTACTATTGAAAGGTTTATTAAATTGAAAGCCTTGTCTAATAATTTGACAATATATTATGTATCATATCAAGAAAAAAAAAAAAAGATGACACGAGTTTTTGGGTAAAGTCCTTTTTGAATTTGCTATATAAGCAAAAAAACAAAGAAGGCCAAGTATATGAATCGTGACTAATCGGAACACCAATGATTATTTATAAGAAAACACCTTTCATTTTTTTAATAAAAAGAAAAATGCCTTTCATTTTGGATAACGCAAGAATTGGATTGGTTACTTACACGAATTAAAAGATTCTAGCTTATCAACCATTATGATTATGGAATACATTTTGGTAAAATTATTAAGAAGTTTTGAGTGATGTTGCAGGACCGTTTATGAATTCGAATTTTTATTTTAGGTGAACAACAAAAATATTTTTTAGCTCGTCAATAAAAAAAAATAATTCTTTCGAAAACTAGAGATTATTTCTTGTAATGAATATTATTTGTGTTTCTCATCGAAAGTAATTTTATACATTCAAACAATTCTTTTTGTCTAAGGAGAAGCAGTCCCAACAAAATAAGGTGAGAATGAATGAATGATCAAGATCAAGGAATAAGAAACAGATTCAAGGACAACAATTAAAGGTTTACAAAAAAAAAAAAAGAACAACAACTAACAATCAAAGGAAATTAAGTTTCATGTTGTTTTAAACTTCAGTGAAAATAGGCATAGGTGTGAAGAAATGTGAGTAGAGAGACAAATTTTTTTAGAAATTTGATATTGTTACTCCTTAAATGATATTATCTCTCTTATTTTAACACTTGTTGATTTTTACTTTATTAAATTATCCTTATTTTTATTATATTACTTAATCAAAATTTAAATAAAAATGTTTAAATGAGAATGACAACATCGCTAAAAGAGTCACAATATCTATTCTTATATTTTAATATTCTATTTAGGTTACTTAAATTCAGATTTTATCTTTGAAGATATAAATAAATTTTTATTTTTTTATATAAAATATATGTTTTTTAATGTAAACTAACCAAAGTTATAACCTTACTACTTTCTTGTAAAAAAAAAACCTAAGTTGTAACAAAAACATACTCCTTAATCCTTAACCTTATATTTGAACCGCTAACGAAAAAAAAAAAGAATTCTATAGCAGTCGCAAAGTAGAGGTCATAGTAGCATTTTGGAAAACACATTTGTCACCGTTTCCCATGCATTTTCTTGCCAATGTAGCAACGAAAATTTCTTTCATTTGACTACGGATATGTTTGGATATTCTTAAGTGGAATATATATTGAATTATTTAATTTTATATTTATATATTTAATTTTATTTTTTAATAAAGGAAAATATTTGATTCTTTAGTTAAAAATTATCTTAAAAATTATTTTTTATAGTAAATATACTCAAACAAAAACTAATTATATTTCAGACAATTAATTTTTTTATAATTAATCCAAATATACCTTACGTGTGTGGGGACTAGGGATTTAATTTTACACTGATAGAAAATTTGATTTATTATTACTATAATAATTATTTCGTGTCAACTTAATTTTAAAGAGAAAAATAATAATTACAGTCTAAAAATAAAAGAAAAAAAAACTTCTGCATCATGTCTTCACTATTTTCCTTCCATCCAAATCATGGAAATTTTTTCATTAATTTGGTCTTTTCTTAATTTTTCTCTCTCTCTCCCATCCGAATAAGGGAATAAATTACCAGGGGTGTAAATCAACTCACACAAGATTGTTTTAATTTGACTAGTAATAATTTTGAGTTTAAGTCATAGACATGTAACTGCATAAAATACTTTGATGAAGAACTTTACTACCTATAGTAATGATATTTGGCTCAAATATATTTGTCTAATATGGAGAACATGTGATCCACACCAAAAACAAGAGATTAAAGTCTCACTTATCACTAATTTAATTCATAAATATTTTTTATAACCAAATTAATTAATAAATTTTTTAAATATTATTAAATTAGTTCTTTAAAAAATTTAAATACAATTAATTTAATTATTTAAAATATAAAAATTAATCTTTGGAAAACTAAATTAATAATAAATGAATCTTTGAAAACTAAATTGATATTTTTCACTAATAAAAATTATAAAAAAAGTGATGAAAAAAATGAAATGTGAGATGTTGATTATATCCTTGCACTGCAGAAGTAGGAGTATGTTATATTGGGATTGACTTGTTAATTACTATTTGCTTTGTATTTTACTTTATTGATTAATCTTCTTATATTAGGCTTTTACCTCATGTACTCTATTTAATAAAATTGGTTTTGATTATTAAAAACATCACTAAAATACATAATCTTTTGGTTTCTTAGGTTATAAAAAATGTCTTAATTTAATCATTTGTGATTTAAAAGTTTTAATTTGATATTTATGTTTTAAAAGTTATATTTTGATTTCTTATGATATATTTTTTGAATCACTTTTGTCCTTCACTTTGGACTCTTATTTAGTAAAAAAATACAAGGGACCAAATTGACTAAACTGAAACTTTTAAAATATAAGAGATTAAATTGAAACTTTTAAAATATAAGAGACCAAGCTAAAATTTTTTGATAACATAAGTGACCAAAACTATAATTCATTCTTGAAAAAACTTAGCTTATTTTTTTATTTTTTTTATGCAGCTTTACTCATATTAAAATATTTTAGAAAGACCAGTAAAATTTGGTACAATTTATAAATCATTATATTTTTTTAGCATTTCGAGTTTTCAACATAAATCAAATTTTAACTGTGTGTATGAAAACTATTTTGTTGTGAGAAGCTCTACATTTCTCACCCTCAAAGAAATGATTTATTTCTTTTTGACTAGAAATATACTCAATACACACCGAAAAGATATTTTAATTTTTTTAAAGATAAACTAATAAGTACATGTTTGTTTAAGAATGTAATTGCAGTAATTTATTATTTCTAGGTTAAATTAATGGTTAAAATCAATTAGACACATAATCTAAAGTAATATCATTGGAAGTTACAGATTTTAGCTTCCAATAAAATTTTTAACAAACATATTCTAAATTATCATTGAATGATGTGAAACATGTATTATCAAATTTTAATGTATTCTAATAATATATTAGGGGTGATTATAGTTCATATTGGATTGTATCAAATTAAGTAAATTTTGTTGTCAAATTCGATCTGATTCGAACAAATACATATATGAACTCTTGTTCAAAATTAAAATATAAATATAAAAATATAAATAATGGAAGAAGTTCCAAAATAGATAAATATTATAAAATTATAATAATCTTGAAAATATAAACAATAATTAATACATTTCTCATCAAATAAATTTCTCATAAATTAAGTAAGAAGATTTATTTTAAAAAATTTATAGGTATATTTAGAAATATTTTAGAAAAAATAATGAAAAAAACATTGTAACTAAAAGGTTTTAGATAAAAAAAAAAAAGTTAACTATTAATTTGATCCTTCAAAGATTATCTTGTCATCAATTTAGTCTCCTAAAGAATTTTGTCACCAAATTAATCCTCTAAAGATCATCTTTGTCACCAATTTGATCCTCCAAAGAACTTTGTTATCAAATTAGTCCTCTAAAAATATGTAAGTATACCAAATTAGTCTTCAAAGATTTAAATATATCAAATTGGTCTATGATGAGGACTAATTTGGTAGATTTTTAAATCTTTGGAGGACTAGTTTGGTGACAAAGTTTTTTGGAGGATCAAATTGGTGACAAGGTAATCTTTGGAGGACTAATTTGGTGACAAAATTCTTTTGAGGACCAAATTGGTGACATGATAATCTTTGAAGGAGCAAATTGATAGTTAACTCTAAAAAAAATTTAGAGAAAGCATCGAAAAGACTATACAATCAAGTTGGTCAGGTTGATCGGAATTGACAATAAGTGATCTGATTAAGTCAAATTTTGCATTTTAAAAGAGTAATTCTAAATCCTCCTAATTCAACTTCTTAAAAATCCTCCTAATTACAAATTAAAAAATGTTTTCAATGTTTTCAAGATTGAAAGGACATTTAATTCCATACTTTTTATAGTATTAAGAGGATATAACATTGCTCTTTTTAAAACCTTATTTAATATGTTAAACTGATCAAATCTGATTTTTTTTTTCTTTTAATTAGTTCGAGTTAGATTAATCGAGTTCATCTATCCTTGTTCGCCCTAAAATAAATAATTATTAAAGTGATTTTTGTCACTTTCAATAAAATATTTTGTTGTAGAAACAACTAGGATTTAAACTCTAATCATCATGCTTTAAAGTATATAAAGTAAATTTTTTCTAATTTTGGACTTTCTAAATATGTTTTTAAAAAATCTTATATGTGTATTTTTTTTTCCTTCGGTTAGACTGAAAACCGTTTAGGCTGCAGGGAATTTGGCGAGAAGGCTGTCGCAGGGCGCTCGCTGCCCGAGACGACGTCGTTCCGAAGTGATAGAGAGGAGGAGAGTGAAAAATGAAGGCATTAGGATGGTGGCTGATAGCGGTGGGAACACTCCGATTGGCCTCCGTCTGGTTCGGTTTCTTCGACATTTGGGCTCTTCGTCTCGCCGTATTCTCCAACACTACCAGTAACTAATTTCTCTCTCTCTCTCTCTCTACTATGTACTATTTTTTGCTCCAACCAGTAACCACAGAATATTTTGCTTGTTTCGCTTCATTATTCATTCCACTCCTCACTCGCATCAATACGTAGATGTAGATCATCACTCGTTTCGGTGGTAGATATTATTGTCGGTTCGGTGATTACTATTGCTACTCCACTTGCTTTCTGTTTCAGCTGCTGCAACGGTGCTTTTGTCATTCGATGCATTTCTGATATATGATATGAATTTTCTGTGTTAGATGATAGATCCAATGTATGACAATCAGATCTTCTAGATCCCAATGCTCCAGAAAATTATTGAACCTTTTTGCCTTTTACACTGAAACATCATTGTTCCCCCCTTTTCGCATTTCACAAGCAATCTCTGTTTTTCTCTTTTGTTTTTTTTTTTTTAAATGTGAACTATGCATCAGACGATTATCTCAGCTTAGGATTTTCTTAAAAGATTGAAGTCATCAATGTTCAAAAAGAAAATTGTGTTTCAGTTATAATGTATTTTTTTAGGGGAGAGTGCACGAACATGGATTTGAACTAAGGATTCAATTATAATGTATTGTATTTGTTATGATATGATGCTGTATGATTAGGTGTAATGGTCTACATTGGGTGGAATTGCTTGTTGGTGTATTAGTGTATAATTTTTTTTGTTATACTGGTTGGAGAGAAAGTTGGCAGGCAATTAACTTTATTGTCTTAACTCTTAAGTCTTCTATATGCCTATCTGCATTGCCGAGAAAGATATCTGCTTTGGCTTAGTTGTTAACCAAATAGCAAGTTGCTACTTTTTAGGAAAGAAGTGCCAATGAGAAAACATAAGGTGGGTTTGAGTTGACTCAACAACATATGCAATTCAGATTTTGGTTGCGCCAATAATGAAAGTTAACTTTCACAGAAATTTAACTTGTGGATGGAAAAGTCCCCGCTAAAAGAGTTAGGTCCACCAGGATGTAGATGTTCTCGGCTCGAACAATATTGTCTCGCGTTAAAGATAGATGTAGTTAGATGAAAAAGAAAAGAAAAAAAGTGAATCTAATCGTTATTTTACTGTATAGATCTTCTGGATAACTGTATTGTACTACTATTGACCACCTATCATTGTGAAGGATGGTTTTATAATCAACTTAGGATGTAGGAAGTTAGCTAATTAGTTTTGTTGACTGTTTTCAAAATCCGAGGTAATTCATTTCTAGATATTTAAGATTCTATGACCTATTCAATACTGCTATCATCCCTGTCTGCTTCATGCTTTTCTGCTTGCATAACGTTTCTTGGCCCTAGCTTTAACTTGAGCCAGCTTTGAACATCATGGATCTTGACATTGACAATGTAATATTGCAACTGATGAACATGCTCGTCTGATTTCTCAATGCTAGATGATATCCTTTGTTATATCATCTTGAAATCTACTCACATTATGTGCAGAATACTAGAAACTTTTAATTCAAATCTTTTAATCTACGGTACCCCTTTAGCTGGAAGCGGCATGTGCTTATGCATTGCCTGTGAAGAAAAATACATGAGGCACACCTTAATTAAAACAAAATAAGTAATCATATTCTATAGTTCGGTTGAATATTTACTGTAAGCAATGGATATGGCTGGCAGAGCAGAGTAGAGCAGAAATTTATTCTTTTTTCATTTTTCTTAGACGATATGTCATTGATATTGCCTTGAGAGCATCCTGTGATGACAATAAAATTTTCAACTTTACAAAATTCAACAATATTTATCACAATGGATCAGCAAAGTTGTTTTGCTGCACTTGTTTAACCTTTATATTACTTGTAATTTCAAACACTATCTTAATATGAATTTCAGAATTATGAGTATGATCAGAGTTCATTAATTGTAGTGACTGAAGTTCATGGGCGAACATTTGGAACATGGACACTGTTGACATGCACCCTTTGCTACATCTGCGCATTCAACCTTGAAAATAAGCCTCTCTATCTGGCTACTTTCTTATCATTCATCTATGCGTTTGGTCATTTCTTGACGGAATACCTCATTTATCATACAATGGAGATCCGAAATCTGACTACGGTTGGCATATTTGCAGGTATGAAACTTTATTCTCATGTCCCACACTCCCACCACATTGACATGCATTATGGTATTTCAATAAATAAAAGTTGATCATTAAGATGTGTAGCATTTAATTCTACAAATCCATCTTTACTAATTGTGATTTTCATTACCAATTTCTATTTACGGGTTGCTTAACCATTGTCCTAGGCAATGGTTAGCAAATAATTGTCTTTTTTTTTTTCCATCAATTATTTTTCATTGTTTTGTGTTTGTCTGTTTAATGTTGCATGCCAAATTTAATTGTAGGCCATGTGAATTGGTACACTTACTACATCCTTGATCCCTCTCGGAAAAAATTGTGCCATGCTCACCTAATCAGCTTTCTTGTTTTAGGAATTATGTGCTACTTTCTTTTTTCGCTTTTTGCTTCTCACAATAAAATAAAAGAAAGTAAAAGAATATTGTACCCAAATACATGTCTTCCACGGCCCATTATTATTCTGGAATGATTTGGTCTGTTTTAGTATTCTCTTCTTATTTTAGCATTATTTACTCATGAGTGAAACACAGTTTAACACCCAAACTTACTTACAGGAACATCGATAGTATGGATGCTATTACAATGGAATTCGCACCCGAAAGTCCAGTTGAAGCACTCGTATAAAAAGAATTAGCAACCAAAATGTGAAGGGACTAAAAATGTGTTTGGTGGTATTGGAGCGATTTTAGAAACAAGAGACTGCTCTAATTTTCCCAATTCCCATCCTTCTACATGATTTTATTTAGAAAATCATATTGTTAGAGAAATTCATGCTGTTACAATTAAGTTCTGCAACCATTGCTGTTTTAGATTACTGATGGCATTCTTTTTGAAATTTTGTTGCCTTATGCAACGATGCTTTACCATGCTTAACCCAGTGAAGGGTTGAAAATACAAGTCACTGGCTTTGCGTGGAAACCAAGTTTTGTACTAATTGATTTGGAAGAGATGTATGAGATTTTGTATGGAACTGCTTAGGTGTTGTAATAACTGAGTTTTGTACTAATAATTTATTAGAAACGTTGGAAAAACTGCAAGATTGCAGCCATGCCTTCTGGAAGAAGCACAACAAGAGGAAGAAAAGAAAGAGTGAAGAGAAAAGAAAGAAGAAAACGAAAAGAGAAAGGAAAGAAATGTATTAACTTGTTAACTATTAGATTACAATGTTACCATTTATACTAAGAGCTACTTTAATAGAAACAGATACACTAATTAATCATCTATAGAACAAATAAAAGAAGGGTCTAATATCAAAGTACTAAAAACTCCAATCAGATTAATATGAAAAACCATTTATTTAACATTTAGCCCTCACTTTTGTCCAACATCCCCCCGCAAGTTGGACCATATATGTTGGTGAGACCCAACTTGAGACAATTAGCATCAAGCTTTCCTGGATGAAGAGCTTTAGTGAACATATCTGCCAATTGGGAATTGGTGGGAACATGGAAGAGCCGAAGCAAGCCTTTTTGGATTCTTTCTCTCACAAAATGGCAGTCTACCTCTATATGCTTAGTCCTCTCATGAAAAGTAGGATTCTTAGCAATATAGATGGCAGACTGGTTGTCACAGAACACAGAGAAGGCTATCTTTGTATCAAGGCCAACATCATCGCACAAATATTTGATCCACTGAAGTTCACAGCTTAGAGAAGCTTAAGCCCTGTACTCAGCTTCCGAGGATGACCTTGAAACACATGCTTGCTTTTTAGATCTCCATGAAATTAGAGATGATCCAAGAAGAATAACATAACCAGTCACAGACCTCCTTGTGTTTGGACAGGTTGCCCAATCAGAATCTGAAAAGCCTGTAATTTGAAGGTGATTGTCTAAAGGGTAGAAAAGGCCTAGCCCAGGGGTTCCCTTCAAATATTTGATAATTCTTTTTCCAGCTGCCAGATGAGTGGTCCTTGGTGATGCTACAAACTGACTCAATTGACTCACGGCATAAGAAATGTCTGGTCTGGTGGTAGTTAAGTACAGCAGCCTACCAATCAATCTCCTGAAAATAGAAGGATCAGGAAGTAAGTCCCCAGAATTTTCAAGCAATTTAGATGCAGGGTCAATAGGTGTAGAAATAGGTTTACAGCCTGACAAACCACATTCAGAAATCAATTCAAGACAGTACTTCTTTTGATTAATGAGTAGACCTGTATTATTTCTAGCTACTTCCAGGCCTAGAAAAAATCTAAGGTTGCCTAGATCTTTTATTTTGAAAGCATTGTCCAAAATATATTTAACATAATTGATTTCATTAATGTCATTCCCTGCTAGGATTATGTCATCCACATAAATCAATAAGATGGTGATAGATTGGTTATTAAACTTAATGAACATAGAATAGTCAGCAAAACTCTGCTCATAACCAATGGAACTTAAGGCACTAGTGAGCTTAGAGTTCCACTGCCTACTTGCTTGTTTTAGACCATAAATAGATTTGCGCAGTTTACAAACAATATTAAGGTCAGAGTGATTAAAACCAGGAGGAGGAGTCATGTATACTTCTTCAGATAAGTCTCCATGTAAGAATGCGTTGTTTACATCTAATTGATGTAAAAACCATCCTCTGCATGAAGCTAAGGCAAGAATAAACCTGATTGTAGTAACTTTGGCCACTGGTGAGTAAGTGTCGAAGTAGTCTACACCTTTTGTTTACGTGAAACCTCGAGCAACAAGGCGAGCCTTGTACCTCTCTATGCTGCCATCTGCTCTAAGTTTAACTTTGTACACCCATTTACAAGAAATAGGTTTCTTGCCTTGTGGTAGTTTCATCAGACTCCATGTATTATTTTGAAAGAGTGCCTCAAGTTCCTTGTTCATTGCCTCCCTCCAACAATCTAGTTGAACTGCTTCCTTATAACTCCTTGGTTCTATAATAGTGGAAACTGCAACACAAAATGAAGAATATATAGGAGAACAATTTGAAAAAGAGATACAATTAGAAAGAGGGTAAAGAGAAGATCCTTCAAAGTTGTGGACACTTGAATTTCTCTTTGGAAGGTCACAAATATAATCTTTTAGGTGAGAAGGTGACCCTCGGATTCTTTTAGTTTCCAAAGTACCATTGTTTGAGGAAGTCTCATTCAAGTGGATATCCTCAATATCCTCCGTGTCTTGGGGAATAGTGTCAAGACCAAGGTCATTGTCATCATTTAAATCTTCCAACTGGCTTTCAGTATCGGGTAGCTGGTCTTCATGCTCTTGAAGAAGAGTTATGTTGGTGTTGTCACTATCTTGCTTATTATCCATACATTGTCTCATATGTGGCTGTGCAGAAAAGAGATGTTTGTCCACTATGTAATGATCAATGGGCCATATATTTGCTGTATCATGTGCACAGCCTGTAGAAAGATCAACAGAGGGAATATCTTTGGCAGCATAAGGAAATCTTCTTTCATAAAAAGGAACATCACGAAAGACAATGATGCTTCTATTGTCTAAGTGATAAAGCATATAACCCTTAGTGCCTTCTTTAAAACCGAGGAATATACATTTCATGGCTCTAGGATCTAATTTGTTTCTTTTAGACTTAATAGTACTTGCATACACGAGACAGCCAAAAACACGACTATCTGCAAGATCTGGTTTGTTACCATGAAATCTCTCATAGGGTGAACAATTATTCAAAAGAGGTGTAGGCAAACGATTTATGAGATAAACAACATATTTCAGAGCAAAAGCCCAAAATCTCTTGGGTAAATTAGCTTGAAATAAAAGGGCACGCCCAACATTTAGTATATGTTGATGTTTCCTCTCGGCTATACCATTTTGTTGGGGTGTTTCAATACAAGTGGTTTCATGGCTAATCCCCTTTTTAGAATAAAAATCATGCAGAACAAATTCCTTACCATTGTCATTTCTAATTCTTTTCAACTTGACATTAAATTGATTCTCAATGTTAAGAACAAAATTTGGCAGAAGAATCTTAACGTCAGACTTACTCTTCATTAAATGAATCCAAGTGAATCTAGTAAAGTCATCTACAACAGTTAGGAAATATTTAAAACCTTCAAAAGAAGGGTCCCCAACAGGCCCCGAAATATCCACGTGAATAATCAAACAAAGTATTTGTATGACTTACACTGTCAGGAAAAGGCAACTTCTGCTGTTTTGCTTTATGGCAAATGTCACAGGCTTCAGTATTATGATAAGAAATATAGGAATATTGAGAACTTAATTGATGCATAATGTTATCAGACACGTGCCCAAGACGAAAATGCCAAAGATCATTGCTATCAAAGCTCGCATTATTAACAAAAGAATCAGAATTGACAACAGGTTTTACAAATTTGTTTTTCATGTTACTAGACATGTTCTTACAAGAAATAGACATTGAGTATTCATAGCAACATCATCAGATCTATACGTTTTCATACAACCAGAATCACAAACTTCAATCATAGTGTTTTTACAAATAGAAGAAAGCATAGAGCAGAGAGTAGTAGCATCAGCAGAATCCATGGAGTTATTGAGGTAGTATAGACCATTCCTTTTGTTAGCTGTACCAATCATTTTCCATTCCTTTTTCTGAACAATAAAATATTCCAAATGAGTGAAGATAGCAATACAATTCATATTCATAGTAAGTTTAGATACTGATACTAAATGAATCTTGAAATCTGGAACAAACAATACTTCATTCAAAATTATTTTTCCTACTGAAATACTACCAGAATATTCAGCTAAAGCATAATCATCATTTGGCAGCTTTATAGAAGTATGATTTATTTTGTATAATTTTGTGAAACAAGATTTAGTGGGACAAATGTGGTCAGTAGCTCCTGTATCAAGAACCCACTGAACCACAAGGTTACCTGAAGCCGCAACATTGATATTAGAAGTTTGAATTTGATTAGTTGAGTGAGAAGTTCCAATGTTTGCTTGCTGTAGAAGGTTGAGAAGGCCTTCATACTGCTGCTTAGACAAAGAGAATTTTTGTTCTGTCCCCTTGGAATCTTCCTTTTCCACATCTGAGACTTCATCATCCTCATCAGTGTTTGTATTTACATGACTAGCTGCTGCTGTTTTGCCACCAAATTTCTGCTTGCCTTGATAACCCACCGGAAAACCATATTTCAGGAAACAAATTTCTTCAGTATGATTTGTGCGTTTACAATGAGTACAGAACCTATTGGGTTTGTTCTTGTTAAATTTTCCAAAATTGCCTCTTCCTTGTCCTGCTTTTGTTTGATTCTTGAAATTATTCTTCACAGAATCTTTATCATTAGTCTGAGCCATGGCAACAATTTCTTGATTTCCCTCCGTGAAGGTAGATCCCCCAAATTCATTCTCTTGTTGAATAACCATGGAAAAGACCTTGTCAATGCTGGGAATGGGATCAAACATCATAATTTGTGACTTTACCTGAGCATACTCTTCATTCAACCCTCTTAGGAATTTTATAACACAAGATTCATCTTGTCTCTGTTTGATTGTAGATAGAATGCCGCAATTGCATGGTGTAGGACATGTGCATACCGGGGTAGGTGATGACGGATAATTATTACTATATTTTGTGGTTAATTTGAATATATTTTAAATGATATTATGTTTATCTTTTAATTAAATTCCCTTAAATTTAGTAAATTCAATACTTATCTTAATTTGAGAGAGAATTTGTTGATTTGAGTTTCATCCATATCTTATGGGTTGATTTAGATAAGATTTGATCCCTAAATTATTGGATTGTAGGTAAATAGATAAAAGTACAGAAGATAAGGGCAAAGAAAAAGGAAAAAAGATCTGAAGAAACCTTATCTCATATTATTTTATCTTATTTTGAGCAAAGATAAACCACTTGAGATCTCTTTAAAAGCCCCCATTCACTAGGAGCCACTGCACGAAATTTAGGATTTTAGTGAGAGAAAGTTAGAAATTGAGATGGTAGCTTAAAACCCTTTACTTGGGATTGGATGTAACTTGCGGTGTGAATTCTCAAACTCAGATTTTTATTTATGTTAAATTGATTGATTTTCTTTTCTCCGTTTAATTTAGAGTTGAAAGTTTGATCACCTTCATTCTCTCCTTCTAAATTTTCTTATTGAATGGGAATTTAATTTGAAAAGAGGTTCTGTGAAAAGGAATTTCATCAATGAAAGTCTAGGGATAATTTTCATTTATGAACCACTTTTAAAAAGGGAATTCTTAATGCGTGGCAACTCTTTTACCGTTTAAAGGGATTTAATCGATATAGTTTTGCTATAGAATCTGGCAAATGAGGGATCTTTGTCAGTGGTTTTTATCATTGGTCATTCAATTAACATAATAAGTTCTTAAGTTTTGGGAATAAACATAAGTACAGTGAAATCCAAGCCCAAACATTCTTATAAATTGTTTTTACCACTTTTTATATTACGAGCACTTATTTTACGATTCAAACCCAAGTTTTCTAATTGAACAAAATTGTTTTCCCACTATACTGTAATGCGTTAGTATTTTAGTTCTCTAAAATGCTTAACAATAGGGTAGAAATTTTCCAACTGCTCCCACAACGAAGTGAGTTTGGTTAGATATTCAGTAACCGAAAAATCCCCTTGTTTGCATTGAGAAATCTGCTCTTGGAGGTCAGCAATCCTAAACTTATCTCCCCTGAAAAAGCGATCTTTAATAATTCTCCAAATCTCAGAAGCATTCCTCTTGTACATCAGAGAACTCGCAATTGCCGGAGTCATCGACCGAGTTAACCAAGACACAACCATATTGTTGCATCGGAGCCAAACATCTAAGAGAGGATCGGTAGAAGGAGGCTGGGGTAGACTTCCATCAAGAAATTTGTGTTTATTCTTCGAATACATGGCGACATGCATCAGATGCGCCCAAGAGTGATAGTTCCGCTCATTCAGCAGAGGAGTAACAAGAACAGCTCTGGGATTCTCACTAGGATGCAAATAGTAAGGATTATTAGGGTTAACAAGATGATCTGGAGTGGTGGAGACTAAATCCCTGTGTTCAGCCATAATGGTAGATTGAGAACGAGGCAAGGAAAATGGGGAAAACCCAGAAAGAAAAGAATCAGAGTTTTTGATTGCGGAAAAGCGAAGCTTGAACCGAGAGGCTCATGATACCATATCAGAAACGTTGGAAAAACTGCAAGATTGCAGCCATGCCTTCTGGAAGAAGCACAACCAGAGGGAGAAAAGAAAGAGTGAAGAGAAAAGAAAGAAGAAAACGAAAAGAAAAAGGAAAGAAATGTATTAACTTGTTAACTATCAGATTACAATGTTATCATTTATACTAAGAGCTACTTTAACAAAAATAGATACACTAATTAATCATCTATAGAGCAAATAAAAGAAGGGTCTAATATCAAAGTACTAAAAACTCCAATCAGATTAATATCAAAAATCATTTATGTAACATTTAGCCCTCACTTTTGTCCAACATAATTGGTTAGTTGTTGAGAATTGGATGATGAATTCTAGTCGATATTATTTTTCTGTTCAATAAGCTTCTTATAGTGCAAATGTTCGAGAACACATTTTATAACTCGGTGTATGATAATTTGCGAACAAAACTTTGAAACTTGAAGAACGTTATTTCTAGAAGGTAATCTGTTGTCACCTTGTTCAAAGCTCAAACTCTAAGTATCTGAGATCATTTGTACCTTTATTAATAATAATTTTCTCAACTTTCATATCTAAAAGAATTTTATCAAATTACCAAAAGGATGTTGAAGTAATAGTAGAGGCACTTAATGAGAGAGCTTGAGTTCGAGTCCTAGATAAAACATTAGTTGGGAGAATTAGATTATGCCTCATGAATTAGTTTTGTATCTTGTGATATGGGATACTTGGAAACAAAATTGCCATATGGTAAGCATGAAATAATGCAGGCTTGAATTCTCTGAGGTATACGCTAACACTGTTTAGTTTAAGAATTATTAGGACCACATTTCAAGTTTGGCCATTTGGTCAATTCAATGGCTAGAAAAGTTTTTTAAAAAAAGCTAGCATTTCTTGAATTGTTAAGAAGTAATGCCATAACCGTGTTACTTTTTTTTAAGAAAAGGATCATGTGCCAATTACTTCTGAAGTGTTGAATAATTTCAGAATCTTTGTTGGAATCATATTATTGTTTTCTTCCATATTCACACACTAATTCAATACTCTTAGCCTCGTAGGGGATGTGAGGGCACTACTCTTGTATACATAGCCATTTTTGTTGTTATGCATCATGAGAGCATTAGAATCTGAAGAAAGTGGGCTGTTTATAAGACTACAAACAAAAACACTGGGTCCAACCCTGACTTAGTTACACAATGGTGCCTCTTTCAAAAGTCTAAAGTCAACCTTTGGCCAAAAAAAGTCAAAAGTCAACTAACTCAACAAGTTCAAATTAATATGAAACAAAATGTTGCAACAACTATTCAGTATCAACAAATAAAAAATTTTCCTCAACAAGTTAATCCTATTTGGCATAGCAGCTCAACGCAGATTCTATATCTGAGTTTTTAAATTTCCTCAGCAGTCAGCTAGAAGCTTTTCTTTTAAAAAAATGTTTAGAAAATGCAATTTTATATGAATGATTTTGACCAAAATAAAGTCTTAACATAAGGCATATGATGCAAGGTTAAGTATGTATCATTATTCCATGCATAGACATCTTAATCGTTTACAATTTGAAAATAAAACCAGAGGAAAGTCTCCTAGGTTTATTATTACTACAAAGTAGTTACTGGTTGCAGTTGGAACTCATATTTTCTACTTATCTCCTAGAGTTTCTCTAGCCGAGATCCAAGTTGTGCACCACATTTTCTCACTTCTTCAATTATTGTGCAAAGATCAATAAACGACCAAGATTGGGTAGAACATTGGTTGGATGAAGATGATGCAAGAGAGAGATGTTCCGAACTCCGGTACTTGAGTGCAACTTTTGTCTCTTGAAATAGTACTTTTTTTTTGTTTTTCAAAATACAGTCTGAAATAGTCTGCTTAGTCTGTCATTCAGACATAAGACATATTATTAAAGCAGAATCTGTAATATTGATTATATTTGACACCAAGTTTTCCAATATTCTCCTCTTTGTAATTTGTAAACTGAACTCCACTACCACTTCTATTTTCACTCCCATGCAGCTTTACCATTTAAAGAAAAAAGCTTCAAACAGCATCAGTGTTAACTTTGATCAATAAGTAAGTAACGAATCAGAATTTGATCAAGCAAGCACCAAAATCAAGAACATAATCTAATCCTTTTGTAAGACATTTGGAAAAGGGCCACGTTCATTTGTCACATTGTCTACCACTTTAATCTCTGGTACGGACAATAACTTTGCTGCTTCTCTTCCAAGTTCCAAACTTTTCTGCATTTTTTACCCTTTCCTCTTATTTTTCTTACACCTCCAAATCCAAATTCAAATCCCTTTGGCAATGTTTGATCTCTAATAAAGTTCCTGTTTAATCTTTCACATTGTATGTGTCGATCATTTTAGTTCAACCTTTATTATCATTTTAGTCCTTAATTTTGTACAACTCTTAACATGAGTCTTTAATTTTATAAAAAATCATATGCATTAGATCAATTAGTAGTAGAAAGGACTAGTATGAGTAACAAACGTAAAAGTAAATGACTAAATAAGAGTTTAATTTGACCAACGCATGCAATCTGAAGGATTAAAGAGAGGGTTCACTCAATGTGTATCATTTGTTACTTTGTGTGTCTTTATCAACTTCATTATGGCCTTGATCTTCTAACAAGCTCATATCTTCCACTCTATCTTCATCTTCATTTTCTTCTTCCTTTTCTTTGTCTTCTACATCAATGAGGTCTTCTACTTCCTCCGGCTCTTCCTCTTCGATTCTATCGCGATCATGTCCAATAACATAATCTTCCCTACCACTGCTTCTTTCCTTCACCCTTTGAGATTCTGTTTCTTCTGTATCATCCATCAATTCAAATGGTTTATTTATCCATGGCTGCAACCCTTTTCTCCCAAGTTTTTTGGTTATTTCAGAATATTCCTCATATGATTTCTTATCAAGTGAGTGTTTGATTTGGTAAAGCAACCATATTCCAACAGCTATCAAAGCAAATATTTGAATACCTTGTTTCAACTTGAAGAAGCCTTTTGTCCTCTGATTTCTGCTTGGTGATTGCTTCAACATGGTTTCTTCATGAAGTTATCTACCAAGTAGTTTATATCAGTAACAGGTTTTGGCAGAATCTCTGTAAGGATGAGAAATTTGAATATAGTTATACAAAGCATATCAGAAACATAAAGCACAGAAGCCTTACTCGTTGAAGAATAGCTAAGCATTAAAAAAAACTATGTTCTATATGAATGGAAATTTTCTGTCTTCTTTATTAATTTGTTTTTCCACATTCAAATATGGATTAACAGGTAGTGACATATTATTCAGTTCAACAATTTTATCAAAGGCAATCCATAGTTCAATAATCTCTATTTTACACAAATTCAGTGGATTATGAGATCAAATAATCAACAAACACAGGGGTTTATTATTAATAAGTCATAGTATTCAGCTTCTATTTCAATATTTAATAAAAAACATTGGACGAAATCAAATCCATTCACAGAGACCACTAAACAATAAGCTGAATCCAAGGCCTAAAGAAAATTTCACAATTCAGTTAACATTAATCAAACAACAGAAAGTAAAAAAAAAAAAAAAGATCCCTATAATAAATCAAGTTTGCTGTAAAAAAAAAAAAAAAGCCTAACCAAAGATATCTTAGAAGTTAAGAGAGTGAGAAAAATGCTGATTATCTCTGTGCAAGGTCTGAGCTATGTTTAGTGGAGCAAAGTTCAGAATGAAAGAGAGAAAAGATGAGTGAAAGTTCGTGAATTGGAGGTCACGGGCTAACCATACATTTTATTATCATGTGTTTTTTTTAACTCTTTGTGGCATTTAGGGATGCAACTACGACGCCGTTTTGCTAAAAGGGCATTTATAGAAAGTAGGTCAAAAAAGATTTTCAATTTTACTGCCAGGGCATTCCTTCATCCTTTGCTACTGTTTCCAATGCAACTCGTGCACAAATTTTTTCTTTATTTATGTTAAAAAATTGCTTCTCGGGTTGATTATTTCTATGTTGATAAAGTTCATGTTAATGTCTATAAAGAATGTATTCATAAATCATGAGAGTTTGGTTTAATTGATAAATAATTGAATCTTTTAAATATGGTATTCAGTTTAGTAGAGTAATTTTTAATTTTATGTTTGGAAGTGATTAATTTTTAATTATTTGCGAGAGATAATTTTATTACTAAAAATTAGAATGTACTTTAATTAAAAAAAATAGAATGTACTCATAACTAAATTCTAGGTTTGTCAAATGGATTCATTTATTTTTCGGTGTGCCCAGCAAAGAAATCCACGATATTAGTACCAAAAAAGCAAGTGCTAAAATTGAAGTAATGGCATAATATAAAAATTTGTTTGATTAACAATTAAAAAAAATTGTTTGATTTCGGTTTTTTTAATAATTTTAGTTTTAAAAAATAAAAAATTAAAAAAATTATTTGACAGATTAGTTTTTGAAAATAATTTTCAAGAATAGTATGTGTATTTTTATTTTTAAAAACTAAAATTTCAAAAATCAAAAACTTATTTCAGTTTTTAATTTTTTTGTTATAACCATGGGTTTTTTCATCCTTAAGATGAGATTAATCTTGCATGGCTAGCACTGACCGCCGGGAATTTGACATAGGTGAGATTCGAACACGGGACCTCCCGTTGTGGATCGTCCCTCTTATGAACTTAGCAGAGAGTTTTTTAAATTTACATACTAATTTATATTAAAAATTTATTTTTTTATAAAATAGTTCTAAAAAGCTAAAAAAACAAAACTAAGTCAAACAAGTTCTAATCCTTTCATGTTCTGCATTTAGAGAGAAAACTAATGTTAGAGTCTTAGAGAGAAAAATTTTAAACAGGAAAAAAAAAATTAGAGAAAAAATTTTTAAGAGAAAAAATTTAGAGAGGGAATTTGGCAAATAAAAAAATTAATAAAAAATTTGCACAAATAAAAAAGGTAAATTTTTTATTAAATGGATCACGGATAGATCATTCTTTAATAAATATGTTTTTAATGGACAACAAACAGATAAATAAATTGTTTTCAATCCGTTCTCAAAATCCATTTACTCTATCTATTTGACACCCCTGCTAAATTCTAAACACTTTTTTTTTCTAGTATTTTGGTTCTTACTCTTTTTTTTTTTTGCTAGTATAATGGTTTAAACTGAAATCTTTGACGTAAATGAGATGTGAGATATGTTCTCCTACCTGATGTTCTATAAAACAACTGAGAATGAAAAGAAAACTTATTTCCTCAGACATTTATTGTCTGCATTAATTTTTCAACCTACTCTTTTGCATTATGTTGTTGCTGCATCACTTCGCCGACATCATTTCTTTTTATCTGTTTAGATAATAGAGAAAAATTTGTTATTTTTATTTAGATCTTATATAAAGTATTTTAAGGGCACTAGTTAAGGTTACTAGAAGTAAAAAAATAATCACAAGAGCATATTGTTCCGTCTCTCAGAAATATAAAAACTACACATTTCACTACATTTTTACTACCTCTTAAATAATACTCTAGGGCACTAAATATCATTTGCCTTTTATTTATGGTTTTTTTTAAGTTGTGTCTAGACACAAGTTAACAATGATTAAAAACTAATAAAATTTTATGTAAAAAAAAAGTTATTAAGTAGTGAGTGGTGATGAATTTAGCGGGTATACATGGTGTATAGTAAAAAATATTCAATCCAATTATTAAAAAAATTAATCCAATCATTGTTAACTTGTGCTCATAGACAAGTTAGAAAAATCCTTTATTTATTTGTCTACTTATCTTTTACTTAATTGTACTTTTACTTATTCAACCATTTTGTTTGATTGAGAACTAATTAATGCTTCACTGTTGAATCAATAAAATAAAATAATAATTGCATTTCTTAATAAATGCGTTTTACCTTCGGGTGAACGCACAGATAAATGCGAACGAAGGGAGTATTATTTTAGAGTGTTGATTTTTTAACACCCAAAAATCATACACCAATTTTACACCCTCATTATTTTATTATTTCTGGACCTCTTTTTAGTACTCTTTATTTTCCCAATTTTTAATTCATTTAAAGCAAATAATAATATTATATTATGGGTGTAAGAGGGGTGTAAGCTTTTTGGGCGTCAACAAAACATTATTCATTATTTTATGCGTTAGAAATATAAGCGGTCTTACTAAACAATGTCTTTAAGGGGAATGGATCCCATCATGTTCAAAAAATAACAAGATGCATCATGTTAGTATTTTTGTGTCTATCTCTCTCTTAATATGTATTAAATGCATATTAAATTTGTGGGTCTCTTTAAACATTAATGAGGAGAGAGATAGACACAAAAACACCAACATAATACATGTTATTTTTGAACATGAAGGGATCCAGGAATTAAAAAACACCAACACTCGATCGTTAAGATTACTAGAATTAAAAAAACATCATAAGTGCACATTATTTCGTTTTTTTAAAAATACAAAAAAAAACTGTATTTTCTAATATTTTTTTATTACATTTGACTTCTTAAATAATGCCTTAAGAACACTGTACATCATTTGCCTAAATATCATGCATTAAACTTATTAGTAATAAATTTTATACCATGGTATTGTAATTTCCTTATAAAAAGAATTGTATAAATAAATTTTTCTTAACTTTTGCTACTCCTATTAGTAAAAGTTATTTTCCAGTAAAGACTATTTCGACATCTGAAATGCTCAGTCAAATGTATGGTTGAAGACTAACGCGTGTGTTCTTAGTTTATAAGTGGCACATGATTTTTAAGTAAGAAGTTTCAAGTTTTGAGCTTTGTGATTTGTGAATGTGAAAAAAACAAATTATGTTGAGAAAGCTAAATTAATAAATTGAAGACATGTATATTTGAAGACTAATTCTACAGCAGATGATGAAATACATCTTGCAGAAATTAAATTTTCAGTTGATAATGTTTTTACGGTGAAATTGATAAACTGAAAAACTTTTGGTATTTAACATGTTAAATACAATTTTTTTTAACTATTTATAGATAAAGGGATAATAAATTAAAAAGGTTAGTTCTTTGACGGAGGAGTAAAACTTAGAAACAAAAGTTCAAATTTCAAATTATGTCAGCGCATTTAATTTATAGAAAAAACTATATATTCATAAATAATAAATTTAATCAATACAACAGCAACATATTAAACATGTTGTATTGTTTTAATACTTACATATATCAAATTTTATATAATTTGGTCATTTATAAGAATGTAATATTTTTTTTTTATAGAAAATTATATTGATTGAAGATTGAATCCGAATATTCAGACACACACATATATATTTTTATATATTCACTAACTAACTACATGACTGAGACTTATAAGAATATAATCTAATAATAAAAACTTATTTATATTTTTTATTTATAAACTTATTTATAATTTATGTTTGAATGAAGTATTCTGACAGAATATCAATTAGTATGTTTTTGAACTGCACGAATTTTCGCAATTTTAATCTACATCATGAAAAATTTCAATGCAAAATATGCATTGTTTTTTTTATAAAAAATATTAAATGCATCCTTTTATAAGAAGATATATAATTTTTTTTTATCTAGTCATATATACACACTTGTTCAAGTCAATAACATCCACATCATAGTGATATGAGCTCTTCAAAGGGGTTTTTATTTCTAGTCGGAAAAGCTCAAATCTAAAATCTCTTATTTAAACAAAACATTATGTACCACTTGAATCATGCACTCGTTGATATCATTCTATGTTAACTAAGAGTAGTATTGTTGTGATCTAACTTGACGGGGATAGAAAGTGATCAAGACTAGACTCCCATCCGGAGGATTGAATAGTTGTGACTCTAATGCCTTGGCTCCAATAGTGGTGGTAGTGCACCTGTAAGGACTCCAACGCTGAAATCAATAATGAAATTAGAGTCGTATATTATAATAAGATAAGTGCGTACCTTGCATGGTGTATTTAAGTATGTGTTTATAGAAATACATTAAGGTTGACTATAGATCTTATTGAGTCGTTAGCTTAGTGTCTCGGCCCAAGACCCAACCCATCATTGATGTGATTTTCTGATGGTCGACGGTATCCCGGTGAGATTCCGGTATAGTTCTTAGGTTGCCTTAGTTAAGCCTAGTCCAACATAAATATAGGTGACTGAAATACTCCAATTCTAGTCCACAATAAGTACTATCTGCTTATTAACAATTTGCGCGTGGGTACGGGTACCTCACCCTCTATTAAAATTAAAAAGATACACATATTTACAAAAAAAGAAAAAAAAAAACGTGTGTTGTGTATTGGTGTTAGTAACTCGTGTGTTATGCATCTCATTAAATACCATATCATAAAATGCTAGTGAAATCATTATCACGTACGTACATTTCCTTTTTTCCATTTAGTTCGTTCTCCCAAGAAAAAAAAGTGCATCTAAATCAAAATGAAAATCAAAGGCTTGAATAATAATAGTTTGAATGTATCGATGAACGATGGCAGGCTTGCATAATGATAATATTAGTAGTAGAACACAGAGACCACCAGCAGCATAAAAGATAGTGACGACGTTTTACCAAAAAAAAAAACCAAGATGTGATGACGATGATGAATGCCGGTGCCACTGCCAGCATATTAAATAACCTCACAGTCTATGTCTCTGCACAAAAACTGATCCATTCAAATAAATGCAACAAAAGTTAGTGAATGCATCTCACTCACAAATCACAATCATCCCTTAGCTTATTCTGTGTTTATTTTCATGTAGGAAAATTCAAATCACCTGTATTGAAATAATAATACTACTTCTTTTGTTTTCCTTTCATTAAAAAAACGACACAATTAAGCAATTGTATTCTTTCTTCTCCCATTTGTTCTTCTTAAATTAAATAGTATGTCAGTGTCTTACTTATGAGATATAAAAAATGAAACATTATTATAATTCTAACATACTGTAAATTCATTCAAATGCAATATAAAATTTTCATCACTGAAAAATTTGTGTCAGGCTGATCTAAGTATGTGTTACACTAACAAACGAGTAACTACTAATAAAACTGAACAGAGAAAAAATAGTCCTAAATAAATAAAGAAACAAATAATAGTAAAAGGGAACGTGTGAGTGAATAAATGAGAGCCCTACGCACGTAAGATGTCGTCAACTCCTGTGTTTATCGTTTCGAGGTAGGCTTTTGCATTAGCTCATCAGTTTCTGAATCTTCTGATGATGAAAAAATAAATCTTAATCTTGTGGGATACGAAAACAGAACTCTCTGACACACTAATCCCTCTTCCTCTTCCCATCATCTTTTCTCTCTTTTTTCCAATTCATCTCATCATCATCACCATATACTATCAACCATTTTCACTTAACATATATCCCTTTCTTTTCCTTACCTCTGCCTTTCAAAAAGAACACGAATAGAAAAGATGTGCAGTAATAAAGAACATAAGACATTCCCAGAGGTTTATATGCAACAAGTAATTTATAAGCAGGGAAAACTCCTAATATATATATAATAGCTTTTGCTTCCAAGTGAAATTGCAGTACAAATTAATAAACAGATATCAAAATGCTTTTGATATACAATACAAAATAAGTGATGATTTTTAAGCAAAAAAAAAAAAAGAAAAAAAAAAGAAGACATCATAAATATCAAAATATGTACTACTATATACTTGCCAGATATCCACCATATACAAGGGGGCAGCATGGGTAGTGACAGAAACATATGCTTAATTTGAAGTCATACACATATATATTTATTCCCAAAATAAATAAATATGGGTCTTCCTTTGAGTCATGGATTGAAAAAGTAGTCCCCACATTTGCACTTCCAACTCATTGGTTTGTAATTGGAAAGATCTTCCCCTCTGGAGGAAGTAACGGCTATGGTTGTTCTTGTTGAAGAATAATAATGGCTTCTAATTACTTGAGGCACAACTGGAACCTGAACTGCTTCACAATGCCCACAATTTCTGCATCTTCCTTCACACTTTGGTGGCCTTGACCCTATTTGAGTTTTTTTCACCATAATTGATTCTCCCTCTTTCAATTCCTTCTGCTTACATATATCACTAGTTAAATACTTAGTGACATATAAAATGGGGCACAGAATAATTTACTTTATAACAATTTTGATTTTTTACCTGGTGGGGAACTTCGATGAGATTGGAAATTGCTCTTCCTGCATGCATAGTTGCAAATACACATTAAAAAGAAGATCTTTTAATTGAAAAAGAAGGAAGTGAAAGCAGAAGAGAAAAGGGGCTAAGGCTAACTAACCTTCAGCTGTGAAAACAAAATGCGATGAGAAGATAGAAAAAGAAGAAGAAGCAAAGAGAATGATGAGGCAAATGAAGGTTTGTCTATATTTGTGGCAGCAGAGAGGCATTAGAGTTATGCCCATCTTCTAAGGGGGGAAAAGAAAGAGACTGCAGAAGAAAGGAGCAGTTAATTGTAGTGAGTGAGTGTGAATGTAACTAATAACTAAAATATGCTAAAACCTTGATAGAAGATAAATGATGGTAGAAAAGAACAGTGTATGTATGTGTATATGTGGGGAAGAAAGAGAGAGAGAGAGAGAGAGAGAGAGAGAAAGGTATATGTGGCAGTAGAGAAGGCAGTGAGGCTGAAATTCTGAAAAAGTTGTCCTTAACAAGGGTGGGTCAGGGTCAGATATTGAATGCCACCATCCCCACCTCTATTATACAAAAAGGGATCACTTATCCATCCCTTTTAACCCCCTCTATTATTTTCCCCATCAATTGATAACTTGGACTTCAGAAGTTGAGTTGAAAACTCAACTTGCCTGAGTTTGAGTTTCTCCCTATTGTAATTGTTGAACTTAGATAAATGATTGATAAACCACTGGGATTGAAACATAATAAATAGTCCAATCAGAAATTAATTCGTAAATGATAATCAGTAAAGGTAATATTTCAGTGTGGTAATATTGAGAAAGAAAGGGCAAGAGAGACAGAGAGGCACCTCGTGTAATGAGCCTGAGAAACTCCAAGTTGTATCATATGGAGACAAATGTTGAACTGAGATGAGCATAATAATAATAATAATGATAATAATAACAATAGTAAGCATAAAGTAAAGTAATGGCCATGGATAACAGCACAAAGCAAAGTTACGAATATGAAAATACAAGGGAAAAGCCAAAAACACATAACGAAGTTCACAGGCAGAGGCAGAGACTATGAGTGTGTGATGACTTCATTGTTTTTTTTTTTTTTGGTTCATTCATATAATATATGAGAGCCTCTTCTTAAGTGGGAAAAAACACATGCCCAGAACTATTTGAACACGCCAAGCTTGTCTTGTATAATGTATTTCCCAAGGAATAAGTCACGGAGTGTGTAACAATAACAATCTACTGCAAAGAGAACATCAAGCTATGGGTATTTGTGAGATTCATTTTCACAAGCAAATTCAACCACGCTAGTAAAGTAGTAATATGTTGCTTAATAAAGTCCATCAATTCATTATTTAACACATGTATTTTGTTTTTGTTACCACTCCCAATTTGACTTTTCTTAAGATAATATATATAAACAGTTAAATTTATTTGAATATAAGTATTAATCACAGTCCACAAAAAGAAAAGAGCTTCTAGTGAAGGTAATTCTACCATAAAACAATCACACACTGAGAGTTAGGCAAAAAAATAGACATGGCATTAATGATTGTATTCTTCTTCAACTATGGAGTTCATTATCATCGACTCCTCCTTACGCAAAGATGTTGGAATGGTGGGTCAATGAGGGTATAGCTTGTTGAAGAGAAAGAGATTGCGTTGTCTAAGAAATTAAATAGTAAGGAGCAACTGAATTCTACAGTTGCTTACTGTTAGTAGCACATTATATGCCACTGTTATTTCCAGTATACTAATACCGAATAAAGGGATATGACATTGAGAATATACATAATGTATACCACAGTCCATCATGTACTCTGATCTCTTTGAATTTACCTTTTTCCTTTTTATTTTGGGTATTTACTTTTCTGATTTTTTAACATGTACAGTAGGAAATCTTGTCATCTGCAACAATTTGGCATTAAATATGTATATTTATACTGAATTGTACAATGAAAATTAGTCTTGTAGGATTTTTTCAGTATCCTTGCCTTAATCAAATTTTGATGAGGTTTTTTTGGGTTACAAGATGAAAGAGAGAAAACAGAAAAAGAACAAAAAACTACACTAAATTTTGATGGGGTTAAGTACATATTTGGTAATACTTTATTTTGGAAAAGATTCATTATATTTTCTACGAAATAATATTTTATTCAAAATAAATTAGTCCAAATACTCTCCCAATAAAAAATAGACTAGTTACAAGAACATCTTATGGTACAATTATATACGCCCTAATCTATCCCTTCATCCATTTGGGTCTCCCTTCTCCTGTGCTCTAAACCTTCGTCAAGAAAGGGGGGGAAAATGGCATCACCTTGTTTGTTATATTGGAAAATTCTAAAACTGAAAATTGTCGATCATATGTTGGATCACATCTGCTCCATCAGAATTGATACAGTAAGTTTTCACCTGAATATAAAACAAAATTCAACCACATATAATATAGTGTTAAGACTTCTGATAAATGATAGTAATTTACAATACCAGACTAGTAACTACAAATTTTCACAATAAAAAATAGTCACATTGAATTGAAGACCCCATTATGTTCACTTGCCTGAATGGTACTATGTGCGAGATATTTCTGCATACTACCACCGAAGCTGACATCAATGCGCTCCCAGCTCATTGTTGTTAAGGCTCTGATCATTTCCTCTGCAAGTGTTGTTAATTTGTTATATGACACATCAATTCTTCATCTTACAATCAGAAGCAAAAACATGTGAACTACAAAAGCAAACAAATAACATGCAGGCTTCGTTCTAAAGGTAAAGTCTTATCTTAATCATTAAAGGATAAAAAGGATACTAATAAGAAAGATGGGTCCAAGATACACCTCAGCAGGACAAAATTATGGCATTCAAACGAGAATACAGTAATCTTTTAGTTCATGTATATTCAATCATACTGAAAACTGAATCACTTCAAAAGAAAATGTTTTTCATGTTTAACAACCCCCTCCAGAAAGAAACATAAGAAGAGTGTCAGGATGTAATTCCATCACCAAACTACCAACTAGAATAAGAATGTTTAACTCAAACAAAGACAACGTGCTTTCTTAAATAATCTTCAAATGACATCAACTTCGATTTGGAGTTTCTTCTTCTATCTTCAGTTTCAAGGGCCGCCTGACCTCACAATCAACTACCCCCAACAAAAAATGCTTGTCTTTTGAGCTTCAGCCAAGCACTGGCCACCTCAGCCAAATATATATAACAGACAGAACCTTCGACATGTAATTAAAGTCGGTTGCTAAAAATTGTTAGATATCAGCAGATATAAGATACAATTCTTCAGTTCAAAAAAGGTGAAATACCTTCCCAGTCAAGTTTACTGGATCCACTATTCAGTTTGGATTCAGTAGTAACTTCCTCAGGAACAGAAGTCCATGTGGCTGTCTCTATATTTACGATATGCGGGTAGTTTTCGTATCTTGAAAGATGCTGGCGCAAAATAAAAAGCTAGTTAGACACAATTGACATACATTACATATTGCATTGCAGAAGCTTGATAATAACCTGTGGAAGCTCATTTACACGCCTTATAGATGACGTACTCCATCCAACAATTGCTATTAAGAGTCAAGTTGTTCATGTAACTGTGTAAGCATTATAGACAGTGGTAACAAATTCTTACAAGAGTACTCAATGATTACTTCTGATGAACTAAATCAAAAAGATACGGTCATAATGAATATTTGCATAGGCAACACGGCGTCTGAAGGACCTCAAAGCTGACCTGCAGAGAAAAACCTGTAGTCTGTCATAGTGTCATTTATTCATGATTCAGAAAAGTCATTAGTAAGTCGCGAAAATCTAACTGACCAATAAACCAAACCATAAATCTTACGCGAATTTCATATCTTCAGAATCATGAACCATCTGGAGAAGCAGTGGAGGTTTTCCATCATTACCATCGGTTAAAAATTGATGTTTTCCTGTTTTACCACAAAACCAAGAAACATGAGAAGCAGCTGCTTTCTCCAGAGAGCGCAATCCACAAAACAAAGGAACCTGAAGCATGCAAATTCCAAAACCATATCAAGAACCATTATCAACATTGATTAATAAGACATTTACATATTTAACAATATGGTGTTGCAAACTGCTATAGCAGTATAATCATACATAACATAGCAAAGCAGTCAACTAAAGTCCACAAGAAATCAACAGATAGACATAATACATTGAAGCCCAAAAGAATCACCTGTTTATGCCCTCTAAAACCAAGGTGTGGTGTTGCAAGGGTAATAAAATTCATGGGCTCTAGTCCTGCGATTTTCCCTTCATATTTTTTATTGAGACATTGTTGATCTGAAGACTGACTCTTACAATGTTCATTCCCCTGAGGAAGTTCCATAGAAACGTCTCTGCTATAAAGCTTGGCTATTGCATACCGTGCAACCAAGCCACCTAAAGAATGACCTACAAATGAAATTTTCTGAACACTTTGGTGACGTTTTATAACTGATATAACCTGGGAAAAAGAGAAGGAAAACAAACAACTTTCATCTTTCTGGATTTGATGCCCAGAGTTGAATTGAATTGATCATCTTAATATTGATATAGGAATCCATTCAATGCTCCAGACCAATAATTAGTTACTAATGAAAGCAAACATGAACCGCAGAAAAAATATAGTACAGTTGAATGTCAAAGTCATAACTCATAACACACCTCCACGGCTAATCTCTCCCCCATTACATCAACACCATCAAAAGTCAACATTGAAGAATTACATTCACTGCCTGCATTGCAAAATGGTGATGCATTCCATTAAATGATAGAAGTCAGTGTTACTGTGGAAGAATGCAAAAGGAAATAGAATAAAGATAATTTAAACTGTTTCACTTTTAAGGCCCATTTAAAAGAGAGCAGGTGGAGGTTGTGCCTTTCTCACAGGGTTAATAGCAAACACATGCAACTCTATAATGTCACAATCCGAGATTCCCAGTCCAAAACCAACATCATGCATTGCCACAGTCAAGATGCAGATGTTATTGTCAGTTGTGTGATACAGAAATTGAGATTCCTTCTACTGATTTAATGATACCAAACATAATTGGATGATATGATATGATATTCCTTTTTTATGGTCAAAATGATACGACATATTGGTATTCCTTAAATAGTCAAAGAGCACAAGAGACAGAAAAGGATGCTAACATGATTTTGGGGACTTACAATGTACAATAGCATCGTGTGGATACCTAGTCAGAAACTGCTTTGCAGCGAATTTCCAATCCTGCGCACTGCAATGAAGAGATGTTGCTCCACATTACTCAAACAAAATTGATATTTTAGCTTAATCTCATAAACCAAACAGTTTGTAAACCATGAAGCTTTACAAAAAAAATATCGTTTAATCATGAGTAATTATTATAGTTTAAAAACTGAACTCCCAAATAAACTGAGAAACATGAAAAAATGGTTAAATTAAAGAAACCTTCCGATGAGACCGTTAACCATTACGATCAGGTGGGTGGGGTTGGGACGGTGACCAGAGGCATCAACAACTTCAATGTCGAAACCTTCCCCTATGGCTTCATGTTCGATTTTGAAACAACCAAACTTTGGGAAATACGACCTCCTCTTCTTCTTCTGTGTTTCTTCTTCTTGAACATGACGTGATCGTTCTGAATCCAAGGAAGCCATGAATCGAGGGTTTGATTTGAAAAGAGAAGGAAGTAGCGGTTTAAGTAGCTATCAGAAGAAGATGCATAGTTGTTCCGAACTTCCGAGGGACTGCAATCAAACTCCAGGTAAATCATTTCTCCAGCTCATTTGGGGTGCTACTTTCTCCACCACCCTCCTCTTTTTCTCTTTTTCTGTTCATCACACATTGTTATTTTTTTTATTGCTTTTTGTTCGGAGATTAATCTCCGTTTTTTAACTTAAAAAGAAGTATATACGCACCACATTTGGAACAGAGATTAATTTCTGTTATAAAATTCGCTCGGAAATTAATCTCTGTATTGCAACTTAAAAACTTTCGCTCGGAGATTAATCTCTGTTTTTCATCTTAATTCCAACACTATATTTTCATACAGAGATTAATATCCGTTTTCATACAGATATTAATATTCGTTTTGATACAGATATTAATATCCGTTTCTATATAGGTATTAACATCTGTTTTTCTGCATTTCATCATTTTCAAACCACATGAATGACGAAGAAAAAAAAACCATTGATTCTAAGTGTATTAATGATAGAAAACAATGTTGGTAATTTTGGGTTTAGTTACATATAGAGTATTGAGTGTCTCAAAATTTTGAGTTTTCCAACTTAATTCCATCACTGTATTTTCATATAGGAATTAATATTCGAGCGAGAATAAAAAAAACAGGGATTAATATTTGTTTGGCTCAAATCTGGATTTAAAAACGTAACTTTACCAATTTTTCAAAATCACCAACATTATTTTCTATCATTAATTCAGTTGGAATCAAGAGTTTTTTTCCCTTCGTCATTCATGCGGTTTGAAAATGATGAATTGAAGAAAAACAGATATTAATATCTGTATGGAAATGGATATTAATCCCTATATAGAAATACAATGTTAGAATTAAGTTGAAAAACGAAGATTAATCTCCGAGCGAAGGTTTTTAAGTTGCAATACAGAGATTAATTTCCGAGCGAATTTTAAAACGAGGATTAGTATCTATTTCAAATGTGGTGCGCAGATGTTTCTTTTTAAGTTGAAAAACGAGGATTAATCCCCGAGCGAAGGGCAAAATTGGATAAAAAAATAGCAGTGTGTGGTAAATCAAGAAATCGGTGTGGTGGGCAAAGTAACACCCTGATTTCGCTTTCCTTCATTATTTATTACTATTTTTTTTTACAGAAAAGTACTTGAACTAATAGGAATGACTTTTTTTTAAGGAAATTATTATTCACTCAAATTCATTAATTTTGGTAAATGGATAAAAAAAACAACAAACAGAATAAAAAAAGAACAAGATAAAAATTTATAGGGAATATAATTTTAATTATGTTCGCGGAAAGAGCTAGCAAAATAAAACTAAAAAAATATAAAGGATAACAAAATTCTGCAACACGATAAAAGCTTCCTCAACTCAAATTTATTTGGCAATTGTTAAAAAAAAATCATATTACAATTTAATTTATTTTCTCTCCTTTTATTTATCAAATATTTTTTTAATATTTTTATTTTTCTCCCTTTTACTCTTCATTTTCTTTCTTCTTCTCTTTTTTCCGACTCTACCATCAAAAATTAAATTATAAACTGAACATTATTCTCTAGTAAAGTTTTGCTTTTCACATTTTTTTAGTTCAACAATTTTGTAAAGAGTTTAGGGCATGTTGTTTTTCAGCTGAAGTAATAGAAAGATACTTTTTATAGTTATAATTTTAAATTCCAACATAAATTAAACATAAATAAGAAATAATTGCTTCATCCGTTCATCGAAAGAAAAAAACTTAAATATGTAAATAAACGGACCCATAATTTTGCATTTGGTCGTTATTTTTTTTTTATTTAAGCCCTTTTCGAATTTTCAGAGTTTTTTTGGTAAACTCTGTTAAAGCACTTTAGTTCTTTACTTTTTTCCTAATAAAAAAGAGGAAGTTCTTTAATTTTTTTTACGTAAAAAGTTAAATGTAAAAAAAAACATAAAAAGTTAAAGGGCATAAAAAAAGGAGAGAGAATGGGTAATGTATAAACAGCACTGATACGTGTATACCGGTGGACGGTGTAAAAATTTTACACTCTCATAATATACACATGTTCCTTTGGAGCGTGGTTAACTTTTTTTTTTTTTTCAAAATAGAGAAAAAAAAATTTGATAAGCAGGCATAAAAAGTGTAACTCAAAAGTGGTGTACACCAAGAATTTTTCATGTATAAATGATATTCTCAAAATAAATTGTTAGAAGTTCCACGTCGGCTAGTGATATGGCATGGAGTTTATAAGGGTGTGGCAATCCTCATCCTATGAGTTAGTTTTTGGGATTGAGTTAGGCTCAAACCCAAATTGTAAGATGGTATCAGAGCCTATCCTAGATCTATTTGTTGGGCCCCCATGTTGTTGGGTGTGTTATTGGGTGGTTGTTAGTCCCGTATTGTTGGGCCACCTATTTGTTTGTCCACCCGTGTTTGTCCACGCTCCAGCTATGTAGTGCTGGGCGTGTTAGAAGTCCCACATCGGCTAGTGATATGGCCATTGTTGAGTTTATAAGGGTATGGCAATCCTAGTTAACTTTTGAGATTGAGTTAGGCCTAAACCCAAATTGTAAGATAAATTAATAGAATTGCGCTCCAATATAAAATATAAAATAGAAAGAGTAACAGATACAAGAATAACACTAACACAACTATATGCCTCATTCTATCCCTTCATCAATTTATGTAGCCCCTCTCCAGACTCCTATGCTCTAAACCTTTCTCAACAAAAGTGAGGAAAACAAAAATGGCATCACCCTGTTTGTCACAAGAGAGCAATGTGGGAAATTTTTATAACTGAAAATTGTCAATCATATGTTGGATCACGTCTGCTCCATCAGAATTGATACAGTAAGTTTTCACCTGAACATAAAACACACTTTTATTCAATCATAGAGAAACAATAGTATGTTAAGAAGATTTAAGATAAATGATCATTTAAAATACCAGACTAATTGCTAATAGATTTTCATAACAGGAAATTTGTCACATTGTTTGAATTGAAGAAGAAACTTGCCTGAATGGTACTATGTGCGAGAAATTTCTGCCTACTACCACTGAAGCTGACATCAACGCGCTCCCAGCTCATCGATGTTAAGGCTCTGATCATTTCCTCTGCAAATGTTGTTAATTTTTTACAAGACATATTTTAGTAATGATCCAAAATATACATATAGATTATCCACTCTTCATAACGGATCAGAAGAAAAAACATGTAGACTACAAAAGCAGACAATTGGGTCTCAACTCTCAAGGTTCTTAATCATTAGAGGACACTCTCAAACAAAATTAACGATCTCAAACAAAGTATGTATGGATTACTGTTGAAACACTCAAACTAACTTTAACCTCCATGTATTTTCATTTAGCTATGTGTATTACTTGAGAAAGTCAGTTAGTGTATAAGAAAATGATTTCAAAATGACGAATGAAAGCACTACTTTCATTTTGTTGACAAAAAAGTCAGTTTGACACAAACTCTAGTTTTTTAGTTCATGTATACAGTCTTTTAGTTATATTTCCACTTTTTGAGATATCAAACTCAACAAACTGAATCATGGTTAATATATCACACCAAAAACTGAATAACTTGTAAAAATAAAATGTTCTCATGTTTAACTGCCCCCTCTAGGAAGAAACAAAAATAGTGTGTCAAGATCTTATTCCATCACCAAACTACTTACTATAATAAGAATATTTAACTCAAATAAAGCCAATGTGCTTTCTCAAAGAATCTTCAAATAACATCAACTTTGATTTGGTGTTTCTTTTTCTTTTTTTCGATTTCAAGGACCATCTGACCTCACAAAGACCACAACATTCCTATTCTTATGAGCTTCAGCCAAACACTCACTAAGTCAGCAAAATATACGACAGAACCTTTGTCATGTAATAGAAGTCGGTTGCCTAAAGTTTTGTTTGATATCAGAAAAGATAAGATAAAGTTCATCAGTTCAAAAAAGGTGAAATACCTTCCCAGTCAAGTTTACCGGATTCACTAAGTTTGGATTCATTAGCAGCTTCATCATGAACAGAAGTGGATGTTGCTGTCTCTACATTTACAATATGCCGGTAGTTTTCATAGCTTGAAAGATGCCGACGCTGAATAAAAAACTAGTTAGACACAATTCACATAAATTATATAAACTATATGTATATATTCTACTGTTGAAGCTAGATAACTATATGTATATATTGTACTGTTGAAGCTTGATATTAACCTTTGGAAGCTCGTTTCGACGCCTTATAGATGATGTACTCCATCCAACTAGCTCTATTAAGAGTCAAGTTACAAGAAATTAAGATAAGAGTAATCAGAGGTTAATTCTGCTGAACTAATTCAAAAGGATACGATCATAACGAATATTTGCATAGGCAACATGGCGTTTGAAGGATCTCAATGCAGACCTGCAGAGAAAGACCTGTAGTCTGTCATTTATTCATGGCTTATAAAATTCATTCCTGAGAAACAGAAATCAAAATAACCAAACCATAAAATTTTACAAGAATTTCATATCTTCAGAATCGCGAACCATCTGGAGAAGAAGTGGAGGTTTACCATCCTTGCCATCTGTTAAAAATAGATGTTTTCCCGTTCTACGAAAAAGCCATGAAATGCGAGTTGCTGCTTTCTCCAGAGAGCGAAATCCACAAAACAAAGGAACCTGAAGGGTGCAAAATTCCATAATCATGTCATGAAACTATTATCAATATATGGATTAATAAGACATTCACATATTTTACACTGTGATATAGAAAACTGCTATAGTGGTACAATCATACATAGTAAAGCACTCAAAATAAATTTTAAAAGAAATCAATAGATAAACACTTTAAAAAGAATGACCTGTTTATGCCCTCTTGAACCAAGGTGTGGTGTTGCAGAGGTAATAAAATTCACGGGCTCCAATCCTGCGATTTTCCCTTCGTATTTCTTATTGTTATGTTCTTGATTTGAAACCTGACTCTCACAATGTCCGTTCTCCTGAGAAAGCTCTTTAGAAATGTCTCTGCCATAAAGCTTGGCTATTGCATACCTTGCAACCAAGCCACCTAAAGAATGACCGACAAATGAAATTTTCTGAACACTCGCGTGACGTTTTATAACTGATATAACCTGAGAAAAAGAGAAGGAAAACATTAAAAAAAAAAAAAAACTTTTAATTTGATGCCTGGAGTTGAAGCCAATCAAGGATCTTAATAGTTAGTAATTAAAGCCAACATGAAATGGAGATAAAATGTCAAAGCCATAACGCACCTCGTCCGCTAATCTCTCTCCCATGACATCAACACCATCAAATGTCAACATTGAAGAATTGCATTCACTGCCTGCATTGCACAATGATGAATTGGTGATGCATTCCATTATTACACATTTCAATTGATAGAGTCCACCATTTAAACCAAAACTTCATATACAATCAATCTAGAACTCTTTCATTATGCAGAATACAAGTTAATTAGATGGTATAATAGTTGACCCTTTCTCACATAGTATTAGTATTACTGCTATTTTAATGATACCAAACACAAATTTAATTTAATTATATTCCTTAAAATTTACTCCCTCCGTCTCATTTTAAGTGTCGTTTAAGGTTGTTACACACAGTTTAAGAAATATCATTAATTTTCTTGTTTTTACACAAATAATTGTCCAACTCCTTATTATACCCTTTATCACTCTTATTAATTAGTGAATTACATCTCTCAAAACATTTATTTAAGATTCAACTACTCAAGGATATATTTGGTAAAACATAATTAATGCTTCATTGAAACTATAAAATGACAAATAAAGTGAGACAAATTTTTTTCTTTAAAACGACACTTAATATGGGACGAAGGGAGTAATTAGTGAGAGAGTACAGCAGACAAAAAAAAGAATTAAGGAAGCTATCAGGATTTTGACAACTTACAATGTACAATAGCATCATCTGGGTACCTTCTCAAAAGCTGCTTTGCAGCAAATTTCCAATTCTGCGCGCTGCAATTAAGAGATATATTAGTGCATTACTCAACAAATAGGTTAATTAATTAAGCATAATCACATAACCAAGTGCCATTATTTAAGCAGAAATGGGTTTAATCATGATCAATTACAGTTAGAAAGACCAAACTCCCAAATTAAATAAACTGAACAATTAAGGTTCTAAATTTAAAAGCTAAAAACAGTGAAAAACAAACCTTCCAATGAGACCATTGACCATTATGATCAAGTGAGTAGGATTTGAACGGTGACCAGACGCATCAACAACCTCGATATCGAAACCTTCACCAGTAGCATCATGTTCAATTCTGAAACAACCAAATTTAGGGAAATACGACCTGTTCTTCTTCTGCTTCTTAGTTTCATTCTTGACTTCAATCTTCTCTGTCTCTGCTTCTTCTTGAAGATGTTGTGGTTGTTCTGATGAAGAATCGAAGGAAGCCGCCATAAGAAGTTGTGGTTGTTCTGCTTCTTAATTATAAGAAGATGAAGAAGAAAGATGATTCATATATAGTAGTTGTGATTGTGAATTCTGATGAGGTATATATACTAGTGGAAAATCAATCAAGTGCTTCTTCAATAATCATTTTCATTCAGCTTCAACTCTTTGACTCTGACCCCATTTCCATTTCTTTCTTCTTTTAACTAATTCATTCTGTTTGTTTATTTATATACATGTAGTTTTCTTTTTTGGAAAAAAAAAAAAGAAAAACAAAAGCTACACTGTGGAGAATTAGGAAGTTCATCATCGTACATTTCTTCCTGGAACATTCGTAGAGACATTCATTGTGCTCTGGTTTTTATTTTCATTTCCATTTCTGATTTTTATTCTGTTTTTTAAAAATTTTAGAAAAGGAAAACTTAAAATACTGAATTATATTGTTAGTATTTTTATTTTTTAAAAATTTTAAAAACCGAAACATAAAGAATAAAGAATAAGGGTACGTTTGATGCGTGAACAGGACAGTACAAGTAGTACAGCACTGTACAAGTTTTATGAGGCACAGCATAATGTTGTGTATCGTTTGATACTCAATACACGTAACAAAAAATACAACATAAATTTTACAATAATATCCTTCATGTTATATTATTAATTTTTCTTAAATTTTTCTAAGAAAATAATATTTTGATATTTTATAATTATTTTATTATTTATTATAAAATTAAAATTTCATGATTTAATAAATTACTATATAATATATTTTATGTAATATAATAATTATATTATATATAAAAAAATTATTATTAAAAAATATTTTTAAATCTTTATTTTTTAATATTTATATTTATCGTTAAAATTTATTTTATTATTAATACGTTATTTTAATTATATATATATATATAAATGACAAAAAAATGACGTAAACATTGATTTAAAAAAAATACAACATAAACTACCTCGTAAATGGAGAAGGTAGTTACAGTACTGAATAAAAATACAAGGTTAATTATGTCTTTTTTTAACTTGTGCATGTAACAAGAAAGTTGTCCCTTGGTTTAGTGAAGTACAAAAAAATTGTCATTTTGTACTGTCCTATGACTCAAATTTTGTGCTGTTACTTGACAGCTTTTTGAATCAAACACAAAACAAAAAGTTTTGTCATGTACTATACCTTAAAAATTAGCAAATCAAACAGACCCTAATAAAAAGATTAAACCCAACTCAATTAGGTACGGTTATTTTCAATTATTCCTGTGCTAAATTTTCGAAAATTAATGTCAATCATTCAACATAAATGAAATTAATCTCGTTGTTTTAAGAGTATTGTTATTTTTTCAGATCTAACTAATAATAATACCATAAAATTCTAAGGATGCATCTGATGTGGATCACGGTAAAAAGAACACGTGGGTAATTGCAGATTTTGTTGCCCCTCCAAAGTCACGAAGATTGAGAAATAGTATATTATTTTATATATTATATATATACTCGCTACTTTTTTTTTTAATATAAACAAAAATTACTTAACTCACCTTCATTAAAAAAATTAGTTAGCTTTATTTAGATATTTTGAATCTATTAAAAAATTAATTTGTTTTTCTAAATTATTCTCCATTAAATTACTATCTCTGATCTTCAAAACTACTATAATAAATGCGAGAATAAATTGAGAAGAGGATATAATAGATAAATTTTCATTAAATACAGTAGTTAAATTTAATATAAATATAGTATTGTGAAAAAATTTGTTTTATTTAAAAACGGAGGGAGTGTGCTCCCTCTAGTTTTAAATATAAACAAAAACTATCACATTTTTTTTTAAATATAAGCAAAATATAACTATTTTTACTCTTTTCAATAATAAGAGATAATGCTATTAATTGTTAATAATTGAAAACATAATGTTATTAGTTAAGAGAATAAACTTTTCATAAAACCAAAAAAATTAAATGATGTTAACCACTTTTCTTAATAAGTGTGTTTTAATTATTTTTGCTTATATTTGGAATTGTTGAGAGTAAGGTTTTGCTAATGTACTCAAAGTATTAAATGATACACATTCTATTTATGAGTTGTTTATCCATTATTTTAAAGATAATATTTTGAAAAAAAAAAACCTTATATATAATTACTATTCATTTTGTTACTTTTTTTTTTGTCTCAAAAAATATTTTTTATTTATTTCTCTATTTATATTTTTAAGATAATATTAATTACAATTTTATCTATTTTATCTTTATATTTAATTGAGTATTAATTAATGTTCTATTAATTACATCAATAACATAATAAAGAATAAAGAATAACATGAAGACTTTAAAAATTATTTTATTTAAAATAAAAATAAATAGTTATATTTCTTAATAAGCGTGTTCTACTCCAAATTGACAGATAAATAAGAATTAAAATAGTATTTATTTATACTCATTTTGTAATTTACTTTTTTTATTTATCACATTATTTTTTATATTTTATTTTTAATCTTTCTTCTTGTACAAGTTTATCATTTAAAATTAGGTTGTACATGAATTATTATTATTATTATTATTATTTTCTTTTTCAAATTCTTTCTAGAAATCTGAAAATGTGGAGTGTCAATTTTTTTTTTTTGTATCTCATGGAAAACAATAGTACTAATTTCTAGAAAAAAATGCTTATTCAGTAATCAGTATTGACCCGCAAGTGATCGCAATTGTTTATGTTAAAACTTAAAACAAATAATTTTTTTTTGGGAAAAAAATGTTTTTGTGCAATCTTACCAATTTCAGTCTTTATCGTAAGTAAATTATTATTAAGAAGTATAAGTAGTAAATATTCTATAAGAATTATAAAATATTTTATAAAAAAATTAATTTTTTCTCAGTGTATATTTATTGTTAAAAGTAAAGACTAATCATATTTTCAAAATTAAAATTGCATGAAGCGATTATCGAGTAATAATAAAATGTCGCTCTATTCCTACTAGAAAGAAATCATGTCACACACATATACTTAAGATAAAGTGAGTTACCACCACGTCATATCTTGTAATTTTTTATAAAAAATATCATTAAAACTTTTTAAAAAGTGTGTTATATAAAAAAAGAAATTGGAGTATATATTTTATTTCAGTCTGCTTTATGCTATCGACAAATTAGGTGTACGCCTTTTGAATTTGTCTCGTCATTTACCTTCTTCTTTTTTTATGCTTAGACAAACACATGCTCGTTTGCCCGTTCTTGTGTATATGACTATATATACGAGTGGGATTAAAAAATAAAATAAAATCACTAGTCTAAAAATAGAATATTCTTTTCTGTTTCTCTATTTTTTAAAAACAAAATTATAAATGGACTTCCTTATTAATTAGCGTTGCTGGAAAAATACGAAGTACTACAAATTAAAGAGAGTTGCTTGCTTGCGTATTTAAAATACCCAGACATCTCGTAATAAATATATATAAGTTACCTATGCATCTTGCTTTTATGAAAAATAAAATAAAATAAAAAATCACCTATGCACGTGTTAAGATCGATACTATATACAACTTTGTTTTTCTTTGTGATGTATACAAAACTGTTAATTATTTTTAATAAAATACTGCTGTTGATAAAGTGAATTGAGTCTGATATACAAAAATTGACAATCGATTTAATACAAGTTTTTAATGTAATTTTTTAGGTCTTTTTTAAGGTTATTTATGACCGAAAATAATAATTATTTTTCTTTTTAAAATTAAATTTACATAAAAAAATTATTAGATAGCCACAAAATGTATGTCACCCTATTTTCACCCACATAAATCAAACTCTCACACACAAATAGTTGTTCTTTGAGGGAGCTATGACTCCCGCATTGCCCAAATAAATTATTACTAGTATGTTTGTGTAATGTTTTATAATTGCCCAATTTATTTATACTTATTTTTAGGTTATAATAGTAAAAAGTTTTTTTTTTGAATAAGCTAAAAATTTTATTATCAAGGAGTATAAGAGGTGCTCACATAATAACACAAGAACTTCAAGTTAGCCAACTTAAAATTAACAAAGTCAAACCATCAAAAAAGATACATAGAATTGCAAAAACAAACCCAAACCAATCCCTTTATAATAGGGAGAATGGCCTACAAACACAACATCATGACTTTAAGCAATAATAAAGATTAAAAAACCAATCCGTCATTGAGTAGGTAAAATGCAACGACGATGTTTTGATCTCGAGTCAAGAGCGGACCTTAACCATATTCACGATATGTTGGAAGCTCCATCTACCTATTTGAAAATGACATAGTTTCGGCCAATTCAAAGCGTCCAAATAACCGAGAACCAAATTAAATGCCACCATTTCAATTTTTTTCTCGGGAACACGAATAATATCCCGAAATTGTACATATTGAACCGTGGGTCATTGTGAAGCACAGATGCCACACCAAACCAATGAAGCACCTTGTACCTTACCGAAGTCGTGTGATTGCACTCATAAAACAAATGAGAAATCATCTCTTGAACCACATTATATACTGTGAATAATATAATATAAATTATTCGTACGTTGCTTTTGTTAGTTTAGAAGTTAAATATGAAGGAGTTAGAAGTCATCGTGGAAGAACCAAATTAATTTTGGCTACTACAAACTAAAAAAAAAATTAAATAAAAAATTTGTTTTTTAAAACACGAAAAAAAAAATGTAAAACTAAAAAAACAAATCGAAATTAAAAAAAATTGTTTGACTAATTTGAGGCTGATTTCTCTAGTTTGTGAGTGGTTAATGACTTATGAAATGTGTTTGTTATTTTTGGGTTCATTACTTGGTTTTAGGAAACGAACTTTGGGGAGTTTGTTTCACAGATTGTAATAAAATTTCGAAAATGTTAGTTTGGAAATGAACATTTCTATGTTTGGTGACAAGTAATAACAAAGACATTTTTGGGTAAATTTTGTTCTCAGGAATCTACATTCTCATGTTTTCATTGATTTACATTCCCATTAAGAATGGTGGGTATTTACATTTCTATGACTTTGAATGACAACATTTTTTAGTAAAGTCTCAAAATTATCCTCACAATTACTCGCTTAAATTTTTTATGCTCCTTCCAATTCATTGTACGACTATTAATTTCTAATATTTCATAGTGCAACAATAGAACTTGTTAAGGTTATTAGTTTCTAATATTTTATTTAAATATTTGGCTAATATTTACATGATTTTTTCAAAAATTTTAATAATAAATTGTATTATTTATTTTTTAAACTAATTATATTATTAAAAATGGCTTTTACATTAAATAAGTTAGCAAGGTTATTTTGATAATTACAACTTATACTTTCAGTAATATGTGTTATGCATCAAACATACATTTTAAACATTCATAGTAATTTCATAAAATATTCCTAAAAATAATAATTATCAATCAAACAAGTTATGCTTAAATACCGTGAGTAAGATTCCTGAGAAGGTTATTACAATCCGTGAAACAAATACCCCCTTATGTATAGCTAGTTGGTATAAACTAGTAAACTAATAAAATAATTAAAATAGAAAGTACGTGGTGAATAAATTAGTTCATTTGTTTCAAAAATTTGAAAAATATCCTGAATAGTGTTAGAGTTTTATTGTGTACTACAATCAATTGTGACTTTTGTTTCGATAAAGTCTGGTTAATATTGTGATCTATTTGATGACACTCAAGCCCAATAGTAATGTGATGAATTGATATTGGGCTTCGGACACTTAATTCTGATTTGTGTCGGAGATAGTGTGGGTTGAACTACTGGGCCATGATAGGTGGTGGATAGAGTTTTATAAATAATGTGGCTAGGTCCCATGTGTCGTCACGACAACATATTCTCAAAGTTTGCTCCATTGAAAACCTAAATATAGAAAAGGGTAATTAGGCAAATGAAGACTTCGCTCTTCAATCCTCCCGCAAAATATCTACAACAAGTAAATAAATACTTATCTAACTTAGGAACCATGAGACCCAATCCCCTTCTCCCAAATCAACTCTCAATTTGGAGCGGGCAAGCCTGCATGCTACATGCCACTACCCCAACCTAACTAGCCAAAGCTATCTTCCATCATCGTGGTTTAAAAAAAAGCGATTTTTAAGTAGCTTATAGCTTATGACTTATAGCTTATAGCTTATAGCTTATAACTTGTAACTTATGACTTGTGACTTATAATTGAGTAGAGGTGTTTGGTAAAATTAGTTTATTAGGTAGCTTATATTTGTTAAATGACTTAAAAGGACATGTAATAAAAATTATTTGATAAAATAAACATAATAAATGACTAGAGGGTAAAATAGGAAAGAATTATTGAAAACTACTTTTCATAAGCTATAAGCTACTTAAAGCAGGGCTGGCTTAAGGGCCAAGCAGCCCAAGCAAGGGCTTTAGGCCCCCAAAAAAAAAACCCCAAATTTTTTGTTTATTACTAATATACTCTACAAAATTTATTATATAAATAAATAAATAAATAAATTCTAATTATATATAATATATTATAAGTAACTGTTATCTTTTGTATTGGTACTGTAAGTACGTAATTAATGAGCAACAACTAAATGGATTGGCCTTATTATCTATTGAAAAAGAAATGTTAAATGAACTTAATTACGACAATTTAATTGATAATTTTGCATCATTAAAAGCCCGAAAAATAAATTTCAAATAAAATTATGATAATTTTAATAAACTATTTTTATTAGTGAACAAAAGGCACCATTTGTTAAGTTTGCTTTAGGCCTCACTAGTGCTTGAGCCGCCCCTCACTTAAAGTAGCTTATGAAAGCTAGCTTATAGCATATATAAGCTATAAGCTAGTTGTTACCAAACACCTCTACTTGACAATAAGCTACAAGCTAAGCTATAAACTCCTAAATAAGCTATAAGTTAGTGTTACCAAACACACACTAAGTCTATTTTACATGATGATGACGTATGTCAAAAAAAATAATATTAAAAATGAAATTTGATAAGAAGTCTGTTTTCCGATAATGGTATTTACTACTTTAGGAAAATTTGTCCAAGTTGCATCATCACATTGGTATTTTCTTGCTTCATCAACTTATAAAATGGTTAGTTTAGGCGTGAACACCAAATTTAACTTTTTTAAAAATGTAATTTAAAAGGTCTAAATCTATGTTTTTGAAGGAAATCCAAATGAAGATATTAGGTTTTTGTGTGTGTGTCGTGAAAAGGTGAGAAGAGGGCATACGAAATTTTAGTAAATGTTAGATTTTTTTAAAAAAAATTATATGTATATATATAGACGACCCAACATATTTAGAGGCCTAAAATACATTTTTAATATAGGCCCTTTTAAAATTATTAATAATAATTAACTGAAATTATTTTATTTTAATTTTATTTAAGTCTATTTTAAGTTTTTAACATGTAAAATTATTATTAGACATTATAATTAATTTTGTGTAACATTTCATTCAATTATTTAAGTGATAGTAAATTTATTCTATTTAATATTTGTTGAGATATTGTTGAGGTAAAAATATTCTAATGATTTTAGTCGAGAAAAAATTATTTTTATTGGAAAAATGAAATTGCTAATATTATACACAGAACACTAATAAAAAAACATTATTTACACATCAAGAATAATTATTTTTTATCCTTAATAAGAGTGTATACTTAAGAAATAAAAATAATAATACACACGTTCACAAAAGAATCAAGACTAATTATGCTATAAAGTATATAAGTTAGTGTATTATTTTTTAATAGTATATTTTTTTAAAATAATATTTATTTACATTTAATACATTATTAAAACTAAATAATTTTTTATTAATGTATATTAATAATAAAAGTATATTTAGGGATATTTTTTTCTAAAATGAGAGCGAAATCTTAAAGTCAATTTAATAGTAATCACATAATTTTTTTTTCTGAACCCTTTATTCAGATGCACATTCATATATTAAAAAAAAGAAAATAAAAATTATAATTTTTTTAAAACATTTTAATCCGAACATCATCGAATACAAACTCTAGTAGCCTCTAATTACCAACCACGACATATACATAACACTATTAAATTAGTGAATTCATAATCTATAATGATAGCCTTTCCATTTTATTTTTTAAATAGTATTTATTTATTTACCATACACCACACACAAGTCCATCTCATCTTTCATATTTCATTCATAAATTCACAAAGCATAATCATCATATCAAAGTCCATACAAAACATAAGAGCAAAGTAATACAAAAAAAAGGAAAAAAAAAAAAAACCCATAAGAGCAAAGCTAGAGCATCTCAGATGAGTAAGTCTCTTCCTCGCTGCCGTGGCACATAAATATTTATACACGTGTATGTTTTATTACCTTTTAATCTTTCGATAACCATTTCTTTAATCTTTAATAATAAAATAATAATAATAATCAATAACCATTTCAAGGCAATTTTATTTTGGCTTAAATATATTTTTTTCCTGCAAAATAAAGGTGATTCACTTTTTATTTTTGAAAAAAAAATTCTCTAAATCCAAATTTTTGCACTGACATTCACTTTATGTTCTTCTGACATTGACCATTAACTACCACGTGACAAAGACGAAAAAGATATTTAAACCTATTATTTTAAAAATGATAAAATTAATAAATTTAATTTTTGGTCTATATACATTTTTGTTCTTCTACCTCTCTCCACCACTTCCTTTACCTCTACCACCACTCCCTTGATTTCTACTTTTTAATCTAGAATGAAAAGACAAAAGTAACAACATCACTAGCAACACATTCGTATCCATATGCAAATAACAAATAACAAAAACTGAAAATTTTGGGAACATAGAGACTATTTGACCACTTTCAAACAATATCAGTTCAACATGTTATTTGTCATAGAATACAATTACTCAACCATTTTCATGTATTTTTTTTTTTACTTTAACCATGATTTAAAGAAACTAATCAATTTACAAAAATAAGTAAACATTGAACTCGTCATCCATTAACTATCTTCCTTTGAAATAATTAACACAAAATTATATGGCACCACACTACCGCAGTAAAATGTGATGATTCAAAGCAATCTTATAAAAAAAGCTGCAATTTCATGAGATTCTAATATAAATCATAATCAACCTCTTACAACAAACCCACACCTCAAAATTAGATCTTTCAATCAAACCTCATCCCCCATCCTCAAATACTCTCCTATATCACTCTGATGCAGAACAACAATACCATTGGGATCCAACTTCTTATAATCTTGTGTAGACTTAGTAGCAACACCGAAACCCAACAATACATCAGCCATAGAAAACACTACAACACCATCGTCGGGAGCGATGTTATCCATGCAAAGTGTAATAACTTTTCTTTATGAAAGTATATGATGTTTGATGTTTGATCTGGATCTTTATGTATCCATAATTTGCATGCCAATGTCGGGTAGAGAATCTTTTTTCATTTTTATTTTGTGTTGGGTTTGAAAATTGATAGGCTTGCATGTATTAGATATATTTTTCTACATAGTGTAGTCTATAGTTTAATGAGTAACCAGTGCTTGGCAGTGACAACAAAATACCCATTATGAGTGCACGTTGAAGATGGTCACTGTGTGAGTATGACTCAGTTCAAATTCTTATTTTTACTTTTGAGAGCTAAGAATGTTGCCATGTGTTTGTTGCTATGATGGTATTATACATATACAAAAATTCATAATAGAAGGAAATTGAAGCACTCACAAACAGAGACGAATTAAGCAGAAACAAATTCTTTTTTGGCACATAGTAAGGGATTTTAGAGCTTAGGTTTTTAGTTATGGAGGATAGTGGTAGAGGAAGAGGAAGTGGCAGAGAAAGGTGAAAGAACAAAAAAGTGTATGGATCAAAAATCAAATTTATTAATTTTGTCATTTTTAAAATAAGGAAAATGGTAACTAGTGTCCTAAGAGCACTTTTTAAGGAGTCTAATATAGTAAAAAATTATTGGAAAATATAGTTTTTGATGTTTTCGAGACATAAGAAGATGTACACTTATAATTGTTTTTTCAATAGTGATAACCTTAATATGTGCCCTTAGGACACTTGTTAGCAAGACCCTTAAAACAATATGCTTAAATGTTTTTTCATCTCTACAAAATTATGGTAATTCACTTTTCATCTCTGTCACATAGTAGTTAACGGTCAATGTTAGTCAACCTTAACAAAAGGATATAAAGTGAACATCATTGCAAAAATTTGAATTTTAAAACAATATTTTTTTTCCAATGACAAAAAGTAAATTGTAGGGATGAAAAATATATTTAAACCTTCTATTTTTCAAGCCAACTTTTAAGACTGCAATTGTTTTGGAGTTAGCCAATTAAGATTTAATTTAATAAAAAATAACTTTTTTAACTTTTATCTAAATCATAATTTGAGATCTTGAATCACATTTAAAAATAATTTAACGTGAATTTAATCAAATATATTATTTTCCCTAAAAATTAAATTTATCTATTTTAAATTATGATTTGGGCCATCACAATTATAAACCGAACATGCACTAACTGTAATACGTTTATGTTTATTATGTTTTTTTTTGTTAATATTGCAACTGTAATATTTCTCGTTGCGAAACAATTCTACGCTGACACCTCCCAAACCTTTCATTTATAAGTGCACCGCTGGCTGAACCTCATTCATCAGCTCGTCTGTGACGGGACACAGCTCAACTCCACGGTGGCGCCGTCGCGCCCTCCTCGCTTGTCCTGGTGTATGATCACGCGCCTTGCCAGGACCCGCGCTCGCGCGTAATATTCACGCAACTAATAACCTACCCTCCTTGTCGTTTTTCACATCCCACATTCCACATGGGTTTCGTCCGTTAATTATTTTCATTAATTTGGAGTGTGTATCTGACGCTCCTTTAAAGCGGCGTGAGGTTCGGTAACGCTAGAAATGTTCCCCAACAGGTAAGTCCTATGTTATTACCAAGGTTAGCCCAATCAGATTCCACTAAAGTGAAGGAAAATTGAGATTGAAAGATGTGGAGCAATTAAGACAACGAGGTTCACATGAACCTCACCGTACTTGAACATTTCTTTTTTTCCTTTACCAGCATAATTGAATAAAGCTCGCTCTTCCCCGTCGTGGTTCTTCTCTCTAATTGCATTCGATCTTTCTCCCCGCGCGTCTCTGTGAGAGATTTCTAGGGTTTTCAGTGAGATTGAAATTCCGCACGTACGCAGAGATTTCTAGGGTTTCCCCCGTCTGGCTTCTCCATGGATCATTGCATTGGTTTTTGAATCAATCTTCACTCCGGAAATCCGAATCTCTGTCCCCTGAATGTGATGACTTCTGTTGCCGCCGGTGAATGGCTCGATTTCGTTTCCGGCGTCTCCATTTCTTCGCCATCCTCACGCTCTCCTTTATCGTCGTCGCCAGGCAGTGTGTGTGTGACGAATCGACGAGCAGCGACCTGGAGGGCGATTTTTCGGTAACTGATTTGGATTGGAACCTATTTCATCAGGATTACTCGCCGCCGGCTCCGCCTCCGCCACCGCCTCATCCACCGTCGGTGTCGTGCGAGGACGATCTCGGCGGGGTTGGGTCTCTGGACACGACGTGCAAGATACTGAACGATGCGAACCTCACCCGCGATGTGTACATAGCAGGGAAGGGCAATTTTAACATCCTACCTGGAGTAAGGTTTCATTGTGAGATTCCCGGGTGCATGATAACCGTTAATGTTACTGGCAATTTTAGTGTAGGTAACGGCTCGTCGATTGTCACCGGAGCTTTTGAGTTTGAGGCAGACAATGCTGTTTTTGGGAATGGTTCAGTGGTGAACACGACAGGTATGGCGGGGGAGCCTCCTCCCCAAACGAGTGGCACTCCCCAAGGGGTTACTGGGGGTGGCGGGGGCCATGGCGGGAGGGGGGCCAGCTGTTTGACTGACACGACGAAGCTCCCAGAGGACGTTTGGGGTGGGGATGCATATTCCTGGGCTTCGCTGCAGGACCCATATAGTTTCGGGAGCCGTGGTGCGTCGACAAGCAAAGAGACCGACTATGGTGGGTTGGGGGGTGGGCGTGTGAGGATGATTGTTCACAAAGTTGTTGAGATGAATGCAACTGTTTTGGCTGATGGGGGCGAGGGAGGGACCAAAGGTGGAGGCGGCTCTGGAGGCAGCATCTACATCAAGGCTTACAGAATGTAATATTTTTTTATCTGTCGTATTTGGATAACATAAACATAATCTGGTTGAATCGGAACTATTTGGGTTGTCATCTCTCACTTCTAGTAGGTCTCTGGTTGGACGATATTTTATTTGCAGTTTTGATATTCATCTTGGAATGTTCATTCTCGCTGTGCTTGCTATTTCCCCTCCTTCCAAATATTTACCCTATTCTCCATCTCTGTATGTTTTTTTCTAGTTTCAAACTTGATTTGAATCACGGATTTTTTGTGAAGTTAAGACAGTTATGGCCAAATAATTTCCTTAACGTTTTGTAAGTCCACCTATCACCATGTTGCATGGCTACACAAGGGACATAAGTGATACACGTTACTATATTTCTTTTCTTTGAAAACTTGTCCTTGAGGAATTTTATTTCCCTTGTTGGTAATTGTTATGCAGTTTCCATGTTGCTGCATTCGATGATATGGTTATCTTTATAACACAAAAACATCATTATTACAATCAATGTATAAATAAATGTATCTTTAAATTCAGAATTATAACCTGTATGTGTAGGAATCTGTTACTGAAGCCTAAAGAGGAATCATAGTTAGTTGGGGATTGGGTGTGTCTTTCTACTAATTTGCATTGAAAAGACTTTTTTTCCTTATTCCCTATATTCATATTTCTAAATGTATGTATGTATCCAATGATGGAATAATTTGAACTAGTCTTGTGCTTGATGGCAATTGCAATGTGATGTAATTTTCATGAATCTAGTTTTTAAGCTTTAATACTATTTCATTGATCTGTATTTTCATTTAAAGAGCAGGACTGGTAGCGGGATGATCAGTGCTTGTGGAGGTAATGGTTTTGCTGGCGGTGGTGGTGGCAGAGTTTCTGTTGATGTTTTCAGTAGGCATGATGAGCCCAAAATTTATGTGCATGGTGAGAATTAATTTGTTTATGCATTGGTTAGCAGTTTTAAATATATTCTGCAGAAATTCTTCCCTGTAGAAACATTACTCATATATGCTAAAATCTTACTGCCTTCGTTGCTATATGTAAGCACCTAAAGTCAAAAGGTTGGTGTTTCTTTTCATAAGCACCTACTCTTAAAACTAGAAGCACTTACCAGGTTTTTTTCAATCTTACTGGTAATTAATGAGGGTAGTGGAGTTTAATTTTAAATACTGAAGTTTGCCTTTAAATAAAGATAAACTTGGAAACAGATATTATTTTTCTATAAATCCATGCATTTTCTTTATGTTAGTAATTTTCTTAATCTATGTGTTTTTTGTTTTAGGTGTTTATATATAGGAATGGAGGTAGTAATACATAGGGTAACATGATTCTTGTTATTTATTTATTTATTTTTTTTTTTGTGTGTGTGTGTGAGGCTGTGAGCTCTCTCCTAGTCTTCCCATGTTCAAATCTCAGAAGAAATTACTATATTTAAAATTTTAAATTAAAATGTTTGTATTTAATTATTCTTTTTCAATCTATAATTTGGTTCTTCAGGATAGTGATCTTCAGAAAACCAATATCTTCTCAGGCATTTTGATTATGAGAAAATATACTAATAGTGATTATGTGATTTGTTTTGTCTTTGAATTTGTATTAGTTCTAATGGGTCAATCTTTAGTACGTGCTTGACCTTTTGCATAAAAACTACTTTTTAGGAGAATGATATCCTAAAGAATCTGAGTTGAGGAAACTTCCACTGTAATGAGCACCTAATGCCGTCAAATGACACTCCTAGTCTTTGATTTGTTTATGAATGATAAGGCATATATTTAGTAATGAACTGTTTACTTTTTTCAGCATTTTAAAATTCAGCTTAGGTTGTTCTCTATAATTAACTTTTGTTCAACTAGGAGTTGAGGATGTATTTTTATGCTTTTCATATCAACCAGTATCCATTTTTGGAGGGGTGTGTGTACAAATCTGGTAGGTAGGGCAACAGATATAATTAGTTAACTTATGATTTATTGTTGTGCATATGTTGAGACTCCTATCTTATCATCACTTATGTTGCCTGGACAATTTATCTTTTATTTTTCAGGTGGCAATAGCTTTGGCTGTCCTGAAAATGCAGGTGCTGCTGGGACCCTTTATGATGCAGTTCCTCGAAGCCTTATAGTTGATAACTATAACATGACGACTGATACAGAGACACTTCTCTTGGAGTTTCCTAATCAACCTCTTTGGACTAATGTTTATGTTCGAAATAAGGCTAGGGCCACAGTTCCATTGCTTTGGAGTCGTGTACAGGTTTGTCTAGTGCAGAACTATATATTTGTTGGATGATACCAACACTTATCTTCTGTTATCAAGCCCTTTTCCTTGTCTGCTGACATATTTCTTTTTCCTTCTCGGATTTAGCTTTTTCTTCCTTTCTTGAATATTTTTATATCGAATGTGGAAATTGATTCGTAAACTCAGAAAATGAGTATAAGAACATACAAGAGTACCTTCAATGAAAGATTTGAAAAATAAAAAAATGTAAATAGGCATTTAAATCACCTGTTGAACCAGGAATTGTGAAAAAGAGAATTTAATATTGTCCAGCCATCAGACCGGTTATATCTCTGCTAAATTCTGAACTTTCCTCTTTCACTCGATGGAATGAAGCATATATTTATTATTTATATTGTCAGAATACTCCGATGGAGCACTGACAAAATTGTTGAAGTTTAAAGCAGTGAGGTGCCAAACACAATAACTTATTGGAGTATGTGTTTTCTTGTGGCTTTAATCCATTTGGTTGATTTATATTGCTTTTATGGGCTTGTACTGCTAACTATTTGTTCTTTTGAATCCATATAAGTTTCCCCTCGATCTTGATTTTTTTTTTTTGGCTCAGGAGCTTCCTTGATTTTGCTGTGAATTCTATGTATTATAATGTGTTGGTGGAAAAAGAAGGGGGTGGTGGTGGCTAGATATGCATAGGGGTTGGGAAGGTCCCAAGAGTTTCTTTGTCTAATGTCTCCCTGTTTTGTTGGCTGGTTCTTACTTCTTAGAGGACGCCTTATTTTCTGTCTGTATTTTTTTTAATAGAAAGTTGTTTTCCTGATGTCCTTTTGTTTCTAATGAATTTTTTCACCCCAAAAACAAATTGTTAGCTTCTTCATTGTCTTCCTTTCAATATTATGCTGCATTTTCTTTTTTGAGGTAGGCATGTGAGGACCTCTGTTCAACTATCCTTTCCTTATTCATTATATAGGTGCAAGGACAGATAAGCCTCTTGCAGAGTGGGGTGTTAAGCTTTGGGCTGCCACACTATTCTACATCAGAGTTTGAGTTATTGGCTGAAGAACTGTTGATGAGTGATTCTGTCATGAAGGTAGCCCCAAAGCATTTGTTTTAGTCAATCCTTTGAGCCCTAGTTCTACTATTTGTTGCGTATTTGAATTGTACTTTAGAACTACAAATTACGAAACACAGAAATAGCATATCTGACATAGGCTGCACTAATTTTTCATACTACCAGTGATTTGTCCAATGTCATTCATTAATAATGCCTTATACATAATTTGTATGACAAAGGTATATGGAGCTCTACGCATGTCTGTAAAAATGTTTTTGATGTGGAACTCAGAAATGCTCATAGATGGTGGGGAAGATGTAGCAGTGGCAACTTCTTTGCTTGAGGCTAGTAATTTGATCGTTCTGAGGGTATTTAACAACACCTTGACTGCTCAATATTCTTGTGTTCGATATCTTCACACTTGACACATTAGTTTTAATAACAGGGGGCCTCTGTGATACATTCTAATGCAAACCTTGGCGTTCACGGGCAAGGTCTACTTAATTTATCAGGCCCAGGAGATATGATTGAAGCACAACGTTTGGTCTTATCCCTATTTTACAGTATTCAAGTGAGACATTGTTTTCTTTTTCCAGTGACTATTTGTAATTAAGCTCTTAATGTTCCTGTCTGATTCATCTAGGCTAACTTTCTTTTCATCAGTCTTGTCATATTGATTTGTATTATGTTTCTTATTCTTTAATTTTTACTGGTTAGCTATAGAGCATTTTCTAATCGTTCAGTACAGTACACAGAGATATATATAGTACATCATAATTGAATAACTAACTGAAGTTAATTCCTAACTATACTGATAGGTTAGTCTAACTAACTCTGGTATACTATTATACATTAATAGATAGTTTGTTATTATTTTTATTTATTTGAAAAATTATTAAATAAATTATTGTATGTTCTAATTCTAGTAAGAGTATCTCCATTGGTGAAGATGCTCTAACTTGTGAGTACCTTTTCATTATAATTAGTATAATGAAGTAATACAATGGAGTTTTCCTGCTGGTCAGAAACATAGTTCAGCTAAACAATGCAGTTACAATAAAGTTCTTAAATTCGCTGAATATCCAACTTCAGAAAACGTTGTGCTTAACATCAAAGAGAAGCTGTGTAGACAATATTATCAAATACAGATCTAAGATCAACTAGTACTCCTAAAATTGTATCCTTCCTTCTCCTACCAAATATCCAAAAGCAATGAAATATAAAGCTCATAACTACTCTTGTTCCCTCCTCTTTGAACCCTCCAAAACTTAAACAACTAATCCTAAGAAACTTCTTTGTTAATGTTCAAAGCCTGAAGACTGCAGAAAAATATAAGAAATATTGTAAAGATAATGGGATATAGATAATGGCTTCATTCACAACTCACATCTTGTCAGGATCCTGGGCTTTATTTGATGCTTACTCATTTTTCTGCATACTTTTTGGCGTACAGAGGACTGCTTTTGTGCCTTGTGTCATTTTGGTGGCTCAGTTGCAGTCTTCTGGTTCTTCCTGCTCATTGTATTTGATTCTTGTTCTCATCTTTTAAATAGAACCATTGTAGCAACTTTATTGCTTCTTGGCTGTAACCAATGGTGATAGGGGTGTTTGTGCTCATATTTTGTTTCAGTGTTATTCTGTCTTGCCTCTAAAATTTGATTTGGATATTTTGGTAGGTTGGACCTGGATCTGTCTTGCGTGGTCCATTGGAGAATGCAACAACTGATAATGTGTATGTTTGGATGTCGTCAAATCATCAATTTTTGACCTCTTATTCTATGTTTTAGTTTCTAGTTCTAATAAACTTCTATCATCTATAATCCTGTGATTGCCAGTACTCCAAAGCTTTATTGTGACAACATAAATTGCCCCTATGAATTACTTCATCCTCCTGAAGATTGCAATGTGAACTCTTCCTTGTCATTCACCCTTCAGGTACTTTTTAACTTTTGATGATGTAATCAATTTGTTTATGCTAATATGTTTATAGTTGAAAGTTGAAAATTCTGTATGTTGCCTTTCTAGATCTGCAGAGTCGAGGACATCCTTGCTGAAGGCCTTATAGAAGGTTCTGTTGTTCACTTCCACAGGGCAAGAACCATAACTGTTGAATCTTCTGGGATAATATCCGCCTCCGGAATGGGTATGTTCCCTGCAACGTCTTGGAGATTGTTGTCACTTTTTGATTCAAAGAACTTATCATTTATTATATTAATTGTATTCTGTATTTAAAATAAAATGCAGGCTGTACTGGTGGTTTGGGCCATGGAAATTTCCTCAGTAGTGGTATTGGAAGTGGTGGCGGGCATGGTGGTAAAGGTGGGAATGCATGTTATAATGATAATTGTGTTGAGGGTGGCATTTCATATGGGACTCCAGACTTGCCCTGTGAACTTGGTAGTGGAAGTGGAAATGGCAGCTCTGGCACCACAGCAGGGGGTGGAATCATAGGTTAGTTTGTGTTTGGGTCGTCTGTTGCATTATTTTTTTGAAAAGAAGATTTTGATTACGCCTATTTTTCCTTTATTTGTATTCTCGTGTTATACTTGCTGAGCAGTCATTGGATCATTAGAACATCCTTTGTCAAGTTTGTCCATTCGAGGTTCTGTAATTGCTGATGGAGAGAATTTCGAGCCAAAAATCAGAAAGGAAAAAGTTGCAACTTTTGATAATGTAACTGGTGGTCCTGGGGGTGGATCCGGTGGCACTATACTATTGTTTCTCCATACCCTTGCCATTGGTGAATCAGCTATTCTTTCCAGTGTGGGGGGATATAGCAGTTCTGATGGAAGTGGAGGTGGAGGTGGTGGAAGAATTCATTTTCATTGGTCTGACATTCCCACTGGAGATGTTTATCAGCCAATTGCTAATGTGGAGGGGGACATTCAGACTGGGTATGTTAATAAGAAGCTTTTGCTGCTGTTCAATTGTATTATTTCAATCTGAAATTGCTAAATATCTCTGGCTGCAAGTAAGTTGCTAGAAAGTATTTGTCGGTATTTCTTATGGTGCCTATTTGCTGAAGAGTGTCAGCTGAACTATATGAGCGTGTCCTTTTTTTTAAAAAAAAAAGGAAAATCATTGAAGCTTTATCGTGGTGATACCATCTTAGATGGGCACTTTTCCAGAAGAATTATAATTATAATTTATGAGGTTGTCAACTGATGGGTGTTCTTTACCAGTTTATCTTCTTTATCATGGTATTTGTTGTTTTCTTGTTAGAAGTATGATTAAAGAGTTAAATAAATTATAAAGAATCAAGAGCTGTAAAAAAGTTAAATTAAAAAAAGAAGCATAAGTAAAGAAAGGAAACTAGAAAAGCATCAAGGCTGTCCCAATATCTTTGCATATCAGAGATGGATGCTTCCTTAAAACAACCTTGGGTAGCACTATCCTGGACCAACTAAAGGGCTACAGGACACTCTTGAAGATGTGTACTTCCTGCTCCAGCCAGATTCATCTCATAATAGCGAAGTTTGAACATTTTGCCTTTCTACACTTGCCCAACCCTTTATACTGAACTGTAAAATCATGCTTTAATATAGAAGTGCTCTGACTGCTCTCCCAGTGGTCTTTACTCATTTTCATTATAGACTCTGAAATGTTTGAGGTCTGCTAGTATCTAGCAAACTTTTTCTGTTAATCCTTTTAGGCTTATCTAATGTTTCCTCAATCTTGGGGGTAGGGGCTTAAATTAGGGGTTGCTTTAGAAATGAACTTGTTTCTTTCTCTCGTTTCTTTCTTTTTTGGGAGGGGTGGGTGGGTAATGGTGTTATATTATATTATATATATATATATATATATATATATATAATATAATATAATTTTTACCTTGTATATGCTGATTATCTTGTTCCCCCTCATGATCAGACATGCTTCTTGTCAGGGTTGGAACAGTACTACGTTCAGCTTCAAGGGTTGATTGCAGCCCTTAGCTCCCTAAAACTTGAACTTCCCTTTTCTGAAATATATTTTATTTATTTTTTCTATTTTAGATCTATATATTTCTTTTCCGGTTCTGCTCTTTGCTTTTCATTTACGATGTAATTGTAATTTCAGAATTTTATGATTGTATCTGATTATGATAGGGGAGGAAAGGGTAAAGGCCTGGGAGGCTCTGGAGCAAATGGGACGATAACTGGGAAGCCTTGCCCTAAAGGGCTTTATGGTACCTTTTGTGAGGTATATTTTCTTCTAATTTCCCCCAATTCTGTTATAATTCCATGTACCCATGCTTGCTGAATGTTGACCCCATTCTAGCTATCTTGGTCGTTTGTGTGAATCTGTTATTATTATTGGTTAAATGTGTGGAAGGATAATTATTCATTGTTCATCGTCATAATCACTTGTTAGATTACATGATATTTCATTTCAACCTCAATATTATGGCAGGTTGATCAGAGTCTGGATGTTGATTACATTTCTGATTGTGATATACCTACAGTTTTTTTTTTTTTTTTTTTTTTGGGGAAAGGGAGGGGGGTACACTTAAAAAAGGGATGTTAATATTACAAGTTACAGCAGACATAGAAGCAATTTGTAATGGTTAAATGGTGTGAGGAGGATAATTGAATGACACTTGTGGTTGTCATCTTTAAGTTCTACATTATTTATTTATTTATTTATATTGTAACCTTAATATGGTGTCTGATTGACAAGATTCTGATTTGTTGGTCACAATTCTGATAGTGATATAATGATAAATGTAAAGGGAAGTTGACCTTCCTTTTCTCAGAGGTCTTATATTGAAAGTGATATCATTTGATCAAGTTATGCAAAAGGGCCATTTGTACTGTAATGGACCATCACGTCCTTGTTTATGTGACAAGGAGTCTGGGATACGGAGGGATTGGTTAGAGTAAGGATAAAAGGAGATCTGATAAAGCAGGCTAGAAGTTGTATGAAGATTTTGGTGTCCTTTGGGCAGGGAGGTGGGAAGACCCTCTAAGATCATAAGCTGTTTCAATGTTATTTGGTGACGGTACCCTGTCTGTGTGCTGGTGAGCCACTTGACTGGCATCCCACCTTCCTCAGCACCTAGGTCCTCCTCTGCTTTTGACAAGGCTGGATTAGGGGAAGCTTACTCAAATTAATAGGAGCTTTCTTTTCCTATATTTCTCATATCTTGTGACTACTTTCTTGTTTTCCTTTTTTTGTGACTTATTGGTTCTTCTACTTCTAAATTTTCTACTCATAGGCTTTTATACTTCTTGCTTGCCTCCAGGAATGTCCAGCTGGCACTTACAAGAATGTTACTGGTTCTGATAGATCACTTTGTCGCCATTGTCCTGTTAATGAGCTTCCTCATCGTGCTGTTTATATTTCAGTCCGAGGTAGATCTTACATTTAATAGATGATTTACTAAACAGGAATGCAAGAGACTTTATTCTCGTGTAGTTAGAAGTATTGTATTGTGAAACTGGAAGAATTGTATTTCTGTCATTTAGTTATTTTTAAGGGTGTGTGGATAACACCTTGTTACTTCACCGGCAGTATCTTTTAAAAGACAACCGTCTCTGTTATAATTTCTGGTGTATCAATGCATGAATTGTCATCTTGTCCTTTAATACAGGTGGTATTGCTGAAACCCCTTGCCCTTACCAATGCATTTCAGACAGATATCACATGCCTGACTGCTACACAGCGCTTGAAGAGTTAATTTACACATTTGGTGGGCCCTGGTTGTTTGGTCTTTTTCTTACTGGTCTCCTCATCCTTTTAGCACTGGTGCTTAGTGTTGCAAGAATGAAATTCGTTGGGGTTGATGAATTACCAGGCCCAGCACCCACCCAACATGGTTCTCAAATAGATCACTCCTTTCCTTTCTTGGAGTCACTAAATGAGGTTTTTCTCAAATTCTCCCCCCCCCCCCCCCCATTTTGATATTTGCGCATCGATAATATCATACCCCTTAACAATAGCTGTTTTGTTTTGAGTTTTTGATAAAGATATTGTTTTTAAATGCCATGTTGATGATGTGTTGCTGTGCAATGCCTAGGTCTTGGAAACAAACAGGGTTGAGGAGTCCCAGAGTCATGTTCATAGAATGTACTTTATGGGTCCTAATACTTTCAGTGAGCCATGGTATCTGCCACACACACCTTCAGAACAAATACAGGATATTGTGTAAGTAACACTTTCTTTCGGTTGATCCTTTTAGGTAGGTTTTGATTGAAATATGAGGATTTCAGCTATTTTCTTTTGTTAATTTATGTCAATATATTAATTGATTATGATGTTGACAAAATCTTCCAACACTTGATGTGGCAGTTATGAGAATGCATTCAATACATTTGTGGATGAGATTAATGCTATAGCAGCTTATCAATGGTGGGAAGGAGCAATATATAGTGTTCTTTCTGTTCTTGCATATCCACTTTCATGGTCATGGCAGCAATGGCGTAGGAGATTGAAGTTGCAACGTTTGCGTGAGTTTGTTCGATCGGAGTATGATCATGCTTGCCTTCGTTCTTGCCGATCACGAGCTCTCTATGAAGGGATCAAGGTTTGACTTGTTCATATATGCTTGTTGAACCTGTGAACAATGATACATTTAATTTTGGATTGTATTAGAATATGTTAAAAGTATCAAATAATAGTCTTGGTATCTGTATTTTCTCATTATTTTCTAAGACAAGTATAAATAGGGATTGGTCTATTATCTTTTGGACAATACAACACAGTACACTGCTCATCATTGTTATTCAAATTGATATTGGTCTCTATTCTCTTCCTTTTCTCCTCCCAGTACCTAAATTTTCATAATGTGAATGGAACGAATTCCTAATGACATGTGTTATACTTCAAGTGAGATTTTATTACTATCAGGAAGGATAAAGGGAAACAAGACAAATATATGTAATTACATCGTAATTCCTAAGTGTGGGATGGGCCTACTGGGCCAATGCTATATTTTCCATTTTTACTACATTAAACAATACCAACATTAATACATTGACACGGTATCTGTGCATTCATATGGTCAAAGCAGAAATCTAGTTTTATAAGGTATGGATAACCAGATACATGCTGACTTTTTTTTTTTTTTTTTTTTTTTTTTTCATTTCTTACAAACATGATTAGTTGTGTTTCCTGAGTTTTTTTTTTTTGGCAATCACTGTTGATGATATTGTTATTATATCACTATTTTCTGTAAATAGACAAGATGAGATGAGATCATTGATTAAAATTTTGGCCCATGATGAAATGAGATGAAAATTGACTCTTAATTTCCATTCATGACTGATATCACTGTCATATATAGTCTTGATGTTTTTGCTATTATTTTGAAGTAAGAGTTGTTCGTTAAGAAAATTAAGAATAAATATTCTTAAGATAGCTTTGCAGCTTTTCAATTTAATTGAAATCAGGATAGATATAGGTATTTAATGCCATTTCAGAATGTTAATTGACCCCAAATTATTTAGGTAAATGCAACTTCTGACTTGATGCTTGCATACGTGGACTTCTTTCTTGGTGGTGATGAAAAGAGGACAGACCTTCCTCCTCGATTACATGAAAGGTTTCCGATGTCATTGCTTTTTGGAGGTGATGGAAGTTATATGGCTCCATTCTCCCTTCACAATGATAATATCCTTACCAGCCTCATGAGTCAGGTATGTTTATTGATTTTGGGGAACTCAATTAGCTATTTATATTGTTACTTTTTGTTCCGTTATCAGGGAACTTAATTACATGCATATTTTTAATATTATTTACAGTCAGTACAACCCACAACATGGTATCGGTTGGTTGCTGGGTTGAATGCACAATTGCGGTTAGTACGCCGTGGACGACTAAGAGTGACATTTCGGCCTGTCCTCAGATGGCTTGAGACTCATGCCAATCCTGCATTGAGTATTCATGGTGTACGCGTTGACCTGGCCTGGTTTCAGGCTACAAGCAGTGGCTATTGCCACTATGGGCTTGTGGTTTATGCTCTTGAGGAAGAAGGTTATCCAGCCTCTGGGGGAAGTATTGATGGAACTTTAGGAGTTGAGGAAAGATCAAGGTAATCCTTTACACTTGTGGCACTCTACCATATTCTTATATCATCTTCATGAGAAACAGTAAAAATTATGTTCTGATTGTGATATAGTAATGAGAATTTTTTGGTTTTTATTTATATGGTGTATGGTGTCCAGGGTTCAGAGTGTTAAGAAGGAACTTTCTTTGGGGCTTGCAAGAAGCAGAGCTCACTTGAGCCCTGGTGGAAGAATTGAGGACAATTATATGAGACGCAAAACACACGGAGCTGCTTTAGACGTAAACAATTTGCAGATGCTTGACGAGAAGAGAGATATCTTTTATCTTCTCTCTTTCATGCTTCAGAATACAAAACCTGTTGGACATCAGGTATCCTCAATTCCTTATTGATGAATTTTCCTGACTTATTGGACAAAATTGTTGCTCTTGAGCCTGCATCATTTGAGAACCTGACTTTTTGATCTTTTTACTTTGTGTTGACTGCAGGATCTTGTTGGTTTAGTAATCTCAATACTGCTTCTAGGAGATTTTAGTTTAGTATTACTTACCCTGCTTCAGTTGTATTCAATTTCTTTGGTGGATGTATTCCTTGTGTTGTTTATATTACCTTTTGGCATTATTCTCCCGTTTCCTGTCGGAATTAATGCTCTCTTTAGTCATGGACCAAGGCGATCTGCAGGCCTTGCACGACTTTACGCACTTTGGAACCTTACGTCCTTCATAAATGTTGTAAGTTTTGAATCTAGTTTCAGTTAGGTGTGAGTTTGATCCTTTTATTTATTTATTTGACTGTTTCTTTGGTTGTGAGCCCAATGGAATTTTCCATATACAAGGGTGTAATTTAGTAATACGGATTATACTTTCTTGGTTTTGATTGGGGATCATATGTTATTGTTTTGTCACTAGGTGGTTGCATTTCTTTGCGGATATGTTCATTATAGCTCTCAGTCGTCTTCTAGTAAGAAACACCCAAGCTTCCAGCCATGGAGTATCATGTAAGGCCATTCCTATGTTCAGTAAGAACTGCTTGTTTGGAAAATCTGACTAGTTATTAATTTCTCAACTGTTTGGGGATGCAGGGATGAAAGTGAATGGTGGATTTTCCCAGCTGGACTGGTTTTGTGTAAATTATTCCAGTCTCAACTCATCAATTGGCATGTTGCCAATCTGGAAATTCAAGACCGTTCCTTGTATAGTAACGATTTTGAGCTGTTCTGGCAGTCATGATGGTATGTTCACAGCATATATTCAACATTAACTTACTCTTCCCCTTTCCCTCTTCTCTCAATCCATCACATGTTCCATTTGAGCTCTAGAATAGGTGAAAGATTGACATAGAGATGTTAGGAAAACTAGAGGTGGGAGAAATAGAACTACAGAAATCCAAAGTAGTTGTAGAGGCATTCATTAATGTAACACCTAATGCTCAATAGTTTTTTATATATAAAAAAAATTTATTATTTCACCTTGAATTCCTTACTTTGTAAATATCAATTAAGCTCTCTTTAGGGTAAGTTGTAGTTGTTGAATACTCGTAACTGTTGCCTACTTCATTTTTTTCTTAAATTGGCAAACGGAATCAAGTTCAGTAAAATCTGCAGTGAGAATTGGGGTGCATTGTAGTAAGATATCTCCTGAATGTGGGTCTATAATTTCCTGCTATTAAACTACTGTAAACTCTACTATTAATTTCTAATTAGTGTTTCCACACCTCATTGAAATAATCTTGAAAAGACCTGGTAACTGCTGCCTTGGTCGGGAGGGGTGTGAAGATTTATCATTCCTGCAAGCAGAAGTGGGTGCAGATTTAGGGTTAACCAGCCCTGTCGCCATCCACATCCGTATAAATGAAAAGACGTAATTCAATTTTTATTATGTTATTTATGTTAGCATTTAAGATTTGTTTATTAAGTTAAATTTTAGTCAAAGGTAGTAGAATTATGCAGAATTATTTCAATGTGTTTCGGTTATACAAGATGATTGTTCGTTTTGGGATTAAGTTTGATTATACTTTAGAGGTAAATTATTTATGTTATAAATTTCATCGTGGATGGCTTTAGGTTTTTTTACAAAACTCATTAGCAGCTAGGGTTTGGGAGAACTAAGTTATTCGTCCGATAAAGTAATCGTAATTCCTAAAACAAGGGCTTATTTGATTTGCATATTTATTTTTTGTTTTCATTTTCTATTTTTATTTTGTTTCTTGTTTTCTTAAATTTAGTAGGAAAAATTGAAAATGCTAGAAATAGAAATTTTTAGCATTTTTAGTTTTTCTTGGTAAAATTTTGAAAACAGGATGAAAACAAAAAATAAAAATGCAAATCAACATGTGCAAACTGTCAAAGATTTGTGTCTTCAGCTCATCTTACGAGGTAGTAGCTTCGCCTTCATTTTTTAAATTGTAATACCCCTTTTTCTTCCTGCCATGTTTTGATTTACCTACCCTATTTATTTTGGGGCATGTCACTGATGTTACATCACAATGTCACTAGTCATAAACACGAGTTCAGATTCTTTCTATTTTTTTTTTTTTGTTATTGATTCTTTCTATTTTTTACACCATACAATTTTATGTTATGTCCAACTATCATAAATGTGATTAAGAAATTGTCTATTTCATGTGGGAGAGGATTCATTTATCATAAACACAGAAGTACTGAATAGTAACATAATAATAATGTTTCTACTAGAGTAGTGAGTGATTCTTTATATAGCCTATTGAAACCGTCGCAAGACCTCGGCTGTTATATTAAGCATATTTATCAACTGTTCTAGTAAATTTCTTCCTAAGAAGCATTTCTGCAGTTAGGCTTTTCATTCGAATGTTTTTTTTTCCTCCTGTTTCCAGTGTGTTTGCACGAATTACTGATGAAGCAGTTCTGAAGTTTTATGATTTGGATGATTCGTTTGTTAAGTAGAATTCATTTATTTATTTATTTTTGGTCAAAGAGACTTTCATTAAAGTTAAGTGGAATTTATTTATATTTGGGTTAAATGTTTTATCTCCTTGAACTTCAATGAGAATTTGGTTTTAGTTTTTAGAAGTATGTTTTTAGTCTTTTAAGGTTTATTGAATATATATTTTTAGTCGTTCCGTCTAATTCTATTAACTGGGAAGCTTGTGTGGCAAATGGTGTTTCATTAGTTTTTTATTTTTAATTACCTAAATAACAACATTTCTAAATTAAAATGGAAAAGAAATTAAAAAAATGAACCCAACGGTGTTGTTCAATTTCAGGCTTCAACCTTATTCCTCTTCCTCCCTTCCCCCTAAACCTCTTCTATTCTTTCTTTCTGTATTGTTCATTTCTTCTGTTCATTCATTTCTTTCGTCTTTGTTTTCTTTCAACACTTTCCTCTCCTTCCAACTCACCCTTCGATCTCACTCTTAAAACCCAACACTCTTCTCTTTCCCTGAAGGCTCGAACCTCTATTTCCTTTGTTCCACTGGACTTTGATTTTGGGAGACTTGGGATTAGGATTTAGATTTGTTGAGAATCAAATTCAAGACTATTCATCTGTTTGAAGACAAAAAAGGACTGTTTGCACATTTATTTAGTTCCCATGTTCTCAACTTCCTCTTCTTCCTCGAAGCTTCTTTAGAGAAGGACTAGTGTGTTCCCTTGTCTGGGGTGTGCTTGGCTGATGTTGGTAAAACTAGGAAGATGAGGAGGGCGTCTCTTAGCTTTTGCACCGCCATGGTCTACAGAGTTGGAGATGGAGATGGTGGTGTCGGAGGAAGAGGGTTTGGTTTTTGGGTTTTTTTGCTTTCTAATTATTTGATTTTTTTTATTTGAGAAATTAAGTAATAAAAATGTAATGATGTGGAATACACATAGCTTTCGTTAAAGTGACCAAGAATGAATTTTTGCTAAAGTTTAGGATCAAAATTATATTTGTGTATATATGAACAAATTAACAATACAAGAGAGGAATATTGCAATAGCAAGAATGGGCACGACGAGCAAAAATGACGTGTAGGAATACACGAGCGATGAACACAACAGTTGATAATGTAGGGGCAGGAACTAAAAAGAGATAATAATAGATAAAAGTCAATCATATTAATTTTTAATATACAATTATTATATTGATCCTATTAATTTTATGTATATTTATTATATTAAATGACAATATATAATTTTATATACATACTTGGGAATGCAAGGACCCCACAGGATGGGGAGCATAGTCGCCGTCCCCAAATTTGTAGCGGGTGAACTTTGGTTCACATCTTCGTCCCCATAGTAAAAAAATTCCCAACCAATGAGCCCTAAATGTGGCCATCTCCACAATAATCCCCAAATCCGAATGGGGTCACCACACCTATCCAGAATGAACCATTATGTCTCAGTCTTTTAATGGATTATATTTATTTTTCGGGAGAGGCAATTTCGGACAAGGCATTTCTGGTACGGTCATTTTTGGTATTATAAAAATACAAAAAAAAAAAAGGATGGCGAGAGGATAAATTAGGGGATAGTGGGACTATAAATGGCCTTGATAGTTGATACTGTTATTGTATCGCTTGGCCCCAATTGGTCCCTATTAAACTGAATCCACAACAAAAACAAGTGCACATTGTAATTGAAATTCTTAATAATTGTTTGGTCCAAAACAAATGTTTCCATAAAATAAAAATCTTAATATTTGTTGCCCCCTGTTTACTTATGATTTACTAATAAAATGATAAACGAGCAGCGTTCACTGAATGCTGATAATTCAATTAAAAATTGTTTCAAAAACCACTTTGTATTTTTAAAAAGTACTACACGAAAAGATAACAACCAAGTATGTTAATTTATTTATTTACCAAAAAGAATGTTAATTTATTTATTAACTTTAAATTTTGATGATTTGACATGCAAATCCTTTTGGAAAGTCAAAACTTAAAAATAAGGATTTCGTGATGATTATTTCTAAGAGTTAAATTTAAATAATTGTTTTACCAAAAAAAGAGAAAGGATCACAAGTCAACTTAAATAATCAATTAGAATCCTATTTACAATAGCCACCGTGTTTATCGTACAACACATAAGGACGCAAGCTCCACTTTGGGGCTACTGCTGTAATCAAATGCGCCTCTAATAGCTGAAGTCAATCTCCCTCTGTATCTCCTTCAGGTGCCACCAAATTGCTTCTTTCTGCATCGTTAGTGGTACATTGTTGCAATTGAGGAGATACAAAGAGATTCTTTTGATTCTCATTGGAGGAAAGTGGATTTACAAAAGTAGTGGTGTTGCTGCTAGAAACATAGGTAGAATCCACGTCACTGCCTCCAGCAGAATTTGCTCCATTTTTGCTGCTACCTACAATCAGCAAGTAATTTTATTGTTAAAGCATCATCGCCCCTTCCTTTTTATGACAATATTAATATTAATTAATATTAAGGGGTTTAAATAACCTGGAAGAGTAGGGGCAGCAGGTGTGTTTGAAACCGCATGTGTCCCACTTCCTCTTTTCATCTTTGACTGAAGAACAGAACCACAAGTTAGGATCGAGGGTCAGTTGATTCGGCAACTTCAGAATCGTGCACGAAATCAAGTTTACATGAAGATGCATTATTCACCCTCAATTTATGTATACAAAAAAAAATTGAAGAAATTTTTCCCAAAGCAGAAAAGCTAAAGGTCAATTAAGAAAGATTAGATATGTCGAGCACCATTCTCAAAGATACCATCTGGATTTCTTCCTAATAGATGTTCTGGTACAGGAAAGAACTTCAGTTAGCACTTAGCATACCTTCGACATTTCTTCACAATGCTTTACGACAATTGAGATATTCGCACAACGTCCATGAAATAATGTATAGGCCCACAAGAGAAGTTTCCTTGGGATGCTCAAATCAAGTGCTTCAATCCCAGTTGTACTTGGGTTAAACGGTGTCTCTGTTACTAATTGAGATGGAATCAGATAAAAGTTGAGACCAGAAGTTGGAACTACAGAAGAACTCTCCCGGTAAAAATTATAGCAAGCTCGGAGCAAAGTGTTAGCAGCTTCCAAATTTTCATCAGAAGCTTTCTTGATCATTGTATTCTTTAATTTTGATAAAATGGCACTCCATTGTGTTTCAATCTTCTCTAGATGAGTTGGATCTTCAAAAGCTACACTCCATAATTCATATGGTTGCAAATCAATACAGAGCAACTGGCTATTGTCCATCCCACCATCTTTCAAATTAAGGAGCTGAATCCCATTTGAGAATTCACATGACAATGGAGTGATTTGGGCCAAATTATATATTAGAGATCGGCACCATGCAGCAGAAGCTTGCCTGCAAACTTTTGCACAGCTACTATTTGACAACTTAGGATTCTTAAAACGTTTTCGAATCTTCTCATTTATTGCTTCAAGAGTTTCCAGTTTCCCATTTTTCTCTAATAATACAATATATTCATGAAGATATCTGAAAATAATAGAGAATTTGAATTAGTTTTACTATTGACAAAACAGATGGCAACCCACATCATATTTCAATTTTGTAAACACAGAATTTGTTCAAAAATGTCATATTTGTTAAAATCTTGTTACCCATATATGATAGTCTCGGATGTATTTGGGCTCTCAATTTCAGGCAAGCGGCATATTTCTGCCCATAAGCTCCCTTGCTCCATGAACAAAGCAAACACTCGCTCTAACATATTGTCAGAACTGCTCACCAAACCAGAGGTGGTAGTCTGAGAATGTCGAATAGTTGAAATCAGGGCCTTTAAATATCTTCCAATGGCCACTGGTACAATATCTTCAATGCATAATGAAAACTGCATTTGTAATGAAAATTAAAGACAACAAATCAGTATTAGAATACTATAGGTCAGAGAACAAGGTATGCAAAAACGACAGAAGAAATGGTGCAGGTTGTAGTTGCCTGGTGACTAATATAGATAATATTGCCGGATTCCTATTGGAATGTTTTAACGTTTTTAGGGAGGAGGGGATAAGATACGAGGGACAAGGAAAGGGGTTGTGCTCATGACAACACACCCAAATAAATAGGGAACAACACACCCAAGCATAGGTTACAAGATAGCAGCTCCACTGTAGCACTAAGGCTCACCCTCATGTACTAAAAAAGTATAAGGTAAAAGAATAGAGGAACAAGTCTTGGATTAGTTTTTTCCCCACAATGATAAATCTGATAGTAAAACCCTTCAATTCAAGATTAGAAGATTTCAATCTAATCATGAAGAGGGATTCCTTTCCTTACGCATACATAAACTGTAAATCTATAATTCCAAAGACAAATTTAATCATCACAAACTAAACCAATCTTATTATCTAAAAGGCAAGTTAAACTTATCAATTGATTCTCAGTAATCAAGTGAAGAAAAGTTACGAAGAAAGAATGCATCCATCAGCTAAAGCATAACTAAACAGCAGCAGTTACAATTCACCAATGATTACTCAGTTTAAGCAGTAAAAATCAAGCTCTTTATGATTTACCCGTTTATCTCCCCGAAGAAAGACATAGGCACGTTCAAGAATACATCTATCTCCAGTCTCCTCCAATAGTTTGAGATAAAACAGCACATATTTCCGAATGCAAGTGATGAATTTTCGAGAACTTTCTGGTAAATTAACTTCAAGGGATTTTTTATTCCCAGAAGAACCCGGCGTCTTGCGCCTAACATTAAATACAAAATAGTTTAGTTCTCCTTCAAATTACACAAGGCAATTTGGTAATTCTTTTTTTTTTTTAAAAAAAAAAAAATAGAAACAAAATGGTTCAAAAACACTATATCATTATATCTTCAAAGTTTTTACTTTGGCCTTGGCACTAAATAATATTACCAGAATATTAGACATGCACCCTTGGTAACTGACCACAGTATATATAAGCCTAAGCCATGAACTGTTAGAGAGAAAATATCATTTCTTATCAGTCCATTCAAGTTAAAAAAGAAAAGATACAAATTTACGAATAAAGCTGTACCTTCCTTTTTTCACCATACTATCAATTTCCCACATATTTATTGTAAAGGATGAGCGAGAAGATTTGAAGCAGAAAGATAGTTGATCTTTTGCCCTGTCTATATCGCCACTTTCACCCCTTTTATACAGCCCTTGAGCCAGCATGTATCTGGCCTTATGGAAATGTTTGAGATCCCCCTCTACACAAGTTTCAAGTGCAGAAAGGCAATCGTTGTAAAGCATGGACCACACTGTATCCAATTTAAGCAACCCTTCATGTTTTGTTTCCACAGAATTGACATCAATACATCTCTCCTTTGTATTTAAAAATGAGTTATCCATATCGCCAAGGATGCTGTTGACAGCTTCATTTACAGATGGATAAAAGGAGTTTGCTGAAAGAACCTGTTGAGGACCAAACAACAATATTTTTGAATCAAAGGTTTACCTTCAGTACAAATCAAGTACACCAGATTGACCACAATATAAAATTAACTTAAAAACTAAAGGTTAACCCTTGAATTGTGTGTAACTGCAAAGGATGGAAAAACAATAGATATGACAGTTGAAGCAATCAGAATAAATGGACAACAGCAAAGACAAAATAAATAAATTTAGCAATCAGTGTGTGAAAAAAAAACCTTCAAAATCTCCAAATTCTGCTTTCCATACTTAAATAATAGCTTCAAGCGCGAGGCATGCATCCTATAGACCGGATCAACAGCTGAGGTGTTCAAAGCAATAGCTTGGTTGTAATATGATAATGCTATTTCATGCGAATATCCAAGCTTTTCACTGAGTTTACCCAAGTAAAACACATGCAACCAATCTTGCCTGTAGTAAGAATCAAAGTAGTTCATAAACGTCATAATGAAACTAGGCGCGTGCAGAAATAAAGAATACACAAGAAAAGAAATATACTTCAGTGTGAAGGCTTTCTTAAAATGTTTCATTGAGTTCTCGCAAAACATCATCCATACTGCATCCTTTATGGGCAAAGCAGATCTCTGATCATAAAACGGGACTACATTTTGAAGGCTGTCGTAGTAAACCAATGCCAATAACTCATGTATCTCACACTGGACATGCAAAAATTATGAGAAAAGTTAATAACAACCAATAATTTTACCAAGACGTGATGACCTACAATGGAGAAGACTTTCAGAGTGCAGTGCAGGTATTCAAGTTAGGTTAACAATTAACATCGTAAGCATATAAAGTTGCAAATCCATAACATAAATCTTGAACATTACAGCACGAAGATAAAAAATTTATTGCACTCTTACTAGACTTAAATATTATCAGGCATTTAATATAACCAAATATCTAGCATAAAAAATGAATGCCATCATCTTAATAATTTACAGTCCAAATAACATTTGGAGGCGACTTTTTGGGGGTACAAACAAGTTAAATTCACATTTTGATCGAACATAGGTTAATAGCCAGAAGAGTGTGACTAATGACTATTGACATCCAAGAAAACAAACTTGTAAGGAGAACAAATATATAAAATAAAGGGTAAAACCTGCTGAGCAGATGTCTTTGCCAAAGCTAAACTCATTAGTAGGCACCGTCTACTCCTCCTTCGGCTTGTTTCCACTCTCTCAGATAAAGTAGTAGTCTTCCTCCATCCTACTACATTAACGTGCTTACTACCATCATTTAGCAACAAATCTACTTCCTGTCTCAGGGCAATCAAGAAACATGTGTGAAACTATTAGTCTAACTAACTATGGTATACTATTATACAATAACATACTAAGAAATCAAATGTTTCTAAATTTCACAGCGTTCAGGGATTGATAAATCAAATAACATTTTTTACTTACCTCATCATAAATATTTCCAAGTCGCTGCCAGCTTTCAAAGCGCAGAGGATTATACATGAGGTCATATTTGAAGAGCTTTGCATTTTGTTCAACAAATTCTTCCCCTTCCTTGGTCAGAACAAATCCAGGCCATTTATCTGTTGCGCTCATTTCCTCCGACAGAGCTAAGAAATAATACAAGTTACAGTAGACCTCCAAATAAGGCTCAGACCTGAAAGTTAAATAGTCTTTAGGAACCCAGAAACAGAATGTTTGTGAGAGACAAGTAACAAAAACAGAGAAGAAAGAAAGCACACTTCTATTATTTGTGATTGTCTGACTGAATTGCAAACAAAAACCTTTTCTTCATCCGAGGGTGCCCCTTCACAAAGGGTTTCCCCTTTTCACTACAGTGCCTTTGCTCATTCCTCAAATCTAAATTTCTAAATGCCTCCCAGTCCCTTCTACCTTACTAACTACTCATCCTCTAGCCATAACTAACTAAACAGACATCCAACCATCCAATTAACTCTGACCTATTCCCATTTATTTTTCCAGGTCCTATTACTTCGAGATAACCCTAAGAAGCTCCAACAAGGAATGCGATGGATATAATATATAGTCATTCCATATAAATTAGAAGACACACGTTAAGAAAAGATAAATTAAAAATGGAACACCTGCAATGCTGTGCAAATGTATACCTCCTCAATAATGTCGTGTTATATTGTGCAAGGCCTCCCACATCAGGAAACATGATCTTAGTTATAGTTTCAAGAAATCCATTAGACCCAGCTTCCTCTGAGAGTTTATCTTCACATAGATTAGGATCATCTAGGAACTTATCTATAGGATTTCCAGCCAAGAGGTCCTCTGGCGGCTGCAGAAAGTGCTTCCTAATAGCTCGTAAGACTCTACGGAGTTTCACAAGTCCAGTCCGCTGGGTAAATACAAAATAAAATCACAAATGAAATTTCTGCATAACTTTCTGTAGACAAGCTGAACTATACAAACTAGAGACAGAGAGTAGAGTACTCACAGAAGATGCCTTTGCATAGGGAAGAACATACTTGAAAACATCAGCACATTGTTCCTTGGACTGATAATCTCCCCGACTTGTATTTTTGTGCACCACTAGATCATCCTCATAAGATGAATCAGATCTTAGATTTAACCCATATAAACAAAAAAAGCACTGATCTAAGGCACTGTCAATTTTAGACTCAAGTTCCTCCCTTTCATCTTCAGAAAGTTCATTTTCACATTTGATCAATTGATTACTTGAATTTTCACACCTAATACTGTCAGATCCTGCACCTCCATGATTTTCACACTTTACTTCCTTACTGTCTTTGTCATAAACTTTGTTAGATGAAATACCTTTGGATATTATTCCTTCAGAAACATCCTTTTCCACAGAATTTACTTCATCATCTTTGGTACAATCCATCTGGATATCTAATGTAGCTGATTTTGAACCTTCAACAGACACATTGACAAGATTGGCTTTGGACACTTCTTCACATTGTATTGATTCTTTATTTAGAAGGTTAAAGCTGGATTTAAGCTTCATATCCAAGGCCAAGAGATGCTTTATTGCAAATCTAAGAAACGTTCCTTCTTCGCCTTTGCCACCTTCACCCAAACAGCAAAGCCCATATTCAGCAAGCAAGTCATGTGTTGCAACAATTAAATCAACCTGAGTTAAGAATTCAGGAAAGAACAGTATAGGTTTTCACTTATCAATTAAAAATGGAATCATGAAATGAACCAAATAATCAAAGTAGAATTCATCCAATCAGGGTGATAACTCACTTGAGTTTTGATAGGTGTAGTAGGGCTAAGATGCTGGAGTTTGCAGAAAACAATGGCTGCATCAACAAAACAGCTGCTCTCCGCTTGATCAGAATTTACTTGCGCCGAGGTTTTGTTGCAGACAAGTATGTTAGCAACATAGCTCATGATTAACAACACCAAAGATTGCATTTGACAAACATAGCTTGTCGGGACAGTAAAGCCATCCTGCAAGCATTAGAACGCAAATGCTTTCACTACAAATGACATAATATAGTAACATACTAAGGAAACAAAAGTTGCATTAAGTGAAACCAATTCAAAAGAACCCTTGATAGCAAACTCACACATTATGACTATTGGAAATAGCAGTGTTGTTAATAGTAGCAATTTTATCTGGTTCATCTACATAGATAGCATCATTTGTGTACTTAGAAAATAGCTCCCTTATTTATTGTCTGGAAAACACAAAGTCATAATTAATTCTTGGTGTTTATAAATATCTGATCTGCTGATTGCTATTCACACAAGGAATTTAGAAAGGTTCTTTAAAAACATTAATCCTTTCCCAAACATCTCAAGTTGGTATCGGGCTCAATCCTGCATCTGTGCCATCCCTCCAAGGTTTCTGCCATCTGGTCCAGAAGAACTCCAAAACCTGAGTCCCTTTGTTTGCCAAGTCAGCACTGGCGGTCAACTGGCTTCTGACTGTGGTCAACTGGAACCACCAATCGGACAGCCCACGAAGTACAATCACTCACACCCCACTTGATGGGCCATATAATCCAATACATTTCCTTGCTGTCATTGGAATTTGTCAACGTTGGTCCCAATCTGTCAAGTGTATTAAGGTAATGCTCAAATTGTTGGATGTTGTGGAGCAGCTTGGACAAGATCTCATATTGGTAGACATTCCACCTCAGATTATTGTTTCTTCGTTGGTGGAGACATAGTTATATGGTAGACTAGAAAGCAAAATGTTGCACACACAGAAGCTGAATATGGGCTATGGCTACATCCACTTGTGCTAACTTGTATTAAAAACAGGTTAAAGAATTGAAGTTGGCAAGTTACCAACAGAAAAACTTAAGTTGCAATAATCAATCAACTCTTCATATAGCTTCTAATCCCATGTTTCATGAGAGAATTAAGCATACTTAATTTGATTGTCAATCTGTTCCAGACAAACTTTTTTCCAAGTCATCACTCAATATGTTACTTCAAATGATAAACTAGTAGACATCTCCAGAAAATCCCTCAAGGGACCTTGAATTCATTATATTTGTTGCAAGGAGCATTTGATCTTATATATACTCAAACTTGAGGGGGAGTGCTGTTAATAGTGGTAATTATTTATATAGATCATGTACATAATGATTGTATCATTCATGTAACTTTACAAGTTTACATAACAATAACATGAATATCAGGGGAAAATGGCATGTGGACCTATAATCAGAAACTGCCATTAGTATACTACTATTGAGTACTGTTTTACAGAATACAGACAAAGATCTGTAAGCTCCTCTTTAGAAAAAGAGTTCAATAAATGAGTTTCCATCTTAACTAAACCAGCTTCTAAATAAAAATCAAGCTAACTCTAAAGCCTAGCAATATACAAAAACATTACGAACCCTATTTATGATTGTGTGAAAGTACGCTGATATTTTGGGTAACTGATAGCTAAATGAAGTTTAAAAGACCTTCTCATTCAATACATAGTAAAATATTCCAGTAAACCTATCCCAAACAAAGATATCCAACAACAGTTTTTAATATTAAAGGTGAAAACAATAGGAACTAAGGAGAAAAAACAAGAAACAAGCTCCAAATACAGTACTTTGTTCCATTCTTTTGTCTCGTTTGGTAGATTCAAAGAGAAAACACCATCCTCTAAGAAAATGGAAAAGAAAAATTAGAACAAACAAAAAACTCAGTCTGTCAATTCCCTTGAATTCTACAAAAGAAATTTGTCAGCCCAAAGATACATAGGCTAACACGTCTAATCTAAGGAGGATGGGCATGTTTGTACAAGCAACGAGAAACTTTTTTTTTACCATATTGATGAGGCATATTGGTATGAACCCCCCTCTTCAGTGAAATTTTTTAAAAGGAAAAAAAGACGGAGAGAGAGAGAGCACAGGATTGTTGAAGACACTAGTGAGGAAGAGATGAGGAAAATGCTGGTCGCCATTTAACCAATTGCCTGTATAAATGGAAGTTGAGACATGGGATGAGCCGAGTCTGTTTGTTCATGGGAGGGGGACATATTGTAATTGGTATGATGGAAATGTGTAGCTACTAGCTAAGAACTAAGTGGTAAGGTCTGGGAAAAGAGGTCCCTCAAAAAACTAAAGTTCTTGGCTTCTTTTTTTCTATTGTTTCCAGTTCTTCGGTACTTTTGCTACCTTTAACACATTAAGTTTATTCAACAACGAGCAATTATGTCTAAATGTTCATGGATTTGGGTAATTATATACAGAACAATAAAAGATGATTAGAAGGTGTTAAGGTTTCATCACAAAACCAATTGGCAATATGAGGAATAGCCCAACAGGTATTTAAACCACACCACGAAGAGTGAGGCAGGCAATAGGGGACTTATTTCCAACATGTATACCTAATTAACTTATTTATTTAAATTGTGTTCAACAAGGAGATTATATACAGTCAAATATAGGACAGTTAGTAAGTATACTATAGTTCATGAACTTCATGGAAAACCAGGAAAGTAATTTTTAAGAAATACAACTCATGGCTATGACAGCTTAGGATCTGAAACTACTGAGAATGATATTTGCTTACAGGTTTTCCACAGTTATCAATAACTTTCTTCACTTGTGAGATACAGTCGGAAAGTGCCCTCACTTCCTCTGCAACCAAGGGACGACAGTGCTTGCTAGAATTTTCCTTTGAATCAATATCAAAATTAGGAGATGCACTTAAACCAGTTGTTTGATCAGAAACTTTAAACGATGTAATACATTTGTTCAACCCCATCATTGCCATAAGTATCTTCAGCTTTCTACAGTGACAATTGAAATACACCTCCACATCCATTGGCTTTGTCTTCAGGCATGCTTCAATTAGAACATCTAAAGCCATGAGTTCAATCGAAGTTATCTGTTCATTTTTTTTATCTGCCAAGGATAAAGAAAATATGTCGGTGTAGACATCCCGTGTGGAGAATAGAAGTGGAGAAAGCAAGGATACACACTCCAAAAACTTTTCTTGTTCCATCATCTTAAGAACAGACGTTTCCATTAAAAAATTGACCTTTAATATATTAATTTCATAAAGAAGTCTATCAATGTTTAGCTCTTTGACAGCCTTGCAGTGCAGGCGGGGGACTGAACACAGAGAATCTTCCATATTTTCCACCTTTGTCAAAAGTGATAGAGCAATACAAAATTCTTCACAAGCTTTTGCCCTGTTGCCATCACAAATAGACAATCTTCCACTTAGCCAGAAGAATCGAACCCAGAATGAACGGTTTTTCATCAAAACTGAGCTGTCTGAATTTGAATTGCTTCCAGTGGAGGCATCTATCGACGTTCCATTAGTGTCTTGGAAACTATTTATAGAAAAACAACCTTCATTCAAGGCATGAGTCAAGTGAAAGGGATAATCTAGAGCTACAGACTCTATGATCTTACAGAGGTGATAAGATGTCTCCGACATAAATTCCAATTGTTTAGAACTAGCTGGGGAGCATAATCCAAAGTCATAATACAGCTCAGCAAGAAAAATACAACAATCGGCTGTTCTCTCCTTTCCCCAATGCCTTGTCAACTTTTCCAACTCTAGAAATTTGACAAAAGCATCTTGGTATATGAGGCTTTGACTTGCAACCTCTTCTAAAAGCAAGTGCCCCATATGGTAAGCACCATAATTATTTGATGTTTTTCTTAAAAATGAAGAAATACTATTATATTCTGAATTTCCCAGATAGGGTATTGTCATGTTATCACTCTCAGTAGTATTTTGATCACCCAATCCACCAGCAACAAAAGGTTCAAGATATTGAATGACAACCTTAGCACGGTCCTTCCCACAAGAAGAATCTGATTCTTCTTTCCCTGGTTTACGACTCCGAAGCCTTTCAAGTCGAGAACTTCGCCTTTCATGTGGTTGTTCTTCTTGGTAATTTACTTCTTTATCTTTACAAGCATTTGATTGTTCTATATTACCATCACCAAAAGCACTACTTTCACCATTGGATCCTTTCCCTTCCACAATGTTCATAACAGCTTCCGAACCACAAGGTAAGTTGATGCTTAGCTTAATGTTGGGGGAATTGCATGCTTTTTCTCGATCCATCTCGCAACTTTGTAGACTCAGTGGCAATAAGATTTCCAGCAGTGCATCTGCAAGAGCAACCCAGGAAGCTTCTGTCAGGTGCAGTTCTTTCATCTGGTTCAGCTTTTTGAATGCAACATCCTGATCAAGATTCTCATCAGTGGCTTTTCTCTTGTCAGGAAATTTGAGCCGCACATGTTTAGGTTCCAATTTGTCTATGCCCCTAGGAGCAAATGGCAATGCCTCTGATTCTTCAATAGTATTTCTAACATGCAAAGCACGAGAATGAGATGGCCAATGCCTCAAAATCAACTCAGCAACCGAACGGCAGGCAACCTCATCACCAATTGCAATAAGAACTTCCAAAAGCTTTTCCATGCAGTTCCCTGTAGACATGCGTCATTGGGAAACAAAGATAGATCAATATGTATGTATGTATACACCATGTGCATGTTTGCATATTTGACATAGAATTTTGTTTGTGTAGACCATAGGTATCCTCCATTGAGGAAACCATGCTCGAGTTGGGTAGGACCACTATAAGTAGCAAAGTTCTTCTTCGAGTATTTAACGCAATTGAATACTCAAGACTCAAACCCAAAACCACTAGTAAAGGTAGAACAACCCAATGTCAATTGATCTGCGTGCATGGTGGTATATTTAGCATAGAATAAAAATAGAAAATAATGTTTTTTGGAAATAACTTCCAAAGGAATACGATGAGGTAATAGACAGTTCAAAAGACTCCCATTTGGAAAACATGAAGGATAAAGATTACCCAAAGTGGTTTTTTTTTTTTTTGGGGGGGGGGGGGGGGGGACTAAATTCACAGATAAGAAATACTGATATGCACTGCATTAAGTAGCTGCTATAAAAATGGCATATTTAGAATGTTAGGAGCTTACAGTTATTAGGGCTACACAAGAGGCCTTGCTCAAATGCCCAACGTGAAATACTCAGTAAGCCCATTGAGCATGATAATGTTCCCAGCTGGTTCCAGACAACAGAGTCTTTCGAATCAATCTCCACGGCTTGAAGATAGCAGTGTAGAGCATTCTCATAATGTGCAGAACCTTGCCGAAGAAAAACAGTTGCAAGGTTTTTCAATGCCAAAAATCTGTAGAAACCTAAGTTAGTAACACTAAGTGAATAGAAAATTAGCAATGCATAAAGAGGAATTTATAAATCCAACTGGTCAACTGATAGAACACTAGTGACAAAAGGCTAAATAACCTTAACAATAAATCACACAACAATTCTGAGCTGATATTGCATTGGACCAGTCTAGAATCTGGAGTGTTGGAAGAAAGCTATGCAGATAGGAGAATGAAAAATGGCAAAACAAATGACACAAGGCATGTGCATATAGGTATTGCCTTACTGAAACCATATAAACAAGGCATATTTCTTAAAATTTAGAGAAGGGTAGTTTTAAAACTAACATTCACTAGTCATGTGCTTTGCAAAAATTAAAAAAAAAAAATGCCAGAATTATCAGGATATAAAAATCAATATCAAAAGAGGAGATTTTATGAGAATAAAACAGCGACAGAGAAGTAGACCACTGAATATAGAATATACAGTATAGTGCAGATCAAAACCTGAGTTGCAATATATGACCGTCGCTGGAACTGCCATCCGCCTGACAAAAGAAATTACGTCAAACTACACATTCAAGATAACATTAAGACTGAAAAGAATACGTGTTGAGCTGAAACCAAAACCTGAGCATTGGCAATAAGAGGATCTTTAAGGACAGATTCTAAGAGCTCACGAGCCTTTTCATATTCTTTGGTTTGTAACTTGAGAAGCCCTTCATGGTAAGTTTGAGAAAGATTAAATTCCTGAAATGATAGAAAAATAAGATTGTATTGAATCAATAATGGTAATGTAGGACTTGAATTTGGATTCTCTTAAGGAGAAGGTGCAATTAACGCTTGGTGATAAAATCAACAGCGCATATATGAAAAACAGAGCTATTGCTTAACATTATCATTTATCATTGACGAGAAAGAATGGAACGTGCCTGAGCTTCTTTCGTGGGAGCTAGAGGTTCCCACTGACTTTTAGAATCAGTATCATTGATAGCTGCAATTGAGAACTGAAAAAGCAAAACCAAACCCTTCAATCAGAATGAAAAACTCAAAACTCGTAAGGAAAAAAACTGTGAATCCAAGTAGCTACTATAAAGCAATGATGGAACTGGGCAGTAATGATCATGAGATAAAGATGCGTAATACCATATTCGGTCTTCAGAATGTAAACTGCTGAAGCTGTCTTCTATGGCGTCACTGTAGATTCAAGAATTTAGGGTTCCAATCCAAACTTTGATTTTGGCTTCCAATTTTCCCAGTTGTCACTTGAACAGTTGAACGCGAGGGCGAGCGACACAACCGCCCATGAACCATTTCGCATACGACGCCGTGCTGCAGGCTTCTCTGCATTTGCTTTTGAAAAAAATAAATAAATAAATAATCTTAATCTCAATCTAATCTTATCTTATTTTATCTTATTTTATATTATATTATATTATATTATACAATATTGTATACTATATATATTTATATATATATATATAGTAAAGTTTTTTTATAAAAAAAAAAGTTAAGTTAATATAGAAATATAGTAAAGTTTTGGAGGAGACTTTAAAGGTTAATTATGTAATTTTCACAGTTTTACCATGAAATAAAATAAAATACTGTAATTAATAACATTTTCTATCTCTCTTTCATTTATGTTATATATATATAATAAAGTTTTTTTATAAAAAAAAAAGTAAAGTTAATATAGAAATATAGTAAAGTTTTGGAGGAAACTTTAAAGGTTAATTATGTAATTTTCACTGTTTTACTATGAAATAAAATAAAATACTGTAATTAATAACATTTTCTATCTCTCTTTCATTTATGTTTTTCTCAATTTTAAAATTATTTTATTATTTTAAAGATTTTATTCGCCCGGAAGAATAATGGCGTTTGATTGAATGGTAATATTCAAATTATAACACGAACTATTAACAAGCTGGAAGAAATATAATTTTATAATCAATTATATTAGTTAGGTGTGTGTATTTTTTTTTAATTAATTAATGTGTATAATAATGTATATAATATTACAACACAATCTTAAATATAACATAAAAATAAATAAAAGTAAACAGAAAACATTGTCTTTTGCTAGAATAAGTGCTAAAAATAACAGTTAATCAAATGTATTATGCAAGTGTATGTAATCCTTTTTATTAGTTAACTAGTTAATTAGTTAATGCGTATAATAATGTATCGTACATGTGATATTTCATATTCGAGTTCTATCTTGCTTAGGAAACAAATTTGTGATAAAAACTTACTTGTCATTTTTTATATTTACGAGAAAATTAACGATATTCGAAATTAAATTTTGTATCATACATTTATAGATATGTTTTTATCAATTATGTTAGTTTTATAAGACAAGTCTACTATTATTTGGTTAAGTTTCTAGCCACATACAGATGTCTCTTATCTAAATGAGTTTGGTCTAGTGGAAGTGTGCTAAATATGTAAAGTAAGAAAATGTATACGGGATACTCCATGAGGAGGTTTCCGGCTTAAATTCTTGCAAAAGTATTTTCTTTAAAAAAAAGGTTTATCCATATTGCTCTAACCTCCAAAATTGTCAAGTTTCCCTCAAAAGTTTTCTTTAAAATAAAAAACAAAACCCCATCCATCATATATCTCCAAAGTGCAACTTAAAAGAATATAATTATAATATTAAATTATAATTATACAAATTTGGCTTAATTAGGGAAAAAATGGGCTTGGTCCGGTGGATCGGTACGCAACCCGTCTTAAATTGACCGACCGGATTTCATATTAGAGCCTACCAACCCGTGCAGGCCGCGGGTCCGTTTTCCTTTTTTTCTTATAAAAATATATCTTTTTTTTTATGTAAAAAAATGTTATAAATCTCAAAAATAGATAAATACAATTAATTTTTTTTAATAATTTTTTTAATGAAAACATATATGCAAATACATATAATAAAAATACTCTTTTTTTAGGAATAGTTTTTTTTATATATAAAATTTTCTTTTTATTTTTTGCAGGCTTCATGGGTCAACTCGTGGCTTGTCAGACCAATATAAATAATAGGTCGAATTAAGCTATATTAATTAATTTTAAAATAATAATATGTAAATGATGGTAAGAAAACAAGAAAAACAACAAATATGATTTTAAAGTTTTGTCAATTTATTAAATCTTCAAATTGTGTAAACTATCTATGAATTTTGATTATTCAAAAGCCTATAATTGTTTTTAAATTTTACTCATGTGTGACATACTTTTTTTTTAATTTTAATAAATGCGATGAAATCCATACTTCAACGATATCAATTATAAACAACTTATTCCTTACATCCCATAGATACTTTACTAGTAACTTTAAAAAATCTTTACTTTCAAGAAAATTAATTCTAATTTTAATTATAATTATAGGAGTAATAAAAGCTAAATCAAAGGCACCATCATCAATGGTTTTATATCGTGAGATGAATAGTAATATACTTATAATCATTATTCACAAATACAACTCACAATTATGTTTAACTAGTGATCATACCCATGTATCACTTATTTTTAATGTATATTTTTTTATTTTTGAAGTATTAGTTTAAAAAATATTTTAATATGATAAAGAGTATAGAAATAGTGTTATCATATTAGTTTTTCTTTAGCAAAATTTAAAATATAAAATTATACCTTGCATATTTTAATAACACTTTTATCATGTTAACTTATTTTCTAGGGATTATATTTTATTCTATATGACTTATATCTTGTCACATTTTTTTTATGGTCTACTATACTTTTTTCTATTAATATAGTTATGTATCTAAAACTATATAAAAAGTAAAACAAAAACATTGTATCAAAAGTAGTGTCATCAGAAAAGAAAAGTGTATCACATGATAAGTATAAATATTATCTTCATGTTTTTCTTTTAAACAAAGAGCTTTAATAAATGTTCAAATAACTATTCTATTTACTATAGCACTATTTTATATAAGTAATTTGTCCTTTAGAGATTTTGTTCTATGTGACTTACATCCTATAATACTTTAGTCTTATATAATTTTTTGTTGTCATCAACTCCTTCTATTTTTTTTTTTAATAATTTTTTGTCTATATAATTGATATACTATATTAGAAATAGCACGAGCATCGTATTAACTTTTTCTAGCACATGATCAAGTATAACTATTATAATTATGTTGGGGTTTTGTTTGTTATTTTTTAAAAAAGGCGAGAAAAAATGTTGAGGTGGCTATATTGTTCACTATTGTACTATTACATTTAATAGCTATTTTTTATATGACTTTGTAAGTGAAAGTAACCAATCAAAAATAAATTATAAAATGTCACATTAGAAAAAGTAATGTTATCGTATTAATTTTTTCTTCAGCAAATTTTAATATATAAATTTGTATGATGTTATTGACATATTTCCTACTAACATTTTCCTCGTGTTAACTTATATTAGAAAATATATTATGTTTGTTGCGATTTACATGACCAGGAGTTGAGCTAACCCAAAATTTTTAGTGAAACAAATATTAAAGACTAAATAGAACAAAATTTTTTAGGGGCAATTACTTAGAGTATTAATAATTTTTATTCATATTTTAAGAAATTATATTAACATATTAATAAATTTGTTTTGCAATGGGGCAATGTCCCCCCATTTGATAACATGGCTCCACCCCTGCTTATTGTCACCATATTTTTTTCTTTTCTTTTTTTAGGTCTATGGTACCTTCTTTTTTATTTTGTTATATTCTTATATTATTGTATTATTTTATACAAGTAACTTATCCTTTAGAGATTTTGTTTAATGTGACTTACGTCTTATCACACTTTAGTCTTATATGATTTTTTATTGTCATCAACTCCTTCTACTTATCTTTATAATTTTTTGTCTATATAACTAAAACAATATATTAGAAATAATACGAGCATTGTATTAAATTTTTTTAGAACATGGTCAAGTACCCTGTTATGTTGGGGTTTTGTTTCTGATTTTTTAAAGAAGTCGAGAAAAAATGTTGAAGTAGCTATATGGTTCACTATTGTACTATTACATTAAATAGCTATTTTTTATATGACTTTGTAATGAAACGTAACCAATCAAAAATAAATTATAAAATGTCAGGTTAGAAAAAATAATATTATCATATTAATTTATTCTTCAACAAATTTTAAAATATAAATTTATATGTTGTTATTGACGTATTTTCTACTTACACTTTCCTCATTCCTCAAGTTAACTGATATTTTCTACCTTTTTTTTAATTATATAATATAATTATGTATTTGAAACCATAACAATAATAAAACTAAAGCATCACATTGAAAATAGTAACATCGTCTTATTAACACTTACCTCAGTAAATTTGAAATATATAATTGATATATTCTTTTAAACATAAAAATGTAGCACATGATCATGTATAATTGTTTTACTCAGTTTTATTTATTTTTTTTTAAAATTGCATAAATTCTTTTAAACATAAAATTGTGGCACGTGATCATGTATAATTGCTTTATTCAGTTTTTTTTTTAAAACAAATTGCATAAATGTCAAAAAAGTATTATATTCACTATTGCACTGTAGCACATGATCATGTATAATTGTTTTATTCAGTTTTGTATTTTTTTTAAAAAAAATTGCATAAATTCTTTTAAACATAAAACTGTGGCACGTGATCATGTATAATTGCTTTATTCAGTTTTTTTTTTAAACAAATTGCATAAATGTCAAAAAAGTATTATATTCACTATTGCACTATTTTAATTATTTATTATTTTTTGTGTGTATATAATTATATGTTTGAAAATTGAAACCAATCAAAAATAAAATTAACTATCACGGCAAAAGTGAAAGCGTTATTATATTAACTTTTCTCATGTAAATTTTGAAATATAAGTTTATACCTCACATATTCTAAATTCTAATAACATTTTCTTCTTATTAACTTTTTCTTTAACAACTATATTCTGTTTCATCTTTTCATACTTTAGCATTGTCTTTTTTCATCTGTGATACTTTATTTCTTTATTTTTTTTTGTTTATCTAAATATGTATTTGAAGTTATATAAAACAAATAAAATATTATATTTGAAGGAACACCATCATTGTATTAATTTTTTTTAAACAAATTTTAAAATATAGAATTGATATGATTTTTAAATTGAGAAAAGCTGGGCACATGATCAATTTTATAGCTATTTTATACATTCTTTTTTAAAAAGAAAAAATAAAATAAATGTTCAAATAATTATTCTATTCATTATTGTATTATTATTTTAATGCATTAAATTCTTTGGTTTAAGTCAAAAATGAGAATAGATATTAAATTTGTGGGTCCCTATAAACATTAATGAGGATAAACATTAATGAGGGAAAAGATAGACACAAAAACACCAACACAAATGCATCATGTTATTTTTGAACATCAAGGAATTTATTCCCGTAAAAATTGAGAAAGTAGGAGAGCATATTTGGATACAATTGAAAAAGTTGTTGATTATAGAAAAAAAATTTGGAGGGAATTTTTTTATAGTCCAAATTGTGTCTAAAAATATACTCAAAAAAAAATAATTTACGTTATAATTGATTATAATAAAAATTGATTTTACATACGTGATTAGTTTGTTTAAACTTGAAAATAATTAATTATGAAGACCAATAGAGAAATAATTATCTTTTTAATCAATTATAGTAAAAATCAAAGTAATTTATGTTCAATTAAAATAATAATAATGAAATTTTTAATCTTATATTTTTTTATTACATTTGATTATTTTTTATACACACTAAAATTTTATTAGAAAAATTGTTATTTTCGTTCTCTAACTTTTGGATTTGATTCAGTTTCGTCGTCTAACTTTTTTTTTGATTCATTTTAGTCCTCTAACTTTTGTTTCTGATTCACGTTAGTCCTTTCCGTCAGTCATCCGTTTAAAACTAACAGAAAAAAAGTCAACACCATTAAGACTGGCCACGTGTCACTCTCCAAATAGTTGGTAAATAAAATGATTATAATAATGTATTTTTAAAAATAAAAATAATTTTTTTATTTTTTTTTTATATAAAAAAACCTTTAACTCTTTCTTCTCCAACCCCACCGTCTTCCACCACTGGCAACCACCTCATTCTGTTTAGCTGATTCAGTGTTTTCCTCACAAGATCTCTCAACGGTCCAATCTTCACCAACAAAAGGGACACCATTGCACCATCCGCGAAAAGCAAACTCAATCATCCTTAATCATTTTTCTTCTTTAGAAACAAAATAGCCACTTCACTGAAATCGCCAAAATCAAAATCCCTCCTTTCTTTTCACTTCAAGAAATAGCAGTTGAAAGTTGAAAGAAACTACTTTACAAATATACTTTCATTCTTCAACAGAAAAAGTGTCTAAAACTACCCTTCTAGTTCTACCTAATAATATCAAAGAAACCCATTTTACGTTGTTGCTGAAATTGAAACAGAGCAGAAATACAGAGAAATATATACTAAAAAAAATGAAACCCAATTAAAATTAAGTAAAGTTTGGATTTTGGAACTTCAATAATGCAGGGAAACTTGGGTATTTCTCCTCTAATGCTGATTAGTGGGAAGAAATCATTGTATTTAGCATATATTAGTTGGAAGGGTGATTGGCCAGTCGGCGGTGAATATAAGTGGTTGTCGGTGGTGGAAGGCGGTGGGGGTTGAGGAAAAAAGGGTTAAAGGTTCTTTTTTTTTAAAAAAAGACATAAAATTTATTTTTTATTTTTAAAAATACATCATTATAATTATTTTATTCACCAACCACTTAGAGGGTGACACATGGTAAACATTAACGGTGTTGACTTTTTTCGTTAGTTTTAGAAAGGACTAACGTTAGAGGACGAAACTGGAACTAAATCCAAAAGTTAGAGAACGAAAATAATAATTTTGTCAATTTTATTAAAATATTTATTTTATTAAATAAACACTAATTTTATAAAATAAGCCAAACAATGTACTTTTTTTAAATAATCTCATTTTTTTTAGATAGGCCAATAGTTGAAGGCTAGAAATCGCAGAGGTAAATTTTACTTCTCACAACAAAATATTTTCTATAAATACCGCCAGAATTTGAATCACTATAAAAATATTTAAAAGATCCAACTATACTTTGTTGATCAAGTAAAAAGGGAAACAAAAGTGTAGGTTGCAACCAGACCCTCATATCAAATTCGGGGAATCAAAGAGAGCAGGCATGTTGATCCAAAGACGCCTAAAAAAGACAAAAAAGGATTTGAAAAGCATTGAGAGCGGGCTGGACCACGTGGCCGCTATCCGTTACTCGACCGTTACACAAAGAAATTTATTTTTGTTTGTGTAAATGAATGAAATGATGAAATGAAGGGTCGAAGAAGAACAACACAAGCTCCCTTCATCGCTTCATTCTCCACCCAAAAACCACCCTATTCCCAAAATCCTCTCTGCCGATTGAGTTTGTCTTCCTCACATGGCGATTGCATCAGAGACTCAACCTCAGCCCCAACCTCACCAACAAAAGGTTTCTGTCTCTCTCAATTCAAAAATCCCCTTCTCAATTCTTTTTTATTCCATCTTCTCAAATCTAGGGTTTTATTTCCCCATTCCCTCTCTCCAGTTATTTTTCTTGTACCGAAGTTGGCGAAAATTTCTCGTTTCCTCAATAATTAGCTAAGGGGTTGAAGAGCCAGCCGAAAGACGTTGTTGATCGAAATTGATTTTTCTTTTTCTTTACATTAATTAATGAGCAACAAGATGCGGCGATAGCCACCTGGTTCTCATTGTTTCATCCTAATTCGTTTTGGCAGGCTTCTTTGGAGGTTTCAGGTTCAGCTACGGAGCAGAGAAGGTGGACCCTCAATGATTTTGATATTGGAAAGCCTCTTGGAAGGGGAAAATTCGGCCACGTCTATTTGGCCAGAGAAAAGAGAGTGGGTTTTCCTTTTCCTTCCCCTGCCTCAATTATTTGTGCTGTGCTCAATTAATGCTAAATTTTATGTCAGGAGTTATGTTGTTTGGGTTCTTGTCGTTTTGGTGTGTAATTTGTAGGATTATGGATAGTTAGTAACTGTGCTAAATTCTATGGATGATTTGATTTACCTAATGCTTACTTTAGATTAAAGTTTGAGGAACAGTTTCCCCTGTGCTTAGTTGCTTTGGCAAGATCTATGCTGTTTGTTGTTTTTGTTATTTTAGCAGATTTCTCATTGAGGTTTTGAATGCGATGCCAGTACATGTGGCCGTTGCTGTTTTGTGTATTTGAATGGTTACAAATATACTATATTCTATATTATTGCTGTTGATTTGTGGTTGTATCTTTGGCTTTTCTTCATTTTATTGCCTTAATATGTTCATTCTAATTTGAAATGTGATTCCTGATACAGAGTAATCAGATTGTCGCTCTGAAAGTACTCTTTAAGAGCCAATTACAACAATCCCAAGTTGAGCATCAGCTAAGAAGAGAAGTTGAAATACAAAGTCATCTCCGACATCCCCACATATTACGCCTTTATGGATACTTTTATGATCAGGTATACTTCCTTGATTTTGTTGATATCTTTAGGATCTGTTCATGTATTGCTGAAGAAAGTTAAATACAGAAAATTTACATTATCTGTGTGAAATAACTTCAAACGCAGAAACGAGTTTATTTGATTTTAGAGTATGCACCCAAAGGTGAACTTTACAAGGAATTGCAGAAATGCAAATACTTCAGCGAAAGGCGTGCAGCTACTGTAAGTATATATCATATAATTGTTCCTATTCTCCATATATCTTTCCCGCTCCTATATGCTTTTGTTTGTGATTTGTGAATTACAGAAGTCCAGCTAGGATGATGTAACTTTTTCTACAGAATTTGTACTCAGATGTTAAGAAGCAAGTAAATACTAAAACATTGCTTGGTAGCACGTTTGATTTAGCTATTAAGTAAAATCAAGTGTGTTGTTGATCTGTCATGTGTGCGAGGTCAAGGGGAGAAGTCCTTCATTTGCCAGCCTACATGCTTTAGTGTTCCACTTTAACATTCTTCCAACATTGACATGTTAATTTTTATTTTGTGTTTGAGGCAGTATGTTGCATCATTGGCCCGGGCCCTTATATATTGCCATGGAAAGCATGTAATACATCGGGATATCAAACCAGAGAACCTTCTTGTTGGTGCACAGGTGATCTCCGTCACCTAGGCTGCTGTTTCTTTTACGGTTCTTTCCCTTGTTTGTTGTTTTCATCTTGTGCTCATTATGTCAACATCATTTCTGTTGTCAGGGTGAGCTGAAGATAGCAGACTTTGGGTGGTCAGTGCACACATTCAATCGAAGGAGGACCATGTGTGGCACACTGGATTACCTTCCTCCTGAGATGGGTATTTTTATGTGATATAAATCTCTTTCAAATACGTTTTGTTTTCTCATATTATTCTAAACGGTTCTGTGGTTTCAACAGTGGAGAGTGTAGAACATGATGCAACTGTGGATATATGGAGCCTTGGTGTCCTGTGCTATGAGTTTCTTTATGGAGTCCCTCCTTTTGAAGCTAAAGAACATTCTGATACTTATAGAAGGTAACCCCCAATCATGCAGGGGTTCTGTTTTGTTTCTAACCCTTTTAAAGGGTGATAGGGTGCTACTGTGTAGCGTTTTTTTAATTTGACTAGTATTTCTAAACATTATTATTCTTATACGATTTGCAGGATAGTACAAGTGGATCTCAAGTTCCCTCCTAAACCAATTGTGTCATCCGCTGCAAAGGACCTGATTAGTCAGGTTTTCCATCTAATGCTATGATTCTTTTGTGAAGTTTCTCTCAAGGAATCACCTTCCACGAGATATTTATTTGTTCAACCATTTTTAACTGTCTCCTCTGCTTCTTTTAACTAACAGATGCTGGTCAAAGATTCCTCACAACGTCTACCATTGCACAAACTTCTTGAACACCCTTGGATTGTTCAGAATGCAGAGCCCTCCGGTGTATATAGGGGTTAGTGTACCCTCTCAAATTTTCTTCGTTGCGGAAATCATTGGAATAGCAGTCTCTGCGAAGGATTTGTCAACATTTTGGCAGAGATTATGCAAACTATTTGAAGTTGTTAAGAGAAACATTATATTGAAACTTTAAAAAGCATTTAATTGTGACAGATGCTTACTGATGTATTTGACGAAAGGCATTTGGTTTAGAGATCAATCTACCACATCCTTATCAGATATCTACATTGTTATCCCCTACATATATAGTATGTCACTCCTTATTTCATTGTAAACCCTGCAAGCATTTAATTGACAGATGCTTAATAGTGTATTTGGCTTTGGTTTAGACATCAATCAACCACAGCCTTTTCAGATATCTACATTGTTATCCCTACTTATATAGTAGTATGTCACCCTGCAAGCAACTTAATTAGAATTTGTAAGAGTCAAACTAATAAATATTATTATAAGTTGCACAAATTCCAATGCCAAAGAATAAGAGTGTGTGTTTGAGTAGTTTACAGTGTAACAGAAAGTTAACTTTGTTTCACTTTGAATTGAATTTGAGGTTCACGTGATTTTTGTTAAATAGTTGTGCAGAGAACGTGTAATGTAATTACGTAACATTACATTTTTTTTTGACAACGTATGTAACATTGCATAAAAATCATGAAAATTCAAAATGTAGTGACATTGGTGATGCTCTAGTTGATACTGAAATGAGATTGTGATCTATGCAGTGTAGTTTGGACCAACATATAATTTTAGCATACTTGCGTCTAAAGTTTTGATTCGAATATATATTTTGTATGTTGTGCACATTATTAAAAGGTTAAAATTTGAATGCAAATAATGTGAAGAGTACACTATTATAACAGTTATACAAAACTGTATAGTGCACAGTATTTGGACCATTTGCATGCTTTTGAAATATCAGCATGACAGTTGACGAAAAAAAAATATATATCAGCACGACATATAATTTAGAGGGCTAATTTATTTTTAAGCCTTGATTTTGCACACAAGCAGCATTTTGCACACTTCAAAAACAAGGGATAGCTTACATCTAGGTTCAACCAACATATAACTTTAGCATACTGTTGTCTAAAGTTTTGGTCTGGAATTCTGGATATATATTTTGTATGTTGTGACATTATTAAAAGGTTAATATTTGACAGCAAATAATGTTAAGTGCACTATTATTTTCATTTTTTAACGGTTATACAAAATTGCAAAGTTCAAAACACAATATTTGTACCATTTGCATGTTTTCGATATCAGCATGACATATATATAGAGAGCTAATTGATTTTTAAGCTTTGATTTTGCAAACAAAAGGTATGATAAAATTTTCAGCATGACGAAGTTTCACGCACAGAACAATAAGGGGGATAAAGAGGATTTTTCCCAAACTTAACCGAGTAGGTTTCTACCTTGTACTAAGCTTAATGATCGGAAGCAGCCAAATTGATTTAAAAAACCGAGTTCAATGATCACAGACATTTTACTCGAGGAAAAGGCAAGCAGCACTTATTCGGTTACTCCTATAAATTATATGCACCGATTATTTTAAAAATAAATCAAATAATTCAACATTATTGCATACATATTACATAATCAGAACACTTTTTCACCTAATTTTAGCAAAACTGAGTATAAAAACTCAGGTCTAGCTACCACATTACTAAAATCATACTGCGACGAAAACCAGATAAACTAATCAGTTGACACAACTCGTTTTCAGAAAATAATTTTGTTTCATTCTAAATGACCTGGAGGCTAAAGATTCAATAACTGAAACCTCTGAACACAACGATCATGCTACTATGCAAGTGGGTAGTCTTGACAAAAAAGACGTACCAACTTCTGATACAAGGAAAAAGACAAATAGAACAAGCTCCCTACATGGACTGGTCAAAATGATGACAGCAAATGCAGTTTTAGACAAACAAGCTCGTATCTAATTTTCTGTCTTGATACTATTGTTGGTGTGGTTTCCTGATTCTTGTTGTTCATCTTTGGAATAGTCACCTTCTGAGAACTGAGTGGGATGTTCTCCTGCTTTCTCGGCTTCATGAACACCATTGCAATTGTCCCCTTCTAACAACTGAGTGGGAGGTTGTTCTTTCTTGACTTCATCAAAATCTTTGGGGTTCAAAAAACTTGGCTGGTTAGTCGAAGAAAGGAGTCTTGCCCACATCCTGTCGGTAATGACAACCTTGTTCTGCCTCTCAATGATTCTCTGAGTATCAAAATTTGAACATACATTCTCTACTGTCAAACCATCCATATAAAATTGGAGAAGCAATATAATGCAAATAGGCATGATGCTTTTGTTTTATACTTCGAATGCACATGTACTGAAAACAAAACAAACTAACGTATAATGCTAAGATCATTCTTCCATCTCAGTGACAGTAGCATATACCTTTTGCATTCATTTATTTCCAAGCAGCCGACATAAAAATAAGAACAGAAAATTATTATACACAGAAAAAAAAAGAGAGCAACAGATTGTAAAGAATTCAAAATTTGTACAGGGATAAGTAGTAACTTACGTTGAACGGAATATAAGTATGTCTTCCATTGACCAGGCCAACTGTGAACCCAGTATACCCGGCCATTGCACCATGAACAGCACTCTGAGCAAGAAGTGTGCAGTAGACGTTGTCCGATGCATTGCTTGGAATTGCGCGGATCATGTAAGTTGGATCTGGCAGAAAAAGCTCAGTTAAAAATGTTAGACATAATTTTCCCAGTCAAATTCAAAACACCTGTCAATTCCTAAATAAAAATGGATGACTAAATAAAATATAAATGCAGTAAGAGGAACTGACCTATATATTTAAGATTGATCGCCATCTTATTTTTCTTTGCAAAATGATCCTATTAGAGCATGAAGAATATTTATTAAAAGGGAGAGACAATATTGCACAGATTGACTAAGCTTGTTAGCAGGACTTTTAACACGCAGACTTGACAGTAAGTAAGTATTAACATGAAATAGATAAACAGGAAATTTTATATATAAGTAAGCCATCTATTACTAGGTTAAGACAATGGGGAATATTGATAAATGGTGGGATTTTTGGTGATAGGCATGAATATGCATGGTAATAATAGACAATGAGTGTTATACAAAACAAGTTTCTGAGGAAAAGAATATCATGTTTTAAGAATGCTCTTATGTACGAGTTAGTACCTTAATCTTGTGAGATATCCATAAACCAACATCCTGTAGCAGCTTGTTTCCAGAAGCGTCCTTCTGGTCCATTGCTTGCATGCTTTCTGTAAGAAGATCTTGTCCTGCTCCCTCAGCTATGACTAAAACCATATGTTCATTTTCTTTCAGCCTTTTCTCAATAAATTCAAATAGTCCACCCTTTCCTTCAAGGTAGAATGGCGACTCTGGAATTAAGCAACAGTCCACATCTCTGCTGGCAAGAGTAGCATACATTGCAATAAAACCTGCAGTCAGAGAGTTCATTAACACAGAAAAGACAAACAGGTCTGGTTAAACAAAAATAACATCATAACATTTTAGTCGTTTACATTTGAATCAAGCGACATATAGGATTCAAATCAACTGATTTGAGACCTATAAGACATCACACATAAAGGTGAAAGTGTACAAAGTTACTTACCACTATAACGTCCCATTAGCTTTACAACACCAATGCCATTCTCAACACTACAAGCTTCAACATGTGCTGCATTAATGGCACGTTGAGCCTCCTCAACAGCAGTATCAAAACCAAAGGACTTGTCAATGACCTAAAGAAAAAGAAGAAAATCCAAATAAGTTTCTTCAAACAAAGATAACTGACTCTTAAATGTAATTTTAACTATAAGATTATAGTACTGGAGCAACGAATATTATCACACTGGTTGAGCATACCGGGATGTCATTATCTATGGTTTTAGGAATTCCAGCAATTGCAACTTTCAGACCCCGGCGTCTAACTTCCTGCGTGATTATCAAAATCAAAATGTATTGAGAATGCTTAGTTCATATATCAAAAGATGCCCAGAATGATAACAGGTCAATGCAAAACCAAATTTTTTGAGTAACATCATATACTCCAGCTGTCCGTTGAATTGAAATTACCATCAAGCCTGGCCTAATCATGAAAGATAGTACAACAGCATGCAAATTTTGGAAATCAACTTAGTTTACGATTAAGGTATTAAGGTTCTAGAGTTTGCACTTGAAGGCATGGGTGAACAATTGTCACTCCAACCACATGCTTTTGAAGCACAAACTATCATCATTTGCGCCATTCTGGAAAGAAGAAAGGATTAGAACGAAAATGACTAGCAAATAAAAGAATGCAGAAATATCACATATTAAGAAACACGGTTCCCATTCCCATAAGACACTGGGTAACAGCTTGACTCAAACTTGGAAAAAAAAAAAACAAAACCCAAGTGATACTTGTTTGTAACTTATTGATACTCTAGCCACTAAATTTATCAAAGAAATGATTTTATCTGAACTATCTCTATGTGTGGGCTTACATTAAGAGTGAACATATGTAACTGCGTCTTTGAATTAGTTTATTTTGAAAAAATAATTGCTTATTTCCATAAGATCTGTAAGACAGCTTTTGAAAAATAAGTGATTATTTCATGGGAAATAATCTTTCCCAAGCATGCACTAAGTTTATCTAATGCTCATTGAATCTTGATTGTGATACAGAAGGCAAATTAATTTGGAGCGCCTGATTATTTGTGAAGAAAACTAGTGATGATTTAACAACTAAACAAGCACCAACTGTATACACGTGGATCTGCAACCTAGAAAAGGAAAATATTAAACATATCTCTTCTTGACTGAAATAAAAGTCTTATTTTTCTCATTGTACACTGACACTGAAGGGAGAAATATTCAATTATGACAAACTTAGAATCACCATACCTCATAAATCACTGCCGCCCCTCTCTGTGTTCCATCTCCTCCAATAATATAAACCTGTAATCGCAACCCAAACAATGAAAAACTATCCAAGACGACAATCTGCTCAGGTTTAAGTACATTGATACAGCAAACTCCAATTTTAAAATTCCAGCACACACCATCATTAGGAACTTCATTAGAATATACAATTGACATATAAACCTGATTAATTCCACGGTCCTGAATGCTGTCAACTATCTTGCCAGTATCATGTCCCCCTCGCGATGTTCCGAGAATTGTACCCCCACGCTTATGGATGTTATTGACCACCTTAGGTGTTAAAGTAATGGTGTTTTTGGAATAAAAACCTCTATAACCACCCTGTGTAACAGTGGATACAGTTTAATGGTGAAGCCAATGGACCAAGAAATGCAACTGAAGTTACAAGAACAATGGAACAAAAAATAAAATGAAGAAAAAAATTCAATTCATGGAACCCAAAAGTTTGTTCAGGTTAACTAGAATTAATAGGAAGTTTTCATTAAAGACCTCCATCTACTTGTCAGCGCTTGCAAAATACTAAAATGCCCATGTTCATGTAGACACTATATTAGACTTTTGTTGTATCGATGCTGTCTTTGAAGGTGAATGCCAAACTGTAGGATTTATCAACATTCCCAGTTATTTTACTGCTGTCATAACAGCTACTCAGCTTACTCTCAACAGTGTGATGTTCTATCCACATTTTTTCACGATCATATGCTGTCTTTGAAGGTGAATGCCAAACTGTAGGATTTATCAACATTCCCAGTTATTTTACTGCTGTCATAACAGCTACTCAGCTTACTCTCATCAGTGTGATGTTCTATCCACATTTTTTCACTATCATGGCACGAATCAATTAAGAAAAAGGGTTCATATTTGTTGCATAAGTTACCAAGATTTCAAAATGTACATCGATTTTGTTGCAACAAATTTCAAACCTGAACAATCAGATTTTACACTCACAACAGCAACACAGAGCCAATTGACAGATCCAATGTGATAAACACAAACTAAGCAACTAAGAGAACTTGAATTTGTAAGAAACAAACATGAAAATGGTTAAAAAGATTAAAGACAAATAGCTACGTCTAAAATGAGGGGGATTCAAAATACTGTAACTTAATCTACTGTCATGTCTATCATGCAATGCCTCTTAAATGTGGAAATATGGAATAGAATCCAGGTTTATAAACTGGCAATGAGAGGAGTATACTTCCAGTATCTGGTAACATCCAAAAATGTATACCAATTTGGAGTCTTTTTTATTGATTGCCCAGAGAACAATCCATGCAACTTGTTTTTTAAGAATGAAAGAAGATACACACACAAGGAAGTCAGGGACAAAGGGAAGTACATCACAGCAACAGAAGTTTCATACTTCCCAGAAGGAATCGCATGCCACATAATCCAGAGCAAGCAATAGATAATAAAGAACGTCAATTAAAAGAGAACTGATCCACTCACATCTATGCCAAGGACTTTGTTGACACCGTACATGTAAGAAAGGCCACACACAATTTCCCTTATGACAGTGTTGAGACCAGGGCAGAGACCACCGCACGTAACAATACATGCGTGCACATCATCTGAGTTAAAATATACCTGAACAGCATATTATTTGGTGTGCGTGAGTTGGATCAAAATAGATCATGTGTCTTTTATGATATATGTACTGACTACAGGCAAGATAAACAACCTTCTGCCGAGGTCCTGCACGTCTAAAATGTACACCTCTTGGACTATCCTTGTGAACAACCACCTATGGAAAGGCCAAATATAAGATTAAACACCAATGCACCTTGTTAATGCTGATATATAAGAAATAAATGCAGTATTCTTAAACAAAAAGATTCAGCTTATTCTTTCGATTATTCAAATTAATTGAATATTAGAAATATATGCAAACAAGTATCATGCATAAATTGAATAGATAGAACCTTCTGGGGAACGGTGTCGTCCATGTGCACGAAATACTGCCTGATAGCGCGCACAGAAAAAAAAAAAAAGAATCAACATCTCAAAAAGCACACATTCCACGCTCAGATCACAATCACAATACCTAAATAAAGTGATTCGCTTACTTAACAACAGAGTAAGCTGGATTGGATCGAAGCGGATTCGGATATGTCTGGAAAAAAGAAGGACAAGTGTTATAAAAACGAATCGCAAGTGTCACTGAAAAAATCTAGCATATAGAGACAGAAATACCGGAAGATTTGGAATATAGTCGGAGAAATGAGGAACGTCTTCGAGTATGTAACCAGCCTCGCCATGGACGATCTTCAACTGCGAATCGGAATTGCTGGACGCCATTGCTCCACTCTTGGAATCTTCGCTACTTCCTAGCGAGTGTTATTTTTCTCTCCGAATATTTGTTTTTGGAATTTATACTGAGCGACGAAACAGAAAGAAAGAGAGTAGAATGAATGAGAAAACAGGAAGAAGTACGCTTAGACGCAGTAGTGCGGCGATTTTGATTTTTTTTTAAAATTTTTTTGTGGGGTCGAAATGGTGCGGCGATTATTTCGGTTTCACGGTGCGCTTCTGGCAGAATGTTAGAGCTGAGTCAGCTGACAGTCCACGATGGATCTGGACCGTTCGTGTTTGTACGTTTTCGAGATTGTCAGATAAACGGTCGAGATCACAAATCTTTGTAGAAATGGTCTAAGCGAAGAAATAAGAATGCTTCTGGAATCCAGTGGACTCGTTTACCAGAGACACATGGATGCCGTGGTTACAGAAAACTGGTGGCGCGGTTTTACTGGCTACTGTTTCTATTGTGTCGTGCGGCCCCTGTTTTGGTTTTGGACACCATCTACTTTTACTAAAAAAATTACCAAAAAAATTATTATTAAATGAAATTATATATAGTATTAGTACTAGATTAGATTTAATTTATCTTAATATTAATTATAGATTCAAGAACTAAAAAACAATTTACATACAAATTCTTAGAGTATGTTTGATGTATGGACAAGTACAGTACATGAAGTATAATATATGACAATTTAATAAGTTACAACATAACTACTTGTGTTGTTTGTTGTTTGATCATTAGAGTACAACACAAGAAATATAAACTCAATTTTACTATAATATCATTTATACTTTAAAATATTTATTTTAAATAAAAAATTGACAATTAATATTGTGAAAATTAAAAACTATTGTAATATTATATTTAAAAAAATTATATATAAAATTAGATTTCTCAAATAATTTGATATATTTTTAAATGTTTTATTATTTTTCACTAAAAAATATTATTAAATTATATATATATATATATGGGCTAGTTTAGTGTTTATATTTCATGAAATAAAAAAAATTATTATAGTAACTACCTGTAAGTGTGAGAGTGGGAAGATGTAGTTAAAGTTTTATGAGATAGTAGATGTGAATGAGGATATTTTTGTATTTAATCATCTTGTACCATGAGATAACTTATTGTCCTCTATCCAGTAACAAAAATCTCTCATTTTGTTCTGTGTTGCCTCAAATTTTGTGCTATAACATATCTATTTTTACAATTTAATGTGGAATAAAATTTTTGTATTATCCAATACCGTATATTTTAGCAAATCAAACACTTCGTTAAAGTATGTTTGGTCTAATTTCGGGACACGGTCGACACGAAGAGCATTTGAATCTGATTTAACTGAATTCAGTTGGTTCCAATCTCGAGGACACGATCCATTTGAGTTTCAAATTTTCACTTAATTGGAGCGCATATAAATAATATTTCATGTCGTTGTGTTTTTTTTTCTTTTTTTTTTTAATTTTGGTTAAACACATGTCATTGTACTATTGAATTTGATCACGATCATTAGGTGAATTAAGTGTCTGTTTGAATAGAAATGGATTTACGTTAACGTGGATCTACTTCAACACTACTTTTTGTTGCGTTGATTGGATCCGCCCTTATGTGCTAAATTTATATCAGCTATTGATTTATATCTTAACGTGATTCAATGTCAATCCAATCACACACTAATTGAAATGTATAGGACGAAAGTATCCTCTTTTTGTTTGGTGAGAAATATCCTCTTTCTTCTATGAGTTAGTGGGAGTGTGACAATGACCTGATTTACTCGAAGAGGGGAAGTGGACTAACTTAAAAGGGTGTTTTCTTTAATTTGTTTCCTTTGATCTACTGTAAAACAAAAGTGTGATCAATGCCAGAACCCTTTAGCATTTTATTACCTCCAAATTTTACAACACAAAATAAAATTTGTTAAATCCATTTGGTTTTATTTATGTTTTTATTTTCAGGTATCCTTTGTCTTATAATTAAAATAAAAAAATTAATTTGTCTCAGTTATGTAACTCAACTAGTTAGCACAATAAAACATGTGTGAGTACGGAGTTCATTTCCGATTATACTACTTTCGTATGAAAAAAAAAAAAAACTAATTTTTAGTCATAAACAAGCTAATTTTTCTAGTATCTATCGCTGTTTCCAAATTTAAATCATGACTCTCTCCATTTTGTTTTAAAAAATTATGAAGTGTGTATATTAATTTTATCCTCTTTATATCATGAGTTTATCGACTGTAATCACTATGAAAAATAAAGTTCTCTATACTAAAGGGAAAAACACATAAAATGGTAAGGTTGTTGTTATTAATATATATATACATATATATATATATTTTATCGATAATAGCTTGTAATTTAAATGGTACAAGGAGAAACTCTTGATGAAAGGAGGGCTTCAATCTCTGGTAGAGAGATTTAGAAATAGTGTAATGTGGGGTGTGTGTTTGGCTGATCAATATATATATATATATATATATATTATTTAAAAGAAGTAATATATTAGTATTTTTTTTTGATACAATTAATATATTAGTATAATTATTTTAAATTTACACTAATAATTTAAATGTCTAAATTAACAATATGATAATTGATTGTATAAATTATTATTTTGAACTTTTAAATTCTCAACCTTTCAAACTTTAAACTTTAAAGATTTGTATATGACCACATAAGTTAATAGCCACTGTCATCAAAATATTTATACTGTTGTTGAACACAATTATACTAACAAGAGTAGCACTAATAGTTTGGAGTTTTTTTTATTGTAAGGGTTTTTTTTTTTGAATTAGAGAGTAAAAATAATAAAAAAGTCCTTAATAATAAAAAATAAATACTTCATTAGAATTACACAATGTCTTATAATTAAAATAAAGATGGCTAAAATTGTTTACAAGGTGTCTTGTCAACTAGATCAGAAGGAGTGCAATTTATCGTTTCTTATAATGGAATACTCCTGTTGGTATATTGCAATTCCTTTTTATTTATTTATTTTTTCTATTGTCACTTATTTTAAATATTTTAATTATACGTAAAATTTGATTTATAATTTTATTGGTTAAAAATTATATTTTAAATTTAAAAAAGTTTAAAAAGAGTGAAAATATAAAAAAAATGAGTAACAATAAACTCACCAATAAAAGTTTTTATAAAATATTTATTTATATTTAAACGTTGACAATTTTAATTTAAAAAAAGTATGTGTATTTTTTTTTTGGTAAATAAAGTGTGTGTTTTAAAACTTGTGATAAGTAATAAAAATAAAATAAATTCATCAGGTATAAGAATTAAATTTATTAAATTTGATTTAAAGACTAAAATAATAATATTGTATTTCTATGACTGAAAATTAGAAAATTGCGATAGAATGATTAGAATCCATGGATATTTAATCGCGCTTTATGATTTTGAATACAAGTATACGAGAAAAGAACTGGGAATAAAGCAACACACAATGAGATTTGAGATTTGAAAGTTCTTATTATTGTTCTTCCAATTCTAATTCTAATCTTGTTCTCTAGTTCAAGCTTATATAATTATGAAGAAGACAAAATTATTATCTTTTATTTAATTTTTTTTTTTTTAAAAAAATGCATAAACAAGCTCGGACTAAACAAATGTATCCGAAATGAGAGAAAAATTAAAAAAAAGTAAAAGGAGGACAAGTGGGGTGATTGGAGTGGATACAACGTCAACAAAAGTAGTCTGGTCCGTGTAATAAAAATCGGTTTTGGAGTTACATGTTTGATCCTTCCCAAACGCTCCCTTAACCCACCCAAACCCCAAATCAAAATCCAAATCTGTCCTACTCCGTGTACTTGTTTGAATTTGGGGCATCTCTGAACTGGAACAATCAGATGCCAGCGATTTCGATGATGCAAAGTCAAGGTTTCTAGTGCATTTAGCTTTTCGAATCTAGGTCAAAACATGGTCGGTTCCGGTAGTCCTAACGGTGGTTCTACACCGCCACCGCCACCGCCACCTCCACAAGAACAAGCCAACAGGTTCGGATTGACGAAGCCCATCTCTATCGCCGGTCCCACCGAGGCTGATTTACATCGTAACCTCGAATTGGAGAAGGTAATTAATAATTGCTAATTCATCACATCAATAATTATTGCTTTCTATAAAATGGAAATCCCGATTCGTTATTTATTACTTCAGTTCTTGCTTGATTCCGGGCTTTACGAGAGCAATGAAGAAGCTGAAACCCGAAAAGAGGTCCTTCGCCGCCTTGATCAGGTCATCTACTTCTTCGATCCTGCTTTTCTCCACTTGCTTAAAAATGAAAATCGTCTTATGAAGTTATTTGAGGGTTAATTATCGAGGTGTTTTTATTTGTTGTCTTCGCTGCTCATATTCATGCTAATGATATTCCTCCAAGTCCTAAAGAAGCGTTGTGAAACTTGTTTTATAATGTTACATATTGAAGAACAAGTTTTGGAACCTTGCTAGATTGATGCCTGTTGAAGATTCATTATCTTCTTCAATCCCAATGGTACAATGGTACCCTTTCTTGCTGTGTTTGAGGTGTTTCACCATCGATCAGATTGAATCTATTGACGAAGCTAACCTGCAATGCAGATTGTGAAAAGCTGGGTGAAGCAGCTGACCCGCCAACGAGGCTACACAGATCAGATGGTTGAGGATGCAAATGCTGTCATTTTCACTTTTGGCTCTTACCGTCTAGGGGTTAGTATGCCGGTGTTACCTTTTCCTGACTCAAGCTGGTGCCTGTATATACTGGAAAAAATTATGCTCGTTAGAGTTGCTAATTTCTCTTGATTATTTGGAGTATAAAGGACTCCAATTCAATGCTTGCATATATGTCTTGATTTGTTTTGCCCTATAAATTGAAAATGAATATGATTAAATCAGGATTTGGGAAATTTTGAAGGAGAAAAAATAGTATGCATGAGATATTATAGAAGTGCATCTTTGTTATTTGGAGTGGCCAGGAGTCTAAGAATATTTTGTGTGTTGCCCCTTTAAGCTTAACATTTGTAGCTGCCTCTCAAGAAAAAGATACTTGATACTTTTCTGGTGTAATCTGATGAGTATTTCAATAGTGTTCAAATGCTGAGGCATAGGGAATCGAAGTTCAATTATATTGGTTATTTGTCCGTGTTTCAGTCTCTGTTAACAAATGGCTGACTGGTGATGACTTCTATTGAAATTTGAATATCTTTTCCAATCTTATCACGAAATGTCTTCATGTTTCATTCTTCATGAATATAAGTAGCTTCTTCCCTTCCTTTCACCCTTCTTTTGGGTTCATACATTCTTATTCTTGTGTTAAAAAATGATTTTCTGTCCTGAAAAAAATAGTAGCACAGTCAATATTATTGTTGATTGATATACTACCATTTTGCCTACTTTGTAAGTGGCTGTTCTATAATTTAATTATTTGCAGGTTCACGGACCTGGAGTTGACATAGATACACTGTGCATTGGTCCTTCTTATGTGAATCGAGAGGTGACACACTGCAGCTGGTTACTTTTCACTGTTTTAGTAAAATTCCTTGGTGTTTTTAATATTTTAGCCAATGTATCCCTCTTTTGTAGGAAGACTTCTTTATCATTTTACATAACATCCTGGCTGAAATGGAAGAAGTGACTGAACTTCAACCAGTTCCTGATGCACATGTCCCTGTAATGAAATTCAAGTTCCAGGGAATATCTATAGATTTGCTCTATGCAAGTATCTCTCTTTTGGTTGTGCCAGAAGTAAGTTTGGTTACTTTTTTAGCAGGGCCTTGTCTGTTCTAAAATCTCACTTTTGTGAGAGCCAATTTTATTAATCTGTACTTTTCTTAGATTAAGAATAAGAATTTAAGGGCTTCCCTAAGATAAGCACACAGTTCGTTTATAAAGCTGACAATTTCCCTAATGCTTTTAAAATTCAATGCAATCATGTCTCTTCTTCATCATGTATCCTGTGTGACCACTATCATGATGTTATTTATCTTTCTTTTCTTTTTTCATCTCAGTTTGATTTGAAGTTTATGATCTTTATCTTTTTGCCCCCTTCTTTATAACCGTATAGGAATTAGGAAGGATGCCAGAAGAACTGGAGAAGTTGTTTTTTTTTGTTTGGGGTATATTAAATTAGTGTACTTACCTTTGCTTAATGCTTGTTTTTATTATTGATCTAATTTATTTTTGCAATTTGTTGAGTTACATAATTATATAGGAAAAAGTTTTTAATAAGGATAATACTTGTCACCATGTAATTATATATCCATTTCATGTTGCTTTTTGTGTTCTTGTTTTTTGTTTTCAAGAGAAAAATCACGTTCCTTTGGCTTTTTCTCCCCCTTTTTTCTCTCTCACTTCCCTTAGAATCCGGTTTTCTGTTAAATCTAACTAATTCAATTTGGGTTTCAAATGCATTTTTATACAGGATCTAGATATATCTGATGGATCCGTGCTACATGATGTTGATGAACCAACTGTTCGAAGTCTTAATGGCTGCCGGGTGGCAGATCAAATTCTTAAACTTGTACCAAATGTTGAGGTTAATATATATATTCTTTACTTTGATTCAATGGTATATTAGATGTTAGTGGTCCTTCATCTTATTAATTTGATAATTCACTAACCCTTGATAATGATAGCACTTCCGAGCTACATTGAGATGTTTAAAGTTTTGGGCTAAAAGGCGTGGTGTTTATTCAAATGTAAGAACTACACTTAAAACTTTTGTAATCTTTTTATTTACCAATTTTTATTTATTTTTAATAATCAGCTATGAATGACATGAGCTTTAAGACTTCCCTCTTTATGACCTTATTTTGGTATGTTTAGGTCACTGGATTCCTTGGCGGTGTCAATTGGGCTATTTTGGTGGCTCGAATTTGCCAGCTTTACCCAAATGCAATCCCTAGTATGTTAGTTTCTCGATTCTTCAGAGTCTATACACAGTGGCGGTGGCCAAACCCTGTAATGCTATGCTCTATAGAAGAGGATGAACTGGGTTTCCCCGTATGGGATCCTCGTAAGAATCCTCGGGACAGATTTCACATTATGCCAATAATTACTCCTGCATACCCTTGCATGAATTCCAGCTACAATGTATCGGCAAGCACTCTTCGTGTTATGATGGAACAGTTCCGATATGGCAATAAGATATGTGATGTAAGAGCAGTTTGTTTTTCATTAGTTTTTATTAATTGTTTGATGATTTTCATTTAATTTATTCTTTCTACTGTTAGGAAGTTGAGCTTAACAAAGCCCACTGGAGTGCGCTTTTTCAGCCATATATCTTCTTTGAGGCATACAAAAATTATTTACAAGTGGACATAATTGCATCTGATGCTGATGACTTACTTGCATGGAAAGGTTGGGTAGAATCTCGGTTGAGACAGCTTACCCTGAAGGTACAGAATTGTCTCACATCTGAACATTTGGTAAATTCATTTTTTTGGTCCATATATCAACTCACGCCTTTCAATTATATTTATCTCTGAGCAGATAGAGCGAGACACAAATGGGATGCTACAGTGTCATCCTTATCCACATGAGTACGTTGACACATCCAAGCCTTGTGCACATTCTGCATTTTTCATGGGCTTGCAAAGAAAAGAGGGAGTAAGAGGTCAAGAAGGGCAGCAATTCGATATACGTGGAACCGTCGATGAATTCAGACAAGAAATAAATATGTATGTATACTGGAAGCCAGGGATGGAAATTTATGTTTCCCATGTTCGACGTAAGCAGCTCCCTGCATTTGTTTTTCCAGATGGTTACAAACGAACTCGAATACCAAGGCATATAAACAACACACCTGAAAAAATGGGCGATGATGCCACAAAGTGCCTCTCTGGGTCTGGGTCTTCTGAAAGATGCGTTAAGAGGAAAAATTACCCTGAGATGGTGGATGAGAAACCAAGCAAACCAGAGAAGCGGACATCTATCAGCCCACAGAGGCTAGATTCTGTTTCTCCTGAGAGTTGTACCAGTAAATCAGGTGGTACTCCTCAAATGAACATTGATTGTATTGAAGGGGTTAGGTTAGTTGGTTCCATAACCAAGGATGCTGACAGCAACTTTGAAATTAAGCCATCTGATGGACTCCTTGGAAGGGGAAGAAGTACTGAAGTAGCCGGCACACAGATTAGTGAAACGGGGTTTGTCGACACAATGCATGATGGGCTGAAATCTAGGAGTCTAGAAGTTCAGAATGAGGTAAGCCTGCTGAACCAGCGGAGGAATCTTCCCTTGGGAATTTGTTCAGTCCATGTGAAGTTTCTTAACTAGAAGTTGGTGATCCATTTCAGATTAAAGTCAATGTGGACAAAGTTCAGGATCTGGCTATTGATTGCTTGGACATTGCAGAAGCTGCATCTAGCCAAAGCTTGCCAAACGGTGAAGAGGTAGCTGTTGACATCGGTCAACGACTAGACAAATCACATAATTTCACCACAAGGACTGAATGTTCTGATTATGTACCAAGTGCCAGCACCCAGAACCTCAATTTCGAGGTGAGTTTCTTCATTTGAGGACTTTTGGATTAGGAACTGTTGTCGATGGCAGTGAAAAAACTGGAAGTCTGGGAGATAGTGAGTCAGGGATCTTTGCAGGGTGATGTTTGTGTGGCTGATCCAGATCAGTTCTGAAGAGTGGGTGTTTTCATGGAAATTGAGTATTTCAAAATGTCATGGCTGAAGATCTAAGGTTTTGAATTTTCTAATCTCTCTGTTTTCACCTTAATGAAGATGGACTAATTTTATGGTGGTACTAATCACACTTCTTCACTCTAATGACAGTTACCATAACTTCATTTTTTGTTGCTTTTTAGAAGAAATGAGCGTGTTGTATTTTCCTATTATTTTGGTGACTGATCTGATTACTTTTGCCCTCTGTAGTATCATGTTAACATGTTATATCCTATCAGAATGTTGTCTGTTCCTTTTCCTATCTTGTTGTGACGCGTTATGATGATCAACTGTTTTTGCATTGTATATTTTACGCTTGTTTGGAGAGAATATGACTATCAGTATTTCGATAGTAATTGAATAATTCAACTTGAGTTTCTTAGTCGATTTTCTGACTGGTGAATATGTGGTCGCAGGTCCTGCACCACTATACGTGCTATGTTTCCAGTAACTCTGATTAAGAACCTGACTTGTTTTGTTATAGAGGCTCAGAGACCAGACCTTCCTTTTGTTTCATTTTTCAATATTTTGTTTAATGCTTCTCTGGATTCCTAATTATTATTATTCTTTCTATCTTCCTTGTGGTGTATAGCCAGATGGCAGACTCAGAAGTATTGTATAAATTGAAGATGGGGCTAGGTCAGAATCTTTGCACAAGTTTGTGAAAAGCATGCTTTTCAAACTCTCTGCAATGTGAATAAGAATGTCTTTATGCTGTCTCTTTGGTTTTGGCTTTGCAGGATGATGAGTTTGGAGTGAATCACATGATATTTGGGAGGTGAATCGCTGAAGCTGCTGTCCACACTGCTACCTTATGCTTTGTTGGGGCTGTTGCTGTGCTGAGATGCTGTGAATGCAAATGAGGCTATATCTGAACAGTGAGGGGGCTGATGCAAACGTTGGCAGGGAAACAGATTGGGGTTATGGGGATGGCGTTGTGATGATCGTTTCTGTACATAGATGAACAGCATGATGGGGATGCTTAAAACTGTGGTCACGTCCTGTCGTGTGTGAAACATGGGCTCATCTCGTTTTCAGAGCTGTTGTGAATTATCTCATAAACCTTAACATATTTATGTTGCATGGATTCCAAAGGAGTGGGAACTTTGTTGCTTGCTTGTGATGTGGATGTGATTGGTATTGTAAACTAGATGTACAAATAGCCATTTCGGCTAGGCAATTTAGAAGAGAAAATGTGAAAACAAAAGTGTTTTGGCGGCACATGAGTAGGCTAGTCTTCTAGAGTGGGTCATTCTGACCATGGGTTTCGTTTGTCTTTCAATTTAGTGAACACCATCTTGTGAAAAACTGTACTTCTAATTAGGTTTCTCAATTCTGACATTGTTTTTTATTTTTTGCATACTTTATTTTATTTTGCGCTTATTTTGTCTCGGTATGAAATGATGAACATACTGAAGCATAGATCGTACTTAATTACGCTTATCACGTGTCATGCTTATTAAGTAAAGATGTGATGTGGAAAACTTTGTAAATAAATTGTTAGTAGTATCCCAAACTTGAGCATTGCTTTACGAGAGAAGGTACATAATGTTAGAAATTTTTTTGGTACAATATTTGTATGATTTCATTTGAATACAATTGTAGTTGTTTTCTAACATTCTTTTCAAGTATTCTTCTCGTGGAATGTTGCTTTTACACACTATACAAGCCGCTTTCTTCATTTTCGTTTATCGCATTACTATCCTTGTAACTGGAAATGTACATTGTATCCCCAAGAAGAGGAGTGATGTCAATCTCAGGTGCTACTCTTCTGTGTGCAGAAGCTGGAAGACAACACTGGCGAAGAACTTGCAGAATCTCCTTTGCGGAAGGTCTAGTGGAGGGTGATGTGCTCGTGCAAGCGAGGCCTAGTTTAAAGACGTTAGCCATCTCTTCTTTGTGACATGCGTCTTTGATATCCTCATCGTAGGCATCGGTAAGGCACTTCCCTTCACTATAATGTTGCCATGCCCAATCAACTAGGCTGCTTGCATGCTCTCCTCCGCTATTAGCCTCTCTTCCTGTCATAAGCTCTAGGAGCACAACCCCGAAGCTATACACATCAACCTTCTCATTAATCTTCATTGAATAGGCATATTCTGCAATGCAGGTGAACCCCATAATCAGATTACTCAATCAAAGAATCATTCTAATTCAATGTGGAAATAAAATAAGTTTTATTTGTAGCCAAAACAACACTTACCGGGAGGAATGTAGCCAAAAGACCCTGCTAGAGCAGATATGGTGTGTAGCTCACCAGGCTTTACCAATATCTTAGCAAGCCCAAAATCTGCTATACATGCCCTGAACTCGGAGTCTAGTAATATATTGCTAGACTTGACATCTCGATGGATGATCGGAGGTGAGCAATCATGGTGCATATAACATAGTCCTTGTGCTGCACCAATGGCGATCTTCAACCTTGTTGGCCAACTCAACACTAGGTGATTCTTGTTGGGTGATCTTAACCCTGTAGCTGATGTTTTCTTTTTTCCATGAAGCCATTTGTCCAGGCTCTGATTTTCCATGTATTCATAAACAAGTAGTTTGGAGTTCTCACTTGAATAACAACACAAAAGCTTCACTATATTAGAATGCCGAATGCTGCCCAATATTTGAACCTCGGCCATAAACTCTTTCTCAAGCTTGTCATCTGCATCTTTGCAATTCCAAATCTTTTTCACTGCAACATACTCACCCGGACGGTTTGAAGCAACCCGGTAAACTTTCCCAAATCCACCACTTCCTATGAGGTTACTGTCTGTCAAACTTGAGAAGAGGTTCATTTCAGTGAGATCTAGTCTTTGGAACGAGGTAAGCTTCCATGTTGAAAGCTTACGTTTGCAGTGACTTTTGCCCCACTGCTTCTTCATCGCATAGAAGGCCAAGGAGGCAGCAACCAGCAATACAATTAGGGTCATTGCAAGAATCAAGGCAGTGGTTTTGCAAGAAGAGTTGCTGGAGTGTGGTGGGGTTTTGATTAAGCAGTTAGAAATGTTAAGTTTTGGATTGTAAGCACATAGGTGAGGATTGTTCAAAAAACTGTTTTCATATGCCAGGTTATTAAAATCATCAGGGATTTTCCCTGATAACTGGTTTGAGGACAGGTTGAGAAAAACAAACTTCATTTTGCCAAGTTGGGTTGGAATTTCACCAGATAAGTCATTTTCAGACAAGTCCAAGTAAACTAGGTTAAGAAGAGAAGCCATAGCTGAAGGAATCTCACCAGAAAGTTTGTTTCTTGAGAGTGTTAAAGTATTTACTGATTGCCATGAGATTATCTCCAAAGGAAGTGCACCAGAGAGTTGATTCCCATCGAGCATGAGAGTAGTGAGTTGAGAAAGACTCGTCAATTCCCTTGGAATTTCACCGGAGAGCATGTTGTTTCTTGCATCAAAAACCACCAGAGTTAAGGCTGAAGAAATTCCAAGAGATATCTGACCTGAAAAGTTATTGTTTCTGATTTCAAGTCTCGACATGTTCCAAGAGACTTTACTAGGAAGCTGACCAGAAAACGAGTTGTTGCTTAACATCAAGGTTGATAGATTCCTCAAAGTCCACAAACCCGAAGGAATCTCCCCTGAAAACTTGTTATTATAAAGCTGAACAGTGGTGAGTGAAGAACAATTTCCAAGCCATTTAGGCAATTCACCACTGAGATTGTTGGAAAAAGCAATGACACCAAGCAAAGCACCACCAGCACACAAATGTTCTGGCAACCCACCACTGAGTTGATTATCAGCAACTTCAAAAGCTACAAGCTTTGAATAAAGACCAAGTTCTGAAGGCAGAGTTCCATTCAACTTATTGCTGAAAACTCTCAAATTCCTCAAACTTGGGATTAAGCCTAATCTGCTAGGAATCTGACCCGAGAACTGATTCGAATACAAGTGCAGAATCGTCAAATTTTGCAACTTTCCAAACTCTTCTGGTATGGGACCCGTGAAATTGTTGATGGCTAAATCAATTTGAGACAAATTCAAAGCCTGCACCGAACTTGGTAGAACACCCGACAACCTATTATGGTAAAGGTACAAAAACTTCAAGTTCCTGAGTGAAAACAGAGTACTAGGAATGCTTCCTGTTAAATTGTTCAACGATAAATCCAACTGTTCGAGACTCACGAGGTTTCCGAAACTTTTTGGAATCTCTCCGATCAAGTTACACCCTGTCATCCACAGAAACTTCAAGCTTCTCATGTTCCCGAACTCGAAAGGTATTGCCTTTGGTAGAAACTTGTCGTTATGAGCCAAACCCAGAACTTGAAGATTCGACAAGTTGCTAATTTCCTTAGGGAAAGTTCCGTTGAAGTTGTTTTGGTACAGATACAGCGTCTGCAACTCCGGCAGCCTCCCGATCGCTGCCGGGATGTCACCGGAGAAGCTATTGCCGCTGAGGTCGAGGTAAGTCAGAGTTTGGAGGCGGTATATGTCGGCGGGGATCGTGCCGGCGAAGTAGTTTTGAGACAGGTCGAGGAACCGGAGGTTGGAGCAGTTGTACAACAATGTCGGAAACTCGCCGGTGATGGAGTTGTTGGAGAGGTCAAGCTTCGTGAGGTTCTTGAGGTCGCAGATTGTGGCTGGAAGCTTCCCGGTGATGTCTTTGCTGTGGAGGAGAAGCTCCGTGACGGCCCCGCCGGTGCATCGGATTTCCGGCCAATCGCACAGCGAGGACGGTGACGGTTTCCATGACCCAAGCGACGGTGGGTCCCCCAGTTGCCGTTTAAGCGCGAGTAGGATAATTTGTTCGGTGCTTGCGGTTTGCGAAATTACTTTAGAGGGCACTATGATGGTTAGCGAGAGGAGCAATTTTAGCACGAGGAGGGGTATTTTGGACATTTTGTATTTACCGGTTGGACGTTCCAGCTGGTGGTTTTGCCGGGAAATTGTACGGTCAAGATTCAAACATGGGGCGCTGGTGCTGATTCTTTTCTTTTCTTTTTTTCTTTTTGATTAATAATGCTGATGCTGATTCTGATTCTTCTCTGTCTATAACTTAAAACCCTCAACTCTTTACCTACTTAAGTGTGATCCATGTGAGTTTTCATCTGACATGAGTAATTTGTGAAGTCGGTTTAAATATCAGTATTTTGTCACAAGAAAAATGAAGGATTTAGAAACTAAAATAAAGTTTAATTATGACACTGAATATCATGGAAGCAGGTAAGTAATCAACTTGATTAAACTAATACTAGTAGTAGGAGTTTCGTTCAAACACGAGACTAATGTTCCTGTGAATGAAATGGGGGCTGGGGCCATTGCTGCAATTTTTCCACCGGATAACTTGGGTTAGTTAAAATTACATAATTAAATTAAATATTTCATGTCATGATTATGGTTAATTGGTTATTGCTTTCTCCTTTTCTTTTTGGTTTTTGTCAAGTTTTGCTCCTTATTTGTTCTACTTCTAGAGTAGTATATGTGCTTTCATATTGAATCTCTGGAGATTTTTTTTGGAGTGTTGTCTGCATATTATTTTATTTCATTTGAATGAATTTATGAATTGATTAGTCTAATCCCGAACGTCAAAAGGTGAACTAGGACCCAAAAGGATGAAAAACAGTAGAAAATTTAGTCAACAAAGTGAATATCAATTTGTCAATAAAACATGCTATTTTCAAGCATAAAATATAACCTAATTAACTTACCTAACAGTAATTCATAGTAATTAAATATTATTATTTTATTATATATTTCAGTAACTAGTCACACAATTATGATTTCAAAATTTTCGATGAATAACTAGTCCACTTAATGGGGGTGAATAGTGATAAGAAACATAAATTGGAATATGGTTTCCTTACAAAACAAATTGCTGCCACCACGATTTCCAGTGGATTCCCAGATTTGGTTTTAACATCCATATCAATATTTTGTTAAAGTAGTCAATCACAATTTAAAAAAAGATAGTACATAACAGAAGTTTCATTTGTGAATTGTGATTACGTTTGGGAGCAGTCATTTTCACGTAATTAAAAGGTACTTGGTGTGTGTTTGACATAACTAACTTATAGCTTATTTAGGAGCTTATAGCTTATGAGTAAGTAGAGGTGTTTGGTAACAACTAGCTTATAGCTTATATAAGCTATAAGCTAGCTTTCATAAGCTAGCTTATGAAAAGCTACTTCAAGTAGCTTATAGCTTATGAAAAGTAGCTTCCAATAATTATTTCCTATTTTACCTTCTAGTCATTTACTACATGTTTACTCTATCAAATAATTTATTACATGTAATTATTACTTGTCCTTTTAAGTCATTTAACAAATATAAGCTACCTAATAAGTTAATTTTACCAAACACATCTACTAAATTATAAGTCACAAGTCATAAGCTATAAACTACAAGCTATAAGTCATAAACTACCAGCTATAAGTTAATTTTACCAAACAGAGCTTATTAGGTAACCAATTTATGATATTATTGCATTTTTTTATTAATAACATTATTGCATTTTGATTATCTAATGTTTAGTACTATATTCTTTTTTTTGGTAAAGACTAGTACTGTATTTAACTAGTAAAAGTTATACTATTGTTTTAGGAAAGTTCCCATTAATTTCATTAATAGTAGTAGGTGTACATGAATGGAGTATTTAATTAATTTCACGTGTTTCTTTAGTCAAAAGGCTAGCTGCATCATTTTACTCCAATTAACCACAAGGCTCTCTCCCTTTCGGATTAATCAATCCTCTAAACACTTCCAATTTTAAACGTTAAATAAGCAAAATAGTTTTTAGATTCTAATATACTTTCATTATCAATAAAGTGTAAACCAAACACTTACATGTTACCATATCAACCAAAGACACACTTAGTGTATCTTACTCCATCAACCACACAACTATTAGTAAGACTTTGACAATTCCGATTGAAAACCGTGCCAACCCACTTTGTGTTTTTAACTTAAATTAAACAATCTTCGTAGTTCTTAATTAGCAGAAAGTATTTACTAGTACTACTTGTTTTGTTGTAGCAGACTTGAATAAAGTGCTTCAATCAATCTAGAAGGAATATAAATTATATAGTAATATGACCCCAGAACATGCTTCAATTTGCAAAATTGCTATTCAATTCTTTTTCACATCGGAGACAAATTAAGGACGAATTTGAAAATTGTGGTCAGGTTAATTAACCATGGTTAATCTTTTTCCTTTTTCTCTATCCATAATCGTTGATCCCGTACCAAACGGGGTCCCTCATTGATTACTCATATTTTCATCATCAAATTAAATATTTAATTGCAAATTACAAGTGTAATTCAGAAGCTAAAACCAAACAGTAGTGAAAGGCTGTTCAAGTTCCCTAAACTTCCTTGTATCACTTTCTTTTGGCTTTTAAGTTTTGGATTAGATCATGAAACCTTAATATTGGAAAAAATTAAATACCAAAATTTCAATTTTACCCATCATCTCCAACACTTAAAGAGGTAATTTTTTGTACATTGATATATTTTTTTTGGTACATACACAATCATCAATAAAATATTATATAATTAAATAATTAAATTAATAAATTTCATAAAAAGTTATTAAACATAATAAGTGATTAAGCCCCACTCTCTGAATAAATTATCCCCACCCGTGGACTATATTTGCGTGTATATATTGATGAAAAGATTTTTTATTTTTTGAATAAATATCTTTATACATGAGTAGTTCCTTGCCAATAATATTAGTTGGAATAATATAATATTGCTGACAAATGACAATGACAATCATTCAAATGAGAAACATAAGAATGTGCAACCAAATAACCTATTGTTTATACCTAAAAAGCTTGTATTTGGTAATATTCTTGCTAATTCCACGAACGGAACCAATAGCGGCGGTTACTGAAACGAGGAAGCAAGCGAAGCTCAATATTTGAAGCAAAATCCATTTGGGTGATAATGTTTTTATCTTTTTCTGTGAGATGTGCATTTGAACAGGAAAGAAGACGATGAGAGGCCAAAAGCCAAATGCTCCAAGAAGTGCTAGAAACTCGTTAAAAAATGGCATCGCCATTGCAATAATTGTTGCCACAATCACATATATTGTCCTCCAAATTAACCTAAAAAAGTTGATGTTGAATGTTAATGAAGCCAATTTTGTTGGATGTTCCTTGTTTATGAAAGATGAATTTGGCCACGCAATGTTAGCTCCTATTTCGACTATGCGAAATACTGGTTGAGCAAGTACCTGTCACACATAATAATAATAATAATAATTTTTAAATGTCACATTAGGCAAATCCTTTGATAAATTAATTAAAGCAATTTAATAAATAGAACCTGAAATGCTCCGAGCATGTGGATGAGAATGCAGACATTTCCCAAAGCGACTAACCAGAAGGGCTCATAAAATCCAAAGCCAGTGAGGATGTTTCCAGGTGTGTCATCGCCAAAAGCAGCATAACCAAGTCCTCCAGATAGAAGGAAAAGTATTGTCATTATTGTGATTCCTAACACATTTGCTTTTTTCATCTCTTTGCTCTCTGCTGGATTTGACTTTAATGTGTCCTAATATATATACATACATACATTAACATATAATTCCAATTTTGTTTTTAATTTCTAAATATAATGTGATTTACCATTATGTCATAAACAACGGTTGCAAAAGAGCAAGCAAGTGCAATGTTTCCCAAAGCACTGAAAACCCTCCAAACTTTATCTGCTCCAGATAGTCCTGGCCCTATTTTGTTGCCCAATAATCTAGTTCTTTCTCCTTTCCCTGTTACGTTCAATTCACACCCAAAATTTTAGATAGAGTGAAAAAATATTTCATAAAATTATTATTGGTTGGAAATCACACCTGAGACCACAACCGAAAGAGAAAGGCCACTTCCAATAAACGCATAGCCAAAAGAGGTAATAGCAGCAACAGTTGAAAGCCATGTTAAGTTGTGAAAATTTGGAATCTGAGACAAAATAATTTGCACGGCCCCAAAACCCATCATGTAGGGATTATTGGAAAACTTGCAATAAGCTGTATGGCCTCTTTGGTGAAAGCAAATGGCTTTCTTTTATAGCCCTGCCACATGTACATATATACATAATTAGTGAGGCAGACGACATGAGACTTATTTCCAACAGTGTGAATGTAATAACGTACACTAAGCTTGTGGAGGAAGTTATAGTATAGCCGACAGTAACACCGGCGAGCTTGCCATACTGGATCAATCCACAAAAGAGGTGCATGTTTCCACCAAGGTAAGCATGGACGGCTTGCATGTAAGTGTAATTTCTGTTGCCAGTAATAGGGTCAGGATATCGGTAGCAATCAGCAATGAGATTGTAAGTGTAAATGGAAATGCAAGAAAATGTGATCATGATGGATATGCCAGCTAGCCATCCAAGTTGAGCCATAGCCCAAGCCAGAGCCAGAACCCCTGCACCTACCACCACTGTTATTATGTGTGTGGTTGCTGTCAACACGTTCCCTGCAAGTACATTTCACTCTTCATTTTACTAACTTGGCCCAATTCATTAACCAAACCCCAAAAGTTTAACATTCCAATATTCACTTGTTTTTTATTTTTGTAGACAACGAGAAAAAATACTCTTTTTTTTTTCAGACCACAAGTATTCTCTTCTGTTAGAATAACCCAGTGCAAGATAATCAATGCTCGGTGACATAACTAACGGTCTAACACTTTGGTTTCACGAATTATGTGAACTAGATGTAAGCTATTGAGTTGCGCGAATACTTAATATATTGTATAAATTATTAAAATGAAATGTGTCGAGATAAATTAACAATGTAAATTTAATAATAAATTAAAGAAATATATATAAAAAATTGAGAATTATACGTATAAAAGTAACTGTAAAAATCCTATGAAAAACGTATGTATGAAATTAAATTTTACATTTAAATTTAAAATTATGTATAAAAATGCTTATAAATTTTTTACTAATTTTTGTCTTAATTGATTAACTTTCATTAATATGTTCTAACCAATGACACCTTATTAGTTAGTTATAAAAATAATTTTTTTTTTAATCTGAAGTAATGAGCTTAAAAATAAAAATACTTATAAAATTCTTTTTTTTTTATTGAAGAATGACGCCCTATAATTATAAATAAGTAAGAAAGCATTTATAAAATTGATTTTCATCGACTTTCTATAAAAAGAAAAATTGTATATAAAATTTATTTCAAAAAATCCTATTTTTTTAAACAACAACATATATACTTGTAACATTTTTTATAAGACTTAATATTAAATAATATATATATATAAGAATTAATTTAAGAAATATAATATTTTAAATTAAGAATTAAATGAATATTTAAATGAGTTAATTAAAATGAGTAATGACTATTTTTTTGTTACAATGAGTAATGACTATTTATATACATAGTGCCTGTTTGGATAGAAGTGGATTCACGTTAACGTGGATTCACTTCAATGCTATTTTTTTATTGCGTTTATTGGATCCGTCTCGACTTATGTACTAAATTTATTTCAACCCTTGATTTATTTATCTTAACGTAATTTGACGTGATCTAACTTCAATCTAAACACACACATACATGACTACTTGATGAAAATGAAGTTAAAAAGAGAACAATTGAGTAGTCTCCAATTGTAACAAATTGATAACATGGCAAAATATGACAGTAAAAAGGAATTGACGTGGCAGCTCCACGTACCCCTTCGAAAATTATATATTATAAACAGATACATAGGTAAATAGATAGATAACACATATATAATGAATATTAACACAAAAAAAGTCTCGAGAATTGTAACGGTTTTCGTTAAATAAATTTCAAAAAGTTCTGATCTCTTAAGCAATTTTCTTATCAAATACATCATATCATATATACAACTTAAATTCAACACAGTCATAACTCATATTCATATGTTTAAGAGCGATGTTATTTGGGAGGCAGAATATAACCTAAATCAATTTTCTCAATCATGAAGGAAATAATCACAGGAAACAAAACGCAAAGACAAGATAACATAGTTCAAACTCAATTTTAAAAATTAATTCTTAAAAAATAGCCAAACATGTGTAAAATTTTGAATTAAACCAAAAAAAAAGTGTAAAATTTTGAATTAAAGATTTTCTAAGTTACCTTTGCTCTATCTCTATCTCTTCTTGTCAATTCTAAAACTAAAAAGGAATAAAAAGATAGAGAAAGAGATATTTATTTACCAGTTCTTTTGATTCTGCCATCATCATCCCGTTCAGGATTTGAGTCTCTCTTCCTGGTGGAAAAACCCTTTCCTCCTGCTGCAGCCTCATACTCCATTTGTTTGAAGTTGAAACCTTAAAAAGTAAGTTAAAGTCCTAAATATTATTTCTAAATAGAGTTGCATGCGTCGTCACGTTAGAAACAATATAATTAATATCTAAAATGAAATCTGATGAGAAAGTTTATAAATGAAACCTGTGGCTGTGTGTTTGTAATTAATTAAGCAGAGTACTCTGTTCAGTTGATTGATTCAGATGCTGCTTTATTTGTGTGCAGCCTGGGACAATTAGAAGGGTTATTTCAAGTTTCAGCACTCACACTTGCATTTATATATATATATGATATATGATACATGAAATAGAAATAGAAGTAGAAACCTCAATGTTGTAGTAGTAGTACTATTCTACTTCTACACATCTTTCTTGTCCATTTGTTAAAGATGCCTCTTATTACTTATCCTCTAGTTAGTGCTTATGTTCCCAATTATTATTTACTATATTTCGGATTTGGATCCGAATCTATGCTCTTCCTTCTTAAATGTCCCTTCAAATTCATCAACTACTAGTATTAGAAAAAATTAAATAAATTATATTTAGGGGTTTATTGATTGTACGAGATGTTAAAAGATTTTTTTTGGGTAAAAAAGTTCGTTGATATTCAATTAGGATTTTCTATCACTTAAAAACAATCCACCAGTATTCAATCAAGATTTTGAAGACTTTAAAAAGAGTCTATTAAAATCCATTGGTATTTGTTTGAGATTTCCTAGTACTTAAAAACAATCTATAGGTATTAAAAAATATAAGGATTTTAATGGATTCTTTTATTAGATGAATTTTGAGTGGCTTTTTAGTAGAAGACAACCCATCAAACAATCCCACCAAAATTGAAAAGATTTCTAAACGTGACTTTTCAAGTGCTTCATTCTCCAACAAGTACTCAATCACAGAACCTTTCTTTCTCTCTCTCACCTCTTTCCCCAACTTGCTCAGAGTCACATACTTCTTTAAACTAATCATGTTCATATTAGTATGATTTTAAATTTTCATAAACTAAAATCTAGTGGCCCTTTCACGCATTGTTGACAAATAAAACCCACGTCGGAAGGAAAACTATGGATTAATCTTCTTTCAGCTTTTTTTTTTATTTGTTATTTATGCCTTTTTCACTTAAATTTCATAATTACAATAGATATATTACAATAGATATGTATATATTATAAATTATTCAATATTTTTTAAATAATATTATTGACTTTTAAAAAAACATGTATGTATTCTTCATACATATGAAATATTATTTTTAAAATATAAAAAATAATATGTATTATTGATCATATGGTTCAAGTATCTATTTACACCTACTCTACTCAGTGTATGTTTTGCCCGGTTTATTTATTTATTTTGCTTTCTCTTCCTTTTATAAGTGGAGTAGTTGAGCAAGATACTTTTGCTTTTACATCTCTTATTTAATTTTTTTTTTACTTATAAAAGGCTTTTTAGGAAAGAAAAACTCTAAAATAATTTTTGAAGAAATAACTTTTTACTTAAAGGTAGATTATATACGCTAATAAAAATAAAATTATACCAAACACGTTCTCTTTTTAAGTTCTTATCTACATGTTTGGGTTAAAATCAGCTTTTAAGGTGGAAAAATATTATTTTTTGTGTTTCAATATTATTACAATACTAATAAAAATGTGTGGTTTGGTGCTATCTACAGCTGATGTTGAAGGCTTGAATGCTCATCTTATTTGAACATATAATATGAGAAATAATTTTAACCTTTAACAATATACAATTTGAATTCCCTTAAACAACTCCTATTTTACAATTTTTTTTATTTAGATAGATGATAGACAAAAAAAAATATGACTTAAAATTTTACTAGACTAAGTCTTCTTTTAATACTTTTTTCGCAAGACATGTTTTATATTATTAAATTGAATTGATGTAGTGTAAATAAATTCATCTTATTTTATTAATTATTTTAATATGCAGTGAGACTATTGTTATTCCAATATTTCTATTGTTACTTATTTAAAAATATTTTTTGATTTAAAATTATTTTTTAGCTAAAGAAATTAAAGTATAAATATAAATATAATTAAAATTATATAATATGAGAAACAATAAATATATTGGAGTGGTAATAGATCACTAAAATGTTTAAATAATCAACTTTATCATTGTTTAAAAACTCTTATTAATAATAAAATCGTTTAAGCTTCTGATTGTTTTTTCTTATTAATATTAATAACATTAAATATGCGTTTTATAGATTTTATTCAAATTATTATAATAATTTATAAAAATATTACATTTCCTTTATTTTTAGTTGATTTAAATTCATAACTTCTCATTTTAATTTTCAATGATTTCATATTTATAGGTAATATCAAACGTCTTCATTTGCTTTATGAGACCAGCTGCTAAAATTTTTTAAAAAATATGCAATTTGATTATATTTTTTTTTTTTATTATTATTGAAATCTATTTTAAATTTTAATAGGCTTATAGATTTTAATTTTTAAAAAAATATTAAAATTAAAATAAAATAGTAGAAGAATATCAAAATACTTATAATAATAATAATAATAATAATAATAAAAATAAAAAAATAAATAAATAAATAAAGTATTGGATGACAATCCGTGCAAAGCACGGGTATGATTGCTAGTTGATAGGTATAACCACATATATGGCTTGAACTTATATTAGCGTGTGCAGAACTTGTATTAGCGTGGGCTGCACTACATAACTTTCTTTAGAAAGAATGTCGTTCTGATGATTTTCCAATTGAATCAGTGGAGGAGTCTTCATCTTCAAAATTACCGGTTAATGAAGACCATAATATTAAACCTATTATTCAAACCCAAGAGCAAGAACAAGAAGACGGTAATGCTTGGAGGACTAGTATAGTTATGAATATGTGGACGAACGCTATTTAGGAGGATATAATATTATGGTGAATTAACTAATTGTATTAGTTTTACTTTTATTTATCCTGACTTTTTTTAAATTATTTTTGTGTGTTTTATCCTTTTTTAAATTTGAATGTATGCCAAAGAATCTTAAATTCTTATCGTATGTAACAACTTCACGAAGTCTTGCATAGTCTATAAAGTCCAATAAAATCCACAAAGTCCCGCAGAGTCTATGATACAAATCCATTAAAATCCTGATTTCAAAATTCTTGAAATTCTTGCAAAATCCTTAAAAGTAATGAAAATCCTATAAAGTCTTTTAAAATCTACAGACTTTTTTTTAGTTAAAAAAGTCTTTTGAAATCCTAAACCAATACACCCCCTTTAATGTCTTGAGGACATTGTTTAAAAAGTTAAATGTAGTAAAAAGGTTTTAAAAATATAATTTTTTTAAAAGATAAAATAATGTGCATTTATAATTATTTTTTGAATTCTAATAACTTTAACAAGTGCTCCAAAAACATTATTTATCAAGGCTCAAAAAATTATTAAGTAATAGCAAAATAAGACCGATAGTAGTTAATATCTCATTGCTAACAGTTTTAGTTTATGTTTGATTTTTTTATTGTAAATTTTAGTTTGGGCGAATAGTAGATGAAGACTCTGCTTTAAGAATGATTGAAAATTAAGTTTGATATAAGTAAGTTGAGTTAAAAATTAATTTGATTTAACAAAATTTATACTTAAATATTTTAGTTAAAAATATATTTAACAAACTTATTATTATTTCGATAGAAATAATAAAAATATTTTTATAAACTATATTCTCAACTCAAATTAGATAAATCTAGAAAAGTCTATGTAATTACTTCTCTTTACCAAGGTTCGAACCCAAGTTTTCGGTGAAATAAATTTTTTTTTATTGAGCCTGACTAAGCCAAACTAAAAACAACCATGTTTTAAAAAAGTACTTTTGATTAAGGGTGGAAGTGGGTCAGGTAGCCTAAAGGGGTCCATGATCTGATTTGTTTAAAGCCTACCTGACCTATTTATTTAAAAGGTCAGGTTTAGGTTTTTTTTAAAAGTCTTTTTAAGCAAATAAAGCTGACACAGGCCTTTAAAAAAGTCTGTTAGGCCTGACAAGTCAACCTATATATATATATAATATATAATATCATAAATAAAATAATCATAATAATTAATTTTTTTATTATTATTTAAAAAGTATATGTACAGAGTACATAGATAAGGAAACATGCCAATAACAAGCGGAACTTTCAGGACTAATTTATGATTTATTAATTAATTAAAAAATTGAAATGGAATAAAATAATATAAAATTAAAATAGAAACAAAAATTAGAAAGGGAATTCAAAAATACGAACAAATAGAGCAACATTAACACTGAACATAACGACATCTAATCTAAATGCTTATTACGTAGGCTTTTAAATAGGTTTCAGGCCAGACTTAAACCTTACAAATATTTCTTATCAAGTTAATAGGTTTGACTTAGACCTTTAATTTTTAAATCAGATCTGACCTGTTTACACAAAGCCTGACTCTCTTCCACCCCTGCTTTTGATGAGAAAATCTAAGTGGACAATTGTTCATGAATTAATTTTTACCAAGATCCTCTTTCAATTACTACAATAAAATGATGAATTTTAATTCTGTTATTATAATATCTATGTAATTAATACAAATACAAGCATTTCTTTGCTTTATAAAAAAAAATACAAATACTGGCATAAGAAATAAGTAAATTATTTATAATAAATAAAAAGTAAAAAAATATCTTCATTTTTTTAACAGTTAATACACTTAAAAAAGGTGTTATATTTTTATAATTAAAACAAAAAAAAATATTTTTTATTTCTTATAAATAAGATCAAAGATAGTTCTTTATACTTCAATATATACAATACAATAATAATTATATTTATATTATTACTATCGACTAAATATTTTTTATTTTTTATTTTTTTATTTCTCTCTTTATTTTCTATCACATTATTTTCATAACAAAGATACTTTCTCTCCTTTTTTTATTCTTTTTAATTCTATTTATTCTATACATATACGTAAATCACTACTCACGACAAATAAACGATACGAATTATATACTAAAATAGTCCCTGACTTTGTATTTTATAAGTCAGTTTAGTCCCTCGCGAAATCAGTCATTTTAGTCCCTGACTTTCACTATTATTTGCCTTTTTAGTCCCTGACTTTTACTACATCATTCATTTTAGTCCATGACTTTTCAAAGACTAAAATGAATGATTATATAATTCAGGGACTAAAGTGACCTTGAAAATATAAATTCAGGGACTAAAGTGACTTATCCGCACAAAGTCAGGGACTAAAGTAAATTATTCTCGCAAAGTTAGGGACTGAAACAGTACATCACTCATAAAGATACAGAGATAGTCTTGTGACTCTAGTCTTTGAGGCATCAATTAATTTGGGCCTTATATGGGAATAGATTTTCTTATGTTCAAAAATAATATGATATATTATATTTAAATTTTTGTGTCTATATTTCTTTTTATTGATATTTATATAAACTCACGTATTTAATATATTAAATTACATTTAATAGTTATCAAAAAAGAAATGAATACAAAAAGACTAATATAATTTGTTATGTTATTTTTTAAAAGCAAAAGTAAGAGTATTCCGGACTGAGAGGCAGGGATTTGTCACTACCAAGACACTTTGTGTAAAGTGTTCTGTCATCTATGATTAAAAAATTAAAATAAGGAATCAATAAATAAAAAAAATTTACTAAACAAATGTTGTCAGTAGTCGTGTTTGTAGTGAGGATTAGTTTTATTTTAAAGAAAAAAATGATCTAAGTTTTTATTTATATAGTTTAGTAATTTTATCATCGGATTAGTTTGCTTTTTCAATAAAATCCGAAATAATTTTTTCGCTGTAAATTTGATTGGTTAATGAACTTTTATTTTTTCTTTTTCAAAAACTATAAATGTTGTAAATTTTGAAGGAAGAATACATATAAAACAGTATCTTCATTTTCAACAAATATTATTTTCATTTTCATTTTACATATTTAGATATAATACATATATATTTTGTTACCAAAAAAATACATATATATTCAACATAGAGTATCTGCATTTAAAGAAAAATTTGAAGCATAATAAACAAGATTAAATGATATCATTAACACTTCAAAGCTTTGGGAATGCTTCAAACTTTAGGGGAAAAAAGAGTGAAATGACTGGGTGTAGAATTAGAAATTGAAAAATGAGCATGGACAAACTTCCCCAAAATAATGCTTTCTTTATCCGGAGATTAGTATTTCACTCTGCTTTAAAAGATATTCTTAATGTCTTCTAAAAGTTATCCTTATTAATGTTGGAAAAAGAAAAAAAAAAAAAAAGAAAGAAAAGATATCCTTATTAATGCTAAAAGAATTTACATCATTCGTCACATGTTACATGTATGCTAATGGTTTAGTTAGTGGGAAGGGATAGCAACTTGCAATGATTAAATGTAATAGTCAAGATTCTGCATTATATTATATGGTAAAGATACCACTGTTTTATATAGGGACATTTCTTCTTAGGATGGGAAAAGATAAATGGTTTGTTTATTTATACTTTTATTATAAATAAAAGTTTTCTTATGATAGATTTTAAAGATTTAAAATTATTATCGATAGAAATACTTGTAAATTATTTTGACTCATATCCAAACAGGCATGAAGAAGAGGTGGGAGTAAGACGTTAGTGGTGCAATTTAGATGGTGAGTATGAAATATTTGTCATTCACTGGATTTGGTGAGCTTTATTTAGTGGTGGTAGGGACTCTCTTTCATTTCTTGAAAGAAACAACACGAATGAGCCACTAACTAGTACTGTATATACACTAACTTAATGTTTGCTCCAACTTATTTTCGAATCCTGAATTCAAAATCCAAGTATCCTTTTTAACTTAACTGAACTAGGTTTTGAGAACTGCTTGTTTAGGTTTTTAATTATATTATCCAAAAGACGAATATCACCATAGATAATTTCTACAAATATTTACATAATTATATGTCACAGAAGACATAAAAGTAATTATTGGAGAGATATCGGCATTTATCACTCAACGTAATTGACTCTAGTATGCAAAAACAAAAAATGAAAGGCAACGTTATTCTTATTACCATTTTTTAAATGTGCGCCAAAAATAAACTTAAAAATAATTTTATTGCAAACATCATTAATAAATATTTTAATTTATCATAAAAAACTAACATTGAATGTTAATTTTGAATTTAAAATAATAAATAACTTTGTTTGCAATAAAAATATTTTTTTTATTTTCTTATTGTATACTCACATTAGAAAAACTGATTTTTTTTATCAGTCAATTTTTTTTTTTATGGGAGAGAGAGGATCGGAGAATTTTTTTTGCATCTAGCAGAATTTAGAACTTTATAACTTCACCTAATATTTCAATAGCACTCTGGCTATAGAAAAACCATTCTTATTATAATGTCCAGCAATTGTTTTTGGTCATACCTATATTTATGCTGTCCAACATTTTTTTTATTATTATTATTATCAAAGTTCATTGTTTTTAGGTTTGAGGTTTGGGCCGGTGGGTGTGATTGCTTTTGCTTGTGATAGAGTTAGTGTTTTTTTTTTGTCTTTCTATTTTGAATTGTGTTTTTCAGGTCAAGCAATAAAAAGTCCTTTTTGCACCACCAGTGAAGAGTTATACTAATTAATATAGCTTGCATTGTTTCTAAGGCTGCCCCACTGTCCATTTGTTTTGGCCCTCTCTAGTGTATTTGGCTGTTGGGATTGTCACCACTCCATCTGAGAAATACATCATCCATTTCTGGACAGCAGCGTCTGGAAACATGTTTTCGGACGTTACTGTCTGAAAAAACAAAGGTGGTTTGTTTTCTATTTTCACTATTTTATGAATTCCGAGCGCTACTGTCCGAAAATAGTGATGTCGTTTCCAAGTGGAGTGGTGCTAGTCCCAGTGGTTGTGTATTTAATTGGAGCTTCCTAAATTCTATGCCACCGCTTTTAATAATACCACCACACTCTTTCCATTTCAGAAAACTGTGCAATGACGTTAGGATTGGCATCTTATTAATTGGAAATGAAATTATCGTATTTTAGATATTAGTATCTATAGTAATATTTTTGGATGATGACATTGATAAAATAATAAAATAAAAAATAAATTACTTTTATTTTATAGATAATACTGTTTAAAAACATCATAACCATAAGGTGATTTTATTATCAATTGATATGGTACTGTTCTCTATATCTTACTTTTAAACGGTAAAATGTATAACATTTTAAGTATTATGATTTAAAGAAAATTATGTACATAACGGTGAAAAAAGTGTCACAAATATCGTTATTCTTTTATTATACAATAATTATACTATTACACATCATTTATCTCACATTATTCAATACCTCATTTTTTTCACAATATATATGTTATGTCTTTACTATTCTTTCTTTCTCTATTAATCGATCTACACATTCTACACTAGTATAAGAATATCACCGCTATTTATATATAATACATAGCCTAGTTGGAATGATCCATTATTTAAGTATATAGATCATAATCTTCAAAATAGGATTTCAGTAACCATTGTGAATAAATATATCATTTAATTTGAGCAGCTTTCCCTCGCTAACTGAATAACATTAAGACAACACAAATTATTAAAATATTGAAGACTAAGGTGGAAGGAAACATATCTAATTAATTTTGAAAGTTCAATGCTTCCTACACCATATACCATATTAAAAATTAACAAAAATATACCTGAAAATGACACTAAAAGTGATATATACCTGAAAGTAAGTTTCGAGTTTCTTCTTCAAAGTCTTATACTCTTGATTGATTTGTTGGAAAGTCTTCAAGCATCTGAAAATTAAAGTTTATTATCACGACATTACACATCCTTAATTATTATTAGCAAAAAAATATATGAGGGGTTAGAAGGAATAATCCGCTAATTGTACACAATAATATCTTAAATAATTTTTTATATTTCTATGAGGAGGAATAATCCGCTAATTGCACATTTTCTTATTTTTACTAAAAATACCTCTTAATTAAAAAGAGGAAGAAGTAAATAAGATTATATTATCAGGATCCAAAACGGGTTAATTACGCAGGAAAGTGTTTGACCAAAAAAAAAAAAAAACAATGATACATGTGGTATAACTTGTACAATTGGATAAACATGAAGAAATAAATGGTTAAATTAGTATATACTTTAGTTAATTTTAATTTAGTATTACATTAGAGATATTTTCCATATTAATTTTTTATGGTTAAAAATTAAAGAATATATAGTTAAATTGTTATATAATAATTTAACTAAATAATGTAATAATTTAAGTATATATCTCTTTATATTTAACTAAATGTACAAGTTGTACACATAGATACACAAATAATAATTACTAAAAAAGAAGCAGGAGAGTGTAAATGTCTAAGTTACCCCTCAAAGTTTTCTGCCGCGCAATATTCACTGAATTTGGTACATTCATTCTTCACCTTCTTTGCTCCAATGCTGTCAATAAATATTTGAAAACTTTTAGCAAATGTTTTCACGATTTATTGCCGTTAAGACATGCTGTCAATAAAAAAGAAGACTTGATTTTTGAAAACAAAAGTAAAGAATACACTCTTAAGTGGAAGTAAGTATTTCATGATTTTCACCTGGAGCAACTTCCCTTGAATTGATGCATGTAATTTTCTAGCTTGGTGAAATTCGTAGGGTTACTCATCCTGTGTAGCACATTAATTAATCGAGTTGTCACAAAGAAAACAATTAAGAGAAATTAAATGTAATACTAAATAAATAGCTGATATGATGTATATATTACACTTACAGTGCTTGCTCTATGTTATAGACCAATCTTATAGAGTCACTGTAGAACAGAGTCACAATTTCTTCCACAAAATTGGGATTGGCATCGTCTTGCAATTCCTCTAGCTGAATGAATTGCTCATCAAGGTAACCCTACATTAATTAACAACCACCAATCAAGGTAATTCTACATCTGCATCGAAAAACTTCTGAAAAAAAAAAATGAAAAACAGAACCCTAAAAATCTCTGTACTAAACATGTTACCGTTGGTTTAGCACTATTCTATAAACTTTGCTTAACAGATATAATAGCCCTCTAGTATAAATATTAAAGATTTATATCAACGTTGATAAATTAATACTGCCTGCGGTCCTGTATACTATACAAGGAACAAAAGAGAAAAAAAAAATATATGGTCCTAAATATAAGAAATATAATACCACTTTTAAGTATATTAATTGTTTACAAAATAGATTTTACTTATGTATCCTTAACTAATTATAAAAGAGTATGACATTCATCAATTCATATACAAATTAATATGTCAATTATATAGGCACAATAAAAATAAAATACAAAATTATCACTTAATTAATTGAAAAAATATCATTTAATATGCTTATGGATATTTATAAATTTAGACTCATATTTTTTATATTTAGGGACAGGAGGTAATAGTATACATAAAAAATTTTATATTAATAAATTTATTTATTAGTAATTATACATTCATTCATTAGTGTAAATATTTTTTTATAAGGTTGGTGTAAATATTATAAAAATTCTCACACTAAATTACTATGATATTAATTCCATTAAATAAATTTTATACCAACATGGATTAGCTTGACGTTAAAAAAATGTTAGTAGATGGAAATTTTCTTGTCATGAGTCTCATGACGTATCCTCCTAGGATACTCTCTCACAGTGCACTCTCACCTACCTAACCATGTATGTCTGCAGTTTACTTTGAAAATAAAAAAAGAATAAATGCTTTTGCTATATATAGAATAATTAGGAAGTTAGACAAAATAATTTAAACTTTAAACTTCTCACTCCTTAAATTTTATTGCCATTCATACTTTAAACTTTTCTATTTTTTGTTTTTCTAAATTACTCTTATTTTTACTATATTATTATTTATCAGTTCACTAAAACTCAAATAAAAATGTCAAAATAAAAGTGTCAATATCATTCAAGGAGGGACAATATCCACTCTATTTTAATTATACAACTGATGGATATTACTACCTCATTAAGGAGTGAGTTTCGCAAGGAGACAGCCTGTTGTTTCAACTGAGTCTTGTCCATGTCTCTTTTTGTTGTGGAGTTGTCAAAGGCTTCCACAGAAAATAAAATTCAAAATAAAAATAAAAATAAAAATGATAAACAAAGAAAAAGAAGGGTTATGTTCTGATTTGCTAACTACGTATGCGGCAAGTAGTATTTATAGTATTAGGATATAGTGTCAGTTCACTCACTCACTCACTCACTATACCTATCTTCGTTTTGATATTATGTGATGATTGGGGCGAAAAAAAATCAGAGAATATTATTCACCAGTAGCTATCATTCATTCTTCTATTGATAGTAACTACCAATGTTCACTTGTGGGCTCTGTAGTAGATACAATTGAGAGAACATATAACCTACTTTCTTGACAATTATGTATATTAAAAAACAATTTGTATGTTTTTTTTAAAGAAAAAATATTCAATCTTTTGAATTTATTCTTATTCTTTTTATCACTGTATTAAAAATATTTCATTATCATTGTATAAAAACTCATTAATTATATAAAATAATAATAAATATTCATAGAAGTTTATAACATCTTATATCGAAAATACTAAATATCCAAAAAGGATCTTATAAATAGTAACGGAGGGAGTATCATTATTTTCAACTTATTAAAATCATTAATGTTTTTTCTTTTCATTGAAGAAAATATTTTTTTAAAAAAAAAAATTCTAATATTTTAAGAGATTTAATACTATAAATATTTAGCATTTTTCTTTCAATATAAGGCATCCAACAAAACACTAGGGAAAAAAAATCCAGTAGAAGGCATTGTCTTGGTCTATTCTGTAGAACCTGAAGACACGAACGCATACAACTTTAATAGATGCTTTTTACCTAAAGATGGAGAGCACTTTGCCTCGTTTTATTCATGTGTAGGTTTGTTGATAGAGGAAAACAAGTTGAATAATTCGGATACAGTTAACATCTATCATAAATTCAAAAGTTGACAGTGAAATAATCTTGTTATACTGATGTTCTATTAAACTCCAAATTAGAAAATAAGCTACAAATATCTTAAGACTAGCTGCACATTTTTATTTTTTTTACATATTACATATTCTGTATATTGAAAATTTTAGCATCACTACATGAATCACATAAATATTGACCTCTACATGCATAACATTTCCATCCCCATATATTGATACTCCATCTGTTATTTTTTGTTACTGTTTTGTACAATAAAAAAATGATTAGAGGTTAAATTATCTAGAAGTATTTATTATGAAATTTTCTATTATACTCTCGTTAATGGATATTAAATCATAAATACTTACTGAAAACATATATTTATTATAAGGGTGCAAGTAGAAAAAAAGTTTTAAAGTGGCTATCAAAAGTGAATAACTCAAAAAAAAACACAAGGAGTATAAGTAAAGAAAGAGTAAAAAAATCACAGCAATTTTTTTATTTGCATATGAGAATCTTAATGAGCCAATCGTGGCCCCTGACATGTCGTTTTCCAATTCATCCAAACTGTACACAAGTCAGCTTACTGTTTAAAGGAGTAACAGAAAAGAGACACGTCACTTATTCTTTTGATGCCCATCAAAAAAAGAGAAGGAAGGCAAGCAGAAAGATTTTGACGTCAATCTGTATTTCAGTATTTCTCTACAACGGTTTCTGCAGATGCTCTATCATATTCACATCTATTCAAGGAACTAATTCTGTGGCGTGTCAAAACGCTCCTAGATGAGAAGTATCCCTGATTAGAGGGTTAATATTCTGTTTTGCAGCGGTATTCGATGTTGATAAGAATGCCAATATGGCGTCATTTAATCCTCGGATCAAATGCTACTTTTGTCAGGTTCCAGCATCTTAATAAAGGCATGTGAACTTTCTCTTATGATATTTTATTAATAATAATGTTTCTTTTGTCAGTATCATCCTACTAGAAATAAATTCAAAAACAAGAGGCTGTCCAATTCATTTACAAGGGGGAAAAAACAGGCACACATCAAGAAAGTTATTCCAGTAGATTAGCAAAATGAAGAGAACTAATAATGGAGATCCAAATGATGAGCTAAAAGTAAATTGGCTGTGTCACCATCATCAGGACTTGGTGGAAACAGAATTAAGATGACAAGGTTGGGTGTGTCTCCATCATATAATTCATCAACTTGGTGAATTCAATATACAGTACAAATAAATAATGGAAGAGATCAAGAGATTGAAATAAATAAAATAAATGCAACAACCAAATTATGAGAAATATGGAGATACATACATAGCCATAACATCAAAAACTTATGCTACCTTTAAGCTTTGTATCAAATGATCTTTCCACTTCCTGTAGTCAAGTATGAGTCGATAAGATTACTCCAAAATTTGAGACGGATCATGAATCATCCAAAAGTTAGCTTTTAAATTGCTGTCTTGCCAATTTCATTATTTAATTATGCTTAGAATCAATTATCATTGCCTCCTCAAAAACCCCATTGCTTGGTAAACATTATTTAGTGTAGAATCTGCTATATCTGCTGCATTTCTAGCACCTTGTGCTAAAACTTCATCTAAATAACCTGAATCCGAAATGATTTCATCATAGCGAGCCTGCAAAAATTCGAAAACGAAAAAATTGGAGTGATAAAGCAAACCCTGTGCTCAGTAAGAAAAACATAGGGACGGACATTTTCTATGGGACAAAAATTATGTCCGCTGGGCAGTTAATAAAGGGCAGAGTGAGACTACAAAATAGAGGGAAGGAGAAGACTTTGAGGGCCATTTGTTGACAACATGAACATAGTTTCTGTGCATGACAGAACGACCATATTCAAGTTCAACAATGGTGAAAAGTAACTAACCACAAACCTGTGCATATGCGAGCACATACTCTGGAATTTTACTCAAAAAATAAGACAAACAAATTCCATAGACAAATATCTATTATGACTAACAACTGAATGCAGTCAAATTTCTAGTACTACGAGCTGCACTCTAGTACATCAGCAAGCAAAGCTGCAAGACCTAGCAAAGTAGGGGTAGTGAACGAGGTTGCATCAGTATTAAGGTCCCTTTAATGACTGATCAATCCTCAACCATCAAGGACAGGATGGTTGTGTTTAAGTCCACTCAAACGTGTTTGACCCTCTTGAGATGTTCAACCTAGTAACAGATATAAATAAAACCAGTTCTTTTGACAATTAATTGAAAATCAGGTTATAGGTAGTAAAGAATTTTCCAGTCAGTTAAGAACCAAAGTTTAGATAATCAGAAACCATATAAATAAAAATGAATGGCTAGAAAACCAATGGATAACTGGAGTTAAGAGAAAAATCATGTAAAACTGAAATTCATGCAGTTTCATTTTTGAATTAAAAGTATTAATAAAAAATTAATTTGGACATACCACAGTCTTAGTGTCAAATTTTATCTGGTTTTAAGCTTTTGATAGCATGTACTTTGGAATGAAGACTCTTAGTGAACTAAGATAGAAATCAATAGTCAAAACGAGAAGGCATTTCATCTCTCAACAGAAGTTTAATTGCATTTTTAATCCCTCTATTAGGGTCAATATACAATGGATATAAGATGGATTCTGGCAGAATTGAAATTATGGGGATTTAGGTATTGGGAGAGGAAACTGAAAGAATAGACACCGGTAGCAACTTGAATCAGAATAGAGATTTGTTTATAGAAATTATGTGAAGTTTAGTGATGTTACAAAAGATGAAAGACTAATCTCCATTTATATGTATAGACTCTTAAAATAATATGGACACTATTAGTCTAAGATACAATCAACATATTATTTGATATTTTTCACATATTCTAACAAGTAGTAAACAAAATAAAGGATGAGAAAGAATGCAAGTGTACAGGTTGAAAATCATTATGAATATCATTAACATCATAAAATCTTAGCAAAGGTAACAGTTTCTAGGTAAACCTGAATGGGATGCAAATGGTCAACCAAGGCATCTGTTAAAAGAGCTTTGAATGTGCCCCAGTTCATGTTTTGGCATTCCTGCACAACTTCCTGAATATAAAAATGGGTATCAAACAGACTATATTTCTGAAGTATTAGAATTTAAAAATCAGGAACTACTGCATGATCTGGAAACAGTTTGAATAAATATAACACTTTATAGTTTAAGCAGGAAATTTCCTACATATACACAAAACTTTAATATATTTCATCTCATCACCTGAGTTCTGAATGGCCACTGTATTAAGAATAAAAAAAATCCTTTAAAATCCATATCCGGGAATTCTTCTCAACTAGAAACAATATGTCAAGGAAGTTTAAAAGATATTAACGTGAATGCAATAACTTGAGAAAGACTAATTCAAGATCATGGCATAAAAACAGATAACACATTCCTGAAGCCACAAATCAGAATCATACCATCCTAGATAAAATTTGCACAGGCCCATTCGTTTAATAACATTTTGAAACAATTTACAGAGAGGCTGACAGAAGACATCCTCATAGTCTCAATGCCCCTTTTTGTTGTTAGCAGAAATAGAAAAACTAAGAGAAACAAAATATAAAAAGATCTTGATCTAATGGTCTTTGCTTTCTTTATATAATAATATAATTATATAATAATATAATATAATATAATAATATAATATAATATAATATAATAATAACATTATTTGATGACTTTGATCGATGTAGTGGATATCAGTCAGTGAGAAGAGGCTTCTGTAGTTGTTCTTCTTGTGACATAAAAATAGAATTTCATCAAGGAAGAAAAGAAACAACTTGGTAAATAAAGGGCAATGAGCAATCCCCTAATAAATCTCAGTCCCTCCAAGAAGCCAATATGGCATTACAGTGGGTAAGATCTACCATAGCACCAAAGCTGTTTTTCTCATATAGGATGCTGCACAATCTACTTGCATGATTTTTTCCTTGTAACATCCACAAATCACCAATAGCATGTGTATATATCAACGGAATTTAGATATATGTATTTTAATGGAAAGGAAAATAATAGTACAAGTGCTATTTCTTTTTATTTGTTACCTTTTAAAGATTGGAAACACACACTTTATCACATTATACGCTCTAAACTAAAACCACAAAGAAAGTACAAAATAGACATGGAAAGCATCAGAATGCTAAATTGAAGCAGGCACATTTCAGAACCGCTAAGAGGATATTGATGATTGAAATAATTATAAGTGCGCACACACACGCGCGCATGATGCTTTTCTGACCTCTTTTGTCTTTCCTGAAACAAGCTGGTAGATGGAAAGAAGATTGTTACATTCAGGCCTCTCAGCATTGTTAAATTCCAAGCTGTAAGATTCACCATTTAGAGTATCAGAAGTAATTTGAGAACTTACCAAACACACCAAATTTTCAAATGCTTATAGAAAACAAGTAAACTAAGAACGATAAAGCATTTTACAGATAACAGCTCCAAGGACCAATATCCTCATATAACAATATTACTAAATGGGATAATAACAATAACAATACTTACCCTGGAAATGAATCAGTTTTGCAACGTTTGATCTTGTTTACTATAAGCTACAAAACATAATAAGCAAACTCAGAGCAAGAGAAAGCGAAAGGAAAATTAACATATACAGGACAAATAGCAAACTTATCTTATATTCATGGTCAATCTAGCCATATATTAATATGCTAGTTGTAAGGAACACAATACGGGTAATAGCAAAAGCATTGCTAATTAAGTCCCAGTAATCACGTGTGTAACTCCAAGAAGTCAAGACTCCAATATTTACCGTAGATCTAATCCGATAAGAAATTAAGTTTATTTATTTCAAAATACAAATATGTAATTTTATTTTACTTTTGAAAATAAGACCCTCTGTACTTTTAACATATCTCTCCAAGATATACAAACTTGGTTCTCTTTATTTACAAGATTTGAAACTAAACCTCTCGATTCATCCCAAATCCCAACCTTGTTTGTGTGCCATCTGCTAAATACAAGTATATTTTGACAAGATCTATTTATTAACTTATTATGCAAACTAGCAGTCCAATTTTCTTCAAATGATATGCATGCAAGTTATGTTGTTAACCTTTGAAAAATATTGGACAAGACAATATAACAGACAAACTATCAATAAACCATGTCATTGTCCTGCACTCCTGCTCTACAAAATTTCAAACGTGACAAATTTTCATATATATTACATCAGATAGCTGTCGTGATATTTCCTTCTTTGTTTTCCACATAAACTAAAAATACTGACAAGGGAGGAAGATATTATAAGAAAGAGGCTAAGTTATCCTAAAAAAACATATAAGATAAGAGCAAAGAAAAAATTAGGATAAGGAAAAAGATTTAGAGATAAAACCATCAGAATATCCAAATTCCAATGAAACCAAGAATAGAACAGATCCGCATAGTGGAAACAACATCTACATTGAACCAAGCAGGCAAGCACAACTTCCCTAATCATCAAAGCCTGCATATTGCCTCAAAGACATCATTCCCAACATATATGCTAACTATAAGCCATCTTATAACTTGCCAAAAAGATAACTTCTTTTTTCTCTGTTGCTTTTGTATCCCCCATAATTCACTGTAGTGGTTAACCTATGAAGTTTCTTTCAACTTTTTCTTATATTCATGTCACATTATCTCATAAAACTCCACTGAAACAAACTTGAGGATTTATAATGGGAATATAACATTCCACCAACCTTCAACCAGATTTATACAGTCGTTTAGAAATAAAAACCCTAGGTAGAAGTCAGTATTAATGTCAATCCAATACTTTTTCATAGTTGAATCCTACAGCCTACAAGACAATGCTTATGATGAGATAAAACATTTGCTAATGTGCCATGTGCAAATAACAATAGCTGCCTTTATTCTCAACCAGCTACAAGCCGCAAGATATTCCCACATAGGTTAAATGCAAACAGTTCAAAAAACAATTGCACATTGCTCTACGCGAACCTAACAAAACTTTTTTAATACAAAAATATAGTTACTTACATCTTTAGGATCAAGAATATTGATTCTGGATTGATCAGAAGGCGCAGACTTTGACATCTACAAAGTTGAAACCATCACAAATATCATAATAGATTAGAGTGTGTTTGGAAATACAGCTTAATTAAGCACTTATACAATATGCTCTTATTAAAAATGACTTTATTTATAGATAAAATTATGAAACTTATTTGAATAAGCTAAAAACAACTTATCTGATAAGCTATTCTAAGAAGCTTATGAAAATAAACTGAAAACAACTTATGGAGACCTATAAGCTATTTTCATAAGCTGCGCATAAGCTCTGCCAAAAGCAGCCTTATAGGTTCAAATCAATAAATATTGTTCTGCAGTTCAATTCCCAAAAAATTGTCATTGGTAGCAGGCAACCTCTTTAAATTACAATCTCATCTGACATTCTACCATCTTTGATACAAAAACAGACTTATCTGACATACAAGCTAAATTTTCAAGAGTTAATAATAGAGGAAAACAACTGCCACATATTATTTACAATTCACAGAAATAGATACAGAAGAAAGGGTCTGTTTGTGAGAGTAATTTATGTATATATACACCCACCCCCCCCTACACCACCAGAAAAAAGGAAAGAAAAAAGAAATAAAACCTTGGAGAGGCCATCAGTTAGGGACATGATTCGGGCTCCAGCTGGAGGTATAAGGGGCTCTGGAACCTACATCCCAGAAAGTTGTCAGATAAATGAATTTCCAATGCACTATAATTCATTATCTCTTTTCAATGGGGTGAAATATCACTTGCCTTGAATATGGCACCACCTCGGCTGACATGAATGTAAAAAATAAAAATGGTCAGTCAAGCCAAATGTAAAATCCAAAAACGAAGCTAAAAAATTCCAACATCAAATGAATCTAAAACAATTATTTACCCCCCTAATTTTTTCCACTTTCTTCCTCCATATAAGTTATTAACCCGTTCGGCTAAGTCGCGGGTCAACTCCAAATGCTGCTTTTGATCTTCACCAACGGGGACAAAATCAGACTGCAGAAGCATGCTGCAATTTATAAGATTTTTTTCTTTATCGAGGTAAAATTAATCTTACCATCAGAATGCAAAAGGCCAATAGTCAGGAAAAAATTTTAGGTTGTAAAAAAAATACAATCATATTTTGTAACATTAGTATATTTACTAGGTTTTTCGAATTTAGTATTAAATAATAAATTGGAAAAAATAAAGAGAAACACAAACAGCGACTTATAAATTTTCCACAAGGTAGAGTGCCAGAAAAACCTGATATAGAAGTATATCAGAAGCCATCAGAACAGGATAAGTCAAAAGGGCAACCCCAACTTCTTCGTCTCCCTGCAAATTGAATTCCAAAAGAATCATTTATTTGAATTCATGAAAATATGCAAGTAGTATGAGTAGAATTAAAGAATAAACAAAAGGAAAAAATTACATAAATAATTTGTAAGTTATTATTTTAGAACGGTCTCATTGATTATTAAGGCCTAAATATCTGAACATAAACTTTTGCCTTAAATTATTTAAAGAGCAGTAACCAAAAGACCAATAGTTGGCAGTACTAAGAACCGAAACATAATCAAAGATCAAATAGGCTGTGGGATGTTTTCAAGTTTTCTTGACATTTGAAACAAAATCTTCTTTACATTTTTATTTGTACCTATTCCCGAAAAACTGTTGTTATCCCCTACTTGGAATACATTCATAACTACGTGTGTTTGTGGTGTGAAATATCTTATTTATTCAGATCATTCCTAATATTAAATGTGCGGCAGTCGTCAAACTATCACAATTAACCTAGAAATAAAAATATAAAAAAGATATACTCAGTCCATAGTAAATCCTCTATTTAAATCCGATTCACAAAGTTTATTTAACTAAAGAATAAAATTAAATTGTCTTACTTCGAGAAGACCACTTTCGAGAAGGAAATGTATTATTCCTAGCGAGAATTACAAGAAAATTACTTAAGCAAATCAAATTACATCCATAAAATAGTAAAAATTAATTAAAATGCAAATAAGGAAATTCATACAGCTAAAAACGCACCGCCTTGCGAGATTTCTCTTTAAACTGTATCATTTTGTTCAGCCAACCAATTGGTGTTGTGGAACTTAGCAGCCACATCAATTCTACATGAGCTCGAACATGAGACTGTACAAAAACTGAAGCCTGTGTGCACAAATAAATTTCATTTATCCACAATGAACTTGACATTTCCACCATAAATACTATTTCCAAAAAGTTCCAAGCAAAAGTGGCAAAGAACCTTTGAAGGATCCACTCCACATGCCAGGTAAATGGCTGCAGTTGATCTTGTAGCCTTAGATAACTGTTGTATGTCATAAGGCAATGTAATCTGTACAATAAAATCTGAAGGAATGACAAATGGGACAGTATTATTCAACATCAAGAAAACAGAATACTCTCTTTAATCAATAATTACATACAATGAATAGCATAAATTTAGTCCTTGAATTCAAGTGCAACAGTGAAGGTGTGCACCTGAAAAAAAGAGTGCTATCAGATACTTAAATCAAACATAAATTGGTATTACAAATCTTAACATGGCACTTCAAATTTTGCTGTCACGGTGTTGCATTATTTGTGTCCCAGTGACTTCCATTGTATGTCATAGACCTAAAAAGTCTGCCACTATTTATACTCTATATAGAGATAATTTGTGAGGTTTCCAGTTGAAAACTACAGTAGATAAAAATAGACATCTAAACCATCAGAAAATTAAATTAAATTAATCTATAAATTTGGATCATCTTCCTCAGTTCAGCTATTATTAGAAATTACTTGGACCTAATTCCAACCCCGAAAACTAGCTCAGGGGAGAGGGATGTCAGGGCCTTATAAAGGCTACCATAGTCATATCTCTTGACAATGTAGGACTTCAACACACCCACCACATGCCCAGGACTGGACGTCTGGACTCTGGAGCGTGAAACTTGAAGGACTAGACATCTGCATTGGGGACCTGATATAAAGATAGATTTTGATACCATATTAGAATGGCTTGGGCTTAACATCAACCCAAAAGCTACCTCAACGGGGGAGGATGCTTAAATCCTTATATAGGCTAACTTTGACATATTCCTAGTCAATGCAGAAATCTAACTGTAATAAGAGAATATGTGAATTTGAAATTTGCTTGAGCTGCTGAGCCTAGTTGAGAAGAAGCATCTAACTGATTGGCCTGTTTATGAAGCCAATGTACCTTGTTTCCAGAGATAGCAAGTGATATAATACTAAGTCCACAAGTGAGGTAATAGTAAGCTCACTAAAGTCATACAAAATATATATAATGAAATTCAAGATCCTTTCTTTTCAGATGACGTTATATACCAAAAAATAACAAAATCATCATTAGGAGATCCATGAGTCTAGGCAGTAGCAGGAATATAGGCATACCGCATGCAGGTCCACAATGAAGAAAAGTGTATCATATGCATTCTGCAAAATTAAAACAATATGATGTCATAAAAAGTTGTTTAGTTCAATGCCAATTAAACTACTTGTTCCCGTGTGGAGTCCAAAACACCACACCGGTTCAGAAACCTAATTTTCATAAGAAAGGAATCAGAAGAAGCAAGTGAGAAAAACCTGAAGCGCAACCCAATTCTTGATGGCGCCAAAGTAGTTTCCAAGGTGAATTGAGCCCGTGGGTTGAACTCCGGACACAACTCGTTTCCTGCGGAAAGAGGAAGCTGAATAAACGAAATGAAACAAGCAGCAACCAATGTAATTGATTTTATTATATGAAAAATGAAATAAACTGCAATTACTTTACAGAGGTTGAAGCGGGAGTCTCGGAAGAAGTAGCAGAGAGAGTAGCGCAACAGCGTAAGCGAGAAGGAAGAAGGGTAGAAGCAGAGGATCTGGTGGTGGCATGAAGAGAGTAGAGGGAAGGGGCGAAGCGTGGACAACAAGACGAGAAAACCGCGAAATGAGAAACACTCATCTTCCTCCACTCCACTCTACTCTCTCCTAACCTAGTTTTATCTCACTGAACAGTGAACACACAAGAACACAACACATTCGTGCACCTTTGGATATCATCGACAAGTCGATGACAAGATAGATCAACGGCTGTCATTCCGAGTCATCCAAATTAGAAAATAAAGCTTAAGAGCGTAGCGCTTTTCACTCTTTAAAATTATCATAAAAATCATTTGGCAACAAACAAAAAATTAATTATATCTCATATAATAAATTTTTTTCACAACTTATTTTTACAATTAATCATAATTAATCCAAACATACTCTAATTTAAAAAACCTGATTAAAAAAAAACCTTGACTATTATACAATAAGTTACCGAGTAATGTATGGAAATTGTCTTCCAACTTAGTGCTTGTTTAGTTAGTATTTTTAAATTTTATTTTTAATGAGATGTGAGTCATTTTAATTTTAAAGTCAAGTGATATTATGTATCATTTTAGTTTTAAAGCCAAGTGATGTTATGTATCATATTAAGTATTTAAGTATGTTGTTGGAAAATAATTTTGAAGATAATTTTTTATGTTTGGATAATATGAAAATTATTTTTCAATAGAAATTTGAATTGTAAAAAAATAACGTAAATTAAAACTACAAGATTTTTAAAATAAACTAAACTTTTACTTATTTAAAAAAAATTATTTATAGTTATAACAAAAAATTTAATCAATTTTTCAAAAATCATTTAAACATCATTTTCCTTTCCCTAAAAGCTTTTTTTTTCAAAACAAAAGCTTTTTTCAAGCTTTCCAAACATGCTTTAAATCAACTTATACCGAACTTATTTATGGTGTCTTTAAATTAGTTGAAAAAATTAATTGTGAAAATAATTAATTATTTAAAATATAATTAGTTTTTATTTAATATATTTATTATGGGAAGCAATTTTTAAGTTTTTTAAAATAATGTCTAATTTTTAATGAAGGAACAAATTTTTTTCTTTATTTAAAAAAATACTTTAATTAATATAAAATTAAACAATTCGATAATGTTACACTAAAAAATACCAAACATGCCCAGCTTAATCAATAATCTCTTGTTCGAGTTTTAAACATGTAGTTACCATAAATAATTGGATGAAGTACCTAAAGTTTTATCTTGCTCGAATGGGATTGTACCCAGTACCCAATAAAAGATGCCTATAATTTACATATCAAGCACGGTGTCTTTTATGGTAAGTAAACAAAATATGTGATGTATGATACATCACTTTTACTTACTTAGAATAAAAGTTTGTCACTTGAAGTTCCGATTTTACCCTTCTCTTTCTTACATTAAATTGCAATTTTTTATTTGCCTCCTAGTCCTTAATCATGAAGTGCAAACCCAACTTAACTTTTACCCTTCTTCATGCCTTTATTAACCAAACCTGGTGTTTAATTCCTCCACTAACTTGTTGAATTGCAAATGTTCCCACCAACCGGTAGGCACAAATCATACTTCAGAGTGGCAGTGTAAATGAATCAGGATTTGCGTCTTTAAAGATAGTGATGTTGCGTCCCTGTTATGTTGCTAATAGACCAATTAAGAGAATTTGAGCATGAACTGTGCAGACCCACCAATCGATTTTAAGTCTGTTGAGCTTAGAAATTGCATTAATCGACCAAAACGCTTCCTCAAACCAATGCAACCGTCTTAAAGTTCTGGATCTATTTTATTTCATTTTAATTTCATGGAAACCGTGTTAAGTTTTTTTCTCTTGTCCCATGATTCCAGCGTTGAACTAGGTTGTGAATAGTTTTTGCTTGGAATTTTAATTATATCCTCTCTATTTTAAGTTTTTTTTTGTCCCATATTGTGGCATTGAAGCTGGGCTCTAAATGGTTTTGGTTGGAGTTTTATTTATGTACTATCTGTTTTAAGATTTTTTAAGCTCCGCCTTCTACCTCTGCCATGGTTCGTGGTGCTTCAGCTCGTTTTCTGTGATCATTTTTTCATTCCACCATTGTTCCTGACCACCCAGCCCTATCCACCGCCCAAAATATTCAATGTGGTTTACAAATTGTTTCACGTCCGAAAGTGGAATCCACGTCACATAGACATAAATCCATGTGCCAAAAATGCAATTTTCAAAAATTTCAAAGCAACAAATACATAAACTGTGTAAGCAAGTTATCCTTGTAAATCCCAAACGTTAAATAAAAAACTAATAAATTGGATGGCTACAATTAACCGATGTATGATACATCACAAAATTGCTTACTTATCATAAAAAGCACCATTAAACACAGTAATATTATTATGTGATGATCCGATTCAACATCACTTGACTACGCCACCTAATTAAAGAGAGATTTTTCGATAGTATTTATTCATTTATATATATATATATATAAAGTGTTAAATTTTAATAAATAATCTTAAAAATGCATAATTTAATAAATTTAAAATATAATTTTAAAAAGTTTTTTTAACATATATAATATTACATAAGTTAATAAATCATAATAAATAAAAAAAAATTATTGAAAAAAATAAAATTTTAATATAATTATGATTAATATGTAATTAATGTTATATTTTCTTTCTACTTATAATTTCTTAACGAGTGCAAACATCATAAAGACTCATTTTAAAATGTATATACTTTTCTGGCATGAGCCAAGAGGAAATTCCGAAAACCTCATTCAATAACGAAAAAAAAGGTAAGAAATTAGGGTCTTGATATACAGTGCCCTAAGGGCACTAGTTAAAGTTATTACATTTGGGTTCTTAAATAGTGCCCTCAGGACACTAAATATCATTTGATAAAAAATAATTATAAAACAAATGAAATAAAATATTCGAGCTTTCCAGTAAAATTGCTTTGACGATTGAACAGGTATAAGCATCCAGTATAATTTGCGGAATTCAGTGTTCACCCTGTCTGCAAATTTGCAATATCGGACAAAGCCCTAGGAGTGGAACATGGACGATGACAGAATCCTGGAGAGGGAGAGATACCAGATCCAGCTTATTCGCCAGCTCGATCTCGAAGAACTTGAGGTCGAAGAAGTCGATCACCTCCATCACTCTGACGAAGACGATGACGACGACGACGACCACCCGTAATTCATTCACTCATCTTCATAGTTCATATCACTCTTTTCTCTGCGTCTTCGATTTAACAACTATGCATTCCAATTTTATCGAATCATTGCAATCTATGAATTATATGTACATCGTAGTGGTAGACGATTTTTCTCTTTATTTTGGAAATGCTGATGTTCGTTTTTATCACACTCTAGTGGTGCTGCTGTTGCTGATTCATCCGGTGAACTAACTTTCAATACCTGTGTAGCGTCTTTGCACACGTACCTTGGTGGTAGGCATTTATATTTGTGCATTTATACGTGCCCTCCCTATTATACAACGCATTGCTTTGTGACTGGGTTGTTTGATTTTGTATTTCCTCAATTTTGCTCGCAGATGTTGAAGACACACGCCACAGGACTGCTTTCTTGGATGGTGGTGCGGTAGTGAACCTTCCACTGTTTTGTCTCCCAGGTATCTTTATCGTCCTTCCTTCTACTTATTACTAGGATGGCTGTTCTGCATCCTTCTTTTTTAAGAAGGAAAAGCAATTAAGTCATAGTGAAAAATATTGAAAAATTCGTGCTCTTACTGAGTTATTATTGAAGGGAAAACGTATGCCCAATTAGACACTGTACTTTCAGGAGTCAGGACCATTCTTGCCCTCTTGGATTGTTTGAGTTATATGTTTATGTTTATTCCTTTGTAAATAATCATTTTCAAAATTTCAAAACAAGTTTCATGCTAGTCTTGACTTTTTAGAGTTGCTTTTACATTTGTTCAGCGTTTTCAATCTTCTCCCCACTTTATTGGGGTGCTTTTGGAAGTTTCTGTTTTGCCCTTGATTCGGTTAAACTATTATTGAAAAGTAGTTGAATTATTCCTCCTTACATAAAAAGTAGACTTTCATACAGCTTATCTTCTTATCCTTTGAATGTCCTTTTATCATTTTCACTTACATGAATAACTTTTGCTAGTACTTGCATTATTCAGGAGTTGTTCTCTTTCCCGGGGCTACTCTTCCCCTTAGAGTTATTGATTCCCATTTCGTTGCTGCTATCGAGAGAGCTTTGAGTCAAGTTGATGTTCCTTATACCATTGGTGTGGTAGGTTAACTCCTCACAATGTCTACTTGTGGTTTATCCATTCTTGGGATTATGTTTTATTTTTTCTCATAAAACATGAATGTGACTTGGATGGGCATTTGCTGTTTAGATTCGAATTCACAGGGATACTGCAAGTCGTAGGAAGAAAGTGGCAAGCGTTGGGACAACTGCAGAGGTATAGCATATGCACTGACATGATAGTCATAACATATTCATGCTGAATGTTTTGCATTGATACATGTTTGAGCCTTTGAATATAAAATGTAGTTCTGGCTGTTTAATTTTAGTAATTATGAATAGAACCTCCCTGTGCATACCAAGACTGAGTCTTATAGATACTGGATGAAGGAAAGAAGTGTGAATTTACTATTATTATGGAGAAACTAGAAATGAGTCCACTTTTACAATAGAAACCAGAACCTGAGTTCCTCAGAGAAATGGTGCTTTCCCCTCTGCGGCTCTGCCTAAGCAATAACAAAATGGTTAACTGCCTAACCACCTTCCATTTCCCCCCTGTTATCACGCTGCATGGGTAACCAAATGGCTACTCAGAAGCATAACTAACTCTCTCCCCTTACACGTGTCTTTCTCTAGAGTGTATACACCTCTCAGAATCCTTAAGAGACACGACAAAGCACTAGCAGATCATTTTGCTTCAGAAATTGTATGTTGGTACTGGAATTTATCACTACTTGTTATTTTTATAAAATCCTTTATGATGCAACGGTGGGTGTCGGTATGAGCATAGCTGAATCTATTGCTCACCTACATAACATCCTATTCATTAATATGAAGACTGGCTTTGCGATGTATATCAAACCTACATCCTTTAAAGGAGGGAAAACATATTAAGAGAAACAATATAGATTCACAAGTTATACTCTTCTTAGTTCTTACCACAGCTAGTCATCAATGTCAATATGTCTATCGGTTTATGTTATTTGATGAACTCATATCTACAGATTCGACAATTTGGACGCCTGGCAGATGGTTCACTAAATGTGGTTACCCGTGGACAACAACGATTCCGCTTAAAACGGTGTTGGAATGATGTGGAAGGAGTGGTTAGATTAAAAATATTGTTATTCTTACCGACTTTCTTTTATATGGCATTACAATGTAATAAAGGCTGATGACCTCTTTTTTTCATTGTTTGGTTGGGGTGGTTCTCTTAGCCTTATGGAGAAATCCAAATTATTGAGGAAGACATACCATTGGAAACTCCAAGGGATGCTTTTGGCAAATTAACACCATTGAATAATATGCATTATCACCATGCCGTTTCACATACATTGCCTTCAAAGTATTCTCATGTTAAAATACAAGGGTCCAAAACTGAGGGAAATGATTCAGAAGCTAATTCAGACGAGAGTTTTGAGAGTGAGCTTTCAGTGATGGAAAGGAAAATCCATCAATCAGTCATTGGCTCCAGTTATGAACATGATACTGTGGATGAATTTGCAAATAGCGAGGATTTCAAATTCATACACAAGTCAGCCCAGAGAATTGAATCCGATTTAGATTCGAGAATGGGGAACTGTTCCACTTCCGGGAAGCAGTCATCCAAAGAAGAGCTCAATAGACGTCGCAAAAATATATATGCCTACCCATCGAACAAAATTTCAAAAGCATTCTGGCCTCACTGGGTATATCGTATGTTTGACTCTTACTGGCTTGCACAAAGGGCTGCAGGTAGTTATGCCTTGATTCTTCTTTTTGTCAATTAGATACTTCACATGTTTTCTCTGTGTTGTTCTGATATTGCTATATTTGGCTGAATAATTTTTTCTTTTATTTTCTTTATACTGGTTTGTTAGTATTGACTTTAAAATTCAAACAAGGGTTTCAATGGAAAATTCATGAGCAACTTACATATATCTAGAATTTTCAGAAATGGTTTTGCAGAGTACAACACTATATTAATATATGCTTTTGTCCATTTTTTAATATTCTCTTTTTCATTCTTAATTGACTGAAATTTAGACAATACTTTCCATTTATTTTTATTTAATTTGGGGGGGGGGGGGGTGAAAACTTAAGTATTGTATAAACAGTCCAACTTAAGTTACAATTAAATCTATGAATTTTGGTTATTTATTGAGACAAATATGTTGATCTCAGAATAAAAACTAATGGTTGTGTTGATAATCTGTAGATATGTGGAAGCAAATAGTTGGCATGCCAAGCATGCATAGTCTTGTTCAGAAGCCTGATGTGTTATCATATCAGATTGCCAGTAAGATACCTGTGTCTGAGTCTACAAGGCAGGAGCTTTTGGATATTGATGGAATTGCATATAGATTGCGGAGGGAAATTGAATTACTCGAGAGCATTGATCTTATCCGATGTAAAAAATGTGAGGTAATCATTGTCTCACCTAAAGCCTTGTAATTTTGCACACCATATAGCTTGTGTTCAAACATAGAGACAATTTTAAATATGTTCAACTTTTTTCAAGTGCAGAAAGTAATACTTCCTTTTTTACCATCTTAACATTGCAGACTATAATTGCAAAGCGAAGTGATATGTTGGTGATGTCAAATGAGGGTCCTCTTGGTGCATATGTCAATCCCGGTGGTTATGTGCATGAGATAATGACTCTTCACGAAGCAAATGGCTTAGCTCTCATTGGGCGACCAGTTGCAGAATATAGTTGGTTTCCTGGGTAAGTGTCCGTCCATTTTCTTGTCCTGTGATTTTATGAACACAACATGTTGTTAGATGAGTGAGGTGTGAACATTTTCTACCTTTTGGTTTAAAGGAGTGTCTAATATAAATGTGTTTTATTTACTGATTGAGGAGTACTTGGGTAGAGTGGAATGCTGTTTCGGCAAACATTTCCAGCCGTAGAGCTTATTACGAGTGTCATTGTGAAATGCTACCTGTGATTCCACCAGAGTTGGGCTGATATGAAGAGGGAGTGGAAAGCATTCACTCTTTTAGCCTTTCTTTTTCTTTCTGTGTTTTACTTATAATTTGTGCAAAATTCCTCTATTATAGACCTTCATAAAAAATTGTCTACTCAATTTTTAGTTGAGTTGGGTATTGTGTTTGCCAATGGCACTTTTTTTTCTCGTTACCTCTCCTTCCTTCAAATCAGATCTCGATGCTAGATTATGTGGAACATATATTTGGCTGTTTATTTATTGTTTAATTGTTTAATGAGAAGTCTTGTACTTTTGCAGGTATGCATGGACGATCGCTGAATGTGCCACTTGTAACTGCCAAATGGGGTGGCTTTTTACAGCCAGGAACAGAAAACTGAAACCCAGCTCATTTTGGGGGATTCGTAGCTGTCAAGTTGCAGAAGAAATACGCCGAAACATTTGATTCTCCTGACGTAATTGTTGCCATATACAATACATTCGTCTATTCCTAGCTTATCGTGGAAACCCATGTACATGTTGCCCTGCATGGTGATATTGTGTAAATAATGCAATGTTATATGTAGCTCAGTGCGTGATGTTACGTATATAGATGAGGTTTCGTACGTGTGTTAGTCTCAAGCTTTCCCATCATGGGTTTTCCCATTGAATATGAGCGCGTGTTTAGTTTTCTATTGTAACAGTATAAAAGTATTTTTATTGGTCGTAATTTTGGATTCTAACATAGATATGGCGGAACACCCAAAGTACTTTTACTATAAGTAAAAGTGTAAACAAACTAGTATATTATTTTATAAAGAGATGAAAGGTTAAAATTGGTGACCAAGTTTTGCCAAAAATAAAAAGATTGGTGACCATAAAGTAAGTGTCTTTTTATTTTTTTTGGTCGTGACAGTGTGTGTAATGGTAATAAAATCATTTCCCATCATGGGATACTGGGTCTATGCCCCTTGGTAAAACCTACCTAGTAATGAGGAAGAAAAGCCACACATGAAGATAATTTTTGTATCTGATAGCTGTGGTGTTTACACAGGTTAGATAAAAATGTTGTAGAAGCTGTTGATTTCTTTTTATTTTAAAAGATTTAGATTTATTTAGTGAGTGTTTGGGTTAATGTTCAAATGCGAAACTAAAAACACTTTAATGTAGTTCACTTTGATTATGAGTTTTTATTTTTTAATCAAATTTGCCTAAATGTTGAACTTAATAGGTCTGCCATCTTTTCCTTTAAAGATAAAATGAATCATTAGAATTTCCTCTTTTGGTTTCTCTCTCGCCTTTTATTGGATTTGTGGTGAGTGATGATATTCTTGCATGGTATTGGTAGATGAGGTCAAGAAGAAGGACGGTTAGAAACAAAAAACAAAACAAAGAGAGAAAATAAAAATCGGAATATGTGAAGAAAAAAAAAGAAAGAAAGAAAGAGGGAGAGAAATAAAAAGAAAAAAGAAATGTAAGTGTGATGTAAGAAAATGAAATTGAGTGAAATATCAAATGCAACCGACCCCAATCAGGAAACAACTAGCTCTAGTAGTGCGAAAAATCACATTTCGAGCAGCAATGGATAAAGTAGAACTGGGATGGGAATAGTAAATAGTAATAATAACTTCCTTCTTATTATATTGCATAATAACACAAGTGTTGAAAGAATTACCAATTTTTCAAAATGAGGAATTTAAGTTCATATGGCAATATGCTTTAAATCGCACTCCTAGTAAGCAACAAATAAAACAAATCGGTTCCTAGACCAAAAAGAAAAAAGAATGTCATAGTTCAACATTGCAGAGTGCATAGGGTAGATCATGTAATTCAAAGATCTCAACGGTAGCTTCGGTAGCCCGGGCTGTACATGCAACTTTCTGCATATTTGACAAGATCCTTAGGTCGAGGTAGATGAGAAGCCAGACCTATCCACCAAACAAAGAAGACAGAAATTAAGGAGGCAAAAAAAAAAAAAAAAGAAAAGAATTAAAGGCAATTTTGTCTGAACTGAATCCTTTTCATGAAACTCACCAAGTTCGTATGTCTTAGCCGCGACATTAGCAGCAATGTGGGCTGATATCTTTCTGATATTTGAGAATGGAGGGTAAATCAGTCCCTTATCATAGTTCTCTTGTGATACTTGTGCAGCCAAAGCTTCAGCTGTTGCATAGACCAAATGGTTATTCAATCTATAGATGCTACTATCTCATAGTTTTATCAAATGGATACATAAATTTGCATGCAATGATCTCTCAAGTTTTCATGTACTCACAGGCTGCCAAGAGCATATCGTCGCGTACGCGGATTGCACCAGATATGATCAAACCCAAACCGAAGCCAGGAAATATGTAAGCATTGTTGGCCTGAATTGCAATGTTAAAAAACAAAATAAAAAGATCAGCCACTAATTCAGGTAAGGTATGTCTGTTGAATAAGAAAACGGTAATAGCAAGTGTTAAATTAAACCTGTCCAGGAACAAAAACTTTTCCTTCATATTCAACAGGATCAAATGGGCTTCCACTAGCAAATATTGCTTTACCCTGCAAATAAAGAGACATAATACAGTAAATAAGTGTTTTTATAAGCTTTAACATAACTGACAAAAACTAATCAAATACAAAATAACAAATAACTTACCTTGCTCCATCTATAAGCTTCTTCAGCTGTGCACTCAGATTGTGAAGTTGGGTTGGAGAGAGCAAGAATGAGTGGTTTCTACACACCAAGAATTTAAACATCACAAACATTGAAGACATAATCCTCTCATCATGTAGTAAAAATATTATTACAGGAAACAAGAAAGTACCTCATTCAAGGATGCCATGGCTTCAACCACCTCCTTGGTAAATGTCTTCCCTACTCCAGATGATCCGATCAATACGGTTGGCTTGATTGCCTGATGGAGTGAATTGTAAGATACTGTGTAAAAGAATAAAAGGTAGCAAATATTTTATGAAATTAAAACTCACCTTGACAGCATCTAGAAGCCCCTTCACAGGTTCATGTTCATGTGCCCATGGTTTTTTGAAGTGCTGAAGTGATTCCAGACGAGAGCTAACAATAAGTCCCTGAAACAAACCAAGAATGTTATGAGAGGAATGCGGAAAAGAAAATCTAGGAGCCAAAGAAAATTTTTCTCACAGGCATTTTACCTTTGAGTCCACAAGCCAGATCTTCTTGCGGGTCTCTTCCACCGGAGCTTTTGTCTGGCCAATATGATAGTATGTAAATACTTTCATAAAATGAATGCCAAGAAGACAGTATGAATAATAAAAGATTAAAAATATCAAGCCATACCTGCTTTGAAATCTCAAGAGCAATCAGTTCTGCTATACCAGTTCCGGCCTTCAATAACCAAAAGATCAAAGTAAGAAAATTCCTCCCAAAGAAAAATAAAGATAGAATTTCTACTCATATGTATATTCATGCATTCTCATAAGTTGTGTTACTAAAGGGGAAATTTAATGCAGGTTAAAGATCAGTATGGAAGACAAGAAGTTTTTTCCACTTTCACACAAATAAGTGATAAATCTCCCTCAGTTTCTTACCTCTCCAGCACCTAGGAATAAGAAAGTATGGTCAGCTAAGGTTCCCCCAACTAATTTCAGAGATGCAAGCAATCCTGCTAATACCACAGATGCTGTTCCCTGAATCAAACCAAAGAAAGATCAAGTCAGTAATCTTAATTGAAGTAAGAACTAAGAAACATGCATAAGTCAAAATCTTTCAAGCATGCTACCTGTATGTCATCATTAAACACAAGATGAGATGGGCTGTATTTCTCAAGCAGATCAAACGCATTATGGTTGGCGAAATCTTCAAACTGAAAAGGAACCATGAAGATTATGAAAACTGCACATTCAAGCAAACCAAAGCCAATACAGTATGTTGAATCTGATATCTAACCTGTATAAGAACTTTCTCCCCATAGTTCTGCTTAACTGCGCGCATAAACTCATCTAGAAGCTCTGCATATTCCTGTACCACAATTAAAAAAATATATGTTAATGTTATATATATTTCACAATCAATAACTGTAGTTAAAATTTAAAAGAATGAGTGCAAGGGTATGATCAGACCTTCCCGGTTGCCCGCTTTTGTCTAAGCCCAATGTAGAACTCATCATTCAACAACTTCTCATTGTTTGTGCCAACATCAATGGTTATAGGTAAGCACTGAAATCATAGATTCAGATAGCAATTCATCAACATATAAATTATGAGGAAGAGAAAGGGAAAAAATGAAAGAGCATTTGATGGTTTTTACCGATGAAGGGCGAACACCTCCTAATGCGGTATAGAGAGACAATTTCCCAACAGGAATTCCCATTCCCTACAAAAATGACAAGAGAAATATGTCAGTAGAGTTGTATGTGATGTTTATGCAATGCAGATAAAGGGACTAATGCTATATTTTACCTGGCAACCAAGATCTCCTAGTCCCAATATACGCTCACCATCGGTCACAACAATGACTTGAATAGTCTTTTCAGGCCAGTTTTTCAGTACTTCAAGGATCTTGCCTCTGAAGAATTCAAGTATTAATTAGTATTTTCTCAAATGCCAAGAGAAAAAGATAAAGAAAAGAATATTGTATTGCCATGAAGAAACCTACTTTTCCTTCAAACTGATGTATAGACCTTGAGGACGCCTATATATGCTTCCATATTTCTGGCATGCTTCTCCAACAGTTGGAGTGTAAACAACAGGAAGCAATTCCTCAACATTTTCAATCAGAAGCTTGTAAAATAGCCTTTCATTCCTCTCCTGAAGATCCATCATAGCCACGTACTTATGCAGAGGAACCTCGTACTGGCGAAGATTGTGCATCGTCCTCTTTACCTGAACACCGGGAAAAACTTGTGTCTAAGCTACCATTTATGTGAATCAATAATTCAAAACATGAAACATGAGACTTTGGAATCTAAGTAACCTGAAGATCCTGAGTGAAGACAGCTGGAGGCAAAAGGCCGCGCACGTAATGAGCATCTCTTTCATTCTCAGTAAAGGCTAGCCCTTTGTTGTAGCGCGGATCTCTCAGCAAAGAGCAGCCGCTGTAACACAAAACGCTCGATTAGCACACAAACAAGCAAATGGTGTTGCACAAACAGCCAAAAAATGCTGTAAATTGAAATAAGTTTTGGTTTGAATTTCATAATCAGTTCACCGTACTAGCAAAAGCCATCAGACTGAAAGTGCATAAACACATGATATCAATTATCAAATCTCAAATATCAAAATCTGGGAATGTGGAGGAAATTTCTTCTCCAGAAAATCAAAATGGGATAAGATCGGAATTTGGAAAACAAATCTAGCCTAACCAAAACTAAGAAGATCATATAGAGAAAATGGACTATGAGCATTAGCAATAGCATAGATCCAAAATGCATATAGAAACTAACAACAACACAAAATAGTGAAAATACTAACAGATTATTAAAAAAAATTAAGAAAAAGAAAAAAGAGATAAGTTGATTCACCTTGCAACGGAGAAAGTCCAAGGGGTGATAAGCTGGTCCTCGGTGGCACTATCCTCACCATACAAATCCCTGACGCCACCGCCGTTACCGTTTGTATAATCCTCCGTTACTCTGCCGTTACTCGCCATTGCTGCAAACAACAAATTTTCTTGTCTGAAAGTTGCACCACCTAATAACACCTCCACCAGTCTCTGCTAATGCATATAAATATGGCAGAAAAGTAGAAGATTAATTAGCATTAATATAAGCAACCAAACAGAACACAATAGAAGAAATTAAAGCATTAACTAACACACACACACCAAATCAATTCGTAAGAATTACGGGTCCGTGAAAACAAGCAGCAGCAATACTCACCTCTTTAATTTGATTCAGACAGTGACAACACAAATGCGTGTTTGGTTTGATATGTGTCCCAAATCTCTCTCTATATATAAGCTTTCTTAAGACTAAGACACAATGTTATTTAATTTTTTTTTAATAATAGTCAAATTAGGAAAAAGGAATGATTTGGATTCGTAGAATCGTAGTGATTCTAAAGGTTGACAATTCAGAAAGGCACAGTTGATTTTTATTTTTACTTTTACATTTTGGTTTCACATTGACATGGTGATGCCGTATTGAGAAAAAAGAAAGAAAAGGAAATGAATAATGAATAATAATAATAATGAATGGACCTGTGTAGGTGGTGGGAGAGTGTTGAAGTAGTGCCTGAGTAGCCTCATCATGTTGACGGAAGTTTGAAGGCAAGAACGAAACGAAACTAAACGTGTTGAAGCCAAAAGTTGCTGATTCTCCGCGTTTTATTTAATATTGTTAATTATTAATATTAATATTAAAGTCAATATTGCGGTGCTAACTGCCACAGCCAAACAGGAAAAAGTCCATGTTATTCAATTCAATTCAATTCATTTCGTTTCCCATCTTCTCTGCATCATTCTTACATAACAGCTGATAACCGGACACATATTTTCACTTGAAAAAAGATATTCGGATTCACGTTTTTCGTATTCACTTTATACTCATGATTACATACGTTAAAATATTTGGTTACACGCGTACAAATTTTGTTGAATTTTTATTTTTACGTTGTAACCACATATTTCTACACGTGTAACCACCAAATCCGAAAAAATACTGTAACTTACGTAACCAAACAAATAACTAATATAATCACCTTTTTCAACTTACGTAACCAATATAGTAACAAAAAAATAACTAATGTACCTACTTTTTTCAACGTACTTAATCAATTAGTACAAAAATCAGGACTCATTTCAGTTTCCTAAATAAAATGGGTTTTTGATTTTTAAGATGAGTAAGTAATAAGGATGTCCTTTACTCAATCATTCCTATTTTTTTAAAAAAACTTAAAAATTATTAAAGTAAATTTTATACTTAATAAAATATTTTTTATACACGTCTTTATCAGGTTCAACCTAAAAGTAAAGTCGGATAATAAACTTGTGTTTTAGGTCCTTTAACATATTTTTAATATACACAGACCATGCTTTTATATATATATATATATATATATATATATATATATATATATATATATATATGTTTTTTAAATAAATATTAAAATATTTTTTGTTACAAATTAAAAGACTACTTTTGTTTAATAAAATACATATATATGCACAAAAAAGTAATACATATATTATTTATATGTTAATGATTTTAATATATTTATTATTCATCAATCATCTAAGAAGATCATCACAGAAATTTGTTTGAGGTCTTAAAATATATTGAACTGAATCTGATTATTAAAGTGATTTCATTGGTCTGATTTTTCTTTCTTGAAAGCAATTTTTAAGTTAAAATTATAAATAAGAGTTTTTAAAAAACAATAAAAACCATTTAACAAGTTCTAGAACAAAGAAAATGAATAAAAAAAAAAGTAAAAAGCTCCTATGATCTTTTTAAGGTGTGTTTGTTTTAGAATTGGTAAATCAATATTTAGTTTAACTGAAAAGTAATTTTTTTTTTGTTTTTGTCCAAATTATAATTTGAGATCCCAAATCACATTAAAAAATAACTTAACGTGATTTTAGCAAAATATAATATTTTCACTAAAAATTAAAATTGTCTATTTTAAACTATGGTTTAAATCATCCCAACTATAAACTAAATATGTACTTACTAGTTTATGAAAAGTTACTTTTTCGAGTTTTCTTCACAAAGAAAACAAAATTTAAAATTTTAGAATTTGTTTTTAAATGTATTTAACTCAATTTTTATTTATAAGAAAAATAAAGAGGAAAAAGCTGATAGTGTATAACTTTTTGTATGGTTTTCGCAAATTAAATAAATTACTAAAATCTCTCTTTGCTACTACTCTATAATCTTGTAAATACTAATTTATTAGTTACCGTATTTCAACGAACTATATTTTACAAATAAGGATATATTAATATTAATTTAGGAAAACGCTAACAAGTGTTGTAGTGTTGTAATTAGCGATACATAATTACGTGTTTGGATTTTAGTATGTGGGTCGACCCGCCGATTTCGTGGATTTGGATTTATGAAGTATTAATACATCACTCAATTATTGTATTGGTGTGTACAACGCCCGTTCGATATTAATATTCATGCTATCTATATATATATAAAATTTGGTATGTTATATTTTGGACATTCGCGGTATCGAGATGTTTGTGTCACATCGAAATCGGCGCTTCATAGATTTGGACCATAAAATTTAAAATTCCTATAAGTTATAGATTTACTCATTTGGCTGTGGACTAAACTAATAAAATTCACGGATCCTAAGGGTACCTATTTTTTCACATAAATAAAAAAGACATTATTAATATTATTTTATTTAAATTTAAAGGTAATAATATATTTTATAGTTATTTTACTATAAAAAAATTACAATTATGTATCTAGGTTATATTTAGAAAATTAATGCATTTATTTTTTTATTAATATAATTACATTTATAAAAAAGTCAATTTTTTTTAAAAAAGTAAAAAACCTAAAAAATAAGTTATGCGGACCTAAAGTATGATGGTCTATTTAAAATGCAAGCTTAGCCCCACAGGTCTATGCGGAACCGGGCGAAACGGTGCGGGTCGTCATCCGAATATCATCTCTAGTTCTAATAAAATAAATCAACACATTAAATAAAGTATATATGATTATTACACCTTACTAGGAGTCCTCACTTATTAGTAAGATCACATATTAGGACTATTTTTTTATCCTTTTGTTTCATATTATACGACAAATATTGTTGTTGTTTTATAATATAAGACCCCTTATAAGTTACAAGTTTTTAGAAGCATCTAAGATTTTTTTTTTGTTTACCCTTTTAGAACTAATGATTTTTTTAAAATGATAGTAGAATGTAATTAGTGTTTTGATGAAAGAGAATAAGGGTACATTTGAAAGATTGTGTTTAAAGAAAAAAAGTAAATTCATTAATTAAGTTTATTACATGTTTTTTAATAAGTACAGTTATCTATGACCTTATAATAAGAATCATAGAGAGTATGTTACCAAAAAAATATTTTATCTCTTTTATTAACATATTTTAAAAAAATTGCATTTTTTTAAGCGAATTCTAAAAAAAAAAAAAGTTTGGTGGGCCTCACGGACTTCCCGCGAACTTTCAGAGCAGATGCAGACTTAAAAATTGATAGTCCATTTATATTGTGGGCTTTAGTAAACAATCCATTTAATCCACAAATTTGTGCCGGGTGGGGCGCACCGTTTGCATACCCAACTCTACTTATTAGTAAGATCTTATTAGTACTATTTTCTACTCTCTTTATTTCATATTATAAGACAAACATTGGTGGTGTTTTAAGAGTATAATATAAGACCCTTTACAAGTTACAAGTTTTAAGGAACATTTAATATTTTTTTTCATATTTACCCCTTTAGAATTAATGAACTTTTTAAAATGATAGTGAATTATAATTAATCTTTTGATGAGAGAGAATAATAATACATTTTGAAGATTGTGATTTTTTTTTTAAAAAAACATCAATTCATTAACAAAGTTATTGCATGCTTATAAAAAAAAACATTACATATTTTGTTAGGAGAATAAGCCTCATATTGCCTAGGATAAGAGCTATGATAGTCTTTATAAGATCTTAGGCAACTCTCTCCTTGTGAGCTAGCTTTTGAGGAGAGTTAGACCTATATTATTTCTAAAATGGTATTAAAGCCTATAAAAAAACAAAGGATAAAATAAAAATAAAATACACAAAATCCAAGCAATTCAATAAATAAAATTTTTTAAATAGTACCTTACAATGAAAATAAATGAACTATCTGAACCTAAAATCTCATAAATTGCTCATACCCTTGTCACTAAGGCGCCTTAATGAAATTATCGTTTTCAACCTTTGAATTATCAACAAATTTTAACTACATTAATCATTATAGGAATTGTCAAACTTTAATTCATCATAGTTGGTTAAAACAATATTGCAAGGTGTTTTATCAAAGAGTAGAAGTAAAAATTATTCATGACAAGAAAGCTTATTGCAAAAGAAATTATCTTAATATTTTTTCATTCAAGAAGAGATTTTATAAGAGGATTTTATGAAATTTTATTTTTAGAAAAAAAAATAGAGTAGTATGTTATATTTAAAGTACATTTCTAGAAAAATTCTTAGCCAATACTTATATTTGAAATAAGCGAAAATCAATAAAATGCCAAACTGAGTGGCTGTTGCTGCTGCCCACTTGCCTGTTGGTCCCCTATCGTGGTTGAGAGAGAAAAACAGCCAAGGATATTTTTTGGTGTCTAGAAGACAAAAATCGAAGGATTGGAATTCGGCAGCATTTGCAATTCATTATACTTTCCCTTTCAAAAAATTAAATTAAACTAATTATAATATACAAATTTTCAACCACTTGTTTTGAACTGCATCACCCTACATATCCTTAGTCTTTCATCTTTAATACTAACAATTATTAATAACTAATGAAATAAAATAGAGGTGATGCAAAGGGCACTAGGTAAGGTATATATAATTAAATAAGTTTTGCTATACATTATATTAATTAATTTCCTTTAAGGCAATATGACTAAAAGATTAATAAATTGAGGGTTAAATTATTATTTTGGTTCTTACACTCGTATTATTTTCATGTTAATTTCTATCAAAAAAGTTTTTTTAGTTCTACACGTGTTATTTGTTTTAATTTTAGTTTTTATTGTTATATTTTCGTTAGTCTCAGCCATTAATCGGTTTGAATTTCGCAACTCAACCACTATAGCAATTGTCATTGCAAGCTTACCAACCTTCCACCTCTTGTTCTCGCCACCCCGACGAGCCTCTATCGATCAATTTATGTCCTTCATACCTCTGCGAATGCTTGTTAGCCTAACTCGTTCTCCACTCATAAACCTCTCATCATCATTAAAGTTATCTTTCACTCTCCGTACTTCTCAAAACTCTATGATGGTTGAGGTGGTGAGGTTGCGTGATTCAAAGTGATTAACAAGAACCAATAATATGATGGCAAGAATTAAAACAATAATAAAGAATATATATAGGAACTTGAAAGAACGGCTTTTTATAAAGACTAAAACAAAAATAAAGGATAAATATAATGAAAAAAAATTAATTTAACCTAAATAAAGTTTGTATAAAAAAACATCGTCAAAGTGTAATAATAGCATTACATGTTTACCTTTTTGACTAAAATATTTTCTTTTTTTAGTTTATTGACTATTATGGCTACTAAAACTCTTTAAAAAGATATATATTTAAGTTGTTTAAAATTCCATCAGCATATTATGGAAATATTAATAATAGAACTTTTTATATTGTCTTAGTCATGTAGTTTAATTGCTAAGTATATGAGGTGTGCGCGGATACGAGATTCGATCCCTGATTATATTATTTTTCTATAAAAAAACAAAAAAAATTATATTACTTTTCACTAAATTATTCTTATTTGATGTCTTTAACCATCTTATTTGAGTTATTTTTTAGTGCTAGTTCTAAATCAAGAGTAAACTTACTTTTTTATGCTGTTTTATTCATTAATTCATATTAACCATCATATTACTTTAATTTTTTAAGATTAAAAGAATAGTATAGACATTATATGATCAATATCGATCAAGTCTTTTTTACTACTAACTTTTCAAAGAAAGAAAATATTAACTATTGTGCCTATATTTTTTTTAATCAAATTATGTGATTAAATTAAAAACGTTTTATCTTGATTATTTGATGTCGTCTGCACTCTCTATTTATATATTCTTATAATATGAAGATGGTATGATGTCAATATCAATTAATGAGTGTAACTCTATAAAGAAGTAAATTTGTTCATTATTTCAAAAAAGCACCATAATTCTAAAGAATAAATTAGACATATAAAAATAAATTAAATAGTTTTAAAAATATAAAACAATAATACTTAGAGACAATATTTTAAAGTTAAAACAGCAACAAAAATGAAACGGATGGAGTAGCATTACTTTTTATCAATTAACCAACAAATTTTAAAGCATTTAGCAGATTAATCTGATAATTGAGAAGTAAAATTTTAAATAGTAACTCTTCAATTAAAATTCTCCTAAACACATTTTTGTCTATTAAAAAAATTTAAAGAATAATCATCAATAGTATACTATATACTATTACTTAATGAATGGTTCTTCCTCTTTATTTTTATACCATTTTTCCATTCAATGGTTCTAACTATTATCACAGTTCACACAGTTTTTTATCACTTAAGAAAAAATCAACGGCAACTCGAGATAAGAAATAGAGTGATCCAAATTAACATCTGACATTTTTTCTTCAAAATGGTCGGAATTGCATGTTCTGGTTTTCAGCATTAACCGAAGTCGCGTTACAATGAAAGTTCAAATTCTAGAAATATTGAATTAGTCATTGATTTGATATTGAACTGCATTTTGGCTTTGCAGTCCTCTTTTCTTTTTCTTATGGCTTAATTAGAGAGAGATTATAGCGTTAAATATATTTTTAAATTTATTTGTTTTAAAAAATTATATATATATTTCTCTTAATTTATATGTTATTTTTATACGTTGATCTTTCGTAGTTTTGAGAAAGTTTGACTCATTTATTGTTTTTTTTGTTTTGTTTGGATCAAAAACGCAATAACAACAATAAAGAACACAATTCAATAAGAAATTATATACAAAACTTTTTTTATTGGAAAGAACAAAGTTTATTTCTATATATTTAAAACAATAATTAAAGTGTATCTTTTATGGTGATTCAAATCATTTATCAAAGTGTGTTTTAAGTGATTTAGATCACTCATCTGTTAGGTGAGACTAATTTTGTGACTGATCACATGACAAAATAGAACTTTTCTCAGACAGATTCTTTTGTTATTATGCAACACCCTCAGCTGCTTTGAGAGTGCTGTTGTGCTTACGAATTTAGTGCATGTTTGGATTGACAATAGAAAAATTGATTATGAGCATAATTGATTGTGTTAATTGATTTTAAGCAAAATTGATTATGGATAAAATTGATTTACGTTTGGAAAACTATGATGAGAAAATTGATTCCGAGAGAGAATGGAGTTTAGATACTCAGGTAAAAAATTGATTATAGAGAAATAAAAGCAACAAAAAGTTGCTTCTCACAAAATCTATATTTTGTATCCTGAATCAATTATAACCAAAAGTTGCCAAATATGATTTTTTAATTAAAATCAATTCTGTTCCAAGGAAAATTATAATTTTAATGACAAATAAGCTAAATCAAACGTGGTGCTATCATTGAATGTGACCTATATCCATCTATAGTTTTCTTTTTTTCTTTCTTTTTGTTTGTTTTTCCCTTTCATGCATCACAAAAAAAAAGTGTGCTTTTAACTTTTTATTATGCGCCTATAAGTACAAATTAAAAAATTGTATAATTAATTCATTTTTTTATATGGTACGGTTTGAACCAACTTTTTTTAAATTTAAATGTTACTTTAAAGGTTAAAAAAACGCTCTAAAAGTTAATCTGAGAGTTGTTTAATAATTTTCTACTTTTTTTCAAACTTACAAATTACCCATAATGTTATGTATTTACCATCTTTACTACTATCCTCAAGGAGTGTTTGATTTTGAGTATCTTTTTTCATTTTCGGAAATCTAACTTAAAATTTATGTTTACTTATGTTTAATACAAGAAGTATTTACTAGTAACTAAGAATCTCTTTACTTTGCACTTTTATTTAGTGTTTTCATTTTTATTTTATATGTGTGTTTAGTTGATAGAATGTGAGAGAATGAACCAAAAAGTAATATATTTTTATTTAATTTGTTAAAAAAGATAGAGAAACTTTATAAAACATTAAAAATATATTATATTTATTTTTGTTATTTTTAAAGTTTTATATACAAATTTTAAAAAACAAAAAATAAAATGACAACAAAGATAATGATTTTGCATTGCTAGTTTGAAGTCTCAATTTTATTATTGGATGTTTTTTATATTGGAAGTTTTTAATTCAATGTTCATAGTGAAACCATCACATTTTATAAGCATATGAGCTAACAGCATAAAATAGAAAGAGGAACTCGTACAAGAGGTACAGAAATAAGCAAATTTTTGTGTATTATGTAAGAAAACATTATTTGTTGAAAAATTGCAATATCCTCCCTTAAATAAATTTAGTGGACTTAATTAATTGACTTAAGGTAACTTTAAGAAAAAGTGAATTTAAGGGATCTAGATCTATCTCTTTGTTATATCTCGTAGTTAACACAATTAAATATAAGTATAAAAAATAAACTTTATATTTAATATATTAAACTAATAATTAATTAATTAGAAAAAATTAATTAAAAACCAAATAAAAAGTGCACATAAAATGAAAACACATTAGATAAGTCATATTGCATAACTCTACGACTATGTTTGGGAATGATGCTTTGGATGTTTAAGGAAATTTTGGTTTTAAAAAAACTTGTGTCGTCGTTTAGTAATTACAAAAATAAGGTTTTTAGCTACAGAATTATAACTTTTGTAATTAACTTTTACAAAGCTCTTTTAAGAGGTTTTTGCCTTCTCAGGATTGACTTTCAATATTTCACTCATAAAATTGTCTTTATTATTAAAAATCACAAAATACCCTTACTATTTGATATCACTATTATATTAATATTATATTAAATATTAATATAATATTATTTATATTTTTGTTCATTTAACATTTTTTACTTATTACACAACATAGTTTATCAAACAATTCTAACCAATAAACCAACTTTACACCCATAATCTGACGGCCTTCAGACAGCTTCACAATTAAAAATCAAAAACCTTGAGATTTTAGTCTGTTTCTCAAACATATCCTACGTATACTAAGACATAAATTCATTGTTCATAATAAATAAAAATGCTACGAGTAAACCTCCAAATTGGTCCCTGAGATTGTAGGGATCATGCATATTAGTCCCTGAGATTATGAAAACCTCAAATTAATCCCTGACTTGCAAAAAATCATTCATTGTAATCTTTTTTTACTTAGTTTTTTAAAGTCGTTTAATAGGTAAAAGAACTAAAATGCATGTCGTTTTGCAAAGTCGGGGATTAATTTAAGGTTTTCATAATCTCAGAGACTAATATGCATGACGCATACAATCTCAAGGGACCAATTTGAGTGTTTACTATTTACTTTTTTTTTGTTTCTTAATTTCTTAATAAAAGCTTTTCATTTTCCTTTATACTCTAATCGCCCGGGTTCCGGGTGGAAAAAAACGAGTTGCTAGGGTTTTGTAGTGCTCTTGAGGTTCAAAGAGGAGAAAATTTATTTCGAAACGTTAGTTCTTTGAACTAGCGACGAACTTTGAATTCATGGACCGGTTGCGTCCTCGGAACAGAGAGGTGTTTTCTGGGTTTACAAATGTTGAGGTATTATAATGTTACGCAACGGGTTTTTGTTTTGATTTTTGATTTTTGAAGTCTTTCTTCGCTGTTTTCTGTGATAATGGCTATTGCTGGAATAAATGGGCCTTAGAAGACAAGAATAAGCGTTATACGTGATTAGAAATGCAGTTAGTAGATTCACTTGTGTTTCGGGTTACAAGCTTTTTTGCTCTAATTATAAGTTTGTGAACCGTAATTTGTAATAATCATGATTTATCTGGAGTAGCATTGTTTTGCACTATTCCTAATGATTTCAATTTGCTGTACCCTGACAAACAAACAGATTGAGAAAATGGAGAAATTGCTAAGGGAACCAGAAGAAACATCATTTGGCCGCGAATTTTACCTAAAATTGGCTTCAAGTTTCAAGTGAGTTTTGTTCTTCAATGCTTGCTGGTTTCTTTTATGGTAATGATGTTAAATACAGACTCGCTGGGTTGTCATTGAGCTGTTGAGTTTGATTTGTTATGTTTCTGCAGTCGTTCCTCTGGTCGTGCTGGGAAACCAATCATAAAATGGACAGAGGTCAGTGTATTTTCTTTACTTGTCTATTTTATGTCCTAAATTTCTAGTAAACCATCCTTCAAATAATGTTACTTTATTTTTTTCTTAAATTAGCACTTATTTGTCTTTGTGGCTTTTGGTTCTGTATCATTTTTTTGAAGCACTTCTTAATTATTTCTTTATTTTGGGAGAAACTTCAGATACAAGATTGGTTTGAAACTAGGCAAACTAGGCTCCAGGACTCGCCACAAGTCCCTAAAAATGAGTCGATGCCTAAAGCCCATGAATGTAAGGAGGAAGGTGAGACTTCTTCCATGCCTCAAGGCTTGTAGCTTAGTTGGTACTTATGCTTTATCTAGCATCCAAATGATCAACACGAGATTATGCAATATGCTGGCAGTGTCTATGATTGCTGCTTCAGTCTATGGGTGGTTGGTTGGGTCTGTGTTACAAGTTATTCTTTTGTATTAAAATGCCTCATATGAAATGTGTTATAGTATGGTTTTTGTTTTAAGCAACTTTGGGTTTTTAGGAGCATGCTTGATCTAACAAAATAATGACACTAGATGTGAGAAAGTGACTTGGCCGCTATGAAGGGAATATGAAAGCAATATAAAAAGGATAAAATAGCCCTCAATGGACTCTTTCTCACTTTATCTTTTTTGGTTTAATTTGCTGCCAAACTTGTATGTGTTGGTATTTTTTACTCAGCTTCTAATTAAGTTCATCTTTTGAGATTGTGCCTAAAACGATTGCTTTGCAGGAGAAGATATGCGCGACCCATCTGAGTTCGAATTTGAAGCGAGGTCATCAAAAGATGGAGCATGGTGAGCACATATGTAGAACTGTAGCTAGCTTAAGTTCTCCAAGTAATTCTAATTTGTGAATGTTGAGTGTGAAGTATTTTAAATTTTAAATGTCACTAGAAGGTTTTGATGAATACATTTCCAAAGCATCAAAGAAAAGTATTCACATCCATTCTTTTTAAATATTAAAGCCCACATGCAGATATTAATCCAAGCTACTTTTTTATCCTTATTGTCATGTTTACCTTGGAGGTCCTTAGATTGTTAATAGTTTCACGTTAGATCATTTTATCCCCATGGCACGTGATCAACATAGACAAAAAGGTTAGTTGAAGTATTCAGATATGGATTAAACCCTGGGCTTTGGCAAATGTAAAATCATACATTCATGTACCATTGTTAGTGGAATGGAAAAGTTAAATATGGATTCACCACTTTCGCCCCTGCCTATTTTTCTGCTACTTATACTATCAAATATTATCCGAGCTGCAGCATTATTATTATTATTATCATGATTATGATTTTGCGGACACATTCTTTTTTGGGATGAATTGTATTCATTAGTGTGTCAACTTGTTTACATATATTGTAGGGTAAAATTGTATTCTGAAGATGTAACCTTCCTAAGAATTCCTGTAATAATTATTTGAAACAACTACAAAACTCTTGTAGGTATATGATCTTTTTATATTCTTCTTTACTTTCTCATTTGTTTCTAATTTTTCATTGATTTCATTGATCCTAATCATGCAATGTCACATTAGTTTTGGTGCTCAATTGCTGCCCGTCTTTCCTCTGTTCTTTACTTTCTCAATTGTTACTAATTTTAATGATATTCAAACGAATGCTGACTGATTTTCATAAATATACTGATCTTCTGTTATTAGATTTTATGCAGTCTACAATTTGGTCTAGTTGCAGACATACAGACACAGTATTTTCATTTTCAACAATTGCTGTTTCAATCAGTTCTATAATGTTCATAATTTTATTTCTCTGAAGTCAAAGATATTGCTACAGGTATGATGTTGAGACATTTCTAGCTCACAGATTTCTCAGCACCGGGGAAGCTGTAAGTTTTAACAATCATGATGTTCATAGCTTAGTGCTGTAAGACTTTATTTTTGAGTTTATTTTCCCCTAAATATGTTTGGGGGGGGGGGGGTACAAGAGTTTGCCATCTGATACAGTTTTGCCTTTTGTTAAAGGAAGTCCGTGTCAGATTTGTTGGATTTGGGGCCGAGGAAGATGAGTGGGTCAATTTAAAAAATTCAGTCCGAGAACGCTCTATTCCTTATGAGAACACCGAGTGTTCCAACCTGAAAGTTGGAGACCCTGTCCTGTGCTTCCAGGTGATTTAGACTGAATTTCCACACCGAAGTGTTGTCCCCGGACGCGGCTGTATTTAACATGACGGTTTATATTGGATTATAGGAAAGGAGAGATCAGGCAATTTACTATGACGCTCATATCATAGAGATCCAAAGGAGAATGCATGATATAAGAGGCTGCAGGTGTCTCATCTTAATTCGCTACGATCATGACAACAGTGAGGTGCGTATTCTGTTTGTCTTGGATTCTGTTTACCATTTCATGTGTAATTTATTAGTTATGAACGATATATTTATCGTTTCTAGGAAAGAGTTCGCTTGAGGAGACTTTGCCGCAGACCAAGATCTTAGGTCTAGGTGGCATCAATTTATTTTGGCAATTCCAGTTGGGCAAGTAGGTTTCAAACAGTAGGAAACAACTAGCCTTTTTCATTTTGGGTATGACGCTTGTTCATGCAAATTCAGTGTTTGTTTGGTCTAGCAGTGGATCTTACTGGAAATCCGAGTTTGAAGTTTTTCACTGGGATTTTGTAATTTTCATTCATGTTTGGAAATATGTTTGGCCAATATTTCAAATGGAAAAAATGTTTCTAAGCTTAATATGGTAAAAGTAACTCTTTTGTAACTTCTAGGTTGGGTTAAGAACTTTATATTAAGCTTTATTACCTTTTTTTAATCAGGAGTTTTTGAATGTAAACCACTTTGCTCTAGAATTACTCTCTACCAAAATTGATGAAGTAATTTTTTCTAAATCTTAAGTTGTTTGTAAATACTCATTCAATAACGCAGTATTATGTGTGTTTTACTGTCCATGTCGTTTTGGTGACACATTATATAGAAGACAAGTTTTTTTGTTTTAAAAACTTGAATTGTAATTTAGTGTGTTTGGTAACACTAGCTTATAGCTTATTTAGGAGCTTATAACTTGTAGCTTATTGTCAAGTGGAGGTGTTTGGTAACAACTAACTTATAGCTTATATAAGTTATAAGCTAGCTTATGAAAAGCTACTTCAAGTAGCTTATAGCTTATGAAAAGTAGTTTTCAATAATTATTTTCTATTTTATCCTCTAGTCATTAGGTTTACTTTATTAAATAATTTATTACATGTAATTATTACTTGTCCTTTGAAGTCATTTAACAAATATAAGCTACTTGATAAGCTAATTTTACCAAACACCTCTACTCAATTATAAGTCACAAGTCATAAGCTACAAGCTATAAGCTATAAATCATAAACTATAACCTAGTTTTACCAAAGCCTTAAGCAAATAAATAGTACGATATTAGTTTATGGAACATGTATTTCCCCCCTTCCCCCTTTTCTTAATTCTTGTTTTGGAGTCAAAGTGTATAGAATTGAAAGGTGAAACTTTTGGTTGTACCAAAAATAAAACAAAGGTGCAACTTTTGGAAAATATTATTCTTTCGGACAACTCTTATTTTATTTAATATTTTTGGCTTTTTCAATTATTAAAGAGTAGAATTTTTTCGGTAAAGAGACAATCGTTTTTATGCTGGGCCGTTGTGCCCCCCGTTGATTATAAAAAAAAAAAAAGGTTTTATGCATACCTTTTGTACATTGACGGTTGTGGTAAGATTAGAAAAGTATACTTCATTTAAAAAATGGCAATTAATTGAGAAAAATGTTGCGAGAAAAAAAAAAAAAAGTCGGCATAATTCTGTATGAGAACGGGGTTACTTGTGGACATTTTATTGATTCTGACAAATTTCATTATTTCTCTGGTAAAAACTTTTCATTCTATCTGTGTTGATTTCTTTTTCATTCCTCTTTTGCCACAAGAAGCTACTAATTTGTGAAGATGGTTGTAGGCTTGTGGTTGTCACTTGTAGAATAAAGAGTAATCGTGTCTTGTATTACCACTTGCAACTGCATCGACAGATTTCACTTTGGATTGTTCTTTTTTTCATACCGCCATTTATTTCAACCGTTTTTGTTCTATCTTGCTACAGTCATCACCACCCTCGCATTATGCCTATTATGGGTATTTAAAATCGATTCAAATCAATCTAAATAGAACAAATAGAACTAAAAAGCAAATAAAATTGAAAGGTCCAAAAAAACTTTATTGGATTGATTCGAATTTTGAATCCTATTATTTAAATTGAATCAAATTAATTCAAATAGAATTTTTGTAATCTCATTTTTTTCTAAAATTATAATATTCACGTTTATGTTGATGAATGTTTAATAAAATTAATACCGTAACTTATCTTTTTTTCATAATTTTATGATATAAATATTTCTAATAGTATATCTAATTTTGTTACGTTTCAATCAATTGAATTTTATCTCTCTTTGTTATTCTATATATTTTTTTTAATTGTGTTTTATTAACCGTCTAGTTTTATATTAAATTCTACTTATACCAAAAAAAAATTCTACATAATTGACACAAGTAAAAATTTAAAATTAATCCAATCCAGAATGAAAATTTGTAGGACAAACCAATCCAAACAGGCATCCCAAGCACCACTAAATTTGCTGCCATCATCTCTTTTTTTTTGGTATATTTTCAAAATGGCAAAATTTGACCTTTCTAGAAGAGAACCTTTTGAGAAATTTCAATTATGTAACTCAATTAATAAACACGTCGAGACTTCATATATAAGTATCCGGTTCAATTATCTTATTGCACTTTCCTATAAACTAAAAGACATTTTCAAAAGACTCTTTTTTGGATATATATATATATGATCATATCAAATAACACTAAGTGTCAAATTCAATAAAATGACACCAGCCATACCTTTATAAACATTAAATTTTACAAATCCAACCACTAAAATAAAAGTTTATATGGAGTAGATTATCCTAACAATTTCATATTGTTTGAAATTTTTTCAGCACTTCATTTAAATAACACATTTTAACGTAAAATTTAAAATATAAGTGAATTTTTACATAACTATAGATATCCAAATAATCTAAAAATTGGAATATATAATCTTTAGGATAATATCACATTATTCAAGGGTTGGATTAATAAAATTTAATGTTTATAAAAAGTTATGGCCAGTGTTATTTTACTAAATTTGACACTTGATGTCATTTGATCATGACACAGATGTGTATATAAAATTTAGAAAGAAAAAAACCTTCAAGAGCACCTTTCTAGAAGTTCAAAATTGTAGGTGATGAGATATCAATAATTTTTCGTCCAAACATCAGTTGAGAATGATGACAGGCATAAATGCTTTGGTGCCCTTAGCAATGGCCCCATCGCTACATAAAGCTGCCCTTATTCCTCTTCCCCTGTCATAAGATGTTTTTAATATGACAAACACAAGGTCCCAGTCTAGCTGTTCCATTTTAATTATATATGGGATAAACTGAAATTTAACTACATTTTTTGTATTGCCAAGAGGTTATAGCTCAAGTGGCATAAGGAGAAGCTCATTGAGGTGTAAGATTTAATCCCCGGTGGGGTATAATTAGAAGTAGGTTTAGGAGTAGTGTAGTGTAAGGGTATGTGTGTTTAGCCAATAAAAAAAAATACAATTTTTGTATTAAAATTTATCTACATTTAACTTGAAAAATGCACCAAACTACTAGCTCTATTTGACCGATGGATATTTCTAAACATTTTGTTCACTTCATCCTATGTATAAAAGATTGTAGAGCGAACGTCTATTTCCTTTTTTTCGGCTCGAGTGCGAACATGTCTAATTTGTTATAAAAATTAATTACGTATCATGTAATGAAGAAAGCAAAAGAGTAAGACAAGTGCAACAACAAAAAGAGAAAAATGATCAAAGTTTGTTGCACCGTTTTGTTAACTTTTATCTATACTTTTATTAAAAAAGAAACTTTTAAAGTAAGTAATTTCTTACTAACAAATTTGCATTAAAAAAAAAACACTAATAATAAAAAAAAAATTGAAGCCACACCCAAACAAACATTAAGTCTCTAGGCAAAGAAAATATATCATTTCACATGCGTGTTCGTGTTCGTGTTAGTGTTCCTTCACTTTTACCATAGCATCCAGTAAATCACACGGACCCATTTACAATGAATTATTATACTAATAAAGTTAAATTAACTTTCCAAAAAAAAAAAAATATGAAAATAAAAAGGTAATAAACACAAATAACCTAGAGAAATCGAAAAAGGTAATACAACTATGCGACGTGAAAAAATCCAATATAACCAAATGAAAGAAAATAAAAGATATATTTATATGCATGAATAGTTCATTCTAAAAGTTAAGAGTCGATAGTCATTTGAGCACACAAAAACATTTGAGTAGGCTCTATCTAAAAATTCTCCAGAAGATTTTGATACAGTAAATTTATGATCTGATAAATTATTGAGAACTGACGTTTGCAGTCAGCTATATGTATAAACTAATTGGGTTGAAGCTAACGAATGACGACAATTATTGAGAACTGACGTGTTTGCAGACAGCATTAGAAGAGAATTTAACAAAATAAGAAATTAAAACCATCCCTCGGATTCAACATCATCCCTGGATTCACAAAGAAAACCCAAATATCTGAAAAATGATGACAATCACAAAGATTCAATCACAATGCCTCCCCCAGATTTACCAAGAAAATTGAGGGGTAAGGGTGCGAACAGACCCCCATACCTTTGCCAAACAAGGAGCCTTCTAGCACTAGGTACGCTCTCTTAACAAAAAGGACAGAATCACGTGCTGCAAATAATTTCAAAAATACCAGATTCTTTTAACTTAAGATTTCCCTTGACTGATAGACTGGTTGAACTAGCAACATAATCATGATCTAGACCAATCAATAAAATCTGCCAGTTACCATAAGTTAAAGAAGCATACTGTAATTAGATACAAAAATACCAGATCCTTGAACAGCTTCAGATTTCCCTTTGACATATTGGTTGCTCCAGCAACATGATGATGGTCAATCAGTAAATCTGCAAGTTACCACAGCCAGAGAAACTAAAAGAAGCATCCAAGCAACCTGAATTTCTATTGAGAGGAAGATAAATGCAAATTAACTAACATACCATAAGGGACTGCAGCTCAGGGCTACAATGTCGCATCTAGATCAAACTATGTGATCATGTGAATATTTCAGCTGCAAAATATATAGTTAAATAATAATTGCTACATAACTACATAAGTACATACCTGCTTCATATATCAATGTATTTCCTCAGGTAATACACAAGTCAGTAATGACGCAATACACAAGTTATCACCAAAGAGATATTCCAAGATAGCTACCTTCTCAGAAGAATCTTAAGTGCACCTTGCAATATTTGACTAGAAAAAGAATGAAAAAAACAAAATCATCCAGCCACAAAGAATGACTGACCAGGAGAAGCCCATCGAGTAGATTTGGATACAGGAAGTAAGAAGCGATTAAAACAATAGAGATGTAGTTTTCAGAGTCAATCTGCACAAATAGATGGCTATCATTTTACAACTGCTAGCAACTGAGCTGATGCCTACATAGCTGATAGCTCCCATTCCAAACCAATCAGCTAGATTGACAATGTAGATACCATGACCTTCAAATTGAAACATCATGGTAAAGTACCGAAAGAATAACATAAGCAAAAATAACAGAAACAAATTTCTAAAGTACAGAAGGCAAAAAACAAAGTTGAGAATATTTTTTTGCAAAAAATGAGACTAAAGCACCTCACCCTTTATTACAATTAGACTAACCCCATTTAAATTTCAAGAGATGTACTCTCAGACCACAGTTGGGGGGTAACTGAACATAATAAATAATTACTACAAAAGAGGCAACAGAAGCAATAACCATAATAATATAGTGATTACAATGATTGAACAATTACAAACTGCTGCCAGATTATGCAACTTTCTGTCTTTAAGGTCAAAATTAAACATTGAGAAGCCCAGATGTAGCTTTAGGTCAAGAGGAAGGGATGAAAGATGCTAAGTACAAGGCAATACTGCTTAAAATGCCTAGGTCCCACTGGAAAATCATAGTTGCATATTTGCAAAGTATTGTCAATAAACAAAAACCTAACCTGTGCACATGCCTTCAACATAATAATTACTGTTCAGATCTGTACAAAACTTCAAATCAAAAGACTTGTCCCAATTGACTAACACACACTATCTAATTTTCCTCATGACTTGTAAGCATTTTTGACACAGTTGAAATAGGTGCACAGGTTTTGTATGAAAAGATATGTGATGATGACCATAAAGAAAGATTTAGCATACATCAATGATGAACTGCCTTGTTTAGAACATTTGTCAGACAGGATCTTCAGTTCCCAAGTGGAGGATGCAAGGGCAAGCAAGAGTGGGCAAGAGGTCAAAATCATGTCAGCTGGAATCACAAATAATTTCAGCAGTTTATGAAACTGTTCTCCCATAACAAATAGATGCAATATAAAGGTTCTTTGCCCATTTTTCCTGCAGAAAATATAACAGTACATATAAGCATGTATGATAATGGATTAACAATGAGCAAAGGAAAATCAGTAGAACTGCTTACCTTGACATGAGTACTAGGAAAAGCAGATGTGCGGAGTGTCTCTTGAGTTTCATCAGCCGGTTTTCTTCTTGGGACACTAAGAACAAAAGCAGCTTGGTCCCACGTTGCAGCAGTTGAGGTGATGCGGTAACCATTATCCCACCTACGATGAATACCTTCACTAGGATACAGGAAATCAAGTTCCACAACCTAGCATTAAGTTTAAAGAGAATAAATACATTAGAAAGAGCTCTTCAGTATCACAAGCAATTTTAATTTTTAATCACATAAAAAAGGTTTTTTAAGAAAAAGTAAAACCTGGTCTGAAAATCCAGCCCCGCGAGACATAACAATTGCCCATCTAGACCCAGCAGTGGCCATTGCGGTGACGTAAAATCCTTCTCGCCATTTTTTGTTGATCCACTTAAATGGAAATGAATCGCTGACTTTATAGGATTGTTGTAAGTAATTGGTTCCTGAAAAGAACAATCCAACAATAGAAGTGAGGCCACAATTTATGCAAAACAAGCCACTAATCAAAGTATGCAGGACAATTCATCATCAAAAGTCAAGCCAAGTATTGCCATCCCAAATACACAATGCCTGAAGAATATAGATTTCAAGGACATTAACCTTTAGACATTACAACCAATGAGTACCCATTATTAGCTCCAGCTATGGCACTAATGTAATAATTCTTCTCCCAGTGTTCCATAATCCATTCCTGTTAAAACAGATTAGAGTTTGTCAACTTGCAAACAGTTTAAAATAAAATACAGTAAAGAATATCCCATTAGAAGATGCAAACATGATATTAATCGATAATGTCAGACACATAATAACACAACTGAAACACAAATTAGCCAACCTTGTGAAGAAAATAGGGCGAGAGTTCGTATACTTGTGCACTGAAACCAGTGCCAGCATCCATAATGAGTGCCCAAAGATTAGAACAAGAAGCCACGCTGCTGATATATAAACCATCTTCATTTCCTTTCTCGATGTGTTGGGATAGCCGCACATCAGCAACATTATAATGATACCTACAATAAAAAGTAATGACTTTAGGCTCTTAAGTAACATTTTAAAATCAAACGTAAAAGCTTAATTAACATTTATAAAAAAAATTAAAAACAAAAAAAAACAAAAACAAAACCTTTGCTTCATGGGTCGACGAGCATTGTAAACACTAATCCATTGTGTTGCTGGCAATCCCATTCGAACCTTCTTCTTAGGTTGCTCATCGTCATCCTCTTCCATGGTCAATCGCCCTCTCTTATGTCCAACCTGACATATGAGCTTCGCAATACAAGCCAAAAAGGGAACCATCAGTCATAACTGGAATATGTGAACGATAAAATTCAAATTCTTAAGTGATAACTGATAACAATATCAAGTACCTTTAGAGCACCTTCAGTGTTTATTGGCCTGATGTCTGGATTCGGACCCACAATTCCGTCAAAAAGGGATATATATTTTGCATAATTTGGTTCTTCATCAAACTTCAAATTCACCACGTATTCAACAAACTGCCGGAAAGGCTGAGGACAAAAGCAACACAAAGTTTCTGGAGAAGTAGCCATCTTTTTCTTGCAGACAAGAAAGCCTTTGTTTTCTCCCTGTAATAAAAAATTACATCACAATCATACTTTTACTCCAGTAACACTAAAATGACTATATTTGAAGCAATTATAACCTGATATCCTTGCCAAGGTAGCCGACCACGAAGAAGGAAGACAAGTGTGTAAGCAAGAGATTCCAAGTCATCTCTCCTGCTACCTGTTCTACCAAGATGAGCATGCACACTAGCATAACGAACTGTGCCCCTGTGGTAAGAATATAGTATATAACATCATTTAAAAGCCAGATAATGACTAAGGTTCATCACAATTAAATAAACCATTTACCTAAAAACATCTGGTCGTTGATCATAATCAACATGAAGGCCAGTTGAACTATCACGCCACCGGGTTGCTGGGAAGAAAAATCGGGAGTGGGAAGAGTACCAAATCGTTTGAAATTAGGCATATCTTCACTGAGAATGGAAGTTTGAAACTTTCAAGGGTAGTGTTGAATATTTACCTAACCCAAGATCAACCAAAAACAACTTCTTCTCATCAGGAGTTCCTGGGGGCCCAAGCAAAAAGTTCTCAGGTTTAACATCACCATGCACGTATCTGCAACAATGACGGAAGAATGACAAAATGTCCTTTGTAAAATAGATGATATATATATATATATATATATATATATATATATATATATATATAATGTAGGCAAACAATACAAATTCACATATGCCAATGTTACTGTTCTAATTTACATTGGTATGGTATGATAAAGCAATAAATAATCAATTTCAAAAAGTTGTGTGCACATGCTAGATGGATTTGAGGTTTGCACATTGTACTTGGATTTTTCCCTGCTCCAGCAGTTTGAGGTGAGCTTAAAACGAAAATGCTGGGGAGCTCTAACAAAATTGTATATTGTTAGGCTTGAGGGTGCAGTGACCCCCGGTCAACCTTAGCATGGTATACGATATAATTGTTGCCAAATCATTTTATAACTAGATGTTGTTCAGCTAGAAGAAAAAAATGTATCGCTCGTGCACCATGTTACCAAAAGGCAATAACAAATGATTGACATGATTGTGTCACAAGCTAAATGGAGAGAAAACCCAAATAACATGGCAAAACCAATCGGGACACTTTTTAAACTATATCCAATATGTGAAAGAGACGAAAATCTAGATACAAATCATAAACATAATCAGGAAGATGAGCAGCACCCTCTAGAATGCATCTTTTCTAGTATGGAGATAGCTTCAATAGCAATACATGCCACCATTTCAGTAGACATCCTGAAATCAAAACAGAAGTGAAGATAAGGGGTTTAATATTCACCACGTGATTCAAAAAAAAAAAGATCAATTAGTTGAGAGACAGAGAGATGCTTACGTGTGAGAATTGTTATTCCAGACATCCCATAGACTAGGGCCAAGCATATCCATCACCTGAATGTAACATTATGTTACAAAACCATTCAGATACAACTACAAGCCCCTTTAATTCTATGTTTTCATTAACAAATTTAAGAGAAGTACATACCATAATATAGTAGTCACCTTGCCGCCCCTTGTAATGAACTCGTGGAACACCATGACTGCCACCTAGTGCACTACGAGATATAATCCAGGCAAAGTTAGCACTTAATATCAACAGTAATGTAAGGCCTTGGAAGAGCAGTTCCATCCAGTGGAAATAAAAAAGATAGTCAACTCACTTGTAAACCTGCCACTCATATGGAGGCCCATAATTGCACCCTTTGCTGCTTCTGTGCTCAAATTTTAAGGCTACCTGCAATCATTGGAGGATGAATACAAAATGTGTCAGACAAACCACTTCCAAACTAAAGATCAACACACTAACATCATACCTCAACAGCGCCAGAACCAGTTCGTTCACTAGAATTTGTAGCTCCTATTCGCCGACCAACATAGACTTGTCCAAATCCCCCCTTCCCTAGTTTTCTCTCAATTCTGTATAGAGGGGAACCACCAACCTGGACCTGTTATCAAGAAAGTTACAACAGATTAATTTTCCAGCAGACATGATCTCTAGCTCATCAAAGTTCTTGACTGAAGACAAAAAAAAAAATCCGTTATCAGAATCGAGGGCGAAGCAGCAAACTAACATGCCACCCGTTTAGAGTTACACGACCCAGTAGTAGTACAACAACTAAGGAGAAGAAGAACCAAACAAAGAGACGAAACAAATATAGAAAGGATGGAAAATCCTTAACCGAAAATTTTTCGAGCTAATAAAAAAAGTAGAAACAAAAGCTCTTTGGAATCCCATAACATAGCATCGCTGGATGCATTTCTCTGGAACCCAAAACAATATAGAAGATGCATGAAAGAACAAAAAATCATAAAATTAATACCACCTTCTCGGGAAGGGGAGCAGTGGCACCCTCGTCATCGGCCCCTGGAGCCTTATCGGCGCTGCGGCCACCACTATCGTACTCATCCATGGCTTTCTCTTCCAAAACCCTAAGCGGCGTATTATTCTTTTTCTCTCCTTCCTCCTCTATCAAGTTCGTGGCCCTGGCTTCACGAACGACACCGGTGTCGTCGTTGTTCACAATTTCATCGGCAGTGATCGCGTTCTTCTGCCTTCGATTCTTCCTGGTCTGAGCGGCGGCGGCGGTTCTCCTCCTTGGACGGCCTCCGGCGGCGGTCGGTTGTGCGATCGGAATCTGGTTAGCGTTATCTAAAAGGCGGTTTCTGCGTGGTCGGGAACGCAGCTCAGGCATCGTAAGCGTTGTGTTGGCCCATTAAGAAGACGGAGATTCATGAAGCTTCCAGAATCATCGATCAGTGCAGATGATGAAGTGTAAATAACACAAACTAAAAAGGAAAAAAAAAAATAGCTTCAGCGATGAATAATAGAAAGAGAAAAAATAGTAATAGATAACTAAATACCAAGACCGATACGATCAACGGAAAATTAGGACTCGGATGAGAGGGAACTTTAGAGATCTGAGGAGGGAAACGAAATTTCTAGTTCTAGATTTCTGGTACACAGAGTCACAGACAGAGAAAGATAGATAGAGGTTAGAGAGACAAATAGAAGCATGCTTCGCTTTTTTCTTTTTTCTTTTTTCTTTATTTTTTTCTACTTTTCCTTGTTTTTCAAAAATTAGCATTCTGTAGCAATGTAAGGAAATACTAAAATAGATGGAAAGAAAATAACTAAAAAAAAAAAAACAGATGGAAAGAAATTTACGATAATGAGATACTAACATCTTTTGTTTAGTTTATGAGAGAAAAAAATTACTTCAAAAAAAAAAAAATTCTTTGAATTTTTCTCTTATTATTTTCTCTCATTTTTTTCTTGTGTACTTTCTAAAACGAAATATACAGAGTAATTGTATCTTCAATGTATGAAATTTCTTATAAATATTTAATAATAATTTTTAGTTAATCTGATTTGTTTTCTATTTAATAAATGAAGTAAGTTGATTTCTTATATTATCATTGCAGTTGATAACCTTTTAAAAATAAAGTATGCATTAAATTAAATTAGAGATATTTTAGATATTTTTCATTCAAATAGTAAAAAAAAATAGTAGTTATTTATATTTAAAAGTAGGAGAAATTAGATTGATCATTGCGTATTTCAAAATTTATACAAATTTTCCCTAAATAATAAAGTTCATAGTAAGTAGGACTGAAAATAAATCAAACCATCTCGATGATTCGTTAATTAATTTGGTGAGTTTAGTTCACCAATCAAATGAGCTAAACTTGAGTTTAGAATTTAATTTGTTAACTAAACGAGCTGATAGCTAAGCATATTTTAGCGTATTTAATTGATAAATTAGCTTGATAAATAAATAAAATGATAAATACATATATAATTTTAATTAAGTTTATAATTTAATTTTTAAGATTATTGAGTATCTATTACTTTGAAATTTAACTTTACAAATTTTTTCTTTAATTTAGTGATGATTTGTAAAAATAATTTATTTCAATCATTTTTTTATGTATTTATTTTATAATCAAAAGAAAGTAAAGTATATAATAAGTTTAAAAAGTCGATAACTTTAACTTTGAGCTGAATTGAACAGTTTGTGAACTTTAAATAAGTTGAACTTAAGTTAAAAAATTAGTTCATAAAAAAATTCAATTCGAGTTTGACTCGAGTAAATTCTTATTAAGTTTAGTTAACTGAGTCAAGTTCGATTCTACTTAACTCATTCATCTCTCTAATATAAAGTATTTTCAATATGATGGTAAAATTCATGAGAAATATCAACAATGATAAAGTTCACAAGATGTTCATATAATATTTAAAATATGCAAATATTAATGCAATAAAAGTAAATTTCAAAGAAAACCAATATAACTTCTCTTAAAAATATAATCCTCAAAAAGCTTACTTTTAATCGCAACGAAATAAATACTCATAATTCCATCAATGTAAGTAATGATTTTAATTTTAAGAAGTTCATTGTAAAAACATTGATTTTAATTTTAAAATAATGCTCGTGAAAGCAAATATATTTAGATGTCCAATTTATTTTATTGCTGATTTTTATTCCCGTATAAAAATCAGTTATTTTATTGCTGCATGTTGCTATGATAGAACCAAAGTTGTACATGCACTAATCATGTACTACTATCAATCATATAAATAACTTTCAACAAATTTAATATATTTAGATGTCCAATTTAATTGTACGTTTCATCTTTTAAATTTTTTTATTGTACAGTTTGATATCATTTATTTTTTATTATAACTTTTTAACTTGTGTGATTTTTATCATTATGTCCAACTTCCATTAAAAAAACCAAGGATTAAGGTGACCAAAATGTAGATTATCTTTCAATTACACGATATTAGTCTTTTAATTTTTTAAATTGTATGATTTTAGTCTTTTAATTTCTATAATTATACAATTTTTGTATCTTCACTTAATTGATTATATGAGTTTGACTGTGTTGACAAAATTAAATAACAAAAATTGCACAATTATAAAAGTATAAAATCAAAACTACATAGTTAACAAAATTAGGTGACAAAAAGTATAATTAAATATAATATGTAAATTCTTAACAAAGAAGCTTAATATATAAGAGCCTGTTAAATACCTGGCGATGTTATATGATTATAGTAATTGTTAGTAAAATTACGAAGATTGTGGTTTGTAAATATTGGATAGTGTAAGATTAGTGTCACTCTATTTAAGTTATTTTTTTTCTAAATAATTATTAATTTAAAATATAATTTTTTAATCAATAAAAATAAAATAAAATATTAATTTAGTAATATTATTAAAATAATTAATTATAATTGACCATAGATAAAATTGAGTGGTAACAATTTCACCTAAATTTATATTCTTAGTTTTAGCTTTGGAATGGTGATTTGTCTATTTGAAAGGAATGACAGTTATTTTTTTTATTTTTTTTCCTTCCATCAACTTTACTGAAAAGGGCACGTTGTTTGGGGGGTTACAATGCAAGTACGTTACCTTGACCCTTCTTCCCATTTCAAATTTGAAACCATGTCATCTCAATTATTTCTAATCATTCTATTTTATTTGCACATACAATATCTTTATTTTCCTTTCTTTGTATACTCTTTTCATAGTAAGAAAATAAAATATAGTTTATTTTCTTGCCAGAGAAGCTCAATCAGTAAATAATTACCATTATATGAATTTTTTTTAAAAGAAAATAAATGGCGAAAGTTACTACAAGATTATAATATGAGATCTGAATGTTTTAATGAATGTGGATATATTTTGAATCGTGGTATTAAACGAAGATTTATGGCAGATTTAGGGTGAGGATTGGGTTAAGTTATTTACCATAAGGAAAAAGTTTTAACAGTCGGATATGTTAAGGGTTGTTTGGTTTGCATTTTTATTTTTTATTTTTTGTTTTCTGAAATTTTATAGAGGAAAAACTGAAAATGTTGAAAACAGAAAAATTCTGTTTTCGATATTTTCATTTTTTTCTTTGTAAAAAATCAGAAAACAGAAAACATGAAATTAAAATACAGATCAAACAGCCCCTTAAAATATTAGTATTTGGAACTCGTGTTACGTCCGGGCAGATCATCAATTTTAGATTTATAGTTGTATATGTTAATTTGTTGTATATTTCATTGATAAGTATTATTTTAGAAATGTAGCATTTAATTTTAAAACATTAATATTAAATATTCAATATAGTATAATAATGAAGAACATGTATAACAATATTCAAAATCCATTTATAGCATAAATTTTGCTATCCTTAATGAAATACATCATAAAATGATGGATTATTAATGAAGAGTTATTAATATCTAGATCTAAATTGGTGAATATATAGAAATTCTTCTCATTGATCTTATCGTCGAACAAAAATAAAAGGCTTTTGTGTACAATTCATTGAAAATTTCGATTTTCAGAACAAAATCACTAATGAAATATTGATTAAATAAGTAAATAAAATGTTTTTTTAAAAAATAAATGCAAGAAGAAATCTTACCTATTCATAAAAAAGTAGTATAATTAGAGATCAAACTCATACCTACTCACTTGTCTTCATACACTCACTAACTAAGTTACGTAACTGAGATATCTAAAAAGTCTAGATTGCGACTTGTTACCGGAAGTTATTAAGTTTTTAAAATTTGTCATATAGACCTACTTAAAATGAGTTGTTGCATTTGGAGATTCACTACCCATGTTCTTTGTCTTACATAATTGATGTGTTGAATCCATTGTTGCTTTATTGAATTTATTTTTCGCTGCATTTTCGTTAATCTAGGTGTGGAAGATAATTTTCGTTGAATCCACTATTACTTTACTAAGCTGGAGCATTAACGATGTTTGTGAAATGGAAATTGGAAAGTATAAATGTCAACAGTGTGTTAGCAATAGTACAGACAAAAACTAAACTTGGTAAAAAAAACTAAAATATTGTTGATACCGCTTTCAATTTTAGTTTTTGGTCAACTATCTTCCTAAGGGTCTATTTTATTTGTGGCCCAATGGGTTTTTCCCCACAAGGATTCTTACTTGGGCTGCTTGGATTAACCCGGCCCAGACCCCAAAGGTCTGCTGATCGAGCAAGAACGGATTCTGTCAAGAAAAAAAAGAAGAAGAAGAAGAAAGAAAGCAGCGACAGAACTGTATTTTACCCTATATTATAAGGAAAAAACTGACTCAATCAACTATTGCATTTTGATTATTGCAGATTTTAAAAATGAACTATAGCAACTTTTATGGTTGGGTTGTGATAGAATAAAAAGATTTATATCAATGATGGTATGTTTTAAATTAAAAATGAAATTTAATCAAATTAATACTACAATTTATATTAGTTATTAATTTATCTTTATTTCTGGTAGCGCTATATATATTTATATTATTGAACAGTTGGTCACTCATTAGTGTATTTGATTGTGAACCTCAACTAAATTATGAGAACCAAAAAAGAATAAGCAAAATTGCATATATAAGAATTTGAACTAAAGAGCTTGCTCTTCAAAACTTCTCTCTTCAACCATTATATCAATCTATTAGATGTGATGAAGAAATTACATTATTTAACGGATATGCTTTTTATATGTGTAAAATCTCTTATTTTGTTCAAGGATAGAAAATTGTAGTTACACTTTTGTAACAGGATTACACGATTATTAATAAAAAGATTAAATATAGTAACTTGAATTTCACAATATATATATATTTGATAATAATATAAAGTATGGTACCTCTATATGATATAGGCTTTCAGTAGAGAACAATTAAGGAAGCCGCAATTAATTAGGTATAGTGTGCTCACGAGTGAAGATTATAATCTGGCATATATACAAAAAAGAATAATGATTACACATTAATTATTATTGAAAGATGTAACTTTCATCATTTGAACTTTATTGTTTCAGAATTGATGAGTCACTTTGTATGCCTTTGTTGTTTTTAATTCCACCATTATTAGCGTTACTACTTTACTAGGTGCCTGTGTCTGATCTCCCACAAATTAGGCGGAATATAATTCATAAAAGTACAAACCGTAAAATTTCTTAAAAGGGCTCCCTCACCCTTACCCACCACACTTCCCTCCCTTTAATTTATCACTGCAACACAAACTACACCCTTCACAACTAACCTAACTAAACACCATTAGCCTTAGTCATTACCATTTCACCTTAATTATTAGGACATTGTCCTATTTGTAATTTGTCGTGCAGGCAAGAGACACGTGCGTGATATATAATGCACGTTCACATTCAGCTCAAGACTAGTACCCTTGAGCCTTCTTATTTATATCGGGGGAAGATGAAATTGTTGTCGCAAATGAAAAAATGTTTACAGTTATTTTTCCTTTCAATAAATGTATTATCTTTGGATTCAAAATTATCTTTATATACTTATTAAGAATCAAGTTGTTTGCTATAGGCATGCTTATTTTTTTCCAAAAAAAGAGGATAGTCTTCTTCATTAATAATGAATTGTTTTAGGAAATTTTTTTTCTGGTGAAAATGAATTCTTTAATTACTAATTTTTCCTAAGAGGTTAGTTAAGCCTTATTAGTTTCTCTCTTCATCCGCATCCACATATACTACCAAAAGAATAATCTTTTGAATTAGATAACAGGAAAATCCTTTGGCATCAACATACATGGAAGACTAAATTCACAGTTACGCACTCGAGTGGAGTTATTGTTAAGAGCGACACACCACGTACCTAGGGTTACTTTTACGATTTTACCCCCGCGCACACATACTTTATTAGTACTATTAACAATAGTGATCCAACCATTTTTGCAACCTCAATTCTCTATAGAACCTCTCTATGAACTCCTCCGCCGCCTCGTCCACGTGGAACTCCTTCTCCGCCTCCTTCAACAGAGAACCGCCAGCTGTTGGCGTCATCTTCACGCGCCTCTCAATCGGGATATAATGTCCCACGAGGGCGTCGTTAACGTTTCCACGGCACATCCTCGCGCCTTTCTGGTGCCGCGGGTAGGAGGAGACCTTATTACTATTCCTAGTACCCCTGGTGACGTGTGCGAGCGCACGCGATGGTCGCGGTGGACTGCCGCTACAGCTGAACTGGTACTCCAAGGGAGACACGTAGGACATGTGCGGGTCGCGTGGGCGACAGGTGAAGAAGGCCTTCCCAATGTTCTTCCCTCGCTTCTGAACGACGTCGTGCATGACTTTGCTTTTGGAGACGCCGTTTTGGATAAAGAAGCCTAATAAACGGACCGTTTTGGAGAGTTTGTCCGCCACAACAGGTGTGGAGTCCATACAGGCAATGTCTGTGAAGTGTGTAGTGTCCATGTGTTAATAATGGAATTAGTGAAGAGGGAAGAGGAGGAATTTAAAGAAAAGAAAAAAGGTATGTAGTAGGATAAGGCTTAGAGAAGAAATAAGTTGGTTTGATGTTGCTGTTATTTGGATATTGCTGGTTAGATAGTGAACTCTAATCATGACACTTTTATTGTGCATCTCCTTCTTTTCTTCTCTAATAATGGGATGTTCTTTTCTAATTATTATCTTATTATAACGCCTACATATATTCCTTTTCCTTTTTCTTTTTCTTTTTTATTTTTTTATATAGTTAAATGTATCTCGCTGTCTTGGCCCTAGCTAGCTAAAGCTTTCAACGACCATCGAATAGAAAGCCTCAACTCGAAAAATAGTTAGATAGGAATTAAGTTGAACAATATATATATCACCAACCCAAACAGGTTGCCACTATATGTGACCTTCGCCCCTCAGCACCCCCTATTAGCATAGTACATGTCAACTTGGACCCATTGGTGTGTTCATATGCACCTTTAGTATATATAATAGGGTAGTAGCATACTTGGTGAGATTTTCCTTTTTTAATATTTTATTGATATTAACAAATAAAAATGGATGGATGTAACCAATTAAAGACAGTAGTGAGTCAGAGATTACGCGTAGAATTTGAATTAATAATGCATTATAGTGGAGGGAAGTACTCCAAATGACAACTTTGGTTAGGCATAGTTCTGCTTTAGCCCTACATTATCCATATTTAATATAATTTTCAACTTAAATGAAAAAAAAAAAAAATATATATATATATATATATATATATGGCGCACTATGTATATTTTAATTTTCCCATGGCCTACGGTCATGATGATAGTATCAACTATCAAGAATCCTAAGCAGCTTTTCTTTAATTAGTCGGTGGTTGAATTATACTCCTACTATATTTTATAAGTAACTGACAATTTAACTATATATTGATCAATTATTTAAACTTAAAGTCTTTTATTTGTATTTATCGAAAGTAGTCATACACGACATTTTGTTACGACATATTCCAACGCTAATTTGTAATCAGTGGCTAATATTTCAATATTTATAATTTGGATTATTATATTTTTTTTCCCGGCGATAATCGAGGATGCTCCTTAGGCTTTAATTATTTTGTGACTCTATAAGCTAATTTTTAAGAATGTATTCAATTCTAAGTTTATTAATGCTAATATCATCTAAACTTGACTTAATCTAGTTGCAGAACACATGTATTTTTTTATATGCAAATACATACTCACATAATACATTTTTAAAATTGAATCTCTTAAATATTCATAGTTAAAATTAAAATCGAACCTCAAGACTTGATCTACACACATGACACATGCATATATATGGTCCTCGCAGAAAAGCAAACAACAATGGCATGTCATTTTCAGATGCGCAAGATCATCATTTCATTCTACTGATTCTTTCAGACATGATCAACTGCCAAGTTCCGATTTACATTATTATGTCCCAATATATATGCTTATGTATGTAGAGTAAGACTTAGCTGCAATGAGGCTATCAAACATCAATCATTCCTTGTATAAATGACTTTATAATTGTAAAAAATAATGTCATTTCAAATATTAGAAGCCTCACATTGTCACATTGTTTAATGCAAAAGTGTATATATATTGAAGTTTATTTGGATGACATAATAGAGCTAAAAAGATCAAGGGGTGAATATAGGATAGTCTTATGTAAGTTGGGGTAGTCTCATTTATCCTAAATTATTTGATCCAATAAATTAAATTAATAATATATAAATATAATTTTTTTTATAATATAGACGTTTAGATAGAGAGGATTATGGTGGTCCAATTTAAGGGGATCACCTTGTAATGAGTTTGAGGTAGTGTTTGACCCAGCTTTTTTTTTTTTCTCTTCCTCTTATAAGTAAAAGCTGGGCTAAATAGGATTTATGGCAAACCTCTTAAATTTTTGGCTTTTTTTGTTGGGTACAAAATATAAAAAGCTGGCTTTTAAGCCAGAAGGTAGAAATATGAGCTTTTCGACAAAAAGTTGGCTTATTTTGTGGGCCCATCGTAATTAATACTCAAATATTCTAATTAACACTTTAAATCTTCAATATCTTTTCCTTTTCTCTTTGTAAAAATAGTAATTTGCTAAAATCTTCAAAAAAATTTCTTCTTATTTGTCGATTATTTATTTCACTTTAATATTTATGAATTTGATTGTTATCTAAAAAGTTTACATATTTAAAAATTTTTAATGTTAAATAATTATTTTGATAAATTTATATTGTGTTTAGTTTTTTAAAAAAATAAAATAAAATATTGAGTTTTATCAAAAAAAGAATTTTTTATTGTAACTTTCATTTTAAAAATAATTATATTGATAATTTATTTTCTTATACCAAAGATATGTGACAGTTAATGATAAATAACTTAAAAAATTTGACACAAATATTTTATCAAACAAATAGTTTTTTACTCATAAGTAACTTATAAAGTTTCAAATAATGAAACTGTCAAACAACTTTTAGCTTTTTTTTTAAAGATCTTATTTTTAGTTTTAGTTAACAACCGCTTATAAGCCAAAAATAAGCCGGGTCAAACGAAGCCTAAAAAGAAATATGGTCCCAATTATTAAGTTTTTCTCTCTCGCGCATGATAAATGGTCATTGTTGTATTTTTATTTTTTTTTGGCGTTATAAAAAATCTCATTTATTGCACCGTCCACTTTGTTTGATGGGAAGGATTGAGACCACCCAATTTTAAAAATTCAATAATCCCTTTATATAAAGAATCATAAATCTATATATTACAAAAGATTGTGTCACTTCCAATAAAGATGATGTTAATCTCTTACACTCATTCATCCTCTGTGTCATTTCTTATTGATCCGGCGGGCAGCCCACAACAACTACCTTGGCCTAACCACCTCCTTTGGAAGGACAACCCGCAACAGCTACTTTGGTGCAAATCTCTTTTCTGTTAACATATTCTCTTTTCTCTCTGCAAATCTCTTCTTAGTTACCAAGTTATGAGTTTTAAGTTCTACTAATTCTGATCTCGGTATCTGCTCCGAAAGAGTGTGTGAGAATTTTAAATTGTGTGCCCAAATAAGTAGTCACATGACTCAGCCTATTTTGGTGATCATCCATTGACATTTTCTCCAACAATACAAATATGTTTAATTAAGGAAATAAGTATGATTTTTTTTATTACATATATAAGAGAGAGTGAAATTAACCCAGTAAAACAAAATGAACCTCATCAACTTCACGCATATAAATTAGATGTATATTACAGACTATTGTAGTATTTATTTGTAAATCTCAAATATTTTTACTACGATTTAAAACTATATAATAATAATGTAACAAAAACAACCTAACAAATTAAATCTCATCTTTAGTAGCTTATAATATTATTTATAGTGCTAATATATACATCATAATTTGTCCAAAGACAAAAAAAAATAAAATCCATAATCCATTTTTATTAGTAGATACTAGACAATAGATATAGTACTAATAGAAATAGAAACAAAGTCGACAAAAAAAAAACGCACGCTCTTAAATCTGAATATATTAAGGAAAATGATTAATGCAGAATAGCATAGCAAGAGAAAGAGATAAAAAAGAAAAAAAGTTAAAAAATAAAATGGTGTAAAAATATTATAAGATTCAAATGAGGCGTTTGTTTCACAAATTATAATAATATTTCCGGGAATGTTGGGTTGAGAATGAACATTCCCACGTTTGGTTGCAAATAATAAAAAAATATTTTCAGGTAAATTTTTGTTCTCAGGAATCTATACTCTCATGATTTTATGAATTTTTATTCCGAGCTAGAAAGATGGGTATTTACATTTCCATGACTTGGGTAACAATTTTTTTTTTTGACTAAATCTCAAAATTACCTTCACAATTATCCGCCTAAAATTTATATGCTCACTCCAATTCGCTCTACCCTCCCAATTACCTGCCAAAAATTTTCATGTTCCCTCTAATTCGCTCTACTACTAATATGCTAATTGCTTAATTTATATCAGGTCTTCAAATTATTAGTAAGAGGTTGGACATGCATTTTTTTGACTTTATCGGTTAAGAAATATTTTATATTTGTTACTATTTTAAATAAATTACCACATATATTTTGTAAATCTATGATTTATTTTCTCACTTTAATTAAAATTGTTTAGTAACATATAAAAAATTTAAGTGATAAAAGTCATTTTGATTTAATATGAAAAAGTCGAACTAAAATTTTTAATAAATAGTTGATGTTATTTATTTTTTTAAACTAATTATATTAGTAGAAATAATTTTTACAAGACATTAAATAACAAGGGTATTATATAATTACAACTTATATTCCCAGTAATATATGTTATACACCAAACATACATTTTAGATATTCCCAGGAATTTCATAAAATATTCCCAGGAATAATAATTATCAACCAAGCAAATTATGTTAAATACCTGGGAATGATATTCCCAGAAATATATTCCTGGAATAAGATATCCGGGAATGTATTTTCAAACCTTGAAACAAACTTCCCCTAAAAAAAGCGTGAAAATATAATGGTTGATATATACTCTCTCTGCGGTTTTTTTTTTATAAGTAATTTTTTGTTTTGTATTATGTTTTTTTATTATAAGCAAATATAATCACTTTCACTAGTATTTAAAGGAAATTTTTCTAAAATGCTCTTAATTCAATTCATTCTCTCATCTATTACAATCAATGTAAAGGGAGAGAGATAAGGACTCTAAAAAATTTAATAAATTGTGTAGGTAATTCCAATAAAATTAAATGAGTATAACCAATTTTTTTAAAGGGAGTGATTTAGTTATTTTTTTAAGGAAGTATAAAGTAGCATTATATCAATATAATATTACACAGATTTTTCTAACATGTGCAATATTGTACGAGTTAAGAAACCTAAGATAGAAATAAAGCATAACATTACTTATATGCTAAACCAAATCACATTAATTTTTTTGTGTTTTCCAATAATAACTTTTTACTTGAAGTTTATTAATTTATACAATATTGCACAGTATAAACAAATTCATATACTCCCTCTGGTCCATAAGTTTTTTTATTTAAGATTTTAGCACACATATTAAGAAAATATTAATTATAAAATGTTTTATTATGCTATTGACTATATTTATTTATATAATTTATCATCATTCATACTCCTCTAATATCTTATCACCTACTTATATTAAATAAGGGTATAGTTGACAAAAATAACAAGAAAGAGTAGTATATAGAAGTAATTGTCTTTACCACACTTTTTCCTTGTATTTCTTTAGTAGCTTTTTTAATTAAAAACTGAAACTGAAAAATGCTTAGCCCACACTACCGTGTAAGCCCTCCCGAACTGAAAAATGTCTAGCCGACTATTTTGTAACCCCTCTCACTGTCCCACTAGTTTTTTAACTCATTTTAAAAAATATATTACATAGATAAAAAATTAAAGTGTAAGCAAATAAAAAAATTTGCATAATAATATGTAAAATATGGAAAATTTAAATTAGAGAATCTTTTAATATATGAAGAACATTTTAGAAAAATAAATTATATTTTTCATGTGCTAAAGAAAACTAATTAAGACAAATTAACTTTATTAAAACGTGTAAGTTTATTTATTTTTGCTTATATTTAAGAACGGAGTAATTTGCAACAGCTAAAGTTTACTTTAGGATAATTTAATAACGAAAAATCAAAAGTAGAAGTGAGCAAGGGACGAGTTAGGATGAGTTAATTTTGTCGCTTATACGGCCGAAAATTGACACAAAGCCTATAATAAAACCTTTACGATATGTTTTTTTAAGACGTATAATATAATGTTAACAGACGTGTAACTGTTTATGTTTTTATATTGATAATTTTTATATGGTATACTTTTTTTTAAGCGAAATTAAAAAAACATTAAAGTGGTCATGACAATGACATGATCCACTAATTTAGGGAACTAAGCCACCATTAATGGTGGGTTGTTTAGTTTCAAAATTTAAAGAGTACTGACCTCAGTTGACCACCTCCATACAATTGGTTTGTTTGTATTTTATTTTTATTTTGTTTTTTTGGTACAACGGAAAAGAAGTATTAGTTTGTTTAAGTTTGACAGAGTGACTATAATTTATTTTCGTGGAAGCAATTTTATTTTTATTATTATTTTTCAGTGTGTTAAAGTAAGTGTCACTCCAACCTTGTGTAAAAAAAAGGGTATTTTGAGCAAAATCTTAACCAAATGCATATTGTAGAGAAATTGGAGAATTTACTCCAATGTAGCGCAAGACATCTTAATCTTATCTTATCTTATACTCTCTTATTTTAAATATAAACAAAAATTACTTGATTCCAAATATAAGCCTCTATAGTAGTAATTGTCCGCAACACACCAAACCGACACACATAACTGGATACTCTATCATACTCGAAGTTTGGTAAATGGCTACATACGCAAAGATTTTGAAGGATATTTTGACTCATAAAAAATAGATTGATGATGATGATACAGTCGTTCTGACAATGGAGTGTACTACATTGACTAAAAACACTTTGCCTCTAAAATTAAAGGATCCATATAGTTTTTATATCCCTTGTCAAATAGGCAATATGAGTTTTGATAGGGCTTTTTGTGATCTTGGTGCTCGTGTAAGCATTATGCCCTTGTCTCTTTTTAAGAAGTTAGCCATGTGTGAGTTAAAACCCACAAAAATTTAAGAGCAATCGACAAACTGTTTCGTTAAATTAGCAACTGGGATCCTAGATAATGTCCTAATTAAGATGGGTAAGTTGTTTATTCCTATCGATTTTGTTATGCTTGAGATGGACGAAGATTCCTTGATTCCCATCATTTTAGGTTGACTAATCTTAGCTATAGCTGGTGCAATTATAAATGTAAAGAGTGATTTTTTTTTTTAAGTGTGACTGATGAGAAAGTTGAATTTGATTTAGGTTAATCTATTAAAGCTCTTTCTTGTGAAGATTTTTCTTGCATAATTAACTTGTTGTTGGAAATCGTGGTTGAAGAAGCACTGAGCACTGCCAAAAAGTGTGTTTGGTAACATTAACTTATAACTTATTTATGAACTTATAGCTTATAGCTTGCAACTTACTATCAAGTTGAGCTTAAAGGAAAAGGTTACTCCTTACCCTAAACCTCACAAAGCTAAGATCAATGAGTTGCACATGAAATGTAATTTGAAAAAAAGAAATCTCCTAAAAAAGTTGATAAAAAATGGAAACCCAAATTATATAAGTTTGATAAACTAAAACTTGACACCAATGAAAGTGTCAAAAAGTGTAAAGAAAATGAGGTTTTCAAAGTAAATGCCAAGAGTTTGAAGCATCATTACATTGATGTTTTGGTTGATAAAAAAATCTCTCTTATATTTTTTTTAAGGGTTATGCTAAACAGTGTCTTAAGGGCACTTGTTAAGCAGCAATAAATACAATTTATTAAATGATTTTCAAGTTTCGAAACATTAAATTCTATCATTTTCAATAAAATATTACTATTTTTATCATCTTATCTTGTGCCCTTAGGGCACTGTTTAACAGTTTCCTTTTTTTAATCCTCCTTGAGTTTTAATTGTGAAAAGTCAAACTTAAGATCTTAAGTAAGTGTTTCTTGGGAAACAACCCAAGTTTCATAGGTTTTAAGAAATTAATATTGATTTTCTTCCTTTTTTTTAGGTGAATAAATTAGGCATTCAACCAAGCAGAATGAAAATTTGAGAACAACAAAATTCATGAGAAGACGGTGAATTTTTTCATGGCCATGGAAATTTAATTGAAAAAAAACGGAAAATTTTTTTTGGCAGTATAGTTCATGATTCCCCATGAAAATTTTCATGCCGTGTAAATATGGTGGGAGAGGGTTGACACCGTCCAATTTTAGAAATCCCACAATGAATTATGAATTTATATATTAAAAAAGACGGTGTCACTTTTAATAGGGGTGAGGTCAATCTTTTCCACTTGTAAATACCAACTCCTTTTTGTGCTAAATTGGGTCATTGGATAGAGGTGAAAGAGATTAACATGAGTGACATCATTATTTTTAATATATATTTATATATTTATAATTTTTATATATAAATATAAATGGATGGTAGGATTTTTAAAATTAGGGGAAAATGTTTCACGGCCCGGCCGTGACAAAATTAATGTCCATAAAATTTTTGGATCCAGCTATCTACAACACCCCAGTTTGAATAAAAGAAATTAAAAAAAAAAAGAAGAACAAACCAGACCCATCTCGACCCTTCCTTCTCCACTTCAACTTTCATCTTCTTCAACCCTAGCCTTCCCCGCCGCCACTCACAATCGCTTTAGCCTCCCTCCCCGCCGATACCACCACCCTTCTTCCCCACCGTCTCGCACCTCTCTACCATCTTCTCCCTCCAACTCTCCTCCACTCACCACCACAAACACCGCATCTCAACACCGCCCTTCACTGCCGGCAGAACCCCCTACCCCTCTCAAACTTCGCTCACCTCCGTCCCTTCATCACGTCATCTCACGGCCAACCACCACTGCCTCTTACTTGCATTGATCCCAGTGCTAATCTATTTCGCTGAATGTGTGTAATTTGTTCTTTTCATGTACTTGTTAATTTCAGGTTAGTGTTGGTGAAACCTCTTTGAGCTGTCCGATAAAGCATTGTGTTTCATTTCGTCAATGAGAGGAACCATTGGAATAAGGTTCCGAAACAGCAACTTTTCCAATGCCACCAGACAAACACTAGTTCCATTTTCTACGTCTTCTGGTTTTGGAGGTGGTGGTGGTGGTGGTCGCGGACGCGGAGGCTCTCGCCTTGGATCAGGGCTGTTCAACTTCAACGAAGGAGCTCCAGATCAATCTAATTCCAGTGAGGTCAAATCTGGCACTACAGAGTCACCTGTTTCTTCTGGTGCCGGACGAGGCCATGGCCGTGGGAAGCCAATTTCTCCTCCAGCAGGTCTTCCTACTTTCTCAGCATTTTTATCTTCTATACAGCAGCTACCTACTGCTGGTCGTGGCCGAGGTACTGGTTCAGTAGTTTCTCAACCTGAACATGATTTGCAGCCATCAGATGCTGGACCCAGAAAAGAGGGTGTCTCTCCCACAGTTACATGTGATTCTCTGCAACCTGAAAATCCCATTTCCTTCACAGGAGAGGATGGTATTTACCCAACAGCCAGACCTGCTGATCACGAGAACGACAGTAAACTTCCAGATACCGTATTGGGGGTGTTGTCTGGACATGGCCGTGGGAAGCTTATGAAACAGCCTGATCCAGAGACTCAAGTTACAGAAGAGAATAGGCATCGCCGCAGACGGCAAGCTTCAGGTGCTGCTGCATCCGAAACTAGGCGTGAAGGACAGCTAGTACGAAGCCGAGATGATGCAGTGAGGAATGCAAGGAGAATTTTGTCACAAGGCGAGGGTGGTGGAAGTGACACTGGAAGAGGAAGTGGATTTAGTGAGAGGGGTGGGTTTGGCCGAGGCAGAGGTGTAGGAAGGGGAGTGTCTAGAATGAGGGATGTAGAAGGTAGGTACGGTCAGATTCAAGATACTGGAGATTCTTTTGCTGAAGGGCTATATTTAGGAGATGATGCAGCCGGTGAGAATTTAGCCAAGAAGTTTGGGCCTGAGATAATGAATCAGTTGACTGAAGGATTTGAGGAGATGGCAAGTAGAGTTTTGCCCTCACCACTGGATGATGAGTATTTGGAAGCATTTGATGTTAATTGTGCAGTAAGTGGTTAAAGCTGATTTCGTTATGTAATTGTTGTGATCAAAACTAGAGCATTTTTCTTTGATTTGTTGTGTAGCTTGTGTCAAAAGTGAATCTTTCCAGTTTGTCATGGAAAAAAAATTGGACAGTTCTCAGTAAACTGATTAAACTTAATTGAACCATTAAAGATTTAAAGACTGCACTTTTATTGGAGAAAAATGTTAAGTCAACCTATCATCTGTTTTGTAAGTAATATAATTATTGTTTGAATGCTTTCCTTTTTTTCCCTTTCTGTTTTGCAGATTGAATTTGAGCCAGAATATTTGATGGGCGAGTTTGATATGAATCCAGATATTGATGAGAAAGAACCAATTCCACTTCGTGATGCACTTGAGAAGATGAAACCATTTCTGATGGCATATGAGGGAATTCAAAGTCAAGAAGAGTGGGAGGTATATTTTATTGCCAATCGTATCCGTGAGTGGTGATTACTGTCCTAACATTGCTTGCAATAGAAGTTTAGGCTTGACGTTCTAGCTAACTTTCCTTTATATATTGTTAATTCTTTAATATTGTTAACACTTAATCTGAAAATAACTTTTGTTATATTCAGATCTGTTTAAAAACTACATTTAGGTAAGTGTTGAAATGTATCACTGCATTTCTCTTGAAATATTGTTGCTAATTGGAAAATGCTTTTGTTGTCGTTGTTGTCTATTATATGAGTGTGCGCGCGTGCGTACTGGGATAGTTTTTCCCCCTATTATTTTTCTAACTTTATATCATATACTAGGAAATAATGGAAGAGACAATGGCAAGAGTTCCGTTGTTGAAAAAGATTGTTGATCACTACAGCGGACCAGACAGGGTTACTGCAAAGAAGCAACAAGAAGAATTAGAGAGAGTTGCTAAAACTCTTCCTGGAAGTGCGCCATCTTCTGTGAAGCAATTTACTAACCGTGCTGTTATCTCTCTTCAGGTATGGAACTTTAAATACAGATGCTTTGTGAGGTATGGAGTGCCTTTTGCTTGAGTATTTGATTCTTTCTTTCGTTGGTTATATCGTTGTAAGTGTCTGCTGATGTGCTATTGCTTTCTCATGCAGTTCAGTGTTAATTGAACCCTTTCCTTAGTATAGTTTTATCATATTTTTATTTTGGTATATGCTTTAGAGCTGTTGAATGGGCCATTTAGCTCAGCCGTTGGGTCAGCGCCAAATAAGTCCATAGGACCAAAAAAGGTCCAGAGATTCGAAGCCCTACTGGGTTAAAAGGCCATGGGGCCAGGACTAGGGTTAGGACTGAATCAAGGCCACGTTAGCTGTGGTTTTTTGTGAACCCGGTTTATTTGCTTTTAATATAACATTATATGTGAAACCAATTTTTATATTTTTTTTAGCCTTTAAAATTAAACTAAAATATACTTTTGGTCCCCTGCTTTGTTAAAAAGTTTCAGTTTGGTTCCTTATGTTTTAAAAGTTTCAGTTTGATTCCTTATGTTTTAAAAGTTTCAGTTTGGTCCCTAATGTTGTATTTATGAATCACTTTCGTTCCTTATATTATATTTTTATCCAGTAAGGGCTCAAAGTGATGGACTAAAGTGATTCAAAAATATAACATAAGGGATCAAAGTGATTCGAAAAATATAATATAAGGGATCAAAGTAAAACTTCTTAAGCATAAGGGACCAAATTGAAACTTTTAAACATAATGGACCAAACTGAGACTTTTTAACAATATAAGGATCAAAACTGTATTTTAGACTTGAAATTATTATACTCTGATTAAAGAAAAGAAAAAAATCAATTCGATTAAACTATGTATTAGATGAATGAATGTTCTCTTTCAAAGATAAGAAATAAATGTAACGTAAAGTGGGAGAGAAAAGAGAGGAAGTCAATTAGGTATTATTAAGTATTAACTGGAAAGTTAGATTTTTTATTTTATTTTTTCATCAGCTGGAAAATTAGTTGATTAGCTATCCTAAGTCAAAAGAAACATTGCATTTCACCCAAAAATCAGAAAAGAACAAATTACTCACATTCAGCGAAATAGATTAGCACGTGGATCTATGCAAGTAAGTGGCGGGAATCAATTGATTGTTGACAAAGAGGGTGAATCGAAGGAAGAAACCATAAACGTAAGATTCAATTCTGGAAAGAAAATCATGAGACCTATTGGGCGATAGAGATTCATATTGTTATGGTTACGGGTGATGAATCGGAAAATGGAGAGAGAGAGAAGGTGGGAGGGGCGGGGGGAGAAATAGATCTGCAATATGAAAGAGGGGACAATGGGAAACATTCGCTCTGTTGTTTGTGAGGTGGTGAGTGAATCTGAATCAGGTTATTGGGCTGACCCTGTTAATAGTTTAACCCAGCCCTGTTAATTGAGGGCCAGATGTATCAGGGCCAAATATCTATTTAGCTGACTTTGGGTGGGTCTGGCCCTGGAGCCAAAGCCCAGATTGACAGCTGCAAGTTATGTTCATTTTCGGGACTGCCATAGTAAGTGTTATCTGATGTTAACGAAAGCAATTTTCTATCCACAAGAGTTGTATGTTTAATTGAATCCCCTAGAAAGATTTGCTGTTCTAACTATAAATCTAGGTGCTAGTTGGTAGAATAAGTTCCAAAGTACTAAGATATAAATATCTATTTGTCATTTTGTTGTATTTTATAGCTTATTGAAATGAACAGAAGGTGGAAGTTGAGCTGAGTAGTTGTTATTGGTGAAGCATTGATAAGAAAATAAACTCTCGGCCAAAAAAACAAATAATCTCCGTTTAATTTTATTAAATGACAAGTGAAAAATGATGATCATGTGTGCTATTGGAGTTTACATATTAAGGTATCTGCTTCTGATAGAATAGGATAATTATTTTCTGTTATTCATAGTCCAGGAGATATTACCTGACATTTTGTCTAGATTTGGAGCATGTTGCCATGCAAAAATTATGAATTTGTATATCAAAAGATACCATTCAGAAACTGAATATATCATGACAATATTCTGTTTGCGTATGTTTTGGTGATAAAATTATTCTGAGTTCTGACTTCTGACCATAGTCACAAATGTTGCAGAAATAGTACTAAATTTAACAGAGTAGGTGTGCATAGCCGCATGTACAAATCATGATGTGTTAAGAAATTTGTTGTGGCTAGCATTTATTTATTGTTAGATCGAGCATAGAAATCTAGAACAGATTCTTCATACGAGATTACAACCTTATAAATGTGTACTATATCAGTTTTCTTAGCTTCAGTCCTTCAGAGATTAGTTTTTGAGCTTGATCTGAGTTTTTTTACAGCCTGCACAGATTATTAATTATGCTACATTTATGTTTGGTTTGAAATATGATGCAGAGTAACCCTGGCTGGGGATTTGACAAGAAATGCCATTTCATGGATAAGCTAGTTTGCGAGGTATCTCAGCATTACAAATAACTCAAGAGTTCCTTTCAAGCTTAAACATGGTGGGTTTGGAGGTATTCCATGTCCATTCTGATGTGGATAAGTCATCTGGCCTGCTTTAATTTTATTTTTATTTTTTTATTGCAAAACCTGTTATAACTCTTGCAATAATATGAATGATAGGAATGTTGTATCATTGTTGCCAATTGTTACTTCTCTTTTTTGGAAGGGCCAATTGTTACCTCAGTCATATACCTTTTAATAAACTTTTCATTTTATCTATGATTCTTGGAATTCCATCTACCAATGTATACAGGTAGAAGTTGTTGATAGAAGAAAACTACGCCTGTTTGCACAACAAATTTAGTTGGCAAAAATAATGTAAGGTTTAAAAATCGGAAATACATAACTATAGCTCATCCAGGTCAGTTTAGTGTTAAGAATTTCGAGATTATTCTTAAAAATCATAAAAGTAGATATATTGGGAACAATGTTTACAAGAATACGATTAGTTATAAGGTTTGAATTAGATAAATAAAATAGATAATTTATTGAAAGGGTTGAATTTATTCAACTTGGATTTGATATCCTTATTATTTTGTTGTGTGTATGTTTTTTTTTTTAATTTTTTTTTTTACTTTTTGGGTTTCCTTAGACGCTGTAATTTAATTTTTCTAGTCCCTGGAATTTCATTTCTTTTTTTTTTATCCTTTGAAAAAATATGATAACAAAAACGTTAGGTCTAAAAACAAAAAAATTGAGTTTAGATAAATCTTTTTTTTTTCAGGAAATGAAGTAAAAAAATATAAATTTTAAATTGTAATGAGTGAAAATATAAATTTTAAATTAAATTGAATTAAGATAAAAAAGTATATTTCTGCGAGTAAATAAAAGGAATTTTGTTGAAACTAAAAACTTATCTAAGGTTTTGTTGTTAATATTTATTTTTTGAATTTGGATGGTGGGAAGAGCCCAACAATTGATTCCCTGACTAGAACGCACATGGTGGATTCCAAAAGAAAAAAAACAGAGTATGATGGCAGAGGAATCTAACAACGCAACATGGGAAGGAAAAACGATGGTTGAGCTTGGAGGAATAAGTGCGGAACAAGCATGGCTCCCATTACAAGATTTCTGCAACTTTCACAACTTGACCCCTTAGACACTTGTTACCATCTAGAAGGAGATCCGGGTCAACCCGGCCTCATCCGTTACTGTGCTTTCTCTATCAATTGGGCCACAGAGAAGCTAATCGCGATGGATCCGGTTCAACATTGTTTGTCCTATGAAGTTGTTGACAACAACATGGGGTTCAAGTCTTATGTGGCCACTATCAAAGTAACTCCGACCAACGGCGGGAATGATGTCACTAAGCCTGCAGGGTGTAAGATCGAATGGGGATTTGTTTGTGATCCGGTGGAAGGGTGGAGTTTCCATGATTTGAGGTCTAAAATTCAGAACTCTCTCAACTTCATGGCTAACAAGATTCAGTTTTCACACGCTCTCTGAATCTGAATGTGAATATCATAATCTGGCGCTATGTTTCTTAAACAATAAAGCATAATTAGCACCAATAATTAGTTTCATCATGTTTATAGTATTTTACTTAAATTATAACAGCTTATAATTACACATTGCTTTTTGAACGATATTATAACAAAAATTCTGAAAAAAAAAAATCAACCAACGGTGTAACTTGCAAACGGCAATTGAGTATTGATCATGTTAACTTTGTTAATGAGCTGGAATAAAATTATTAGCGCTATAGACGCCACAAGGAGTTATTATATTCATGAAGTCAACTTGCAAGATGCAAATGGAATACAGATTATTAGTTGTCACACTGTTGTAACGTGTGTTGTTATTATTTATTGCTCAATTGAATTCAAACAATGTATTTATAAGAGAGAAGAATCAACATAATTTCCCATTCACAAGGCTAATTAAGAGAAGGATATGGGTGGGGAATCAGAATCAAAGTCAAGATGGGAAGGTGAAGCTTCAGTAGAAGTAAAAGGCATGAATGAAGAACAAGTTTGGTCCATATTAAAAGATTTCTGCAACGTGCACAAGTGGATCCCAATTGACACGTGTTACCGAGTGGAGGGGGAAGAAGGACAGCCTGGCGTAATCCGGTACTGCGCGGCCACTGTAACAGATCAAGCGGATCCTCAAAAGACAGTCTTTAAGTGGGCCACGGAGAAGCTTCTGGTGACGGATCCCATCCAACGGTGTCAGATGTACGAGATCGTGGATAGTAACATGGGATTCAAATCGTTTGTGGCGACGATGAAAGTGTTGGGTATGGTGAATGGTGGTTGTAAGATCAAATGGGGTTTTGTTTGTGATCCACTACAAGAAAAACAAGAACAAGAGATTACGCTTGATGGATTGCTATCTTATATTCAGTATCTTCTCACTTCCATGGCTAACAAGATGGAGTCTGTGAGTAATAATTACTAGTTAGTTTCATTTTAATCTTAATTAATTTGACAAACTCTGCCATATTAAATAATCTAAACAGGAATAATGGATGATTTCTTGTATAAACCGTTTATAATGTGATGCGACAAAAAAAATAATATGGTGTAAATCGTGGCAACCAACAACCTTCATGGGTCAAAATGTATTCTACATGAAAGTATTGCTAGCTCTTGCTTAGTTGCATGTTTGTTCTTTGTTTTCCGCTGTGAATTTTGTTTCATGAATTATCAAAATTACAATTTGAATTCTTGTTGGCATAACTAAAGATCCCAATTATCTACTAAATCTATTTGGTTGTGAGCCGTAAGCTTAATTAATTATAAGTTAAAATAAAAACTCAATGCAAGTTTTAAGTTATGAGACAATTACCGATAAATATTTACTAATAAAAGTCAAATGCAGACTATAATGTTTCAATTAGTTTATTATAAAAAATAATCAAAAATACCTTTTTATAAAGAATGAACAAGATAAACCATGTAATTTATAAGTTTATCAAACAAGCCATATTTTAGTAATAACTAATAAATAAATATAGTTTTTAATATAAATTTCTCCCACTTTTAACAACTTTTTTTTTTTTTAAATCATAGGAGTGTTTGGTTTAGTAAAGAGAGAAGAGAGGGATCGGAGAGATAAAAATCTCTAATAGCAAGTGAGTTTAATATAAATAAAGGAAAGAGTAGAGGAGATAAAAAATAATATTTTTGTATTTAGTTGGAGATTTAAACTAGCAAAGTGAGATTTTAATTATTTTTTTTATAAACTTTAAACTTCTTATCCCCTCCCTACCAATTTACCACCTATTACTTTTAGAGGCGAGGCAATATTATTCACTACTTTCTCTCTCCTTCGGTCTCCTATTTTTCTTAACATAATTAATTGTTTTTCTTTTTATCGGAAACATTGTTAACATTCGCTTTCTTATCTTCACTTCAAATCTCTCCGACTAAATATTATTCCTTTCGGTCTTTATTATAAGAAATAGTTTTTTATATTATGCATACCAGTAAAAATATTTAGTTACATTAATATTTTTGAGAAAATTATATGATATATCCATTTTTTTTAAATGTATTTAATATCTTATTATAAAAAAAATTCAATAGTCAAAAGCATAAACATACAAACTTATCGGGCCAGCCTTGGGGTAGGGGCGAGTGAACACCCACCTAGGATCCAATATTCAAGGGGCCCATAATATATATATATATGGTTGGTATTTGAATTTTTTTTTTCGGAAATGTTAGTATTGCTTATCGAATCTTATTAATTGTACCGATGACCGTAGCTTCCGCAGAGAGAAGTTTCTCAAAGTTAAAATTATTAAAATCCTACTTGAGGTCATCAATGTCACAAGAGCGATTGCATGGTTTAGCCATATTATCTATTGAGAAAGACATGTTGGAAAATATTGATCTTGAGAACACTTTTAATGATTTTGCATTTAGAAATGCTCGTAAGAATTTTTTTTATGACCATTCTTATTTTTCATGTGTTTTTATTTCAGATGTGATAATTAGGGGTTAAACAATGTGTTGTGCTACCACTTCCTATGCTTCTTTTCGGCTTCCGATATGTTCTACTCATCCTTTTTGCTGGCGTTGCTGTGTTGTTGCTTCTATGTTGGTGCTGTTGCTTCTATTTTATTGTTGGTGTTGCTTATGTCCTAAGTGTGGATGTTGTTGGTGTTGTTATTGTTAAGTTTATGCTTTAAGAAATTGTGATGTATTGATAAGGTTGTATCTAATATCAAAATTTTATTATAGTTTAATAAAATAAAAATTTACTTAAAAGAAATTCATTTTGTTTACTTCGCCCCAAGCCCTATAAAAGGTCAGAACCGGCCCTTCATTTTGTTTACTTCGCCCCAAGACCTATAAAAGGTCAAAACCAGCCCTGCAAACTTATAATAAAAACTTTTAGTCTTTTAAGAATACTACCACCTACTTTATAATTAAGATCGGATAGAGTATCTTAATAAAATTACATTTACCTTGTTTTTTTTAAAACAATAAACAAAAGTACATTTACTTTAATAAACGGTAAAAAGAAATATACATCCTTATATTGATTGTGTGAGCCTAACCGGTCCACGTTTATGTCACTTCATTTGGAAGGTTTTGGATAAACAAAAACTTAATTACACTTTCAATTATTTAACTATATATGGTCTATGTGTAGTTTTGATGTTTTTATTCTTTTTTATAATTACATTAATCATATAATAACTAGTTAATATTCTTTAGATTTAGAATGAGTAATGCAGACATATTTATTGTTAAAAAAAATGTAAAACACTACTCGAAGTAGACTAATAATAAGAGATTTGAGTTATAAGAACAGAGTCTTCAGTTTAAACTTTAGTGGCGTTGATGAATAAAAAAATAATGTAGATAATATTGAGCATGTATATTAATTGATATGAGATCGTTATTGGAGTACTTAATAGTTTTATGTTTGAGTTTTGCGCATACAGTAATTAATTCAACTCATGCTATTACTGTTAATTTATTTACAATAATGAAGTCAATAACAAGACTACTAACGTGGCAAACACATCACAAGTATTTTAATATACTATTTAATTAATTAAAAATCCCCTTTAATCGTGTTTCCAATTATCCAAGATTCGAAGATAGGAGAAAATGTTCCCTTTACTAATAAATAATAATAATAATCCTGTATTAACTAAGAGTGAGAGTCTCTGAAATCTCAACCAACTTTCCCCTTCACAGACAAAAATTCCAAAGGCTATGGCTGCAACTGCAAAGGAATCAAAGTCAACAAGATGGGAAGGTGAAACCTCAGTTGAAGTAAAAGGCGTGAGTGAAGAACAGGTGTGGTGTATCTTAGAGGATTTCTGCAACGTACACAAGTGGATCCCAATTGACACGTGTCACCAAGTGGACGGCATTTCCGGACAGCCTGGCCTGATCCGCTACTGCGCGGCCACCGTAACGGATGATGCGGATCCACAAAAGACCGTCATCAAGTGGGCCAAAGAGAAGGTGGTCGTGATGGATCCCATCCAACGGTGTCTGATCTATGAAGTCGTTGAGAGCAACATGGGATTCAAATCATATGTGGCGACGATCAGAGTGTTGCCTATTGCGATCAGTGGTGGTTGTAAGATCCAATGGTCGTTTGCTTGTGATCCAGTGGAAGGGTGGAGTTTTGATGGATTGTACTCTTATGTTAAATTTGTTCTTCAGTTCATGGCTAACAAGATGATGGATCAGCTAGCATGCTCTCAGAATCAGGAGAAGGAAAAATCTCAGTGAGTTAATAAGTTTCAGATTCATGAATCTGTGTGGTTAGTTGAATTTCTGAATTACAAATAATATTCCAAAGAGTAATCATGCGTTTCAATTTACTTTTTGGTAAAGCTTGGAGTAGTGCCTTGCATGTATGTACTCCATTTTCTCAATAATTTGTTTTTTCTGATAAAAACGACAATTCCTTTTCGTATATTATTATCAGTCTCTTTTTCTTTTTTTTTTTTCAATTCATTAGAAAACTTGGCGATTATCAATCGGGAAGTAATTACATGTCAGTATTGCAAAACATTTCTTTGATATAGTTTGTGTATGCTTGTTGTTTGAGCAATGATTTATATATCTACACTTCTTTTAAGAGTGTATAAGTATAGAAAAAGAGATGTATAGAAAATAATGAAAATAAAAAATATTAAATATGATGCGTTAAAAATCTATGTGTAAAAAAAAAGAAACAAAAAGAAAATATAAGTCTTTTTTATTGTGAAGAAAAAAAAGAAAATATAAGTGTAAAAGTATAATTATTGTTGTTTTCTTTTAAAAAAAATCCGTTTATACATTAAATCAAAAATATTTCCATTTCACCAAACATTTACATAAAAACTTACTTACACAAATTTTTCCCTTTTTTTTTCCCGGTAATCCAAAACCTATACAATCAGACTATTAGGCTATTGTATCTTAATCATGTAGTTTAGTTGCGTTGATATTCAAATTTAATTTATAGGTATTTTTTTTTTTTAAAAAAAGACTATTAAACCGCAGTTAACCCAAAAAATAATTATTACACCGGAGAGTTGAAATGAAGGGTAAAAGGATCAGTTCTTTTGATTTTTGGGTGAACGTAGAAGGATTAGATTTTTTTTTTGATACATAGAAGGATGAGATTAAAATTGTTTTATTTTTTTTTAGAATTTTTATTAAAGGACAGACATGAAATAAGCAATTACAAAACACTTTTCTAGTATTTTTATTTAGTGTATAATGAACATTTTGACTTTAAACAACAGACAGATGTAAAATATGCAATTACAATATGCTTTTTTAGTAATTTTTTGTTGTATAATAAAAATAATAAAATTTGAACTTAAAAGGTCTCGTATAAACCACATGAATCTTCTATTAAGCCAATCCTAGTGAGTAATATGTTAATTTAATATCTTCTTAACCAAATTATGATAAAATTTTATGTAAGAAAAAATGTTATATCTGAATATAATTCGCTAGAGTTTAAAAAGAAAATATTGAAGGAATAACTATAATTCGATGTTGCAAAGGAAAAACGGAAGAAAAAACTCTATCGGAATGTTACAACAAATTGTGGGGCTGTAAAGAATTTAAATTGCACATTGATTACAGTGAACCAAAAATAGAATAAGGCTTACGCTAATCAAAATAACCTTAAATTAAATAACTTTTACTTTTTACATATGAAAATCAATAGTATTAATTTGTGTGGATATAGTTTTATAGCGCGTGCCCCGTTATATACCAAACATTTCCAATAAAAGGTTCACTAATTTTTGGGAATTTTTAATTTTTGATGTCATATCCCTTTAATTAATGATATTCAAAATATTGAATTTGAGAAAGCAACGTCTACCTAGATAAAACAATAAAGACTTGAATGCATAATTTGCTTTAAATAAGTTCATTTAATACTTGATTTTGATGGTGATTTTAAAATAATTTCTCCTAATAAGTTTTTATGGAAATTATAAAACCAACAAATTTATTATGACTTCATTAGACCTGACTTTTTCTAACTTAAAAATTACTTTTCAGTTGAAATTGTAAATTAGATTTTGAAAGAAAAGCTTAAAAACTATTTGACGATATCATTATTTTTTAACTTATAGGAGTAAGTTATTTTTCTTCACTAAAAATAAAAAATAGTAAAATTTAGAAATTCTAACTTATTTTAAAGCTAATTTTTATTCACTAAAAAAAGTTACTTTTCATTTTAAGAGATTTTCTGAAAAAGAAAACATTTGACCTAACTTCTACTTACAAAAAAAAAAAAAAGCTAAAAAAAGACTGAGCCAAAATTACATTATGCTTATTTCATATCCCTTTTATTAAATGCTAGATGCATAAATAAGACTTCTAATGAACCATTTTTCGAAATTGAACATCGAGACTAGGCCATAACTATATAAAAACGTTATGTAAGACAAGAAGTCAAGCTCAAGACCTTAACATGACATGAATACAATTATTTTCCATAACATGAAGGGGAAAAATATAATTTTTTAAAATAGTTCCGTCCCCAAAATAAAATAAGAAATCCACGACCTTAACTTGAGTGAGTTAAAACTACACGTAACATCTAAAATGGTTTCAGTCTTTCAGACACAAGAAACCAATCCATCCATTTATTACTAAAAAAAAGTCAAGTTACGCAGAATCAAAAAAAATTGCGCATATACTGATGCAAATGAAAGAATGCGGTAACTAGGGAGATTAATACACTACTAAAATTTATGTCTAATAAATGTACAAGTTTTCGATTGAATAAGGATACTCACACATCTCATATCTCATATCGTAGATTATATTCCACCCCTAAAATAAAATATGAATAATAGTAACCTATATCTGCTTCCGCCACCCCCTCCTTTCCGGGCGACTTCAACTTTCTAAAGTTGCCAACCATGGCATCCACTCTTTCTCTTTGGTCTTGACTTTCCTACTAACACCACCCCCATTATTGACAGTTTCAATTAGTAAATAATCTCTTCTCCATCCAGTTGATGATGTCCTGAGCTATCTCTTCACGCTCAGGCTCAAACAGAAGGTCGTGTAAGAATCCGTCGTAAAGCTTTATGTCTTTGAACTCAGAAGCTGCATTATTGTACAGATCCTGTGAAGCCAGAGGATCAGTTACCTTATCAGCAGTTCCGTGCAGGACAAAGAATGGCACTGTCACAGACTTGAAGTTTCGCATTAAGTAAGAGGATATCCGCAATATTTCGTGGCCGGTTCTGACCCTTATAGGTCCAGTGTAGACCAAAGGATCAGAGTACTTTGCCAACAAAGCTGCTGGATCCCTCGAAACTGGAATGCCCCTTTTGTTTGCTCCTTTGAATTGGAACTTCGGAGCTACCAGAGAAAAAATTGGAGCCACAGCCTGCACCAACATATCAGATCAGACAGATCCCTTTTAGCTCATGAACAGACAAAAAACATCTTACACATCCAGAGTATGGTCCATAATTACAAAAACAATGCAATGCAGCATTATAATAAGCTTGAGATTTCAATGACTATGAGAAAACTGTAGCTATACTTTATAATGTTTCAGTTAGGAGCGTGTCCTGTTTAAAGAAAACCATATCAATATAATGCTTAAATGAAAAGGAGATAGGGCACAATATCACGAGTAAGAAATTTTAAGTGCACAAGACCATAGGCCAAGGAGATGAGAACAGATTTTAGCAACATTTCTGCTGACAGTATTCTGAAATTGAAGAACTAGATGTTGAGGATGTGGTGGCAAAGTCAGAATATCACCGAGAAAGAATTCATCGTTCGATTTTTAAGTACTTACTACCATACAAAGGTAAATTGAAAGTATGAATGTCGTAGGCATAGTCTAGTATATCATACTGATTACTGACTAAAGTTTGATTGGCATTTGACACGTAAATTTCAACCATCAACCTACAATAGCAAAACTTACACCAACAATGGGATGAGCTGGCTTCACGCGCAAAGCAGGTGAGGTTAATATAATCCCTTCCACCATTACTTCAATATGAGGGTGGGAAGCCGCCTACAATAAAATGTAGAAATTAAATTCCAAAATTTAACAGAGACAAATTTAGTTGCAGAAGTCATTCAGAAGATTTCAGCCATTACTTTCAAAACCACAGCTCCTCCGGTGGAGTGACCAAAAAGAAAGCATGGTACCCCAGGATTCTCTAATTTAATCTTTTCCAAGAAAGCCCCCTGTTAATAGCATCATCATTGGTATGTAAATTACACAGTCGAAACCAACGAGACATTGTAAATGCAATCACTCCAAAGGAAACAAGCAAAGAACAGCACAGAATATTTGAAAAATTGATAACAAGAATTTCAAATGCAACGATGACGACAAAAAATTAACAGTTACACAACAATTTGACCATGAATTCAACACTAATCAAAGAGCATAGTCAAAATTGTAGCAAGCAGAAGCAACCAAAACCTGGAATTTTGACTAAGATAGAAACAGCCACATGTATTTAAACTTAACACACTAAACTTAATTTTCTAAATCTGTCCCAACGTTTCAAATGGTACAAACTCAACTGATGCGTATATTGTTTTACCATTTTAAGGACCACTTCCACATACAAGAACACGTGCGGACCACTTCCACATACAAGATCAACAATAAACAAGAACACGTGCGGATATGCCACTTGTCTATATTTATACAAACTGAAGAAAGTAGAAATGTACTTACTGTGTCTGCAACCACATGATCAAGAGAAGGAACATAACCGTGCAACCCATCACTACCTCCATGACCTGTAACAATAAAACAAATAACTCCAGACCCTTCACAGAATGATAACTATACAGTAAAACCCAAAAACATAAATGCAAAGAATGAAAATACATACATTACTAAAATGATATAACCTTGCATATTAGGAATTTAACTCCTATTAAGCACTTTAAGTCTAAGGTCCATTGGACAAAAGGAAAATTTAAATTACCTATCCAGTCCATTGCATAAACACCAAAGTTGCATGATGTTAATTGCCTTGCAAAGTCCGCATATCTTCCACTGAAAAATAAGCACTAAATGAGAGGTTGGGATGGAGCAAAAATCTTATTATCTTATTAGAAACAAAGATAGAATGATGTAAAGGTATAAACAATAATTGAAATCATATTTTTGGAAAAATAAAAAAGTAGGTAAGTCCTACAATGATAAACAATCATTAAGCACCACTGGAAGAACGTAATTTTTTCAAAAAGTACACTGAAGCAGGAATACCTGTGTTCATTAAGCCCGTGAATGATGATCACAATGCCCCTGAAAGAATTAGGAGAAGATAACTTGAGCCAAAGGTGAAAGAAAACAACAAAACTACAGAGAATAGAAAGCTTTACAAGCTAATAACCATAGAAAATGAAAAGACGGACAAGAGGCATAAGGTTTCTTCCCATTCGTCAACCAATCAACCAATGCCTCATCAGTCATCATAAAATAGTTATAGAGGGGAATGAACCGAGAAAAACAAGAGATATCCTTAAAGAAAAGACAAAAAAACAACCAAATCCTTTGAAGACAACTGCTTATAATCTTGTGAGGCTTAAGCCTCTATGTCCTATTAACTGTTCAATTGTAAACCCAACACCAATATATATAGCGATCTCAGTCAGCAAGGAAAACAAATAAATCGAGAATATTCCCCGTTCGTGTTCTCTTTTTATCGTAAGTCTCACAATTTCAATCACTTGCATTTTCTTTCAAGTTCCAACTGTTTTCATCCAATTACCCTATTCCCTAGAGAGGACTAGATTCAAGATATAGCTAATTCAGCCCAGTTAAATTTCCAAGTTCTGGCACCCGAAGAGCGAAAATCTAAAATCTAAGTACCCCCAAAACGAAAACGCTAAACTTGTTTAGCAATTTTCTTCTTTCACAAAAGGACCGTCAATCACTTCAATCTAGCTACAGTGCACAAAATTCATCGCAACTATTGGTTTTTTTAGCTCATTTACTGTTTCCCTGACAAAGCTAACTAAGGCTCCTAAAATTTCCGTGCATTAAGCTTAAAATTCCAAGCTATCACCGCACTTTAAAAGAGGAAATCAACGAAGGAACGGAATTAAGGAAAGTCAGAGGTTTCTCCATCAGAAAATCGGAGAAGACGCCGTCAAATTTGAAAAGGTAAACAAAAAGAAAGAAATTAAGAAAACCTTACTTGAGATCACCAGAAACAGGGAACCACGAGCGGAAAAACAGAGCGTTGTTTCTGACTCCATAGAAGATTGAAGTAGCCCACCGGTAGCAAGCGTCATCGCGGCCCATTCCGACGTCTTGCGCCAACGCTCTTCTCCTGAATGTGTCCTCTTCTTCTCGAACCAGCCACCGCCGCCTCAAATGCTTCTTCGGCGATGAAGGCCCCACCGCCAGCGACGGCTGCGATGAGAGGCGGCGGCGGCGAGGTAGAACGAACAAGAGGAAGGAGAGGAAGCAGGTGTAGACGAAGATCAGAGAGGCCCTGAAGGCTTTGAGAAGAGGAATTATGCGGTTGCTGGCCCCCGACGTGAGTGGCTCCATCCCCGGCTCGGCGGAAGACATCGCTCTCTGCGGCGAGGGACGGAGACGAAACCGGGAAATGAATTCGGAAGCAGACGTTCACAACAACAATTACAGCAAAAACACAACCCAATGACAAATGCGTCCTATTTTGATACACTTGTACGTTTTATTTATACTCGTTCTTTAACTAATCTGGTCCGTTTATTTGCTGGGTCTCGGAACCCAACGGCACAGATTGCGTGATGGAAATCCTTTCTAGTGTCTTTTTTCGACCCAAAAATGAAAAAGAAAAAAAAAAGCGTTGTTCGCAATTTCGCATCGGAAGACGGAATAAATGAACGAACGGTGAAATGTTCAGTACAGCCAATACTAGTTGCGTCTATGAGCTAATTGGTTGTGATGTGACACGTGGCATGGTTTGATTTGTTATAGATGGCGGGTGAAAAGCGTGTTGTGGTGACTGTGGTTCGTTTTTGCCAAGGTCGTTGGGAGCAGGTAGGTGCGGGATTGCGGGGATGAGAAAATCTCTCTTCTGCTTCACAACAGCCCTATTCAGAAATAAATGTTAATGTGGAGGGAATACTGTAAAAAAAGATATTAATATTAATGTTAATAGTAGTATTCAATTATGAATTGTGTAAATTTATCAATATTATTCATGTTGATTTTTAAAATAATACGTATTAAACATATAAATTTAAATAAAAAAATTGATATTTGAAATTCAACCTTTTATTCTTAATTCTAAATTATAATGATTGAAATTTTAAAACTCTTCAAAGATTCCAAGTTAATTGGAATAAAGTTAAAGTAATTTATTGATCAGTCAATAATTTATGCTTCATTGGTGCTTACTGCTGTCAATTATTTAGAGTATTTCAAAGTGCTTATATGGTAACCTTTCTTTAAAAAAACAAAAAAGTAATGTGCATATAGTAATTACTAGTAAATAGCAATTATTTTCCTAAGTTATTACATTTTAGAGTGTTGAAATATTGTGAATTGTGGTGAGTTGGGATAAGTGTGTCGAATAATGAAAGTGAAACATTCGGTTGGATAAAAAAATTGACGAAAATAACAAAATAGGAGGCGGAGATTTGGATTTTCGATCCAAATGAGCTGAGGACGTGTTCCTTAGGTATCATAAGAGATTCCGATTAGAAGATGTGAACTAAACTTCTTGGCGATTTCGTGTGTGGCTACAGTTTCTCTACACGTTCCCCTCTTGCCTCTTGCCTTTGAAATTCATTTTAGATTCAATACTCAGCACTATTTTTTAGTTCTTCCATTTATATACTCAATTAGTTCAGCTACACCCGAGCTGTTTTTTTTACCATCAAAATGACAATGTTTCAACTTAAAATCTCTATAAACTATGCAAACTTTACCGTTTTTGTGGGTTAAACATTAAATATTGATACTGTCGTTAACTTGATAGTAAGATGTAATCTAGAAAATGGGTGTGAATTTCAATAAACATTTTTTTTAGATTGCATAATTAAAAAAAAGTCGGGATTAAAATCGAAAAAAAAATTAAAATCATATAGTAATTAAAATAGGATGGGTTAAAAGTACAATTAATCCGAAAATTAAATAAGTTTTTTTTTTTAACAAAATTAAATGAGCTTTGAAAATGCAAACAATAATATTTACAAAAAAGATGCGCTTCTAAGTAAGGATTCTTGTTAATTGGAGACGTATCGATATTGGTTACATATCTGATACTATACTCTTTTACACATCTTTGTTACCTATTTAATAGATATTTATAACATTAACAGAAAAATGAAAAAATAATATTACTTCTAGTCCTGGTTATAAGCAAAAACACATAATTTGTGCATATTAAGAAAGTTGGTTATTTGTATTTAATAAAAGGTAAGTTTTAATTACAAAAAAATATTCTCTCCTATTTGGATAGGTCATATGAGAAAAATGCTTGAAATTAATATTAAATAAGAAGAGAGAGATTAATATTTACTTATATTTTAGATCAAAAATTTTTAAATTTTTTTACTTATAACCAAAATCGGAAATAGTATAAAATAGATTTTCTATATATAAGTTGGCTTAGGTACTTTAAATTAAGAGATTACGTGTCAATATTAAAAGGAAACTTAAATTATACTACTAAAAATACATGAAAGATTGAAATCAAAGTTTATAGAGTCCGTTTTGTTGAACAAATGTAAATGCTGTCTTATTTATTGATGATGGGAGGTAGAGACACAATTGATACTCCCTCTCTTCCAATTTACCATAACATGTCTTTTTAGAAGATTTTTATATTTTTTTATAAAAAGTTTTATAATTTTAATAGAGCATTTATAATTTATTTATCTTTATTAAATGTATTGATTATTTATACTCTTTAGTTGTGATTGATTAGTATAATATTTAATGAGGGATAAAATTGATATGTTATATAATTTTTTTAAAAAATCATTAAAATTAACTAAACTTAACTACTTTTTTTAATATGTGTAATGTGTAATATTAGTTAAAAACGTCTTATAATAAGAAATAGAGGAATTACTGTTTAATAATTTATAATTTATATTTTATAATTATTTATTTAAATTCAAGAACTTAAAATTATATTTTTTATTATAAATATTTAATTAAAATACAAATTTATGGTTTATATATTGTTGGATCGAGCGCTTACCACTAGGCCAAAAACTATAGTTGATAGTCAGGAGCAACTCTTTCTACTTAAGAGCGTAGCAACCCAAGCGCCATGATTCGATAGTGACTTGGCCCACCTAACCTCCGCCACGGGACAATTGATGCAACCCGCAACAATATATATATATATATTTATATTGAACGATGTCATATTTTTTATAGGAGTATCTTTTAAAGATAAACCTATCACTGCATTAAGTTAAGTATCATATTTGTGTTTCCTAGAATTTCATAGAAACAGACAAAACAAAATAACGGAGTGTGACCATATTTCTTGTTACTCCCTCCGTTTTATAATAAATGTCATCTTTGATATTTTAAAAAATTTCATATTATATATAATTTTATAATTTTAAATATAATATTAATTATCAATTTCACATTTTAATGTCATATTATATAAGTCATTTTATACTTTTAATGCAATATTACTATAATTTTTTATAAAATTAAAAAAATTAAATGCATTTCTTAATCTGTGTGAAATACCTAAATGTGACACTTATTATGAAACGTATCTTAAAAAGTATTTATTAAAATATATATACACATTTTTTGTCACCGAATTAAAGGTAATAGAAATTAGGTGGAATCTATTAATGTTTTTTCATGTAACCGTAAAAATACCTTAGAAAAATCAATATAGTGTTATATGTTGTCAAGTAAAATAGGAGTAGCTTAGAAAGATCATTACTGTAGAGAAATTAATTAGTCATCAACCGAAATTCGCACCAAGAAAAAGCATTAACTGAAATATGCTGTTTTTAATTTTACGCAGACGCATCTTAACAAAATCCGCGAAACGGAGTGAACGGACCGTGATCAGTGTTTTTTTTTTTTTAACAACAAAAAATTGGATTAAATGAATAATAGTAATAATACAATCGTTAATTTCTATATATTGATTGTCCTATTTCTTTATATATATATATATGCTTGAGGAAAAGAGTTGATTGTGGTTTGGGTGGCAAGCAAAATGAACGTTATTATTAAAAGGAGTTGCGATTAGGCGAACAGTTTTTAACAATATCATCTATCATCATGGCCTTTCAAATATATATATGATGGAAGGAAAAGACAAAGGGGTGCCCCTCGTTTTTTCCCCCACTTTGCCCCTAAATTGCTTCCAACATTAATTAATATAACTGATTGACTAATTCTTGACTAAATCTATTTCAGTATTTTGGAGAATTATGCACATAGGTTATATCACTAGTATGATAATTTTGAATTACTCAAGCGTGATTTCTATAAATTTAAGTATCATTGTTATTACTTTTAATTAAAGTTAAAATGATCTCTTTATAAAAAAAAAAGTCAAAATTATCTTGTCTGATTTAAAATGTTTTGTGCATGGTAAAAGTAAACGTAAAAAAAAAGATGTTTTTGGTATTTAATGACTAATTAATTCCTCTAGAGTAATGATTTTTCTATGATTACTATTTACATATACACCCTACAATTCTATTTATAAAGTTTAATTAAATGAGGTTGTAGGTTTTATGTATGTATGTGTAAATAATAATTATATGAGAATATTTTTTCTTTTATTTGTCTAATAGCTGGTGGAAATTATTGATCCTGCAGTATAATATAAGTTAATTTAATTGAAAAAAAAAACAATTTTTTCAACCATGAAAACTTACTGTCTTTTTTTTTTGGATACAAGAGAAAAAAGAAAAACAGCTAAACAGCTAGATCATTACACAATAAAGGGATTATCCATGTAGGTGGACTCTTCCATAAGTGTAATGGTGTTCGATGACGAGCACCATAACTAGCTAAAGCATCTGCTACCATGTTCAAATCTCTGGAAATATGGACTAACGAAACATCCCAATCCCGTTTGAGGGCTGAGCGTATCCGCATAATTAAATCTTTCAACCAATGGTATTCAACATGTTGATCAGATGTAACAAGTTGCACCATCTCCAAGCAATCAGTCTCACAAATAATTCTTTTGTAACCCAAGGACCATGACTGACTCAGACCAGCATCAAGAGCTAACAATTTTGAATGGAGAGGACTTCCAAACTCAAAAACATCTTTGAGGATACTGCGATGAATATACTCCTCTGTCCAAATATTCGATATTCGATTCAAAAATAGCATTATTCCTCCACTTCCAATTCCACCATAAAATTGCAACAGGTAACACCATATGCTTGTCTTGCAAAATGGCATAGATCCAATCACGAAATGGTAAGGGAGCATCTGCATAAGGGATGATGGTTCTGTACCGCGACCACACTGCCCTTGATGCAGTACAGTATCGCAAGTTATGATCTGTATCCTCGATGTCGCAGCCACAGCATGTACAAGCTTGGGACGGAGCTAAATGACACACATATCGCTTATGGTTCGTCGGAAAAGCATTATGGACCAATAACCAGAGGAAAAAACGAACCTTCTTAGGAGCAGAGTAACGCCAAATCAACTTCCAAATACGGGCATCATTTCCCTGAACGTCAGTGAGCCACTCATAAGCTGATGCCGCCGTATAATTTCCATCTGGTTTATGCTTCCACCGGATAGTATCTGTTCCCGACCAAAGCTGAGGAATACCAACCCTTAGAATCTGCATACGCAATTCCTGAGGCAGTGAGGTATGGAGAAACTCCAAATTCCAGAAACCATGACGACACAGATCCGCAACAGTTAACGCAAAATCAGATATATGAACATATTGCACTTTCTCACATAATTGTCCAACACCCAACCAATTTGAAAACCAAAAGGAGGAGGCACCATCTCCAAGCTGGGCTTCAAACGCACTCTTTAGAGCTTCCTTGGCATGTATAATGCCTCTCCACACATAAGAATCTCCATGTCGGGCTTGAGAAGACAGGATTGTGTTACCATGAAGATAGCGATCTGTATAAACTGTCACCCAGAATTTTTGTGGTGTACCAAGCAAATCAGCGACCAGCTTGCCTAGGAGCGCTATATTAGTCTCCCTTGCACTCCTGATTTCCAGACCACCTTTGTTCTTTGGTTGTGACGTAACCTTCCAAGGTACCAAATGCCAGCTCCTAGCAGTACCATTTTTAGACGATATAAAATTGCAGATACTCTTGTCCATAAAATCACAGAGTGACTGAGGTAACCATAGCGCTTGCATTGCATAAAAAGGCAGAGATGATAAAACAGATTTTGCCAGACAAACTTTCCCTGCCTTATTCAAGAGTTTACCCTTCCATGATGCCAGCCGAGAAGACACTCTATCAATAATAGGCTGAAACACATCTCTCTCTTCACTTGACCCCTCAATAAAGGTAACCCCAAGTATTTGCCAAGGGAGCTCGCTACCTGAATGCCAACAATCGAGGAGAGTTGGGATTGACGTCGACTTTCGACACTTCTAGAGAAAATCACTCTAGACTTGTCTAAATTGACCTTGAGACCCGAGGCTTGGCAGAACTCATTCAAAGTGTTAGCAATCATATTCATTTGATCCTTTCTAGCTTGACAAAATAGGAGGACATCATCTGCAAAGAAGAGATGTGAAATACCTACACCATCCTTATGAAGGCGAATTGGCTGCCACAACCGCTGGTCCACAAGCCACTGAATTTGAATTGCTAACCTTTCCATGCACAAGACAAACAGATAAGGAGAGAGCGGGTCTCCTTGTCTCAGACCTCTTTGCGGTTTAAAAGGAGGCAGCTTTGACCCATTCCACAGGATAGAAAGTGTAGAGTATTGAACTCCCCACATTATAAGGTCCACAATCCTTGACGGGAATCCAAAGTCATAAAGAGTAGCTCGTAGGAAGTCCCAATTTACCCTGTCATAAGCCTTATCCAAATTGATCTTAAAGGCCACAAGACCACCCCCACCCTTGCGCTTAGAATGGATTGTGTGCATAACCTCCTGAGCTAACAAGATATTCTCCTTAGTCCCTCTCCCTGGAATAAAACTCCCTTGAAGAGGACCAATCAACTCATTGAGCAACGGGCGGAAGCGATTAACCAGAACCTTAGTAATGATTTTATAAGCAACATTACAAAGGTTAATTGGTCTCAGATCCTTCAGACGAGTAGGATTATCCACCTTCGGAATTAACACGATCAAAGTCTCTAAAAGAGCAGGATCTGCACGCCCTTCAAAGAAAGCTTTCTCAACCATATGATGAAGGTCTTTGTCAACTATATGCCAATATTGCTTATAAAAAAAGCTTTGAAAGCCATCAGGGCCAGGAGCTTTAAAAGATTGCATGCCCATGACTGCCCGACGAACTTCCTCAAGAGTAACAGGGTCCAAAAGCCTCTCCCTCTCCATTGGAGCAATAGATGGGGTAATGAGACTCATGATGCCATTCCATGTGACCTGCATATCCAAAGAAAAAAGGTTAGTGTAAAAACGTTGTGCTTCCTCCTGAAGCACCAAAGGATCAGTACACCACCCTCCATCCTCCACATAGAGACCATGGATTTTATTACGCTTCCTCCTGACTACCGTCTGTGTATGAAAGAACTTAGTATTACGATCGCCAAATTTCACCCACTGTTCCCTAGATTTTTGATACCACATCAATTCCTCCTGAGTTAGAATGTCTCATACTCTCGATTCAATTCCTTCTCAAGACGAATTAACGCTTTTGTTGTTCTAACCTCCAACTCCTTTTGGACACCCCGAAGCCTACTCTCCACTCTACTTTTCTGCCTCATAATGCTTCCAAAAACATCTTTATTAAAAAGGATAGAAGCTTTCTTCATGCTCTCAAGTTTCACAGCGAGCTCGCAAGGCACTTCCTCCCATGTCTCCTTAACAACACTTTCAAAAGAAGGATGAGTTGACCAAGACGCATAAAAGCGAAATGGTCGATCTTGCCTCCCTGCAGTCTCAATACAAAAGCGCAACAACAACGGATTATGATCAGGATAAACCCTTGTCAAATGTTCAATATACGCTTCCGGATACAAATGTCTCCAATTAACATCCCCCAGTGCCCTATCAAGTCTTTTAGCTAGCAAAGCACCACTATTTTTCCTCCTCACCCATGTGTATTTGGAGCCAATAGCCCCAAGGTCTATGAAGTTACAAGACTCCATTATATCCAACATTTTTGAAGCCCGATTTGAACAGAATGTTCCCCCTATGACCTCCTTAGCAAAACAAATCTCATTAAAGTCTCCAATAGTCATCCAAGGATCAACAATACGATTTCTAAGCTGTGATAGATGCTCCCAGAGCCGCTCTCTATGTTGCACATTAGGACTACCATAAACCGCACTTAGAACCCAACGCTTTCCACCACTAGAAACCACAACCGAAATAACTTGCTGATGGATGTCTAGGGGAAGGAAAATTGTTTTGGAACTCTGGGAACCCAGAATCCAAATCCCGCCACTATGACCACGAGCCTGTGAAGCACAAACAAGATCATACTTCATACTTTTCCAAAAAGACGACACAACGTCAAAACGGCAATGCGTCTCAAACAAAATGATAATGGAAGGTTGAAAGCTCTTGATAAGCTCCTTGATCCTCCTTTTACCCCTTGCATTAACTGCCCCACGTATGTTCCATGCTACAATACCACCCTTATTGTTATCCATAAACAACAATAAATTAATTATGATTAACAGCATGAAATTAAGCCTGCCCAGTATCCACTACTTCCACAACCATATCCTTCTCTTGGCCATCATTAATCACGCCTTGCTTAGCAACAAATGGGGCATTATTTTTGAGTTCATGACACTCCATACGTGATGGTGATGACAGACCCTCTTTATCATCATCATTGAAGATATATTTACAACCTCCCACATGTGTCAGATTCATTGTGGACATAGCTCCACCCCCTAAATCATAAACAACATGGTTACCAATCTTCTTTGTTGCAGTAGCCGTTTTAAGCTGAAGCTTCTTGTCATCTACCAACTTGAGAGGCATAGCTCGTTCTTGTTTAGGAGGCGTAGATGCCTTTGGCGCGCTCTTTTTCTTCTGCGTATCCCCTCTGCTCCGTTTTTTTGCGTGATCGAGCCTTGCTGGACTTACGCTTGTCATGCCCACATTAAATCCATCTGTATTTAATTTAGCTAACTGATTAAATTTGTTGTCAGTTTTAACAAACGGATTTGCACCCAAAATTACGGGATTTGATTTGCACCTCCCATCCTGGTTATAAGTAAAAAAAAAATTGTGCATATTAAGAAAGTTGGTTACTTGTATTTAATTATCTTGATTTCATTCAAAAATTTAAGTTTTAATTACAAAAAAGTATCTCTCTCCCATTTGGTCAGGTCAAATGACATTGAATATGAAAAAAATGCTTGAAATTAGCATTAAATAAGGAAAAAAGGTTAAATAATAATAATAATGATAATATCTGACTTTTTAAAAAAATTAGAAGCATTAAGGAAGTTAATTTTTTTAGTTTTTTTTAAATTTTTTTTTTATGCTGGTATATTTCCACATTTGGTCACGAGTTGGCCACTTACAGTTTGTATTAAATCGAACAATTTTTTTTTTTTTTGGAAAACAAATCGAACAAATAAATTTTCTTTTTGGTAATTGGTAAACAAATCGGACAATTTAAAGGACACCACTTTCGTTGACCAAAAATAGGGGCATCGCTTTAAGATAGTATTATGCAGCCTAATTCATTTTGGGCCGGTTTGAACAATAAAAAAAGGTTCGACCCGATAAGTGTATCGACTGATAGACGCACCATCTGGATACGTGAATTAAAACATTCGAGAAACAAAGTATTTTGACCAAAAAAAACTAAAATATAAATTCAAGACCCCTTAAAATTTAATTCCTTTATCCATTTTTAATTATTAAGTTTTTAGATACGTCTCAAGAATTATTTACAACTCAAGGAGTGAGTGTTAATCCTTCGATTATTGAGAATCCAATGTATTATTATTATTTTTTTTTGTTTTTGATTAGCCAACAGAAATATATTGATTAAAAAGGGTAGTATTAGAAAAATACTTTTGAAAATTTCTTATATTTATTTCAAAATAAATAAAAAAGATTTTCGGATACTATTTATTTTTAGGAACGTATTTTTTTTTTGTAGTTTCTATAACTTTCATTTCCATGATAAAAGGTAGGTAAGATATTTTTTTATAGGAATATGAATAGTTATTTTATATTTAATGTGTGAACACCACTTATTTTTTATTTTATTTTGACTTTTTATTAGAAATTCAAAAATTATTCTTAATGATGTTAACTTACATCAAACACATTTTTATAAAATGTTTGAAAATTTAATTTTTTACAAATAAATACATTATCGAAAATAAAATGCCTAAAACTATTTTTTTATTGCCTGAAATAAACTCCTCCTAAATTGTCAATGTTATCTATCTAATTAAATAATTAAAAAATATTATATGTAGTAAAAATACTTTTATAATTATTATATGTAACATGTATTATAAATCAAATAGATTTTAAATATTTTTTAAACTTCTTCAAAAGATTTTTAAGAATAAAAATTAGAATTAAAATGTCTGGGAATAAACATTCCTGGAAATGTATTTTATCGAAATAAGATATTTATAATGTATTTTCAAACCTTGAAACAAACGCTCCATAAAAAATGTTAAAAATAAATAAGTACCCCGTGCATTTAAGTGCAATTACTTTCAAAGCACTTTTTAAAATATACAATTAAGTACAAAATCACATTTAGCAACCGTTTTAATTGTCAATAATTTTGATAAAAATTGCCACTAAATGTAACTTTTATACTTAGATGTATACTTTAAAAAGTTCAAAGTACTAAAATACACAAATTAAAAGCAACTACAAGTTCAAAAAGCTTAATAATTTTAACCATTAAAAAAATAACAGGAACAAGCTTGATGATGGGGATCTAAACAACTCGGTGGGGAGGAACACCAGTATGGAAAAACAATGTGATTATGGGAAGAAGCCTTTCAAGAACGAATTTTAATTAAATCTAACACTTGTCGAGCATCCATTGCATCATCTTTTGAAATAATTGCATTCCAACTTAGCTAAAGTGTCCAAATAGTCACGTGCCAAAAGAGGATGAAACCTCATTTTCTTGCTGCACTGTTGTGCGAAAATCCCCTAAAAAAGAATAGGAACTCCCCAAAGAAATACTGAGACTATGTCCAATATGTGTTAGTGTTAATATTACTATTATAATAAATATTAAGTTAAATCTTAGAGCAGTTCCTAACATTGTCAATAAAGAAATTAGAGGACGAGACTCAATCAAGATTTAATGACTCAAGTCTCCTAAATTAATTACAGTAATAATAAAAGGATAAACAACTGCTTTGCCCTAAATTATTTTGAGGCATATCTTTTTTGGCTATATCACTTTCATATTGCTTAAGCAACAAAACAGGGAAAAGAAAAAGTTTTCATTAACTACCAAAATGTAAAGAAGACATTTCTCTCATCCACAATATGGCACTTGCTCTGGGTGGTCCATGGAATTATATGATTTATTTGGATAACTTTCCTTTTTAGTATGTGTGGAAATTGGAATAAAAGTTCCCTTTGGTAGTCTTTGGTTTTCGCTTTTTTTTTTTTGTTTTTTTAAATCAAGAAACTCACTGAAAGTAATAATTAACTAATGTATTCATATTTAGAATAACAAAAATTATAAACACACAATTATTATTCATTAAAAACAACTAAAACTAATTATTATATCAGTTTATTTTAGTTTCTTTTTTAATGAATGAGACTTGTGAGTTGTAGATGAATAATAATTGTTTGCCAATTAGAATTAATTTTGATAACAACCAAACAAAAACTTATTTGTGGAGAATGAATTCTGTTGTAGCATATTTGCAGCCAAACAAAAACTCATTTACGAGAAATGAATTTTCTCAAGTAAAATATATTTTAAGAGGTCCAAAAACTTAACCAAATGAACACTTAGTATAAGATATAAAATAGTTACTTTTGAGGGCTCTAGCCCTTTCAAATCATGATAAAAATTGAGATAACGTTTGATTATGATATATTGTAAAACTCTTATCAAATATTTTAGCTATCACGTGACAAATTTTACTCGAATAAACTCTTAATAAATTGTCGTCATAATGTGCTATAATATAAATATTAAAGAAAAACTTCTTCCTTACTTAAATTTTAAAAAAAATATTTGAGATATTTTTTTTATGAATTAAACACTTGTGTAATTTGACAAAAAAAAAATTCTTTGAATCAAAAGGAAAAAAACTCTCATAACCCTTTCTAGAGAGGCTCCAAGACTCCAAATGTGTTCTATAGCTTATTTAAGATTAGGAAAAAAAATAAAATATTTTGTGTATATCTAAATGGGTGTATAACCTATTTACTTTATTAGTTTATTATTTTTTTAAAGTTAAAAAATAAAATAAAAATTTTAATTTAACGGATGTTTAGTGGGTTTTAAATGGATTGTATACCTATTTTAAAAAAAAAATAGAACAAAATTTGTCTTCTCATGAATTAGGTGCACTGTTATTAGTATAGTATTAGTATTAGTTAGTTAACTCCATTCATTTCCTATGATTATTGCAAATGCTTAGGTAGATGGAGGTAACATGTGAATTTGTTGCTCACAGTTCACACTATATCCTGAAAAGCAAACCTTTTATTTTTCATTTGGTTCCCACTAGTTATTTCAAATATAATATAATATTATTAACCAAAATAAAATTTAATATAGGGTTAAAACTACAATTAGGGATAGCTTATATTTAAATTAGTCGTATAATAGTCATAACAAAAAATTCAGAATCAAAGAGACTACTTGTTCACCTTTAAGTTTTAAAGTAGTAAGACAAGGATATAAAGTAAGTGTAATTTTAAATTTTTAATTGTGTTTATTTTGTTTTATCTCAAATCTTTATTTAGAAAGAAAGTAACGAAATCTCAGGATAAGAAATGAGTAAAACATTAGTAATTTAGTTTAAATAATTTCAATTAGATTTGATTTAATAAAAATACTCGAACTAATCCGATCACTCGACCCAACTCAAAAAACTAATTTAATTTAAGTTGGGTTATTTAAATTCTTAACCTCTGAGTATATCCAACTCATTACTCACCTCTTTTCACGTAGCAAGAGTACTTAAACTGCAATTCAATATACTTTATGTACACACATAGACATATTATAAATGGAAATTTCAGGAGATATGCATTAAGCATCATCTATGTATAACGAATTTTTTTGATCGTGTATGCTCATTAAGACGTAGCATATATATCTAAATAAATATTAGCTCCTGCAAGTGAAATCATATATATAGCAGATTATGACAGATATTTGAACTATATTAAGTTAAATTTCAACTTATATTTGTTTTACATTACTTATCTCTTGTTGGCTACTACATTTTGTTGATCTAAATTAACTGTGATAGATCTGTTTTTCTATTTCCTTAATTACTCTGTTTCTTTAATTAATAAAGGTTGGTATAACAGTACCACTTGTTCTACTTCTACATACATTGCATGCAACATTTCTGTATGTTCACGAGTTGAAGCTAGCTAAAGAGAGATAAAAGATTATTTAATATTATTAATTAGTTTTGGCTGAACATGAAGAGAGGAAGTTTGTTGCAGGGACTAGTGGAGGAATTAATAAGTATTGATAGCGATTTTTAATAAAATTATATGTACAAATACAGTTACTCCAACCTTACTCTCTGTAAAGCTCTGTGTTGTCAGTTTTCAATCAAAGGCGGCATCGCTAATTTAATAATCTTATCTCTAATTTCACTTTTTGTTTTATTAATTACTTTCACACACACCTTATACCTTATGTATAAATAATAATATAATATATAGAGTATATGCACATGCAGTAATATATATTTGCAACTGCATATTGCAAGAGACACAAAGCAGAGCATCAACAAATAAGGACAGAGAGGTCAAATTACTAGTTTCTTACATGGTAATCTACTCACCCAATACTCTCCAATTAGTTTACAACATGTTTTGTTTTTTCTTTTTTACTAAAATATGTTTTTGTCCCTTGATTTATTCGGTATCTTATTTAATTTTAAAAAAAAATATAAATTCAATCATAAAAAATGTCTAAATATTCTAGATTAATCATCCTGAGTGTATTTTATCTTTGATTATTAAGTGATAATGTTGTACCTAATATATTATAGTGATGTGTAAAAATGAAGTGCCAAATAGAACAACCTTGATATTTTAAGGGACTAAAATTATTTTGGCATTTTTTTTTTATAAATAATTACAGAATTTCTTACCTATTTTTCTTTTAGTTTTTTTTAAAAAAAATTGTAATACCAACAATAAGAAAGAGGAAATATTTTTTTTTAGTCTTTTATGTGTAAATTTTAGAAAATTCTGAATAAATAAAATCAAAACAAAGTGATAATTTATGAAATAAGGTTATTGAAACGAACTCAGTGGTCCTGATTTATATATGTTTTTCCACAGGAGGAGAATCAACAAAAGCTTCGGAAGGCTATCTCAGACGTATCGATAGAAATGGAAAAATACTATAAGAACATAGAATTGGAGAGAAAAATTGGCAGAATTGAAGAGGTTGAAGAAGGAGAAGCAGAATGTGAATGTTGTGGTTTGAAGGAGGATTGTACGGTAATTTACATAACTAAAGTTCAACAAAGTTTTTGTGGGAAATGGGTTTGTGGGCTTTGTTCTGAAGCTGTTAAAGAAAAAGTTGAACGAAGCCCAAACATAAGAATTGAAGATGCTTTGAATTCTCACAGAGATTTTTGCCAGAAATTCAACGACACCACTAGATTGAATCCCAAGCTATCGTTAACCCTTTCCATGAGAGAAATTGCCAAAAAAAGTTTAGAAAAGAGAAAATGTAAAGGGTTAAGCATATCAAAGCTTAATCGGACTACTAGTTACCCCTAAATTAATCTAATCGCACCACCCATTTTAATAATCGCGCCATCGAGCCTTTAAAAAATAAAAAATAATGTGTTTTCCAACTAGTTTTTTTTTTAAAAGTAGATGGTGTATTTATTAAAAAGAGACGGTGGGATTATTAGTCACAATTAATCTTTTCTTTGACACTGCTATTGTGTAATATTTATCCAAATTACTGATAATTTTGTAATAAATTGCATATAATTCGAATAATATAAAAGGACAAGCTGCATCTTTTTAAATAACAGTAGTAAACCACATAAAGTAAAATATATTGGGAAAAATTATAATGAACTGGATATAACTTGTCAAAATAGCCTATACTTTTACATAAGTTGGTTTATAATTAGTTTATTTCTATAAATGATTAAATTCTATAGAGAAGTTTATTAACAGATCAACTTGATTTAAAATTATTTTAATAAATTCATAATGATAAATAAAAATAATTCACCTTTAATTATAAATTGAATTATTTGTAACAAATAGGACTTGCAAGGCTAACCATATATTTTTGTCTTATAGATTTTATGCGCGTGGCGTGGAGTTAAAATGTGGGTAATATAATGATCAGTACGATCAAATAGTCATGTAGTACAGAATCTTTTTAATTGTGGTCAACCGTTTGAGAATCAATCTTTTTTCTTTTTGGTCTGTAAAAAAAATCCAAAGGGATTCTTTTTTGATGAAAAAAACGTTGATCTAAAAATAAATAAATCATAGTCACTATTTTTGGTCTACGTAAAATTCACGGTTTTTGGTTTATTTGTCCATATAATTTTTTATTTTTGTTTTAGTCGCTATGAAATTAGAATGTTTTGTATTTTTTTTTAGAATTTTTGTCCATAAATTTCTTAATTTCCATTTATTTTAGTCCTTATTTTTAATGAAGAAAATGACTGAAATCAAATAAAAATTTAAAAGCATGAAAATATTAGAATTAGGAGCGAAATCAAAATCGTTAAATTTTACTGGTATTAGTTAAAACGCCATTTAAAGCTAATTAATTTGTTAGCACTTGCGTGTGTGATTTGTTTAGGAGATTCACATATTGTACATACCATCACTTAAATCCAACAATTCTGTGAGTTTATTTCACACTAATTCATTAGGTTTGAGAACTGATGTTACTTTACTCTTTGACAATTAATATTACAAAATCATTCATATTAATTATTGATACTATTAAGTTTTTTTAATTAGTCATTTATTTCATACAAAATTACTAGTTCAACAAGAATTAAAGTAAAAGACAAATAATGAGAGTTGGGATAAAAGTTAATTTTGTTGAAATATAAAAATTTAAGTAAAATTAACTTACATTTCTAAAATAATGGTTTACAAATCTTATAAGTAAGGTTATGAATTTGAGTTTTTTTAACGAAAAAAACCTATTAAAATAGTTAATTTCACCGTAAAATTAAACGGAAATTCTAATTATCTTGTGTAAAGATTATCTGTAGTCTAGACCAAAATAATAATAATAATAATAATAATATAAATGTTTATTGATATTTTTGTTTACAAAGTAGTCGGTGTAAATTCACTAGAATATATAGGGGAATGAAAAATGATGGGAGTGAGATTCAAACCTTATATATTATGGTTAATGATTAGTTTCACTATCAACTAAGCTATTTTGCTGGTCAAATATAAAAGATAATTTTCAGTTCGAAATTTTTAGATGCACTTTTTAACGTATACAAAAAAATATAAAAGATAATTTTGTGTGTATTAAACATATTCTTTATTTGATGGTGGATATATGATTTTTTGATTAATGTGCTCATGAAACTCAATTATCTACTAGTTGCAGTTATGGTTAGAAGTTTTGCTTGGGCGTGGGTTAGGGCCGCGGATATATTTTGATAGATTAATGTTTAAATTAAATATTAAAATCTAAATTCTAAATCCTAAATATCGACCCAAATCATCTTATTATTATTTTTGGTGTATAAGAAAAGAGTTTTGTTATTTATTGTTAGGACAATGGTTAAATAACTTATTAATAAAAATTCTAAAGACAACAAATAGTAAAACCCATAAGAAAATACATAAACTTTATTTTGATTGTAGAGATTTGCTTATAAGTTCATATAATTGATATTTTTGGGGATCGTTGCCAAGTTAAATCCCAATAGATCAAAGTGGGTTTCTAGATGGGTCTCATGTGCATAATTAACAAATTAATGACAATAATTTTGTACTTTTTTGTTGCGAGGAATCTATGGAGTTTTGTCACCATGACTTGGGTTAACACTTAATTAAGAACATAATGGTGCTCAATTTTGGTTCATCCTTCCCACTAGTCCATGTTAGTGAGTTAGTCACCATCGTAGTGGACCTTTTACTTCAACATTTATGTTTTTAATATTAATTAAAGTGCCTTTTATGAATTAGAAAATTAATATATATTCTCTGCACGGGTTACTTCAATATATTCTCTTTGAAAGTGCATTAAAACTTTTTCTACCATATAATAATAGTGCTTAATCTGTCAAATTAAAGAATTAATTATTAAAGTTTTAGCTAGATGATCGAGTGATTGAAGTAGTATTGGACCATTAAATAAGAACATGAAACCCTACAAAATTTCAAAGGAAAATGGATCAACTTCACGTCATACACACCTCACTTAATTTGATAAATAACAAATTTAATTTATGAAAAGGAGATCTATATATCATAAATAAATAATATTCTATACATAATATACTACTGAAAAGTGTTCACATTAATCCTTAATAATAAGTACAAATGAAAGCACTAAAACCAGGACGCTATCCCTCTTTACAGCATATTGGCACAATTCCACTTTCTATACGTGATATATATAACTATACTAAAAAAGGATCAATTATTGAATCAGAAACTAATCGTGTATAGTGTTTTTCAATTTTAATAGGTAATATATATATATATATATATATATATATATATATATATATATATATATTATAGGAAATTAAATCCGAATATCACGAATGTATGTCTACAATAAAAAAATTCATTATTAGTTACAAAAAATTAGTTAAAAATTTTTTTAGTAGTTAATTTATAGTTAAATTGTTACTAATTAGCTACTGAATAAAATTTTCTAACAAATTTAAAAGTAGTCATAAATTCGCTACTAAATTAGCTATCAATTAGCTACAAACTATTTTTATAGCTAAAACTAATTTACATTTAAACAACTACTAATTAGCTACTAAATATAATTTCGTAACAATTTTGAGAGTTACTTATTAGCTATATATGAGTGTAGTTAACAAAATTTCGTAGTTAATTTGTATCTAAATAGTTAGAGAATATAATTACAAATTATTTCTAACTAATTTATTTCTAAAAAACTACTAATTAGCTATGAAACGTAGTTACAAAAGAAAATTTTCTAGTTAAATTTATTGAAGTATTGAAAGTATTTTTATTAGATTATAAATATAAATTTAAAAATATTTTTATCTAAATAATATGTACTTTAAAAAATAATATATAACCGTTGAAGTTTTATTATTAATAAGGGTCATACTAATGAATATCTTTTTTTTGGTAATAAAGGAAATAAAAAACAAAAAACAAAGAAAAAAAAAAGTTAAGATCATCTTGGGAGCAGTCATGAGTATGCTAATAACTACATCTCATTTGATATTTTAAATCATATTTTAAAAAATATGCATTGAATGAGTTCTTATTTTTTAAAGTAATAAATTCTTTAATTCATATAAAATATTTCTACAATTATAACCATATTTATTAAATTCGACTCGGTCATTGACTTGATCGAGATATTAGGTCACTGGGTCATTAATTCATTTGATATATCTAAAAAGATAAACAAAACAAAATTTTAGAATTTATAAATAAATAATAAAAATAATAATAATAGTATTAAACTATCTTAATTATTAAACTAGATATGCATTTTTTTTATTATGAAATTTTTAAAATAAAACTAAATCAAAATATATATTTATTGTTATCTTTATTTTAAAATTATATTTTATAAAACTAATATATATTATATGTTGCACATGTAGACATGAAGTATTGCTATGGTTTAGTAGTTGTGTGGTTGGTTGGAAACTATAGGGTTCAAAAAAGTGGATTGGTGTATTTCTATTACATTTTTGGAATAAAATGTAGCATTAGTTTGCATGTGAACAAGTTTTAAATAATTAGTTACGAAAATAACTTTACATTTATAAAAATATAAAGTTTTAGCTATAAATTTGTTACGGATTAGTTACATAAAATTTTTATAGCTAATTAGTTTAAGAAAATTCCATACCTAATTAGCTAAATATTACAAGTGTAAAGTATATTTTTAGTCCTTATAAAATATATCATTTTTAAATTTAGTTCCTATAAAATTATGTTTCTCATTTTAGTTTTTATTTTTTCAGAAATTTCATTTTTTAATCCTTGTTGAATTAAAATCATAACTAAACTCCTATATTATACAGATTAATATAGTCTCCGTGACTTCAGTTATGCTGCAGCTGCGATGTCATACAGTACTAATTTTGATTGGGATCAGTGTAATTAAGGAAGCTTTGGTAATGACTTACTATGCTTATAAGGTTTCTGATATCTGCATACCGTAAATGTTTATTTGTTCCCTGGTTTGGTTTTTTCAGTTTCTGTTGCTTTTCTATGCACTATTGGCCACTCCTTGTGCTGCTTTCATCAATGAAAGCTGTGTTTATTGTTGATAAAAAAAAAAAAAAGTCTCCGTAACTTCATTCTTTATAATCTCTTCCAAACACCCTTTAAAAATTTTTTAGTATAACTACGAGTTTTGTCACTTTTTTGATGAGACTAATTTTGTCTGCGGACTAACGCAGGCCCTAAAAATTTAGCATAGGTGAGATTCGAACATGGGTATGAACTTAGCGAGACCTTACACCGCTAAGCCAAGATGGGGTTAAACACCCTCTAAATTAACAATGCATTATGTTTATTTTTTTTATTTCAATAAATGCAGGTCATTAGAGATAAGAAGTTGTTCATGTTAGACTACCATGATTTTTTCTTACCATATGTAAGCAAAGGGAGAGAGATTAAAGGCACAACACTATATGGATCAAGAACAATATTTTTCCTCACCAATCAAGGCACATTGATGCCACTAGCTATTGAGCTTAGTAGACTACTTGGTATACAACAATTAGTGTATATAATTCATTTATATAAAAGTAAATGAGTTATATGCGAATAATGCATGCATACAATTTTTTTTTTCTTAAACTTATAATAAAACAAGAAACATACAATTTTTTTTCTCTTAAACTTATAATAAAACAAGAAACTGAGCGTTGAAAACTTAAAAATACAATTTTTTTTAAAAAAATAAGACTAAACACAAAAAATAATTTTATACAAACAATATTAAAAAATATTATATTTTATAAAAATAACACTATTTTGCCCTTAAAATAAAAAATATTCCCTTACATGACTATTCATGCATATGGCCTATAACTTAAATCAACGGAAAAATATTTTTTTTTAAAAGAAAATTGGTTGTAGATTATATGTATGAATAGTAGTAACTGGAGCATCATTACTCCTAGCAAATGGTCTTCATTTGTAGTTATAAGTTACTTTAGGCCTTAACTTTTATTTGAAAATGTCATTTAACTTAATATTGTAAAAAATTTAAATGACCAAATTTTATATAAAATTGGTCTTTCAAGCTAATATGGTGTGTATTCTTTTGGAACTAGTAGCAGAATATGTAAACGCAGTGAAGCATACAGACATTTTTATGGTACCTCTTGTGCCATTTTTATAAAGTTGAATGATATCAATACACATATTTTTTGCCGACCAAAAAATTTTTTTATATAAAATCAATGTTTATTGCAATCGATTTTTTAAAACGTCATTGATTATTATAATTGATTTTATAAAATCAATAATTAAAATTTAATTTTGATAAAGTAAGAAACTAAAGTAATAATATCTACAAAGTTAATAACTATTTTAGGTATTAATCCGATTAAAATTGGTGTGTTATGTCATAAAGTTTGTGCAAGTGGCTACAGTATCACCGCCAAATCTTCAAGAAATACAACCTACAAACACCATTTTGCCACACTATGAATGAGAGTATATCCACTAACTGAAATGTATATATTAATGCCCTGTTCTTTGTGTGCGTAGAGGGTGCTATCTCTAAATTATTATTATGAATCTTAAAACAAGGAATTTATAATTTATAATAATAAAGCAAGTGGGAATGAAGGACAAGAAAAAAGGGAAAAGAAAATGGGCCAGCCATGAAGGAGGAGTATGAGATATGAGATTGGTTAATAGAGATTTTGAGTGTAAAACCCTAGAAAATGGAGATGGATAAAGCATGCCGGGTATGACAAAGACCACTCACTGTATATTCCTTCGAGAAAAACAGAGTGGGTTCATTTTTTTTTTTATATCGGATCTTTATACTACACTACTCGTATTCCTAAATTTATTTTATTGAAGATCGAACTCCCCTCTTTAAACTCTTCCTTATGTCACTAAGCTCTCGATAACAAAGTGGGTCCGTTAATTCTCATAGCAGAGCACACACATATAGATAGAGATGCATAGGAGGGTGAGGAAGAAGGATTTAAATTAGACGTGCAGTCGTGTTATACTAATTATTGTGCTACGTTCAATGTGTAAAATAAAACACAAATACAAGAAGATTATAGTTGTAATTACACTATGATACTATCTTAATAATTTATATTGAGATGTCGCGTTATAATCATTATTGTGGTATGTTAAATGACACAAATGCGAAATTACAACGGTAATTACAATATGATATTATTTTGATAATTTGTGTATAGACGTTGCGGATCGTACCTAGATTTAAATTCTTTAAACAAAACGAAAGAAAAGATATTATTATTTTTATTGTAAAGAACGAAGAAAGTGAATGAAAATATCGAAAAAAAAAAAAAGAAAAGAAAGAAAGTGAATGAATAAATGAGTAATGTGCCCACGAGCCCAAGTACTAGTCATCAATGTATGTAACATAAAAGAGTCCCAACTTTTTCTTTACGTTCTTCTACTTTGTGCCTCTCTTTTATTTTTATTTTTTTCCATTCCCAATCCCAATTTCAATTTCTGTTTTCATTGTCCATTGTTCTGATTATTCCTCTTTGCCTCACTTGTAACTTATTTGTGTTAGTTTGAACACATACACATGTGCCTTTTTTTGTTTCAATAATAACAATTAGTGATAATGGAACTTTGAAGAGTCTAAAAGAAAATAAAAGAAGGAAAGAAAGTTGCACAATTCTTCAAGGCGTGTGCTATCGTACACTTTCCTTTAGGCTTAATTCGTCCCCATCAATTTATAACTCTTGGATGCAAAATGGGTTGCCTAGCAAATTTTTTGCAGGATACGATAAAAATTCCTTGAGTCTGTTTTACACTTCAAGAAACTCAAGCCGTGACAACAATGAGTTTTACACAACGATAATATTACTGATATCCCTTGCGCATAAAGATAAAAGTAATTGAATTTGTTATGCTTTCTAAATAGGGAAGAGATGAGAGAATGAATATTGTGTTGTGTTCTGTGTCTTAGTGCTTCATATGCATTTCTATATATAGGCGTTCTTAACATCAACCTTTCATAAAAAGTAGTTCTAACTTTTCACAGCAAGTTTCATAACCTCTTGGTAGTTAAATAACTCCTTGGTGGTTAACACACAAATAAAGTATAATACATAATGAATTAATTTCATTATACCTCTTCAAAGAGAGATTAATAAACTCTTTATTTATAATAATAATGATACTCTGTAATTAAATATACAACACTTAATGAAAACCACAATGTTTTGGAAATATTCTCGCATTTTTCTCTCATCCCTTGAAAGTTTTTCTTTCTTTTTTCTTTTCTCTGCATCCCTTTCCACTGTGCTTGCTGTGGGAGTGAGAATCCAAGATGAGAAAATAAAGTCCAAACAAAAGGGGTTCAAGAATCTTGCTTTTTAACATGCCAATTGAAACTTCATCCTGCGCTCCAACTATGTCTACCCTCCATTTATATGAAAATTACACTAGCTCCCATTCATTTTTGTTCTGTGCACGCATGTGCCTTCAATCATTTGAGTTAGAGTGATATATAATCTGAATATCAAGCCACCAATGAATATCAGAAACTTAGCAAACAATTTATTCTAAGATTTGTAAAGGGTCAATTGGAAAAAAACCAGCAGAGAAGCCATAAAAACACTAACCCCATCATTAAATGATAGAAGGATAGAGTTAATTAATCATGAAACAACAAAGTTCTACAACCAAACGTTATGTAGTAGTACAAACTATGAACAGCGACGTGAATTTTTGTTTCTACTGGTTTCTCTTTCCATTTCCAACAACACAATCCATCGAGAAATTAACAAGTCATTAAGAACATACTAGCATGCATGGACGTGCTGTCCCTATCTCCGAAATAGAATTTTGATAAGGTACTCTGTTCAAAAATCCCTGTTTCGTAGTGGTTTTTCCAAACAGAAATGATCCATCTTTATTCCCTAATTACATAACACAACAGCTTACATCCAAACTGGTTTACATAGCGACAATGTTCATAATTAAACTTGATTCTATTGTACAGATATTTCCTTAAGCAATTAATTTCTCTGCGGCCTGCATATCATATCTTTGTTCACAATTCTAATTAATAACTAGTCTTTGTTCTGAATTCATTATAATAAGTAAGACCAGTAAATAAGTACAAGTACAACAACAAAAGAATGCACATTCTCTCCCACTGCTAAACAAATGATTTCATGCAAACAAAAAATAAGAACTAGTTACTGATATGGCATTTACCATCACTTCTTTTTTGTGTTTTTTATTTTTGGTAGAAGTGAATAAGAGAAAGAGAGTTTGAAGTGTGTTTGTTTTCAACGGTTACAGAAAATTCTTTTGTCACTTTCTCAAGTGGTGAGCCAGTGAGTCAGTCAAAAAAGAGCATTTTGATAGCAATCCGACAAATCAGAGCCTTTTTCCCAACATCTGTCCCTGTTTCCCTTTCAACCGTTTGTGTTCAAACATTAATCCTAAAGAAGTCAAGGTGCAATTTCGTAATTAGAATTCAACACAGTGCCCAATTCCATTCTTTCCATTCTTCCATCTATTTAAGCACACTCATCACTGTCTCTCACGTCCAACCAATCCTCCTCAAATAGTATTTCAGAGAATTCACCTCTCTCCCTTCCTTACCTTCTCCATATATACTCAACTCATTTTGACACAGAATTATCCACAACACAAAACTAAGCAATTCCCAGTTATGTTTTTTGGGTAAGTAAATAATACGTTTTCATTATACATACATGCTACTTTTGCAATTTCTTTTTTCCTCTAATTTCATATTCTGGTGCATGCATGTTCACTCGTATGTTATCTAGCTAGAATTTAAGTTTAATCATCACTCCTAGCTGCAACCTTCAAAAAAGCAAGATTTACATACATGTTCTTTTAGATACAAGGCTAACGTAACTCCTATATACTTTAATATATATTGTATAATTATATATACTTTCTTTTTTTAATGGAGGACAGAGTCATACATACACTATTGAACTTTGGTCAGTGATGATTAACATAATTAAAAAGTTACGTTAATCATTTTACGCACCTTTTACAGCTTGGGATCCGAGGAGTTCAATGCAAGGCAGATAGAAAACTGATTTTTCTGTCAAATAATAAGTTAATCAAACTTAAGGAAGAACTATAGAAGACATGGCCAAAGGAGGTTCAAATTCAAAGACGTTCATGGCGTGTCTGTTCATGTTCATGCTCAATTTCCACTCATCTCACGGAGAAGAAGAGGTTCAACTTCTGTTATCTTTCAAAGCTTCAATTCATGATCCGCTTCACTTTCTCTCCAACTGGGGGGTCACTTCCTCTGCCACTCCCTGCAACTGGCATGGCATCACCTGCGATAACTCCTCCCATGTTAGCGCCGTTGTGCTCACCGGAAAAAACTTCACCGGAGAGGTATCCTCGTCGATATTTCAGCTTCCATACGTTACAAAAATGGACCTCTCAAATAACCAGTTTGTTGGGGGAATTTTTCTGAACAACTCTGCATCTTCACTGCGTTATCTCAATCTGAGCAACAACAACTTCACTGGTTCGTTGCCGGAGTACTTGTTTTCTTTGCGGTTTTCCAACCTCGAAACTCTGGATCTCTCGAACAACATGTTTTCGGGGAAGATACCTGATACCATCGGATTACTTTCCGGGCTGAGGTATCTTGATCTCGGGGGAAACGTTTTGGTTGGGAAGATTCCGAATTCTGTGATCAACATGACGAATTTGCAGTACCTGACTTTGGCTTCGAACCAGTTGGTGGGTGAAATTCCATCAGAAATCGGCGTAATGAAGAGCCTGAAGTGGATTTACTTGGGATACAACAATCTCTCCGGCGAAATACCGAAAAGCATTGGGGAATTACTTTCCCTGAACCACCTCGATCTTGTTTACAACAACCTCACTGGAGAAATTCCTCTGTCTATTGGAAACCTCACTGATCTTCAGTATCTCTTTCTCTACCAAAACAAGCTTTCAGGTCCAATTCCTCCATCTGTTTACGAACTGAGAAAGCTTGTATCGCTTGATCTCAGTGATAATTTTCTTTCCGGTGAGATTTCAGAGCGGGTGGGTCAATTACAGAAACTGGAGATTCTTCATCTTTTCTCCAACAGTTTCACTGGGAAGATTCCAGAGGCCGTGACTTCTCTGCCACGCCTTCAGGTTCTTCAGCTCTGGTCAAACAAATTATCAGGCGAGATTCCGAAAGAGCTTGGAAAGCGTGGGAATCTTACGGTTTTGGACCTTTCAACAAACAACTTGACGGGGAAGATTCCAGATAGTTTGTGTGGGTCGGGGAATCTCTTCAAGCTTATCTTGTTTTCCAATTCTTTTGAAGGAGAAATCCCGCATGGGATAAGCTCTTGCAGAAGCTTACGCCGTGTGCGCCTACAGAACAACAAACTTTCCGGCGAGTTGCCGTTAGAATTGACAACGTTCCGTCAGGTATATTTCTTGGATATCTCTGGGAATGAACTTTCTGGAAGGATTGATGATCGGAAATGGGATATGCCGGCGCTTCAGATGCTTAGTTTGGCTAATAATAACTTCTCCGGGAAGATACCGAACTCTTTCGGAAGTGACAAAGTGGAAAACATGGACTTATCGGGGAATCAGTTTTCCGGTAATATTCCGTTTGGTTTAAGAAGCTTAACGGAATTGGTGCAGCTAAAGCTGAGCCATAACAAACTCGTTGGTGAAATTCCTGAAGAGTTGTGTCTATGTGAGAAGCTTGTTGTTTTGGACCTCAGCCATAACCGTCTCATCGGTGAAATTCCGGCGAAACTCGCGGACATGCCAGTTCTTGGTATGCTTGACTTGTCGGAAAATGAACTTTCCGGCGAGATACCGCAGAGTTTGGGAAGTGTGGAATCTCTTGTTCAGGTAAACATCTCTCACAACCATTTTCACGGTGGTTTGCCTTCTACCGGAGTTTTCGTGGCAATCAACTCGAGTGCAGTCACCGGAAACGACCTTTGTGACCGTGACGGCGATTTTTCCAGCGGTTTGCCTCCGTGTAAACATGAATGGAGATGGAATCTCAATCGCCTGTTCATTCTGCTGTGTTTTCTGCTCGCACTGGTCGCGTTAGCCGGAGCTTCATTTCTGGTGTTCTTCATTCGGAGAAAGAAGAGTTTGGAGCTGCGAGGAGTGGAAAACGAAGACGGCGCGTGGGTGATAAAATTCTTCGATGCGAAGGCTTCGAAATTGATCGGGATGGACGATGTTTTGTCGTCGGCTAAAGAAGGAAAAGTGATTTGGAAAGGAAGAAACTGCGTTTTGTACGAGGGGAAGTGCATCGGCAGTGACATGCAATTCGTGGTGATCGAAATCAGCGACCTGAATTCTCTTCCATTGAGTTTCTGGGAAGAGACGGTGAAATTCGGGAAGCTGAGTCATCCGAACATCGTTAAGCTAATCGGAACGTGTAGGTCCGGTAAGAGAGGATACTTATTGTATGAGTACCAAGAGGCAAAGAAGTTAAGGGAAATTTTAAACGGTTTGAATTGGCAACGGCGGCGGAAAATCGCCGTCGGTGTTGCAAAAGCGCTCAAGTTCTTGCATTCTCACAATTTGGTTGGTGAGAATATGTCGCCGGAAATAATTTGGGTGGACGGCAAGGGCGCTCCTCGCCTCAAGGTGTTTCCGCTGGGAGTGCCATGTATGGATGTCAAGGGTTTCACCTACGTTGCCCAAGGTATATATTTGAAATTACCTCTTTGTCCTCTCTGCAATTATGAGTGTTATGTTAATGGTTATTATTATTGTAACTAATTGATTTGTTAATTTTGTTTCAGATGGAAGAGAGAAGAGTGATGAGGTGTATGATTTGGGAGTTACGGTGATAGAAATATTGACGGGAAGAAGTGCGGTGGACGCAGAAGCAGGGAATGGCATTGGCATGCACAAGAGCATAGTGGAGTGGGCCCGGTACTGTTACTCGGAGTGTCATGTTGACACGTGGATAGACCCTGTGATGAAGGGTGGAGATCATGCGTCAACATACCAAAACGACATCGTTGAGGTGATGAATCTGGCGCTGCAGTGTACCGGCAGTGATCCGACGGCGAGGCCATGCGCAAGAGACGTAGTGAAAGCCCTAGAGCGTAACACACACACTTTTTGCTGATCATGAGTTTCTAGTACTCAAAACACGCTCTCATTTTCCATCTGCGCGCGTTTTTTCCTCTGACATATGCAATAGTTTTTTTTTTCTTTTTTTTTTCTCAATTTCTCTTGGTCTTTTGCATTTCAGTTTTCTTTTCTTTTCTTTTTTTTTTTGTTTTGTTTTTCTTCTCTTTGATTTGTTTAAAGTTTTAAATTAATCTCAGCATGCAGTAAGTAAGTTGTTGATCATGAAGGGATTGATGGGCTGGGGAAATGTTTGCTTGGTATTTAATATATGGGGGATGCTTGACATATTACTACTGATGAGTGTAAAACTAAATGTAAATAAATTGAATGTCGTTAATAAATTAATTATATATGAAATTATTATTGCAACTAACCTTGCCTTATATGTGTATGTTTGGATTCCAAATTTTTTTCTTTCTTTAAAAATATTTTTATTTGTAATAAAATTATAAACAAATAAACTTTGTATTATTTGTATTAGCTTAGTTATTCTCTTTCAATTGTATATGGGGGCAACTGTTTATAAGCTAAGGCAAAGAGGTCAGATTCTGTTTCATTATAAGTAATTTATCATATTTATTAATATAGAAAACTATTGTTCAGACGTAAAATTAGTTTATTTTTTCAACTGATGTTTTTTTTAAGACTCAAAATTTTCTTTCATAATCGTGTCTGTATTCTTATGTTAATATATTTATTAATAGTATTATATTAATAACGAAATTTCCCACAACCACATTAGGTGTTACTAATTAGCACATGTGGTTTGCACTTTACTGGATATGGAGTATGATGTTATTAAAAAGAATTTCTCAGTCCCTGTACTAGTACATTGAATGAGTTTGGTTTTTATAAATTTAGAAAATACTTAACAAGAAAAAAAGAGTACTGAATATGGGAATGGGAGGGAAAAGAGTTAAATTGCTGTAACAGGATGATTGAAAGTGGAAAGTGAATGTTGTTATTTGATATTTAATCTTTATAGTTATAGCACTCATTTTGTATGGGGACCACATCTTATTTTATTCGCTACGGCCTTTATGAGTATTTTTTTGTCCCATTGCTGATCAACACTCTTTTGCAGAAATTCATCCACAACAGCCAAAAACACACACAATTTATTTATTTAAAGAAAAGAATTTCATTATAGCAGTAAGCATAGAATGACGCAACTCAAAGCTGTGCATGCAGAGCCAGAAACTGAGTATGTCAGCGAAAGAAGGAATTAAGTCAAACAACATTTTGATTGCCCCTGCCTTTTCTGCTCACTTCATCTCTATCTCAAATGCGCCATAATGCTTCCTTTACAATTATTCTTAATTCATATAAACAAACGTTGAAAAATATTTTAAAACTATTTTTTAAAGAATTAAATATAACAAAAATATATTAAAAATTATATCTTTTTTGCAAATTTTTTAATGGTTGAATAATGTATACTTATAAATTGGTATAATCCTATCCAACACAGAAGGATATAACTATAAAATGAGGTGGTCACCTGAACTCTAATGGTATCTACAAAAACACTCTAAAACTTAAGTTATGTTCAGGAGAGCATGTCATGAGAATATGAATTAATACTTACTTGTTAAAGACTCAACTTTACTTTATATAGTAGTATTAGATTGTTGGGGTTTTGACATGCCTTAGAGTCGTCCAAAGTCCAAACCCTTTAGCCCAACGTCAAAATCCTACTATAACAAATTGTGTTGTGTGGTAAGATTGGGGGACAATATTGTCCAGGCTGTCAACCCTTTGCACACTATCCTAATGGCGAAACCTAACTCCCTAGGTGGTATGATGATTCTGTCAATAGGAATGTGAGCGAGATGAACCAAGGTGATTTTAAGATGTCGAAACCTGGGTCACTTTCAAGGTCATTCATACATGTACTTGCGTTCTTAAGAGGTGAAGAAATGACGACAAACTTTAATGAATTTGTCATAATACGATTATCTTTTTAATTTTAGTAATCTTAATAAATATATGCTAAAGACTTTAACTGACACCCTTATATAATGTTTAAATGGATTGATGTTTATCAAATTCAGCTGTCACGAAACAAACTCATCCTCCTAAATATACATCTTTCAAATATTAATAGTAATTTACAAACTAATTAGACACCAATCATTAAAAAAGAGTATATGTTTAACAATCAAACAAAATATAATGTTAAATTTGCTTATTCAGTTATTAAATACGTTAGTCTATCACCCAATTAATTATTAAAAAAAAAATGATTAACTGGGTTATGTTTAGTGATTCACAATATATTTGGTTGCTAATTTAATCTTTGGGTAGTAAATAAACACTATGATTCATTAGCCTATACACGTTTATTATTCATGTTCCCCATCATCAATTACAACCCTGATGTTAGGTATTAATAAATTGGGGGAAGTTAGGCATGCAGCTGGTTTCAATTGCCTCAAATACTTATTCTTTAAAAGAAAAGTGTGATAATAAAATTGTGAATTATGGTATTTTGTTGAATTATATACAATTGATATTGGTACGACCTAATGATGCGATGACATTGAAGGTTCGGATTGTTTGTCATAATAATATAATCACAAAAATCTAATAACCCCGCAGACAGACAGACATATATACATGCATTCAGCAGACAAAGTTTAATTTTGTTATTATATATACAATACAATACAATACACAATGATAATGCAAACTGTGAATGAAACCTTTAGCGAGATTATCATAAAAGACAATGATTATTAGATTTCTACCTTCTTGGAGAGATCAGACTTTTATTTTTGTCTTCGTTTTATTTTTTTCCCCTGTTATTCATCATGATGCAAGTTTGAATGCAAGATGATGATGGCTTCACATACATTGACAATCACTGATTATGGGCGTCTCGTCTCCTACCATACATTATTCAATAAACTTAATTAAATCATACTCAGACATTGGATTTCATTATCAACACCTACGTCGATATATAAGATCCAATCAATATCTTGGATGAAAAAAAAAAATTGATAAAAGAGCTAGTTGGACTATAATCTGACTATCTTAAGGTTTAAATATAATTTTGATATTTATACTTTATTTTAATTTGATTTTAGTTCTTAAATTTTAAATATTTTATTTTAGTTTTTACAATTTATTTTGTAAGGGAATTGGTCGTTACAACGATACAGACTAACTCTTTAATAATATAAAAGTTTGAGGACTAAAATCAAACAATAATAGAGACTAATTTCTTAGCGGAATAAAACCGTGGGATACAAAAATTTGGTGTCTATACTTTCACTTTGTTAAGAAATTGGTCCTGCCATTATGACAAAATAATAATATAACCCAATTTCTTGACGAAATAAAAATATAGAGACTCAACTATCTATTAATTATACACATTTCATAAGATTTCTCTCATTCTCTTAATATATATTATAATTAAGATACAAAGTGCAGTGTATTGGGTTGAAGGACTGAACATAATCTTTATCCTTGATTCGGGTTATAAGTGTATGATTAAGCACTAAATGCAGTCCACTTACTAGGTAAACAAAACACTAAAAGTAGTAGTATTACATTGGGGATCCCCCAACCAGCCCAGACCACAAAACTTTCTTCTGACCCACATTCCTTATATCTTATCATGATGATAGTGCTCACACTACTTTTCTTTTTTCTTCTTTTTTTCCTCCTTTTCATGAAAACAATTTTTTTTTTGTAATGTAAGTAATGATGGCAGTGCAAGAATACTTTTTTGTGTTTTCTTGAATCAGAACTCTTGAAGGTGTTTCCACAGTTAGAAGATTCCATCAGTAAAGATGAGTCTAAGCATAAAAATATGAAAGTAGCTAGAAATGACTTTATGAGGAGCAAACCAGCTCAATCTGGCTGGCATATATATATATATATATATATATATATATAGCTTCAATGCTTGTTTGTAATTCTTCTCAAAAGACCCTCCAAGATTTCAATTATAGTCCCTCGGAGACCATGCAAAAGCTTCTTTGGCTTCATCCTTTCAAGTCAAAAAAGCTCCTTTTCCTCTAATCTTTTCTTGTAAAGTCTTCTTCCTTCCTTACCTTTGCTACGATCATATCAAGTGTTTGAATTCTTAGCTACTGTCTTCACATTTTCTTTTTCCCTTCTTTTAATTTGTTCACTTTCTACATTATTACAACAAAAACAAAAAGAATTTTCATGCTTGTTTCATAAAAGACAGCTGGCTTTATTTTGATTTGGGACTTTATTTGTACTTAATTGAGAATATTGTTGGATCCACGTGCAAGTGCAACCCCAATAGGATATTGAACACAATCACCCACTTTGACACAATTTATGCAATTCAAACTTCAAAGTGGACACAAAAGGGGTTGCATAATGCTATTGAGTATTGACCAATACATTAGAAAAGCTGTAATATGTGAAAGGTATTGACATTTTTAAGCGTGAAACCAAGCATGGTGTACAACAGGAAAAGGGATATTGACACTGTAGCTAGGAGTTAAAAACATGCTGAGAGAAAATTGCTGCTATGCACATAATTTTTAAGGCATTTTCACTCTCACTCTTGGAGACTGGACTAAAACCTAGCTCTATTACGGAAAATTTACGTGAACATAAGTAATTGATGTTAATTAAGAGGGGAAAACTCATGAGTTGATAAAAGAATAAAGATTTGGAAAATTGACTTTGAGCATGTGGCAGCACTCACTCTTGCTTAATTAGTCCAACACGAATATTGATACGCCAATTATTATTGTGACTTTCGCTTAATCCGATGAAACAAATGGAATGGTTAGACAAGTTTTGTTGTGTTTAAATGTAGTACTAGTCAATATGTGGTGATCCAATAGCAATAGTCATGAATCTAAAAGATACTTTACTTTTTGTCATCACTGTAATTTAAAATCAACTTTGGTTTTTTTGTCTGTGATTGGTTAATGTGCAATGCAGGGGTCAAAGATCACATCAGTCCCTACCACTTCCAAAAGAAACATACTTTCAGGGATTCATTTCTCTTTCATTTGATAGTAACTCTACTAAAGTAAACACAATTTCAAATTAGTGCGCTTTTCTTATTCTCTGCTCATCAGTTTAACAATATATGCATTTTTCTTTTCTTTTTTCCAGCAATTAGGAAGCAAAGCAAGAAATGTAGAACATAACAAACGATTCAGAGAGTAATTTACCACTTCCAGCTCAATAACTAATAGTTGTTACTCGTTAATTACAGGGAAGTTTTAATTTCTTAACAACTTGTATTTTTTTTTTAGAGTAGTTTTTGCAAGTAAGGCCAGAATAATTGATCGACTAAGAGAAGTAAGAATTAGATGAAGATAAGAATGGGATCAATGAATGTGAAACATATATCGCTCTCAGGTTTCAACTCTTTTTTCCTTCATATTCATGATGCTTGATAAGGACTCTGATAAAGATGTCAGTAGAAAAAGAATAACACGCAGAAGGGTAATTTTGAGCTTCTATTAATTAAGTCTATCAAGTGTCATTTCAAAATTAGTGTGAAATCCTTGAGTAGGAAGAAGAAGTAGACATATAAATTTAGAAGACGTATAAAACAGATACACGCATACAAAATTACTTGTCCATGGAAAAGGATGATTCATATTTGATAGCAGTAGATGCCAAAAAACTTATGAGTACAGAAAATAAAACGTTTAGGGCTGTGAACTGTGAAGGTCCCTTTCGTGTTACCCGGAATATCACCTTTCGTCTTCTATTCTTTGCCTTTTACTTTGTCCATTTGTATATGAATATTTGATTGCGACACAGCACATTAAGAATAGTTTTTTTATTTTTTTGTTTTTCCATTTTAAATTAAAGGAGCTTGAACGAGTCTCTTGATTTCACAATTCTAAGAATTCAGAGTAAATTTGAAGGGAAAGGTTTAGCTTGGTGGCAATTAAAGTAAGTGGTGAACAATATTGATAAGGATTCCATCATTGAAAATGAAATTGTCGACAACGATGACTGATACTCATATATGTTGACACTTTTTATGAACGATAACTACTATCACAAAAAATGTATATATCTTTATTTTTTGGTCGAGCAAAAGAAAAGTGTCTATATTACATTGTGTCCTACTTAGGGCCCGGCCCAAATAATTTATAGGAACTAGGCCCAATTAATCTGGTATAGTCCAGGAACCCAGTTTGGATCTAGGAAATTGTGAGTTTAAGTGGCTAGGAAATACACCACCCTTCTTCAGAAACAAATCACCTTTTTTTTCGGACGATGAGATTAGCACCATTTTTATTGAGAGTGGCACCATCCTTTTTATATGTAAGAATCATAAATTTATATACTAAAAAGGATGGTGCCACTCCCAAGAGGGATGGTGTTAATCCCATCCACCTTTTTTTCCTCAAAAAGTCAGTTCAAAAACACCTTTTTTCCCTGGAAAACTCAGCCCAGAAATATCTTTTAATAATCCCACCATATAATTTCCCAAAAACTCAGCACAATTTTTTTTTTCTGGATAACTTTTTAACTTTTTAAAATGATATTTATGTTGAAAGAGACCTGGCACAGTATAACAGGCAAATATTTTGTTACATATCAACTTATGGGAAAAAAAAATTGTCCTATGGTTAAATACAAAAATACTCTTACATTCACTATTTAAGAAACTTTAACTATCTCTTCTTACTCTCACACTTACAAAGATAGTTATTAAAATAAATTTCATGCAATTTACAAGCCTAGTTTTATAAAATAATAAAACAACTCAAAAATATATCAAATTATTTGACAAATATAAATTTTATATATAATTTTAAAAATTAAAAATACAATATTATAATAATTCCAAAATTTAACAATATTCATTTTTAATTTATTTTATGTAAAATAAGTATTATAACGTAAATAATGTTATAGTAAAATATTGTTTGTACATATTGTTTTGTACTTTAATGCTCGAACTATAAAAGTAAAACTATAAATAGTGCAAATAGTTATGTTTTAACACAGAAAATTATATAATATATTTTTTGTATTTTGCTTATCCATACATTAAACACGCGCATAGAGTGTATTTGTATTGGCGTTGCCAACGAAACAAACACAACGGAAAAGCAAATTTTTTTTGCATTCACATTCGATGCAAAGGATGCGAAATTACGGATTTCGAGGCATTGAAATGAGCATCCAACGCCTATCCACACATGGTGAGTGTCACTCAACTAAGTCCAATGAAGTAGTGCATGTTTGGGTACATATACTTTTTTTTTTTTAAAGTACTTTTATTTGTAATAATTTTAGATGTCAACACATATCTAACTAAAAATACTTTTTTTTAACTAAAAACGGCCCATATTGTCGAAAAGAATATATATATATATATATATATATTATAGGGTTAGGATCAAATGACACCAATTCTTACACCAATCAATAACGATAGATCGAAGTTTTTTTCACGAAATTTTCCATTGGATTGAAACTACTTATCATATACATCATGTGTACAAAATTTGACATCCATCCGAGACCGTACTCCATCAACGTACTAAAAAATTAACGTAAAATATAGTTTTAAAAATCATGAAAATGACAAGTGTATTGATGAAGTATTAAACAATCTTGGATTGATGTGAAATTTTGTACACATGATCTATACAATAAGTAGTTTCAATCTAACGGAAAGTTTCGTGAAAAAAAAACTCTGATCTATCATTATTGATTGGTGTAAGAATTGATGTCAAACTGATTGGTGTCATTTGATCCCATTTGATCCTAACCCATATATATATATATATTATGACAAATGATATTTAGTGCCCTAAGGACACTAGGGCACTATTTATGAACCTAAATATAATAAAAAGATATTTGAATGTGTAGCTTTTTATATTTTCGAGAGATAGAATAATGTGCTTTTATGATTTTTTTTCTACTTTTAGTAATTTTAAGTAGTGTATATCAAGATCCTCTATATATAGTTTGCTGAACAGAGAGCATTTATATTTGAACCGGGCATCTGTACAAAGTGGTCCTGAATGAGTATGGTTATATGTAGGCATCTCTACATATTGTTTCTTATAATTAACTAGGCTAATGATTACACAATCTCAATAAAATCCGCAACATTTACTGCATAACAGTACTACTACTAACATGTAATTTACCCCTCTAAACGCATTTAGCTTTCATAATAATCATAATCATAATTTGTGAGTTGCTGCCTTAATAAGCATCCATTACTTTCATTTTCCCCCACTTGTGTTTGGTCTTCTATTTTTTTTTTTCTTGTTATTTCATTTTATTTATTGATTACATTCTTGTCTTATCTATCTATCATCACTTTATAATTAAATCCCTTGTCTAGTAAAAGCTTCTCTAATGTCTAAAAATCTCTCTAATCACACATCGCAAAATAAAGATTTTGACTTTTAACACAGTTTGTTATCAGCCTAAGGTATTACCCACTTTCTCTAATGTCTTTCCTTTTCTTATTAACAAATGGCTGACATCTCTTATTCAATCTTATTTATATCCTGCTTGCTTTCACCTTTCAGTTCTTTTTAATTTTCTATCACAAACTTCACTTTTGATCAAGTTTGGCAATTGGCACGCATTACAACTTGTCCTTAAACTTTGGTCTTATCATGAACAAGGTGTGTGAAAGTGATCTGGAATGGAAGCCAAAGGAGCCCACAATAAACATAAACAGTTCTTATTCCAAAAAAAAAAGAAAAAGAAAAAGTTAGCCTGTATAATAGATACATTATTTAATTAAAAAACTCTACTCCATTAAGTGATAGGATAGATTCCCTCTGAGTTGCTCTTTGGCCCCAAAGATAACGTGGACCACATCGGTTACATGAACTTGAACTCTTAACAACTAAAAAAATGGTGAATTGAGAACATATTATATGCAAAGATATCAAAGGAAAGAGGAAAAGAAAGATATATGCACGAATATCCAAGAAGCATAAAGGAGAAATAAGAAAAAAAAAACAAATGGAAGCAAAAGATGGATTTTGGAGCCACATATATATGTATGATATATGGCCACAAGATTATATAATAATAGTAAATAGCATTCATTTTAAGGATTCTCCAAAGTTAGAATGAAAAAGGTACTACTGCTAGCTACTACTGATACTGAGCTCTACTTTCCTATATTGTTTTAATTTATTAATAGTAAATAAATTTATCTATCAATCAGACAAAAGACCAATTGATGAACATGAAACAGATGCAATGAGCTGAATCTTCTTCGTTTAACACTTTCCATGCTACTGCTCTCTCATACGACACTGGTCTTCCCATGCTTGACACACAGATTCCACCTTGAATGCACATGAAACCCTGCTGCACCAAATTCTTACATTCTGAGCACTTATTTATTATAGTATCAAATTATTATTGTTATTATTCGAATGATAACCATTTTACAATGCTGTTTGTTAGGCAAAAACAATATGGAAAATTAGTTTTCTCCAGTCCTGTAAAAGAGTAGTGAAGCAGTACTATACCTGCTGCATTATCTGGGGGAACTCTGAGCAGAGAGTTTTCTTTCCATTGTCGTCGAAAATTTTTTCGAGGGTAATGTCTTGAAGTGCTACCAAGGTTGTTTCAAGCATGTCAAGTCCAGCTTGATTTGCAAATGTAAAAACTGGTAATGCCTGGAGAAATCATATACATGATGTTACAATTTGTTAAAAATTATTGTCTGGAGGGAGGGAGTTCAATATATTATGCTTAATTCATTCACTTCATCAGTAAGAAGTGAATGGATTAAGTAGGAGAACATAGAGGTTATACGAATGAATATGCTAAAAAAATCACCTTCAAAGAGCAGCACAAAACTGCGTCTGAGTGATGCCAAAGGGATTTGAGAATGGACTCACTGCCTTCACACTTTAGTAATTCTACCCCGAGATAGAACCTGCAAAGAATGTTAATATATAAAAATACATTAGACACTTCTTAATTATACAAGCTTGAAAATTAGAATGAACAAAAGTTGAGATCTGATTCAAGAAACTCCACCAACATGATTCAGATCAAGAATAACACAAGTTATAAAAAGTCAAGGTTTTACGTGACACACCTATAGCTGTTATTGATCCACTTAGCAAGTGTTTGTGCCTCAGGAGTCCCAGGAGGCAAGTGAAAAGCATTGTGAGTACCGAAACGCGAAGGAGAAAGCGCTAATGACACCCTCTGAACAGATGCAATGATACTACGGACATACTGTCTGGCCATCGCAGCAATATTATCTTGAAGGTGGACCTCAAATGCAAACTGAAACGCTATTGTCATCACAGATTTTGTGCTCCCAGAATGACCTGAATTCTCACCAGCCGCTTTGTTTGCTGTGGTTCCAACCTCAAGTGCAGAAGCAAGATCAAGTGTACGGTTCGGACTAGCAGCATCCTGCAGCATCATATATGCAACTGGATTTCAGTTAAAAAAAAACAATCAATCAAGTTGTCTGTCAAGGGAAAGACTTACAGTGCCAGAATCAAGAGGTATGATGCGAAAACCGGAAGGTAGAATGGGTGCATCATCAGAGAAAGATGCATCAATTGGAGCAAAAACAAGTTCTGCACTAGTGCCAACTGAATGCTCGTCCACTCCACTGCATAGCTGGAAGCAGGTGCAACCAGAAAAAGACTGTTAGCTATGGACTTGAGGTTGGAAAGAAAGAACCTTCAAAACTATACTTCATTTATAGATCCTTATTCCTTAGTTCCTTACTCTAAAAATTCATATATGTATGCTTGAATCCAAATTCTATATATATGGTTCTTCTTATTCTTTGCAGGCAGAAGCCAGTATGATTATTTGTTCAAAGAAGAAAAATTAACCAGCATAATACAAGGGAAATCTTAATGGTAATTTTTTTTTATCTGAAGGGTGGCTTTTTCTCCATGATAGCAATAAGGTCAAGCCTCTAGAAGTAGATATGTTAAAAGAGAACGGCTTTGTAAATTAGTACTCACTTGTAAGAGGAAAATATCTCCAGGTATAGCCATGTCATCCCTATAGTAGCCCATGTTCTCAAGCTTAATGACCTCCATGAACTGTTTAGAAATTAAATGTCAATACTAGTTAGCCACAGAAAATAACAAGAATGCTAATCCAATTTATCTAAATATGAGTTCAATTTTATCTTGAAAGAAAAAAAAGGTGAATTCTAAATAGTAATATGAAAGAGACTAGAGAATTAGTTAAAGTAACTTGCCTCTTCATGTTCAATTGTGTGAGCTAGCGGCAGAATAACCTGACCCCCGAAACCTCCTGGCCGGGCCCCTGGTAAGCTACAAGGACCGGCTTTAATCGCAGCAGCTGAGTAAGCATCAATGTTGCTATCTGCCCATTCTGATCGGTGTTCGCGCAAGAATCTAAGAAGAATTGCCGGAGGAACATTCTACAAACACAGAAAGAGGGGATGAGATAATTAAATACTTGCAAACTGAATACTAATGATATATATAAGCATTGAGATGTATACCTGCAACAACATGGATGCTTTGGCACATAACACGGAACTGTTCATAGAAGAAAATCCATTGTAGCCAAGATTTACTCCCATCATCTTGCTAGGTGATGAATTCACAAGAAGAGTGACATCATCAATCCCATCACTCTCTAACATGGACCATCCATCATCTGCAAACCCATTCACAGCTTCATTAAATCCCCTGCAGAAAACAAGTTCAATTTATATTACTCATTAACATAACTAGTCCATAAGGTTAAGGAACAGAATGAAGAATAATGGAACAAACTTGCTCAATCTCTGACTAAGTGCACGTAGAGCCGCAGGCCTTCTTCCCCATCCTGTCACACTTGGCTGAGAAATTTCTTGAGAAATCTGCCTCAGATGGCGTAAAGCCTGAAATACAAATACAGGGTTACAAAGAAGTTATTAACCAAATTCAATCCCTTCATATCTTTATCATCACTAATCAATCCTTTAGGTACAGTCTTACGGCCATAGTTGTCCTCTGAGCAAGAAGCATGGATGACTCATAAAGTGGACGCAAAACTTCAGGTACACTCCATGGCTGTCATTTTTCAAAGAGACAACAAGTCAATTGGAATTTTCATCAAACAATGATCAAATTTACTTCACTTCACTTTATAGAGTAAAATATATAAAAGATGTAAATACAAACCTCTAAGAGCATATGATCAACAATATGGATAATGGATCCCCCTCCTTCGCAAGGTCTAATGAGATACCCGCTAGGAAGCATGTCAGCTCTAACAAAATGCTGCACCGGAGGCATAGCAGGACCATTCTGAGTGTTGTTCAGTGATCTTTCACAAACCTTACATTACAAAAATGAAAAATCGTAAGTTTGAGTTAAAAAAGGATTAAGGAATAAAGGGAGAAGATAATAAAGAAGGGGGGTTAATTAAATTACATACCACAAGACTACCATCCTCCAAAAGAGATGTGTAGCGCAGCAACCAAAAGTCACGACCAGGTGCCAATGTTGTTGGCGCATACAACTACACAATATTGAACAAAGTGTGCATTTAACAAATAATTATAAAATTGTCACCTTATTACAGAAAGGGAACATGTCGTAATAGCTATGAATACCTGCATGTAAAGGAGTTCAATGGTTCCACCATTTCCAGTGGACATGGCATTAAGAACATCCACAGTTCGGCAATCACGATACCATGAGAGCCTATCTTTGAGGATTTCGGCTACCCTGGCAGGTTCAAGACCCACAAGGCCGCAAGCACGTGCAGCCACTCCAGGGCATCCGTGAGAAATAGCAACGATTCCAATGGAATCCGGACCAGGCTACAACCATCACAACAACAACAAAAAAATAAAGCGTTAATTAAGGTAACAAAAATATAAAATATTTTAATTGTGATTATGATTGATTATGTTAATGAGAACTGACAAGTTAATTAAGGTTATAGTAATGGATAATGGAAAGGAAGAAAAGTGAAGTGAAGTGACCTTCATCCCAGGCATTTGGACCCACTCGACGGCGGTTCCAGTGGCCTTTGAAAGAAACTCTGCTAAAGTCTCCTCTGCTATGGACAAAAGTCTGCAATATACCGACAAACACAACGCAAACCACGATGTTCTTAATATTCCATCATTCAGTACAACCCGCGTCAGAATCATTTGTCAAAAATAAATAAATAAATAAATAAATAAATAAATACTCCACTACGATCCAAGTCCAACAACAAAAATAAATAATAAAAAAAAAAGTCTTTTTCAGTTCACTGTTCACTCACCCAGCAGGGCTGGCATCCCTTGGTGGATGCTGCGGCGGTGTCAGGTTGCGCTGACCGCTCGTCACCACCGACTCACAGCTAGTGTCCGTCGTCGCAAGGGTCGCCTGTTAATTCCATCGTTAACTCTCAAAAGGGTCACAAAAAAATAGAATCTTTGTTGCCTAGATCTCATCTACAGTATTTTTTTTTTATTAGAAGAAATCTACACAATGGATTTGAGCAATCTTTCTTTCAATTTGAACCAAAATCACAAGGAAATAGTAGTGTATGTGTCATGATTAGAGAGAATGGATAGTGTTTAGACTTGGTAGTATTATTACATTACATACATTTTGTGTCTGTTGGCGGAAAAAGCTGTTTTCATAGACAAGCTGTGAGACCTGCTTCTGCAATCTGTCGTTTTCCTCCATCAGTAGCTTATTCATTGCTGTTAGCTTCCTGTTCACAGCTTGCAGCCGTGACGCTTCTTTCCGCTGTTTCTCTCTGCACCTGCAAACAGTAAAGAACAAACAAACAAACGTAACATAATTAGCTATCCGAATAATTTCAAAAGTAAGCCATAAATACTTGTACCAGGAATGATTTATTAGAAACAAGTAAAAAAAAGGAACTTTGGTTTTCTTTCAGATAGGTGGATATATCAAAGCAAATGCAAAATTAACACCAAAATTTTAATTTGGAATCAACTCCTTGTAATATCGTTAATGTTTTTTTTTTTTTTGCCAATAGAAATTAGAAAATAGAACCTTCGGTTAAGGAAAAGGTCAGATTTATACAAATCAAACAACCCTTTTGATCAAATGAAAGAACTTTGAATGAAAAGAATTGATTTTGAAGAAGGGTGTGCACCTGCGATTCTGGAACCAAACCTTGATCTGTTTGGGTTCGATATTGGAGAGAATGGGACACTCTCTGATGAGTTGCTGGCGGCGTAGGGAACTGGGTTTTGGACATTCATGGTAGAGCCTCTCGAGAGCTTCCACCTGCTCCGGCGTGTACCGAACGTACTTTCCGTTGTCCAGAGCAATCTTGCTCCCATCTTTGCAGGCCGAACTCACCGCCATCATCCCTTTCCAGAAAAAAAAATGTTCATCTCAGTCTCAAAAACTCAAAAACATAACCTTTCACTAGAGGAGGAAACAAAAAAACAGAACTTGATTAGATTAGATTAGATGTAATAAATAGTAGTCACCTATGAGTATGGAAGTGGTTTCAGATGATGATGAAGGTTGAAGAGGAAAGAAGCATGAGATGAGATGAGATGAGATGAGTCAATGGGACATGAAAGAGAAGAGAAGAGAAGAGGTAGGTAATAGTATACTAGTGTGTATTGATAGTTGTTGGTTGTATTATATTGAAAAGGATGAAGATGGAAAGAGAGAGAGAGATGTAGATGAATGTTGGGGAAAGGGACAGAGAATGAGGAGGTGGGGGTTGCTTATAAGAGAAAAACCCGAAATATGAGACAGAATAAGGTGAAGATAGAGGAGGAGGAGGAGGAGTAGTAGTATTTTGGTTTTATCACATCACATCATTGATTGTTTAAGCTGTTTTGCTTTATTGGTGTTGCTTTTCTTGCACTACTCTCTTTTATTCTCTCTCTTTCATGAGTCATGAGAGTCTCGTTTGAAGACGCGTGCAGTGTAAAGATAGTGGTATTGGTGTGGTGGTGTAGTATAGTGGAGTGGACAACATTGGAGATTGTAACAGACAAAACCCGATACCATTTCATATCATTCCTCTCTGTCCCCCCTGCCCTCGTCCTCCTCTCACTGTTCAAATTCTGCATTTTGCACTTCTTCCACCAAATATACCCTCTGCCATTGCCCATGCTATTTTCATAATTTCAATAATTACATCAATTTCCTCTCCGATCTCTTTTTTATTTTATTCTTTCTATTGTAGTTATCATTTATAACACTCTTACATCTTAAAATGTGATGATATATGTAAATTATTGGTGAAATGTATTTTTTTGTCTTCTAACTTTTAAGTCTATTTTATTTGGTATTTTAACTTTTAAGATTTTATATCAGTCTCTTAACTTAAAAAATTTTTATTTTGGTATCAGTCATCAATTTCGTTAGTAAATTTAAGGAAAAGTGATGATTGCGTTAATTTTTCAAATGAATGGCTATCCAGCGAGCTTGGTGATGGAGGCGTAAAGTTAGCGTCGTTACCACTGTTTCGTTAAATTTACTAACGAAGTTGACAATTGAGACCAAAATGAAATATTTTTAAAAGTTAAGGAACTAATTTAAACTTCAAAAAGTTGAAGGACCAAAATAAAACGGACATAAGAATTAGAGGACTAAAAAGTGCATTTGGCCTAAACTATTAGGCAGAGCAACTCTGGTCAAAGATGTTCACGGGTTAGGTTAAATTGGAGAGAAATTCTTAGATGGACACGTACCTAACACGTCAATTTTGGGCACAGCCAATAGAAAAAAATAAACTCATTAAAATTTATCCAAACTAAAAATTCATACATTTCCTTCTCTCTCACATTATGCAAGTAATTGCTTACAGGTTTATAACTCAATCAAAAGAAACTACCTATTTTTCACAGTTTTTAGTGAATTGGCTTTTTTCTATTGGTTGAGTCCAAAGATGATGTGTTGAGTTCGTGTTCACCCAAGAATTTCTCAAAATTAGATTGGGTTGGATTGTATATATATTTTAAATATTATATTTTTTTATTAATTTTTTTTATTTGTTTAACTTTGTAAATTAACATTTATCATTTTAGAAAATAAATGTTTAATAAAATATATATAATAATTGTCAAAATTAAATCAATAGAATGATTTGTAGAAAAAGTTAGTAAGAAAATTTAACATTTTTCATTTTAAAAAAAAATTGATCTAATAAAAATAATTTAAATTATTTTGGTTTGGGTTTGTGCAAAAAAATATCATACAATTCGAGGCAAGCCAATCCGAACAAGAACATATTAGTTTGAGTCTGATCATTTGGTTGTAGGATTAAGAAATTGGTTTTTTTTACTGCATCAAACACTTAACATATGAGTATATTAATATATGGGGCTATTGTCACTTCTTCTAGTCTATTACCATTCTATTTTAATTTTTTTAATTTAAAAATATATCTTTTATCAAAAAATTAAAGAATTAAATTTTATATATTATTAAAATATTTAAATAAGAGTGACAATAGTCTCACTTTATATTAATATTGTGTTAATTATTGTGGGAGACATAGCAATTCCAAGAATAATGTGTTAATTAAATATTTAAAATACTAAGTCTAATCAACTCTAACTCCAAACACAATACAAATTAAAAAACACAATGACTAATGTTAATTTTCAATTATTATTTTACTAATTAGGTTCGATAGAAATGGATAATTATTAAAAATAAAAATTTAATGTCTTCGAGTTAATTGGAAATATCATTGGGTTATCGGAGTTCAAAATCTCTAAATTTGATACTCGAACCAATAGGAATTGAGTCTTAACGGGTTGGTTCGAGTTGGACCCAACTATGATTAGGTTGACTTTTTTGGGTTGGATTGGGTTGTTGAGTTTATCAAGTATACTCAATCTGATGGACACTCGTAATTCTGATATAGTCATATACTCTCTCCATTCTTTTTATTACGTACATTTTTTTTAAAAAAAATATTTATATTTATCTATTCACCTATATTTTTAATAAAATATTAATTATACTTTTATTAATTCTAGGCAAAATGATATTGTTGGTCCCTTAATTCTTTGTGTCAATTTACTTTGGTCCCTTAACTTTTTTTTTATTTATTTTGGTCCCTTAACTTTTATTTTAGATTCAATTTGGTCCCTATCGTTCAATTTGGATACTTGTATTATGACTTGACGGAAGTAACGGTAGGGATCAAATTGAATCCAAAATAAAAGTTAAGGGACCAAAATGAATAAAAAAAAGTTAAGGGACCAAAGTGAATTGGCGCAAAGAGTTAATGGACCAAAAGTGTTATTTTGCCTTCATTCTATTACTTTCTCTAATTGAAGTATTAATTAATACTACTACTTTATTATCCAACTAATAAGACAATGAGAAATAAATGTATTATTGGAAGTTTAAAATAATACAATAAAAAATAAAAGTATTATATAGAAATTAAAAATATTTTGATGATAACAAGAATTATATTTTTTCAAATATACATTGTTTATCCTTAGGTAGATAAATAAATAAAAAGGGAAAGATGATTGATGTTATTTTTCAAGTGTTAAAGTTCTATCACAAAATTAATTGGTAATATAAAAAGTAGCCCAACACGTATTTAAATCGCACCCTCAAGAGTGACGCAGGCGATGTGGGACTTATTTCTAACATCCGTCCTCCAATAAAGCCTACTGAGCCAGGCGCAGGGTGTCGGAGAGCCATACAAACCGGGAGCCTGATGAAAACTCTAGCTCTGATACTATGTTAAGGTTCCATTACAAAAGCAATTGACAATATGAGGAGTTGCAACATTTGTTTGATATTTTGCTCGCGTAAAAGTATATTTCTCCCCATATATTGCTGAAGACTCTTTTTATCTTGAATTGTAAAGTTTAACAATTAGGTATTGAATATGCATACACACACTTATATATCTCATATGCTTACTAATTAAGTTACGTAACTCGAAAAATTACTGAAAATTAAATTAAGTTGATTCTATTTTTTCAATCATTTTTTTTTCCATACTCACCAATATCTTAATTCTTGTCAACATATATAAATGGACTACATATTTATTAACTAAATTAGGTTTTGTTGTCAAATCGTTTGTTTTATAATTTAGGGTTGTGCTAAATAGTGCTCTTAAGGCACCTATTAAGATATAATTAATACACATAATTTAATGTTTTCACTTCGTGTAAAGAGTATGCATTGAATTAGTTTATAACTTTCAAAACAAAATTTTCTATTAGCTCTTATAAAACATTTTTATTTTCATACTCTTAAATAATGCCTTTAGCATTTTCCTATAATTTATAATTATATATTTTGTTTAGCAAAAATTATGTTTTTTTCATTTCTAGTTAAATCATAGTTGGAGATTCAAAATTACTTAAAAAAGTATTTTAATATTTCTTTTTGTTGAAAATGTTGTTTTTTATACAAACTACCATGAAAAGAAGTTATGGAATAAAAGAAATAAGGATGAATGATGTCTTTTATTTTGTTTTTCTAGTCAACTTTTTCTTTTTAAATTCTCTCGAACCAAATAAACTAAGTTACATCATTTTCTTTATTTTTCTTTCCTTCTCATTTCTTTCATCCCAAGCAAATATAGAGTTAAGGTCTTGTCTTATAGTAATATGCGCTAATGACAACTCTCAAGTCATGTAATACCAATAGGAATTACTTCTTCACGTGTTTTCTCTTCAATGCTCACAAGAAAAGGGTTGTCTAGGAATTTAGACCTAGTTGTAACTTTTTTTTTTTAATGAGTCTTTTTGTTTTTCAAGTTATAGACATTTGTCTCAGGTCTTTTTTTCTTGAATTTTTATTTTGCTCTATATTTTTTTATAGGCTCTGATACCATATTAGAAAATGATATAGGCCTAACTCTCCTCAAAAGTTAGCTCACAAGGAGAGGGTTGCCTAGGGACTTATAAAGTATATCATAGCTCTTATCCTAAGCAATGTGAGACTTTATCTCCCAACACTCTTTTTTTATCACATCAATTATCACATCTTTTTTATTTCCTTTTTCTTTCTCTTTTTATTATGTATTTTTTTCCACTTATACACACTAAAATCAAAATTAAATGTACAAAAATCACTACTCATATAATAAATTAAATACACCTAATTAAAGAACGTGACCAATGATAAGTACACCTAATCAACTAGATGATCTAAGTTTTCAGGTGTAATATTATTTATTTTTATAAATTTTCACATTATCTTATAGGATAAACATTATTTAAATTTTCTTTAATTTATACCTTGAGACGGTAAAAAATATTTAATTTATTTCTAACATTTATGAAAGAAGATTTATAGAAAAAATTGTAGAAAAAATTAGAATTATTTTTCACACTCCGTTATTAGCATATTTGTGGCTTTCCTTAAAGTCTAGTTTTGGACATACGTTTACAAACATGAACATATAACTGTGTAACTGAGAAAACATGCAAACTTGTAGTATGCTTTTCCCTTCTTTTTTTTTTGAAAAAAAGAATTACTATATATAAATTGTAAGCAGCAAAAATGCAGCAGCACATGATAGGACTCGTACGTATTTTTTTTTTATATAGGCAAATACTCACACATCCACTACACACCTTAAACTAAACTATTCTCCTATTCTCCTTTGCTAAGGTTCGAACCTTGGACTCGTACGTATTGATTATTGGAAACATTCAAAACTGCGCTGATTAATTAATTGCTGGAAGTTCTTTTTTTAAATTAATTAAACTAGATGATGTATCATTTTGGTTCCTAACTTTGTGAAGATAAGTTACTTTAGTCTCCGACTTTGTGTGGTTAAGTCACTTTAGTCTTTAACTTTGTATTTTGCAGGTCACTTTAGTCCTTCAATTATACAAACATTCATTTTAATCCCTGACTTTCAAGGACTAAAATGACCGATGATAATGAAAATCAAGGACTAAAATGACTTATAAAATACAAAGTTTGAAATTATTTTTGTATATAATTCATGAAACTAAAGTATCTTAATGAATGTGATTACATTTGAAAGAGCTTATCTGTAATTTATAAATATAGCTTATAGTAATAGTAATTCTTTATAAGTGATTTTTAATTTATTTTCATAAGGTTTTTAGAACAGTTCATCAAAATAAACTATTTTTAAATTATTTAAATAAGTTTCATAATTTAATCTATAAATAAATTTATTTAAAAAAATTATTATTTAAATATTTAATTAAACTGTATTTTCAAATACTTTAAAAAAAAAAAAACTTGTGTTTTCAAATACACTCACTTAGAATATGTGAGAGGGAAGGAGAATATATAACGGTTGGTTGTAAAAAATAGAAACGGGCTCATGATTTTAATTTTGATCCCATAATTATGTCTCTGTCGCTTCAATATGATACTACTCCATATTTACAGACACCATAATTACAATTATTTGCATGCGGCACCCATTTATTTAATTTCTTTTCAATCCCTTTTTCTACAAATTATACTATATTCCTACCTACCTCTAACTATTTATATATGTCATGATAAATTAATATGGTTATATAGCATGTATACATACATATATGGTGTTGCAAAACACATTACTATTCATCACTATGTATACTCGAACTCATTCCATTACGCATTGTTCTTAATAGAAAGTTAAAAAATACTTGTATAAGTTAAGTTGTGGGAGCACACAAAATGTTATTTTCCTACATATTGGTCGAAATTATCGCCTTCCGAACCTGATTTTATGTCACTTTGGTCAAACTAATTTTGCTAAAGTCTACACTCTTGTTGCTTAATTCGTAATATTCATTCCCAAATCGATCTCTTGTTTTTGACCAAAAATGGATTCATGGTAATTAAGGGGAAAAAAAAAAACGCAATAATTCCCAGTCCATACGCTATGTAATCGTGCTACCGTAGACTAGCATTATGTAAATTAAATATTAGTGGTTGACCAAGAAAATTAATAAATTAAATATTAGTGGTGCGACTTACTAATAAGGTAATAAGGTGGAAAGTATACATACATACGCGTATTAGCTAAGGTTATTTTTGTCAATTTCCTAGAGTTTTTTTTTTCTTTTTTGATAAATAATTTCCTAGAGTTTTGTACTAAACAACTGATTATTTCTTTAAAAAGAGAGAAAAGAAAAAATACAAGAACAAAATACAAATTTCCCTAATATAGTACTACATCATTATTCCCATCTATCGCATATGTTTAAACAAACTAGTGGAACACATATATCTTTTTAAGTTATTATTCACTCAATTAATAATATTATAAAGTCTTTTGGGGCAGTTTAAATAAATAATAATATTATTATTATAAGATTTTATTATTGGCATATTAAGAAAGCAAATAATAAGGTCAGTTAATGTATTGAATTTAAAAAAAAAATAGTATAATTTTGATTTAATTATATTTTTAGTCTCCCAATTTTGTATTTTTTTCGAATTTAGTCCCTTTACTTTTAAATGAGTGATTTTGGTCTCTCAAGTTTGCAAAATAGACAGTTTTAATTCTTCTGATCTGTTAGTTTTTTTAAAAAATTAGTGACAATTTTATCTAAAATAACAACGAAATTTATTTAAATTAGTGACGATTTTCATTTAAATTAGCCATGAAATGACTAAAATCGCCCATTTTGTAAACTTGGAAGATCAAAACTGAGCATTTAGAAGTCGAGAAACCAAATTTGCACAAAATACAAAATTAAGAGATCAAAAGTACAATTAAGCCTATAATTTTTCATATTGAGTCATTATTAAAAAATACCATGAAAAAGAAAATAAATACTACTTCTAAAATTTTATAAAAAAACTTATAAAATACTAAAACATAAAAAAGTTCTTATAATATAAAAACTGAATATTCAGTGAGTTTAATTTTTTTTTCATAAAAAAATACATTTATTGGAATTTGAACCCAAATAACCACACACACATATTTTTACGTGCTTATTAATTGAACTACATGACTGAGACATTGAAAAAGTTTAATTTCTAAATCAGTACTAGTCATTAACGTTGGATTCATGAGACTAAAGTGCACATTAAATTAATATAAAAAAAGTATACATTAATTAAATTTTATGTGTTAAATTAATGTTGCATCAAAAGATTTTGCAACTGACTATTAAAAATTATCATTGAAAAAGCCAAAGAAATTAGAATCACTAGTCATTTAAAATTTAATAACAGCTTTAATTTACTAAAAAAAATGATATATATGTTAAAGAAATTTTTGACGTTTTAATATTTTTCCCAATAATTTTAAATATAAAAAAAATATTTTTCCCAATAATTATGCTGTGTTCCTTTATATATGATCAACATGGTCAATAATTCTAATTAGCAGATTTACAGGTCTTTTCAGATTTGAATTTTGTGCAACGATATTATTTACTTTGATCATCAAAGTAAAGAGAGTCTTTCAGCTGGGTTGAGGGCCAATTATAGCTTGCTTTACAACCCAAATTGCAAACATAAACACACCTTACTTTCCTGACCATTTTATTTTATGATGATAATATATATATAAAAGGTGACTTTCTTTATAGTATATAGATAAAAAAAAAAAAATTATCAGAAGAAAAGATAACCGGCAATTAAGTCAATGTTATTCGGCGAAAATGAATCTGTAAAGTCAATAAAAAAGGCATTGGCCCATATGTAAGTGTAGGGCCTTCAATTCCTTCTTTTCCAAACTTGTCCACCATGAGTTAAATAAAAAATAAAAAAAATTACAAGAACATATATAGAGTTGGCATAAAATATTTATTGACTTTTGAATTAAAGAAGAGGGAAATAGTGGAATATATATAATTAAGTGGGGTTTGATTCTTTAACATTCCGCATTCGCATTCTAAAGACAAATTACGCGTCTTAAACAATATACTATTCAACATTAATTCTGCTCCAATACCACAAGCTAAGTTGGATTAGCCTCCAAATTAAAGCACCACTTACTTATCTATCCTCCATAAAAAAAGAAAGACTAGTTAATTTTGCTTTAGTTGAAGTAATGAATCAATCAAAGTAACAAATTAAAGTGTTAATCACTATAGCTTAAAAGATAAGCAGGTAGTACAGGCAGTGTGTCCCACCAAAGGGACGCCAACCAAAATCACAAATATCCAAATTAAACCTCTGTTTTTGTCGTTTCCATTTTAGTTTATTATTATGAGTTGTAAACTAGTCCTAGTCCCATTGGATTTGGCAATAATAACCGCGGAGAGTGTGCATGGGGTATCAAAACAAAGGGAGAGAGGGCAATATATGGTTTCTCTTTTTTTGTTGTATAAGAAAATTAACAACATTAACAATTGAATTCTATACTGACTTTACAGAAAAGGAAAAAAAAAAGAAGAAGCAAAAAACAATATATTGTTACGAATAAATTGGTTAACAAAATAGGGGAAATTAGGGGTGTGGCGTGAGATTGACGGGAGCAGTGCAAATGCAATGCATAGGTGAGAGTGGTCCACAACCACAAACAGATTACTGTGATGTGTGGCCCCCACGCTTCCGGCCCATTTTCCTATTCTCATTCTCATTCTCATTAGGTGTGTATTTAGATGGGTGTCGGATTACGTTAAATGATGTTAAGATAAGTAAGTTAATAGTTGAGATAAAATTGACACATAAACTAAGATAAATTCAATAAACATAATAAAAATAATGTTAAAGTGGATTCACGTTACTTCACCCATTTTTTATTTTTCACTCATCTCATTTTGTAGAGGGCAATGAAAAAGAGACATAAGTAAAATACCACACAATTTCTATTTTGGTTTTTCTCTCAACTAAACCCTAGGCTAGGTAATTGTTATGGTTAACTTAGCCTCAGACAATATCCTACTGTTGAATCGTAGATACTAGAGTCTGTGTGCGATCGTACAACCAAAACATATGCTAACGCCAATTTGGGCTTAACTTGGTTAGTGTGTTTAGATTTTTTAACAAAAAGTTAGAGTGTTTAGAATATAAATCAAATGAGTGTAGTACTGTACAACAACTTAGGGCTTGTTTCTTTTGGTGATGTTTTTTATTATTGATTAAATATAAAAATATTTATTTTTATTGAATTGTTTTAATTTTTGTACATCAATAATTTTAATTGCTAATGTTTCTACTTTGATTGATATAGTTTTTACTTCTCATTTTACTAGAATATAAACCAAATAGTAAACTATTAGTATTTTGATTTAGTCAAAATTATTACTTTTGACCCAAATTAAAAATAATTATTCCTAATAAATTACTTTAATTTTTGTACATCAATAATATTAATACTAATTTTTACTATTTCAATTTATATATTTTTGAATTTTATTAAAATCTAAACCATTCCAGTTAACAACTTATTAAATTGTCATAATATTTTTACATTAATAATCTTTATTTGAGTATTAATTTTTTCTTCAATTGATATATTTTTCAATTCTCTATGATAAAATTTAAATAAAATGGAGGTTTAATTTTTGTATTTTGTGTAGTGGTAGACAGTAAATTAGCGATGGAATATAGTAGCTCGGTGAAAAAGAAAAGATTATTATTAGTGGGGAGCAGGGTAGCAGTAAATAGGAAGGAGACAGAATGGGTGTTTCAACAATGTGCGACACTCACACTCTCATTCCAGGGTGCGTGGGGACCACTCCCTACGATACGCGTGTACCGTTTCCTTTCCTTTCGGCGTCTGCACCACAGCTGCCTCCTCCTCCTCTCCCTCTCTCTCTCACTCTCTCTCTCTCCTCGCCGCCGATACCATCTCACTTCCGTCGTTAATGTTTCTAGGGCTCATAAACACAACGTAACAAACCACTTTCTTTGCTTTTACCCTACATCCCCAAGCACGAGTACTTTTACTATAATATATCTTGGGGATAAATAAATAAATAATTAATTAATTAATTTCATATACTAGGATTATGAAAATAGCGAGTGGTACACACATGATCCTCAATCTTAGCGTGGGTCGACAACCACATCGCATTCCGCCTCCACCAACATTCCTCAATATATATAATAATAATTTTTTAATTTAAAGTAACCAACAAACAAATACTAAACAACTTCTCCTTTTCAACTCACCTTTTTAACCTTATCACATTGCACTCATTATTATTACTAGTATATATATACTCCTATAATATACTACACACATTAACTTTAGCTCCAAATCTTTAATTGCTTCACACTCACAATCAACATTTGACGCTTGTATTCAAAAACAAACAAAAACTTTATGCTCCAACAACAAAGCTGCAATGCGGCCCAAATGCTAGGAACAGGGCTCAACAAAACGGCCCAACACGTGGATACAACGCACTACAGCAGGATTGCTCTTAAATGCGCCACCTTCCAATTTTTTTTTTAAATAGTAAAAAATACCTTTTTTTAAAGAAAATCTCATATAAATTATTTTAGAAAAATATCATCCTGATTTCTAGGATACTTTTTTTTTTTTAATTTTTATCTTCTTCCAATGAAAAATACTGTTTCTTAACCACCACGAATATTTGAAAAATTCAGAAAACATTTTTTTTAAAAAAAAATTCAAATGAGATTTTCCTAAAAAATTCGGATGAATTCTCCCAAAAATAAAGGTATTTTCGCCATTTAAAAATATTGAAAGTGACGCATGCCAAATTGGGTGAGCGTGGCCCTATAACAGTTCTAAACTTGACGAGTACTTAGACCAAAAACACTGGAAAAGTACTGATGGACAAAAAAAAGAAGAAATCTAGTATTTGCACCACCCCTTTTCATAATTGTGACAATCCCTTTTGAAAAAAGAATCACACATTTTCCAGGAAAAAAAGAAGAATGGTGAACTTATTAAAATGGATGGTGCGGACATTAGTGACCAAAAATGTCTGGAGACTGATAAGATGTAGCCCAACAAATGCCACTTAAAACTATAAGTAGGCCTTTGCTTATTTTATGGTATTTATTATATTTATGAGTACATTTTCTTCTATTGTTTTTATTTATCTGTTAATTTAAGAGTAAAATATACATATTAAAATATATAAATATTATTTTATATTTTATTAAAATAATATTTAAATTTTTTATAACAATCATTTATTTTTATTAGTTTAATAATTCTAACAGTAAAGCTTTAATTAGCATTTCGATTAAACATATAGATAAAATTGCAGTTAACACCAATGTTAAGAGAATCGGACCGAGCCGGCCGGTTGGACCGGTCGGACCGGAAACCGGAGGTAGAGTGGTCTGAGTGAGACAGGAAACCGGCCTTGAACAGAACCAACTGTAAACCGGTGGAACCGGACCAAAACCGGGGTTGAACCAGTTCATCATTTAGTCTTAATTATTAAAAAAAAAAGCAAAAACGACGTCCAGCAGTGTTGGAAGAATTTCTGCCTTTAATGCCTTAGATATTCTTTTACTTAATTGTAATTTAATTAGGACATAGCTAATTTACAACTTAATTTTCTAATTAAATTTTAAAAAATTATTCCTATATATAAATATGAAACTAAGATTGTTCCATTTAACCATTTATATTTTCATTGTTGCTTTGTCTCTTTTATTTCAAAGTTTTATGCATTTAATCATGTTGGATATTTGGATGTATTAATTGATAATATTATGTTGATTTTGAACTTATTTAGATAAAAATTTGATGTTATAGACTACTTACTTATATATTTTTTTGCTAAAATAATTTTATAAGACATTATAATCATAAATTTTAATATATTTAATTGAACCGATTCGACCCCGGTATGACTATTGAACCTTAAGTCAATGCTTTGACTGATTCGATCACGAGTCCGATTTTCTGAACATTGGTTAACACTATCTTAAAAATATAAATAAATAGATAAATATATATTTCTTTTCTTTTTAAATGATAAATATGGCACAGGTATCTCAAAGTTTCTAGATTTGGAGTTGAACAAATTATTGATTGGCAAAATGGTGAAAAAGGCATCGTTACGTTGATGAATGAAGCAACAAAAAGCAAATAATGGGGTAATCACCCAAATATTGGTTGCTTTCAAGGTTAAAAATGGTAGAGCGTCGAGGATTCAACAACAAATCTTTCCGCTGAAGTTTATATTATTATATTTTTTTAATTTTTAAAATTACATTTATTTCTTAATAATGAAATTTTAAACTTAAGATGAGTAAGTATAATGTTTCAAGAAATTAAATAAGTAAAATAAAATTTTAAACCTCTGAAAGAGTTTGTATATTTCTAAAAAATAATAAAATAACAAGTATAATAAACATAAATTTCAGGAGAAAATGATGTAATTATTATCTTTAAAAAAAAGCTCGTGAGACAAGTTTGTTTAGTAAGAAGGTTTAGTGTGCATGGCTTCCTGTAAAAATTTCGCCAAACTGTTGTGCCTGTATTGACCTTCCTCTTTCAACCTTCCTACTAGTATTATATTAGACGTGTCTTGTCTCATAATTATATTGCCATCAAATTTTGAGAATTTTCTTTAAGTAATTCTTTTTATTCAAATTTTTAGGGTGACACAATATAATGGCGTCTCAGTCAAAAGACTGAAAATTTTTTAGCCCAAAAAACACTTAAAAAGGGTACTATTTACATAATTACATTTAATTACCTTACTCAAATAAAACAAGTGAAGTTCAAACTCGCAACATGTGAAACTCAAAACATTATACTCTACACATCAACAAGCCCTTTGAGTTTCTTTAATTAAGCAAAATTTTGAATTTGAATATTTTATCACAAATAAGTATTTCCAACTTAAGTGAGATGATATAATGAACACTAATATTTTAGTGCTTTGGTTTGTATTTTTTTATTTTTTAAAATTTTATAAAAAAAATTGAAAATTATAAAAACAAAAATTTATGTTTTTAACATTTTAAGTTTTTTGATAAAATTTCAGAAAATAAAATAAAAATAAAAAATAAAAAAAAATTAAAATACAAACTAAACGGACTCTTATGCATTGATGGAGTTGATAATGTGTATTTATATCTATGTAATATATTTGGTGTAAAGAGAAGGACCCTTATAGTTAATTGCAAACGATTTTTTTCATATGATTAATATATTTATGATTTTTATAATCTCAAAATATATATATATATATATTAACAATATAAAAATTGATAGTATTGTATATTAATTTTTGCACTGACTAATAATTATTCATATAATCATGCACTACTATATTTATAGTGAGAAATTAATTATATATGTTAAGAAAAGATTATACAAAATTTATGAATTCAACGTGATTTATTATCTCAATTTTCTGTCATGGTCATGGATCAACGTAACAGAGAAATTTTGATTTATTTTTATTCCGTGTTCACCTCAATCAAACAATATATATTTTTGACACCTACAAAACACAGTATGTTATAGTGCGACTCCTGAAAAGCATGAGCACCTACAGCTCACGTGACAGAGAGGCACGTGGTGTCACGTTATACTAGTAGTAGCCTTGTATGGGATAGCATCGTTGAGAAAAAGAAAATAAAAGAAAAGGGTAATGGCGGATAGATTCTCGCCACGTGTCATTGACCACCGTCAGTTTTGGCTTTAGATACGAGCGGAGCACTCACATGGTCGCTGACACACTCACACTGCTACCCATCCCTTCTCGATCACGTGTACCTTGTGGCCCCACCACTAAAAAAATCCATTCATCTAAATATAAATTATAAACACAATTAATCTTCATTCAAAATAATGATAATAAATTATAAAAATCATTTTAAATTTTTTTATTTGAATAAAAATTCTGAGTTCTAGATCAATAATATTGAGTGCCAATCAACACCCGCTTATAAATATTAAATATATATTTTAAAAACATGCTTCAAACCCATTAATAATTTAATTATTTGTATTGAACTTTGATGTTCTCGCATTAAAAATAATTTAATTTCTTGTATTATTAATTTATCATTTATTATGTCTACTATTTTTTAAAAAGTATCTATTTAAAATAATTTTGTTTGATATAATTATGAGTTTTTTTATCTTTAAGATAAAAATTGAGACTAAACCCGTGTTTATGATGCGTGGCTGACACGGACTCAAAGAATTTGACATATTAATTAATTTGAGGTGAATAAAACATAAATGTGATTATAACTTCTAACAACAAAATAGTTTTTATTCATAAATCAATAATAAAAAAACAAAATGAATAATAGAGAAACGTGTAAGGAAATTATTTTTACCTTCGATTCTTTTCATAAGCAAAACATATTATAATATTTTTTTTACCTTTGTTAATAATATCTTTTCTACATCTAGATTTTTTTAATATTTATTTTTTGTGTATAATAGTAAGCTACGTAGTCTTATCTATCAATGGTATTTTTCTTCTAACTTAGTATTACTTCTCATAGTTGTTTTTTTAACTTGTAAAAACAAATGTGAGTAGTATTTTACAAGATTCACTTATATATACTAACTCAACTTTTTATAAATTTTATCAATAAATTAAAATTCAATGTTATTTGCTTTTCTTTATAGGATTTTTCTAATCTATGTAATATTGCATATTTTAAGAAATCATGAGTAAAAAAAAAATATGATATCAATTGCATATCAATCATAATTACATTATTTTTTTCAACAATTTCTTTTTATGTGTGGTTTCTTAACCTGTATAATATTGTACAAATTAAAAAAAAATTTGTTTATATAATGAAAGCAACAAAAGTGAGTTAAAATCTCTTACAAATTAACTTTCTAATTCTCCCATAACTAAATTGATCTTAATTTTGATTTTTTCATATGCATATATTAATTTTATGAGCAATGTTATACTATAAGTCTATAACTAATAATATAGGACAATAATATCTGATTCAACTTAAAAACAATTGAGTAGAAAGGAATTGTGTGACGGTAATTATGACGGAAAGAATACAAGGAATGCATGAAAGGGTTGAAGTTGAAGTGACGTAGAGGAACACTTTCCGCTTGCAAATGCTAACTGATAAGGCTTTGCTTATAACTGAAGCAATATAATATAATAAAATAGTAAAAGAATACCTTATCCATTGCATTTCTGATTTCTCAATAATTCTACTACTAGAGAGCAACAAGATATTTACATTTACTACTTACATAAGAAGTCTCCGTCGCATCGGGATTGTCATATGATGAGACGACCCCACTTTTCTTCCCTCTTTCACTTGTCGGTGAATGCCACGTGGCAGACTGCACCGGATCTCTGCACCCGCCCGCCTACACTCACATCACATTCACACGCATGCACGCCCTCTTCATTTTTATTGCCTTTGTATAATTATGGTTGTTTTTTATGTCCAAGAATTTGACATAAGTAAAATTTAAATACGAGATTTTTTATTGTGATAGTTTTTCTTATAAATTTAACAAAGTCTTATATCTTTTAAGTCAATTGTTGAAATTATTTTCTTTCATTTGATATTATATGACTTTTTCTTTAATAATATTAATATTTTGTAATATAAAATTTTATATAATTTTTAGTATGATTTATTTGTCCATTATAATTAAGGAGATTTTATGAAGAAATAATAAGAAGTAATTTTAATGTAATAATAAAAAAATAAATTAAGGAAATTATATATATATTTTTAAAATTAATATAATAATTAATTTTATTATATATTTTCTTAATAAGTAGAATTATCTAAATAAGACTTTATAATATGAAACGGAAAGAACACTGCTTTACCATAAATAATTATATTTTTATATAATTGTTATTTTCTCTTTTTTGATTATAAACTTTTTAGAGAATTTTGTGTTATTAATTATAAATAAATTTAATTATTTTTATTGTATTTAATGAAAAAATATTTAAAATATTTTTAATAATTAATTCACTTGTTACTTGTAATTAAGATGTTTCTCTTTTTATAAAAATCTGATAGGAGATAATCTAAGAAAACATGTTATTTTTTACTTAAAACTAACAATATTAAGTGAGGTTAAGATACATTTTCGATAAGTATATATAAATTTAGTTAATTTTGTTTATAATAAAAAATAGGAGTATTTATTAATACAACTTACTCATTTGACAGATTTTGTTTGTGCGTGTATGTGAATTAAGCCAGATTGATTATTGAAATTAAAGTATTCAAAATCGAAATAATTTAAAATGAAACAGTCACAATCTTGCTCGATACTTTTCCATTTTAGAAGCAGTCAAATGATTAAAAAGTTGTTTAGAACTTCGTTACCTTTCGTAACTTATTTTGGTAAACGGATAGTTGATTTATTTAATTAGTAAAGCTTAAGTGTATAAAAGAATCATAGTGCTTTTTCTTACCAATTTCATTTTTTCTATTTGTCTGTTGTATGTGTTAATATTTTTTTTTTCTTTTTGGAGGGCCGGGGTTGTTACGTTCGGTCACGTGCATAGGTTGCATAGGTTTTTCCCTACCCTGGTTTAACATGATTCAACCACTACGGTTTTGTTTGGATCGGAAGAGAAAATGAGAAGAAATAAAAGAGAAATGTGTGTATATATATATATATATGAGAGAAATTTTTTTAAAAAAATTAATGCATTTGATTGGATGAAAAAGTTTAAAAAAAAATAATGATTATATTGACTAATTTGTCTTTATTAAAAAATGTGCATTTAATCAAAAGAAAAGGAATTTTACGTGGAGAATTAAAAATTGAGAGAAAGACAAATGAAAAGGAAAAATTATCATTATTATTTTGTTTTTAGAAAATAATTTTTATTAAAGGAAATATATTATCTGGCTATGGTGCTTCAATTTAATTTACCCTCGTTCGCTTTCCTTGTATCCAAACATTTCATTATTGACATGCAGTTAGTACTCAGGAGGGTGACACGTACCATTGCCACATTCTGACCCTTCATCTCATCCAGTTGAGCTCTGTCATGTTTACTACTACTTACTGCATGGTTCATGTTTCATTCTAATTATTATTTACCTTGTATCTGCTTCCATAGAAATTGTGTGAGAAAAATAAAGTAAAACAAAGTTACGTTTGAGGGAAAAAAAAAGGAGTAGTAAAATTTTGAAATTTGTTTTTTCTACGAATTATTTTTTTCAATTTCTCTCAAACCAAACATATAGTGTTAGTTAAATTAAAAAAGCTTACTGCTAGTTAGTGCGTAGAAATGTTATTATTAATAGTATACTAGTAATTCCTTGATTGAGAAGATATAATATTGTTATGTTATGTTATGTGCGTATCCGAGAATTAAAAAGCAAAGAAAAAAATAATAAAAGAAACTCGGGTCCCGATAAATAAAGGAAAAATTGAAAATGAAAAAGAAAAAGTTGAGGAATAATAATGGGGTTATAAGCTTGGAAGCTAATGCACTTACTGTACCACTTAGCTTGTGGCAGCGATAAACATGCTACATCTTTATTCACTACCAAAGGGGTTGAATTTATTAGTAATAATAAAATAAGAATAAATAAATAATATAACAGCAAGAGAGATAATTGGGAATAGCAAGTACAAATATTGAGCGTAGGGAAGAAAAAGAAAAAGGATAGCAAAGTAAGTTGATTATTGAGAAATGAAATTGTTGCGTTTCTTTGAACTCAATTAAAGCTAATTAAGCCTGAAAAATGGCATTGTTTATTATATTTTTGAGGTTGATTAAGAAAAAAGAGAGAGAAATAAAATTTTGATGAATTTAGTAGAGGATGGGGAGTAATAAAGAAAAAGGAGAAGGGTATAGTCCAAAATAGGTGTCTGTATGTCCCCTTTAAACGCAAATAAACCCTCTTGTGCTTTTCTCTCTCACCACTCAAAACCACAACTTTGTCACACTTTGTGTCTCCAACTCTCTATACTTAGCTTTCTCACTTCCATCTCCTACTCTTCATTTCCTCCCATGGAAGCCCACGAGTTTTTCTCCGAAAACACCGCCGCTACCGCACCAGACCACTTCATCGTCGAAGACCTCTTCGACTTCTCCCACGACGACAACGCCACCGCCATTACCACCGATGCCGCCACCTTCGACTCCTCCCTCCCCGCCGATGATTCCCCCACCGTAACCCCCCTCGATTGCAGTACCGGCAATTCCAATTTCCTCAACGACGCCCATTTCTGCTCCGCTGACCTCTCCGTTCCGGTACACACACACAATTCACGCCCATCTCTAACTCTAACGTCATAATTATATAATTCAATTCCATTTAATTGCTCCAGCTCCTACACATACATAATATACAATTCCCAGGGGAAGGAAGGAACAAAACAATAATACTACTACTTCACACTATTCATTCCATTTTTGAATTTTATCGTGTGAGGAAGTAATTGGATATATAAATATTTTGATTTTAATTTATTTTGATGGTGTGTTTTAATTTGTAATTTGGGAAACAGTATGATGATCTTGCGGAACTGGAATGGTTGTCCAAATTCGCGGAGGAATCGTTTTCGAGTGAGGACATGCAAAAGCTCCACCTCATATCCGGCGTTAAACTGCCAAACCACGCCGCTTCCCAGGCCCATCAGCCCACCCCAGTATTCAACCCCAAAGTCTCCGTTCCTGCCAAGGCCCGAAGCAAGCGTTCTCGTGGGCCCCCATGCAATTGGACCTCTCGTCTTCTTGTCCTCTCTCCGACCACCACCTCCTCTTCCACTTCTCAGTCCGACACCGCTGCAAGGAAGCCCGCGCCGAGGAGGAGGGACACCGCGGACGCAGGAGGCGAGGGCCGCAAGTGCCTGCATTGCGCTACTGATAAGACGCCGCAGTGGCGGACTGGGCCCATGGGCCCAAAAACTCTTTGCAATGCATGCGGCGTGAGGTACAAGTCGGGGCGGCTGGTGCCGGAGTACAGGCCAGCGGCAAGCCCGACGTTTGTGCTGACGAAGCATTCGAATTCCCACCGTAAAGTGCTGGAACTCCGGCGGCAGAAGGAGATGGCGCGGGCCCAGCAACAGCAATTGGTGCAGCTGCATCATCAGCAGAATATGATATTTGATGTCTCATCCAACGGCGAAGATTACTTGATTCATCAACACGTGGGCCCCGACTTCATGACGCACCTCATCTAGTACGCTACCTGCTAGTGCTAGAGTAGGATACCTCCACTGGATTAAACTTTTAATTTGTAGCTACCTAGTACACTTTTTATTTATTCCTCCTTTTCCTATATATACCTAATTTTGCTAGCTATTTAATTTATTTCTTCTTCCGTAACTTGAAAATTTTGAGTATGTAGACACTTCTTGTAATGTTTCTTATTCCTTTTTCCGGCAAAATAACAACGTACGTTGTTGCTATAACGCTATTCAACCAATTTAAGACTTTCCAGCTATCACTCTGCGTACCGCCCAAAGCCTCGTCAATTTGGAAACAAAAAAAAAAAGAAGAAAAAGGGCTAAATATATAAATATATATATTGTATGATAAGGATAAGTATTGGAATGAGGTAGAAGATATATATATATATATCAGCAAATTTGAATAATAGGTAACATATATGTATGTATATAGGGTAGCCTACCCGCATGTATGTCAGCGCATTATTGGTAGCAAATCTACATATACCACTCATGTTCCTCTGCGTAGTCACCATGCATCAAATTTTCAGATTTAGGTAAAATCTTCCTTTCTCATATATATCTTAACTATTTTCTCCTTACCGTTCATTCTCTTCTTTAAAATGTATTGCCTCGTTAAGTTTTTTTTTTTTTTTTTTTTTTTTTTTTTTTTTTTATAAAAAAAATGTGGAGGACATTGCTCTCGCAATTCCAGAAAATAGAGTATTATGTTTACTCCCTCTTCTAATAAGTGCACTTTTCAGAATTCGAACTTGTGTCTTCATCCCCTCATTTTTATGGGGACCAAATTGCTTACCACTTATCCAACACCTTATTGGTTGTCTCGTTAATTTCTTACAGTTGGAAATTATGTTCTACTCTCTCCGTCCCATAATATATATATAAGTCCTAACTAACATTTTATACCATTTAACAAAAATGATTAAATTATTAAAATTAATAGTATTAATTAAACTATTGATATAGGTAAAAAAGAGTTGTTAAGAATCTTATATATTTATTATTAATTATATTTCATAAATTTTTTAACATTTAATTATTATAAAATCAGCATTCAATAAACATTAAATAATTTGAAAACAGTAGTTTTTTTTTTGTATATTGAAACTATACCTTTTATCACATCATCATAACTCCCTCAATATTAAATTAATTTTCATATTGTGGTAATATACACTCGTTTTTTTTTTTTTATAAAAAATACTAATATTGCATTATATTGATATTGTAAATAGACAATAAAATAAAATAAGAACAAATTTTTTCAAAGTATGATTAAATAGATACTAGTATTTGTTAAGATATAATAAATATATCTTTTTAAATGCATCAACTTACTATAAGAAGAATTATTTAGTAGTAATAGTTTTTCATCTCTTAAAGTGATAAAATTTGTCAATCCCAATAAATTATTACTCCCTCCGTTCTTATTTATAAGTCATCTTCTAAAATTATTTGGTGTTCCTATTTATAAGTCATTTTCTAAAGTTTGTGAAACATTAAATAATTTTTTTCTTATATACCCTTGTTGTATTTAATGAGTTTACAATTTACAACAATAGTGTCAACCAATAAAATAACTCCATTTAAAATAGATAGAGAATGTGAGGAGAGAGATTTGTAGAACCAAAAAGATTAAATAAGGGTAATGTTAGAAAGTCAACATGAATTTTGCTAAATTCAATATCACCAACTAATTTTAACTACTTTTTTTAATATGTGTGAATTAGTTAGAAGTGACTTATAAATAGGAACGGACTATATTTTTGTTTTGTTAAGGACACTATTTAACATGTTTGATTCTTTTAAAATGTCAAATAAAGTGGGATGGGGGAGTACTTGTTATTTATGAGCAATTTTTTTTAATATATTTTTAAGCAATTGAAAATATGTAATGAAATTTATTTCTTAGTTTTACTCCTAATCAATTTATTAAAAACATTCACTCTAGCACTATAGGATACGTAGGATTAGTGATGAATTAAATAAGAGGAAAATGTACGCAAAATTCAGTGAAAATGAATACTAGTACTAAGAAGCGATGAGTGAGCAGTGATTAGTTACAGTTACAGTTACAGAGAGAATGTACTTGTACCATTACTTGGGAAAAGCAAAAAAGAGGATTCGTGTATCCCACATCGTTTTCTACGCACACACTACACTTCTAGTATTTCCACCATTATTCATCTCCAACAAATTAAATGGATAATTATAATTAAAAAAACAAAACTCAAAATGGAGTACAGAAAATTTTTGAATGCACGTGAAAGAATTTGTTGTTGCTCCCTCAAAATGAAGTTAACAATGCATGCATGTGACTAGAGATATAGAAAAAAGGAAGCTTCACGGCCATTTCTCCAACCCTAGCCCCATGTGAGTATATATATATATATATATGTGTGATATCCAAATTAAAGTATTATTATTATTTTCAACTTCAACTGATTACTTAGGCGATTCATTTGGGTGAGGAAATTGAAGGAATTTCATGCACTCATTATATATAAAATAATGCTTTGTTGACATTCAAAAAACTTACACCTCTTTTATACCTATAATATAATATTATTATTTAATTTAAATGAATTAAAAATTAGAAAATGAATGGTACTAAAAAGGTCACAAAATAATAAAATAATAAAAATATAAAGTTAGTGTATAATTTTTAGGTGTCAAAAAATCAACACTCTTATGTACTACTATATTATAGTGGGAGGTGTATGTACGATACCAGGCAACTAACACAAATCCAGAGGACTGTTATATCATTATTTAATTAATCTAACGTCTTCCCAAGTTTTTTTTTTTTTGTTGTTGTATAAGATCATTATTAATTAAATTAATCGTTTCATTTAAATATTGTGTCTTTTTTTTTTCCTTTTTCTTTTTTCTGGAAATTATATATATCTTGCGTGTCTTATTCACTCTATAAAAAGTCCCAAAAGGATATGCAGAGAATAAAGCAGAAACTAAAGGGAAGGGGAGAGGGAGCTAGGGTTGATTTAATTAATATAATTTACTACTACCAATTAAGTATCGTATTTAATTTATAAACAAATATTAAAATATGAGTATTAGTAAATGAATAAATGATTGCATTATTAGAGTGAGAGTGAAGCTAGCAAGTATTGCGGTGGTCACATGACACACTTCCATGCATGACCTCATCCCTCTTCCACTAGTCACTACTCAGTTCACTGTAGTGGATTATTATCAAATAAGACGATTGAAATTACGTATCTCATAATAATGTCTTTTTTTCGGTCATTTTAATAAAAAGTGACTTATAACTAAAAAGTGATATTTTTTTATATTATTTTTTTAATGACATACATGTGAAATTTTTATGTATGAAAACAGAGATACCCATGATTTTAGATTTTAGTACAAATAAATATATATATATGTTATTAGCACCGCCCAATACTTATTAGTAATTGCTCACACATACACAATATATCTTACAAGTCACTCTACTCACACTGATCTGAGATTCATTTAATAATGTCATCAACAAAATTAAACTACCTTTCGTATTCCTTCCTCCCCTTGTTGAATTTAGGGTATTTTTATTCCCCCTTCCACATGCAATCTTTTCATGATTTTATTTCTAGCTTCGGTTATTGATTGTGTTATGAAACATTTACAAATCGAACAAAATCTAATAAATTTAATAATTGCCCAACTTCTTGCACTTCCATAAGTGGAGGATAATAAAGTTATGAATTGGGGTTAACTTATATATATAATTGATCTGAGATAACATAATAGAAAGCTAAGGCTAAGGTCAGATAAAGATTCTTTGACAACTCATCATTTTAATTTTAATGAAAAATAAGTCAGCAGTTGCAGAAAGCACATAAAATAATTACCATTGCATGTTCGTTATCGTGACGAAAGTTGTTAATTAGTACTACATTGTTTAAGATGTCTTTTACTAGTAAATGAAATTCAATTATGTGATTTTTTTACTATTTAGTAAAACATACATTACTTTTATCTAATGACAATATTTGGGACAAGTTTGTATAACTTTTTTCTTGAAATTTTCCTATAACATTATCATAAAAAATCCTATCTCAATCACTGAAAGAAAAATATAAAATACTTTTCATGTTTCTAAAATTTTAAATCTGTTAATTTTACTTAATAATTTTCCAGTAAAATACTAAGAAAAATATATATGAAAATATAGTACTAAAAGAACACAATATTACTTACTTAAAAAAGATTATTTAGGTTCTTTATAAAAGCATCCAACAAGTTGGTCAGATAAGTTGATGAGACATGTTTTGAGTAGTAAGTCTTCGGTTTGAACTCCTGTGGACGCACTTTAGCTTATTTAAAAAAAAGGTTCCTTATAAAAAAATCAGAGCATTAGAATAATAATTAATATTATAGTTACTAAAAGCATAGGGAGAAAAAAGCCGTACATGACCAAAAAAAAATTGATCAAGGCCGAGTTCTCTGTTAAAGTAGGGACGGAGTCGATCAAGTACCCTCAAATTGGATCTTTATTATGATGCCTATAAATTGTCCTTGTTCATCATCACAAAATTTAATTAACCTGATGTCATTTTAACAAAAGATGTCATCAGAATTGACAGTAGTATTGTAGTAATGCTCATAATAACCCGTTTCAAACTTTCAATCCGAAGACCACTTACTTTACTTTAGTCGAGTTTGGATCACAGAATAAAGTTTACAGTTTATTAGGTTTTATTCACACCAGATTATTTGAGTTGCAACATGATCTGATTTCAAATGCATTTTTGTTGCTTCCAAAACTTAAAAGCTATCTTCTTGCTTAAACGTATAATATATAATAATAAATTAAAAAAAAGGAGAAAGCCAAATCTAACCACAAAGCAAGATTAGATATTGGTGTCTCCTTGTGTAAGCCATACCCATATCTTTGACCTACCTCCCTCAACACCAAGTTGCTGCAACCCATTCCATTCCATTACGATCATGTTGGGATTTTAATAAAGTATTTTCCATGTTCATGATAACCTTATACTCAGCTTGCAAAAACAGATCAGAATAATTTTAAATAATCCTCTTACAAAATATTTCTATAAATCCTCTTGTATATATATGATATTACTCTAGATGGCATCTTTTTTATTTTTAGCTAGTCAAGAGTAAAAATACTTTTACTTTAGATATTAACAGTTATAATTTATTTAGACAAAAACCCTACAAAGTTCAATAGACAAAACACTTTCGAATTTCCATGAAAGTATTTTTAATATCAGCCAACTGAAGATACAAAGTAGTGATGTTTCCAAATGTTTATGCGTCGTTATCATGAAGTGTCATTGTCTCTTTCGTCAAGGCTGTTTATAGAGACATTGTCATTGTTTGCCTACAACTTCATTTTCTTTTATAATATTGCTTGAAACGTATACTCAACATAAAATTTTCACAATCTCACGTACATGCCGTAAACTTCCCTGTACTTGCCAAATGAAAAATCAATCTCAAACTAAACTCACAGATAACAAAAGCAAATGCACCGATTCTACTATTAAGGGGCTCGTTTAGTTTAGATTTTAGTAAGATGAGGAGTGAAAAACACATAAACCGAGACAAAAATCAATAATTAAGATTATTGATGCACAAAAATCAAAATGATCCAATAGAAATAAATATTTTTAACTTTGGTCAAAAGTGATTTTAACCAAATCAAAATATTAAACAAGCATATGCTAAAACGTTCAGGAACATGCGCAAGCAGACATGATAGCGAGAAGAATGAGCAACATTTTGTTTGTTTTTTTTTTTTATTCACCAACTGATGTTGGCAAAGTTTGATCTTTAAAATTCATACTGGAATGATCAAACATTTTAATGGAACCAATACAACAGTAACAGGATAGAAAGATTCCCCAATTTATATACTCGTTATACTGAAATGTGAAGAAAATTTCAAAATAATTAACAGAAGGCGAAGGCCATCCCAGCATAGCAAATGACGGCTCTAATCCGTCAACTAATGGTCTTCTGCGTCTGTTATCGCGGTGTGCTGAGACCCATTTCTGAGAAAATTGAAAACGATAAACATTGTATAAGCACTGGCTTGCAACAAAAAAGTTAATTCTGCAAGAGAATGACTAGAAAAGAAAATGACATAGTTAACACACAAGTTACACTTACACTACAAAGTGACATCTATGACAGTTACACAAGTTACTCTATCATCATTATATCATTATATCATTATCATTATATCATTATAACATACTAAAATCAGGTACGAACCATATGTTAAAAATTGAAACGCAACACCTGGGATTAGTGGCAATAAATTGAGCAACAATATATAGACATGAGTTTACATCCTTTGATTTTAGTATGAAACTGAGAAGAACTACCGATGAGTTGCTTAGTCACATGAATGAAATCAATGAAGCACAAGCATAACATTGCGATGCAATGTAGGGACATTCCAAGAGGGCATAGGTAAAGTGCTTAAGTTTCAATATCCTGAAGCAGAAGTTAAAAAATATCACTATCTCTGCGCCCAACATCCCCTTTTTTCCTGCATCCTTCCTGCTCATGAAAAAATGGACTGCAAAAGTAATAAAGTAATTGCATCCTTTAGGCTATTAAACTAATAAACCTAATCAAATCACAAAAATCATCAACACTGTAAGTTGCAACAGCAAAAAGTGGGGAAAAAATTACCTCTGCATCAATTATTAACTAAAGTTCTAAACAACAATTGTACTCAAACCAGACTGATCAGACTAGTTCATTCGGGTGCACTACCAAAAGGAGAATAAATAGCAAAGGAAGTCGTCGCAACAGCAGAACATGATGAGAAGTACAGAGATTTTGCAGTAGAAAATGAAATTAGGGGATTCCCAACAAATGAGAAAATTATGTTTTAACTTTTAAGATACTGTTTTGTATCCCTCTCCCCCTAGTAAAATTTCTACCCTTTTGGTAGCTGATGCTTGTGGAGTTTCTACTCCTAGGATGATCAATTTATAATTTCTTTCTTTGGACTTGGCCCCCCTTCTTTACCCAAAAATAAAAAATAGATCTGTTCATGATGTGGGTGCTTTTATTGGTAAAAGTGAATTTGTTATTGTAGGAGTTTTTCTGGAATTTTCTGGGGAGGAGTTTGATAACTTTACTCAAATACAGAGAAATTGTATTCTAACTACAACTTTGGTCAGGCTCCAGTAACAAGTTAGATTCAGAGGAGGAGGAGGACGAAGAGAGAACTTATTACTCAGTAGAAAATGTGGTAAACAGGTTATCCAATATATAGGCTCTTAATAGAATCAGTGGAGGCTATTTCCTAGGTTAATATCAGTGATTGCAACTTCCTATAGATTAATAATACCCATGAACACTAACTGCATTTTATCATGTGATACACGAATGTGCTATTTCCTAAGAACATTAACTATTATCGTTTTGGACAATATTCAACCCACATAATCAGTTTTTAGTTAAATCTGAGAGTGACAGTGGAATTTAAAAGGGCAGGTTGGTGAGCATGTGTGCACCAAAGCGAACAATGGACAAATCATTTAATCATCATGCAAAACCAAGGCTTTTGCAGTTCCTATTCATGGCCCTTAAGTGACACGCTCAAACATAACAAGCAAGCACAAATAATGTAAGCCTCCAACATATTGGGATCATACTGCAATCACATTGTGAGACATTCTAAATCATCAAGACAAAGAAAGAATATAACTAAAAATACTTAACAGGACCCAATAGACACAGAATGACACATGACAATCTCAAATGTTGACAAGTTAACACTGCCAATATTTTACATGCAAAATGGAACTACACCTTATTCTCCACTGATTATTAGTTGTTCACAACGCTTATAGGCTACTCCCAAAACAAAACTATAATCTAATGCAGATGTATTCATTTCATTTGTCTTCATACAGATGTCTTCATTTGTTTTCATTTGATTTATACACAGATACCATCCAAGGAGTCTAAAGCAAAACTACAACCCTCCACCAAACTCAACATTTTAGTTGATAAGTTAACTAGCAAATGATGATAATGAACTTAGAGTCATTTTAGATATTTAAACACAGCTTAGACTTTCAGTATACTTTAAACAATCGAAAGCAAACTGTCTACAAAGAATTCCATCCAAAAACAAGATACAAGATTAAGAGTCATCCAATTCTTGGTTTGGAAAATATAAAAGTTTCTATTCATGTTGTAGTGAATAGAAGTATAGCAGAATTGCTATTGTAGCATAAAATGCTCTTTGATTATTTAAAGCTTAAAGAGTTGGTTTGAACCTAAATCACTGCCTAGATAAAGTACAATGTTTCTCCAGCTAACAAGGGACCTCTGGAACAGATAACTGATAACATACTGCTTGTTTTCTTACTTAAAAGGTCCCAAAGTAAATAAACCTTCAAGTCCCTTCGTAATTGGTGCCACTAAGCTTGATGGACTCGCAGGTTCACACAAAATTAGACGAACGTAACGTGCAAGTTTGCAACTACTTGCACATTTTTACAAACAAGAGAAAGAGAAGATTACAATATTAATTCACGCGGTTAAGCACCAATAGCTTCATTCACCTAGGCATATCAAGACTGAATCAGCTAACTAACGTTCTATTTATTACTGATTTATTTTATCCCATAATAAAAGCTGTCAAATCAATGTATATCAACCAGTACACATATAACTTGATTTTTTTCCATGACTTTTAATGTTACTTGGGTTAGAATTCACTAAGTTTCGCATGGAATGAAATAAACATAGGAGTGAAAGTTGCAATGCTTACAGATAAGAAAGTAAAAAAGAATTGGAGATTATCAAACTCTGGGGTTGGCACTGCAGAGCATACCCTGAGACAACGACCTCGAGTTTCTCGAATCCATGCCGAGACAAGAGGTAAGGCGTGCCGATGACACCGCTGAGTGAAGGGGAAGCAGCGACTGCACGCACCCAAGCTCACCAAACGCAACCGACCTGAACGCAAGGCAACGCATTACGCAAACAAATCAATCAATTGAGTCCAACAAAAGAGATTCATTTGTCTCAAAACACGAAATGGGAAAGGAATTAAGGAATGGACTTGCCTTGCAGTAACGGAAGAACGAGTTCTGAGGAGAAAAGGTGAAGGGTTGAGCTTCGTGGCAGGTTTGGTAGTGGTGGATTTAATCAAGGACATTGCCGGTTGGGAAATAGATCTGTAACGAGAAGCCATTGAAGAAATCGGCGACGGCACAACCAAAAATTTCACCTAGTTAGGGCTTTCCACACAGCTCAGCAGATACTATAGTACCGAAAGAGTTTTGCTGAGGTTTATGTCTTTTCCTTCATTATTCTTCATTTTCGTTTCCTTCTTCTTTTCTTTTTTCCTTATTTCTCCGTATCAATGGGGAAAAAAACATCACAAAAAAACAAAAGAACTCTTCAAAAAAAAGAAACAAGGAAAAAATTAATTGATGGATTGCAATGTAATTTTGGAATACCAGACTACTTATGCTGATATTACAGTGCACCCAAAAAGAATGAAAATTAAATTTTATACTCATGCTTATGTCTAAGAAAAAGCTCATAATTCATCTGTATTGTAATTTTTATTATAGTACTAATATCCATATTCGTATTCAGTACTCCATCTATTTGTATATTAGTGATATGTGAATATTTTTTAAATGTTAAAATCAACTGAAAATTTTCAATGAGACAAAAAATAGTAATCATAATTATAATACTTATTTTTAAAAAGTTAAAATATTATAATCTATCTTATTTTATTTGACCAAAAACAAAAAGAAAACTTATTTGACAAATATATAAAGTATGGATCAAGTTGAGTCTTATAGTACTTGAATCCGTGTTTTTCATTTTTTGTAATTACCTGTTCAATCTATAGGTTTAATTAACAAGATGGCATCCTTATTTGGGTAGAATGATTAGAATCAACTTGTGTGTCTGTGCATGTGTTTTTTTTCAATACAAACGTGATTTTGTTAATTAAAAAAAAATTGATGGAGTAAATAAAGATGTAAGCTTACTCTTATAAGCACATTCAATAAAGAAAAAATAATGTTGTAGTATAGTAGTATTAACTTTAGAATTTTATGCAGCTTAGTCCTCCATAATCACTAATCACAAATGACATCATAACTTAGCTTGCTTCTAGAGTTTCTCTATATTAATTAAATGTAAGGATTAGAGATACTAATCAAGAAAAAAATTAATACAACATTGAATGTGCTTATAAAATAATCAGGGACAAAAGTTTGCTAGCAGACTTTGACGCAATACATCCAAAAATTAAACTACATTGTTAGGGGAAGGTGGGTGAAAACGTGATCCAACTAAGAATTGCACCTACTGAATGCTATGAACTACAAAACCACCTCAGCCATGTTGCATAGGCAACAAAAGAAGATGCAATAATCAGCAAATTAATGCCGGATTATCATACTAGGCCTTATTTCCTGAATGCTATCAAAGCAGGGGCAATCTCCCAGTCACCGAATCCACCGATGATTTTGGACCTGAAACGAATCCAGTAACACGAAAACGCATTCAATCAGAGAGCTTTCAAGAAGAGGGTAACTAAGAAAACTCTGATAAACATCAGCATCAAACCCAAGAGAGTGCCATACAACTGTTCTGTTATGCAAGTATTTTGATTTTCTTGCACCTGCCTTAGCAATACATGAAATTAAAGCAACAAAAAACAACTCAAATACAAAGCAATTACAAGTTTACCAGGTCCAACAGCAAGAACAGTCTTTGATCCTGCCAAAACCTGAAGCATAAAAGTCTCAGCAATAATACTAACAAAGTACAAAAAGTCAATAAAACAAAATTGAGAAAGAGGGTGTGAGCAGATGAAAGTCAACCCTCCAACTTCAGCACTTTTAACATTCCAAAAGTTATTAATTTTGAAGGTACATATTAAATCAAGTATTACCTGTGTTCGTCCAGCGTCAGCAACAACAAAAGTAGGAAGGCCAATACCTTCCGCTGCTTCCTTCAGCTTATTCCTGATTAAAAGTTAACTCATTGAGCCATTGAGGTACATCTCTGAACAAGAAGTGATTCGCAGTATCAAGAAGAAAATCATACACTTACATTTCTTGTTGGTTCCTACAAGTCACTACGATTTTGGGTTGGCCACAGTGTTCCCATTGCCTTAAAAGAGAACGGTCACTGCAAAATTACACAGTGATGGACACCAATAAGGATGATAACCTAAGTATATATTGCCTAAATTAATTTTGCTATTAATGATACATAAGCATGGCTAAGAAGTATAGTCCAAGCACTAATGCTGATTAATCATCATTTAAAGGTTCAATATAACACTTTTCAAACTAAACTGTAAGATTCATATTTGCCATTGCTTTAGAGGTAAAAGTAAAACAGCATAACCAACTCTACATATGTATCTAAAAGTATCAACAAGGAACATCCCAACCCCCCCCAAGGCATGCACAAGCTATTTGTGGGCTTGTTAAGGAGAAACTGGTAGGGGGGTGAAAAGCAGGACTACACATAGCTAGAGACTAGAAGATATCTCAATACTCTGAAATGGACACTTATCAGAAACAAAAGTACCTTTGCATTAATTCAGCATACATGCCAGTAGCAGCGTCTGGAAAAAAAAAAAAGGTGAATGAAAGGCAAAAACTAGAAAACAGAATAAAAGGAAATGAAGGGGGAATAGGGAAGTATGTGATGGGTTGAAAGAGGTGCTTGACAAATTTGAGATAAAGAACAAAAACAGAACATGACCAAAGAAATAGCTTCATATCTTACGAGCACATTGGGATGCAATCTTTCCTGATTTCATCTTTAGGTCTTGTCTGACAACCAGAACCTGAAACAAACAGTTTACCTTTAAAATCAGAATTTTCTCAACATCCAACGAAAGAAGTTCCTCATAATTAAAATAATGCATATCACATCCATTTACCCTCCCTGTAACATTTCTGAAACAGAAGAGGAGTTTAACAACATGCACAGATACAGAATTTTTTTTTACATAGACTGCTTCAATTAAAAATAAAAAACATTAACCAAAGTTTATAGCGCTATTCCTGTGCTATGTTTAGTGATTTCAGTTCTTCTAAGCACCAATAACATTTTATTTTCTTGGCAATTCATTTGTTAAGAAAAAGGGTTGCAGGCAACAGTCTGAGATTTATACTGTGTAATTGTAGATAGACATCAAATGAGTTTATTAGGCAAACTTTCCTTCTAGCTGAGCTAATTACAGATTAATAGTTAGAATGACTTGTTTATATCATGAACAAATAATCAACTACAACAGATTGACAGGCATTGAATAACCAAAGGTAAACCTCTCCTAATATGAGAAAGTGGTGATGAAACAAACTAACCATTTTAAGCTCTTGGTCACCATTGCTTGAGACTGAGAGTTGCTGTTGAAACTTGCCAGGTGAGAAAATTTTCTTGGTAGGCTTTGATAAATCTAACAACAACCCAAAAATGAAACCTATAACAAGACCTGGAATGAAGTTCTCTGGTTTAAAACTTCCCGCTAACCATTCTCTTTTTTGCTTTTGTTGTTGCTGCGTTTATGTACAGATATCAATAACACTTAAGCAAACAAAATGCAAATTCAAGTTTGACATCTAATCAAATCTCACAACCTGAAGTTGATATGGTTCCAGAGTAACTTTAAAGATACGATTTTTAGACTACCCGTTTTCTGGGAGAGAAGGGAATGATTATAGGAGAGGCTGATGAACCAATTTGAGCAGAATATGCATTGGAAACATTGAATTCCCTAAATATTGAATTATACGGAAGTAGTGAAAAAGACCAATAACTATTTTGCTATTTCAGAACTGAAATTAGAAAAGGGGAACAAAAAACACAAAAGAAGAAAGATAAGGAGGGAGAGAGAGAAGCATAAACAAACCTGGTCCCGAGGATGAGTAGGTTTTAGAATCGACAGAAACATTTGGGTGATTGGAGTGAAGGAAGAAGGGACATGAATTACCAAAGGTTGAATTTTTGAAGTTGAACGGCTGCTTTCTCAATTCCTCACTGTCTGCAGAAATGGCTAAACGGATAGGGAGAAGATGGTCCAATTTTACTCATGTCTGCTCTGGCCACCGGAGCATGCCGCAGTAGAAAATTTACTACTAACATATATTTTTTTTTAAAAAAACAAATAGGGTCGAAAATTATGAAAATAAATTATAGGTTTTCATAAGGTATTTTGAGTATTTTTATAAGCTCTTTAGAAGAGCTTATAACATGTTTGGTAAAATGATGGTAGTGTTAGAAATTGATTTTGAAGCATTAAAATTAATTTGGTTAGTTAATTAGTTGTTTGGTTATGAGTCCGGAGAAAAGTAAAATTAATTTTGAGTTGTTAAAATTGATTTTTGTAAAAGCAAGTTGAGTCTTGCTTCATGTTGGGTTGAAAATTTTACACTTTATTTTTACTCTAAATTTGTTTTTAACTAAAAGTTTTCCAAACATAAATTATATTACTCTAAAATCAATTTTACATTAACTACATGTTTGGAAAAACGTTAAGTTGGACCAGAATTGATTTGAAGAGCCAAAATTGATCTTGATTGCTAAATTAGTTGTTTGTTTTAGCGTTGAGAAAAAGTAAAAATTGATTTTAAGTTGCTAAAATTGATTTTGGTTGAAGTAAGGTGAGACTTTCTTTCACGTTGGATTGAAAAATTTACACTGTATTTTTGCTCTAAACTTGCTTCTGAGGAAAAAGTCTCTAAACATAAATTACGTTACTTTAAAATCAATTTCACACAAGATCAATTATATAAAATCACGTTGATCCAAAATCAATTCTACAAATATTAAATCAAACACACACTAAATTAATTCTTTAAAATCACGTCGATATAAAATCAATTCTATCAATGCTGAACCAAACACAACTTTATTAAAATAAGTTAGTTTTAGTTTTTATTCAAATATATTTCATAAGTTTATCTATAAATAAATTTATTGTATAAATATTTAATTAAATTGTGTTTTTAAAACTTCATTATATAATTTGTACAAAGTGTATTTAGTCTATAAAATATGATGGTGTTTTCCATGTATTTTGTTTGTTGTTTATTTATTTTAATTTATATTTTTCAAAAATTTAAAAATACAGTAAAAATTGATGATTCAATATTCAAATAGCATTGCTGATATGAAATGTCAATCAGCGCAGGCTATTCTTCAGAGGCACGGAAGCTACTCTATAGACGGTTGATGATGCTTTGAAAATAGAAAAAACAAAAAAGAAAAAGAAAAATATCTGAAGAGATTTGATTGGTTAGAGAAAAAATTGAAATTGTAGGAAAACAAAAGGCGCGCAGATGTAAGAGGAGGAGTTTCTTCAAATGGGTCTCACTGTTTCGGAAAAGCGCTTGTTCTTCTTTGACTGAAATAATAACTTGGAAGAAGGAAGAGATTGGATTATTGGAATGATGAACTTGCTCAAATAAGTCGAACAACTGTTGCAACCAAGGTTCGTTTGCTATTTCTAATTTATTTAATGATTGATTGCTTTACGCACTATTGTCTTGTTGATTCATTCTAATCTGTTAGTAATAATGATTATGATTGATTATCTTATCTATCGATGTATATTATAATGGTGCTTGTTCATGGCACGTACACTACACCTGAATCTCTCCAACGACATTGTGAAAGCAATATAAGTATAAACCCTAAATTCATTTCCAGAGAACCATATCATTGTATTGTATGGAAAGATCAAATGAACAAGAGACCCTTTGCTCTAAATTAGTACTCGATCATCTCCTCTGTTCTTCGTCTGTTTTTTTAAATTCATGACGCTCCTTCAATCTATAAGGTTGTGTACGTTTAGAGTTACTTTTTCTTGTTTGTAATAAAATGGATAGGGTTAGGGTTTTGAGTTGTTATATAGTCTTTACTTTTGGGTTTAAACTTTAAATATTATCTAGTTTGAAATTGAAGATATTTCATCCAAAATTTCCCATTGGCATATATGACATACACAAACAAATCAAAAGACTGAATCCATAGCTGATAGTGATAGCTAGATTACATATTCTGTAAATTTACTTGAAGTTCGGATCACAGTGTCCAATTTGGAGGGTGAAGAAAAGTTGTAAAACCTTGGGTAACAAACATAACAATGTGTAGATTGTACGCATTATTTACAGGTTTTTTTGGGTTTCCTATGCTAATGCGTGCTCTATGGTTTACCAAACACAAGGGAAGTTTGCAAGTTAAGGTTTGGAATTCTCCACCTTACAAAATTCCCTCACCACATCTTCCATTCATATTCCTTCACGTGTCCCCCAAAATCACACAAAGAATCCCCCATTCACATTTTTATTACTATTCCACCTTACAACATATATTCATTCCTCTAACCCAAAATTCAACTGTCATAACTAACTAACAACCCTTTTAGAAATTCCTTCACATTTGGAATGGAGTCTTTTGCCTCCAGTTCTGGTAATCCTTTCTATTCCTATCGCCACGCTCGGTTCAGGCCAAGCCAACCCATTTCAGACCGCATAGTTCGGGCCATCCGCCACCGGATGCTACTCCTCCACCGTTCTGGCTCCACCTTCTTCATATTCGGCGCCACCGGAAATGTTTACACAGTGAGCTTGTCCTGCAACCCATCCTGCTCTTGCCCTGACCACACAACCCCATGCAAGCACATTCTTTTCGTGATGATTAAGGTCCTCGGCGTGCCCGTTCGTGACCCGTGTCTCCGGCGGAGTACCCTTCATCCCTGCCAGGTCCAGTGCCTTCTTGACAAGCCCACATTGCCGGAATCAGTAGCAGGGGACACCCTAAAACAGAGGTTTCATGAGCTTTTCTTTAATGGAAGACAAGGTAACAAAGATGCAGGAATTGAGATAGAAGATGGTGCCACGTGTCCTGTTTGTCTTGAGGAAATGGAAAAGGGAGAAAAGGTGGTGGCTTGTAGGACATGTAGGAACCCAATTCATGAAGATTGTTTGGTGAGGTGGAAGAAAAGCAGGGGAAGAAGAATGGTGAGTTGTGTGATGTGCAGAGCAAGGTGGAGGGATAAGGTGGAACAGGACAAGTATTTGAATCTCTCTGCTTTTGCTAGCGGCAATGACATGGCTGACTCTGATGGGAGTGTTTGCAATGGCTGATTCTGTTGTTTGTTTCATGTAAATGAGCATGAGATTCTAAATCAAACTTAACTTAATTTAGGATACTTAAACTTATTATTGGACTTGTTATTTATGCTTTTATTAGCAGTTAGCACGTACGTAATTAATGAAGGACCAGACATTGTTTATGTTACAATTGGTCATTATTCGTTTTTTCTGTTGTTATTTTAGAATTACAATTATCTGCAGCAAGAGTGACACAACTATAAAGGTCCCTAATATCCGCGCCATCCCTTTTAACAATCCCGTGATCCCCAATTTAGGAAAACATATTTTGGAAGTGAAAAAATTGAACATGAGGACAATTTTTTTTTCTGAAAAAAATATGCATGCTTCGGAACAAATTTTCCATAAAAAATGCTGACGCTGGTATTGGCAACCAACTACAACCCCATGTTTATGATGTCCAAAAAAGAAAAATTATGCATGCTTCTGAAAATAATGGTGAGCATTATTTTAGAGAACTAGCCGTTTATTATAAAATGTACAGGAAGTTAGTAGTACGAAAAACCAGTAGATGAAAAAATGATAATAAAACAAATTAATTTGATGATATGTTCAAATTACTTGTCATTCATTTTCATTTTCTTTTTAGTTTTTATATCTTAAAAATGTTTATTTTAGTTTTTATACATGCCATTTTTGAGTTAATCCTTTTCATAGATTTAGATGCTAACGATATTGTGCCTATTTGGATAGCAAGTTTAATTAGACAAAAGAGAATTTGAAGCATCAAAAGGAAGTTTGGAAAAATAAAAACATGTTTGGATAATTTTTTCACTTGGAATTTTTTCATTTTGAGTTGGGCAAAGGAAGTTTGGCTTAAGTAACCTCTATCTATAATTCATTCTTATTTTACAAAAGTAAAATGTCAATTTACTATTCTACTCTCATTTATTTTAAATACTTCCTTCAACCTAACTAAATAATGTCCTTCTTAGTATTTTTTATCCAAAATTACTTCTATCTTTATCTATCCGAACAAATTTAATTCTGTCAAACTCACTTTTATCATTCCCAAACATAAATTCATTCTCCTAAATTTCATTTTGTCAAATTGCTATCTAAAGGTACCCATTAATTTCGTCTTATGTGACTAAATGAACCTATGTCAGTTGTAATGCTCCGGCCGCTTGTTAGGATTGACGACTACCCCTACAGATCAACACGAGACTTTCTAGTGTGTTTTGTCCTCACTCATATACTTCCTAGGAATGACTTTTCAAGAGGTCACTCATCCTTTAATTGTTTCAGGTCAAGCACATTTTACCATGGAGTTTTTAAGGGATAGACTACCGAAAAGTAAATGTATTTTGTTGTTATAAGTTGTGCGAATTAATTATATTAAGCTATCCTTGATCATATAGTCTCATACCTATACAGCTTTCGGATCTCTCTCATTCCGGTGTATGTTCGATTCGTTCATGTGTCCCTCCCGCCTAGAAGCCTTGTCAGGAGCCGCTTTTTGTCCATGCTTTATGCACCGACTATCACTCCCCGCCCTCATTAGCGCCATAGATGTCACATGAGTCAATCAATAGTGCACACATAAATTATAGATATTATTTTTTTGTAACATTTATATTTGTATTAACTATATGTTTTATGTTTTAGTTCTTATACATATATACATACATTTTTCATTATTATTCCTATACATAGATCGATTTTTCATACTAGTCCCTATACTTTTTCTTTAACCCTTGCCATATAGTATTTGTTTAATTCAAAAATTCAAAAAAAATTTTTTAAAACAAAAATATATAGGAACTAACAAAAAAAAAAGATAGAGAAATTAATTTGGCTGACTGAGACTTATGTAAGGACTAAAAGAAATATTTTTTAAATATAAAAATTTTAATAAAATGATAAAAGAAATATTTTTTAAATATAAAAATTTTTAAAAAATGATAAGTGTTTGGACTAAATGATCACTTCAACTTAAAAAAATGACCAATTAAGTATAAACATGCATAATAACGATTAGTTAAAATAAGATAATATCATTCACTTCACGAGTATTATAATTTTTCATAATGAAATTAAATATTTAATTTTGAAAGTAAGACTCAGAAGTGTGTAGATTATTTGAAAATGGTTTCCTAATAAAACAATGAAGTCGAAACTTCAACCACAACTTTGATAATTTTAAGCGTTGGTTAAATGGAGTATGAGTTAGAGTTTCACATATCTCTTTTGGTGTGGTGTAAAGTAAATATAAGTTTTCAATAGAGGAATTAATAATTACGTGAGATGTAAATTCTGCCATTTTGTTATGTGATTTACATACATACAAGAGAATGTTAAATTACGAATTATGACGTGGTGAATGCTTATTTTATTTTTCAATTATATGTACAAGTGTTTGATTTTTTATCGGTGAGAGTAGAACAATATTGAAAAATATTTTTTAGTGATGCATTTTACAATCACACATTTCAACTTTTCAAGACACGCTGAACAAAAGAAAAAAATAATGCAATTTCCTATAAAATTTCATTGAAATGTGTAATTGTAATTACAAAAATATATACTCTAACAAATTTTTGGCAACAAAAGGAAATAAGAGAAAAAAAAGAAGCTAACAAATTGGCAGAAAATAATTAATTATAAAATATTTCATTTATTTCGTCCATATAATGTACATCAAATAAAATTTAATAATAATATAATAAAAAATTTAAAGAAATTTAGGATTTTAAGAAATATTGGAAGTCTTATTCTGAAAAAAATCTATTTATAAATTAAATAAATTAAAATAATATATCATATTTAAACATATGTAATAGATTTAACTAATAATTAATTTTAAAATAGAAATTTAAAGATTGGAAAATAAATCTGAGCAAAGAATCTTATCTAACTTTTCTCTCAGGAAACCTAAATAATTTTCTATAGAGAAATTTGTTTTCTCTCAGTGATAAAGTTTGTAAAAATGATAACGCATGAAATAAATATTTAATAATAATAATAATAGTAATTATTATTATTATTATTATTATTATTGTTATTCGTTTCACCCATTTTAACACTTTTTATTATCTCTTATTTTTTCTATTTGAAATTGTTCATAATTTTAAATTTTTTTATCACTCTTTCTGTATGAATATACAGTGAGGTGCATATGAATACTGCTCAATATTGAATTAGATTTGAAGTTTGGCCACATTTTTACAATGGTTTTTTGGCCAAAAAAAATCATTATAGGCTGTTTATTTTTTTATACATCATTATAGGCACGTTTTACCAAAGATAATGTAATTTATTTATTTGCCCCTCACTTGTTTGTCTGTTTATTTGCTCTGATGTCTTCTAGGAGTAATAGATTTTTTATGGTTTTGTGACTCGTCGTCCTTCCCTCGTCGGAGGCAATGGAAGCCGCCGGAGAAGTTAACTCCGCCAAGCTTTCCCCTAAGATAGTTGACGTCGCTTCGGGGGAAGCGCACACTCTCGTTCTTACTGGTAAAGCTATTCAAGAGTCCTCTAATTTCTGTGAATAAAAAAATACACAATTCATGAAAATTGACATCTCATATTGCATCTTTGAAGATTTTGTGTGTTTGGTATGATTTGTTGAGGGTTGAAAGCAGGGTAATTTTTCTGGTATTATGGATTGTAGGAGATGGAAGCGTGTATTGTTGGGGTAAAGGATTCTTTGGGCGTCTTGGACTCGGTTCGGAAAAGGATGAGTTTTCTCCAGTACAGGTCAGGTTTGCAAACCCTAACAATGGAGATGGAGATTCTGTCAAAATAGTGGGAATTGCTGCTGGTGCTTATCATAGTCTTGCTCTATCAGGTTCTGTAACACTTCACAATCACATCTTTCGGTTTGCCTTTTGCCCCCTTTTTAATGCTTGGCGTTTTGGCATTCATACACACTTGTGAGGTAAGTGAAACATGAAAAACTAACGTTGGGTTTGGAGTGGTTTGTTTGGGCTAAAATTTGGTTGCTTGTGTGTGCTAGCTTGTGAAGCATTAGTGTATTTTCAACTTGAGTACTTGTTGCCATCAATAAATGCTATGCTGGCTTGTTAAACACATGAAACATCATGAATTTTGGGTATGGAAAGTAAACATAGGCCAATTTACCTAATTTGAATTTGAAAGTTTTCCCCCCACCTAATTCTTTAATCTCTTTGTGTGTCGACAGAGGACGGATCCGTTTGGTGTTGGGGCTACAATCTCTGTATCCTTTATATGCTTGGAGTCCCTTGGTGGAATTCAGTTGCAGATATCGCTTGGTTTTACTCCTAGCAGTTTGTTGACTTTATATTATGTACTATTATTATCTACTGTTTATCTTCATCCTTGACTTCTATATGGATGGTCAACTTGGTAACAATGGAGAGGACTCAAATGATGACGAAAATTATACCGCGGGAAACTTTTCTCTAGTCCCTTTCTTGCTGAACAAGTTTTTAGAGTTGGACCCCCCTGATTCTTCAACAGGTGTGTCTGAAGCACAAGGCAAAGCATCACCAAAGGTACAACCACAATTGCATCGGTTATATTCTAAAATATAAGCCAAGGTGACAGTGTCACTTATATGTTTTCACCTGTTCAACTTTCTTAGATATATGCTGTCAAAGCTGGAGGAATGATGTCTCTTGCTATCGATAATCAAGGGACCCTGTGGATGTGGGGGAACTGTCCTCAACAAAATAAAGAAGGTGGGCTATCTCTAGTAAGCAGTTTTGCTCCAATACCAGTTCGGGAATTTCACGGTTGCGCTGTTGTCAAGGTTGCATGTGGAAACGAGCATGTTGTAGTGCTGGTTAGTCCTGGAGAATCATATAAGGGTGAAGATCTAGTGTGCTACTCTTGGGGTTCTAACAGCCATGGCCAGTTAGGTCTAGGGGATAGGGAAAATAGGCTGCATCCAGAAGTTGTGAAAACATTTGATGAGGAGTCTCCTTGGTCAATTTTTGAGGTAGCTTGTGGTGCCTCTCACACTGCTTTGCTCACTCACAGAAAGAAGCCTGGCGAAACATTAGAAAGCATGTGCTGGACATTTGGCCTTGGGGATAATGGCCAACTTGGGCATGGAACAACACAAAGCACGTTGATTCCTACACCGGTTAAAGAATTGCCACAAGATGTACATCTTATTTCTGTTGGCTGTGGCTTGTTTCATACAAGTGTTGTTTCCTCAGCCGGGGATGTGTGGTCATGGGGAATGGAGAAGGGCCTTGGCTTATGCCCTGATGCTGTTCATGCTGCAGATTCTGGCGATGCCCTCTTGCCTCGTCTGATCTTATGCAAACCAGATCAGCCTAAATTTCCTGATCCTGTTAAAATCTCATGTGGGGCTGCACATACTGTTGTTGTTGCAAAGAAGGGATATAAGATGTGGTCTTGGGGCAGGGGAAGGAGTGGAGTTCTTGGGAATGGTAAGGGAGCAGATTGTTATATTCCCACCCTTGTTCTGTGGCCTCCTTCGACGGAGGGTTTTGAGGAACAGGAAGTAGAAAGCTCTGATGAGCAAGATAAGGTGAGTGAAAAGGAGACCAAAGTACAAATAGAAGCAGATGAGCTGAAGCTGCTTCAAACAAAGCTATCTATAATGGAGAAATATGCTAGTATGCTTCATGGTTCTATTTTTGGAAAACCTTTTGACGAGCGAGATATCCCTGCTTCATTGCAGAATTCTGGTTCGTTGGACTTTGCAAAAGAATGGAAGAACATGTTAGAGACAGCAGATCATTTGAGGCTAATGAGATTGGAAATGTTTTACCGTGACTTACTTGCTGGAGTGAAAGATAAACTCATGGAGAGAAGGATCAAGCAAATTGTAAAGGAGTGTCTCCAATCTTCAGAGTTGAAAAATTAGTATCTATAATAAAATTAATCCCGAATAAAGGATTTCAAATACAGAGCAATGAATTGATCATTATACTTCGCATATTTTGATCATTCCATATTTTGCATCAGTATTCAGTGACCTGTATGCCCATTTGTCAGTGTCTCTGATGATCATACTATGCATTCATTCAATCCAATGTGTCTTGTCTGCCTACAAAATATCGCCTTGGAACATGAGAATGACCCGTGCATATTGTGTCCTAGTGGAAAATGGAAACAAACCCAAAATACATATACACAGCTACTTGCCTGTCAATTTCATTATATTATTATATTCTTATAACTTTTTTCTTTGAGTAATGATACACACACCATAATCCCTTTACAATCTATTTACACCACGTCACATCAATGTGACCTCTAATTGAGTTTTTCATCTTTTTTTCATTTTAAAAAAATATTTTAACAGGGTTGTAAATAAGTTTAGGTGTGCACAGTGGTGGTGTGCACTCCACATTTTCCTTTTTCTTTAAAAATGAAAGTCTTATAATTTTTTCTTTTATGTCAATTTTTATGTGAGCACGATGCTCAAACAAACAAAATTAATAATGCAATAGTATGTTGCAAATAGTTATTTAAGAAGGAGAATATTTTCTAGTTATTATCTTTTAGTTATAGTAAAAGGCAAGGCAAAAAAACTGTGAAATACAAATGAGTCAAAAATAAAGAATGGAATAAGGAATTTTGACAAATTAAATTTGCGAGATTTATTTACTTTTATACATAGTATAAATAAAACATCATACATGCGTTTTAACACGTTAATTTTTATGTCTCAAATAAAAACGTCAACATAGCGAGATAATTGTGGTTTCCACCTCAAAATTAAACTAAGAGTGTACTATATTCTACAGCTAAGTAACACGTTTGAAATTTGTTCTACTAACATGCTCTTTTACTAATCAAACACGTTTAAACACTACAAAATGCCAACTTTCCTCTGGTTGTCCACCCCCACCCTAACCCTCTGCAATGACATCGTTCTTTCAAGTTTCAATTCTATAGTTTAATAAATTGTTGTCATTTTTTTAACAAAAAAAAAAATAAAAAATATAGAAGTGCCTTTCTAGAAGAATTCATCAAAAATTCAAGTCCGAAGAGTCTATAAATCTATAAATTTAAAAATATAACTTGTTTTTCCCTTTAAAAAAACTAACTTAAGGCACACGGTAAATTTTTCACATAATTTATACCTTGATTTTTTTTCCCCGCAAAACACAAACGAGGTAGGCCACAAAAGTATAAATTTTTTTACATTTGCAAATGACATCCCCAAACTTCAATTCTAGAAAGTACAAGAGCAGACACTCTGGCGGCACTGGAAAAGGGCAAGTCCTTGTGCTTTCCATCGAACCAATCAGGCAGTCAAGTTGTTTCTAGCTGTCCACACATGGCACATCTCATCTCATCGCATCTCAACATCATTAAGAAATGTCCAAAATCCAAACATGTCTATGACTAAAGAAAGATATGTTTAACATAAGAAAGTAATGAATTAGCATATATACAATGTTAAATCCCAACTTACAATCAACGCCAGCCTTTTCATTCATACTAATAAATAATGGCAAAACTAATTCAATCAACAAATGGGCTATACAACGCCTGCATTTCATACAAGTAAGAAAGGGGCAACCCAATCCAAAGGAATTTAACAAAAAAATAATCAGAACATGGATATCACTTTCATTTAACATATTATATAGAGAACTCTCAAAAGGTAAAAAGAAAAAATCTAAACACATAATAAACCACAGGAAGATATCTATAATCTTCCATCAATTAATGAATCAGAAAGAATAATCAACTACCTTGGAAAATAGCCATAATCGTGGCTAACATTCATGCAGCCTCACTTCGGTCTCAGAAAATGCCGGTAGCAGTAAGCCTTCAGCCAATATTCCCAACGTCCAACACTGACCGCATCCTGGAATAAATCTTGCTCAACAATGCAGATAAACTACCCGCTGGGCAACGTTGTAGTAAATACAACAAGAACAACCAGACAGTTTGGCCAAGCAGTCAACTGGTTATCAAGGTTGTTAAAGCTTCTTAGGTAGATCATATGTTTTTTTAAGAAACTTGGAAGCTGATTCATCATTTCTATAGCATAAAACACGTAACAAAGTGTTTGGTTCAGATGGATTCCACTGTCCAGAAGTTGGAGGTAATGGCAGTCTGGACCTGGCAGAGGATTTATATGTCTCCAGCGTTAGCCGCCTAAACTGCTCAATGAGGGTATCTGTGTCTGTTCTGAAGAGGGGAAGGATAGACCTCACAGTAGATGAAAACTTATCTATCAATTCAGAAGGCAAGCCATCCCCATTTGCCCAAAACAGCTCCTTAAGAAATTTGAAATCATCCTCTATGATCTGGGAGTCCTTCCGGGTAAAAGCACGAGAGGGGCCTCCAGCAAGCAATACAAGCAAGAATCCATCAAAAGAAGCTCTCATTATTTCAGTAATAATATGTGTGCGAATTCTTTCATGAACAGTGTCTGAAATGAACATTAATTTCCGCTCAAGTTCCTGAAGAAATGGCTCAATCCTGGAAGATGAAGGATCCCCAACATACAGTCCATCCCATAAAACATGGCTTAAATCATGGAAGACAATTCTATATGCTGCAGCCTCACAGAGTTGCTGAATTCCTTCAAGACATGCAGCTGGAGAGAGTTCAAACCTCTTTGCTAATCCATTTGAAAAATCTTCTAGACTAGCAGATTCAGAGTTCCGTAAAAGGGTAATTATTCTTTTTTCCAGAACATCAAATTCACCCAGAATCCACTGCAAAGTATTTATGCGAACACAGAGTTGCGGTATCCCAAAAGTGTTATCTCCATTTGTCGCAACCTGTGGGTTTCTCTTCTGAGAATTTGGAGATTTATCTTTTTTCTTCCCAAAGCCTTGAAACTTTGAGCCAATAGCACATCTGGTCAATGCTGGCATTGTTGGAACAAATGTATTTCGTGATCCTGAATATTAGAACAATGATCAGTTATTATAGATACTAAATATATCACGGATAAATTTTCAGTACTCTTGTAGTATGTACTACATCTACTAACAACATTTTTAAGAATGGGTCCTGATCATATGACAAATCCTCAAATCATGGTGAAGTTGTACTAGTTGTACCAGTAATAAGAAATTACAGTATACATGTTGAAAGTAACTGAAATCTCAACACCACAGGATGACTGAAAATATTTTCATATATCACAGCTCAACTTCAAAATTTCAACGTCATTTACCACAGCCAGATTTGGATTTCGTAACATAGTACTGAAGGCATCGGTCAAGGCCATTCATCACTTCAGGAAGCAATGCGGGATGCATCGGTATTGGAAGCTGAAAGAATGCATCCAAAGTTTCATTTATGATTCGCAGAACTTCAACAGTAGATGGGGCATATCCTTCCTGATTTGCTTGTGGGCTCCAATTCTAGGATATTGTGGTAAACAATGTTAGTTCAAAATTAAGGTAATCAGTGGATGCATATAATCAGGACATATGGAAATTAATTGCAATACCACATGCATAGCTATGAATGTCTTATCATTTATAGACCATTATAGACCAAAATAATATCGCATAGTAAAAGACACACACAAGTCAGAAATGTTTCAACAATGACTTCGTGACATATGGCTGGACAACAAACTCTAGAGTCCAATTCTATCAAAATGTTCAAACTTCAACCCCAACATGTTTCTAGGTAATATAGTCACAATGAACAGTAACAAGAAAAGATGATGTCTGCAAACCTCTTGCTGCAGATTTCTGTCAACCCATTCCTTCAGTCTGTCTAATCTAGTCTTAATCCATATTTTCACAAGATTGGCGATTGCACCTTCAGCCTCATAAGGAGGCATCTCACGGATTATTGCTTTACCACCATCATCACTGTCCACTGAATCCTCAACTGCTATCTGCACAAGGTCTTTCTCCAACTGATCTGCTGCTCTCAACACTTGAACAGCATCAGGTGTCAATTCAGTGATTCCCGAAATGAATTGCTTCAGTTCATTTCCGTAGCATGCATGAAGGGTGGCCACAGCAAGACCAGCTGGCAAAGGATGCCATCTCTTAAATATTGGACTGAACACTTGCTTTTCATTAACTGCCAAGCTACCTACATCCTTTGCAAGGATGGCAAGGACAGGAAGAGCATTTGGCTGATTTTTGGATGCCCTCCTGCTAGAGTCTGCTTTCTCCATTATCTGTGCAGCAGCAAAACAAGCATGTTTCAGCACATGCAACTATAAAAAAATATAGAGAGGAAGATAGACTAATTTAACACAAAAACTGAAGTCATAAATGTAATTAAGATCCACTTTATTACCATAACTAGCCTGCCATAACATGGATGCGACTAGATTAAGTTCATGATCAAACTATCTGTTACTATTGCACAGATCAGCCAGCTAAATTGACCCCCAATATACTGTTTTGGATGCATGCAAAATACCCCCCCTCCCCCGGGGGCGCAGGGAAGCCAAGTTTGTATGCTGACATAATTTCACACTTATTTTGCAACTTTTTAAGTACCATACACAGGGCCTATATTGTAAAAAGCCAACCTATAAAGTTAAAACTATTAATTATTTTAAAACAAAACAAAAAAAAAAAAAAAACATTTCTGCTAAGTTAAGTATTAATGCCATCCCAGGAGAAGATAAACTTTCAGTCTATCACCTTTTACTACAGGAGAAAGCAAATGGCATACAGTAAGAACTTGCCTGGGCAAAAGCAGTACGTATTGATGACCTGATGTAAGTTTCAATTCTTTCACGGGCCACATTGACTTCAGTTCTTCTCCTCCGTCGATACTCATTAGATATATCTTCAACCAAAATTTTAGCTGCTGCTACCCCTAAAGAGACAATACCCTGCATGGTTTCAGCATTTCCACGATCAAATGTTTCATGATATGCAAGAAGTCTTTTCTCAGCCCACCCCAAAATTGAAGTCAATGTAGAACTCAAAATTTTGGAATACTCTGCATCTTTTGTTGTCTTTGCATCTATTGCAACTTCAGCTAGCTGGCCATCAGCAGCAGACAGCAGGTCCAAATCCATCTGGCCAGTTGCAACAAATCGGTTAAATAAAACCCAAGTAAAACAGAGATTATGAAGTGTTTGGTTCAATCCGAGGATTCCCCAGGTCTTCTTGATTTGCTCCATTAGTTCATCAAATTCCTCAATAATCGATGATTCCTCGTTAACATCAAAGCAGGATTGTAGAAGCATTTCATAAAGCCGGAGATTCAGAGGAATCCCGTCTGCCCAGTGGCATGAATCCGCATAAGATCCGTCATATGACCTACTAGCAAGAGACATAACAGCGCTACGAAGAACCTGCATAGACTCATTATTCTTCCCGGTTTCTATAGGCCTGTCCAAAGCAGCATGGATAATCTGCCGCAGACGCTGTGCAGCAGAATTTGATTTATCGAGAGGCATGTAAGGATGCAAAATTAGACCAGCTTCCAGAACCTTCAGTGTTCTCTTCTGCCATTCTTCATACTCTTGTTGATCAGTAAAATCCGAATTCTTTAGTTGCTGCAGCAACTCAAGTGGAACTACCACAGACTCGATCCGTCTTCCAACCTGTAAGAAATTCCACAAGATAACATAGCCAGGGTCAATTAAACTTGAACTATCTTCCCTTCCAACCGAAAACGAATCTACCGATAAGCATATTTACAAATGTAAGAAACCAAAAAGAAATAATAAAATCAGAACCTCCGGGACTTTATATTCCAGCATGCGTTATCACGGGATCAAAGTGACACTACACTGCTTAATTTACGGGATTGGAAGAATCCAATAGCAGATCAAAGAATTTGAAAGGGAAAACCGATAAATAAGTAATATTTAAATTAAAAAGCAGCTACCAAAGTCAGATCAAGCACCAAATTCAACATGCATTGCATAACACACACACGCGCAAGCACGCAGAAGATATTCGTAGGAAAGAGTTGAACACGTGCGAAGTGCAGCGACAAAAAATGAAGAGCGTTATTGATATGAAAAGCGACCTGGCCAGCAGAAATCCTAAGCAGCGCTCGCCTCACGCGCGAATCCATGGCCTCTGAAACCCTCATCTGATTTCGCATGAGGTCCCCAACCGTCAATGGCCGCTTCATCTTCCCCGGACCCGAACCAGAACTAGAACCGGAGCCCGGACTCTTCCTGGAACCGGAACCGGGCGATTTCAAGCCGAATGCCTTTTTGACCTTGCTGGCGGCGGTGGAGGTGAGGGATCGCTGGACAGCGGGGGAGCTAGGCGAGTTGTGAATCGGAGAGTCAGAGTGATTGGAGGAGGAGTTTGCAACCGAACTCAGAGGCTTGCCGGAGGAGGTGCGGCAAGCGGCGACGAAGACCTCGTAGGCAGTTAGGGAGAGTTCATAATCGGAGAGGTTGGCGGCAAGTTGACCAAGCGGAGAAGGAAGGTCGTCGGCGACGGAGGCAGATTTAGGAGGCATTATCGGCGGCGGAGTAGTCTCTCTCTTGGAGCTTCCCAATGAGAGGTCCCTGAAGAGGTGAGCCATTGCGGTGACGGAGAGAGAGGGAAGAGAAAGAAGGAAAGGAACAAAGAGAGTCAAGATTATGGACTACATACACATACACATTACACACTACACACACACGGTAAAACTGTTGGGATCAGATGGAGACACTGCCTCCTCCTCCTTTCTCTTTTACTTTTCTTGCTTTTTCTCTTTCACAAATTTTAAATGTATATAAATAAATATACTTTTAACTTTAATAACATTTTTTAACAGTTTTCTGCTCCTATAATTAATAATTATTGCCTTATTAAAAAAAATACTACAATATAATAAAATTTTAAACTTTAGAAGTCAATTGTAGTAATTTTCTCTCCCGTTTTCTGCTTAGATGAATTTGATACGTTCTATCTCTATTAATTAATAAAAAAAGATACGTTCTATATCTCTGACTGTCTAAAAAAAAAAATCAATCTATCTCGTCACAAAGAGGAAAATAGTTCAGATATTTATTTCCATATTGGTGATACAGTCCTGTAAATTAATTCTAACCAATTGGTTGGGATTTTTAAAAATAGTAAATCACAACCAATTGCTGGTTCAGCGATAACCAATAGGCAAAAAGTTCGCGGTCTAGTGCTCAAATTACATGATTCTTCAAATCTTTTCAAGGTTAAGCTTGTTCTTCTTTTTGATATTATCACATTTACTTTCCCTTAGAAAGTGTTTGTATGGAAAATATGTTTTTACATTTTAATAAATATCACTTAATAAAAAATATACTTATGTTTGGTATAAGGGAAAAAAAATTGATACAAAAAAACTTTAGTTTATTTTTTTTCTTTATTTTTTTATTTTTTTCCCTTTTTTACTAAAATAAAAAAGGAAAAAAATCCTGTGAAATTCCGATAAATCTTGAAATACCTAAATAGATACTATCTTAAACTTTATTAAGAATTATTTATACAAAAAAGATATTCTCAAAAAAACCTTTAAAAAATATGTCAAAGTATCTAATACTTTTTTACAGACAAATATGTTAAAACAGCTTTCTTTATGTAAATTTCAGAAAACCTAAACTTTTATTTTAGAGAAATTAAACATATAATATCTCTGTTTCACCGTCGTGAATTATGATAGCACTTGACGGAAATATTAGTATATGTTTGACTTGCGTCTCATTTTTTTGATTTTAACCTGATGTGGTGTGGTCTAGCCATTTTTAATATATTTTTCTAATTTTTTTAAAAATAAATATTTTTATAATTATTATTTACTAAAATCGAAAATAAAAAATTGCAAACCAAATGGTTACTAAAGTGTTACTAGGTGTGGCTGATGTAGCGGAGGTAGGATATAGCAAGGTCCCTTGTGCTTTGATAAAAGGTGATCGAAAATAATGAGTGATGGTGGCTAAATTAAATTTTAAACTTTAACCGATCTTATACTACTACTATACGTATATGGCTATATCTATAGGATGCTAATTGCTCAGGTTAAAATAAAAATATTAAATCTTCCATTTAAATTTTCTTACAAATTATTTCACCTCTTAATTTTAAAGTATTTTCTATTTTTTATTAAGCATTCACTTTTTGAAAAATAGATAACACTTGTCAAAATTGAGTGGCTAAGAGAATTTGTAAAAAAGTTTAGTCGAAAAATTTACTATTATTCTAAAAAAAATCACTAATAAGTTGAATTGTTCATTTATGAATTAGAGTTGGATACTTCCTACAAATTCTCCTATTCACTTAATTTGGACAATTGTTATTTATCTTCCATTAAATATTTACTTTATGAAAGATAAATAGAAATTATTTAAATTAAATAAGTAAGAATACTTGTAAAAAAAATTTAACAAGAGAATTTAGTAAAATAATTTAATATTACCCAATTTTTATATGATCGGTTGTTCACAAGTAGTAATACAGTATGTGTTTGGTTTAGTATTGATAGAATTGATTTTGTATCAACGTGATTTATAGAATTGATTTTATGTAAAGTTGATTTTAAAGTAACGTGATTTGTTTTTGAGAATTTTTTTCTTAAAAGTAAATTTAGAGTAAAAACACAGTCTAAATTGTTCAACTCAACGTGAAAACAAATCTCACCTTGCTTTAGCCAAAATTGATTTTGGCAAATCCAAAATCTATTTTGGTTTTTCCCTAACTAATAACCAGACAAGTAATTTATCAACAAAAATCAATTTTAGCTCTTCAAAATCAAATTTCCTTCGACTCAACAGTTTTCCAAGCACACACTATCAAGTGGTTGGAGCAAGTAAAAGCTTTAATGTTGATCTGAATGCGTGGTGAATACAACTAGGGTGTACAAGACCCGGCCCGGCCGGAACGGATTTGGACAGTTTTGACCAGTCCAATTTAAGACAAAAGACACTGACCTGTCTTTTAAATTCTAATCCGGTGAATAAAAAGAACGAGTTCGGGTTCATGCTCGGGTCATCCAGCCTAACCCAATAGACATATATATTTATATATAATTAATTAATATATTATATTATATATTGTTAATTTTTATTGCTTCATTTATTAGTAATAATTTCCTTCCTTTAGTTTCTTGTTCGATACTTCAATTGTTCTTTTGTATTTTCATTAGCCTATTTTTTGGTGTATAGGAAAAGTATGGAATGAAGTGTAACTACAATTCTTTTTTGTTTATATACTACAGTTTAAATTAATATTTTTTGGGTGGTGTATAGTGGGGTTTAAAATCATAGAAAAGCTTTCCATGTGCTATAGTTTGTTTTTTATGACATTTATTTACGGCTTATTAATTTGACATATTATTTTGGAGGTAGAAACCTAACTTGACTTAAGAACTATTATATAAATGATGCAATTGTAACTATTGTTAATAAATATTATTAATATTATAGTTATTTCATTTCACTATTTTTGTCCATTTACCATATATTATTGAGGTTATACATGTTTATTTTCCCTTATCTTTTTGTTTACTTATTTGTTTTTTTATTGATATTATGTATGTGAAAATATACGCATTGAATAAATGTTTGGGTGAACCCGTGTTAGTCCCACATAAACTCAGTCCTAACAAGACATGGCAATCATCGGGTTCCTTCGGATCAAGAGACGGGTTAAAATTCAAAATATAGGTCCGGTCTTAATTTAGGGCCGGACAAAAGTCAAGGTAAACTTGTCCTTTATACACTCCTAAATATAACGTGCTAAAAAAAATGATTGCATGTTGACGTGGTCAATTACCAATTACAAGTACTAGTACCATAATATTATTGAGGATTAATTACATTAGATTTTAGGGCAAAATATATTTTTATTCCCTATAAAATGAAATTATTTTTTGTATTTTAATCCTTATATTTAAAAAAATTGTATTTTTAATTTCTTAATTTTAATTTTATGTTTTATTACAAACTTAACTCCAAATGGTTCATCATAAAATTATACGTTGGTTAGCAAAAGTTTCAGAGTTCGATTCCTTCTAATCTTTACAACAATCACTATAGTATAAAAATTTAACTATGAGTTTAACTAAGCTAACTAAAAAACAACTTTTTAAAAAAGATAGGGACTAAAGAAAGAAAAATATTTTATAAGAACTAAATTAAAAAATACTCTCTCCTTTTTAAAATATAAGGATCTAGCCGATTTTTTCATGTTCTATAATATAAGTACATGCACATAATACAACATAAATTTATTAAATTTTTTTAAATTTATCCCTATTTACTCATCCTTCTACTAACAATATTTATAATTTTCATATTTTATCATTAAAACAGAAATATATTTTTGCCAACAAGTCTAACCAATGAGAGCTTGAATAATTATTTCTTAGCTTGAATTCTTATAGTGGAGTAATTAATAATCAGTTTAATGTTCCAAGATGATATCATTAATTAGGAGAGAGTATATTTACATTTATTCGGGGATAAACATGGAATAGAATAACAATTTTTTTTAAAATCTATAAAATAACTACTTTTCTTAAACTGTGTGAAAGACAGCTATGTTCTTATATTTCGGAACGGAGGGAGTAATATATTTTAGGCTTAATTGCACTTTTGATTCTCATGTTTTCAATTTTCGCAAATTTAGCCCTCTAAGTTTTACGCGAATTACATTCCCAATGTTATCAAAAGTTACAAATGTTACTATTTCATCCATCTCTATTAATTATTTAGCAGTCAAAGCGGTCAACTCTAAAAGAAAAAAAATTCCACATCAGGTTGAGATAAAAACTTAAAAGTAAATAATATATTATTTAAAAAAAATATTCAAATAATTTAAGTAATTTTAAAAATATATTTTTATTTTTTTAAGTAACTTAAATGATTTTTTTAAATGAGTTGACCGTTTTGACGGTTAAATAATTAACATAGATGAATAGAAGAGTAACATTTACAACTTTTGGTAACGTTGGGAATTCAATTCGCGAAATTGAAACTTGAGGCACTAAATTTGCAAAAATTATAAACATGAAGACCAAAAGTGCAATTAAACCTATATTTTATAGAAACTAAAAACATATTCAACCTTAGTTTTTACAAGTTTAATGCTATGTATGTACATTGATTTGTCTTGTTCTAAAAATTACAAATAGTTTCATCAATGGGTAATCTTAAGGTGGGGAAAAAAAATTAAGGATCATGTGATCACTTTATTAAAAATGAAAAGTATGAGGTATTTTTAAAAATAGTAATTTTTTTAGAAATATCTCATACTTTCTAAAAATACTCAATATTTTTTATTTTTGGTAAAGTGGTCACATGATCCCCAATTTTTTTACTCCACCTTAAAACCACCCATCATTAATTTATACAGTGAGAATATTTATTGCTATGAATCGACATTTTGATTAAGGAATGAAAAAACTTCGTAAGTCACAAGAATATGATGATTGTAATAAGGTCATTCCCGGGATATTTGATCTGGCTTGTGATATGTATCGAGGCGCTTTTTCAATGGAAACCAAGCAACATTTTTAATATCACGATGTTAGACTATATCTGAAACAAACTGACAACATGATCTCATTTTGATATGCTAAAGTCATTCATTATGTATCTTAAGATATGGATGTTAACCAAACCTACCTCAATTAAATAAATATTATACCGATAAACCTCTATTTTTGTGGCACTTGTTAATTTTAAGTGCACTACTATAAAATCATATGAGGAATTGTTAAGTGCACTCATATTATCATCCCCTACTTAAAATCAGTCACCTTATACAATGGTAGGTTGTTCTTGAGCTAACCCACATCATTGCTCATATTACTTAAAAAAAATATCTTTGTTAAACAATATCTTAAACACACAAAATAAGGTATAATAAATATAGGACTGGTGTATCTCATTGATTGTAAAAAAAAGGTATAATAAATATGTTTTATTTAATAGTTCAAATTACTATAAAGAATATATATTAAATAAATTTTTAATTTTCAAAACAATAAATATTAGTCATTTCAATAAAATAATTCTATTTTTTATTCCTTAACTAATGAACATTTTCCAAAATTATCCTTAACACCTTAACATGTTTTTATAAGATTTGTGCATGAAAATTACGGAGTACTAATATGTCGGTAATCATTAATTGGAAATGTCATGTCCATGACCAAATTAAAGTGAATAGGAATTTCAACCATGCCATACTTTATTAAACTAAAGTGAATCAAAGTAGATTTTTTTAAAAAAAGTGAATCAAGTTAGTGATAATCACCCTAATTTCCTCTAAATTAATCCTTAAAATACACTTAAATCATGTTTGTCTTGAAATATATAAGAATGTATATTTTCAACATGTATAATGTTAAAGATAAAGATAATAAATAGTCAGTTATATTTGTGATAAAATTGTTCTAAGCATATAAGTTAGTTGTTATGTTATTTTTATCTTGGTAATTTAATTTTTACATAAATAGAGAATATATTTTATTGATTCAATCTGAATATAAGGAATATTAATAAAATATTTTCTATTTATTATATTTTCTTTTACACCATCATATTTCTTAATATATAAACCATTTAAAAATTGATATATATTCGTTTTCAAAAAAAAACTCGATGAATATCTACTTGCCAACAATTTTAACCAATAACTTATCTACAAATAATATTTTAATATTTAAAGGTTAAAATTGAATCATGAATTGTTTTATTTGATATTCAAATTTATTATTTTGTAACTCAATGTATATAATTTTAATTTTATTCCGAGATTAATTAAACAATTACTATAATTTAAACTCACGTTAACTTCCAAAACTGACATAGGATTGCATGTACATTGTATAGTGTCTATTGGCTAAGAGAAATTCTTGGATAGACACGTATCCAATATGTCATTTTTTAGCATAATCAATAAAAAAATCAACTCATTAAATAAGTAATTTTTCTCTTACATAATGCATGTAGTTGCTGTCATTTGCTTTTTCCTCATTCATGTTTTACTTTTCTATTTTTTATATTTTTTAAACTCAATAAAAAAATTACCTATTTAGTGAGTTAATTTTTTCTATTAGTTGTGCTAAAATATTGGTTGTGCTAAAATTTAATGTGTTAGGTTCTTTCCACCCAATAATTTCTCAACGCGTAAAGCTGCAAGCCAAGAAAGCAACCAACTGTCACGCGTCAGTCACCTATTAGCACAACCCCCCTCCCTACATACCCCCTTTTTTCCCTCATTATTTTCTCACAATTTATTTATTTATTTTTTACAACTTCAACACCAAACAACACACGATATGACAAAGTCCAACAACAATATGACTTTTGTGATTCCGAATAAATTGAGATTATAACATTTCATGCTTCTAGACTTTCATTATCTATTATCCTTAGTTTACTGTAATACTTAAATTTAAATTTAATGAATAACAAATATGTGTGTTGATATATAGTGTCATTAGTAGTTAAAGTTATTAAAAATAGAAAAATAATTATAAGTACATATTATTTTATCTCTTGAGAATATAAAAAATTACATATTCTAATATATTTTTACTACATTTAGCTACTTAAATAGTATCTTTATGGGGCGTTTGTTTCGAGGTTTAAAAATATATTTTCGGGTATCTTATTCTCAGGAATACATTCCTAGGAATATCAGTCGCAGGTATTTTAACATAACTTGTTTGATTGATAATTATTATTCTTGGGAATATTTTATGAAATTCCTGAGAATGTTTAAAATGTATGTTTGGTGTATAACACATATTACTAATAATATAAGTTATAATTATCAAAATATCTTTGTTGTCTCATATCTTGTAAAAATTATTTCTAGTAATATAATTGGTTTAAAAAAATAAATAACATCAACTAATTATTAAAAAATTTAGTTCGACTTTTTCATATTAAATCAAAATGAATTTTATCACTTAAATTTTTTATGTTTTACTAAACAATTTTAATTAAAATGAGAAAATAAATAATAGTTTTACAAATATATGTAGTAATTTATTTAAAACAATAAAAAGATATAAAATATTTCTTAACCCATAAAGTCATAAAATGCATGTCCAACCTCATACTAATAATTTGAAGAGTGCAATTAGCATATTAGTAGTAGAGCGAAATAGAGAAAACATGAAAACTTTTGGCGGATAATGAGAAGGGTAGAGCAAATTGGAGGGAGCATAAAATTTTAGGCAGGTAATTATGAGAGTAGTTTTGAGACTTAGTCAAAAAAATTTGTTACCCAAATCATGGGAATGTAGATATCCACATTTCTAGGTGGGAATAAAAATCCATAAAATCATGGGAATATAGATTCTTGGGAACAAAATTTACCTGAGAATGTTTTTTTTATTATTTGTAACTAAACGTGAAAATGTTCATTCCCAACCCAACATTCCTGAGAATATTATTGTACTCCGTAAAATAAATGCCCTTTAGAATATTAAATATCATTTTGCCAACAAATATAATTAAAAAAAAAACCACCATTAGAATCATACTAGCTATACATAAAACTAAAATGAATATTTGTCTGTCTAAAAATGAAATGAATCGTTAACTCTAATTTATAAACCAACTTTGCTATACATAAAATTAATTAATGAATCTTTAAGTTTAAACAACTCTAAAATGACTACTTATATATTTTATAGTGTTGATGTTCCATTTAACATACATTTACTATTAATATTGTTGGAAATATTAGACATACATTTGCATGCAGAAGAAAGGTAAAAGTTAAAGATGTAATGTGAGCGGGACAAATATGTCCTACATTATTAATTAGTTTATTGCTACAATTACATAAAACATCACTTTAGCCGTTTGTTTTTACTATTTTATTAAGAACAAGAAACAGATAAAAGTGTCACCAAAAAAAAAAAAAACAAAAAAAAGTGAAAGTTATGGGACCTGTGAATGAAGAAAGTCGACGTCGCGTAATATACAGGCAGCCAAGCAATGCATCACATGATTTTTTTCAAAACTGTAAATTAAAAGAAAAATATAATAACAACAAGAAGTTATATATATTAAAGTTGGAAGTTACGTTGCAATGTGCTGTTTAATTTCAATTCCTGGAATATATAGCTAGCTAGGTGGCTGGTGGGACCTTAATTTCATGTGCCCTTTAATTTCTTCTATCTATCTAGTATCTATTAATCTATATTTATATCTACATCATATATATTGTTGTAATTTTGTTCATACCTTTGTCCCTATGGGAGTTTCTCATTTCTAACTTCTAAGTGAAAATAAATTAAATCAACATACAGTGCCATAGAGTAGAGATTCCTCAAACTTTTTTTTTTTTTTAAAAGAAAACGAAAAAGAAAAGTACACTACTGGCTGCATGATTGTTTGCTTGAATAAAGCCAACCACCAGCTGCCAATCCAGTCGAACACATTAAAGAAACATATGTATGTTCCAAATGGTAATGGACTATGAATATATGATTAACAACAGCTTTCGTTAGTTGATATTTTAGTTGGCTTACTATATTATATGGAGTATGTAGTAGATAATGTTATTCACATGGTTATAGGAATTGTGGCCTCTTGGAAAATTAAACAATAATTTATGCTTTTCGTCTATATATGCGGAGGAGGGTTTCAATGTTTCATTAAGATAATAAGTTATTTCCCCTTAAAAAAAAGATAATTTGGAAAAAAAACATAGTAGTACTATAGATAATTAATTTTTGTTGGCACTAACCCTGGGAATTTCTAGTTATAAAAAGTAATTTAATGATGATTAAAAAAAATTAATAATCAATAATATTATAATTGTAAAAATCACGTTGGAAAATTTGAAATATTTATTCAGCAACCTCCCAATTCCTAACTAAAAATGACAATACAATGATAAAGTTAAAAAATAATAAATATTTTTTTTGTAAAAAAAAAAGAATCATATTTTTTTTTGGTAAAGAAGAATCATATTTTCTAACTCTTCAAAAGTGAAAAACAAAATAAAAGTAGCAGGTTTTTGGTGCTCGCTATCTGCACCACCAATTTTATTACTTTATCCAAAGGTTCTTAAATTGACACCATCCTACCCTTATCTTCGAAATGTTTAAATTCTGGAAAGTAAGTTTCAGAAACTTTTGGAAACCAAATTCCAGAAATCCTTAATTTCCAAAATATTAAATTTCAGAAATTAGTATCCTGAAGTTAATTTTAAAAAAATATTGTTAAAAATATTTTGGTAAATCTTTCTGGGATGTCAATCTTTTGTTCCAAAAACTATTTTCCAGAATATATTTTCTGCATTTAAAATATGAAAAAAATGGGAGGTGCAAACTAGTATTTTTTGACAAACATAATAATATTTCCATTACTCCACGAACAAAGGGGCATGACCAGTACAAAACATCAGGTACACCTAATTAGTAGTAATACGTAATATCAAAGATTTTAAATTAAAAAAGTATAAATTTACTCATTGAATAAAGTAAATGTAACCTAACAACAAACTAAATACTAACAACAATAAAACTAACTTCTGAAAAACTTGTTCCTACATAAATAACAATTAGCAACCTAAAAATTAGAACTGATAAAAACAACTCACATCAACCTGTACAAATTTTCCATAACTAACAAACATGCTGAAATCAAACAAAGAGGGTGAGTCATTTAATCAATCTGCTTGTGAAATTTTTGAAATCAAACTAATGTATGATACAACGGTTCTAAGGGAATGCAACTCATTAGTGTATGAAACAACCCTTCCAACATATCATATCATGGAACCAATTTTTTTGTGTCAATGGAAACTTGTCATTAAGAAACCTTTGACACCTAATACTTTGCGCACATCTATGTCTGCATTTGTACCGGGGGTTCCGAGTTTGTGATTTTTGGTTTCAATATTAATAATAATATTTATATATAATATAATATATTATTAATTGTTTTTTTATTGTAATATATTATTAATTCTTAGTACAATTATTAGTTCTTGTTATGATTATCACAGTTTAGGTGTAAATTAGTTTTTTTTTTTATAACAAAGAAAATAAAAAACAAAAAACAAAAAGAAGAAAAAGAAGTTAAGATCCTCGTAGGAATACAATCTCGATTTTATTAGTCAGAAGAGCAAGAGTAACCATAAAAGGACATTATGTGAATAAGAGTGTAAGTTAGTTTTGGTTAAATCTTAAAAATTTGTAACAACTTTTTTTAAAATAAAAATCACAAAAACCAAAATTTAAATTTAAAAACTATAAATTAATTTTAGTTTTTGAAGATTTCAAAACTAAAAATAAAAAGACCATCCAGACAAGAGCCTGAATTTATTTAGTTTTTAGAAAACTTAGTCTAAAAACAGAATTCTTTCTCAGATAAATCAGTTTAAAATTACTTTTTTAAACTTTGGTATTGACTTACTTGAAAAAGAATAATGCTCAATAATATTCTTTGAAAGTATGCGATACATTTTTTAAGTCACCTAAAAAACATGTATCCTAACAAAATAAAATAAAATAAAATGATATTCAAACATGTTACTAGCATTTCATGTGGCCTTTTAATCTCTACCTAATATATTAAAGCAGATTATATATCACTCAGAAGTGATTTATTTTCTTAAGCTCGTAATTTTAAGGATTTTTTAGAACTCAAAGAAATATTCTTTAGGGTACATAAATTCAAAAACTTTTGTTTTAACTTTTATTAGAGTCAATTTTTAGGATATTGACCGTCAAAAATAATAAATTTTTAAACATATTGTTAAGGGATAAAATGAAGTATCAGCAGGTGCTTATTCTTTTAACTTCTTTAGTTTGTTATGTGAATAAATAAATCTTTAAATTTTAAATCTTAAGTATAAAAATCCAGTTCTAAGAAGTTAAACTGCAGGCAGAGGATATGATATGATATAGCTTGAACATATCTTCACTTGGTTCATTCGTTGGCACTCTGCCTGCGCAATTTGTACGAGGAATTGCAGCTAAGTTACTAGGAGGGCGCGAATCAGAACCTGCAGTTCTAGGATGAGAGCATTGAGAGCGGTGCTTCAGCTTCACACTTTCACCATTCGTCTTTCCTCAACGCGCTCTTCCTCCCTCTTTCTTCACCGTACTCTCTCCTTCTCTCTCTGTCTCTCTCTGTCTCAGCTTTGCGAATTCCAATTGCATTTTCATAACCCATTTCACATTTATGATTCAGGGAATGATTTTCTGAACAAACGCTTATCATGGGATGCAAATGCAACCCACATTCATAACTGTCTAGTGAGAAAGATAAGGACTTCCACTCCTCTTTGTATGGGCAGGCGTTCCAGCAAAATTGCTGGTAGAAAGGTCACTCTCTTCTCTCTTTTACTCTACCACCATTCGTTGATTTGCTGCCATGTTGTTGATGCGTATGCATGCTACCTGTTTGATGAAAGTCCTAAGACGCGTCCACTCTCACTTCAGACGCCATTTCTCAATATCCCATTCCCAGCTAGTATGTATGAGGATACGAGGATTTTGTTAGTGTCCTGTTCTTCTTTATTGATTGAGGAACTATTTTCTGCATGGCTTTTACTATGCTGAATGACAGTGTAAGGCGGTCTAAATGACTAGGGAAAGGTGGGATAAGTAAGTTATTCTAGTGGTTTAGCTGTAAATTATTGTGATTGTTCGCTCACAAATTACCATATTTTTTATGAACTCTCCTGTTATTTCTCAAAAGGCTCAATGCCATTCTTTGGCTTTAAGTTGGGTTGCTGTTTGGTAGTTGATGCATACTCTTTTTCTATTATTATCTTCCTATTTCTTTGAAGACATTCCTTTGAGATCTTATGCTTCCAACTTTTCATATTTATCACAAATACAGGAAGCCCAAGATGCAAAGAAGGCAAAGCTGTACTCAAGGATTGGAAAGGAAGTTGTGTCTGCGTAAGTCCTTCTCCTACTGATCCGTAGCTTTTGTGTTTTATCTTTCTTTTATAACACTGTTATTATTGATGCAAAGTTATTTTAAGGTGGCACAGGTAGTTAGCAAATCAGCCTTCCGATGCCCCACGATATGACTATGTAAAATAGATTATCTTTGTCATCCTTTTATTCGTTTCTTTGTTTTTCTTCACTGTATGCGGGATTGATGCCTGATTTTCCCTAATTTAACCATCATCTATAATGTAATTCATATTGGTGCCGACTAGAGGAGTTTGTCAGTGTCCTGTTTTCCTTTGTTAAGGAACCATATTGTGCATGACCCTCATCATGCTGAATGACAGTGTAAAGAGAGGTGGCCCAAATGTTACATCAAATTCTGTTTTGGCTGCTTTGCTTGAGAAAGCCAAGGAGCTTGATGTGCCTAAAGATATCGTTGAACGCAACATCAAGAGGGCTTCTGAGAAGGGACAAGAGGCCTATATTGAGAAAATCTACGAGGTTGGTAGAATGTGACTTATGATTTTATTGCTACTGGAAAACAAGTTTGGGTACTTTTGTGGGTCCTTTTGGGAGTTAAGTAGTACAGTATGAATCTCACCTAGTAACCAAATATGTAATCTTAAATAAATAAGAATCACGTTGGTTGTTTGGGGCTTGATGGTTCAACCATAATGAGGATGTCTGTTTCAATATGATGTTTGCATTGCAAACCTTCATTCTGGAAAATTTGGAATCATCTTCTTTTTCTTAACAGCATGATAGCATAATGTTTCCAGAGAGCAGCATAAACACACCATTATGAAGAACTCTCCATTCTGACTCACACAAGTAGTTTGTTGACTTTGTTCTTCCTCTCTTGTAAGATGACACTATCATGCTTTAAGGTAAAGGAAAGACATCGGATCCATTCTGGACAAATTGATATTGCAAATAACATTCAGTTGCCACTACCGTCTCACTTTTATGGCAATCCAATGCCAAATTAATTCACCAAATCATGATTGCACACAAAAGTAGGATGGCAGCATAATTACCTTATACAACACTACCAATGCTTATCTCCTGCTGATGTGTCATTTTATCTTTTCTGGAATTTGGAGTGTCACTGGAATAAGATTTTAACTCACATCCTTCTACATTCACACTTCAGGTATATGGCTATGGAGGAGTTAGTATTGTAGTTGAGGTATCGACTGATAAGATACATCGTTCTGTTGCAAAGATTAGAGAAGTGTTAAAGGACTATGGTGGAAAGATGGCAGATTCTGGATCTGTGATGTTTAAGTTTAGACGTGTTCGAGTAGTAAATATCAAAGTTGCCAATCCGGACAAAGATCAGCTGCTTACTATTGCTTTAGATGCCGGAGCTGAGGACGTAATTGAACCTCCAACTTATGAAGATGACACTGAAGAGGATAGGTCAGAAAGGTAATTCTCTGGTTTTCATTACTATTTTGCTTTCTTAGTTATAATGAAATTTCTGGTCTTCATGGGGGTATTAAATGTATGACCTCACCGTGTCAGTGATAAAGCTGCCCTACTTTTTCTTCCTGCCTCTCTGTCTATAAGATAAAAGCGCTGGGGCATTTACCTGGTCCTGATAGAGGAAACCTGGAAGTTATGGTGAAATCATACATTTGAGTTTGACTCATTGAAACCCAAATTAAGAAACAAAGTTTCCCTGCCCCCAGTTACCTATTTATATATTAACAAATTATTGAACTATTTATTGACTAGTCTGTGTAAAAGCATTGCTTTCCATGTGTTTTGTTCTAGAGAAGTAGGGAGGAGAGAAAATGAGAGGTGGGAATGTTTGAATTTTTTGTTTCTAGAAGTCAATATTTTCTTCTATTTTCCTTTCATTTTCTCTTAGACCAAACAAAAGAAATTGTACTTTGATTTGTATTTTTCTTTCCTCCCATTTTCTTTTCATCCATCCAAAAACACCATACTAAATGACTGACTTTGAGAGGCCTGTGGCACAATCTTTGTTTGGTTTTACATGTGTGGTCAACAATCACCATCCATGAAAAACATTATCCACAACTCAATGCTGCAACATCAACCGTAGCCTTAATAATACCTTCTTGATTTTCATAACAAATTTATTGACAATGATGTAAATTAATTAACTGCATTGAAACTATAGCTTCTAGTATTTGAATTCAAGACTTTTCTATACCACTTGGGGTCATTTTCCTAGTGCCATCGGCAGGCAATCTCATCTTATAATTATGAGGGCTGGCAAGACATAATGAAAATGTTAGTCTCTCGGATTTAAATAGTGTTTTTGAAATAAAGAAAATGTCAACTATAGAAATAAATACCAATTGTCATTCAATGTATTGTAATATATAAAAGCTGAGCCTAAGTCGTGGTAATGACACTTCAGCAGCCCTATTAAATATTACTTGCCACGTTGGCATTTGTCTTATGCGTCACAATATAGAATAATCTCCCTTGCTTGCTACTTCTAGCCACCTTAGTCCAAATTCAATCATTGATCCTTTTTAATGCTATCAAAGACACATCTTGTAATATTAAAAAGAGAACACATCTTGTATGTCCATTCATTTTTCAAGTTTTTTTTTCCCCCCCCTTGGGTATCCCTACCCTATTATCAGGGTAGTAGTCTATTCACTTGAGCATAGAAAAATTTGTCCTTCCAACTGGTGTTCCTTTTAGGGCTCAAACCCAGATTCTTCCATTAGCATCGTAACATGTATCTCTATCATTACACCAACACTTCTTAAAAAAATAACAAGCACCTGCGCATTGCGCAGGTTTGTATCTAGTTTTAATAAAATCTGGCAAGCAAAATCCACGTGAGAAATAGTTAGTACAGTTTAACATTTTCATCTATAAAAACTGTGTATAAAATCTTACATTATTGTGAAGTTGATCCCATGTCCAGATGTGCTATATATACAGGGTAAGCAATTCTGACAGCATTAAATGATATGTAATGGGGTCGGTTGATTTTCTAGTCTTCCACTCTTAAACTCTTAAATTAGTTACTCTGTAGCTCTGATAGCTGTATTATTGGCTAAGTAAGCCTAACCTTACTGTTGTAGTAGTATTTGGTTACACCTTCACAAGGAGTGGTGGTCAAAAACTTTTTCGCCTGCTAATAATTGATTTTAGTTAATTTTTTCAGGTATTATAAAATTGTAGGTTCTTCAGAGAACTATTCATCGATACTATCGAAGTTGCGAGAAGAAGGCATAGATTTTGAGCCTGATAATGGTTCTGAGCTTCTTCCAATTACGACGGTTGAGGTTTGTTTCTATTGGCTATTGGCAGATTGGCTATTGCTTATTCTCTTTCAGTTTTCTTTTCTTCCTTCTCCTTTTGCTTTTATATAGCATACAAATGTTGACAAGCAAGCAATTCTCTATGTTTTAGTCTAATCTGTGACGTGGCATGCAAATGGTGCAATTAAATAAAATTACCCTGGGAGTTGTCTTTTCCTGAGTCATTGTTCTGTTTGTCTGTTTTGCATTTTTAAAGTTTTCCGTTGCGGACAAACATTTCCTTCTTTGGGAAGCTTTGTTGGAGAGTATCAATAATGTCTAATGGTAGTTTTCCCAGATTTACATCTTATAAGCCACCCTTATATGCTATTCTGGGTCTTCATTTTCAATTAAATCTATTGGGATAGAAAGAAAATTTTAAAATATCACAGTGAAGCAAAAGTTGAGGAAGAAATATAGATTAATTATATTCATCTCCCCTCCCAAACTATTTTTCTCTTTCTCTAAGTGATTGTTTGATTTTTCAAGAAGTCATCCCCCTCCCCCCGGTGTTGAAAGTTGTTAGCTAAATGATTACCAAATTTTCATGTTCTGAGGAGTTCACAGTTGAACTGAAAATAATTAAGAAATGTTTGGATGTCCTGAAAAAAGAAAAACTGGTGATATACATATGCACACATACATACATGTATATATGCGCATGTATGAACTTGGATCACTTGACTCCATGCATACCAACATCACATTCATGATTTAGCATTTTTTGTTGGGGATTATTGATCCTTAAAGTATTTATTCTCTGGTTAAATGGATATCGTTCTCTTTAGACTGGAGAAATCTCCTTTCTCATTCTCTTTTCCATGTCTTAAAATTCATTGTCAGCTGTTGCTTTGAATTCTTGATGTTAAAATGCAAGTCTCATGGCAATAAAATGCGGCCGTAAACCCACTTCCTTCTTAGTAAGGATGAGATTGTCTTTGTTGTACGTTGATGATTATAATGTTATCCGACGTCTGCATTCTACTTTGGAAAGCAATTCTTTCTATTATATATAAAAGCTGGATTGCAGTAAACTTAGTTCATATTTGGTTAGTAGTTTCAAACTTTATTTTCCAACAAGATTTTGGATCCCAATGCAATCTGATGGAAGTAAAAAATTCTTACTTATCCCATAATGAAGTTTGGCAAAAGGAAAGTGGTATCCAAACGGACCCTTAGTCAGTTTCTGTTGATTTTTCAGGCAGACGATGAGGCTATGGACTTGAACAAGGAACTTATTAGCAAATTACTAGAGCTTGATGATGTTGATGCTGTTTATACAGATCAGAAATAGTCATTTTTAATCTTTTAAAGCTCTTCAGCAGACATACAACTCAAGGTTATTCTTCGATGCCAGCATACCGCGAGTTCATGTTGCACATTATGTACCTGGTCAATTTGCAAAATGCAAAGTAGGTTCTAAAAATTATTGGGGATTCTCAGATGAGAAGATTTATAGATCAGACACATGCATTGTCCAGTCTTGATCCTTTTTCTTCCGCTTGCCAGGGTGGCCAGAAGCATGCTTTTTGGAAGGGAATTTCATTTCAAAATTATTTGATTTAAAACTGAGGATATTTAAATTATGTATTGTCTCAAATAACAAACTGACAAAGGCCAATTAACAACAATAATAAAACAAAGGTAAATCTTGATTCCTTCTGGCTGGGTCCGGTGATTCGGGAGAATATTCTTTGCAACTATCTCCTTGAATTTCTGTTTACATTTGAAATGCATTACTTATGAAGACTATACTCAAATGGATTAGTTTTTCATCCATAATATTAATATTAATATTAATATTCAGATCTGCATGTAAACCAAGAAGCTGAGATATAGAATTATGTTATGTTTTACTCGAGAGTGATGTTGGAGATGCGTTTCCATACGAGAACAACCAAGATTGGCGTCATAGATTCAAAAGAGTTGGTTTGTATTTCTATTAGCATAATTGCCACGTCAAGCTTTGACAGAAAGCATTTGTAAGTTCCTAAAACCTTAACATCAAAGCTTTGACTAATGGAACTCGATCTGATAATAGCGTCACCTTTTATTATTTCGAACAGTATGCGTTTGGACTATGTGTATCAGGATTTTATTTAAAGGGTTGCATTGGTCAAAGTCAAAGAACCAAGAAAAATAAAAATATATTAATCCATTAATAATATGTAAAGAAGATGTAGGTAATACGAATTCCGTGATTGCTACTTTATCATACAGATGCATATATTCATTACATAGTGGATCACCATCAGCTTGCACTCATGGTATAGTTCCACAATAATGTACTGTAGAGGTGTAATATTGCTTACAAGTAGCTAGTTGCATCAATAGTTTTTGAGTAGATATCTTCTTTTTTTTTTCTGATGCAGATCTCCAAATATGATAATGACAGTACTTTGGTATAAATTTACTATTTTACTGTTTTGGAACCCAGCATCCATGCAAACCATAAGGAAGTCCATAAGGGAACTTAGCCCTAGCAATCTCTTCAAAGGTGGATGCATCTAACAACAACGCATATCCTTCTCCATTTTTCCCACTCACTATGGAAATTACCGCTCCTGCCATGCATAGAACAGAAACGTATATAGATTAGAAGTGGTAGAAAGTAGCTGAATGAATATGAAGGAGCAGTACAGGCATGGATTGTAAGAGTTCTAACCATCGTCTTCCTCTGATGCTCCTGGTCGAGCTATGAAGAACGGTTCTGAAGGCACAGCTCCTTCATCATACCAGTTCTTTGCCCTTTTCAATTCTAAATCAAGCTGCATGATATCACATATCAAATTGAGAAATCTTCAATTAGGGAGCCGAAGATATATATTTTGTACGAACTGAAATATGTATGAAGGATATATAATTAACCTTGGTGAGGGTATTGGGAAAGTTACAAGGGCGCCGTGCTCCAGAGGCATATGCATATCTGTATTTCTTCCCTAAATAATTAGGGTTTATAGTGCACATGTCCATGCCTCTTCCATGTTCATGTGGGTCTAATGCTGCCTCTAATGTTCCATATGGACTTCCATCCAGTGGTATTCTAAACCGACCAACCCTGTTAATTGATCAATATTTTTTCATCAGTATACTAAAATTTAGATAATTGTTTTCATTAATGACCTTTCAAGAAATTAAGGCCAAGAAAAACTATATCAATTATATATACCTAGCATCTGGTAGAACATCTTCACCATTAAAGGAGCGAAGGTTCTGTAACCTAAGCATATCAAGAATGGCAGTATCTGAATTGTGCTCACAACAGTCGGCAATAATTGCCGTCACCCTCCCATCTTCATCTCTCTCTTCATACGCATTTATGAAATGGAAAGTAACAAACAGAGGCACTTCCACACTCGTCACCTTCCAAAAATCACACACCCAATGCAAATTAATCATACACACATATATCTATTACGAATTACTAATATAGTATTAGTATATGACTTACAATGTTTCCGCTATTCTTGCACATAACGTGTATAAAAGCTCTGGATTGAGGGTGCCACTGAAACTTGTACAAGGGAGTGGGCTCAGCCTTGAGCAAATTCTGAACACTGTACCTCAAGGGCATTTCAGGCACAACAATATAATGTTCTGTAACGGGAAACGAATGGACCCAACCGGGTGAGGGCCCACCCCGACAATTGACCCGCCCAATAACCCGTCTCTCATTGGACCCGGGTTCCATCCTAACAACCAAGTAACCCGGTTTCACTAGATCCGGAAGCAGCGTAACAAACTCCGAATCAGTTACGATTGGATGCGCAGAATGGATGATCCCACCCAAAGAGTCACTATACTCAAATTTCCCAATCGTGTCCAACGTGTCAGGGTCAATCACTATCGATCCTTTCTGCGTCTCTGTGAGGCAAACCACCCTGCCGTCGCCGAGCTTCACCACGCCGGTGCTCGCATTGTCAGTGAGCGACGCGCCGGAGAACAAGCCTGCGAGCTCTCCCACGTGTGCCAAGAAATTCGCAGCTTTGGGCACTTCGGAAAATTCGCGGTAACATATTTTCTGATTCTTCTTTGCTGCTTTGTAGGCTTGAGATTCGAGTTGGCGGTGGGCGGCGATTAAGCGGCCATTCTCGAAGTGGAGCTTGACGAGTGTGGCGTAACCGTCGAAAAGGTGCCTGAAATTGTAATCCCCTATGTGCCACAGGCCAGGCCCATTCCGTAGGTACGTTCCTTTCTGCATGTTCGTTATTGTTATACTCCATCTATCTAACTGTAAATGTTATTAATTATGCTGATTTATAGACGACGTCATTTGTAAATCATTGTCATAGCAAACCAAAATAAATAAAGTATATATTCACCAAAATAAATAATAACAGAATTATCGACATGAAGATGACGCTTGTGTATACGTATTACATACTGATCGATATCACAGAATATACGAATTAATAACGAGGTCTATACTCATTCAGATATCCATCTTTTTTTTGTTTTGTTTTGTTTTTCAAATATCGATCCTACGATTATTTAATTAATTCAGTATTAAACTAATGATACAAGCAATATAATTTAATTTCTTGGCAAATTCGCTTTCCCTGACACATTATTGTATTTTATAAACGAGTACCATTAACGACAAACCCATATTTCGTGTTAGATCAGCAGCAGCAGCTTTGTCATTATTTTTTATAATTTATTTATGGATGTTGCAGCTCCCACTGAAGAGAGGCTTTTCTTTTAATAATTTCTCATCTTTTGTAGTTTATGTGGCCATCAAGTACGAATCATTTAGGGCGGTATAATTTAAGTAGGGTTTGGAAACTTTTAGTTTTTTTTTTTCTTTCAAGTTATTATTTCATACTATTTGGATATATCGTAGCAGAATATTATAGCTTAAAGTTTAGGAGAGTTTAAAAGGCACAAATCTTAATGAAACACTATTTTCTTTATAAGGCTTAGTGTTAATTAGGTTTGGATTGGGCTTTGGATCACTACTTAGCGACTAATGGAAATTGATAGTTAAATTTGTTTATTCAATTGCTAAATATGTTATTATCAGTAATTTAAACGACGCTACTGTCAACAACCCACATACTTGATTATTCGGTTGTTAACCCTATATTTAGTTTAAGAGAAGTAGAGAGAAAAGAAAATAGAAAATGAGAAAATGGAAGATGAAAAAAAATGAAATGATGAAAATGTTTGATCTTTTTGTTTTTTTTTCTTAAAATCGACTTTTCCTTCTATTTTCTTTTATTTTTTCGTAAATCTAAGAAAATAAAATATCTCGTTATTTGTGATTTTTTTTCTTCAACTTTCTTTCCTCTCATCCAAAACAAAGCATAAATTATTCTTTTTTATTAGTCATGTATTTTGCTCATGTAATTAGACATTCATCTAAATGTATGCCTGTATAAGGCCAATTTTTAGACTTGCTCATTTTAGACTTGATAAATAGAATTTGAGTATTGAAAGAGATATAGCTCTCTCTTATCCAGGGGTTTTCAAAATTATTAAGGTTGAGATGCAAATTATAAAATATTTATTATATTATTTATAAATTTCTTAAGTTGAGTGGGTGTAGTTACGTCGCTAAATTGAGCTACTTAATTTTATAGTTTTTATAAATGGATGTTTTTCTATTGTGGTTGAATCCTTATTTGGCCTATCATCAATCATCATCCTATATATGATGCAGCTCCTTCTTATCTCTTTATCATCTGTTGACGCTTTTAATTTGTTCTTAAGTTGTGTTGATTCTTGAATTGCTAGCCTTAATAAAGATAGATTATTTATTTAAGAGAGTATAATCATTCTTCTATTATTTGGTATTAGAAATAAACTGATTAGGTTTTTTTATATGAAATATTTCCTGAAAAAGATGATCTTCTTGTTTAGGGGTTTAGCATATAGTTAAGTAAAGTATATGATAGAGACACTCACCAGCCAGAGTGGTATTTGTCCTTCAACAAGAAGCTCTCCTTCCCATCTTTCTTGTGGGATGCTAGTCCATGCAACATGGTGCTGGCGGCTGCCGATTTCCTCTGGTGGCGGTGGAGTAATCACAGGCAATGGACTGGCAACTTTAGCGACGGTCAAGCCTTGAAAATTGTGTTTGCGACCTTCATAGATGTCTTTGTTTCGAAATGGAAAACCGTCTCTAACGTTGTTATGATCTGAAACAATCATAGTTGGCCACGAATTAGAGTTTCTAATAGAAGGCAAAGCTGTGAAAGCCATGGAAAATGATCAAATGTTGTAGTTAATTACGTTAAAGATTGGAGTTTGGAGTTTGGAGTTTGGAGTATATATATAGAAGAGGAAAACGGAAGGTGTTTGTTTGTTTAGAAGTAGTTGGCGTTTTCTGAGTGAAGAGGAATGAGTCTGAATGATGCAATATTTATAGCTAGGACGGTCTTGCCCATGAATTCATTTGTGAAGAAGAACTTGTAACATCTTTTGCTTTGTGGGAATCTTCGATTGGTGGAAATCCTCTTCACTACAAGACATGCCTTGTTTTTTTCTTGGGTAATATTTACTAGTACTTCATATGTTAAATTCAATTAATTTTTATAAACCTTTTGTTGTTTTGTCCTAGTATCTACTAAGACAACAAATTAATACTCTCTTCGAGGGAAAAAAAAAAAACCTCCGTACTACTTACTCTAAAATATAAATATATAAGTAAAATTTAATTAATTTTTCTTTATTTGATGTTATCATTCTTATTTTGCAGTTTATTTAATGAGTTAATGTACTTTTAAAGTAGAGAGAGAATGTCACTCAACACTAAATGACATGAAAGACATTTTAATAATTAAAAGATTATTTTTAGAATGAAATAAAGAAATTAAATGCAATTAATTAGTCATATAATTCATCAGTTGGTGAATGTATGGAGACATACTTATATGAATAAGAGATTTGATTATCAGTTATATTATTTTCCAATAAAAAAACTGACCTTTAGTTTTTATTTTTTCTTATGAGTAGGGAGAGAGTATGTTATTACTATCATATATCATATACTATAAGAAAAGAAACCCTTCTTGACTCACAAGTAACCTATTTTGCTAAATGTCATGCTCACGTTAACTCAGTTTTTTTCTAAAATTTCGTTTAATATTATTTTATTCTATTCTCTTTGTTTGATTTTTTGTATTTTGGATGTTAATCCAAGCTTAAAAGCTTTGATTTTTCATGCAGATTTTTTGTATTTTGGATTGCTTTGAGATTAGAAAATTTTAAAATTTAAAATTTCAATAATAAAATTAAATTTAATTATTAAACTCTTTTTCTCTTATTTCTTTTTTTCCTCTTTCTTTCTCTTTCTCTCTCTCCACTTCTCTTCATTTCAAGTTTATTTCACTATTTTATTTTTTTCTCTATTTTCCATTCTTTCCTTTCCATTTTTTTTACTTTGTTTTTTGTGATTTGTTAAAAAGAAAAATTGATATAACCACGGGTTTCTCTACCCTTAAGATGAGACTAATCCGAGTCATTAATTTTTTAATGTTATTTGGTTAAAATATGGTCAAACTCATTTATATGTTTTATTGTATATTCATTATAAAATTATAAAATATTGGCACAACCTCACAAACGCGTAACGATGAAGACCCGTGCGAATGCACGGGTCAAAAACTAGTATTATTATATTTGAAAAGCAAAGTCACACATGGGTGTTCTATAGAGTAAATAAAATGGTGGATGCGCAATAGTTGAAATGTCTTGGGACGTTTTTGCACGAAGTGACGTACTCATTTGATTTTTCATATCTACTCCCTTCGTTCTTTATTGTATAATGTTCAACGGAAATAGGCACATTTATTAATTTTTAAGTCAATTTTAGTATTTTTTTTAATCATTGCATTAATTGTATTTTATTATCAATTTAAGAAATTAAAACAAACTCATTAATTATAAAGAATAAACATAAAAAAGTAACAAATACACATAAAAACTTGTAAAGTCTTATATTAAAAAACACTACTATCATCTTAAAATGGTCTTATAAATAAGAAAAAGGTGAGAGTATTAAATAACAATCTCCTAGGCATGAAAAACTGTATAGGACCAACAAGACGATAATTTCGCGGGACTTAACCACGAGAATCAAGTTTTTAAAAGAAGAAGATATCTAGGGCCTAGAACATGAAGTCCTGACAAAAACAAATGGATTAAAGCAGATCCATTGGACTGTGGCCTCTGATCTGAGTGTCAAAACTTGAATTACGAACCCAAGCTAAGATAAAATTAAATGAACATGAAAAAAAAAAAAAGATTTGACCGGATCAAATGCACATTATATTAAAGTTGAGGGTAAGTGTTGAATAAACTAAGTCTCTCATCGGTGTGATCAAAGAGAGATTATAGTGTATATAACCAGGTGAGTAATGCACAAAAATTCTGGACAACGAATAACATAACGCTTTATCCTACAAAGGATTTTCACACGAAGATTTACCAAATTAAAATGGGTGAATGTGATCGTAAATTTAAGTGTAAAACAAAATTAGTAATAGATGAAAATCATGGGAGATGAAACGAAATCATTTCTGAAAATTTTTCTAGACCAGCCGATCTCAACCCGACCCTAATCAACTAGCCTAAGCCTCCTCAACCAAAGCAACCCGGACTTCTCCCGAGGGTTCTAACATGTGCGCTAATATTAGGGCTAACTTCATGTCTCGAAAGAAAATCGAAAACGTATCAAGCAGCATTTATGACAATAGGAAATCAGGAGCGTATTAAGCAACATTTATGACAATATAAGAATTCAAAAATGTATAAATCAGCATGAACTCTAGATACCTTCCTAGTTTATGATGAATGTAGAGACACCAGGGTCCCGAAGGTTAAGTTTGTATAAATACTCCCTCCGTTTTCGATTATAAGCAAAAATTACCTAACTCACACTCTTTAAGAAAATTAGTTAGTCTCATTTAATTTTTTTGAATCTATCAAAAAGTCAATTTGTTTTCCTAAATTACCCTTCATTAAGTTACTCTCTCTCCTTTTCAAAATCACTATAATAAATGAGAGAGTAAATTGAGTGGAGGGTATAATAGAAAAATTTTCATTAAATGCAAGTAAATATAGTTAGTTTTGCTTATATTTAAAAACATAGTATTATGAAAAAATTTGCTTATATTTGAAAACGGAGGGAGTAGCTTAGGAACTCTCATTTGTAAGCATACTTACGGTAAACACCACAATTCTTATTAATTAGAGTTCATGCATCAAAACTTCACCGCAATCGGATCCGAGAGCTGTGAATGAACATTTCCTAACTTGGGTTTTTCGCATTATCTAGCATTTTTCTAGACACATATAGGGAAGTGTCACAAGAGAGAAATAAATAAATAAATAAATAAATATGTGAAAATAAAAAAATATTAAAAGATATAAAAAGTTATGTAAAATATAATAATTATTTATTTAAACTAGTTTCTTGATACATAAAATTATTTTTGTGAGCAAAACATACACATGCATATATATTTGCTCACATTAAGCATCAGGAAAACACCTGCTCTTTGGAAAAATCTACCCATGTATGTACAACACTTCTTTAGAAGTCTACATAAATGTTTTTCTATTTTAAATATTTTCACATAATTTCATCACTCGCCTTGTATTGTCACTAACTACACATCAAAATAGAGAATATGTACTACTTCAATACTAAAAAGGAAAATGCTAAACATGGTTAAGAATATAAAAGTGGAAATTTTTTATTGGAATTGATAGTATTTATTATTTCGAAAATTAAAATCCTACTTAAATGCTATCAAACCCAATAAAATATTTCTACTTTTATATTCTTAACAAGTGCCCTTAAGACAATGTTTAACAAGACTTTACTAAAAATTAGCTCCTAATGCAGGTGCACGCATTAAGCATCATCCTGCACATTTTGAGAAATTACCTCAATATCCGGTACCAAAATCTGATTTATGTACCACTCCTACACTGTACTGATGTTGTATCTAAAATTTGTTTTTTTTTTTTAATATTGTATTCGTGTAGGATGTATGTGTTACTGTAGATGTATATTTATCAAATTTCATTTCTAAATACCATGTGGTTGTTCTTCTTACTTTTCTAAATTGCCCAAACTAACAATGCCAAACCAAATAAAAAAAAAATGTTTTCAATAAAAGGCTTAAAGTTGGACTTTATTAGCCCGGACCCAAAAACAGTTCATTATCTACATTGGGTAAACATACATTTTTCTTTTTCTCATTAATAAAACATACAGTTAAATGAGTTGCAAATTAAAATACTACAAAGAGTTGTTAGTTAATATTAAAAAAAAAAAAGGAGTAGTTAATTAAGCATGACTGACAACTTTTAAAATTAATATTCCGAGATTTACTGCTTAATTTATCTTTCGCAGCTAATGATTCCCTTCCCTCTTCTAATCAAATGATCGATAATTTGTGAAATACTAATAATTTTTGGTTGTGGTATGGTAAACGGAGGGTATTGGAGAGAATATCATTGAATTATCATGTTTAGTACAATAAAATATGAAGGGAACGAGAAGAGAGAATGCTTTAAGTAGTGTTTGATCAAATTTTACTTTAGTCCTTTCCTTATAAACAACTTAGGACATGTTTGTTTTTTAAATTTAGTAATTTTAATTAAAACTAAAAATATTTATTTCTATTGGATAATCTCAATAATTGATATTTTTGTTAGTTTGTGTGTTTTTCATTTCTCATTCCACTCAAATATAAACAAAATTAAACACACACTTATAAGTTAAAAAATAATAAAACTGTCAAAGTTTTTTTTAAGCCAGAAAAAAATCAAGTCATCAAACGAAACTTTAATAGAAAAACACAAATCACATAAATTTTTTTCTTTATCCTGTAACCAAATACGTCTTACTAAAAGAGTTTTTATTATTTGTTCTCTCCTCTTTATTTGAAACAAGCACATTAAGAGGGTTGCTTATTTTTTCTTCTCTGACCTCCATTAAAAAATTTCTTATCCTCCCCTCTCCTTTAATTTGAACCAAACACTTAATTGCATGTTGCCTTGAGACTTGAGAGGTGCATGTTATACATAATGCATCGATTCCTTCTTTGACCTTCAAATTTAATCGTACCATAACCCACCAAGTTTGTCTTTATGCATAATTAATGAGTATAGAATCAAACTCTCTCAATCAAACATGTAATTATGATTGGAATGATTTTAACTCCACATAAATCTTCTTCTTAATTATTCTATTTATTTATTGAATAAATAAATTATTAATTAGATATCTTTTTAACAGTTTTAAAACATTAAATACATTTACATTTTAATTTATTTAATATTTTTTATAAAATGATACAAAGATGAAGGAAAATATTTAATAAGATACTCCATTATATCATTTGTACTATTAATTAAGTAATAGAAGAAAATTGACTTCAAAGTGGAACGCTGTAAAAATGACCTGTTTATGCTTTCTTTCATTTTTCATCCTCGTTTTCTTTTTTTTTCCCAGAAAAAAAAAGTGAAATATATAGTTAATTAACATTTTTTTATAAGTTAAATATATAGTTAATTTTTTTTTGTGTGTATTAAAGGTATCCTCTCACTAATAACCAATGATTAATCTCTTTGAGACATAAAAATTAATAAAATAAGTCTTGTCTTTAACCATAAAATGATGTTCGAATACCTATGGGGAAAAGTGCTAATGCAATGATTTTAACAACATAATTGACTTTTAGCAATTTAAATTGCTAAACAAAATTGTCAAATTGTTAAATTGTCACCTTTGTGTATTTTTAATATTTTTGGTAAATTTTGTATAAAAATCATATTACTAAAATGTTTTGGCAACATTTGAGAACGTTACTAAATTATTAAAAATATTACTTTTTTTTTTAATTCTAACATTTCTAACAAATATAGTATAAATATCACGTTGCTAAAGGTCAATTATATATTTTGTGTCTCTAAGTTTGTAAGAATAGGTTATATTATTTTCTAACTTGTATGAAGATTCATATTAGTCTATAAGTTTGTACGAAGGTTCATATTATTCCCTTAGTTCGTCGTTCGTTAGTTTCTGCCATTATTTTACAATTAATACTACTAAGATACTAATTTTTTATTTCGTAAACACACAAAATAATAAATTGATCTTTTTAATAGCAAATACAAAAATTTATATAAACATTGTTTATAATTTTAAAGACCAATAATGCAAACTAAAGTTAACGGTATTAATTAAAGACTACAAAAATTTTGCATATTAATTAGGAAAAAAATTGTAGTTAATTTGTAATAATTGGGTAGCAAAAATAGAATAGTTTTAGATTAGTTACTAATTAGCTATCGAATTTTTGAGAGTTAATATTAGGTCGCTAATTGGTAGCAAAAACATTGTGACTATTTGTATCTGATCACTATCTAAATCGTGTTAGGACACCACAATATAACCCAATATCTTAATACAACCTAATTCCTTAAGACAATAGGTACATGAATTCATCCACTTATAAACTATTCAATGTGGGATTTTGATTCATTATTGACTTCATATCTAATTAGTAGCTAATTTAGTAGTTAATCAGTAGCTAAGAAAATTAGCTAGAAAGTTTTTTTTGTTTGCTAATTAGTAACTATTTAGATACAAATTAGCTATGAAAAAAAATTGGTAGCTATATTTTTTGTAGTTAGTTAGTAGCTAATTTAGTAACTAATTAGTGACTAAGAAAATTAGTTAAGAAATTTTATTTAGTATCTAATTCATAGTTATTTAGATATAAGTTAGTTATGATATTCTTTATAGCTATATTTCATAGTTAATTTGAAGCTAATTTAGTAGTTAATTAGTATTAGTTAGGATTTTTTTTAGCTAATTTATAATTGTTTAGATACAAATTAACTATGAATAAAGATCTTTAGTTATATTTTGTAATTAATATTAAATTTTTTTTTAGTCAAAATAGTGGACTAAATTAAATAACCAACTTTAATTCTAGGAAATAATGGAAACCTCCGCTAAAGTCAAGGAGTAATATATATGAACTACCCTTAAATGTGTTTTAAATTTTTCTGAATTTGTTTGAAACCAAAATGTGAAACCAATTAGCTAGAAACAAGAAGAATGGTTGAAAAATATTGAAGGAATTGTATAGCAACACGATGATCATGAATTGTGAAAGGGAATATATATAATATAAGCATATTGCCGTTCAAAGTGGATGTGAAATAGCTAAATTAAAGAGAAATGCCCGTTGGGGCATTTAATTTCAATATATAGTAGGGCAAATAATGATGTTTTCCATGAATAATAATGAAGTATAATATAGACACTACTTTTTCATTATTTATTTTGATTTTGATGAGTTTTTGTGTTATTTATTATTTAGTGTTATTGTTAATTATGACAATCATAATTTCTTACATCCATAGTTCATACTCATTTAGGAAAGTGGGAAATGCTCATTGTTGCCAACTTGCAATTTAGTACAACAAATATTGTTTAGTTTATAGGTTGATCAGTATGTTTGTGCAATAATCTGGGTCCCTATGTTTGCCACTCACTATTCTTTTATGTTAATATATATAAAATCCTTAAATTAATTAATTAATTAACACTTAATTTGCATAGCACAAAGCAAACAAAAGTGCAGTGTATCTTAATTAATTGTATCATTAATTATGACATGCTTAAGTTAAAGTTCAAAACGTTCGTTTAATTTTCATAAAGCTAAGGCCCATCGAAGGCTTCTAGTGAAGTGCATGTCAAAGAAAACGATGCAGCAATGCTCCTATACGTTTAATTTTCATAAGGACCTAAATTCCAATATATATATGGTATCACTATCTAATTTTAAAGGCTGAAAAAAGAAAAAAAAACTATCCAATTTTACAACCAAAGCATTAATAAAAAAGGTTAATTCAAAAGTCCCACATAAGTGGATTATAATAAGCAAACTTAATAATAGTATATAAGTAACTGTATTTAAAATTTATTACTATATGTTTCGAAGATATTAATCTTTAAGCTTTGGATTGCGTAATACCCAATTAGGGTTGACTGGAAAAAAAAATAAAAAATAGCCAAGAGGTCTACGTTTGCCCATTGCTATTCGTGGAATAATACTTGTTCAGTTATTGTGCATAGAGAGAAAATAAAGCAATAATTCTAAATTCTCTTAGAAGATATTCTTATAAATTCTTTTACATATTAGGTGAAAAATAAATTTATTTCATTGTATTTTATAATTTCAAAACTCAAATAAATATATATATATATTATTTAATATTTACTTTAAAATGAAGTAAAAGAAAAAAAGTAGGAAGATATAAGTTCACTCAAAATAATAATGACGTTTGTAATACAAATCATATTGCTCGGGTCTCTTCATGCGCTGCTTGATTCCCACACATTATGTACAGTTTTTTTCTCAAAGTGCAGGAAGGAGTATGTGGCAGACAAAATTAAGGTTTTCCCACAATGGATAACACTTAATTATTACTATTAGTGATTTGTACTACTATACTTAACTACACCACGATTACCATAATAAAAAACTAATTAATCAGTGGGTTAAATCGAGTAATACTCTAACCACGAGATATAGTGTGAGAGTAGCTTGTCACCTCATCCTTTAATTATATGTGTATGCGTCCAATCTCTTATTATTAGAATGAAAATATTGTTTGGTGTAAACTCGATTTTAAATGAAAGATTAACTATTGTTTCAAGCATTAAATATTCTGAGAAAAAACTAAAAAAATCGAGTACTACTCCAAAACCAACAATGGGCAATGCTCATTGTACTAACAATCTCAATGATATGGTGTTTGTTTGATTTTTCGTTCACTAAAAGTGAAAATACTTTTAGTTTAGATATCAACCTGTTATAATTTATTTAAAACAAATCTCGATTATGTTTAATGGACAAAATAATTTTTAACTTCTAATAAAAATGTTTTTACTTTCTATCAATCGAAAGTCAAACACATCCATGAACACTATATATATATATATATATATATTGGCTTGGCCATTCAAGTTCGATTTGTCACGTGCTATTTAATTAATTAATAATTATTAGTTATTTTTGCATAATTGAACTTTAGACCCTCACCATCAAATTAATTAGTAGAGATTGCTTTGGCAGCTATAAATTAATTGAATTTAATTAGATACGATCAACAAATCAACCCATATCATTATTGTTCCAAAACGAATTAATTAAATATATAGAAATGAAAAATCTTAAACAAAACAAAAGTGCTTTTATATATATATAATCCTTTTTTTTTGTTCTTTAAAGAAGAGCTACCTAATCGAGGAGATGCCACACTCCCACATTCTCAATGTATTCTTGGATGCTTTTGAGGCAATTTTCTTGTTGACTTCTTATGCATTCGATAATGACCCCTTCAACTTCATCACTAATTAAATTAAAACAATTTCACACATTTTATATAAATAAATAAGAATGGGAATTCATTTACTTCAATAATAAATTTTGGATACTTACTTCACTTACTATCTCTTCACCTACTTTAAATTTCACTACTCTAACCGATGAATTATATGATGCTACCATGATAATTGTGTATATCAAATTTTAGAAAAATTCAACATCTCTAGAGATGTCATCTCGTAAGCGAGATTTACTTACTTTTTTAAAAGTGATTTATTCATTAAAATGAAGTACATCGATAAAATATCAACAAGACTTAAAATTTTGTGAAATTTTGTATAGTTGATCTAACTATTAAGAACTTTATATTCAACGGTTGGATTGGTAAAATTCAAAGTACGCGAAGAGATATTATTATATTAAGCGGAGTAAGTGTTCTAAAACTTACTTTTAAAGTAAGTGAATCCCCACTCATATAATAGATCAAATTATTATATTAGGCGCATCTAAAATAATGGATCACCTGGTATGTTATATAGGAGAGACGCAGATTTTTTTTATTGGGGAAAAATAAAATATTAAAGAAAATGGGGGAAAATAATGTTGATGTTTTGAAATGAGTTTTACATGATATTATTTTCTTCTTTTTCATTGAATGATGCGATGCAAATTATTTTCTTTTTTCTACTCTTCCTGGTTTTTTTTTTTCTTTCACAATTACAGATTTGTCATATGTAAAATAAGTGTAGTTTCTTTAATATTTTATAAACGACAATGTCCTAAAATACTATTTTAAATACTAATGTCAAAAAATAAATAATCTAATTTTAAATTTGGATAGTGTCAACCTCAAAGTTCATTATTTTGCCTTACACCGCAGCGACTAGGACACACTTTTGGGCTGTGGCATACTGGTCAGTGGGTTACATTGACATTACTTTCTGCACCGATCATCCGCAGCACATTTATTCAATGTTTGAGATTTTTTTTTTCAGCTCATTTTATAAGTTTTTTTCAAAAACATTTTGTTTACCAAATTAACATGTGTGGTTTTTTTAATCACAATTCAATCTAATATTTTTCGACAAAAAAAAATATAGTATAAGTAAAATAGACCAACAAAATACTAATATACTGATGGTTATTCTTCTTACTTACTCTTTTTTTTTTTTCAAAAATAGAAAGAAGGAAAAAATCCATATTTTACCACAGAAAACTTTTATCGTTCTCAAATTTATCTGAAAAAAAATGGAATAGTTTGGGTTGTTTTGGATCTGATTATGCTTGTTTTTGTAATGAAAGTAATTAATAAGGAGAAATCGATTAGTCGAAGACTGAATCTGAAGTCTGAACTGAAGTCTAAAAAAAGTAAAACGACATAAAAAATTAGTCATTTATAATTTTAGTTTGGGTTGAGTTTGGTTCACTGGATTTTTAAAATGTAGACCCAATATCCAACCTAAATTGATTTGGGTTCACTAAAAAATATCTAAATCAACTCAATAACCTAATAACTCAACCTAACCCAGAAAAAACAGTTAAATTTAGTTTGAGTTGCTCAAAGGGTTACACAATTCGTTACACAACTCGTTACCCACCTCTACTGATGATGAACCAGGATCACCATTATTCAATTATTAGATATATATCAATATACTTTCTCCGTCTCTAAATGTAAGACCCTCTAAAAAAAATTGTCCCTTTTTATAAGACTCTCTTACAAATTTTGTGCCAAAATGAAGGTGTTTTTACCCAAATACCCTTAACATTTAATAATACCAAAAAAGTTAGAATCATTAATTAGGTAGAAAAAGAGTGAAGTTGTGAGTTTCAATAAAATAAAAGGGGTATTTTTGAAAGTTAATACAAAATTTTAGACATAATTAATGAGTTTAATCATACTCTTAATTCCCGTGTATTTTTTGTAAATAATCTTACATTTATGGACGATGAAAGTATAATTTAAGGATGAAAATGAATTACCCATAAATTATTGTTCATGATGGGTTATTCTTCTTACTTACTCTTTAAGAAGGAAAAAACATCCAAACTTTTATCGTTCTCAAAATTTGCGTACTAATACAAGCATTTATCCTTGGGAAATTTTCTTTTGTAAAACTATGAGAAATCATTTTATCTGACAAAAAAAATATTGGGATAGTTTTGGAATATGTCTTTTTTTTCTTTTTAAAGGTTTTGGAACCTGTATGTTAAAATAGATTGAAATATTTTATTATTTATATAACGATTAAGCTCTTTTTTAATAATTTTGAGAAAAAAAAGCTTTTATTATAGAATCCGTTTATTTCATTTTATTGAGTAAAATAAATATTTATTTTAATAAAAAAAGTAATTATAAAATTTTTTAGTTTGTTTGCTTATATTTCTCAAATAATCAGATTTTTTGTTTATTTTGAGAAACAAGTACTAAGTTGTCAAACATACATAATTTCTGATTTTTATGATGATTAATTAAAAAATAATAAATTCTTTACTGATAAAATTAATCAATTAACTTTAAGTTAAACAAACAAGCTTATAATCTACTCTCTCCTAATATCATCTTTCTTTAATCCAAATAAAACTAAAAATAATAATTTTAAATCATACAAATATAAAAGATTATTTTAAAAATTACTTTTCGATAAATATACTAAAATAAAAATTAATCATATTATTAATAAAATAATTAATTTTTCACAATAAATCCAAATACAGGCAAGTACTCCTACCACCAAATTAAAGGAAACCTCTGGTGCTTATATACATTGTACGAAAACTATTTGGACCAGTTACATTAAAATTTGTCTGCAAATAAAAATTTGACATTATGGTGAATCTATAAAACTTTATACCATGATGATGATGATGCCATAAATGTAAAAAGAAAGAAAATGATGTGTCACACAGCAAAAACCAACCCTGTCCTCTGCCTTGTTATTCACCAAGCCCAGACACACATACGTGGTAACGTCCACATACGTTTGGAAGCACCTTTTGAAACTATTCTCTCTTTTTCTTTTTATTATTATTATTACTATGGATCCGTCTAATAGGCTTCAAATTTTAAAACATCCTTAATCTAACTTATTTAATAAATAAATTTGATTTAACCTGAAACTTGATATAAATTACTTAGATTTAGATCATAACTGATAATTTAACCTATTTTGACCCCTACATTAATTACTTAATAAATTATTTGTTTTTGGAATTTATAATTTAGAACGTCAATTTTGTATCCCATCCATCGTACCAATGAAACATCGAATCACATCAAAACCGACCAATAAAAAGTAGCCACAACTTGAGTGACTGCTTGAGCAGTAGTGCTTGGTCATCATATAATTTTGATGATCGGACGGTTGAGAATTGCGGGATCTGTTAATCGACATGGAACATCACAATCATAATGTGAGACCCACCATGCATTCTCATCAACATGATATAGTGGAACCCAGTTGGCCTTGCACCCTATATTGCCTTCCAAGTCCCTTTCTTATTCTTATATATAAATATAAAAGCTTCATTATAAATTCAATTCTACCCTTTCATTCATTATTTTCCCCTTACGTTACCTATCCTACAAAATATCATTAATTACACAATGTAGTCATTATTTTTGCACTTTTCTTTCTTTATTTTTTTTCTTTTGTTATCACTTGTCAGGGTAATTTTCATGCGAATCAATAAAGTAGTATAAATTAAACTCACTATCACTTCTTCGTGTTTCTAATGCTTTTTGCACATTTTTGGAAGTGATGGTGAATGGGTCGAGTTTTATAGTACATATGTTTTATTTATTTTGTGAACAATAATAATCATTAATGAATTTGTCTTTTGGTTACAGAGGCTTGTCGTGGGCTAAATGGGTAATTCATAGGTGAGCCAGGCTGGCATATTGTGCATTTACTCCTGGATCAAGATTCTTTACCCGCTCTTTGAACTGGGGCCCATTGGGTCACACAGCCCATCAAAAATGGATAAACTGTCATTGTGCAGCAACAAGAGAAAATTAAAAGAATTTCATTGTCATGGACTGACCAAAAATTACTTGATATAAGCGCTTTGTTTGGTTCAATAACTTTTTCCGAGCCTAAAGTATACAAATTAAATATATATGTATATATGTGTGTAGTTATTTAATTTGAGTGAACCATGTGCATTGAAGAATTTTTCATCTAAAATGACCCAAAGGAGAAACAATAATTGCTCAGGCACTAGCTTTGTGCAGCGTTAGTTTGCTCAATGTCATTATTAATTAGTAATTTGTTTAATTTCCATATCGCCAACACAAGAAAGGCCCAATGATTTCTTGCACTAGGCAAACCTAGCAGACATATAGTAACACACCTACTCTACATTCTCTCCCTCTATTTACCAACACACTACACCACAACTGAACTTTAATAACATTATTTTTTATATTTATAAAAAATGTTGCAAATATAAAAAGATAATACTTTTTAAATGTTGTTAAAATCTTTTAACAATATAATTTTTATAAAATATTTATAACAAAATTATAAATACAAAAAGACGATATTTTTAATAATTTAATAACATTATTTTAAATATTATAATAAAGGTTAATTATTTAATAGTGATGGCCGTCAACTAAATTTCAATCAATTTTGATTTTTGGCCAATTTTTTACCAACCTTAATATAATATTAGTTTATGTCTCTTTCCTATTTTTTATTTTTTAATTAAAAAATAAAATATTATTATTTTAACTGAATTGACCAAAAATTTACTATTTTTAGTTGGTTAAAAAACTTTACCAAAATTCAATGGAACCGTATTGATGCACATGTGCATGCTCCACCTCATAATGATAGTAAAACTGGTGGGTGGTTTAGTAATTTTGAGGATGGTGGATGTGAAAGACAGACAATGCAAATATGGGCTTAGATACGTAGGTTACCATATATAGTTACATAATTCATATGTATGTATATATGATAGATTAGTAGTACTCAATTTGTCGTCACTTTTCTATATCAATTTATACAAGACACTTTAATTTCTTTAGACAAATTTGGTATACATGTGATACGGTGAGTAAATAAGGATATAAGATTAAAAAAATGATAAATACTTTTACATATATGATATATTGTGCCAGAAATTTCTATTTAAAAAAACAGATAGGAAAGAAGAGTAGATGAAAATGGTGCATGATTATTGTGTGCGGGTAAAAAACTGTGCAAGTGCAAGAGGTGGTTTAAGAATCCTACGTGTCGCTTTATAAGAATGCCGACAGTCGCTATCAAAACTAATTAAATGTAGCCACCGTCACTCCATGCACACACATCTTTTTATAATTTTTTAGATACTCGTCCGTTTTTAAATATAAGTAAATTTTTTTACAATATTATGTTTTAAATATAAATAAAATTAACTATATTCAGTTGTATTTAATGAAAACTTTTCTATTATATCTTCATTCAATTCACTCTCTTATTTACTATAGTGATTTTGAAGATGAGAGAGAGTAACTTAATGGAGAGTAATTTAGGAAAACAAATTAACTTTTTGATAGATTAAAAAAATTAAATGAGACTAACTAAGGCTAACTAATTTTCTTAAAGTTAATGAGTTAGGTAATTTTTGCTTATAATTGAAAACGGAAGGAATATCTTCTTAGGAATAAAATTGGACAAGAAAAATAGAAAAAGTCCAAAATAAATAAGGGTTACTAAAATATTCTATTTAGTCTATATATATAAAAATGTAATGTCATAGAGAAAACAATCAATGAAAAAATTATAATTTTATTTTTATTTTAAAAAATTGTCTTTACTCTAGTAAAGAATTTATCAGCTAAAATTCGCAATCCTTCGGCTAAAATTTATATAAAAGTAAGTCTAAAATACATATTTCGTCTTTTATGTTTTACTGAAGTCTTGTTTTGGTTTTTTATATTTATTTTGTTTTAATTTAGTCTCTTACGTTTATTTTTTGGACTAATATTGAACTTTTTTTTGAATCCATTAGTCTAAATTAACAGAACCGTCTACATGGCACTTACATGACATTAACGACATTAGTTGTCATCCCTTTTCAGACTAAAATGACACTGTGTTAGAATTTTTTTTAAAAAAACGACACCATTTCATTTTTGAAAGATGAAGGGTCGTTTTAAAAAAAAAATCAATACGGTATCGTTTTAGTTTGGAAAGGGATGACAACTAATAACACTGTTAATGTCATGTAGGTGTCACGCACGTAGATGGTTATGTTAACTTAGACTAACGGATTTAAAGAAGAGTCCATCCAAAAAATAAACGTAAAAGACCAAATTAAAACAAAATAAACATAAAAGACCAAAATAAAACTTCCACGTAACATAAAGTATCATATGTATATTTTATCCTGAAAGTAATTATGTCTATAAAAAGGAACGAACAAATGTGAAGCAACTATTTAAATATATATGGAGTATAAAATATGAAATCTAAACTAATTAGTGTGTGTTTGAATTGACGTCGAATCACGTCAAATCACGTCAAATCACGTTTAAGATAGATAAATCAATGGTTGAGATAAATTTAGCAGATAAACCGAAACGAATTCAATAAACGCAACAAAAAATAGCGTTGAAGTGAATCCACGTTAACGTGAATCTACTTTTATCCAAACAGGCACTTAAAAACGTAGGATGTATGTATGTTCAAGGTTAATTAATTTGTACTCTACCCTCTAGAGTAATGACCAAAAGTTAGCTTCATCCAAAATGGTGCACTAACTTTTATAATTTTTTTGTTAACATGTGTATAATATTATATAGGATTTATCTATTATATGCAATATTACACAAATTAATAAAGTTAAAATAAAAAGTTGTTATAGAAAAATATAAAAAATTAATGTAATTTAATTTAATATATAATTAATGTTATACTTTATTTTTATTTTATGTTTATTAACCTGTGCAATATTGCACAGGTTAAAAAAATCCTATTATATATGTTAAAAAAATCTAAAATAAAAATATTTTATAATGAAGTACATTATTTATTATAAATAGTAATTAAAGACCAAAACTTATATCATATAGTTATTTTTATAAAATATTTATATTTTTAGTTTCTTAACATATACAAAGATATGTTAAAAAAATTATTGTTATAAATATTGACCATAAAAGACTTCGAGTTGAAAAAAAAAATAATAATAACACCAACGACCTGAAATTACACATTACCCTATCTAAAATTATAAAACTACAATTTTTTTGTTTGACAAATACACATACACTTATTTCTAAACCTTAAAAATGCACATTTATCTTAAACTAACTCTTAACATCCTAATATAAATCATCATCGCTAAAATTTGAACTTTGGACCTCCAACTCTCTAACCTTTACGTGATCATGTGGGCTATTACCCACTACAATTAAACTTCACTACTCCATTTTAAGATATACTCTTAAGTTTGAGTTATCAAAGTAAGCTAACCTCATTTCTTTGAGAAATTTTATAAATGTGATTATGAAAATAGTCAAATTTATTTATTTATATTTAAAAATAAAATAATCTTGAATTACAGTGTTCTTAGGACATTAGTTAAGATTATTAGAAGTAGAAAAATAATCATAACAGCATATTGTTCCGTCTCTCAAAAATACTAAAAATTACCTATTCCAATATCTTTTTACTATATTTAAATTCTTAAATAGTATACTTAGAACACTAAATATCATTTACCAAAATAAAATACTCTATATGTTAAAAAGTAGATATATCTTTTTCATTCAGTTGTCTTCTTCTTCCAATGTCTTAATTCTGTATGAACCATTTTTCAGCTCCAATGATTAGCCGACAGTTTCAACTGTTCCTCTGGCGTCTGTCTTAGCAATTAAAAAAAATGTAGTTTTTGTGGATCTAGTCTACTCTGCACTGTGATTCAAATACTAGTTTCTTTTTATTAGTTTTGCTTCGGCACCCTATCTCTATAAAAAAAAACAGTTTAAAATATATTTTTTGTCTTTATATTTTATACTAATTTAAGCTGTAGTTCTTAATTATATTTTAAAAGTTTTGATTTTTATAATCTCATATGATTTTTGGTGTAGGTTTTAGTCTCTGCTATTAATATCGTTAATTAAAATTTTTTATTATATTATATATATACAGTTGCTCATAAAAAAAAATCGTAAAAATAAAATTCAATTTAAAATATCTGGATAGGTTATAGTAGTATATATTAGTATCAATAATGTAGACTATGAAAAGTATTAACGGATGAGATGATATAATATGTATTAAAAGTCACAACAAATGGGGTCCATGCCTCATGAATATATTGACTAACTTATAAGGATGTCTGCACTATGCAGGGAAAGATCAAAAGTGCCAATTTCAAGTTCTTTTTTTTCTTTTTTTTTTTATTGAAAGCAACACTGATAGTTATTAATTTGTGACTGAATTCTGAAAACTTCAAAACAAACGAAAAGAAAAAAGTTTCCGATCGAGAAATTGAATATAATTAGAGGCATTTTAATTTCCGTTGATAATGATAACGACGTAGTAACTAATTTCCACTTTGTTCTTTCCTTTCCGTCATTGCAATTAGCATTTCCGATATCACTTCTCTTATTAAATTTTATTATAAACTTTTTTATCCATTTAATTTTAATAATTTATATCTATATCTTTTATTAAATATTTATTTTTTAAAATGATAAATGACAACGATACTCCACTAGGAGCGTCGTGGTGGTGGGTTTAAATTCGACTGGTAAATTGAAAATATATTTAAAATATATTAACTTAGCAAAATATCTACAATTTAAAAACATGTAGATACTTCATTTAAATAATACATTTTGACATAATACATATTATTTAAAATAAAAGTAAATTTCTACTTTCAGATTACATAGCTATATGAATATATATCGTCTAAAAATTGGTATATATAATCTTTAAAATGATATAACATGATTCAATAGTGAAATTCATAAAATTTAATGTCTACATAAAATTATGTAAGATATCATTTTATTAAGTTTGATACCTAATTTCATTTGATATCCACGGTTTATATATATATATATATATATATATATATATATATATATATATATATATATATTCCTTGTTGCCCTGTTTATTTTGACTCTCTAATACATTTGTAAGATTTTGTTGGATACTTGTACATTGCATTGCGGTATCAAAGTAATATTATTTTAATCTGTACCTTTAGCATTCTTATATATATGCATATTGTTAATTAATGACGAAAACATCATTTTTATTTTTTTAACAAATGATAATGTATCACCATGTCCCAACAGATCATCCACTCCTCGTGTAAAAAAAAGAAAGAAAAGAATATGTACATTTCGTACAATATAATAACCCCGTAAATATTATGGGTATACCAGGAAAAGTATGAAATTAATTAAAATTTAGTGTTGTTTGGACTCATATTGAAACAAATTATGCTAAAAGAAGGATTTAAGATATTGTCTACTCTCCAACACTCTACATCTATCTTGGCAGGCCACTGACGTGGGGATAGAATCCTTTTAACTCACCTAAGTACATGTTTAACATAAAATTGTGAGATATAATTATTAGAAGCCAAAACATACGAAATAGTAAATGTGGGAACCTATTTAAAATTCTCATGTTTTAAATTCACTTTTAACATTATTTGACATGAAACAAAACATATTGATTTGTTTGCACTATTAAGCTACATTTAATTAGTACGAAACTTTGATAAACAACACGTGTACATAACTAAACTACTCAATTTATACGTAATGTTTAATAATCAGATTTGTAGTAGTTCATTTATAACAAATGATGGGGGGAGAATAAATAATGGGTGACAATTTGAGGATACTGGATGACAGCATTTGGGGTGGAAAATTAAGTAAATTGAAGAACAGAACAGAACAGAGAAATTAAAGCAGTTTGCACTCAATATGATCGTAGACTCACTGCATCACAATTACTAACTTTTAGTGACATAATTTTTATACAATAAACAATGACAAGCCTTTATCTCACTACATGGGGTCGACTACATGGATTACATAAGTCATTGTACTCTATCAAAAATCATATCTATTATAATGTTGTTAATCTGAAGATCTTGTTTAATAAGTTCACCTAGAGTCGTTTTAGGTCTACATTGACTCCGATTTATCGGACTAACTATCATGGTATCGACTCTCCTCACCAGTGTTTCAAACGGTCTTCTTTGCACATGTCCAAACCATCTTAACCTATTTTTTGTCATCTTTGCCTCAATAGGCGCCACACCTACATCATTTCGTATATATTCATTCCTAATCTTATGTAACCTTATATGACCACATCCATCTCAACATCCTCATCTCTGCAACTCCCACTCTCTTCTCTTGTTGTCCCTTTTAACACCCAACATTCACTACCATAGAGCATGGCTGTTCGTATAGCAGTGCGATAAAATTTTTCTTTAAGCTTTTCAGGAATCTTGCAATTGCAAATAACCCCCAAAGCCTTTCTCCATTTTAACCACCCTGCTTGTATTCTATGCGTGATATTTTCATCAATCTCCCCATCGTTTTGCACTATAGATCCTAAGTACTTGAACTTAGACACACGTGACATGACATCCTCTCCCACCTTCACCTCCAAACTATTTTCCCTTTGCCTCATGCTAAACTTGCAATGCATATACTCTGTCTTGCCCCTGCTCAAGCAAAAACCTTTTGATTCCAAAGCCTCAATCCAAAGCTCAAGTCTAGCATTCAACATTCCTTCGATTCTTTAACCAATACTATATCATCTGCAAAAAGCATGCACTTAGGGATAACCTTTTGTATATCCTGGGTGAGCACATCCAAGACTAAATTGAACAGATAGGGACTCAAAGCTGAGCCCTGGTGTAGCCCTAGTCTAATAGGGAAATTCTTAGATTCGCCACTAGGAGTCCGCACACGTGTAGTTACCCCATCATACATATCTTGTATAGCTCGTATATAAGCCGTGTGAACACCTTTCTTTTCTAAAGCCTTCCATAATACCTCCCTCGGCACCCTGTCATACGCCTTTTCCAAATCAATGAAAACCATATGTAAATCTTTCTCCTTCCATCTATACATTTCCATCAACCTCCTTAAAAGATAAATAGCCTCCGTTATAGACCTCTCAGGCATGAATCCAAATTGGTTCTTCGCAATCCTAGTTTTTTTTCTTAATCTATGCTCAATTACCTTTTCCCATAGTTTCATCGTGTGACTCATAAGTTTGATTTTCCGGTAGTTTGCACAATTTTGAATATCTCCCTTATTTTTAAATATGGGTACCAAGACGTTTTTCCTCCACTCATCTGACATCTTCTTTGACCTGAAAATCTCATTGAATAATTTGGTAAGCCACCTAACCCCTTGGTCGCCAATACACTTCCAAACTTCAATAGGGATACTATCGAGGCCAACTGCTTTGCCGTCATCCATCATTTTTAAAGCGTCTTTTACCTCTTTAAATCGGATCCAAACAAGTTTTACGTTGGCTGTTGAGGCCTAACACAACCCTCCTCCTTTATGCGGGCTTGGGACCGGCTATTCAAGCAAAGGCGAAGTTACATGATTTTTATACAATATTTATAAAAAAAATATTGTAAATATAAAAAGACAACATTTTTAATGATAATATTTTTAAAATACCGCTAAAACTTTTTTGCAACATAATTTATATATAACATTTGCTAGAAATATTACAAATATATAAAGACAACATTTTTAATAATTTGATAATATTTTTTTAATAATTTAACAAACATTTTTTAAGTACTTTATGTATGATTAGTTGTTGTTGCTATTGGTGGGTGGGTGATGCAATATATATAATGCAAGTAGTAGTAATAGCAGCTATGCAAATATGTCAAACTTGAATAGGATATATCAATGAGTGAGGAGAAAATTAAACAAAATGAAATGCGCTTTTGCCCCCAAAGCAATTTCGCTTTCAATTATTATTATTATTTAGAATTTTAGATCGATAAAGATTGATTCTTGTCTCTGTCTGTCAGCACATAATACATACCATATCTTATTATTAGTCGATATAGTAATTAATAATTGAGCTTGAGGTTACACTTTCTTAATCTCCAAATGTTACATATTCATGATCATGATGTATTGGTAGTGTACGTACGTGTTACAATTTACAAGGTTCTCTATAGTTGTTATGCTATGTTTTGTATGTATTCTTAATTATTACATGTGAGAATACGTGAGCAAAATACTCAGATTAAGTCACTCTGAAATTTGATCAACACACTTAGTATTATTTATTAAGTTGTTGATTCTCAGTTACACTTTATTTTGCACTTAAATTGTTTGTTTGGCTTTATTATGAATTTGGTGAATTGTTAAATTCCTATAAATATATATGTGACATAATATGGAGTATCTTTTTTGGGTTAGTATCATTAAGATTATTGAATTTTTTTTGGGTACTTAATTAGTAGACTCTTATTAGTGTGCGAATTGAGTTTAGAGACCTTCAATAATTTATCTGTATTTTGGAGTTTGACACCCTTTTGCGTACCCGCTATTAAAGTAACAAAAAGTAATTAAACACAAATATATTTTTTCCCTCAACTTCTAAGGAAGATATTCAATGTTTAATAATGAAAATAAAGATGTTAAAATTTTTATTGATTGTTAAATATCTTTAAAATATAGTATTTTCGTATTTAGTTTTAAATTTTGAAAAAAATTAAAAAAAACATAATTAAACTTTAAGTTAAAAAAAATGCATTGTTTGGATATTTAGTATCATTTAAGTGTTGTTTTAATATACAATTTCCATTTTTTTATATAAATTTTTTTTTTGTGTTTTTTTCATGTTTTAATATTTTTAATGCTTTTAAATATATTTTTTTTAAAAAATATAATAAACTATCTGGGACTGTGAGTACCTAAGATACACGCAGGGGCCGCTCTGTCCAGTGCTACTTAGTTGCTAATAAAGTGAAGACAAAATGGCTACATTGAGGTCTTTTTCTTTTTAAATTTAAACTAGCTAGCATAACAGAAATCATATCTTATTGTATGAAAAACAATAAAGAGTTTTATTAAATAAATAAATAAATAAAACACTATTGTTCTTTTTTTAAAGGTGAATAAAGCACTAAGACTAAATTTTGAAAGACACTCTTTGTGTATACCATGCATGCATACCGAATAAAACATGATTGTTATATACTACTTCCGTTTTTATATAAGTATTTAAATTTAAAATAGAAAGTTAGTTTCTTTTTACAAGCACCTATTTAAAAAATAAAAGAGCTCCTCCAAAGCCGCTTACCCAAAAAAAAAAGTTTTTATTTTTTTTTATTTTATCCTTATTTAATAAGAGTAGTTGATTAAGCTTTAATTAATAAAAAATAAACTAATTACTTTTAAATATCTTGGTATATCTATTGGAGTTAGCTCACACCGTCGTTTCACTTGAAAGGCAGTTATAAGTCTTATAAAAAAAAATTGTTAGTTTAGAAGAACTGTCATTTGTCAGTTAATGATCGGGTCACTCTTTTGAACTTGATGTTTTTTAATCTTTCGGTATATTTATTCTCTTTTATAGAAGAGATAATAACAAGAATTCAATGCCAAATTCTTTAAGGAGATAATGTAAAGCGTAGAAAGGGTTCATTGGGTGGGGTAAATATCTCTCCATTCTTAAAAAAATTTGGTCTCTTCCAATCCTTGATCCAATGGTTCAAAAATCCACTTTCAATACTTTGATTTTATTATTTAATTTAATAAATAAATCTTTAAGGATTGAATTCAACTTCAGTTCGAAAAAGAATTGGAGAGGATCCTCACCCTATTGGGATAAGGTGAGTTGGAATTTGGTTTGTATAAAAAAAAAAGATGACGACCTTAGTGTTAAAAAATTTGAATGGCTCAATACTATTTTATTATTAAAATGGTAGTGGTGATTTTTATCTGACTTGAATTCATTGTGGGCTAAGGATATTTAGGGCAGGGTTACTTCAATAATTCCTGCGGGGATATTTTAAAGGTTGAGAATATTAGAGAAGCCTCAAGGTGGGGAAAGGATTTGGTTTTAGGCTGGAGACTAGTGCGTGGTTTTGTGATAAAGATAGATTGTGGAAATGTCTATCGTTTTTGCTCGATCCTAGGTATCATGGGTAGTGGTGGGCATATGGACATCGGTTTGCAGGCCAACCCAATAAATAGCGGATTTTGCGGATTTGAGCCACAAAATTTAAAGGTCATATAAGTTGCGGGCTTTGTGGATTTACCCATTTTTTCACGGACTACACGAATTAAATTAGTGCACTCATGGGTATTTCCGTTTATTCGCATAAATAAAAAATATCCAATTATTTTACTTAAATTTAAAGATAATAACATATTTAAAAGTCACTTTTATATAAAAAATAACAATTATGTATTTAACTTATATTTAGAAAATTAATACATTTTGTTATCTTTCTTATTAATATAATTACATTTATAAACTGATTTTTTTAAAGTAAATAAACTTCAAAATAAAGTATGTAGATGTCCGCGCCTGCGGAAATGCAGGGTGGATGAAAACCTTAAATATGTTGGTCCATTTAAAATGTGAATTTAGAAGAATAATTCATTTAACTTGTGAGTCTATGTGGAGTTGAGCGCGATAGGTTGCTCTTATACCCACTCTTATCAATGGGCATGGACATACAATTAAAAACTTAATATGGATTTTTTTTAATTCTAAAAAGTATTACTTATTTTTCAAAATTTAAAAACAACAATTAATATTTACTTTTTATAGTATTTTAAATTATTAGATAAGGATTACTTGTTTCTTAAAATTTAAAATGAATAATTAATATTTAGTACCTTTTTAGGATAGTTTAAAGTATCTATTAAAGTATAATTTACATACTTTTTATTCTTTGTATAACTTTTTTTTTCCTCAATTGCACTTTTGGTCGTTAGAGTTTAATTTGTTAATTGTATAATTTCAGTTCTTATATTTTAATTGAACGATTTGGTCTATATAGAATTAAAAACACGAGGTCTAAGGTAACTTTTATCCAAATTAAAACATTATTACTTAATGTTATAATAAGATTTGTGATCAATTTTTGATTTGTGATCAATAATATCACTAACGTGCAATAACAAATTGTTTGAATTAAATAAAAATTAGACTTTAGGCTTCAATTTTCACATTTTAAATTTTATAAGAACTAAAATCATTCAATTGAACTTACGGAGATCGTACAATTAACAAACTATAAAAATAAAAGTATAATTAAACTTATCTTTTATTGTATGCACATGAGCACACAACAATTATAATTTTGAAGATATTTAATTAAAGATAAAAAGCAATGAATATTAATACTAGTAATTCGGTAGGGAGTAGTACTATTAAAATGAGGTGTAGAAATCATTTTTGTTATTCAATGTTATTTTCTCTTTTTTTTTTTTTTAAAAAAAAAAACAAACTAATGAAAACAACGTTTATATCGATGCACTCTTTTGGCTCACACCAAATTTCATTGTCGTCCCGCAAAAATACAGCACTTGGTTGGCTGTTACAGTATTAAATATTAGTAGTGACAAAGACGAACATCAATTATGATGAGTGAGGTTATTATTATTCCTTTTTGTATCATTTTTTATAATTCTTTTAATTTAAAATATAGTATTTTTTTAATCAATAAAATTAAAGAATTAAATTTTATATATTATTAAAATATTTAAATAGGAGTGATAATAACTTCATTTTTTTTTTTAAATACACACGCATCCATCTCTAAATCCTTACACACTCATCTTAAATGAACTCCTAATATCCTAAATCAAATTATCACCGTTAAAGTTTGAATCTTAAACCTCCAATTCTTAAGACTTGGTATATGATTATGTGAACTATTACCTACTTGGCATCTCACCCTTAATTATTAGAGTGTTTAGTTTATGAGAAATGAAAGGAGGAGAAGAGGGAAGAGCAATAAAAATATTTTAAATTTGTTTAGTTTAAATTAAATAAAAATACGAAAAATAATATTTTTATGTTTGATTAAAAAAAAGATTTAATATAGTTTATTTTGTTAAAATTTTCTCTCCTCCCCTTCTAACTATTACTTTTGAAGCAAATGTGATAATTTAGAGATAATTCTTTCCATCCCTTTCAAAAACCCTCAACTAAACATTATACAAGGAGAGCTGTTCAGATGTCCACATATTTGCATATAGCAGCGTCCTTACAGATTTGTTATCACAATACTGAAATCTTGGAAATTCTTTAATAGTAGTATTAATTTATAATTTATGACTCATAATTATATAGATATATTTAATAAAATTAGTTTATAAACTACTTATATTTGTTAAATGATTTAAAAAATATATAATAATCATATGTAATAAGTAAATTTATAAAGTAAATATGTAGTAATAAGTAACTTATGACTCGTCTAATGAACAAGATAAATTGGATATAATAACATAACATTTTTTATTCTGTTATAATCTACATTTTGGTGAGTCAACAGAATATAATAAGTTTATTTCGTCATATTATCTTATGCGGTAGTTCAAAGTTTATCTCGAGGGAAAGTTAAGATAGGAACAAACATGATAGGATAAGAATTTTTTTTTTATTTTCACCCTCACAACATTTGTTCTCAACATTATTATTGTCTTTTTAAGTTTAAATAGAGATTTTTTTAAAAAAAAAATACAGATTGAGAAAATTTAAAAAACATTTTTTAAAAAGGAAAAATTATGAAAAAAATCAAGTATCAAGATTTTATTTATTTATTTTGGACAATAGCAAGTTTTCAGAGAGTTAAAATATGGTTTGTTGTGGTATGATACAATTTATGGACATTATAAATTATTATGTAATTTTTTATAATAAAAATAATATTATCATGAATATTCAAGGAAAGTTTGACTTATTTCATTTATTGATATAATAAATGATATTAATTTTTATTTTTTTCTCATGAAAATTAAAAATTAAAAAATTAAATGTAATTAAAATATTAAGATTTTATATTTTTTTATAATTAATATAATATTTATTATAGTATAGTGTAACTAAAATATAGATATAATAATATGTATTATCAAGTGTGCTATTTGATAGGTACAAAAAAAATTAAATAAGATAATACTTATTTGACAGCTATCATATCCTGCTCTTATCCAACTTTCTCATCATATCTACTATTATCATATCTTACCCACCACACATACCCTTCATGATAAATATAATTAAGTTGTTGAAATCTATTATCTCATAATAGTTACTAAATAACTTTACTATATATCATAAACTATAAATCATATTCTCCTAAATAATTTACTTTAAAGTATATGCTAAACACAACCTATTGTACTTTCAAAATGAACTTCATGATGCTCTTGTTTGGTTCTGGTAAGTCTTTGGGTGTAAATGGTATTGGTGATCAATCTCAAATAGGGATGACAATGAGTAGGGTCTCGATAAAGTACTTAAGTACTCGTCTTCATATTTGCGTTTTAAAAAAAATTTCGTACCCAACCCCATTCCCATGTGGGTATTGATTTTAATGCCCGTCCCCATACCCTTTAGGTACCTATATACCCAGACTCGGACCCAATACCTGCAGTTTAACTAAATAAAATATATTTTTCTTCTATTTTTCTATACACTACTAAAACAAGAGTTATTTTTAATATTTACATTTGATTAATATTAAAATTTAAATATCCAAAAAACAAAAAAATATTTTTAAAAAATTAAAAATATATAATTAATTAACAAGCTATCTAAAATTTTAATCATTTATCTAATTTCAAATTCGATACATAAAAACATAAGGTAATTAACTATAAAACATGCTATAGTTTAGAATCTAAAGTTATGAAGTAAATAGTTACAAAACATAATACAATTTTAAATCTAACATAATAATATTCACGTAAGTATTATGTGGAGCTTTCCAAGACTTTTTTTAAAAAATATATTACTATAATTTAGTTTTAGGTTATGAACTTGAAATTATCGAATGAAAGAATGAGGTTAAATAGGGTTGATGAGCAATTTAGTGACATAGTAAATTTAAAAAAATGGCAATAAAGTGAAAAGATAATAGGATTTTTTTTTGGATACTAATGTTTTTTTTTGGATACAAAAAGATAATAGGATTATGAAAGCATTTAAAGACAATATAATTGAGGTTTAAAAAAAAGAGTAAAAAATACAATAGTTATTACTATAGTTTAATTGTCCAGGTAACATAATCATAAATAATAATAATTTTTATATAATACTTAAATATGCGGGTATGGGGTGGGGTGGGTACTAAGGTACCCATACCCGTACCCGCACCCATCCCCAATAAAAATTGCGGGTAATTACTCGGGCCCAGACCATTCCCCATTTTACTGGATAAATACCCTCCCCACGATGGGTAATTTATGCGAGTACCCTATGGATCTGGGTCCGTTTGCCATCCCTAATCCCAAATCTGCATAATTTGTCCAGGCATTTTTTTAAAAAAAAATGAATATTTACAAATTGGTTTGGGTTAAAGACTACTATATCCGTTATTAAATATAAGCAAATTTTTTTGATAATTTTCTATGTTTTTAAATATAAACAAATATATATAACTACTATCTTTACTTGCATTTAATAAAAATTTATCTAAAATACTATTTACTCAATTCACTTTCTCATTTATCAAAATAATTTTAAAATGAAGAAAGATTAATTTAATTAAAAATAATTAAGAAAAACTAAATATTTTTGTTATAATTCTAAAAAGATTGAATGAGACTAATTAATTTTATTAAGCAACGTGAACTAAGGTTTTTTAATTTTTATTTTTACTTATATTCAGTAATAGAGGTAGTACTCCATAACTAATTTTATATCGAGCTGAGTAACTTATTTGATCTTTCTGGACTCGATGCAAACTTTTTTTTATCTATTAATTCACTTTAATAATCTTATGACTTATTTAATCCTTAGTATTTATTTTTTTGAAAAAGTTATTTGAAATGAATAATAATTATTTTTTTATTTTTTGAGAAATAAATTCTGTCTTTTTAAGTAAACTTGATACTCAACTTACTAATTGGGATGGACTCCAATTTTCCTTAGCTTAAATTTGTCTCAATTGTACATGATTACACCCTTAAATAATGTGACTTGGCTTATAATAATAATAATAACAATGCTATATCCTCATAATAATCTTTTTAATTATCATCCTAATACTATATAAAGTATGAAATTAAATATACTTTCAATCTTGAAAATATAAAAAACATTGAAAACATTCTTTAATGGGTAATTAAAAAATTTTTTAGGAACTTAAATTAGGAAAATTTAAAATTATTTTAATAATAATAAAAATCGTTACAACATGCAATTCAGAATACCACATTGAGTTTGAAAAGTTCAATAATTAATCGTACGTTTGATTTAGCGTTGAAAAGTTTGGACCAACTAAAAAGGAGTATTTTTTTTTTTTTCATTTTGTTCAAATTATTGTTTGAAACTCAAAATCATGTTGAAAAGTAATTCAACATAATTTTTGTCAAACATTTTAATTTTATTGAAAAGTCAGTTTATACACTTTAAATCAGAGTTTAGACTCTCATAATTAAAAACCAAACGTGCTAATATGACAAACAATAAAAATTTAGAGATGGATTTGAGAAGGCTCACTTTGTAATTATTAAAAAGGTGACGTTGGCATTCTGACTTTTTTTGGAGAAAAGGGTTAGTCTTCATTTCCATCATGAAATTTCCTTTAATAGGAATCCCTCCCTTCAAAGTTCAAACCGTACGATATTTTCGTTGGTGTTATTTGTGGTCATAATGGCATCTCTTGTCTAAAGTCTAGACATAGCAGATTTTTTAAATCTCTTTTGATGGCTCACCACTCACCAATACTTCAAATATTATATAACTAGAAATGGGCACGGTTTAAAGAGCACTGCCATAAGAACACTGCTTTACCTATTTTGTTAAGGGGACAACAAAACTACATTTTAGTTACGCAGTTCACGGGAATATCCTGTTACCCTTATATAATACAATTCATTTATATATTCAGCTCAAAATAGCTCTCCTAACATCCCTTTCATTGATTATTAAGATAAGATTTTTCTCATATTGGAGGGAGACATGATTTCAGATTCAGAGAAAGCAAAAAGAGAATATGACAGAGAACGATTACTTTTGAGTTTTTGTGTTTGGTTAAACAACTTAATTAAACCCTTTAGTGGGGTTTTGGAGATTAATTTGTCACTTTCAAATACTCTACTACACGTCTCACTTGGTGGCACAAATCATCATCATTTTCCACTTAACGAAAGAAAACCAGAAACCCTTATGGCCTATGAATGAAGGGAATTGAGAGCCCTAGGAGAGGGTACACAACACTCTATACATAACGTACACAGACACAGACACCCTTTAATATCCGCAATCTTTTAAAGGCAAAAATCTCTGTGGCAACCACGATTGGAAGTTGAACAATACCGTAGTAATTATTAGTCAATAACATCATCATTATAGATTCCCCACTTTTTATCTTTTTCCTTTTAACTAGTACACTTATTATTTCAATTTTCAAGCATACAAGCTTTCATGGACTAGAGATTCAATTCAAAAGCTTAATTTGAGCTTTCTATACAGGGCAAGAAACAGGGGAACAAAACAGAACAACAGAACTTTTCTCCTCTTATTATTACTTTATTTCTACTGAATAACCATTTACAGTTCAAATGAGAGGAATAAAAGACACACAGAAGAAACACAGCATCAAAATCACAAAGTTACAACAGTGAGAGTTGCTTGCAGCCACTCTAAGAAAAAAAACCATTAATGGCTGCTGCTGACAGACACACACCGAAACAAGGTTAAAAATAGAAAATAATAATTAACAAGCAAGATACAGATATTTACACAACTAGTAAACCTTTATATCAGTGAGTGAGATTGTAGAGGTCATACCTTTAGATTTTTGAAGTCCAAAATTAGTTCTTAACTTTGCAAAATAACATAACCATCATTTTAGTCCTTGTAGCTGCTAAACGACATTGAAAAGGATTAAAATATTTGTTTGTTTGCAAAGTGGGAGATTAATATGAAATTTTTAAAACGTGTGACCCCTAGAATCTGGTTACTGATATATATCACGGTTACTCTCTCTTTACACATGAGAATTGAGAAAGAAAGGTACTTAGAAGAGTACTTACTATGTTAATTAGTAATTATTCCAGAAGAGATTCTCAAAATTAGTAATGATGTTCTCACTCTCTGGAACACCAAACGGAGGCTGGTACATCCAAGAATCAACGGATTCCATGAACACAAACTCCTTTTCCATATCCACGGATTCATCACTACTTTCCAAGTTGGGAAGCTCTATGATCTCACTGAGTTCATCAGATTCAGAAGGCAATGCGGAATTGGGCGGCGAGTCGAAGTTGTTCATATGAGCGGCTTTGGCAGCCGCGGCTTGGACGTCGCGAGGAGCCAACGATTTTGGGCGCGGAAGCAAGTTGGCGAGCTCCGGGAAGTTGAGAATGGCGGTGGTGCCTTTGATGCTGAGAGCGGCGACGTCGTGCGCTCTGGCGGCCATTTCGGGCGTGCGGAATGTGCCTAGCCATATGCGCGATTTCTTGCGCGGCTCCCGGATTTCCGACACCCATTTTCCCCAATTCCTCATTCGAACACCGCGATAGAGCGGGTGCTTGTTGGAATCCCTAATTCGTTTGATCTTCTTGGATTCAGTTTGTGATGAGTTTGAATTTGGGGGTAATTCAACACTACTGCTGCTCATTGTGTTAATTGTTAATTAATTAAAATTAAAGCGTGATGGAAATTAGGGTTAGAGAGAAGGGTAATTGGAGATTGCGTGGGGGAGGGAAGCATGCAAGTGGAAAATAATAATTTGTTACGTTATGACTGTTTGCCTCATTCCATTATTTGGCAATGAGTCACATAACACTTATAAAGGGTTCACAAATGAGGGCCCACAACAGAAAAATGTGACACCGCCATTATGCTTGCTAACCTAGTGAGGGAGGGTAATTCCTTATTCACCCTCAGCTTCTTTCTCCTCCCACGTAACTTTCACTTTCATCCCATTTCGATAACTAGTGAATCATGATAAGAACAACAAGGGCAATTCATGGATCAAGTTAGTTACCAACCAAACAGATTTCATTTTGACAACTAAGTGATTGAGAGATAGTAACTTTTTTTTTACTGCATCAACTCCTTTATTTATAATCTCTCATATTGATGGACACGGGATTCGGCGCAAACTTTACATTCTCTAAACGACTTGTAACTATCCCAAGTGACAATTACAATCATCTCTTGGATGCACATATCTCGTGTGGGTAATGCGAGATGGTTTGACTCACTATGTCAGAGTCCATAGACAAACTTAGATCATAGACATGCCATATCTCGTGATATGACAAGGGACTCGTTCACAACACCATCTACTCTATTTGATCACTTATCACCAATTCAAGCACACAATTTTGTATGCTTCAATTTTCGTCTTGATGGAGTATATATGAATTTATTTTAATAAAATAAAAAGTAATTAATTTTACATTTTATCTTTATGTTTGGCTCATTCGTTATTATTTCATGAAATGTTTTTATATGATTTTTTTACCTAGTCATGTATGTATGTATGTTTATTCGGCCATGGAGAGTATAGTGAAGGTTTAATTTGAAATGCAAATACTGAATATAAGAGGTAGCTAATTCTTCTATCCTCCCCCGTCGTTATGATATATTATCACCATTTTGGATTCCACTGTAAAAGATTTGACAATGAGATGGCAAACACGCGTTCATATATATATATATATATTTAATTAATTTATATTATTTTCGACATTAACATTATATTAGGCTACTTGTATTCGTATCCATGATCATCATGACAAGAAAAGTTTAATTTTTTGAGACCTACTTAACCAGTAATGGAATAATTAATCTATAAAATTATTATGTTTATTTTTCTTAATTATACTTAATTAATAATGGAGTATATATATTTGAGTGAACTTAAACTCAATGCATATATATATATATATATATATATATATATATATATATATATATATATATATACTTTTATTAATTTGAAATTTTGTGTGTACGTACTTTTAGTTTTCACTTCAATAGCTAGTTTTGGGGGGTCAGGGGAAGGTTGAAGTTGAAATAATGTTTGTGTTTGTATATATGTGAGGATATTATAGGGCCATGTCCTCGTTTCCAAGATATTGGATTTGAGGCTCTCAACTCTCTTAGCTTCCTCCAGTCACTCTCTAAATAAACATATAAAATTATTCATATATACTCGATCTATATATGATCTCAAATAATATATATTTACTTATTTTTAATGAAACATAAATTACATTTTTATCAATTCTATACTCATTTATTTTGATTGTACCATCTAATCAAGAGAGTAGAGAGATAAAATATATTATAAAGAGTTAAAAAAATATTTTATTGAAAATAAGAATAATAAATATATTTCTTAACATGTGTAATATAATTTATGTGGACAGATAAATAGAATATTTATTAGTAGAGCTTATATATATATGGAGTACTTTTTTAAGGTAAAAATTTGATAATTTTAGTGAGAATTGGACATAAATAATGAAAGAGGTAGGATACTAATAAAGAGTAGCCTTATAATTAAAGATTATGCATGTAGTTAGCTATAGGAAACCAATACATGTGAGGTCTTTTAAAAGTAGAGAGTGAGGACCAACAATGATTTAGGTTTTTGGACCCTCCTTTCATTTCTTCCCCTTTTCATACCTTAGCTTTATATCATTTGTGCATGCACTCCTCCTACAACTACAAATTAAAGATGCATGCAACCAATTATATTTAAGTTTCTACTCTTTTTTTTCGGTTTATTATTAATTAGTAGTATAGTACGTTTATGCGATTAGATCCCTCTTAATAACTTCATGGGGTCTGCCACCACTACTCCCCTCGATACACAATTTTTATATATATTACTCATTGCACACAGTTAACTGTTTATTGTCATTAACCAACATGACCCACACACTTTCTACATAATTTCATTATTTAACTACATTTTATTTAAAGACTTTCTTCACATACACAAAATTTATTTGTCAACGAATATCGTCCTTTGTGCAAATAAAAAAGTATTTATTGGCATTTTTATTTAAATAATTTCATTTTAACACACACACATGTGTGTGTTCTGCACCTACTAATTAAAATAGTCTAATAATAATGACTAATTTAGGGAAGATTTAATTTGAATATGTAGCACCTCCTCAACTTGAAATAATATGGGTACAATTTTTCTTATTAAATAATAATTCAACAGATAGTTTTAAAAATACCTATAGAAATTTAATAAAATTAAAACAACAATTAAGATATAAAACTGCTAATAGTTAAACCCTTTATCGACAAAGTTGTCCAATTATATTCATGGTGAGGAAGTAAATGTCGTAATCTCATTTATCACATTTCCTTTGATTCATTATCTTAAAGTGACTTTCAAAATGGATGGACTAATTGTGCAATAATATTTTTGAACGAGTCTTTCCTAGCTATAGCGCCCCAATATGCATGTAATTATAATTAGCATTTTAAGTACTGTATTTGGTAAATTTGAAGATGTCATTTCCTTCCAATCATTTTTTTTAAATTTTTTTTTTTTCAAAATATTGAAAATAGAAATGAATGGTATAGTGTGTATGTATTTGAAGATAAAATTAAGATTAAAAAACCTCAAATGATTGTACTATATATATATATGGGACTGAAGTTTGGTTCAGTATGTGTCCCAAACGCGTTGCATCTGTGTTGGCACTTGGCACTATGGTTATGGAGTGGTGCGCTATAGATGTTTCCATCTTGCCACGTCAAATATTTCAACACCAATTTAACTCTATTCAATTTATTAATTAATTAAATGCCCTAACCCCACATATCAAAGTCACAAAAATGTGTTATATCAACACGATATCCAAAACTAAAAACAGTAATTAATTTTCTCTTTAAAAATGAGCTCACATAAATCAGTTGTTCCTAATCACAGACATATCCCTTTATTCTTACTAGTCAAATTCGCTACACACACTCAAGTATATATGCAATATATTGGACATATCTAGTAAGAGGAACTCATTTTATAAAAGTGAGAAAAATAAATTTATGTCATACAAGATACAACCATATACAAATGATCATGTTTGTAGATTTTTTATCTTATACAATATAGCACATGTTAAAAAAAAGTTAAGAATGTCATAATTAGAAACTTTGAATAAGAAATGATGAAGAATTAATGAGATTGATGTTTATTATATATTAAATGCTTTGCTTTTGAATAAATTTTTTCTATTATTTCATTCTTAACATGTACAATATTACACATAATAAAAAAGTCTTATTTTTTATAAAGCATTCTGCATTCATTAATTTTATAAAGCATTAATTAAATGTTGTTTTTCGTATATGCCCTTTAACTATTAATATTTATTCATAGAAAAAAACTATTAATATTTATTAGTATATCAATCAATACACTAATGGGAAAGGAAAAAAATTATATATCGTATAATTTTTTTTTGATAAAATCAATTATATCTAACAATTTTTTTTGGTTTGCGTAATTTAATCGATTACGCCTTATAATAAACAACAGAGAGAGTATATATAAAATGTGTCAGGTATAGTCTTTTGTGTCCGATACAATCAGTGATGTGAAACTTATTTTAAAAGGCCAATCAAAATTTGACACAATATTTTATCAAATAAAATTGTCACGATACGAATCCTCATAATATTTTTTTTAAAAAGAAAAACAAATCCCTGTAATTTACATAGGCATTAGGTATTATTGGCTTAAGTTGATATAGTCCAGAAACTCGATGACAGAAAATGATAGCTTTATAGGTTGTAGTACCCTAATAAGGACTCGGCACATTTTCATGTATGTTTTACGTGAATAACGACGAAAAATAATTCGTGTGTGGGGTTATTGTTTTTTACATGCTCTTTTCCATATTTTTCTAAAGTTTGAGCACTAAATTAAAAGATGATGAAATTGTACCTCCATAATGAGCTGTTGCCTGTTCATGGATTCCCGGTTTGGACCCATAAAAAGTGATTTTTTCAATCCAACACAAATGGATCCATCAACATATATAGTACAAAAATACAGAGGAAAACTCTTGAAATAGAACCGTTGCCACACATTTATTTATTTTTCCTTAAACTAAGAAAACGATTTAAGAACCTTAAAGATGAGGCCTCCGGGCCACATTAGCGCATGGATCGGATTAGACTAAGGCCCGACAAGGCCACTCCTTATAAGATCCTACATTTTATTAATTTATTAATTTGGATTCTGTTCTACCATCCTTGTGGTCGTTGTATTCTGAGGTGAAAACATCAAAAGGGTTTTAAATTATATATGGTCAGTTTTAATCCATTACATTAAATAAGATTGAATGCAGTCATTGCAGTTTCGATCACAGTTCAATGTGATTGTGGTGGGTGTCAAAATTTTCTTACCTTATTTGTTCATGATGTGTATTATGAGAAAGGATGAGCTAGGAAGGTTTTAACACGTCACGTTTTACATGGTTCTGATATGATGGTTGAAGCTTCGAGAATACAGATTGGAATTGGAAAAGTTACCAACAAAGATAGATGACAACTGAGAGAAGAAAAGGGAAATTTGTTGGATTTTGGTTTCTTTTTTTATTTGGAATTTCATGAAATATGTTCTTCTGTATTGCAAAATGCTACATACTATGATGTTTAGGTATAAACAATTGAAGAAGAAGATCAATAATGAAAGCAACTTGTGATTGGTTACCAACAAAAAAAAAAAGCATTCAAAATAGGTGTGTCTATTTGATTTCAACTTTCCCATTGTCATCACTATCTTAAAAGGACAGGCTTATCATGAACAAAAAAATCATAGAAGGACACCAAAAGAAGGAAGCTAAACACAAATAAAATGCAGAACAGAAGAATATCATTATAGGAATGCAACTTTTGCATGTCCTTCACTGTCCAACTTAAGTGTGTGCATTACATCAATAACCAAGAAAAGAAAAACACTACTTTCTAAAAGTGCTAAAATCCAAAAAATTATGTTCCGTACCAAATAAAATAAAATAAAAAACAAAATGTACGTTTTTACTTGTCTACTTGTTGTCTTTTAACCTCACTTGTCTGGTAAGTGGTAGCCCATAATTCATTCCACTTGTCCATAATTGATTTGTTTATTTTTACCCAGCAACGATTTTTTTGTTCACGTTATGATCAAACATAAATGCAGTTTAGCTTGTCAGAACTCAGAAGTGATTCAATGTTGGGTGCTCAATTAAATTAAGAAACTAATGTTTATGTTTATAGTTAAGGGTTTTTTATGTGCAGCTTTTGCCCTTTGCAAAATTCCAATTATACGCATGCAAGTTTCCAATTTTACAGATGCCTAATGAAGTCATATGCTTATCACATAATTGAAAATGTTTTTAACTTCAAAGAAATATGTTTGATCCAAATGCGCCTTAATCTTATAACTTACTAGTATTTTAATGAGTTTGTAAACAAATACTTATAAGAGTATATTATCATAAACAAAATTTAAATACTAAAGTCATAAGCACTAACCTCAAGAAGCTAGTTGAGATAGCTCCGCCAAAGCCACTTATAATAATTTGATAAGAATTTATCTATCAATCATATTTCAGCCTTCTATGTAACTTATTTTTTTTGTTTAGTATTAATCCAAGGTTTTAAATCTAGATCCGATTCTCGACAATGTGCTGCAACAACAAAGTTTTGTCGGCATCAGATACCACAATATTTTGCAGGTTTTAGTACAAAGCAGATGATTAATTTCTGAGGACCAAATTTGCTACCAACTATGCTTTTAGAAACTCTGTTATAATGAAGCTGTATCGACTTTCATGATTACACCACAAGTTCTTTTTGATTCCCCGTATAGCTAATAACTGCACTGGCTTATTTTGAGCTTAAAAGTTACTTTAGGCTAAACTGTAATAATCAGTTAAATGGGCTTTTTTTGAGATTTTTTGAGCTACTATTGCTTTATTTTTGCTTCTGTTTTTCATACATGTGATTTTCTGTTTTTAGCTTACAAAAAAAAAAGTGATTTTCTGTTTCTGCTGTTCACATGACACAACACTTTGTTCAAATAGTTTAAAAAGTATTGAAGACTATAAGACCTTTATGATTTTACAAGAGATCAAATAATAATATGCTCCACAAATTCTATCATGTTTTCTTCTAGAACCAATGAAGTTTTCTATACCATCATATTCTTCTTGCTTTTCACCTGTTAACTCCAATCTATCCCAATGTAAAGATATCAATCCTACACAATAAGTTGTCTACAAAAATGACACATGATTGTCTACCTTATTCTGAATAGTCTATTGTACCAAATTGAATGAAGAAGCATATGAAACAAATCATACTTTACAGGCTCAGCATGCCACATAAAATGCTCTTGTACCTTTTTCACCCTCTTATGCATCTCTAAGTACTTCTCTTCTGTGATGGAAACCAATATGTTTCTCAAATTAGGAATATCTTTCTCCGGGACAAACACAGCGAATGATTCCCAGTTCAAAACCTCGAACAAAGGAGGAATAAAATTGTCAGATATGATAACTGGAATGCACTCGTAGAATATAGACTCTACCACACGCGGACTATTAACTTCGTGACCTCTTGCGCAAATGCAGAATTTGCTGCTCTTCATGAGCTCAATGTAGTTTTTATTACCCCTGACATGAGGCAATGGACCGGATATTTTCATGTCAGATTCTTTGTTCTCCCAGTACTTCAACAGAACAGGCCTCACATAACCGTGTAAGCCGCCAGCGAAAAAAGCTAGGATAGGCCTCTGAGAAGGAGGGTTGCCGCCTATATATTTGACAGGATTCTCAATTGACCTTATATATGTTTCTGGAAGAGAAACATCCTTGCCTATCTTGAATCCCACTTCAATGTCAGCGTTGCAGAGGGCTCGAATGCAATTGAGCATGAGTCCTCTTGTTTCTGCAGGAGCCTGAGAAATGTTGCTTGTTAAATACTCTTCCACTCAATTACTGGTGAGACTGCTTCAACAGAAATTCATGATTCAATCACAATGGTCTAGGTATGCCTTGTGGAAAATACTATAGTCCATAACCAAATTTTAATGAGCAGCAGGAATTGCTTTGCTATAGTCACAACTTAGTAATGCAAATGTTTTGCGGATGGCAACATAAGAGCTTGTATGGTTTGCATTTCCATTTATGTTTTTCATAAATCATTACAAAATTGTCACCTTATTTTCATTTTGCTTCCCGTTTTTTGAAATTTGTGTAAGAAACACTAGAAACAAATAAAAAGCAGATTTTCTTATTCCCAGTTTCCTATACAAATTTTAGAAAACAGAAAACAAAATAAAAACAATGTAGCAGTTTGGTAGTTATTTATGGAAACAAGAAATATAAATGAAGAAATGCATACCGAACAGACAATAAGAAAGAGGGGGCTGGAATATAGGCACACACCATATAGTTATCATAAATTGCATGATGAAATTGTGACAGTTGTAGTTGTGTGGAAAGGTGAAGAAAAAGCAGAAAATGCATTAATCATGATCTGCATGATATAAGGAATCATACCCAATCATGGCAAGCAACAACAAAGTGATCTGCTCCAGAAGTTCTGTTCCAGAAAGGATACTTTCCAGCAATCATGTCCACATAATTTTTCATGTACTCGATTAAGTTTGAACGTTTGTGTGAGTTACGCACATAGAGAGTTAACTGCAACAATCTTGAACTGAAAGGAATGTAAAATAAGTGAGCCTTCTCAGGGTCTCTAGTGACAAACTTTTTGTTTTCTTCCATTAATTTCACGAACCATCCTTCAGATGCATAAATTCCTTCCAATAAGGGTTCATGAAAGATTGGTCTGTCTCCATCCCGGTAGATGTAAACTTTGAGCATCTTCTCCATTAGTTCATAACTCCTACATGGTTAGTTGAATTCCTTTTAGGAAGACATGCACAAGAAGACACTCAATTTATAGGATACAGAGAAACACATACACCACTAATTGAAGTCAAACAATTTCTTTTATCTTAAGTTTGATTCTGAATGCCCTTTCCACATAATAGCATTTGAATTATGTTACATATTCTGTTGGTTAAATCAGTTGAGTTTCACATGTAAAAAAGCACCTAGGTTGGTAATAATACGTGGTTAATTATTAAACTCAGATAAATAAAGGTAGGAACTCAAATTGGAAATAGTGGACTTAAACTAGAATCATGCAATTATACAAGACGCCTGCAGGTCTATCTATTTTAAATGCCAGTCTTTCCTTCAGATCCATAAAGGTGTAATGTAATTGATTTAATGCCTAATGAAACTTTTAGATTCAGTAAACTCTTCCGAAATAAGTAGTCGACAAGTCAGCACCGTGATCTAATTTAATGAGAATTTTGACCATTTAATTAACCGCATTGTAGTGGTTTGGCTTAAACAAGATTATGTGTATTGAAAAATGATAATTGATTATCATACCTTCTGAACATGGAGACATTTCTGTATAAAGGCGGGTAGAGTCTTGAATCATTCTCAACGATGGGTGCATTTTCAATCTCTGATTTTGCATGCAATATTTCCAGATCAACAGTTGAAGACCTTGCTGGTTTCTACAAACATCAACAACAAAGATAAATCAGAAATTTAATGATATAATTCAATCCACCCTTTCTGATATATCCAGATCACCCGATACATACCACCGACTGAGAAGAAGCATGACTTTGCTGCAACATTAAATTCATCTCAGATATCGAAACTACTTTAGATGGTTTTTTTCTGGAATTCTTTGCAGTCATGGACTTTTCATTGATGGAAGTTAAATTAGCTGAATCTGATTTCACTGAAGTGGCATTGGAAGTGATAGATATCATTGAACTTGTTAAATCCTTTCCTGAATCTTTTCCTTGAACATTAGCAATTGGTGATATGTGATCTCTAGTTGTAAAATTGTCAAACACAACACTGTCAAGTCCTTTAGCTTTTTCTGGTGCAGGGGAGGTACTTGGACTATTGACACTTTGAACTACTGAAATTTCTCTACCTTGATCTAATTGTGAGGCTTGAGGACTAATTGAAACCTTTTCAGATGCATGGTTAAAGCTTGAATTTGAACCATTTAGCTGCATGTAATTATTATTACCATCCATTGCAAAACTAGTCATCTTGGCAGTAAGAGAAGATAACAATTTACTATTTGGGAGTTCAGAATACTGAACCACTAAAACTAAAGCTACAGTTATTGCTAAGATTGAAACTAATCTTCTGGTTTCTGCCTGACACAGAAATCTAAACCCTCGATCCATGTTAGAATTGAAGAATGTAGTGTACCAAAGAAAAGGAGGATCAGAGACAGAAACTTCATCGAACACCCATCATCAATTTATCAAATGCTTCAAAACTCTGATTTCACAAGCATAAACAGAGATCGCTAAGTGCAGTACCTTTACAGAGATTAGAAGAGGAAATCAAAGCAAACCCATTGAGATTAATCAAGAAAAGTTAATAACTTTTGTGAGTTTTTGATAAGAAGGTAAAGGAGACGAATCTTGTAATTAGGAGACGTATTGAGTAATTAACTTGGTTTAGAAGAAGGAGAGAGGTAAAGTCAAAGATGAAACGGAATCATAGAACCAACCGACAAAGGACATGCATAAGTAATAAAATCTCTGTTTCTCTCTCTCTCATTAACAATAACAATGGGTTAAAGAAAAGGGAAAAAAACAGAGAAGGAAGGGAAAGAGGAATTGAAGATTGGAGTAAATTCAGGAACCAGCGTGCGAATAAGTCCAAGATTCCAAAGATCGGAATTTTTAACTGTGAAATCACATTTTCTTATTTTATTATTAAGGAAAAGAAAAGTACTCAGCTTGACCTCAATAGAATGGACAGTTCATGTTTTGGATTGAATAATGAACAGAGAAAAAAGAAGGGAGAGAAAAGAGATATCTGAACTCTGAACGATGATAACGAATCTGGGAGATATCTGCATCAACATTTTCCAACAAGTATATGTATATGTATATGTATCTGTATATGTATTGGATTTAAAAGTTACTAGTATAATTATGCATGATGATAATTGAATTAGTCAAAAGAATTAATAATGCTTGAAATTATTTTAATTAACAAAATATGTATTCAGAAATTAATGTAATAATTTTATTGTTAAAAGCTTAATATCATAATGTGGTTCAAGTTTTTTTTTTAAATATAATTTAAGTTAATTAAAGTGAAAAAAATATCAGTCTTGCATAATTAATTTGAGTCCTTAGTAGTATTGGATAATAACAAATAAATTTTGTTTTTTTGCTTGTTTCTGGACCAGTGTCTTTTTTGGCTAAATGGGCCTTTTCTTTCTTTTAGGCTTGTGCACCTGTTTTTGGCAAGCCCACTAGGGTTTTGCTTGTAATTTTCCTATATATTACTCTCTACTGAAGAGAAGCAATCAAGTTAATCAATTCATTTTTCATTTTTCTAAAACCTCTTCAGTTTCCTTTATGGTATCATGCGCCATTTAGGGTTTGTTTTTCTGTGCTAGGGTTTCCCTTGGAACTCTCCTTTTCTTCCCCTTTCTCTTCGCCGCCATGGGCGACCTAGAGCGATCTATAGCCCCTCCTCACCTTGATCCCCAAAACCCTTCAAGCCCCTATTATCTTCATCTTGGCGATAACCCTAACAGCATTGTTGCGACTCCGATCTTGGAAGGTACCAAGAATTACGCTCTCTGGCTCCGTAATATGTCCAACGCCCTTGCCTGCAAGGATAAGCTTGGCTTCGTTGACGGCACCATCCCTGAACCTGTACCAGATGATCCCCTCAGATCTGCTTGGCGTAAGTGCAATACCATGGTTATTTCATGGTTAACAAGGTCTGTTTCCTCTCAAATCGCTCATAGCATAACTTTTTTTAATACCGCTACTGAAATATGGCAAGATCTTCGGATTCGTTTTTCTGACGGCGATTACTTTCGTTTATCTGATCTTTTGGAAGAGATTCACTCCACAAGGCAAGGAGACAACGATCTTGCCACATATTTCACGAATCTGAAAATATTGTGGCAAGAACTCGATGCTCTGCGCCCTGTGTTTGTTTGCTTGTGCAGTACTAAGTGTTCTTGTAGTCTCCTTCCTAATATCAAGAAACATCATGAATCAGAATATGTCTGTTGTTTTTTAAAAGGCTTGAATGATTCTTATGACGCTGTTCGGCGTCAAATCTTATGCATGGAACCCTTGCCTTCTATTGCTAAAGTTTTCGCTATTGTTCAACAACAAGAGCGAAAGTTAAACCCTAACGGTAAGATCCTCTCTTCCGCTACACAACCTGTCGTTGCTGCTGCTTCCTAGAAGCCTGGTAATACTAATTCTGGTAAGGGAAGAGGTAAGCCACAAAATTACCGTGGTTCCTCTTCTGCGGGTAAGATCTGTAACTTCTATGGCCGCCTTAATCATACTGTTGAGACTTGTTACTTCAAACACGGTTTTCCGTCTAATTTCAAGTTTAAACCAAGGACAAACAATGCTTCTACTGACACTGCTAATAATGCCACACCTTCTGTGAATATGACCGCCAATACTGCTCACACACAGACACCTATGAATCTTAACGCTGATGATATGAAAATGCTTATGGACTTGCTTGATAAGGCTAAAAACCAGAACACCACACACACTGTTAACCAGTTCACTAATACTGTCAATTCTGCTGAAAATACTCAAGGTTCTTCTCTTAACAAAAGTTTATGGATTATAGATAGCGGTGCAACACATTATGTTTGTAACAACATTAATGCTTTCATTTCTTATCACTTAATATCACCTATATCTGTTAGACTTCCTAATGGTGCCTTGTCTATTGCTAAATACAAAGGCAATATTCAATTCTTGAACAGATTTGTTTTAAAAGATGTGCTATACATTCCTGATTTTGAATTCAATATTTTATCTGTTCATAGGATTGTTTCTCATATGTTTGTTGATAATACTGTTTTGACCTCTGTTTCTAACAATTCCAATAAACACTGTTTTGATCTTTGGCATTTTCGTTTGGGACATGCTTCTGACTCTATTTTGGATTCTGTTCATAGTCGTTTTCCTTATGTTCATTTTACCAAACATATTGCATGTGATCATTGTCATCTTGCTAAGCAAACAAAACTTCCTTTTCCTAACTTCAATCATCGCACTGATTCTCTGTTTTCCATCATTCATGTAGACATTTGGGGTCCCTTAAGGACTGAATGCATTCATGGACATCGTTATTTTTTGACCATTGTTGAAGATCATTCTCGTTTCACATGGGTTTTTTTCATGAAATCTAAATCTGAAACTCGCCCTTTGCTTAAAAACTTTGTCACCTATGTTCACACACAATTTAAATGTTCTATCAAATGCATTAGGAGTGACAATGGTCCTGAGTTTTCTATGCATGATTTTTACAATGAACATGGCATACTTCATCAAACATCTTGTGTAGAAACTCCTGAACAGAGTTCTGTGGTCGAGCGTAAACATAGACACATATTAAGCGTTACTCGAAGTTTATTGTTTCATTCTGCCTTGCCTCATTCTTATTGGTGCTTTGCAGTTGAACATGCTGTCAACATCATAAATTGTTTACCCAGCAGGATTTTGCAACATGATTCTCCCTCAAAGGTATTGTATGGTGAGCATCCTACCCTTCTCAATTTTAAGGTCTTTGGGTGCTTGTGCTATGCTACCACAATCACCTAGAACAGATCTAAACTTGACCCTAGAGCCAAAAAGTCTATTTTTCTTGGTTTTCAAAAAGGTACTAAAGGATATATTGTTTTAGATTTCCAAACAAAAGCCATAGCTGATTCAAGAAATGTGGTTTTCTATGAAAATTTATTTCCTTTCAGTTCAGCCCAACGTAGTGATGTTGGTTCTGACCTGCCTTTTAACTCCACCCATGATTTTTCAAAAACGTTTTCTTATGAACCCTTGCCCCTGGAGCCTATGCCTCCTATATTGATTCAGCCTGCTCAAGAGTGTCTGGTACACCTATTGCTCACCCCTCCCTTAACCCCAATAATACTGTTGATAATATTGCTGGTACTGATTCTGATGATCTTCCTCGGAGATCATCCAGAACCAAAATTTCAACTGCAGACACTTATCTTAAGGATTTTCATTGTTACCATATTCAAGGCATTCCTCCTCCTTCTGATTCTAATGTGCGGTATCCTCTTTCCGACTATATTGGTTATGATAAACTTTCTTCATCCTTTGCTAATTACGTTTTTAATATTAGCATTATAACTGAACCCAAAACTTATGCTTCTACTGTTAAATATCCTGAATGGGTCTCTGCTATGAACATGGAATTAGATGCGCTTGCTAAAACTAACACTTGGACTCTTATGCCTTTACCTAAAAATAAAAAGCCTATAGGTTCTAAGTGGGTTTACAAAATTAAATATAAATCTGATGGTTCCATAGAACGCTATAAAGCTCGTCTAGTTGCTAAGGGTTACACTCAAGTAGAAGGTGTAGATTACTTTGATACTTTTTCTCCCGTTGCTAAATTGACCACTGTTCGCTTATTACTTGCTATTGCTTCTGTTAAAAACTAGCATTTACACCAATTAGATGTTAATAATGCCTTCTTGCATGGTGATTTACATGAAAAAGTCTATATGGTTCCTCCTAAAGGGCTTCCTATTTCTGGTTCTAATATAGTTTGCAAGTTAAACAAAAGTTTATATGGTTTAAAACAGGCAAGTAGAATTTGGTTTGCAAAATTATCAACTTTCTTAAAATCTGTTGGTTTTATCCAATCTGGTAATGATCACTCTCTATTTGTTCGAAATTCTGCACAATCTTATACTGTTGTGTTAATTTACGTGGATGACCTTATCATATGTGGCAACAATCTTTCTGATATTTCTCTTTTAAAAAGTATGATGCATAACAAATTTCGTATAAAAGATCTAGGTGAATTGAAATATTTTTTGGGTTTAGAGATTGTCAGATCCAAGCTTGGTATCTCTATTTCCCAGCGTAAATACACCCTTGATTTACTAGATACTGTTGGTTTATTGGCAGGTAAACCTGTGAAAACCCCAATGGTTAAGGGAGCTATGAAAGTGTCAAAATCTTCCGTTGATTATTCTGATCCTGCTGGCTATAGACGTTTAATAGGAAAATTACTCTATCTGAATACAACTAGACCTGATATCACGTTCGTTGTCCAACAGCTTAGTCAATTTATGGTGACTCCTAAAATGCATCATTATACTGCCGCTATAAGAGTCTTACGTTATCTAAAATCCAACCCAGGTCAAGTGTCTTCTTCCCTGCCAACAATTCATTGCAAATTAAAGGTTTTAGTGATTCAGATTGGGGCACTTGCCCGCAAAGCAGAAAATCCATTACTGGTTATTGCATTTTTTTGGGTAATTCGCTCATTTCTTGGAAAGCTAAGAAGCAGAGCACTGTATCCAAATCTTCTTCTGAATCTGAATACAGAGCCCTTGCAAGTACAACATGTGAGATTCAATGGCTTGATTATCTTTTGCGTGACTTAAAGCTTGATTATCTCCGACCTGCTCTTTTATTTTGCGACAATAATTCTGCGAGGCATATAGCCCACAATGTTGTTTTTCACGAACGTACAAAACACATAGAAATAGACTGTCATGTCGTTCGTGAAAAATTACAGAATGGTCTTTTCAAACTCTTACCCATTGAGAGTAACCACCAATTGACAGATATTTTCACAAAACCTCTTGAACCTGCACCTTTTGAATTCATGTTATCCAAGCTGGGAATACTAAATATATATTCTCCAGCTTGTGGGGATATTGGATAATAACAAATAAATTTTGTTTTTTTCTTGTTTCTGGATCTATGTGTCTTTTTTGGCTAAATGGGTCTTTTCTTTCTTTTGGGCCTGCGCTTCTGTTTTTGGCAAGCCCATTAGGGCTTTGCTTGTAATTTCCCTTTATATTGCTCTCTGCTGAAGAGAAGCAATCAAGTTAATCAATTCATTTTTCATTTTTCCAAAAACTCTTCAGTTTCCTTTAAGTAGTTTGTTTACAATAAAATAACTTTTATTTAATTCATCCATTTTCATGTATAAGAAAATATTTATCCATTCTTTCTTATCACATACTCCATCAAATTCTATATAAATCACTTTTTAAGAGAAATTCATGATTTTAGTATAAATCACTAGCTAACACATTAATAATCAACTTCCACTTTTATCTTTACTATTTTTATTTTTTTTTACAATAATCCAATGAATATTAGAGAGACATTGGAACAAGAAAGAGAGCTGTATATATAATTAATTGACTTTAAATATTTATTAAACCAGCTATGTTATGGATAGAACTGAAAAAAAATGCATAAATATGAATTAATTATCACTTGTTAATTTTGATGATTTAGTTAGAAAAGATTTATAGATGAGTTAGAAGAGAATAATTATGTGTTGTTCTTATAATAATGTCTTATTTTTCTTAAATATGTATTTTCTGAATTTGTATATCATCTCAAATCACAAATTACTCATTCAAATCCAATTATTTAGGGGTATATTTTTATGCAAATACTTTTTCTTTCATCAACATTAGATATATATATTGAGTTTCTTACAAGTTATCTTTAAAATTAAACTCTATTAATTAAAGAATTTTTAAGATTTTTTTAATTAAAGTATTATAAAAAATCCAGCACAATCGTTATATAATTAGATCTTTTAAGTTTTAAGGATGGTGATAGATGTTTAAATCTCTATTGTGTGTATAGAGAAAACCTTGTTGAAAGAGATCAAACCTACTTTGATAATCTCGGTGTCTGAAAATATTAGTCTTTGATCCAAAGCTAAAATATATATTTAGTGCACACAGTGGTCAGAGGATAAACCTACTGCATACACACAGAATACTAATCTAAAAGACTGATTCAAAACCGATGAATATAGGTTTTAACAGTTTTAAAAACATTGCTACAAAGTATGAAAGATTGAAGCTACAAGAAGAATTATTATCCAAAAAAAAAAAGATACAATGAGAATAAATGTACATAAGTTTATTGACAAAAAAAAAAAAGAGAAGAAAAAAACTCCAAAAATATACACAGAAAATGACCCTATCAATCAATACCTGAGTTCCGAAATTTGTCAACTTCAAGCTCTATCTCTATGTTTATCCACAACAGATATGTTTTTTTATTTTCAATCTCTTCCAATCTACTCTGGCCGTGTCTAAACTGATCTATCTAGCTTTTGCAGTGAAGACTCTGTTGTACCAAATAGAATGGAGAATCATATGAAATATATCATACTTAACAGGGCTCTTATGCCAAAGGAAATGTTGCTGCACCATTTTCACCCTCATATGCATTTCAAGGTACTTCTTTTCCGGGATGGAAAGAAGAATACTCTTCAAATTTGGAATATCCTTCTCCAAAACGAAAACAGCAAAGGATTCCCAATCCAAAACCTCAAAAAATGGAGGCACAAAATTGTCTGATATAATAACTGGAACACATTCATAAAATATGGCCTCCACAACTCTTGGACTATTGACTTCATAGCCCTTTGCACAAATACAGTACTTGCTGCTCTTCATGTACTGGATGTAGTTTCTATTCCCTTTAGATTTTGGCAATATTCCAAAGATTTTCATGTCAGGGTCTTTGTTTTCCCAGTGCTGCAAGAGAATTGGCCTCACATAACCATGCATGCCTCCTGCAAAAAAGGCCAGAGTTTTCCTCTTTGAAGCCGGTTTTCCACCGAGATCTCTCGTGGGATTCTGAGCACTGCGTACGTACGTTTCGGGAAGAGACACATCCTTCCCCAACACAAAACCTTCTTTGACATCGGAATTGCATAGTGCTCTTAAACACTTAGCCATGCGCTGCTTTGTTTCTGATGGAGCCTGCATAGAGCAGTCCAAAGGTTTATATATATCATGAGAAGAGACTAGTGTGACAGAACCTTTGACAAACCATTTTTTTGTTTGATTATAGAATTTAACATTTTAGGAGTGAATAGCCAATTTAGCCTTCAACTTGCACATCACATTAGTTTTCAAACGAAAGAAACCTTACATTAATTCACAACTTAACAATTTGTCAGGCATGTTATTCTCTAAACTAAGACTAATATACTCGGTAAATTGCAAATTTGGAGACTAATCTGACCAACAAATTGGCAGGTCATGGACTAGTGTGGAGTTTCTTTATTTTAGGGACAAATGTAAAACAGTGTACAAATTCAGGACTAATTTGCAGGAAAACACACATTTTGGTTCTTAATAACATGAAAATTAAAATGAGACTAAAAAATTAAAATTGCTGGTCATATTAGTGCTTAAGTATCACACCTATTAACCCTTGAAATAAACTAGTATGACAAAGTAATGTGATTCCTAGAAATAGAGTGATATATTTGTAAGATACTAACGTGTCTTCTTGTGTTTTATTCAGGAACAATATTTAGAAATTTACTCGCAATGCCCCTTAGCAAACAGACCCAGAAAGACACATCCATTGAAGTAGGAAAAGCATACCCAATCATGACAAGCAACAAGAAAATGATCAGCACCTCCGGTTCTGTTCCAGAAAGAATGTCTCGCAGCAATCATGTCTACATAGTCATTCAAATACTGCATCAGGTTCCTATGACTCTGTGAATTCTGGACATACAAAGTTTTCTCTAGCATTCTAGAACTGAATGGTAAGTAAAACAGGTGGGCCTTCTTTGAGTCTTTAGTCACAAATCTTTTATTAGCTTCCATCAGCCTCATGAACCATCCTTCTGAAGCATAAATCCCCAAAAGATAAGGTGAATGCATTATGGGCCTAGTTCCTTCATGATATACATACACCTTAAGAGTCTTTTCCATTAATTCATAGCTCCTGGTAATTGAACAGTCACAGGATAATAAGAATATGAAATGAGTGTTTAGCTGTATGAATAAGAATCTCGCTTCATACATCATTGCTGCTACACATTTAGCAGAGACACATATCTGCTAATCTTTTAAAAAATTTATTTCCCTGAATGGTGAACAAAAGCAGACTCTTCAACATGAAGAATCCAGCAATTTTGATAAATAATGATAAAATTTGTCCAAGACAACGATATTTATTTTTAGGAACCTTTGTTATCACCAAACAGCAGACCAAAAAGGCTTAATTGACATTTATATCAGAATGAAAGATAAATAGCAAATCTCTCAATGTCTACAGAAACTTTAGTTCACATTATCTTTACAAAAATATGTTTGCATTTTGTAAGTTTCAGGAATAGAAATCTAACATCTAGGAGGCACTTGTAACAATTTTTGAAATTAAAGAAATGGCACAATAATCAAATGATACCTCTTGAATCTGGAAACGTTTCGAAAAAGGGGAGAGTAAAGATTTTCAACATCATTTGCAATTGGAGTGTTTTCAATCTCTGATCTGGCTTGCAGTAGCTCTTGATCAACAGCTGAAGACCACCTTGGCCTCTAGAAATAAGATAGCAACATAAGAACAGAACAAACCATATGCTATCGTTTCGAAGTTAAAAAACAAAAAAGATTTATGTTTAGTCATATACCATGGAACGATAAGAAGCACGGCTTTGAAGCAATAACTTGTCCATATCAGAGATTGATGTTATATCTGAAACTGCTCTTTGAGAATCTTTTTTCTTCTTAGGCACAATGCTGATTGAAGAATTCTCGTCCAGTATATCGACATCATCATGTAATGGCCCGAACCTCTCATCATCCTTCAAAGAATCATTTGATAACACTGGAGGTGTAATAACTGGGCTCACTTTGATTGGAGGACTTATAGATGGAGTTAAATATATAGGTGTCATTGGATTTGAACGGGAATGAGAATTAGCATATGAACTGAAGGACTTGTGTTCTGATTCAGATGAAATGTTAACCTCTCTTGTCCAATTCACATCCATAGTATTGTTATAATCGCTCAGTCCAAGATTTCTGGCCTGCTCTATCACAGAGCCACTATCTAAAGTCCTAAAACTTTCCACTGTGGAACTTCCATCAGTTTCATCAAATTCTAAAGATATGTTTGATATCCTTCTTGGTTCTGGGATGAAACCAATTCTTGAGCTAGTGTCATTTTCCTCGTTAACCTTTTGAAGGGGATGTTCATTGGTAGAATTTGTTTGATTCAGAGTTGTTATATTGTTGAATATTTCAGATTCAGATGGCGGATCTGCAGTTTGGATTCTACTGCTTCCAGATGTTGGTATCTTGTCAGCAGAGAATTCAGGGTGTTCAACTTTATCATAAGGAAGTTCGAAACATTGGAATGCTAAAATCAATGCAAACGTAATGCCAATGAGCCAGAACAATCTCTTTGCTTCCAGATGAAATAAGGAAGAAAATTCTTGAACCATTTTGCTAGAAGTACTGAACAACCATCAGAAGAGCCCAATTGCTATATCAACTCTGCAGATTATACCCAAATAACCCAGATTCAATAAGAACTTAAAAGAAAGGAAATTTGTTTATATCTCAAACATAATTAGAGTATATCTCTAAATATCTTCAAAGTATCGCAAGCATAACTAGAGCACATCCTTATATATCTGAAGTATATCTCAAAATTATCCGAGTTATACTTATATCAGTTAAAGAAAATGGTACAAAGTTGTGCCACTTCACTCCTCAAATGCGCCCAATTAAAATGCATGGCGATATTGAAAAAAAATAATAAATAAAAAACGGCAAACACATGATGGTAAACAAAACCTTGCATGCTCAGATGGCCTAAGAAATACTGAGAAAAGATTAAGGAATGATATATATATAACAAACAAATTAATAGCCAAAGAAGCAGAGTAGAGCAAACTCTGTAGTTTCGTAATTCAGGGCCAGATTTCATAAGTTCAGAACTCGAACAAAGGGAACAGCAGCATTAAATTAAAATCCCAAGTCCCAACCCTATCAATTATGTCTAAATTACATCAATTCCTTGTCATTCTTGTTTAATTTAGGAGGCATGAAAATAATGATGAGGAAAAACAATGACCTAAACATGAAAAGAACCCGAGAATTGAGAAGAAAGCGATATAAGTACAGGAACAGATAATGAATGACTAACTTACTTCATCAACGATCAAACAGCATTCAACTCTTCCTGTGGTTGGTGTGGCCGTGGTGCAGCTACACAGACGAGATGAAAATGAAAAGATTCGTGGGAATTTACTTGGGTTGGGTGTGAAAATGAATCTCCAGTTGTAAAATAAAAAAGTTAAAGGTTTTATTATTATAATTACTAATAATTAATAATTAATTATCGAACTATTGAATGTTGAAGATGGAGATAGAAAAATGGAGGTGGCACAGATTCCAACGTGAGAGTGGTGGTTGCGGCCGGGGAAGCGTGATCCCAATGTTAAGCTGAAGAAGGAACAGCATCAGCAGTCAAATTTGACTGTTTTCTTCTCTCTCTTTGTTAACCGTGACACACAACACAATAGTGAAACAAACAGAATAAAACTGAATTTACCAAAAAAAATAAATAAATAAAATAAAATGAAAGAAAGAAGGTGTAATTTTAAGGTCTCATAAAAATATTTTAAAATTACGTGATCACTTTATAAAAATAAAAGTATAAGATATTTTAAAAAAAATAATTTTTAAAAACATTTTATACTTTTAAAAATATCTTATATTTTTTATTTTTAATAAAGTGACCAAATAATCCCTAAATATTTTTGCTTTACCTTAAAATTATCACCCTTCATTTAGATGTAGTAATAATTTGTTTATTTTTATTTGACTGAAAAAGTAACCAGTAAAAAGTTTATTTCTAGTTTAAAGAAGATTTTAATTATTTTTTTTGTCATCTAATGATATTTTTGACATTAAGTCTTCAAAAAATTTTAATCATCATTTCATTCTTAGAAATAGAAAAAGATTAAAATAAAATTAAAAACTTGTCAAATTAATCATTCCATTAAAGGGAGAAAATATTGAATTAATTTAGTAATATTTTAATCTTTCTAAAATTGAAATACTAACTAAAACTTTTATTTTAAAACTTAGTTGATGATACTTATATTTTTTAAAGAATAAAAATAAAATTTATCTCTTTGAAAAATTATAAAAATAAGAAATTAAAACTCCGTTTCTATTATATCATTTTTTTCATTCTTCAATTTTTTCTTAAAAATCCCAAAATAAGCCCAGAAAAGAAAATAATACACTTATGGTAGGGGAAAAAATAAGACAAATAATTGGTGATAGAAAAAATAAATGAATGGAAGTTGTGTTAAAAAAAGATACGTGAATATAATTGTAGGTGAAGTTATTATCACTCCTTTTTAATTAATTTAATAATATTGATATTTTAATTATTTAATTTTATTGGTTGGAGAATACATATTAAATTTTAAAATATTTTGAAAAAACAACAAACAAGCAATAGACATATTTAAAGTGACTAAAAATATTACTCCATGCAATGTTTCTACTTCTTTTCTCCATATGGATTACTTTATTCCGATCTTTTTTAAGCTGTAATTTAATTTTGTACAGATTAAAAATATTCAAATTAAAAATTATTATTAAAATTTAAAGTATTTAATATATGATTAATGTAAATCACATTTAATTTTTATCTTTTTTAGCATTAATTTATTATTTTAAAACTCTTAACCAATGTAAAGTTGCACAGCACAGAAAAATTCTTTATATATAAGGCTATTTAACCAATTTACGTGTATTAAAATATAATTTCTTTAGTTTTTTTGCATATATTATTTTAGTTTCTAAAATTTATCTCAAAAGTATTATTATTTTAGATTTTCAAGATTTATTTAATTTAATTTTTTTTTGTTTTTACCTCTATTTAAGTTAGTAGTTATTTTTATCAGTAGATATAGGTTAGTAGTGATATGTTTGAAAATACTACTAAATTAGGACTAATGATATAATTAGGGATATTTAAGTCAATAACATAATAAAATACTATAACTTAATTAATACTTTTTAATAATATGCATATAGAAACTTTAAACAACAAAATAAATAGACTAGAGAATAGTGTTTTCTTTTATTTCTTGTTGCACCTGGCAACAAAAGCATACGTTGAACCCTTTCACAAAGTATGTGTCTAGATAACCAGGAATGGATCTGGTTCCTTATGACATGGACTTTTGCTCATGAAGATATATTTTTTATTAGAGATTGCAATCCAGTTTTTCTTGTATATTTCTTCACTCCCTAAAATATAAGACGTAAAAATATCATAATTCAATAAACTAATATTGAGTACAGAGTAGCGTAATCAGAACGTATAGTACAATTTAAAATTATTAGTGTCTAATTGTGACAAAAAAGAAATTGTATTATAGTTCAATTTTTATTTTATAATTTTTAATTTTTTTGAAAGGAGCAACATAGTACAATTATATATTAGTGTCTAATTGTGATAACCCCCATATATATATGTATATCACCAGATCCATACATACAAGTAGCCAATGAAACAACTGGAACAAGCATAAAGCAACCACTGTAACTAACGAATATGCTAATAACTAGTTGGGAAATTCATTTTTGAAAAGAACAAGAGGAATATGCGAATGACTGGTTGAGAAATAGAAGGAAAAAAATATGTGTTGTGATCGTACCTGAGGGATTTGGGATGATGCCCGAAAGGGTATAGTGACTTCTCGACGGTGGTGTGGCCGCTGCAGAAACTCCAATGTCCAAGTCAATATGGGATTTAGGTTATATGTGATGAATTGGATAAAACGTACCTTGCATGGAGTGTGCATGTGGGTATTTATATTGAGTGCATTAGGATTGCGCCTATACCATTCTGGGCCGGGCCTTCTTAATAGTAGCCCACTAAGGGGTCCATATTGTGACATACATCCCGCCTAGAATCTTCTTGGTGGCTCGGCGGGTTATGATCGTTAAAGTACTGACGTCATCTGTCTTGGTATCGAGTTACGCTAATCCCGGACCATAACAATATGAATGTTTGAAATGGGTATATTATATTCCAACGTCTTGAGAGCTTTAAATGCTTCCGAATTAGGATTTCACCAAATTATTTTTTAACATACATGCATGGGGTTTTTAACAATAACAATAACACACTTTTCACCTCCTACACTGCTTGTTGAGAGAATATATGGCGAGTTCATTTGTGGTGAATTGCTGCGCTGCTGTGTGGTTCAGAAAAGACGACCCTACTTCTATGTCTCATCATCATTACTTCAACTTTATTAATCCACTTTCCTCTGCCTAATGTAAATTTCTACTGTACATTTTGAAATATTAAATATAAATTATATGATACCAAATATTACAATTGTTCATACTAATGAATAATATAAAATCGTACTTTAAAAAGTGGACTAGCCGGTCTCAGAGACACACAATGGCACGCCACCAGGGCTTCCATTGCGGCATTGTCCACGGTAACTGAAAGAATATCAAACTCTGATATAATGTGGTAACTCATCCAAAATTTGAACAGCGGGCTTCACCATTTTCACACACAAAGTTAAGAAGACAAAAAGAAAGAGGAGAACAAGTGGGTTACCTTTTGTCTCTCGCAAAAACAAACCCCAACAACGAAGAAACGAAAGCAGAAGGTAAAAAGAAGCAGAAGATGCAAAAAGCAAAATGTTAATGGTAAAGAAGAAACGATCAAAGAGCTTCTTAAATAGGAGAGAAGAAGGGAACGACTTGATGATTGGAATCCAGCCCTAATTATGACTCGTCAGATGACGCAATATCAATTGTCACGTCAATCCCCAAAACATCCCTTCAGAATCAAAACAATCACAATCGTTGATAAAAAAAAGAAAAGAGAGAGAGAGAAGAATAACTAAAAGAAATCAAAAGTGCAACAGAATAAGATAAACTTTCTTTTATTCGAACAAGTTACAAGAGCAGCACAACAGGCGACCTCGTCTCCTTTTTACAAGATTTCAAATCTACAAGTTCTACATATGAATGTACTACAATACACGACATCTTAGTGCAAAAGAAAAAATTGCCTACACCCAAGAACTATTTAAGTTTCTTCCGATATAAGTCAGGCAGTCTATCCACAAGATGCATCCTCGGAGCAATGCCCCAAATTCAGCTGAGGAAAGCTAATGATCACAAGTGGAAGAGCCACACCACGACCACAACTCCACAAGCTTCTTCCGACAACATGAACCTGATCACCAGCACGCTAGACGTATCCCCAAAACAGTGCCCTCAATTCAGCCGAGGAAGGATTATCTCCCCAGGATGGGAAGGACGAGTGTGATGCTTGGAGGAGGGTCAACTTTCGGCAAACAATACCCTGACTAGGCCTGAATGCACTAGGATTTATTCAAAATATAAAAAGCTGCACACAATATCGGGAGTCAAATCCCAAGATTTAGAAAGGTTGGACAGTCTAGAGGCAGCTCGACCTAGACCAACGTCGTAGTTTTCATGGTGAGAAGTACGACGTGGTAGCTAGGCCCACTTCTCACCAGAAAACTACGGACATGGCCTTGATCAGAGGCCACTGAGATTCCAACGCCGAACGAAATTTTCGTTTCTTCCTCATAGTGTAACTCTCAGATGCAACCACAAAGGGGAATGAGCCACTATTTATAGAGGTTACGGTCATAAATGTCCATCTGACAAAAATAAAAAATTAGGAACGGTCAAGTCAAACAATAAATATAGCACAAAAAACTATGAGTCAAAGTAACTCAAACAATATCAATGCAGAAACCAACTACCCATGCTGACCAACCACATCAAGTCTTCTCAGCCAAGGGCTTGAAGACTTGAGGGGCTGGTAGACTAGCCGGTCTCAGCCCGGCATCGACACAATCAGCCCAGTTCTCCTCTTCTGGCCTCGACCTGGACTTCTCCCAAAGACTAAGGGTGTGTTTGGGTACACAGCTTAATTAAGTATTTATGCAATAAGCTATTTTCAAATTATAGTTTTTTCGTAGAAAAAATTGTAAAACTTACTTGAATAAGCTAAAAACAGCTTATTCTAATAAGCTACTTCAAGAAGCTTATGAAAATAAGTTGAAAACAGCTTATAGGAATCCATAAGCTATTTTCATAAGCTGCGCATAAGCCATTCCAAACAGGGTCTTAAGCATGAGCATTAACACTAAGGCTGATCTCACGCCCCAATGGGAAATCCGGAATATATCATGTAGCATTTATGACAACGAAAAGTCACAGATGTATAAATCAACATATATGGTAGATACTTTCCTAATATAAAATGAATGTAGACACCATAGGCCCGAAGGCTTAGCTTGTATAAGTAGCCTTAAGACTCTCATTTGTAACCATGCTCACAGTAAATATCACAGTTCTTATTAGTATTCAGACATCGAAATACCACCGCCATCGGAGTCCGGGAGTTGTGAGTGAACAAAAAGAATTAAAAATCTTAAAATTATAAAATTATAAAATTTCTATTGCACATTTTGAAATATAAAATATAAATTATATGATAACAAATATTATAATTGTTCATACTAATGAATAATATATAACCGTACTTTAAAAATAATTAAAAATCTTAAACTATACAAACATTAAATTTTTTAATTTAATTTTTATATATTTTTATATATTAACAAATTTGACTTGGCATATCTACCATAATATAATATAATATGTGAAATGAAATATAAGAAAATTTTTACACTATTCTTTTGTCAATCTAAATTTGTAATCATGTATATTCTAATTATGAATATATAATCACAATTTAAAAAATAATATTTTAACATTTATAGAATTATACTATACTACATTAGAAATGGTGGGTGGGAAAAATCACAATCATCACCCATCAAATAAGCCTTCTTGCAACACACGCGCATTCATGGCTAATGAGTGCACAAAATTTGCAGGGCCAAATCCACTTTTTGGAGGATTGAAATCAACAAAATCTGTATTTGGGAGTTCAAATCACATTAGGGTCGAAGGAGAAGGGATGCTTCATGCCTTGTATTTTAATAAATCATTAAGTCATGATGATGATCATGGCAGAAATTGCAAATGGACAGTGCTATACAACAACAAGCATGTTGAAACAGAAACATACAAGATTGAAAAACAGAGAACCAAACCAGGGTTTCTACCTGCTGCAGAAGGCGATTCACTGGCACTTTTGTCTGCTTATTTGCTAAACTGGGTCAGTTTCATTATGCTTAAGCTTAATTAGTAATAGGTGGTATTGTGACATTAATTCAATTACATACCTCATTTAATTAAAATTCTACATTTAATTTGTTTTTCTTACTATTAAATTTTGTTCACAGAAAGCTCCAGGTACAGGGGAGCTAGTTATAATGGGGGTGACACCAACTAAAACTTTTGTTGTACTTGGAATTATTTCCGGTATATGCTGCAGAAATAATAAATAATAATAAATAAAATGAAAAAAAAGTATGGTAAGTGTATGAGAATATGACATACTTTTTTTTTCTCTCTTTTTTCAGCCGATGGAAAGAAATTGGTTCATAAAGTTGATCTCAAATTTACAAGGTGTGCCTTTTGCCATGATATTGGTGTTACACAGAGGTAGAACCCTTCACAACTGCCCTGGCTTTGTGTTGTCAATTAAATTGCTTTTCACATCATTAATTCTTTTGAGGATGGTCACGAGGTAACTAGTGTTACCTATAAAAGTTCATTTATATTTATTTTGAAAATATGTGATGTGATGTGTATGAATAGCAGGTTGTAGTGAGGGGCTGCAGATTCGATAATCCCTGGACCAGATTCAGCAAGTTCAAACAAATTTGATTGCTTTTCTCGTTGTTATGAGTGGCGATTGAATATGCAAACTGGGCAAGTTAAGGAGAAAAATCTATGTGGAGATCAAGTAATTTATATGGATTTCCCTATGATCAATGAAAATTTCATAGGTGTCAGCAATAGATATGCATACACACAAGTAGTTGATCCAATTGCAAGCTCCACTCGAGGTATATATACAAGTTTTTTTTTTCTCAAGAATTTCATGAGTAGCATTTCGAAATTCCTAAATATATAAATATTTAATTATATATATAACACTATACTTTGATTTGTGGTTGGGTTACTTAATTAGAAGGCCCAAAATATGGCGGTTTGGCAAAACTCTACTTTGAAGAATCGGGCGAAGAGTTCTATGTGGTAAAAGAAAAGGGCATATGTTTGAGAAGAATGTGTATTGCAGTGGGGCTGCCTTTGTTCCGAAAGATGGAGGTGTTGAAGAAGATGATGGTTGGATCATTACTTTTGTTCACAATGAAGATAATAACATATCTCAAGTGGGTTTTCATTTATGAGAATTATAATAATATGTATCACACAGATATACTAATTACCTTGAAATTAAACCACTTTTGTTTTTTGTTTTTTTAGGTGCATATGATTGACACTAAGAAGTTTTGTGGGGAGACAGTTGCGAAAATTACAATGCCATGTAGAGTTCCATATGGGTTTCATGGAGCTTTCATGCCAATCTCATTCAAACCACAGTAGCAAAATGTTTGTTTCTATCACTGAAAAACTATGGTTATTGCTATTCTGATCTAAGGCATGGGTGAAAGCTAGTAGATGTATATATAGTTGCATAAATTACTTCATTCAATTTTTTTCATATAATTTTCATAATGTGTTAGGTTGGACTTTGAGATCCCTAAGGTGCTGAATCATGTCATATAAGGTGTATATATTAGTGTTATATTTGGTGTTAATTGTTACTGAAGTGAGTGCTAACTATCATGTTTAGATACTAATAAGAATATTTTAATTAATTTTTTTATTCACAAAAAAAAATAATTTTTTTGTTGTATGAAAAAATTCTTCAACGAACGCCTTTGAGAAAATTCAGCAAATGAATTTTGCACAAAAATCAAATGATAGAAAAAAATATTTTTTAACTTACAAGAAAATAATGAGGACACAGATTCTTTTTTATCGGCAAAAGAAGAAATATATCTTAATAAGAGCACAAAAAATACTCCACGTATTACCACTATATGTGCATGTTAATGAAAAGAGATTTAACTATGATTACTAATAAGAATATTCTAATTAATGAAGTATTCATTCGCTATTAGTGCATGTTATAAAAAAAAGTGGTGTAAACTACTTATTTATTTTAAATTTAATATTTTGTGCTATTTTATAAAACCTCAAGAGTACTTTGTGTATTTTATCTAAAATAAAATAATATAGACCAATAAAATAGTAGAGAGTAGTAAATGCGGAACTCAACCAAACTCAAACCATCACAGGTTATATGGATGTGAATTCCATTTTAAAAATTGAAAAATTATAATCAACTCAACTAATTTAAATTTAAATGGTTCGAATATTTATATTGAAGTGAATTTCATTTTAAATTTGATTGATTCGAATATAAAATTTTCTCAAACCTGCAATCGAACCCGAACCACTCCATGTTAGAGCTGTATATCACTATAGACTTTTTATAACAAAATAATTGTTTTTGGATAAATAATTTGTCGGTATAAAATTTTGAGTCTAAATTAATAATTATTTATATTACCTAATAATTTGACGAAATTTTATATATTAATAAATAAATATATAATTACTAATAAATAATTCAATTAAAAAATTAAAAAGTATATAATTGACAGACTTAGGATCTAAAGTAAAGAGTGTTACTTAATTAATTAAAAATTTAAATTAAAATATAAAAAGTAACAAAAAAAAATGTTAAAAATGTATCATCTTAAAGGAGTTTAAGATGGATTTTAGTCTCTACATATTTAATGATTTAAGACCATGTACAATACAAGCACACTTGTTTAGTTATTTAACTTATATTTTATTAATATTTTAGTAGGTCTTGCAGATATACATCACTTTATCAATTTAAATAACTTTATACTACAGTGTAAGATTCTTATTAAGCAAACTCAAATGGGTCTCACGCTTATCACACAATATAAGGTTTTTACACTAAAATTTTGTTTGTCTGGTCCCATTTATCCTTCAAGCAACCCTTGGTCTTGCTTATTTATTTAAGCAACTCATATAAGCAACTCAAGCCACGTCAGCAAGCTACGATGAAGAGTTGATTTCTAAGTTGAGTTGCTTAGCTCAAACAATGGCTTTAAGCAACCCCATTATACATAGTCTAATAGACTTAAAATCATAAAATTAAGATAAATTAAATTGAGAAATTTTAAAAATATAAAAATAAGGAATGCAAACTATATTACTTGATCATAAAACTATTTAAGTTGAAGGTGTGTAAGTGCACCGATGACCTCTCCACGATAAATAGATTATCTAGGTTTGAAAAAATTATATACTAAGGGTATATTTAGATTAGTTTTGCTTAATTGTGAAAATAAGCTATGAAAAAAAGTGGATTGTCTTAGATATAATTGATTTTTGTTTGGATATATTGGCTGTCAGAAGCGATTTTTAAGATAATTTTAAGTTATAAAAAACGATTTTGAAGCTTTTTGAAAAGTAATGTCCAAATTTTAGCGAAATGACATAAAGTTTTTTTTTTTATTAAAAAAATAATCAAAAACTCTTTTAAATTTTTTTAAATGCAAAATATAACTATTTAACATACGTTTAAAAATAATCTAATCCAAACATGCGTAAGAAAAGTAATCTAAACGATTTGAAATTCTTTTTATTATAGTGATTTAATTTATTTGAACTTGTACTAGTACTATTATTTAACTATTGAAGGATCGGATAATATGTTAATGAGCAATGTTATATCCTCTTAATAATCTTTTTAATTATGTTTTTAATATTATATAAAGAATGTAATTAAATGTACTTTTAATTTTAAAAATATAAAAAGTATTAAAAATATTTTTTAATAAATAATTAGGAGAATTTTTAAGAATATTAATTAAGAAGATTTAAAATTATTCTATGTTAATTTTTGTTTTGTGCTGTTTGTACAAACATTGGATTATAATGTCTGATACCTGATATCAAAGCAAATTGCATATATATACCCAAGTTAAGGAACTCTCTTGAAATCAGTATGCTAACAAGTTGCTACGTTCCTTAAATAATATCTGTCTTTCTAATCTGCACAATATTATACAGATTAAATATTTTAAAGAAATTTTTTTTTATAAATAAAAAAAATTAATTAAATTTATGTTTAATTTATATTTATTACTTATATTTTTTTTTATTTTGAAATTCTTATCTATTACACATATTAAAAAAACTTAAATAATACTCCTTCCGTTTTTTTTTATAAGGACTCAACATGACAATTGTGGTTATTAAGAAAACATGTAATTAAGTTAGTTAATGTGTTGAGATTTTGAAAAATTATATACTCTTCTATGTTTACTTCTATTTAATGTATTAGGAAGTAGTAAAAGATAATATTAATTCTTTTTATAATCAAATTTTAGAATTAAAAAAAGTTGATTCATTATAAAGAACAAACATAAAAAAAAATAATTAATGTTTATAAATTTTGATAAAAAATCTTATAAAAAGAACTATTAATATTGTCCGAAAAAAATCTTATAAATAGAATTGAATGAATCTAAAGATATCATTTGAAAAAACTCAAAAAAGTGAGACACTGATTGTTTAAAGTGAGCATATTCCAATGAGTCGAAAGCTTTGAATACATCCAAAACCACGATTATTGCACCTACCATGAGATTTATAATGGGTCTACATTCTTCACCAAGGGCATCTATTCAATTTTAAATTTAATAGTACGAGACGTAATGTACAAAAATCACCTTCATTAAAATAATTATTGATAATAATGCCGAATGTAAATTCTTGTTTTCTTTTCTTTCTTTCTTTCTTTTTTAAAAAATTAAGGTTTAATTGTAATTTTGACCCATTTATTTTTATTTTGGATGATTTCAGTCCCTAAGTTTTAAATAGACGATTTTTGTTCCTATTTGTTTAAAAACAAGTGATTTTAGTTCTTTCGTTAATTTTTCTTTAAATTAACCATAATTTTTAATCAACTTTAATATTAGGATGGACTAACATCGTTTATTGATAGAATATATTTTAAAAAAACTATTAATTAGTTACAATAAATGATTTGAAACTTGTCGCTAATTTAGAAGAAAATTATTACTAAGTTAATATTTTTTGAAAAATTTTTTATTTGTAAATTTTTTGATTTCTCTGTTATTAATTTAAAGAAAAGCTGTTAGTAAATTAACTAAAAAAGAATATGGCTATTTTAAAAGAAATGGAACGTAATTTAATTCAGAAAATACCTTAAAAACAGGCAGAGAACTTAACTCCCAAATTAAACCCCATGCAAGAGAAGGAATAGTTTCCACCCAAATATACGATTAATTTACTTGTGGGCTACTACGTGTCCCCTGGCATTATCCTAACACACCATATTGCATAGTATAAACTAAGTTTAATTGCGAGTTTCGCTTTCTGAGAACTGAGAACCCCCACTTCTCTCATCTTCTATGGCTACTAACTCATATGTACAACTCAATTCCTGCTTCCTTCACAAAAAACCCTCCTCCTATGTCTCTGTCTCACACACTTCTCATCATCATCATCATCATCATCACTACAACAACATCATTAAGCCAATCATGAGAGCTATGCCTCAGCATGTCCCCACCTTGCAAATTGATGTTCCCAAAACTGTAACAAATAATAATACTGCGGCTCAGTTACTTGATTCTTTTCTCGATTCTTTCTTTCAATTCATTGATCACCCATTGCTTCCATCTCAGGTAAATAATAAATGCTCTTCATTCTTCAACATATACTACTATTTTATTATTATGACTTATCACTTGGTTGTAACTCTTGCAGAGTAATTTCGCTCCTGTGGAGGAGTTACGTAAACCCATACTTATCACCAACATCCAAGGACAAATTCCGGATGATTTTCCAGAAGGAATCTACATCAGAAATGGTACACATCATTCCCTTTACATAATTATTTATTATTATATATTGATATAAACAAACTTCCCATGTGACATCTTAACAATGTGTTTCGTATTAGGATTCTTTTTTTCACTTACTTAAGTACCAAGTATATACTCACTCAGACAAATGAGTTTCTTGGGAATATACGTTTCACTTATTCCGGATATACTTTCCCCTGAAAATAACAAAAAAAAATTAATTCAGGTACCAAACACCCCTCATATTTGATATTCCTTGTTGATCATGTATGTTAATAGATGCGATAAACTCCATTACCGAGGACGAAAAATACAAACATTACATTCCTCTCAATGCTATGCATTGTAATATAATATTCTAGAAAAAAAAAACAATGAAAACGACATAAATTTATAGCAACTGGATTTTTGAACTGACCACTTTCTATGAATTATCGCTGAAGAGTATAGCTCCCAGACAACCAACCAGTCTTAACTCATTTATCATATCATATGCTTCAAATTGCAAGTTGCAAGGTACAGTAATATCCAAAACAAAGGTCAAGCCATTTACTCTATTGGTATAACTCACTGTTTGATTACAATTACTTAATCTCGGACTCTGATTCAAGCAAACTTAGGCAATTAATTGCACAAGGATAAAAATAAAAGACAGTAACAAATTGTGGGAAAATGTCCAATCAACATCTTATAATCCTCCTTGCTACTTACTTTAATATATTATATATTATATATACTACTTTGGTAATGGCTAATTAGCTACATACTTTGCAGGACCAAATCCACTTTTTGGAGGATTGAAATCAACAAAATCTATATTTGGAAGGTCAAATCACATTTGGGTGGAAGGAGAAGGGATGCTTCATGCCTTGTATTTTAATAAATCATCAAGTCATGATGATGATCATGGCAGAAACTGCAATTGGACAGTGGTATACAACAACAAGCATGTTGAGACAGAAACATACAAGCTTGAAAAACAAAGAACCAAACCAGGGTTTTTACCCGCCATAGAAGGCGATTCGCCGGCCATTTTGATAGCTTATCTGCTAAACTGGGTTAGCCATTTAGCATATATGAACTGATATATGATTCTTACATTTATAATAAGTAGCCTTGGTCCCAAAAAAAAAAGAAGTAATACTAATATGTGTGGGAATTTGGACTTAGCATGCCTCATTTGGTTACATTTTGTGAATTTTAACAGTTAAGATTTGGGAAAATAAACAAGTACATTAGCAACACCAATGTCATTGAGCACTCTGGCAAGTTTTATTCGGTTTCCGAAAATCACATTCCACAAGAGATTGATATCTTTACCCTCAAAACTTTGAACAACTGGGATATCAATGGAGCCTGGAATCGACCTTTTACCAGCCATCCAAAGGTTTTCCTTTACATCACATTTCCAAAAAAAAAATATTTTTTTCTTCTCTCATTTTGCACTCTAAATCTGTTTACTCACTATCAAATTCTATTGATGTACTATCACAGAAAGTTCCAGGTACAGGGGAGCTAGTTACAATTGGGGTGGAACCAACCAAACCTTTTGCTGTTCTTGGAATTATTTCCGGTAATCTCAGTTTTGTAGAAATAAAATGAAATGAAGAAAAACAAGTGAATTAACTACTTGTTTCTAGTAGAGCATAATGTCTATGAGACTTTGACATACTTATTTTCCTCAATTTTTTCAGCTGATGGAAAGAAACTGGTTCATAAAGTTGATCTCAAATTGAATAGATGCACTCTTTGCCATGACATTGGTGTTACACAAAGGTAAAACATTTTATTTTAACTACTTACCTGAGATTGAAAATCTGCATTGTGAATTTGTGTGCTTTAGTTTTGCAGGTATAATGTGATTATGGATTTTCCTCTAACGATTGATCTAAACCGACTTCTTATTGGAGGCCCGTGAGTGCAAATCGTTTAATTTGTATGAAAAAACAGAACCAAATGCATTTATGTGTATAGAAAAGTTCTTTCACTTGGCATATATGTTTATATGTGTAGATTAATAAAGTATACTAAGGAGGATTATGCGAGGATCGGGGTAATGCCGCGCTATGGTGATGCTGCCTTAATCAAATGGTTTGAGGTGAAACCTAACTGCACTTTTCACATTATAAATTCTTTTGAGGATGGTCCTGAGGTAAGCTAATTACTCAGAAGCTAGAACTGGTATACATGACTCTAAAATATTTCTCAGATATATGAACAGAAAGACTTAAAACATTTTGAAATATGTGTGATGTAATGTATCAACAGGTTGTAGTGAGAGGCTGTAGATCTCTAGATTCATTAATTCCCAGACATGACCCGAGTAATTCGAACAAATTCGAGTGCTTATCTCGTTGTTACGAGTGGCGATTGAATATGCAAACCGGGGAAGTTAAGGAGAAAGATCTCTCCGGAGCCAAAGCAGTTTATATGGATTTTCCAATGATCAATGAAAAATTCTTAGGTATTAAGAATAGATATGCATACACACAAGTAGTTGATCCCATAGCAAGCTCTACTCAAGGTAAAAATTAAGAATTTTTTTTTTCACCCTTTCAAATTGCATACATAAATATTTTATCATAACACAAATTTTCCATTGGTTTAATTTACTTAGGCATACCAAAATATAACGGTTTGGCAAAACTCTACTTTGACGAATCATGTGAAGAATTCTCTCCGGTAAAAGAATGCCCAGAATCTAATCTTTCTTATGGCAATTTCTTATCATAATTTTTTTTATAAACAAAATGCACCAGCATGGATTCAATTTCTTATCATAACTACAAGTATCATGTCTTATCATAATAATCATTGTTGAAGCAGAGAGACAGAGAGAAAAAAGAAAAGGGTATAAGAGTGGAACGGCATATGTTTGAGAAGAATGTGTATTGCAGTGGGGCTGCCTTTGTTCCGAAAGATGGAGGTGTTGAAGAAGATGATGGTTGGATCATTACTTTTGTTCACAATGAAGATAATAACATATCTCAAGTGGGTTTTCATTTATGAGAATTATAATAATATGTATCACACAGATATACTAATTACCTTGAAATTAAACCACTTTTGTTTTTTGTTTTTTTAGGTGCATATGATTGACACTAAGAAGTTTTGTGGGGAGACAGTTGCGAAAATTACAATGCCATGTAGAGTTCCATATGGGTTTCATGGAGCTTTCATGCCAATCTCATTCAAACCACAGTAGCAAAATGTTTGTTTCTATCACTGAAAAACTATGGTTATTGCTATTCTGATCTAAGGCATGGGTGAAAGCTAGTAGATGTATATATAGTTGCATAAATTACTTCATTCAATTTTTTTCATATAATTTTCATAATGTGTTAGGTTGGACTTTGAGATCCCTAAGCTGCGGAATCATGTCATGTTAGGTGTATATATTAGTGTTACATTTTCTGTTTTTTTTTTTTTTTTTTTGTCAATTGTCACTGAAGTGAGTGCTAACAATCATGTTTGGGTATCTTCAGTGAGAGTCTGTTTGTTTTTACTAGTAGTAATTTTTGGATATTAAAGAAGATCTGACGGGAGTACTTCCTTTAAAAGTACTTTTAAGTGCAATAAAAGTATAACTAAACGGACCTTTGACAAGTTTAAATTTATTGATAATGATAATTTGATATTGCAATCACAACCCTCACAAGTTACAAACTTTAATTTTTGTTTTTCTTCCAGGTTGATATAACTGACAAGCAGATTTATTTATTTTTTTGGTATTAATCAACTTGATTGTATTAATTTATTGCTAAACTCAGTCTCAGATTGTTACTGTCATGTGGTCACCTTCTTCCTCAGCTGTTCATCAAGTTTCAAGATTATTTATGTCCATATTGATGTAACCATTACTGCAAAAAACGAAAGAAGGAAACATAAACATACAGGGTAATAGTAATTAGCAAGGTCAACATACAACTGAAAAAGACCCCAAAAGATCCAAAGTTTAGAAAGGTTCCTGCATTATAAGGTTAAGATAAGTCTTAATCTGACACTTACATTAACACATTACTGATTTATTAAAAAAAGAGTAGTGAATATCAATATCCAACGTAACCTAACACTTTAGTCAATGCATAATGCATTAAATCCTTGCCATGTAAGTAATTGTCATTTTCAATATAAAATGATTTTGGTGATGCATGTTAGTATTATATAGGTCCAAGTTGGTCCATGGCTATACGCAACTTGAGGGACCCAACAATATGGTTCCAAAATTGTTAACCTTAGCAGCCGTGTTAATGCCTATTTGAGTCTTTAAATATTTCCAACTTCAACCTTATTTTCTTAACACATGACTCTATAGTCTTATTTACATATTCTGTTTGTTTTTCTTATTTGTGCATTTGCATATAAGTAATTAGGTAATTAGTAAATTTGTTTTCTGTTATCAGCATGTCAATGACATTTGGATTAATAAGCCAATGTTTTTCAAAAACAAAGTCAATATTTGGTTTCTGCAACTACAATTTACAGTTTCAATCAATAGACGGCAAAGTAATTCAAATTAATCGTGAACAAAATTCTTCAATGGTTTATACATATAATACATGACAGCACAAAGGCTCAATCGTTGAACAAATTAAAGTCGTTTCACCTTGGCCCATCAATTAAAAGGAGTTAATAATGCAAGTAAATGAATATATTTCACTACAAAAAAAGTAAACAATGCACATTCAACAAGTGTTCACTGGGACACTCGTATCTACAATAATTAAGCCTATTCTAAAAAATATGTATGTCAATCATGATCAACGTGTTTTTTTGGTCAGAGACATCGCTCCAAGCTGATGCATACTTTTGTCTTCATTTTACACAAGATATTCTTAATTAATTCTCCAAGACAAGCACTACATAAACCAACAAACAAGTAAAGCTCCCAATGTGGGGACTCTAATATTGTACTACTAGTTAATTAATTAAATTAAATTAATCAAATGACATGATTGAAGAAAGCTTTTAATTTGAACTTGTCAGCATTCATTGGAAAGACAGCACTGAAGATGCTATTGCTATCACAATTTTCATGTTTATTTAGGAAGAAAAATCAAGAGAGAACCAGAATTAGAGAACCATAACATATTATTAGCATGTGTCTAATGTTGATTATGGTTCTTTCTCTTCTCTTGGAGGTTCAATCTCAAGAAAGAGATGCAAATAACATGCCAGAAATGCCCTCAGTGGATCATCCAAGCAAAGGAGTTGTCATAGTAGTTCTTTCCATAATGTTCGCCATAACATTTCTCTTACTCGCCTATGTGAGATTCTGTCGAACAAGTTATGATCATCTTCTTAACCAAAACCCAAATCTCCAAAACCTTCATGGATTAACTCGATCAAGGTCAAGACTTTCTGGTATTGACAGACAAGTAATCGAAACACTTCCTTTCTTCAAATTCTCTTCTCTTAAGGGTTCCAAAGAAGGTCTAGAATGCACCGTTTGTTTATCGAAATTCGAAGACACAGAGACTCTGAGACTTCTACCAAAGTGCAAGCACGCTTTTCACATGAACTGCATTGATAAATGGCTTGAGAATCATTCTACTTGTCCTCTTTGCAGGTACAGAGTTGAAGAAGGGGATGTTAAGAATCTCAGCTATTCGTTAAGCTCAAGGTTTCTTCGTGTTCCTTCGAATCTCACTGAGGATCCCAATCTCGAAATCTTTGTCCAGAGGGAGCCATCGAATCGAGGGTCGTCGAGATTCAACATTGGAAGTGGATTTTGGGAAATGGGTAAGTGCAAAAATAAAGAATTTCTTGTTGACCAAGAAGGGGATAGCTGGGGAGATTCAAAGTTGAAACCTTTACACTTGATCAATCATAAGATAATAATCTCCGATGTTGTTAACAGAAGAAGGTGGAGTGATCTCAATTCTTCGGATTTGTTATCTTTGAGTTCTGAGATGCTTAATGATACGTGCAGCTCGAGATTCTCCCCTTCAAAGTTTCAAGGAATTTCAAATGTTATTGCATCTACTTCAAATGAGGAAGAAAATTCATTTACGGCACTGAATCACGCGGAGAAAAGGTCCATGTCTGAGATTTCTAATGTTCCAAGGTTTGCGGAAATTAATAAGCAGAACAGAATCAGAGAATGTAGTGGTGGGAGTGAAGAGAGGTTATGGAGGATTTGGCTGCCGATTGCACAAAGAACAGTTCAATTGTTTGGTAAACAAGAAAGGAATTCAGTTGAATTATTAGAACAAAAACCCTTAGCTTCAAACGTTTGATTAGTGTAATAGTAGATACTGTGTGTAAAACCATGTTTGTGTAGTGTGTAAATGTTAATGATTGACAGCATGTCGCTGTAATCAGATAAGATTCGTTAAAAGCACAAAGGTAGCACGGTTTTAGATCTTGCTGGAGTAATAATTGCATAATTCCTTTTCTTGTCTTACAGCTTTTCTGTTCTTGACTAAAAAAAAGAATGAGTAAAAAAAGAGAAAGAAACCTCTTTATCTGGAATCATCAATCATCTCGTTATACCCCTAATTATAATATTTATAATTTAATATCAAAAAAATGATAATTTATTGTCATACCATATACTCCCTCCGTCCCTATATATACATAATAATTAAAAAAATTAGTAAATCTAAAAAATATTATTAAATTTATGAATAATATTTTGTTGACACAAAAAAACTTACACCCCTCTTACACCTATAATATAATATTATAATTTATTTTAAATGAATTAAAAATTAGGAAAATAAAGAGTATTAAAAGGGTAAAAAATAATAAAATAATGAGAGTGTAAGGATAGTCTATGATTTTTTGGTGTCAAAAAATCAGCTCTCTAAATTTATATAGTAATTTATCATTCTTTTCTTATTTACCCTTGATTATTAAAACCAATAGTATTACTCTCTTTTCTATTAAATTAGTCTTCTTCTTGAACCCCACAAAAGTGATTGATTAAATAAGAGTAATTTAGTAAAATGAAATTTGAATGTGCACAAAGTTTTAAAGAGGTTTTTATAAAAAGAAACAAACAAATTTTCTGTAAAGGTTCTTATAAATAAGGACGGAGGAAGTATTTAGTCAAAGATATTTCAAAATGTGACAAAAAAAAATAGATATTTCCAAAAAAATAGATATTTCGAATAAAAAACAAGAAAAGAAAAAGAGATTATTGGAGCAAGAGTTATAATCTAATATTGGCCAATGTTTATCAAATTTGGTTTTCCTTCCATAGCTAAAACTGTCAATATAGGTAACAAAAAATAAGATACATAATTAATTATTTGGACATTTATTTTTATGAAAAAAATTTATATTGGGTTAAATTTTTATATTTAAATTAAAACTAAAATGATTGATTATAACAAATAGTACTTGTTTTGAGGTTTATTAAGCAGTAAAAATTAACAATATTACAATATGAAAAAAAAAGTGTTATAGTTTCATTTCAATATGATGTGGGCATTTATTTGTTAATATAATTTTATAGTTGAATTATTTATATATTCTTTTTTTTTGGCAAACAAATTATTTATATAGTTGTAATTTTATTATTTTTTTTAAAAAAAAGTCGATGGGCCAGTTGCAATTCAGAAAGAGGTTTTTTTTTTTGGTCAACCAATTAAGAAAGAGTCCGAATAATTGCCTTACAATTGAGGTAGTTACTGTCCAAAAATATAGTGTGGTAGTTACTATTTGCACCATCTTTTTAAACAAACCAAATTTTTTTGTTCTACTATTAAAATTTAAATTTCAGGAGTATTCTTTTACCGATTTCAGAAATTAAATTTGGGAAAATCACTTATTAAAACTAATTATCAGAAATAAATTATGAAATTTTATTTCTATATAAAAAAATCACTTTTTTAACACTTCTAAAAATTGCTTTTGAAATTATCCAAAAAAATTGTTATTAAATAGAAAAAAACATATGTGGTTAACGGTGTTAAAATAAGGGTTAACATTTGGGACCCGACTAAACAACGTTGGACAAAGGACCTAAGTGAACTCTTGTGAAAGTCATGAATATATGTGAACTTTTTTAATAAAGTTAAGGACCTATATGGTGCTTTACTCAAAAAAAAAAAAATAACAATAACATTTTTGTAAGAGATATATCCGAATCCTTCTAAAACTGTTATTGGAAGAGGTATTTTAAAAAGGGTTTTTTTTACTTGTGTAATCATTGCATATGATAAGAATCCTAAAATAAAAAAAAAATAAAAGTAATAAATATATGTTGAATACAAAACTTAATTAATTTTTGTTTTTCTCAAAAAAAAAAAAAACTTTTCTTTCGAAATATTTCTGAAAATGTCGTTTCCAAAAAGCTTTTAATGGGGTGATGGGAGTGTTACTGTAATTTTGATGTAAGAAAAAATATACATATGTAAATTTCCATCTATAAATGGCCCGAGAACACTAGAAGTATGTGAACTGAATTTTCATTAGAATTTGTAATGCTACTTTATTTGAGTTCACATAATGAATTTTATGAAAGTTTCCGGGAATACAAAATTGGATAGAAAGGATGGAAGATTGAATTAATTAATTAATTGGTTGCCTTCTCCACCGCATCAAATGCATCCAACTGTTACTGTTGGACGCTATAACCACACTTCATGTTAATTAAACTTAATCCTCGCAGATTTCTTCTTACTACTACAACTTACTTGCTGTCCAGTGCAGTGCCACCAATAAATCTGCAAAATTCAATTCAATTCAATTCTACCAGCCATATTAATACGAATGAATTACTAACGTTTCTTCTCTTCAGAAAGAACAGCTCTTTCTTCACATATGCCCTTTCTAATTGTAATTATAGACCACCCAACTGAGCACAACTTCCCATCAAACATCCAAAAATATCAATCAACGTAGTTTTAGATGTTCATTATTTTTGAGAAACATTGATTCCTCAAAAGTAAATTACACCACCCATCATCTCAAACACATTTTATAGCCCAACGCTCACTCAGCAATTCATCATAAACTCCGAATTACTACTCATCATGCCATGGATTTCTATGGCAACAACAGAACCACAACTACACTCCTCAGCCTAATGGACACCACCGAAATGACTGAACCACCCCAGTCCCCCCTTCACCTCCGCCTCCAAACCCACCACCGAGATAATAATATCACCGACCAAGACCTTCAGTTCAGTCCCCCACGCACTTCCACCTCCGACGCCGCCACGATGTTCCCCATCATTCCACCCCAATGTCCAGACTCCCCCTGGACACTCTCCCCTCTCCCTTCCCCTTCCCCTTCTCTCCTCTACCACTGCATTGCCTCCCTCCACCGCCACGACGGCAACATCTACGCCATCGCCGCCTCCAAAGGCCTCGTCTTCACCGGCTCCAACAGCTCCCGCATCCGCGTCTGGAAGCAGCCCGATTGCATGGACAGGGGATACCTCAAATCCACCTCCGGCGAAGTCAGGGCAATCCTCGCTTACAGCAACCTCCTCTTCTCCTCTCACAAGGACCACAAGATCAGAATCTGGAGCTTCACCGTTTCCGAAACCTTTAAATCCAAGAAAGTCGCTACCCTCCCTAAGAAAAATTCAATCTTGACATTCCCCAGATCGAAGAACACCCCGAAACACAAAGACTCTGTTTCTTGCATGGCCTATTACCATTCAGAAGGACTCTTATACACCGGCTCTCACGACAGAACCATCAAAGCCTGGCGAATCTCGGACAAAAAATGCGTCGATTCGTTTCTCGCACACGAAGATAACATAAATTCGATCTTAGTAAACCAAGACGACGGGTGTCTTTTCACTTGTTCTTCCGACGGTTCTGTCAAAATCTGGAGAAGGGTATACACAGAGGATTCTCACACTCTCACGATGACCCTCAAGTTCCAACCTTCCCCTGTTAATGCTCTGGCTCTAAGCTCCTCTTTCAACCACTGCTTCCTCTATTCAGGATCCTCCGACGGAATGATTAATTTCTGGGAGAAGGAGAGATTATGCTACAGATTCAACCACGGTGGTTTCTTACAGGGTCACAGATTTGCGATTCTGTGTTTAGCGACGGTTGGGAACATGATGTTTAGTGGGTCGGAGGATACGACGATAAGGGTGTGGAGGAGAGAGGAAGGGAGTTATTACCATGAGTGTTTGACAGTGTTGGATGGACACAGAGGACCTGTGAGGTGTTTGGCAGCATGCCTTGAAATGGAGAAAGTTGTGATGGGGTTTTTGGTGTACAGTGCTAGTTTGGATCAGACGTTTAAGGTTTGGAGGATTAAGGTTTTACCTGATGAGAAGATGTGTTTTGATTATGGAGATCAGTGTGATGGGAGAGTGAAGATTAGGGAGTATGATATGAGTCCAGTTTTGTCTCCTTCTTGGGTTGAAAAGAAGCTTCAAGGTGCTACTTATTTTCAGTGATTAATTAACAACATGCATGTCTCATTGTCCTGTAATAATATACTTATCTTGCGTTCTTTACTAAGGCCTTAGGCATAGGAAGATACTACTACACAAATTATTTTGTTTTAGTAAGTTCAGAGTTGAGAAGGACTGTTTTACTATAAATAAATGAAAATGATTAATAATAAATAATTAAATACTGACAAAATCTGCACAGGGTAACCAGTTGTAAAAGGAAGAAGGACTGTTTTAAATTATTTAATGATGATCTTTCATGAATCGATCTTATAGTCTTTTAACTAACAACACACAAACTAGAAAGATTAGATCATAACAATATTACACAGCATATATAAAAGCATGTAGTGAGGAAGGTAGGTAATTAAGGTTAGTTTTGTAGATCTTGAGGGAGAGGAACATGAGAGCGATGAATGAAGAAAGTCTCATAAACAAAGCCAGCAAGGCTTCCGCCAATGAGAGGCCCAACCCAATAAACCCAGTGATCAGTCCAGTTGCCAGTAACCAAGGCAGGCCCAAAAGATCTGGCTGGGTTCATAGAAGCAGCAGAGAAAGCACCACCGGCAAGGATGTTAGCACCGACTACAAAGCCAACCAGTGTTGGGCCAAGCCCAGCAAGTGGTCCCTTCTTGGGATCAACCATGGTAGCATACACAGTGAACAACAAAGAGAATGTCAACACTATCTCCCAAATTACTCCTTCACTGTACCCCACTCCACTCGCCAGCGTATGTACTGGAGTTGTCTGCATACATTAATTAATTACATTCATTTACGAAAATAAATAATCCTTTGAGTACGTTACTACATATATATACCTGTCCGGCTGAGAGGTAGTACAGGAGATAGGAAGCGGCGGCTGAGGCTAGTAATTGAACGATCCAATAAAGGATGGAACGGAAGAGAGTGATGTGACCGCCGGCGAAGAGGCCAATGGTGACGGCGGGGTTGAGGTGGCCACCAGAAATGTGGGCGGCGGAAATCATGACAGCGACCACAAGCGCATGTGCCACGGCCACAGCAAACAACCCCACTAGTGCATCCCCTCCAAGCTTGTCTAGTGGTAGTAGTAGTAGTATTATAATTATTAATTAATTAAAAATGACATTGACAGTACGTAAGATAATTAATTAGGAAGAAGGTGAATGAATGAATGAATTAGTAGTAAAGTAGTAATTTGTAAGTACCAACGACCATGGAAGAACCAACGCCGGCAAAGACAAAGAGGAAAGTAGCGATGAATTCAACGACGAGGGCTTGAATGCAATCTGGTTGAGTGGCCTCTCGGGTGCTTCCAAGAGCAATTTTCGCCATTCTCGCTAATTAATTAATTAATTAATTCAACCTTCTTCTTCTTTCTAAGCTCTAGCTAACTCAATTAAATGATCAAACACACACACAAACTGAAGATCGATCGATCGATATCATATAGTAAGTGATGAGATGCAATAAGTTATTAAATAAAGTACAATAGTGATGAATATAATGAAGCGTATAGACTATATATGCATGCGACCTATATATTATATATTTTATTTATATATATAAGAACAAAAGTAATTGTGAATGATTACGTCCGTCCAACCCAAATGGATGACAACGCACAAATGCATGTGGACAACCCTTGCTATTGCCCCTATCTACCTAGCCACCATAATTCTTTTTTAACATTTATTCATTCATTGACTAACTAACTTAATTACTTCATCTAAAATTATTTAATTTACTTCTTCACTTTTTCAAACCTAGTAATTCATATTAAACACTTTCATTTTTTTATTTACGCTGATTCTATCTAATAATTAAACATACACAATTTTCTCTTCTCAATAACACTAATTATTGTTTTATACCAAACATTTTATAATGTCATGCGATACGAAATTCATACAAAAACTTTCAACTTCAATAATTCTAAATAAGTCAACGCTATAATCTCCCTGTCATAGAATAACATTGTTTAATTTCGTTGATCATATCAACTCTCTCCACTTTTGTATTTTCATCATCAGAGCACTACTTTTCCTTCTGTTCTGTCATTCAATGTTTACTGTATCTACATCAATTTGAATGGTGGAGATTTATTTAAAGAAATAATTATCACTTTTTTTTTAATTTCTCCAAAACATCATGATTAGGTCAATCGAATTATATATGGTCTAACAAAAAGACAATTTTGAAAAGTTGCAAGGTTCGGACCCCAAAAAAAATTCCAAGCAGATGAAAAACTATATATATTAAAAAGAATACAAGGGATAGTAGCACTTCAAACCCAATGTTTTACTCATATGATATTTATTTATTTAACAGAACCAAAATGTTATTTTGGTGGATTGAAGAACACTAAAATTTAAAAATGCTGATATAAAAAAAAACTAAATTTTAAAAATGACACAACTCAATAATCACTTAAAATTATTTCAATTTTTTTTCAAAAAATAAAAAATAAAAAAATCTTATGTCAATTTAGTACTTGCACTTGTTGATACTCCCTTCATTCTGAAATATTAGTCACTTTAGAAAATTTTACATGGAATAAAAAGAACAATTAATTTCTATAGAATCTAAAAAAAGTATTACATAGTAAGACTTTGAGGTTTACTCAATAGTTATTGGCTATAAAAATAATAAAAGTGAGAATAGTTAATAAATATAATATTGGTAATGTAAAAGTGACAAATATTTTGCAACAAATTTTTTTTGACTAAAGTAACTAATATTTCAAAAGGGGGGAGTATTTAATTTTGATCTTTATGCATGGGCATCAAACAGTAGTATCCTGAGAAATGATTTATATATTAATTAGTATCATCATTTACCTTCACTCATTAATTTTATTAATAATTTTCTTTTTATCATATTTTTCTTTTTCTATCAAAAAACTTTTAATATTTTTTATTTTTTCTCTCTTTATTTTTATTTTATTTGTATCTATCTATTTAATTATCTCTTCTTATACACCTCTACACTTTAAAATTAAAATATCTCACTTATACTTTCCCTATTATCATAGAGCGCATATGCTATGTTATTGAGATTTGAAGAAGGGGTCAAGTATTATTTTTTTTTTGGGTAAACAAGGGGTCGAGTATTGATATATATTATATGCAAGTCAATTTGGGCTAGTTTCAATTATTCAGATCTGTTTGCTTTTGTTAGTATATCTTCAAATTAGATTATGATGGCTCAATTAAATTACATGCAATAATATATAATTAGTTCACGAGTTAAGTCATTAATGGTGGTAGGTTAATTAAGTGGATTGACTTGCATTTTTTCTTACTCTAAGAGTTACTTCACAGTAATATATAATAATCTAATCACTTATAAGATGTATAATGTCAAAATGAAAAGATATCGATTTTTATTAAAAGTAACATTATCGTACCTATTGATATTAAATTAAAAATAAATACTTTTTGTTTATATATCCATTAACTTTTAAGATATTCAATTAACTATTAATATACTGCAGGTGTAGCCTAATATGCATGATTCCTAGAGATAGTGAATAAATTATGATGGTCATATTTAGATATAAACCATTAAACTAATTGTTTTAAAATTTAATATTTTGAATAAACACTTTGATGATGTATGTTAAGGATCATCATATATTAAACACAAGCACACGAGTTGGTCAACTGTTAAATTGTCTGAATTAGACCCAACTAAATTAAAATTTGATCAAACATTTAGAATTTATTACTCTGTTTTTTATTATTAACAAAAATAACTATTTTTACACTAATTAAAAAAATTAGTTAATATCATTCAACTTTCTTCATTTTAACCAAAAAAGTAAGTCAATTTCCTAAATTCCATGGCAATAAATATGTTTTTAAAATAAAAATACACTAAATTAAGAGTATTTTAGACATATTTCATGAATCATTATCATTGACGTCATTGTTGTTATCATTGTCATTCTCATCATCGTCACTATCGTTGTCGTTGCTATCATTATCATTGTTGTAGTCTCTATCATCGTTTTTGTTGTCTTCAACAATATTGTTGTCGTCACTTGTCGCAGTTGTCATTCCCACTATTGTTGTCATTGTGATTGTTTTTGCTGTTTTTGTTTTTGATGTTGTTGTCATTGTCGTCATCATTGTTGTTATCGTCGTTGCTATCATTTTTGTTATTGTCATCTATGTCGTTTTAGTTGTTATTGTGGTTGTTGTCGTTGCTATCGCCCTCATTGCAGTTGTCATCATTGTTGCTGTCATAGGATCGTCGTTGTTGGCGCCATCATTCCTATGCATCAAAGAATTGCTTGTTAACACGAACCAAATAATATTATTATTAAGAGTACAAGAAATATTAAAAAAAAAAATTCAAAGATATTTAGCAGCCTAATAGGCAACTAAAAAACCAAAACTCCCAATAGATTAAGTAGCCAATAGTTCAAATACAACTGGCTTTGTGAATTTTCGTGCTGAATAACAGTACCCTTTTGGCATGTGGCATGTTATGTCATCTCTAGAAGTCTTTAAAGTATGAGCTTTAATTAGGCTTCTAATGTTTTTTTGTTGTTGTTACTATGTGTTTTATAAGAATTTAAAATATTAATAATATTTTAAAATTTAATCAAAGTAAACATCTTTTAAAGTAGGTCTCATTTTTTTCACAATTTTTTTTTCACAACATGTTTATAATCCTTTAATTTTTGAAATAATCTACAACTATAAAATAGTATTTACAGAAAGTAAATTCAAGGAAAGAAATGGTGGTGCAAATAATATTCATCTTGTCCAAAATAAAAGCCCAATCTCATGAAAGCCTGTATTCTTTTTTGTTATTAGCAAAAACAAATTGATGTAAGCTCAAGTAGGAAAGCCTTTAAAATACACTGCAAGTAATGGGTTGGGGGATTCAATTCCCATATTTTGAATGTAAAAATAAAATCACAACTAGGAGAGTCACCTGGAAAGAGCTGAATAGTATTAGTCATGCTCGCATCGGTGATATATATACACAATTGAAACTGCACTGACGTGGATTCATGGTGAACAAAGCTTCCCTAACTACCATAACAACCTGGTGGTAGAAATTAGAAATACATTGATTGGTGTTTGACAGTAAGGAAAGGAAGGCATAGCAATGGCCACATCCATAACGTTACAAACTGTTGCAATGCTGAAACCTTCTTGTACCACTCCATCCTCATCTTCATCTTCGTCTTCATCTTCACAGTCACGAAGACAATCTCTGTTTCACCTTTTCACCGCTGGCGCTATTGGTAATTTCTCCAGTATCTTTCTCTACTTCACTCTCAAACCCTTCACCTTTTCATAACTCTCTACTTCACTCTCAAACCCTTAACATTTGGTTGTTTATTCAGCTCTTCCACAATCTCACTTATTTGGTACAAATAAATCAGAATTGTTCAAACTAGCAGAGGCTACTGCTGCAGAAATTCTTCCCCAACCAGACCAAAATTTATTTGATTGGGTCAATAATGACAAGCGAAGATTTCTACATGTTGTTTACCGTGTTCGAGACTTGGAGAAGACCATAAAGTATGCTTGAATAATATTGGAAATGATAATTTACTGATACTTACCCCTTATTTCGATGAGGAATTCAACTTATAAGAGGCTCCTAAAATATTTTGGACTGTTTGGATGAACAAATTTATAATCCTTTCAATTTTGATAGAGAATTGTAGTTAACTAAAAAGTAGGGATTTAAAATTCCACCTAAATAGAAAGTATTTTCAAAATTCTCCTGAATTTCAAATTTCTTAAAATTTAGGGTTATTGTGAACACGTGTTAGAGAAAGCTTGATTTATTGATGTAATTTGTTTACATTGATGTTGGGATGAAGGTTCTACACTGAATGCCTTGGCATGAAGCTGTTGAGAAAACGTGATATACCAGAAGATAGATATTCGAACGCTTTTCTTGGATATGGGCCTGAAGATTCCAATTTCACAGTTGAACTTACGTACAGTGAGTTGAGATTTGAATGATATAGTGTGTTTGTTGTACTGTTGTTTTAACAAGTCATCATGAAAGTGCTTTAGAACACGAGTCACATTGGTTCAACTGAAAAATAAACATGTTGATGAACTAGTCTCTTTTGTGAAACCATTATGCATAATGCCTTCATATACTTGCTTTTTCGTGGTGATGACAGATTATGGAGTGGATAACTATGACATTGGAACTGGTTTTGGTCACTTCGGTGTTGCAGTTGAAGATGTAAGCTCTTTTGAAAAGATGATGAAGCATTCTTGTTCACAAGAATCACAACTGCTTCAAAATGCAAAATTCCAAACCATAGAAACTATTTTCTTCCCATTAATCCATTTTGTGCTTTGTTTTCCTTGAACGTGAAGAATGAATACCAATATATCTGACTCTCTTCAAAATCCATAGTTTATAATGTGGTGTTATGCTGCAATTTTGTAGGTAACCAAGACAGTTGATCTAATAAAGGCAAAAGGAGGGAAAATTACCAATGAACCAGAGCCTGATAAAGATGGTAGTACAAAAATTGCTTTCATTAAAGATCCTGATGGTTATGAGTTTGAGCTTTTGGAGAGAAAATCTACTCCTGAACCCTTATGCCAAGTGATGCTTCGAGTAGGCGAACTTGATCGCGCCATAGACTTCTATCAAAAAGTGAGTGGCTTTTACTACTCAGTCTTATTGAGAAGTTTCGTTGCATTCATGAAGAGAATTTCAGATTGGTTGATGCAAACTCAAGTAGCTTGATATTTCTTCTTGTCTTTGTTGATTCCAAAGGCTGTTGGCATGAAACTTCTACGCAAGAGGGACACTCCTGAGGACAAGGTAAGTTGTTCTAATTTCCGGCTATTAATCACAAGCATGGCTAATGTTCCTGACATAAATGTTTTGATTGATGTTTATAATTTCGGTTTTTTAACCTGTACAATATTGCAAATTGCAAAGATTAAGAGTTTCAAAGTAGATACTTTTATGGGAGAAAACAGCATTTAATAAGTCTTGTGTGTGCTGTCAAAAAAACAGTCTTGTCTTTGATTCACAATTAAAAACTTTCTACTTTTGAAATACTGTGCAACATTGCATGGCATATAAAAACCAATATAATTTTTACATAAGAAACCTAACATATATATTTTTTTCGTGATAACCATCTTTAATGCTTTCCATGTCTATCTACAGCATTTCTTATGATTGTTTTGCAGCAAACAGTAGCTGCGATGAGCTATGGACCTGAAGCTAAGAATACTGTTCTAGAACTGACATATAACTATGGCATCACTAATTATGACAAAGGAAGTGGTTATGGACAGGTAGAATCCATTCTTTTCCATCATTAAAAGAGGAAATTTATAATTTTTCTATGGCCTCCATGACTTTTTGCTGTTACGGCATTGTAATAATGTAACTCATTTTGTGTTTGAACAGATTGCAATAGGCACAAATGATGTCTATAAGACTGCAGAAGCAGTTAAATTCTGTGGAGGAAAGATAATCCGTGAACCTGGACCCTTGCCTGGCATCAACACCAAGATAGTAGTTTGCTTGGACCCTGATGGTTGGAAACTGGTATGTTTTACATTTGAATTTGATACCTTCTGTGTGATTTATCATGTGCATTAAGGTTTTTGCCTTGTCACAAACAAAATTGGAGTACATAAACTAATGAAGATGACTGTGTAATGCATGATGAGAGTATAACTGTCAGAGGAAGGACATGTGGATAAATTAAGATTTATGTAAAGCACCAAACTGGAAAAACAGAGAAAATTGTTGTGTTTGATTTCTGCTTCAAATTTTGTGATGTTTTTACTGCTTTTCCTATGCCTGTCACCTTAGAGTTCTCCAAGCATTTATTTCTTAGACTATGTTGCATAATGCTCAAGTGGAAGCCTTCTATTTTGTTAAAATTTGCATGCCAAGAGTTGGTTTTTTTTTTAGTTAAGCAAATGCCCACAGGACCGACTAATCAAAAGCTTTTAATAACTTTAAAATTATATCAGCACAGATTTCACAGTAGACTTTATTATTATTGCAATATTTTCTTAATTTTTGATTGGTTGTATTTATAAGCATTATGTTCACTCTAGCATTATCCTTTATCTTTATGGTTTGACTTATTTGCTACTTCATGCAGGTATTTGTTGATAACGTTGATTTTCTGAAGGAATTAGAGTAACAATAGCATGGTTCGAGATTCTACAAATCTGCACTAGAATTATGGCAGTTCAACAATTTTGTTAGTGAATTATTATATCCATACTGTCAAATCCACATGTCTATGAAAGGAAAATCAAAAGCATATTTACAGCAATCCCAATGTCAACTTTATTAAATTTTCTTATAAATTATGTTACTTTGGCACAGCAATTCAACATGTACTGGATCCCCTCAAGCCAGAACTGTTTGTCTCCTTTACTTGCACATTCAAATTCTATTATCCTGTCTTCTGTTTTTATTCCAAAATATGCCCTCTTTTCATTGATGTCTTCTTTCTCTCTACCGGGCCATGCTGGGATATCACTGCAAACTCCAGTGACTATATCTGCAATTTTAGGCCATACCTTATAATTGATGTCAACTTGTCATAGAGGCCAGAGAATAAAATAAGTGCTGCGTATGAAACTTTGCTTACATTTCTTCTTTTTTGTAAATGTTCCTGCCATATGCTTGCTTTTCATCTTGGCTACAACCTGTTGTCAAATTTAGTTCAATAGATATGTCAAATAAACATATCTTTGATTGATATGGAATTTTAATAAGATTGTCATAAGTAGTTTCTTTATGTTACTTTATAATTCTAAAGCCGCTAGTGTATTAATTTATTAACATTTACAATGTATCAAATATTAATCTGTTCCAAAATTAGTAAAATTTTCTGGGCAGCCAAGCTCATGTATCTCAGAAGTTAATGGAACTCATGCCTATAATTTGTCAATGGATGTATGAAGTGTCTTCTAGCAATTACCTGCAAATTTGAATTTATATTGAACGACACTTGCTTCCAGTGAAGAGCTCCTGTTATGGGCAATTTAAACAGCATGGTTGCTTATGTTAGAATTGCAAATTGAAATTGTTTTACTCAACCGGCATTCTTCTTTTATTCTTTTCAACTTCAATGAAGCCATTATTGAAAACTTGTTAGTAAAATAACCTTTTCTTGTGCGTTTGAGAAGTTCTCCTCCTTTAAAGGCATAGTCCAATGCAGTCAAGATGTTTGCTTCTTTACCTTCATCACACTTATCCTCAACTAGAGGAATTGTAGTGGCTCCAAGTCCTTTCTGAAGTCTTGTCTTTAGAGTAACAGCTCCTCGCAACGCTGCCAACAAAGCATATAATTTCACAAGATTTTCTCTTATTTTGCGTTAGAATTTGTTAGAATATGCTTAGAATATTCCTTATGTATTTGTCACATAAGCTGTCTAAATACGTTCATACAGTGTATATTCTAGTAATTATTGTATATCATTAGTTATTATTGTGTATCATTTAGTGATCATTGTAATGATCCTCTAATACTATTATAAATACAGAATTTGTGTGATTCACAACACACAACACATTATACAATTCTATCAAAGCCTGGTTTGATCCTGCGCTGCCTTTTTTTTCCTTTTTTTCTTTCCTTCGTTGTACTGTAGCGTGAACAGTACCAGCGCCACTGTTTCCGGCCAAACACCGCCGCCGTTGCCTCTGTTCGCCTCTCAACCACAGCGATTGAAACCGCCGTCCTCCGGCGAGCCCCACGTCCAACCTCCGGCGTCACTGGCCTCCACACGCGCCACCTTCTTCCGGCACGTCAGCTTCACGCGCCGCCAGTAAACAAGCATGTGAACCCATTTTCCGGTAGCTTTTTTGTCGGCGATTCTTTCAGGACACTTCTCTCAGCCAGGCGCACCTACCCAAGCCCTTTTTTTTCTCATTTTATCAACATGTCCTTCGGCACTTCCGCTTCCGTTGCTGCCACGTTTACCAACGTGCCTCTGATTCCGTGCGAAAAATTAATTGGATCAGCCAATTACAGTAGCTGGTCAGCGGCTGTCCAACTGTGGTTTGAAGGCCAAGGTCGTGAGGATCACCTAGCCAAACAAGCCTCCGAGATACCGGAATCAGAACGTCCCCGATGGAAACAAGTTGATGCCTCCTTATGCGTTGTTCTATGGTTCTTCATTGACGCCAAATTACAGCCACAATATCAAGCGTTTCGTACCTGTTACGAAGTCTGGACGAAGGCTAAAAGGATCTTTTCCAATGATGTTCACCGCCTGTATGGTGTTGTTTCCAATTTCATCTCCCTCAAATTGGAAAATATGCATATTCAGTCCTACCTCGGTAAGCTTGATCGTTTGATTGCTGATTTTGATTCTCTCATGCCTTTCACTAATGGTGCAGCAAAGCATTCCACTCAAAGCAGCAAGTTCTTTATGGTCCTTGCTCTTGTCGGTCTTCCACCTAAGTTTGACTCGGTGTGCAATCAAATCTTGTCCAGCTCTACTATTCCTACATACGACATTGTCAGTGATCAACTGTTGCGTCTCTCCACTCCTCATATGTTTGCACAAGCCTCTGCTCCTATTGATCCTTCAGTTGACAATTCTGCTCTTCTATCCCACTCATCCTCTCAGGGTGGGCAGAGTAGGGGACGTGGTGGCCATAGTGGGGGCGTGGGGGAAGAAAACAACGGCCTCGTTGCTATTATTGTGACCGCCTTGGACATGTTGAGGCAGAATGCCGTACCAAGGCACGAGAACAATCCAAAGCACAACCAAAGCATGCCCATATTGCTTCTGGAAGCACAACCAAAGCACAACCAAAGCATCCCATCTCGTCTGCCACTAACATGACTCAGTCTGGTAATCCTACTGCCTTTGTTGCCCCATCCTCCACCTTTGGACCTGTTGGACCTTGGATCTTTGATTCCGGTGCTTCTTATCATATGTCTGGTAACAAATCTTTATTTTCTAAAATATTTTACACCGAATCTTTGCCTCCTATTACTCTCGCAAATGGTTCCCAAATTAAGGTCCAAGGAATTGGTCACACCCAAGTCTTGTCAAAATGCGTCTTATGAGCCCTGGTCTCTCAAAAGGTTCAACTTTCAATTGTGAGTCATGTCAGTTAGGTAAACACACTAGGATTTCCTTTTCTGAAAGTGTCAATAAACGAGCTGCATCTCCTTTTGCTTTAGTCCACTCTGATATTTGGGGTCCCAGTCGTGTTAGTTCTACTTTAGGATTCCATTACTTTGTTACATTTATTGATGATTATTCACGATGTACCTGGATATTTTTAATAAAAAATCGTTCAGAAGTTTTTACAATATTTCAAACATTTGTTTCTAAAATTCAAAATCAATTTGGAACCTAACTTAAGATTTTACAAACTGATAATACTCGTGAATATTTGTCAACTTCCTTTCAAAATTACCTAACCTCACAGGGGATTCTTCATCAAACCTCCTGTGCTCACACTCCTCAACAAAATGGAGTCGCCGAAAGGAAAAATCGTCACTTGGTCGAGATAGCTCGTACTTTGCTCCTTCATCACAATGTTCCTTCTCGTTTTTGGGGCGATGCTCTTCTCACCGCCTGCTATTTGATAAATCGCATACCATCTTCAGTTCTACAAAATCAGATTCCTCATTCTATCTTGTTTCCCAAACAGAATCTTTACCATGTCCTCCCACGTGTCTTTGGTTGTACTTGTTTTGTCCATGACCTCACTCCAGGAAAAGACAAACTCTCTGCAAAATCTCTGAAATGTATCTTCCTTGGGTACTCACGCCTACAGAAAGGTTATCGTTGCTACTCTCCGCAACTTCGACGATACCTTGTCTCTGCAGATGTTACTTTCTTTAAGTCAAGCCCTTACTATGCTCATTCCACCCAGTCAGATATTTCTCTGGATGCACCACCACCAACTATTCTGCCAGTTTCTCTAGCACTGGTAATTCCTCCTACTCCAGCTCTTATTCCTCCAGCTTTACCAATTTCCGTTGCATCGGTTCTAATACAAACTTACCAGAGACGCTCTGTTATACCCCATGTACCACTCAATGGCTCTCTGGACTCATCTCCTGCTCCAGTCGTCTCTCTGGGACCGCCACCTGAGCCTGATCTTCCCATTGCTCTTAGTAAAGGTACTCGTTCTACTCGTAATCCTAATCTCAAATATGCCTTTGCTTTGAATTATGGTTCTTTATCACCTTCCTATTTCTCTTTCGTATCTTCCTTGGATTCTGTGTCTATTCCTAGAACCACAGGAGAAGCCATGACTGATCCAAGTTGGTGACAGGCGATGTTGGACGAAATGGCTGCTTTACAAGCTAACAGTACTTGGGAGTTAGTTCCCTTACCCCCCTAGGAAGACTAAAGTTGGATGCCGCTGGGTGTACACAGTTAAAGTTGGTCCGGATGGTCGTGTTGATCGCCTGAAAGCACGACTGGTTGCAAAGGGGTATACACAAATATTTGGCCTTGATTATGGTGACACTTTTTCTCCGGTGGCAAAGATGACATCTGTTCGTCTCTTTCTTGCTATGGCTGCCATTTATCATTGGCCACTTCATCAATTGGACATCAAAAATGCATTCTTGCATGGTAAGTTACACGAGGAGGTTTACATGGCTTAGCCACCTAGCTTCACTTCGACCGGTGGTCGACATCTTGTTTGCAGATTACGTCGCTCACTTTATGGCATAAAATAATCTCCTCGGGCTTGGTTTGGTCGCTTTAGTTCTGCACTGTTGCAGTTTGGAATGACTAGGTGTGAGGCTGATCATTCAGTCTTCTCACTTTATTCTTCAGCAGGAAAATGCATCTACCTTGTCGTTTATGTGGACGACATTGTTATCACAGGTAATGATACAATGGGTATTCAGAAACTCAAAGCCCATCTTTCTCGTCAGTTCCAGACAAAGGACTTAGGCCCATTGAAATACTTTTTAGGCATTGAAGTCGCTCGTTCCTCCTCTGGCATTGCCATCAATCAGCGCAAGTATGCCATTGACATTCTTACCGAGACTGCAATGCTTGATTGTCGCCCCTCTGACACTCCTATAGATCCCAATGTCAAACTTCTTCCAGGCCAGGGGGAGCCATTGAAAGACCCAGAGAAGTATAGACGATTGGTGGGAAGACTGAATTATTTGACTATCACTAGACCTGACATTTCATTTGTAGTTAGTGTAGCAAGCCAATTCCTCCATGCCCCTTGCGACAGTCATTGGAATGCCATAACTCGCATCCTTCGATACCTTAAACGTGCTCCTGGACGTGGTTTATTATATACAGATCAAGGAAATGCTAAGATCACTTGCTACTCTGATGCTGATTGGGCAGGATCACCATCAGATCGAAGGTCTACTTCTGGATATTGTGTCCTTATTGGGGGAAACCTCATCTCATGGAGAAGCAAGAAACAACACGTTGTTGCCAGATCTAGTGCGGAAGCCGAATACCGTGCTATGGCGACAGCTGCATGTGAGATCACTTGGCTGAGATACCTTCTTCAACAATTGAGACTATGAGATATAAGAGGAACCAGGCTTATATGTGATAATCAAGCTGCTATGCACATTGCCTCAAATCCGGTCTTTCATGAAAGAACCAAACATATAGAGATTGATTGCCACTTTGTTAGAGAGAAAGTGCTTTCTGAAGAGATCACAACTGACTTTGTTAAATCAGACGATCAGTTAGCTGACATGCTCACCAAATCCCTCAGAAGTACTCGAATCGATTACATTTGTAACAAGCTTGGAACATATGACATATATGCTCAGCTTGAGGGGGAGTGTTAGAATATGCTTAGAATATTCGTTATGTATTTGTCACATAAGCTGTTTAAATACGTTCTGTTCAGATACAGTGTATATTCTAGTAATTATTGTATATCATTAGTCATTATTGTGTATCATTTAGTCATCATTGTAATGATCCTGTAATACTGTTATAAATACAGAATTTGTGTGGTTCACAACACAACACATTATACAATTCTATAGAATTTAACAATATCCATGGAAGATTAACTCATTGGTTGTAGCCTTTAAGGTTTTAGCTTACTTAGTATAAAACAGTTACATAATACGGTGGTACAGGTATGATATGCTATTATCCCTTTTTACATTATTTTTACAAGAACTCCTTTAAAGAAACCTGGTGGTACAGTGAATACAGTAAAAATAGTGCAGGGTTATTAAGAGCATTATGCAACTATGGTTTAAAACTATATTTATTGTTCTGCATGACTTAGAAAACAATGCAGACTGAGCAAATTATGATCTATCCAAAGATTAAAACTGGTTTGGTGTATGACACTGGAACTTCTGAATGGAGTCTATTTATCTATTTATATGAAAAATAAGTGAAAATGTTATAAAACGCAGTTCATTTTGGCCTGAGAATAAGAAATGAACTTTAAATTCTGATACCTGTGGCTGCTCCGGCTGTTAGAGTCATAATATCCCCATTGGTTTTGGCATTAATGGCAGAGTTTACAACTGTTAAGATTTGGTCATGTTCAGCGCCCATATCTTCTGCAATCTCAATGCAGTGAGAGGCTACCAAAGCCGCTGCAGATGAAATTGCAGCAGAAGTCATGAGAGGCTTCTTTTGGTTGCCATTAGGCATTTCAGATGATGCTGTTGTAGCTGCAACTGCTGCAATAGCCGCAGCAACACCGGCCACTGATACTGCAGCATGTAACTGAGCGTTGTGGGTCCTAATTTCCTGTTTTTTCCTCTCCTTTTGATCTTTAATCCACCTTCCCATTGTTCTTCCTCTTATCAAGCTCCTGTAGAGCTGGTAAAAAATTTCAAACAAAACTACTGATTAGTAAAGGATTTGAGCTGGTATTTGAGCATAATTGAGAAAGATGATTGCAACATACCCCATTTCTGAGCAAATTTTGACTGGAAAGGAACTCTGGATTGAGCGCTTGATGGAGTAGAAGTAAATCCTGCACATGATGGTCATTGATCACTATATTATTATTGTCACTGTGTTTGTAATTCTTCAATTGACTATCATAGTATTATCTGACTTCCCTGTGGGTTAGTTGATATTTTAAATTAAAAAGTCAAGTTCATTTTGCTGTCAACAAAAAGTAGTTCTTTATGAATATATAGCTTCAAGTTCTGAAAACTGGACCAACTGGTTATGTTTACTGCCATATGATTTAACATGAAGTAGTGAAGTACCTTTGTTTCATCACTGTCTTTTGGCGAAATTGGAGGGCAACATCCATTAGGTAGCTGTTCAAGTAACTTGCATCAGGAGTTCAGAACCCATATTAATATATAAAAAGCAATAGACACATGCGACAATATTAGATACTCTTAATAATAAAGAATCCTAGGATCAGACAAAAAGATCTAGGATATGGAAATTGGAAAATATCTTTCCTTTGGAATTCCCCTTTTGGAGGACTTAAAATCTCTCCCTTTTTTCCCTTTTCTTTCCCCTGCAGGGATGTGTGCGGTATGGAAACAGAATCTACCTTAAGAAATCTAACAAAGCCTTTGCATGAATATCAGTTTCCATAAAAAGTAGCTAATGAGTGGCTTTAATGGCCTAATTCTAATTTCTAATAGCCCTTTTAAACTCTCAAACAAAGTCAAAGAAAATGTTCTTACAGACTCCTCAGAAGCAGTGGAAGAACCATCAGCATATAATTGGTTACCGGAAGGATGTGAAAGTGACATCTCAATACCAGTAGAGGTTGTAATGTTGGTGCTGTTCAGTTTTTTTGAGAGTTCCATGGCTGAGAGGCTCCATGATCTAGCAAGGAACTCCATAGATTCAGTTGGAGTATCTGGCGGCGCACAAGATGATACTGGCCAATCTGTAGAGGCATTCTCATCTATGTTCTGTAGCTGATTAACTGAGAATTTAGAGCTCACTGACATTAAAAAGGAGAGTTAGAGTTCAATTAATTGCTTTCATCAGAATGAAGCTTAATCATAAAAATAAAAGGCATAGATTCTTTTTTTGGCATATTCTGCCCTTTATGTATATACTCTTATGATAACTTCTAGTTCCTGAAGAAGAAAGTTTAGTAGTTCATAGTTGTTGTCTTGAAAAGGGGGGAAAAAGTTTCTTCATGTTACCACTCACTTGTAAAGTCAATAGCCTCAATCACTCTAGACTCACGAGACAGGAGAGATTGAAAATCTCTTGATTAAGAGTGATGAGCATTGAGAAAGCAAGAATAAGATGATGAGAGGAGTGATGAGCAATAGAGAAATATATTTAACAAGAGAATTTGAGTATGTGACGTTGTTTCAAAGGTTTTTTTTATTGAGGAAAATGAAAATAACATATAAAAGGTTCTTAGTGCTGAAAGGAAGGACCCAATTGAAAGGCCATTCATTCTTGTCTCCAACTTAAATAGTTGCTTTAGTTTTGATTTCCACCTCTTTAGTGCTTTATGCATAAAGGGTTAAAGACCTGTTTTTATGGCAGCCAAGTTCATCATTGCAAGGATTCTCCATTGTCACCACTATCACTTTCTAAATTAGAGAATGGGGACCCATTTGTACGCTATTTCTGTATTTTAAGAACTTAGTAAACGCCTCTTTAGAAGTCCCAACCAATTGAATCAAGTCAAGGTGCATAATCATCATATACACATCCGTGTAACTATTTCCTTTTCATTAATTAATTAAAGCAAAAGACAAAGGTTTCTTTTCTTTTCCTCTTTACTGCGTCTTTTCTTTAATTATTGTTGCTGATTAGTGACACCGTGCTATGTATAAATGTATAAAATATTACATAATGACTATGATAAACGCACAAAATGAATCCAATCAACTTCAATAAATTACGAATCGGTTTGATTTGTATAATTCACTTGATGGGGAAGGGGTACAATTTCAATAAGATTGAAGTTCCTATGCCTCACAAAATCTAACTGTACAAATGAGAAAGACGACCAAATTTTTGTATTGAAATGCTTGAAAAGAAAAACAAAAGGTGATTAGTTGATGACTAGACAAAAAAAGATTGTTTGTGGCTTCCCCTCCACCATTTGTTCAGTCTTGTTACTTTCCCTGCTTCCACCTCTTAAACTGGTGGCATCCATTCACTTATCCAAAAAAAAAATGGAGTCATCCAACCAATTCAGCATGAAGTATACGCCAATATACATTCATGTGCAGGAAGTTCATCATGTCAAGGTATCTTTGCTTGTCATAACTGTCTATGTTCCTCTGGTGGAGCAACAAGACATTGAAACTGTACAAAATTGCTCTACGCAAGTCCTTCAAAATCCTGTATGAGAAACAAACCGAATCAGTGGTTCACCAAATGAAAGCTTGATAATTTATATAGCATAGAGTTCAACTTCATATTCTAGGTAAGTGATTTTCTTACCTGCTAATTAGCTGAAGAAATTCGGCGTAATGAGGGAATCCAGCCACTTGAAACACGGGAATTACTGCCAAATACACGGCCTAGGTTAGAGGTTCCCATGGGTTTTTCTGGTTTTGGGACATTTTCTGCCGAGGATCTGGGCATGGCAGGTGAAGTAGATGAACTATTGTTCACATTCTGCAACAATGTATCTCAAACAAATGAATTTCTTGAGAAAAAGAGAAAATTCAAATTAAATATCACTACAACTCTCACATACAGCAATAAGGCTGCCATATGTTAGACATTCGATAGAAACTTCATTGAGGTGACTTACATGTTTCCCAGTCCGATTCTTGGCATTTAGATTCTGAAAATTAGACGGCTTATGCTGCACACGCGCACTTGGACTCTGAAAATTAGAAGGCTTAGGCTGCACACGTCCACTAGGACGTTCAAGATTGGCCAGCATTTTTGTTACATTGCTAATTCGAGCTGAATCACTGACTTCTGAAAAGGTAATGTAAGGCATAGGCATCAGTATGTGAGCTGTAGAAAGCATTAGTTCACCATACTGAAAACTTGCAAGACTATATCAGTTTAACACTGTTACAGCTATCGAAAAGTCCAAATTAAAAATAATAATAATAATAATAATAATTATTACTCAGTTAATTGGGGAAATATCAGTCCATGATGACGACCACTATCTTTAAGGAAAACTAATAGTATCTTAAGATATCAGAAGTTATCATGTTTTGTTTTCAGAGACAACAGAACCACATGAAAAGTAGTCCACATATAGTATAAACAGCAATTATTTCCTTCTATTTTAACTTTCTTATTTCAATGAGCATTAAAATGCCGCTTTAAATTACAAGCCACTCTACAGGAAAATGCAAATCTCAGCATCTAAATCACATAAATAAGTAGATCGCCAATTTTCTTGGGAAAAATCCCCATAATAAAACAGAATTCCTGTGACCACGTGAGAGATAAAAGTTACCTTCATGTCTTTCTGCAACCATTGGTTCAAGGCTGCTAGGCACAGCAGTTGAAGGCTGCAAATTGTCATACACCAAGTGAGAAATAGAACAAGATCAAGAAAGTTTAATATGTAACCCATCAGAAAAATCCATACAACTTGTGCTTTGCAGAAACAGCAAGCTTGAGCATAAAAAGATATGTAAGAAAAGTAATAGGTCACAGACTCGCAAGAGAGACAGAGAGCAGGAGTACGAAGAGGTTGGAGCAGCTTTGGTGAAAAACTTTCAGACATAAAGGGAAAGAAGGAGGGAAGGGATACAATTCTAGCAAGAAATTTATTCAAAATCACTATTAAAAATAAAATAGTCAAAGAATGTACTAACATATAACCGACTTTGCCTCTTTGTCTGTTGTGCCTGCTGATATTTTAGGATTGTCCAGTCAAATAAATAGTCACGGTCATATCCTGCTCAAAAAAATCAGCCAAACAAAATTTTCATTGCATCGAGGAAGAAGATAAAAATAACATGAGACCACCTGAGAAATTACAAGTGAAACTTTGAAACCAGAAGGATTAGTACTATGCGATATAGTTAACATTATTTATTCCCAAATAGTCAAATACAGATAAACATTGAACGAATAATAAATAACTCATAAAATTTGCACAACCTGAAAACTCGAATTTATGCTTTTGGAAAAGGAGTGAAGGATGAAAAACAATAAAACCATTGACAACTCAAGTAGGACTAATCTCCAACCTATAGCCATGAAGAATAATTCTGTGCCAAACTAGTTACTTCGGCCTAAAATCTAGCAAAATCCGACATTCATTTAAAATATTCTTCTAAAGTTAAAAGGCTAAAGCAATGAGCCAATAAGCAAATCGTTGTCATCAACAAACAAAGAGCTACTTTTCCGATTTGAAGAGAAACTATCTAAAGATCAAACATATAATAAAAACAAACATCCGATACCTTCACGAGTGAACAAATCACTAAACAGGCGCTTCAAGAAGTCATAATCTGGGAGTTGATCAAATGTCAAAGAGCGGCAATAATGGAAGTAAGAAGCAAACTCCACGGGATATGACTCACAAAGCATCTAATAACAAGAAATCTCGAATCAGTAAACTTGTGAGAAACAAAAAATCTTCAAAAGGAATATCTCCCAGAAGAGGATGAACTAAAATTTGATCCAATAATAACTCTTAATTTAAGTTTATGGTCAAGGACTCAAGTATTCAAACTTGAGTATGGGAGTCAATTGTTTACCCCTGCTTTTCATAATTGTAATTGTCATTTCTACCCTTGCCCCAAACTCTCAGCACAAAAATAGGAAAGGGCTGTGGGGGAACTCTACCCCAATCAAAATCTGAAACAATTGCTCTCGACACCCAAAAAAAAATCAGTTCCAGATTGCTAAGTTTGAAAACCAAAGGTAAATAAAATTGAAAACTATGTTGGGGACAGGGGGATCAATTATTTTATGAAGTTGAAAATTTCACGCACCTCAATTGAAGTTGATAGCTTCTTCTCACGAATCTTGTCATATTTGTCCTTCTTGGAGATAGCTTTCAGACCCTGCCAAGGAAGGCTAAAACACAAGAACAAGATAGTCAAGCCTATGGTTACCTGAAGCACATGTGCAATGGATACTCACACACGCCATTTTGTTTTTAATTCAGTGCTTGAAAATTTGAAATGAATATGAAGGAGCATACCTTCCTCTTAAAAAGTACATAAGAACATAGCCAAGAGACTCCAAATCATCGCGACGACTTTGCTCTAACAAAATAAAACCAAATTGTTGGGAAATGTGTAGGCCAAAAGCTGTAACTGTATAGAAGAAAATTTTCTTTCTACTCACCAATTCCTAGGTGAGTGTTGCAACTTGCATAGCGTGCAGTCCCGGTTAAGTTTTTATTCTCTCTGGATGGGTTTATCAAGGTTGAAACCAATATTAGGCAATGATAACCTGGCTAATTGAACTTTTAAAAAAAAAATGCACGAGTAACACTGAGCATGAATCAATCAAAAGAATTTGGACAAAAGAATTGTTTTTGAGATTTCACGGGTTACAAGTAGGAAGAGTTCCCATTGATAAACAACAATATACATTTACTTTGGGGAAAAAAGGAATACTTATTTTAGCAAACACATGACGTGACCCGTAAAGCTATGAAGCAGCAACCTTATTGTTGCATCAAGCGTGGCATGCAAAGCATTAAAAATCATAAAGCAAGAAAGAATTTACCACTTAAGTCAACATCTTATAATGAAAATTAGTTTTTTTCTTTTAAAGAACTATAATCTGCAGCAGAAAAACTTCTCACCTCACCATTTAAATATTATTGAAAATCAAAAGGAAGGGATCTTGGCCAACGGGAAAGTAATCAATTAGGTTTGTGACGATAGAAAACCTTATAGTTATAAGTTATAACACACAGGCCAGTAATGGGAAAACATGATTAATCACAATAAGAGATGAAAATTATAAAATAAACTAGACAGAGCAAAATATACCTGTAAGGAATATGCTTGTTTGTGTTAGGGTCCCCGTATCTTTTTCCAAGTCCAAAATCAATAATATAAACCTGTGAATGTAACAAATTACAGAAAACATATGTAAGAAATCGATAGCTGAAAACGAATTACAGGATAAAATTTTTTTTACTCAAGTTATTCATTAAAAGAGAACTAATTTAATAAAATTACCTGACTTGATTTCCTCCCAGTCCCAGGACCCATAAGGAAGTTATCTGGTTTGATATCTCTATGCAAAAATCCCTTGGAATGCAAGTACTCAATTCTCGTAAGCTGTAGTCAAGTAAATAAAACAAGTTAATTTCCTTCTGATGCTTTCACTGAGAACTGCCATTGAAAAGAGGCAAATTTTAGAGACAAAACTGCTACAAGAAGTTGCAGGAAGCATAGTATTATCCAGAAAACAAATTTAAAATCAGTAAAGAATAAATGCCACTTCTTTGAAAAACAAAAACAAGCATTCATGAAATGAATTAGTGTTTACCATTTGATCAGCCAACATCAAAACCGTTTTCAACGAAAACTTCCTCTCACAGTAAATAAAAAGGTCCTCGAGACTCCGTCCTAGAAGATCAATAACTAGAACATTGTTGTCTCCATCAGTACCGCACCATCTCATTTTCGGTATACCACCTAAATCCAAAGAGCAAGTGGAATTTTTTTAAAAAAAAAGAACAACAAAGATAACAGTAATAACACTTTGAAAATATTTTGAGAACATTTTAATTACTGAAGTGCTTCTCTTATAAGTTATAACATACTTTCTCCTTGAAGAGTACTGTATAACTTGGCCTCATACAGTAGTTGTGGATGTCTGGTCTTCTTGTTTTCCTAGAAAATAATGAAGACAGACGATGTTAATCACTATCAGACAAAATGCATATTTCTTTAAAAAAACACTAATATGTAGGAATGCCAGAAAAAGGTAAAAAAAATGCAGAGTTCTGGCAAGTATAGTTCTCTCTATCAAAACTTGACCTAACTTTTAATTTATAATCGTTTATCGTTTATTCACAATGCACCATGCTTATTCAAACTAATTCCATCAACTCAACCTCATACATCCAACTCAAAAATGCTATTAGGAGAAATGTTGTCTTTCACTTGAATCTGCATAAAAATCAGCTCAGAAAAGACGCACAAAAGAAAAGAAAAGAAAAAAAGTAAAAATAACCAATGTGTAATGATAGACAAAATGGCACGCGAACACACATGAAAAATGAAAATGAGATCAAAACACAAATAAAATTAAAATTCAACACAATCGAAATCGGATAGTAGCATGAAGATAACGAGGCGAGGAATGAAAGAAGATGAACCATCTTGACGGCGACAAGCTCAGAGGTGTCGATATCCTCAGCTGGAAAAAAGCAACCAAACAATCAGAACAACAACTCCACTCCAGTTCAAAACAACAACGTAGAAAGAAGAAAAAACGTTCCACGACGAGCTTTACCAATATAAATTTCACCGAATGAGCCGCTTCCAATTTTCCGACCAATCTTATACTTGCCGCCGACGATCCTCTGCATGTTTGCCGATCGCAAAAGGACGAATCGATGATTACGAGGCAGAGGAAGGAACAGCAAACGGATTGAAGGGAAAATGAGAGAAAGATTTATGGTTTAATGGTTTAATGTTAGAAAAATGTAGGGTTTTGTTTTGGTTTTAAAAGTCGGTTGCTGAGCTGTCCAAAACAAATGCGACATTCTCGTTACCTAACCCCAAAAAACCCCAATCCAAGTGCCTTGTTTGTTCCTCAGTAATAGTAGCCTCCTTGTGGAAATTGAAAAACACGCTTTCTATGAACAATTCCAAACAAGCATATATTCATAAACAAATAACCGACTGCTTCTTCAAGGGATTTGGATATACATAAGCTGAGTCAGCATCCTTTAATGATTTTCAAACAGCGTTGAGTGAAAGATAGTAAATTCTTTTAGTTTGAAAAAACGTGCCTTGTAACGTGTGTATTTTCTGATAACAAAAATAAGTCTTGTTAATCTGTGGTCAACAAAAGACTAATAGTACTTAAAATAGACACTTAAAAAGGGTATATTCTTTTGTTTATTCAGGATTTTTTCACTGTCATAGAATCCTAGTTGGATTGGTTACGTGGATTATGTATCCAACTCCTGAAGTTTTGTTTCCGAAAGAAATTCCAGTGGATAAGGCTGTCAATGACCAGATACACCACCAACTTCACACCCGAATACAGATTTTTTTTGAAGGGTTATGTAGATGTTTTCTATTTTGGAACGTTGTAAAATCTGTCAGTTTGTTTATTCTTATATTTCGTGAATACTTAATAATTGTTCAGTGCGACTTCAATTTTAAAAAACAAGATTAATCACATATTGTAACCTGTAAGAATGAATTCCTTGAGAAGAAAAAATATACTATATAAAAGGAATATTGTACTTAAAAAATTGAAGGGGAGGTTTTTTCCCGATATAATCAGATAAGACATTTAATTTGATTTATCTATTTTGATTTGACGAGATGTATTCGAAAAAAATATCACATTTGATTCTTACTTTAATTTCATTCTATACCATGAAATGCTAATTTAATTGATTTTTTATGGCTTTAATTTGATTGAATTTTTTAGGTCTATACTTACGATTTGAAAATTTGTAGGTATATAATCTAACGAAATAAATTTATTTATGTTTTAAATAATATATTAGTCGTTCAAGTAAAACATTCTAATAATGTATCAAATATTTTTCAAATTCTATGAATTGTTTATAGTTAATCTGCATCATATAAACTTTCAATTGATCGATTGGATCGACAAAATTCGTTTTTTATAAAAAATTATACATCGTGTCATTTACTTTGACACATTTGTGTCATTTACTTTGACACATTTGTGTCATTTACTTTGACAAATTTGTGTCATTTAAACCCAATTCATATATATTTATCATAATGAGTATTTTTTTATGTTATAAATATTTTTAAATTTTTTTATTCAATGAAAATTTTAAAAGACACGTTTATTAATATATTACTACAGCCCGAAAATGTATATTTATTTATAGTAATTTTTGTTTGTCAAAATTTTACTATCATATAATTAAGATAAAAGATCAATTTTTCAAGCATTTATTGGTTTATCCTCCCTATTAGTGTTCTCTCAGAAAATTAAACCTGAACTCTCACACTTAGACAATATTATATTTCTATCACTATATTAATATTCTTATTCATAATGAAATGTTTATTTAGTCAAATATAATTTATTTTTAAAATATTTGCTATTATGTACTTAGCCTTAATCTTTTGATTCAATAATGACTAATTTTCTTATGTATCGTATATGAGTTGAGTTCAAATGACACAAATGTGTCAAAGTTGTTAAATAATACCGCGCATAACTTTTTATAAAAAACGAATTTCGCTGATCCAACCAATCAATTGAAAGTTTGTATGACGTATATCAACTATGCAAAAATTCATACCATTTGAAAATTGGTAGGTATGTAATCTAACAAACGAAATTTACTTGTATTTTAAATAATGTATTAGACGTTCAAGCAAAATATTCCGATAACGTATCAAATAATTTTCAAATTATATGAATTTTTGCATAGTTGATCTACATTATATAAACTTTCAATTGATTGGTTGGATCGGCGAAATTCGTTTTTTATAAAAAGTTATGCACAGTGTCATTTAAGAACTTTGACACCTTGGTGTCATTTGAACCCAACTCATCATATATATATATATATAAGAAATGTATCAAGTGAGATGTGAGAGTATGAGAGGAGTTAATACTAACTATCCTATTATAATTAATGGTTGAGATTTGATTTATGAAAAGCGATCACAACCATTCATGTATGGTTGTGTGGTCAAGATTAACTTCTCTTATCCCTCATGCTCTTATTGGATATGCACCCTATATATATATAGGGAATGCATGAAATGAGGGGTGAGAGTATAAGATAAGTTAATATCAACCATTAAAATGTAATTAATGGTTAAGTTTTGATTTAGGAAAATTAATCTCAACCATTCATGTATGATTGTGTGGTCATTATTAATTCCTTTCATCTCTCATGCTCTCATTGAATATGCCTTTATATATATATATATGGTGGGAGGGATTGAAACTATCCAATTTTAGAAATTTCACCATCTCTTTATATATAAAAATCATAAATTTATATATTAAAAAAAATGGTATCGCTCCCAACAGAGATGATGCTAATTCATTCCACCTATATATATATATATACGTTGATCGCACGTTAAATTCTAAAAAAACTCAACTTTTTATTGTTAATTTCTATAAATCTAAACGAAATTGTTGATGTTGTAATGTAAGTCAAATCCAACTACAACAACAATGAAGAACGTTAAAAAAAATAACCATTAGTTGCAATATAAAAAAAAGGGCATAAGAACACATCTTTTTCAATAAAAACAATAGGCCATAAGCCCATAATCCTCAACCCAACAAAAAAATAACAAACAAAAACTAAAAAAAGATATCCAACACAGACTAGTTTTTCCTATTTAATTAATCTAACATAGTTGACACTTTAAACTAAATGTTTCAGTCTTGACCAAAAAAAAAAAGTAAATGTTTCAGTCATAAAGACATACATATGTGTGGGTACGGAATTTTATCTTCAATTTAACTACTTTTCTATAAAAAATTAAACTAAATTATTTATTCAAATATACCCTAATATAATATTAGGGAATAAGACAAAACTCACCTCTTTTATTCTCCAAAGTTATGCAAAAGGGTCAATGTTTAACTAATTTCATCATAGAAAAATCACATATCACATATATAAGTCTTAAAAGAGAGTGATAGGGAAAACACAGCAAGTAAGAAAAATAAATTTGTTTATAATAAAAAATTGAGAGAAATAAAAATTATTTAAAAAATATAAAAAAAAACTGTACAATGTAAAAAATATATAATTAGTGTTAAATAAATAATATTTACAATAAGTTAAGCGTATAAAAACTGCAAAAAGAAAATATTGTTTCTCACTTACAAGTTGACAAACATGTAAATGTAAATTATACATATTAAAAAATATAATAATTATTATTATTTTGATTAATAATTTTTTAAAAAACATTTATTTGGTAAAATTGCTATTTTGATAAGTGGCAATATTTTTGCTTTTTTTTTCTTAATTCTTGCAACTTGTATTTCGTTTCTTTAAAGGCAGTAGCGTTGGACTCACATTATGGTTAGTTTCCTTATCTTTGCTTACTATTAATATTACTAGATTGATCATCCGTGCGATGTATAGATAGTTAGCTTGATAAGCATAATATTTACATAAACAAAAATTATTAGTTTGCATCAATTTGTAATATAGATATATGAATTTAATTATGATAATTTTTTTTGAGTAAGTAAAAAATTTACTAAATTAAATAAAATTGAGTACTAGAGGTATTCTTCATTTTTAAAGGTTCAACACAACTACACAAAAAAAAAAAAAAAAACAGCCAAAATAGAATAAGAAAATTAAACTGGGTAGAACATTCATAAGCAAATTAATTGACATTGTTGCCAATCTAAAAGCGAATAGGTAAAAGTAGCAACTTTTGCTTTTATCCATAACCACAAATGCAACATTACCATGTCAAAAATATACTTTGAATCTCAAGTCATACTATTAAACAACGTAAAATTCCTACCAATCCAAAACCAAATTAAAAAGAGCCAAACAATATTCAACAGATATCTAATGCGCTAATGGAGTATGAACATGATAGTAACCCTTCAAATTGAAAGAGAGAAGCAACACAGCTTGATGCAATAGCAAAGTTCACACCCATCCAATTAAAAATTTTATACCAAATACCGATAGCATATTGATGTTCTTAAAACAAATCCATATGATTCCCCATTTTAAATATGAGAACATACACATGCATCATAATGAATTAATGATGTGAATTTGAAGAACCAAAAACAATACTCCATCCATTCCTTTTTTATATATAAAAAAAAGGAGCAATTTCTAAGGTCTTGTTTGATTTCTCTTTTTAAAAACAGTTTTATGTTTTTAAAAACAGAAAATTCAAAAACTTGTTTGGCAGTTGAGTTTTCAAAAACAATTTTCGAGAACAATTTTAGTTTTTCAGTATTTAAAAACTAAAATATGAAAACATCTGAAGGTTTTCAGTTTTTAGTTTTCATAATTTACACACAAATTTATATTGAAAATTCCTTTAACTTTTTTTAAAATGTATTTTTGAAAACGGTTTTATAATACAATTTTTAAAAACTAAAATATAAAACTATTTCAAACAAGCCCTAATTCTCCGTCCTACTATATATTCCTACAAATCCTCCTACTTATTTATTAAAGAATATTTTCAATGCTTTTTATTTCAAGATTAAAAGTGCATTTATTTTTATATTTTAAATGTAATAGGAGAATAAATAGAAAATTTTTTAAGAGGATATAGTATTATATAAAAAATGGAAAATATTTTTCTTACAACCATTTTTGTTACACCCATATTAAAATAACAATATCTCTATTTTTATTCAAAAAAAGAAAATGCAAAAATCATATAAACGATTAAAATATTAAGGGTACGTATAACGAATGTGTAAGGGAAAAGGGTGTAATAAAAAATCAACACTCATAAAAAAAAAGGTTTTGGAGCTTGACAATATAATTTTGATTTGATGATTAATTCAGCCAATTGGGAATCTTGTTTGATATCACATTTAAAACTCTCATTAACATTTATTGAAATTGCAAACAAAAAATGAGAATACAAAATAAACTGATACTAATACTCTTGTCAAATACAATATGTACCAACCTATTTTAAATCATAGGGAAGAACTATGAATCTTTCACCTGAGGTGAAAACGGAAAACTAATGAGAGACCTTTATTTTCAGCTGCTTGAAGCAAAAAAGATGCTAACAACGATGGGCAAGCCATAGATAGTGCACATAATAAATCACAAATAGAATACTTAGATTTTTAGACGGGGATAAAGAAAGCTTTCAAAATGGTACCACATTCTTCTATTTATAGGCACATAAACACAATAACAGAGGACGGGCATTTGATTTTCAATACATGCAGAGTCTGTTAATATTCCATTTTTTTAGTTCCATTTTTATTAATTAACACCACTATAACTAAATCACCAAACGCATTAAATGCATGCACATCCAAACTACTATATTTCAGTATAATAAGTGCAATTTATACGTATATTTGCGGTTTAAAAGTATAAACATATTATTCGTTTTAATTTAGTTTTTGATAAATAATTATCTCAAATCTAATCTTTTGAGTAAATTTTAGAGTTTGAGAAGATTTTAATCTTAAATTGATGTAAATTATCTGAACTATTAACTTAGGTCGATGGCTTGGACGAGTTTGAGGCTTGGAAATAGCTATGAGAGGCTAAAATGAGGAATTGAATTTTTAGGCCAAATTAGCGGCGGCGAATTATTTTAGCGGTGACCAATTCAAGGCAGAATGGATCAATTTTGTGGCAGGATTTCAGAGGCAATTCGTCACGGTGAATTATTTTAGCCGCGGCAAATTTTTACTTATCCAATGCGTTTAAATACATGTGTGCTCGACCTCCAAGTCACTTTTCGACCTAGTTTCAGCCGTCATAGAGTGAATTTGGGCAGAAGACTCATCTTTTCTCATCTTTACTCAATTTTGGCTTGTGAATTAGCTATTATGCATAGCTAATCACCCTTTTTGGGTTGGGACTTAATGTAAATCAACTCTCTACTTTTTTATTTATGTTAAAAGTATGATCGTTTCTCTTTTCCAATTGGATTTCGTTTCTCTTATGCTTAATGCTTGTTAATTATTTGGCCAATAATTGCATATTATTCTTTTGCGTTTAATTTGGGAAAATAGGCGTAAAATAGGAAAGAGAACTTAATCTCATCATTGTAACCCATAGGAATACGTGTTAGGCGATGATCACGTAAATTGCTTGCTCTTAATGTGTCTCTAATAACTGATTAATCCAAGGAATTGTGTTTTTAAGTTATTAGTTTAGGTTTTGTCACTAAAAAATTGGGGCAAGATGTCTTTTTGCATGCGTCAATTGTTTTGAATCAACTTTGCTTTTAACTAATAAATTCGATAGTAGTTTGAAGAACATTAAATCCCGACCCCATTCCTTTTTATTGTTTTTAGATCAACTCTTTACGTTTTATTAAATCTCATCAATTTTAGCATCCTTTTACAACAATCATTGTTTTTATATAAAAGTTCTTCCTTGATAAATTTATTAGAGATTAAAAGTCACGAGCTTTCTGAAGACGATAATTACCCAATTTTATCACTTTATTATGAGTTACATTTTAGCTTTTGCTAAAGTGTTAACAAAGTACAAAGAAAGTTTAATATGTGAATAAGGTGTTTTCTGGACTTTTAGTATATAAAAGGTTTAATTAATTAGTCATAGTCCTTAATATCTAAATAACCTATTTATATAACCTATGATGTACATAATAGGTTAAAAAAATATAATTACTCATTTTTCTTCCAAAAAAAACTTTTCTCTTAATATTATTAAGACATGATGATTTGTTTATTAATATTATTCATTATATCACTTAATTGTTTTATTACATCATATTTAATATTGTTTCTTTTCTTTCACTTTTTTCTATCTTTTTTTTTTTCTATACACCTCTATACCCAAAATTAAGATATATATAAATTATTAATCCATTACAAAAGCCAATGTTTTTTTATAAGTTAATTTAATGTTTGATAGAACATGAACTATTTAGTTTAGGACTTAGAATTTAAAAAGAAAAAAAAAAGTTTAGATTGGTCCTACTAATAATAAAAGGTGTGATAAGTTATTAATTTTGTGATGTTTTAATCTTTTGAAGACTAAAATGGTGATACGAACAAGCTTAGTGAAAGGAGCAAAACGAGAGTTTTCTATCAATATTTTAGTCTTTAAAAGATTAAAATGTTTAAAATCCATATAAGACTTGATGATATTTTCAATCTTTTAAAGATTAAAATAATAATATTTTTTAAAATAGTATATTTTTTTACAAAAGAGTCTTGAATAAAGACAAATACATTTGATAACAATCGAAAACCAAATAGATTATAAGAAAAATATTGTCTTATTTTTCTCAAATTTCAGTTTGTTCGATTTTAATTTTCGATTTAGTTTAGTTGGTTTGAATCAGTCTTAGACACCTCTAGCAATATTAACTTTGTTTTAAAAGCAATAATTTGATGGTAACCTATAAAAATCGAAAAAATTATTTCATCTGTTCTTTTTTATATGTCATTTAACATAAAGTATACATATTAATTAATCCTCCAATTAAAAGTAAGAATATAATTGATAAAAATATAATTAATATTATCTTCAAAATGTAAATAAATAGACAAATAAAAATATTTTTTTAAAAAGAACAAATAGAAAGAAACGGAAAAAATATAACTAAGAAAAATACTAATAACAAATGTCTTAGAGACATTCTTTAAAAAATAAATATAATAAAATATTATTACAAAGTATAACCTTTTTTAGTTATCAAAAGATAAAAAAATATTTTTTTAATAGTAATAATCTTTAAGTGGACCCTATGATAGCATCAATAAGTTTATATATATATATAACATCAATAAGCACATGCCACGTTAAATCAGAGATGGAAGTAAAGTTACTCCTGCCTCTTGTTGATGTTTTATTCAAGGACCCAATCCAATGGCTACAGGTGTATGAACAAAGGCTCGTGGGAAAAAAAAAGTAAATATATTCTTTGTCCTTCTATTTTATGCTTGTTTAGATTTTAGTTTATGTATTTTAAAAGTTATGGTTTTGATCTCTATATTTATAGGGTGTTAAAGTTTTAGTTCATAACATTAATTAATTTTGTCATTAACTCTGTTAAAGACTTAAAACTAGCCTATATGGCACACATATGAAAGTTAAGTGGACAACATATAGTGCCAAATGTGTTGCTTATGTAGACAGGGAATGAAAAGGACGAAGGGAAAAAAAGAGATTACGTCCATATACTAGCTAGACATAACATTTTAGTTTTAGAATGTGTTTGGTAATATTAATTTATAACTTATTTAGGAATTTATAGCTTATAGCTTATGAGTAAGTGAAGATGTTTGGTGACAACAAGCTTATAGTTTCTATAAGCTAGCTTATGAAAGCTACTTCAAGTAGCTTATAGCTTATGAAAAATAGCTTTCAATAATTCTTTTCTATTTTGCCCTCTAGTCATTTATTACATGTTTATTCTATCAAATAATTTATTACATGTAATTATTACTTGTCGTTTTAAGTCATTTAACAAATATAAGCTAGTTAATAAACTAATTTTACCAAACACATCTACTCAATTATAAATCATAAGTCATAAGTTATAAGCTACAAGCTATAAATCATAAGCTATAAGCTAATGTTACCAAACAGAGCCTTAGTCCATACATATTCAAACTAAATCAAAACAAATCTCTATACTAACTCATATTCAACCTTATAAAAGTTCACACATCTTTCTCCTCCATTGTTTCTCATCTAATCTATGGACAGCAGAACCAAAAACACTGATAACCAAATGGATGACCAACATAATCTTGTCCAATTTCAATTTGGGTCTTCATCTTCTCAATAAAATTTTGTTGTCTTAACAGAATTTAGGTGATACGGTCAGGCAAAGGTGGATCCACTCATGTAAAATGCTTACAAGACCAACATCTTTGTAAACATCAATCACAACCATATGCATCTTAGGCCATATTTTAGGCCACTTGCTCTAATTTGAGCATCTCCAAAAATTTCTTTCAGCATTTTCCTTTCTCTCCATTGTTGCCATATAACAATGCAAGACTCCTCACATTCAAAATTTCTAGTTACTCTAGTTCACTCCACTTTCACTAGCATTAGAACTCATTTGCACCATGAAAAACCTTCAAAAAATTTGGGAAATTTAGGGTTTCCAATTTGAGGAAAAACTTGGGACAACAGGATTTTTATTAATGACATTATTGCGCTTCCACATAAGCAACACAAGTGGCACTCCACGTTATCAACTTAACGTGTGTGCCACGAGGGCTAACTTTATTAGAGTTCATGGCAGAGCTAACGTAAGTGTCTAAAATCTTAACGGAGTACATGTGTACAAACTAAAATAACGATTTTTAAAGTACATAGACTAAAACCTAAATAAACATAGAGTGTAAGGGCAAAAAATATATTTAAACAAAAAAAGGAAGTGCATGAACACGAGGCTCCTGTTATATGCTCAACGCAAATCCAAATCATATATCATGTATCGTGTTTGTAGAAAAATATATTAACTGGATAATGAATTCGCACGACATTCCCACATGAATGTATCTATATATTCTCCAACTGAATTATATGATTTGGAACGTAAATTTATTATTTTGGTCCATATTAAACGTGACATTGTTTCTACATTAATTTAATATTAATATGGACCATTGTGAATCACACAGATGTCTTGTGATTAGATAATTTACCGTTTTTTATTTTCTTGTTACGTGTTTTTTTCTTATACTTGATTCTTGACGGAGTAGCATTTTAAGTGGTCTCTTCCATTTATTTAAATTTAATTAAATAAAAATGTTAAATAGTATTTTATGACACTAGATAAAAGTATGAAAATAGAAATATTTTATAGGAGTCGATAAAATTTATTGTTTTGAAAGTTATAAACTACTCCATCGTTCTTTTTTATCTGTTTAGAGAGAAAAAAATTTCTTATTCCTATTTATCTGTTTACTTATATTTTCAATGTAATATTAATTGTATTATGGAGAATTAAAAATTTATTTTGAAGAAAACATAACAATTACTACATTCCTTAACATGTGTGATTTTTCTCTCTGAACAATTAAATAAGAACGGAGGATGCAATTTAATGTTTCCTCATTATTAAAAGTCAAAACATTAAATCATCTACATTAAACTAATAATTGCACCTTAACCAGTATCCTAAGAGCACTGTTTAGTGAGACATAAATTTAAACCAATTAGGTAGCGTTTGGCATCGGTACAGAACAAAACGAAACGAAACAGAACATAATTGTATACTATTTTGGTGATCGTGGAACATGATAGGACCATATGTATTATTTTATATTTAGTGCATGTTAAAATGGAGTATAGATTTATTGAATCTACTTGACACTAAAATTTATGGATTTATTGTCCTTACGGCTTAAATTTTATAGATCCATCACTGATTTTAGGAACAAAAGTTTTGGTTAAAAGATGTATCCATTGCTATATTTATTACAATTGAAGGGTTGGTTAAAATAACTTAAATGTTTAAGTTCCTATCTACAAAGGAGGAAAATTTAAGCGGTCAAAGAATTCTTTTTCTTTGATTAACATACACTCAATGTTAATTAAATTTGGTTTTTGGCATTTGTTTATGTTGGGGTTATGCATGGTATGATTCTTCTATAGTCAACAAGTATGATTCCATTATCAAGGCCAATTTGTAACCAAGTTACCAACAGTTGTAGCTCCACTACAACAATTCAACTTATGATATTACATTCTTCTTTTGCCCTCATGTCCATTGGTGCCGGAGGCATAAGATCATCCTCCTTAGCCTTTGGTGTTGATCAGTTAAGCAAGAGGGAAAAAGATGCAGGAATCAAAGAGAGCTACTTCAGCTGGTACTATGCTTCCACCGCAGTCTCATCGCTGTTAGGCTATAGTGTTGTTGTCTACATTCAAGAAAACTTGGGGTGGGCAGTGGGGTTCGGAGTTCCAGTTATCCTAATGTTTGTGGCTACTCTGTCATTTTTCATGGCTTCTCCATTTTATGTAATGCATGAGGTTAAAAGAAACATGCTGAGTGGGTTAGCTCAGGTCCTTGTAGCCTCTTACAGAAATAGACTTCTGCAGTTACCGCTCGAGGAAGGGGATGGTGTTGGTTTCTACCACACTGAGAAAGATTTCAATCTTCTAGTGCCAACTCAAAAATTAAGGTACAACTTGTATCTTCCAGATTCCTTCAGCTTCCTTGGGAACATTCTTGATTTTATCTGTAGTACTTTGGATTGTACTCTATGGCCGCACTATAGTCCCTATTGGCATCAAGGATAAGAGGGCGTCCAACACGCGTGGGAACAAAACAAAAAATCGAAACTAGTCATGTAGTAAATCTTATGGTCCTTGTATCACTACATTATTGTTTCATTTGTGTTTTGAGCGCCGTGATTTTTGTATATTTTCTTTGCTGTAGTAAATCTTATGGTCCTTGTAAGAATTGAGGAAAATAAAGTTTTCGATTTGTTAGAGTAGATACTAGAAAGTGTTTAGTCATGTAGCTCAATTGATAGCATATAAAGACATGCGTGTGTGTGGGTATTTGGGTTTAATTTTTCGATACTTTCCTATGAGTAAAAAAATAGACACTAAAAAATAATTGCTAGTATTTATCTTATCAGGTTGTTAGTGCTCTATAGCTTTATTTTCCTGTGTTGTTAGTACTATCTTAAAAAAATTATTTTCAAGTATGTTATTTAGTTGTTTATATTTTTTATTTAGGTGATTAAGTTAGAAGTGACTTATAATAATTATACTTTTATCAATTTTACTTTTATTTTTATTTAAATGATTAATTAACGTTTAATTATTCAATCAATAAAACAATTCTCTCTTTATTCCTTTTTAACCTCGTCATTTTAAAATAAAATCCTTTTTTATTTATCACTTCAGAAGTTTATGAAAGCATTTATTATTTATTTTTTAATTATATCCTTATTCATTTATTGTTTTACAAAATTATCACGTAGTAAATAATTAATGATTTCAAAGTCTAACAATGATCCTACCTATGTTGAATTATCAGGGGCTAATACTAGCTACGCAACGCGAACAGGATTAGTCTCATCCTAAGGATGTGAAGAAACCCGTAATTATACCAAAAAAGGTCCAATAAGAGTATATAAGAGAAGGTGGTTTCTCCGGTGTTCCTTCAAAATAAGGAACAAATTTATTCCTTCACGTGGCTCCATTTAAGTAGTGACACTTGTTATTACTTATCCATGTCATCTAATTTAATATAACTTTATAATATTGCAAACACATTCTCTCTTTTGATAACATTGACCCTACTTTAAGCATAATATTTCTTAAAATTTCTTTATTTATTTTTTTTAACAAATTTAAATACAACATTCACGACTAAATTAAAATTAAACGCAAGTGATCATAAAAAAATAATTGAAGAAGGGTGAATAACAAGTATTAAAACATACTAATAGTGTATGACTACTTTTGATGTATTCATCCACAACACAATAATATTATCTATCATAAAAGACAAGTATTCATTAAGAATACATTATACACAATTTTAGTACAAGTTTCGATAGTTTTTTTGGGTTTAGTATGTGATTTGTGATTTTTTATGTTGTTTCGATGTTATTATATTTAAATTCTTCATGTCAATTTGATGTAAAATATATGTTAGGTGTCCAAGTTTTGCTATAATGTTCATAGTTATTCTTAATTGTTCTTGCTATTTCTTCATAGATATTTCTATGGTGTCTATGATGTCATCTCTATGAAGATGGCAACATGATCTCTTATCCAATCAAATCAAAAATTTGATATGAGACAATAAAAAATACAATAAAGTTTTATTTTCTATTAAATTATTTAGATTAAGTAGATACTAACTTGATTTTATTTTTTAATCTAATATTTAGTTTTTATTTATGTCTCAATTTTTTTAATTAAAATATCAAATACTTAGATTTTGGTTACATTATTAAATGTGTATTTGAGCTTTAGTTAATTAAAAAAATGAGTCTTTATTAGTTGAAGAATAAATAAATTAATGGAGAATATTATAATAAATAAAATAAGGTAAAAGTAGTATTTTGGTTCCTAAACTTTACATTAATTTTTAGTTTGGATCTCTTTTATTTTTTGTTTACATTGACTTCTTTACTTATTTTTTTTCGTGTTATTTCATTAAATAATTAATAAAAAAATCTAAAATAGTCGCAAGATGTGAGAAAGAAGAAGACAATGATAAAAAAATATTATCATGGGCTTTTTTGTTAATTATTTATCAACAAAAATTAATAGAAAATAATTATATTATATTGGAAATATAAATTAAGATTATGAAGAAAAAATAAAAGGACCAAATTAAAATTTGAGATAAAGTTATGAGCCTAAAATATAAATTTAGCCATAAAAAATATGATGCTATTATTCTATAAATTTTCTCTAGTGAAAATTCATAAAACAAAGAAAAAATCATTCCCATATAAATTTTAATTTATAAATCTAACACGAATAAAGCACATTTAAATAATATAATATATTTAAATAATATTATTTTTATATAAATAACCCGTACACGCCTAATGACGTTATCATCACTATGCTCAAGTATCATTTACTTGTATTAGGTTCTTCTAAGTCTCATAATTTATTTCAGACCCAATTATGAATTATTTACGTTATATTATTTTTGAAATACAATTTGCTTCAAGTTAAAGTTTTCATTAATTATGTATTTTTCTTCTAGGTCGCTTCAGACTGGAATATAAGTTATCTGTACTATTTGGCCTAATGTTTGCTTAAAACTCAATTATTAGTTACTTATATCTATAGTTATAAAATTCATACCAGCCATCGACTAGGTCAAGGTCCTGAATCATCGATCGAATCGCTAACTTACTGGTTGAACCGATGTATGATAATATTTTATAGTTTATACTAATAGTTAAAAATATAATTTATATTTTACCATAAAATTTAATATACTAAAGAATTTTTGTGTACTAATCATACATTAGTACTAATGTTAATATTTATACAAAATTAAAATATATAAATATTGATTTTATCATAACTTTATCTCAAATTTTAATTTGGTTCTTTTATTTTTTCTTCATAATCTTAATTTATATTTTCAATATAATATAATTATTTTCTATTAATTTTTTTTGATAAATAATTAACAAAAATTTCCATGACAATATTTTTTATCATTGTCTTCTTCTTTCTCACATCTTGCGACTATTTTAGATTTTTTATTAATTATTTAATGAAATAACACGAAAAAAATAAGTAAAGAAGTCAATATGAATAAAAAAAAACGATCCAAACTAAAATTTAGTGTAAAGTTTAGGGACCAAAATACTACTTTTACCTTATTTTATTTATTATAATATTCTCCGTTAATTTATTTATTCTTCAACTAATAAAAATTCATTTTTTTAATTAAATAAAGCTCAAATATACCTTTAATAATGTAACCAAAATCTAAGTATTTGATATTTTGATTAAAAAAATTGAGACATAAATAAAAACTAAATATTAGATTAAAAAATAAAATCAAGTTAGTATCTACTAAATCTAAATGATTTAATAGAGAATAAAACTTTATTGCATTTCTTATTTTCTCATATCAAATTTTTGATTTGATTGGATAAGAGATCATGTTGTCATCTTCATAGAGATGACACCATAAACACCATAAAAATATCTATCAAGAAATAACAAGAACAAGAATAGCTATGAACATTATAGCAAAACTTGGACACCTAACACATATTTTACATCAAATTGACATGAAGAATTAAAATATAATAACATCGAAACAACATAAAAAATCACAAATCACATACTAAACCCAAAAATCTATCGAAACTTGCATATAATGTATTCTTAATACTTGTCTTTTATGATGGATAGTATTATTGTGTTGTGGATGAATACATCAAAAGTAGTCATACACTATTAGTATGTTTTAATACTTGTTATTCACCCTTCTTCAATTATTTTTTTATGATCACTTGCGTTTAATTTTAATTTAGTCGTGAATGTTGTATTTAATTTGTTAAAAGAAAAAAGATAAAGAAATTTTAAGAAATATTGTGCTTAAACTAGGGTAAATGTTATTAAAAGAGAGGATGTGTTTGCAATATTATAAAGTTATATTAAATTAGATGACATGGATAAGTAATAACAAGTGTCACTACTTAAATGGAGCCACGTAGAGGAACAAATTTGTTCCTTATTTTGAAGGAACACCGGAGAAACCACCATAAGAGAATTACTTATTTCGTTCTTATTTATATGTCTATTTAAGGGTAAAATAGGCCTATTATTTTATTGGTTCATTTGTATATATAATATTAATTAGTACCAAATTAAACATAAGGGTTAGGGGTGGAAATAGGCTAGTTGACGTAGCCTATTTAATATAAATGTCAGGTCCAAGCTTTATGAAAAGACTATTTATTTAAAGTGGCTTCTATAGTGTCATCTATATAGAGATGACTATCTATATAGAGATGACACCTTGTCCTATTTTATCAAAATTTGATATGTGACAATTAAGGAGTCAATCAAGTATAATTTTAGATATTTTTAATTTTATTCATTGATCTTTTAATTTTATAAACTAACTCCAACAATAACTATGGTTAAATTTATTCAATCCAATTAAATTAACCAAAGAAAATTACAATTTTAAATCCTTAGTCAAAAAAATTCTTGTTAAAAGAATTTAATTTATTATTTTAAAATAATTAAAAATAAAGAATTTTAAATTTACAAATAATATAATACGATAAAAACTAACAAATATATAAGTTATAAAAATATGATAAATAATGACAACAGATTAATAATATAATAAATTAATAAATAATATAACAAAATATTAACTGATAGAATTTATAAATAAAACAATATATATCAAATTAATAAATAGATTTTATGAAAAACATGGAAAAAATAGAGTTTTTCTTAAATAATATATTTGTTAGTTTTTCCTTTTAATTGAGGTTTTGCATATTATAATTTGTATATTAATTATGTATCATTTTTTTTCTTGTTTCTCTTATGCTTGTTCCTGCACCTTTTTTTTAAATTTTTTTTAGCATTATCTTTCTCTCATTTATTCTACTAAAAATATTTATTCTTTTGATATTTAAAAAAGTTTTAAGCATATAAAGATTGTTTGTTTATATTATTTTATATGTTAGAAAATAGTAATATTTAAATATTTTATTACAAAAAATTAATATTTAATTTTCACAATAAACTATTGTTGTTGAGTTTTAGTAATTTTTATAACAACTTTTATTATTATTTTAATATTGTTAAAAACATATTATTTACTTGTATTTAAGAACAAAAGATTAAATTTGTGTTCTCATAAGAATTAAAAATTTGAAAATATAGAATCTAATGCACATGAAATAGATATTTTTAAAAATTTGAGGTTTTGTGTTGTTTTTTCTCAAAATTTGATAATTTTTTTCTTCTCTTCATTTATAAACTTTTATATGCTTAATATTTTTCATTATGTCATTTTAAGTTTTGTCCTCCTCCCCTACCAGGTGTTTATGGATCTGTCCCTACATGTTAGGGTTATGTAAGAGTTTAAAATAGTATTTATGAAGAACACTATTTTTTTCATATTTTTCATAAAATATATTTATTAATTTGATATACATTGTTTTATTTATAAATTCTATCTATTAACATTTTATTATATTATTTATTAATTTATTATACTATTAATCTATTGTCATTATTTATCACATTTTTATAAATTTTTTTTGTTTTGTATCCTATTATATTATTTGTAAATTTAAAATTTTAGATTTAATTCTTTTATCTAGAATTTTTTTGGGTGAGGATTTAAAATTGTAATTACCTAGGTTAATTCAATTGAGTTAAATAAATATAACCATAATGAAAATTTGAGTTAGTTTATAAAATTAAAAGGTTAATAGATAAAATTAAAAATATTCAAAATTATGATTGATTGACTTATTAATTGCCACATATCAAATTTTGGTGAAAGAGGATAAGGTGTCATCTCTATAGAGATGGCGCCATAGATCACAAGCCACCTTTATTTAAAAGGGCTAGATATAGGCTTTTAAAAAAGTCTATTAGGTAGTGTTTGAACCAGTTTTTTTTTTTGGCTTATCTTCCTCTTATAAGTAAAAGCTGGGCCAAACAGGATTTGTGGCAAACCTCTTAAATTTAAGCTGACTTTTTTTTCTGTGTACAAAATGTAAAAAGCTTGCTTTTAAGCTAGAAGCTAAAATTACGAGCTTTTCAACAAAAAAGTTGGCTTATTTTGTGGGCTCATCGTAATTAATACTCAAATATTATAATTAACACTTGAAATCTTCAATATATTTTCCTTTTCTCTTTGTAAAAATAGCAATTTACTAAAACCTTCAAAAAGTTTTCTTCTTATTTATCGATTATTTATTTCACTTTAATATTTATGAATTTTATTGTTATTTAAAAAGTTTACATATTTAAAAAAATTTAATGTTAAATAATTATTTGATAAATTTATATTGTGTTTATATATTGTGTTTAGTTTTTTTTTTAAAAAATAAAATATTGAGTTTTATCAAAAAAATATTTTTTATTGTAAATTTCATTCTAAAAATAATTATATTGATAATTTATTTTCTTATATTAACGATATGTGACAGTTAATGATAAATAATTTTAAAAAGTTGACACAAATATTTTATCAAACAAATAGCTTTTTTTATAAAGTATCAAATAATGAAATTGTCAAACAACTTTTTAGCTTTTTATTTAAAGTTCTTATTTACAGCTTTTAAAGTGGCTTATAAGCCAAAAATAAGTCAGGCCAAACGGAGCCTTAAACTTAATAGGTCAACTTGTTTTTTTAAAAGGCCAAATATTTACAAAAAAAAAAATAATGATAACTAGCTCACATGAAAGAATCACAGGCAAGAATCAACTTGTTATATATATATATAATATTTTTTAATGTATATATAATAATACAACCATAAAAATAAATTTATAATTGAGAATCTCTTGAGATTTTAAATTTAAAATGGATGATAGAATTTGAAAATAAGAAAATACAATTGGTAACTTAATAAGTAAGGATCTGTTGAGATTTTTAATTTTCAAATAGATGATAGAATACATTTTGAATTATTTAAAATTTTTGAATATGATAGTTGATTATATTTAGAAATTAAATTTGATAATAAGTATTTACTAAAAGAATGTTATAGTAAGTGAGAAAGAAATCTGATTGATTTATAAACTTAATTTTTATTGATTGCATTTAGAAGTTAAACTTAATAGTAAGTTTAATTTACAAAACAAAAATATCATAATAAGAGAGGAATTGACACTTTTAGAGATTTTTCCTAACTTTAAACATCTTATTATTGAATCTAGTTAAAAAGCTTGTTGGAATATTTAGAAAAGATCTATTAGCTTATTATTTAGTAGTCTATTGGTCTATTTAAGATAGTTTTGTTGGTCTTTTTTAATGACTTCAGATAAAGTAGTTCAATAAATAAGGTTACAGACTTTATAGATTTTCAAATAGGCCTAGCTCAACTTAAAAAATGAGCCAATGATATACTAACACCCTAATTATAAAATAGATTTTGTCTGTTTAATGAAAGCGTCACTTGACCTTGCTTATTTCCACCCCTAATAAGGGTAGAATAAATAAAAGTGTAATTAACGTTGAAAACGTAAGTGACAGATAAATAAGAATAATTTTTTGTTCTATCTCGACAAATAAAAAGGAAGATGAGAATTATTTGATAATTTTTATAAAAACAAGAACATTAATTACGTTTTTTAATTCGTGTGATTTTCAAAATTACAACAGATAAAAAAGAATAGAAGAAGTAAGAAATAAAATATACTCTCTCCGGTCTTAAATGTAAGTCACTTTTCAAAAGAATTCTTTAATTTGGTCCTTAATATAGGTCATCAACTAACTTATTACTGATGTATGATTTTTACTTTTACCCTTCTACGATTTTTAAAAATTCAATTAATAATAATAAAAAATAAAAAAATAAGGGAGAAAAAGAAATATTAATTAAATTAAAATATTTATTAACACATTTATTTTAATGTAAAGTTGAAAAAATATTTTTTAAACAAATTTAATAAGTTAACTTTCACTTTTCAATTTTAATTTTTGGTTAGAAATAACTTACATTTACATTTTAAGACCGAAAAATCATATAGTAAATATAAAATTATTTTGATAAATACAAGAATAATAATTGTATTACAGTATTTTATGTTTAGACGAACATATAGATAGGAATGAAAAAAAAAATATTTAATATTTTGGTGCATGTTAAACGTGACCTTGTTTCTAACATTAATTTAATATTTAATATTTAATTAATATGTGCCCGTGCAAAGCACACCACACAAATGTCTTGCAGCGATTAGATATTTTACAGTATTCATTTTCTTGTTACGTGTCTTTTTCTTCTTATACTTGATTCTTGATTTCGGAGGGAGTAGCATTTAGATGAGTCTCTTCCATTCACGACATCACAACCTTGTTCTGTAATCTTTGGCTCTGCAAATGGAAACCCTCTCAGAAGTGGAAAACGTGAGTGAAGAACCACTTCTGATCAAGCACAATTCCAACGCCAAGGGTGGATTCAGAACCCTACCTTTCATCATCGGTACCCTTTTTCAGAATTCAGATGATGATTAACCAGTTTAATTTCCTTTAATTTGTTAAATTGACCTAATTAATTTGTGTATGATGCAGCAAATGAGGCATTTGAGAGATTGGCGAGCGTAGGGTTAATGCCAAACATGATAATGTATTTGACCAGAGAGTACGGAATGGAGAATGCTGTGGCCACTAATTTGCTCTTACTCTGGTCTGCCGTTAGCAATTTCACTCCCCTCACCGGTGCTATCCTCGCTGATTCTTATGTTGGTCGATATTACATGATTACTTTTGGATGCACTGCTACCCTGTTGGTAATTTTCTTTATCTCCTTAGTTCCTCTCTTCATTGTTGTGATCCTTTGTCAATTCTCAGTAACTTTTACATCTTCACTGTTCTGTACAGAATAGCTTCCTGTTTTGTTCTGTTTAGTTGTCTAACATCCTTAATTTGTGAGGAAAATGAATTTTAGAGAGAAGAAGATGAGAACTCAGCAAACTAGAAATTGAAATTGATCAACTTACTGATATTGCAATGTTTCAGAAATATATATACATCAGAACTTCTACTTGTTCTGTTATAACCAATTAGCTAAGTATGAACTTGCTGCTAATTTTGTTGTAACCAATTAGCTAAGTATAACAAATTATAATTAATGCTAACTAACTGAAATAAAAATGATGATCCTAATTTATCAGAAAAGGCCGAGGCCCAATATACACCTAATATAATTTGACTAGTGAATGGCATGAAGTGATAAGTATCGGCACTGCGGTGTATGTAAATTAAAGGAAAAGAATACACCGAGCGTGTGCTTGGTTTCCCAATTCTATGTAGCCCAGGAACTGAACGAATTCGAAACAAATTTGATATTCAATTTGTTAATGTAACAGAACAGAAAGAAGAAGATGAAGATCTGAGATGGAACTCAGATGAAAGAAAAAGAAAAGAAGGAAAAGAGAGAAAAACAGAAAGCAAAAGATGAAACTGATATATTGAATCAATTCAATTGAACAAAGTGACAGAAGATAGTTTATATACATAGTGTAGGGGTCGAACAGCAAAAAGCGAAAGTTAAAGGAAAAGGAACTTAACAAATAAAAAAGAGCAGAATAATTGCAGATTTGTCCTTGTTCTGTTGAGTAGTTTAACCGAAATAACTAACTCAGATTAAAGGAGGGAAGCTTGGTAATATCCCCCCTCAAGCTGGGCCATGGATGTTGATCATGCCAAGCTTGGAAATGATGGTGTTGAAGCTTGCCTGAGGAAGCGGTTTCGTCAGAATGTCAGCTAACTGTTCTGATGCAGGAACTGGTAGAAGCTTGATAAGACCTGTGAGGATTTTCGTGCGAGTTATGTGGCAATCTAGCTCTATATGCTTGCTTCTTTCGTGAAAGGAATCATTATGAGCAATGTGTATTGCGGATTCATTGTCACAAAAGAGGTTGCAAGGGATGGAGTTTGGTAACTGGAAAGCCTTGAGGAGGTTGTGCAGCCACTGTATTTCACAAGTAGTGGAGGCTAAGGCTTTGTATTCTGCTTCAGTAGATGATTTTGATGGGGTGGCTTGCTTTTTGGCTCTCCATGAGATTAGAGAAGGACCCAAAAAGATGCAGAAGCTTGTGATTGAACGCCTTGAATCCGGGCATCCAACCCAATCACTATCGCTGTAAGCATGAAGCTTGAGATTGGAATGGGCAGGGAAGAAGATGCCTCGTCCTGGTGATCCTTTGATGTACTTGAGAACTCTGTGTGCAGCTTGTAGATGAATCTGCGTAGGGGAATTGAGGAATTGACTCAATTGTTGTACGCTGTAGGTGATGTCTGGTCGTGTTGATGTTAAGTACAAAAGGCGACCAATTAGGCGGTGATAAGAAGAGATATCATCAAGAGTAGAGCCTTTGGCTTTGGATAACCGAGTAGAAGGGTCCATAGGGATGGCAGATGGCTTCGAAGCTAACATTCCTACATCATTGATCAATTCTAAAGCATACTTGCGTTGATTCAGAGAAATACCTTTTGAGTTTTGGGCAATCTCCAATCCAAGGAAAAACTTGAGATCTCCTAAGTCCTTTATCCTGAATGTAGCATGAAGAAATTCTTTAATGACTGTTATTTCTTCAAGACAGTTCCCTGCAACAACTAAGTCATCTACATAGATGAGTATAACAGTGAAGGATGAGGGAGTTTTCTTAATGAACAAAGTGTGATTAGCAAGACTTTTGTGATATTGCTTTGAATAGAGAGCTGTAGATAATGTGGTGAACCACTCTTTGCTGGCCTGCTTTAGACCATAAATGGACTTTCTCAAGTGGCAGACTTGATTGTCTTTGTTGGACTTGAAACCTGGGGGGATTTTCATGTAAACTTCCTCACAAAGAGTGCCATGGAGAAAAGCATTGTCCACGTCTAGTTGATGTAAGTGCCAGTTATGAGCTGCTGAGATGGCAAAGAGGAGTCTGAACGTGCTCATGCGTGCCACGGGAGAGTAGGTTTCTTGATAGTCTAGGCCATGAACTTGGGTGAAGCCTTTTGCAGCTAGTCGTGCCTTGTATCTGTCAATAGAACCATCTTGTTTGTATTTAATCATGTAGACCCACTTGCATCCAATAGCTCTTTTGCCTTCAGGTAAATCCACAATCTCCCATGTGTTGTTCCTTGCTAAAGCATCTAACTCATTCTTCATTGCTGATTGTCAGATTGGATGCTTGGAGGCTTCTGTGTAAGTTTTTGGCTCCGAGCAGCATGAAATATTGGCAATGAATGACCTGTATGTAGGAGAAAGTTTGCTGTAACATAGGACAGAACTTAAAGGATATAAAGGAGTGGAATGAATGTTTGAGTTCTTAGGAGGAAACTTCCCTATATGATTGACAATGGACCAGTGGTAGTCTGCTAGATAGTTAGGTGGATGAGATATTCTTGTGGAATGCCTTGTGGCATGTTGTGTAGATTGATTGCTTGATTGATTTGATGGAGGATCAGCAACAGCATTGGAAGGAATACTGATAACAGAATCGCTGGTGATCTGAGAAAGAGGCAAATCCTGTTGCTGCTGCCTGGTATACTCCATGGGATCTTGATATATTGGTTTGGAGGTGTCAGGAGAGTTAGAACTGATTGGAACCGAGTCCTTGTAAGGAAAAACATGTTCATAGAAATGCACATCTCTTGACAAGAAGATTTCCCTGCAATTCAAGTCAAATAACACAAAACCTTTGGTGCCAGATTTGTAGCCAAGGAAGATAAACTTACGCGCGCGAGGATCCAATTTGGTTCTGTTTCTTTTGAGAGTAGAAGCAAAGCATAAAGATCCAAAGACCTTTAAATCATGCAGATCAGGCATAGTATGAAATAACATGTAAAAGGGACTAGATTCATGTAACACAGGAGTAGGTAAGCGATTTATTAGGAAAACAGCATGTTGAACAGCATATAACCAGAAGCATTTAGGAAGATTTGTTTGAAATAACAAACTACGAGTGACATTTAATATATGTTGGTGTTTCCTCTCAACAATGGCATTTTGTTGAGGGGATTCCACACAACTAGTTTGATGGATTATGCCTTTAGAAGCAAAGTATTCATGCATTTGGAATTCTAAACCGTTGTCAGACCTGATGCATTTGATTTTAGTTTGAAATTGATTTTCAACCATGGATATGAAGTCTTTTAATAACTGTCTAGTAGCAGATTTGGATTTCATGACATATATGTATGTGTAGTGAGTAAAGTCATCAACAATGGTAAAGAAGTAAGAGTGATCCTGAATAGAAGTGCAAGAAACAGGACCCCATATGTCACAATGAATGAGATCAAAAGCATTAGCAGAACTGGATGTGCTTAGAGGAAAATGCAATCGTTTTTGTTTGGCAAAATAACAAACATCACAGATAAAGTCTTTATTACTAGATATTTTAGGATGAATTTTGTTCATAACAACAAGCCTATCATGAGGAATATGTCCAAGACAAAAATGCCATAAATTTGGAGAGACTGAATTGTCATTATTACAGGTAGCAAAAAAATTTAAAACAGAAACATGTGAGCAAGTAGCAGAATCATGTTGCAGCAGGTATAGACATCACGAATCTCAGCTATATTAATATTTATCTCAGTTTGTATTTTTTCACTTTTAATTTTATTAAAATTTGAATCAAACGGGTCCTCAATTTTCATCTTTTTATATTCAAGAAAAAGATGCAAACTCTAATAAAGATCAATATACGCTTTTGAACCCTTAATTTTCATCTTTTAATGTTCAAGGGAAAGATGCACACTCTAATAAAGATCATTATAGGCTTTTGGACGACCTTAACTCTACCGTACATAATTGAAATAAGGTATAATTTTCATGGAGATAAAAAATATCTATGTCAAAAATTGTTAATTAGTATGTATATGCAACCATATTTCTTGAAATATATTATTGAGTTTTATTGATAGATCATATTATTAAGATTCAATTTAAAAAATTATAAATTACTACTATTCAATAATAATAGAAACTGTTTAGATTTTTACTAATTTGAACATGTGAAATATTTGAGGCTGAAAGAAAAAAAGTTGAAGAAGTTGATGGCGAAAATTATAACTACGTAACTATGTGAAACGCTAAATCCTGAAATAAAAATTGTAGCAATAATAACTAATTAATTAGATGATAAATGCGACCAAAAGTGAACAATCAAAATAGAAAAAGGAATAGTTAGCTAAGCGTTAACTGTTTCAAAAATTATAGCTATATATATGATGGAATAACAATAACAATAATAATAATAAATCTCCTTGATAGTAGCATAATAAGAGTGTTACTGAATTCCGCTTAAAGTTTTACTTCACAATCACTAGACTAACATATTGGATGTGAATAATACTATTAGTTGACAAATGACATTTAACTTATAAAAAACTATTTATTTACTAACATCAATTTTAATTGATTTTAAATTAAAATTTATTTAAATAATATTAATTTCTTCCAAGTTCTGTTAATTTAATTTAAATTAAAATTTAGTATATGTCAATTGAGCCTGGTAAGTGATATGCAAATTGCAAACAACTTTATTTTTAAGTGAAGTATTTATTAAATTTTGACACTATAATAATTTATTATGCATTTTACTTATTGGATTATTTTTATGTTAGTTAGCACTGTACTAATCTTTTATAACAAATCTTAAAACTATAACTATTGTTTATACATAATAAAAAAATCCGTGAAACGCACGGATACTAGAACTAGTTTAACTTTAAATTTTACTGAATGTAATAAATGCTCACTAAAAGTAATAGCAGCTCATTCAAAGTTAATAATAAATGTTTTAACTGAATCTATTTAATCTTAACCAAAGGCCGATGCATATATAAGTTTGTGGGGACTAACAACAAAATTTAGCACTAAAAAGTTATGCATTTATTGCTCTCACTACTTAAATTTTGTGAATCCGTCGTTGACCTTAACAACAAAAATTTTGGTTAAAAGATGGATCCATTACTATATTTAGTACAATAGAAGGGTTAATTAAGATAACTTGAATGTTTAAGTTCCTATCTACAAATGAAGAAAATTTAAGAGGTCAGAGTATTCTTGTCCTTTAGTTAACAGACTCTTCAATCTTCATGTTAATTAAATTTGGTTTTTGGCATCTGTTTATGTTGGGGTTGTGCAGGGTATGATTCTTCTATGGTCAACAACTATGATTCCATCGTCAAGGCCAATTTGTAACCAAGTTACAAACAGCTGTAGCTCCCCTACAACAATTCAACTTATGATATTACATTCTTCTTTTGCCCTCATGTCCATTGGTGCCGGAGGCATAAGATCATCCTCCTTGGCCTTTGGTGTTGATCAGTTAAGCCAGAGGGAAAGAGATACAGGAATGAAAGAGAGCTACTTTAGCTGGTGCTTTGCTTCGATCGCACTCTCATCGCTGCTAGGTTTCAGTGTTGTTGTTTACATTCAAGAAAACGCGGGGTGGACAGTGGGGTTCGGAGTTCCAGTTATCCTAATGTTTGTAGCAACTCTGTCATTTTTAATGGCTTCTCCATTTTATGTAATGCATGAGGTTAAAAGAAACATGTTAAGTGGGTTAGCTCAAGTCCTTGTAGCCTCTTATAGAAATAGACTTCTGCAGTTACCACCTGAGGAAGGGGATGGTATTGGTTTCTACCACACTGAGAAGGATTCCAATCTTCTAGTGCCAACTCAAAAATTAAGGTACAATTTGTTTCTTTTATCTAGTATATCATGTTTTGGATATCACCAAATCTGTATTATATGTTTGCTATTGTTACAAGTACAGTTACTGATTCCATCAATTTGTTTTTTTTTTTAAATCATTAAATACTTAGATACCTCTTTTGGACAAGAATGTGAGTTGTTAATTAACTTCTTATTTGAATGCTTGAAGGTCCCTGACTAGTTATTAGAGCTGCTATTGGAATACTTTCTTTTTGTGTCACTTTCTTTCAGAATGCTTACAATATCGGTCTAGTGGATCATATTCCGGTAGGAACTTAATGTGTGTTTGACTTTGTTTATTCTAGAGAAATAATTATTATATTTTGCAGGGTACCTTAAAGAGTTTTTGAAGAATAAGCTATTTATTTATCTAAAATTAATTGTTGTCAAACATGCACCAAGTGATTCTTAGCTAATAGTCATGGTGTTGCATCAAACTAAAATCTATGCCTACATATATGTTCTGTTCAATTTGTAGTTCATTTTAACTAGGATGATCATGCATAATAATTTTATGTAATAAATTAAGAGCAGAGGCTTATTTCAGCATTGATCTTATTGACTAGGTTTCTCAACAAAGCATGCATAATTAGAAATCCCGTACAAGATCTAACAACAAACGGGAAAGCTTTAAATCCATGGAATCTTTGCACAGTAGATCAAGTGGAAGACTTCAAGGCACTTGTCAAAATAATTCCAATTTGGACAGCATCAATCATGATCAACATAAATGTGAGTATGGGTTCCTTTCTGGTACTAGAGGCGTCCACCATGGATCGCCACATCACTTCAAACTTCCAGATTCCTGCAGCTTCCTTTGGAACATTCTTGATTTTATCTGTAATATTTTGGATTGTACTCTACGATCGCGTTATAGTCCCTATGGCATCAAGGATAAGAGGGCGTCCAACACACGTGGGAGCAAAACAAAAAATCGGAACTAGTCTTTTCTCTAGTTGCATAGCAATTGGATCACTGGCAATTGTAGAGTCTGTTAGACGCAAAATTGCGATTGAGCAGGGATATTCAGAACAACCGCAAGCTGTGGTTAACATGACTGCTTTGTGGCTCTTGCCGAACCAAATTCTTGTTGGATTGGTAGAGGCTTCAGGTCCAATAGGACAAATTGAGTTTTATCTCACGGAGTTACCTCAATCTATGTCTAGCCTAGCATCCACTCTTGGTGGCCTTGCGTCGTCCGCCACTAATTTTGTAGCTAGTTTAATTCTGAACATTGTTGACTATGTCACTGGATTGGGAGGAAATGAAAGTTGGCTTTCAAGTAACATAAATAAGGGTCATTATGACTACTATTATTGTTTCATTTGTGCTTTGAGCGCGGTGAATTTTGTATATTTTCTTTATTGTAGTAAATCTTATGGTCCTTGTAAGAATTGAGGAAAATAAAGTTTTCGATGTGTTAGAATAAACACTAGAAGATAATTGCTACTACACTTTAGTTTTATCTTATTAAGTTTTTAGCGCCCTATAGCTTTATCTTCTAGTGTTGTTAGCACTATGTTAAAAAGATTATTTTCAATTGTGTTGTTTAGTTGTTTGTATATATATATATATATATATATATATATATATATATATATATATATATATATATATATCATAATGTATTGTCGTGTTGGTTAAGAGAGTAAATCAATAATATTCATTTTCACTAATAGTATTCTCCCTATCTTTCCCTTCATAAGATGTATACAATGATGATAGTATGTTGAATTTATTGATTATGAATTCTTCTCAAATCTTGCTTGGTATTTCACATTGAGTCTTCCTAGAAAGCAAGTTGTAATGGATAAGATTAGTAGCCAGTTGTTTTATTGCTTAATGATACCAGAAATGATTGCTTCTTTCGTCTATTCGTGATAATATGTAAGAACATGCATGATACTTTACTCTTGCTCCTTAACTTATAATTTGCTCTGGGAAAAGTTCACAGTTGGTCTGTTCTGTCCTGGTGCTAACAGATCATAACCTCCAATGTTTCTCCGGTGTGGTTGTGCATAGTCTCTGATGTCTCACTTTTGGTGGTGGGTACCTGTAGTGACTCCAACTCTCAAGTTAGCGAGTGCTGTATGCAAGTATGAATGTAAGTATGATAGTTACCTGTGCTCCTCTATCGTGGTCAATTTATAACCATCCATGTGGACTCCAAAGTCAAACCTGTCACTATCGTACCTCCGTGGATTGCGGCGTAACAATTGGATTCATAACCGTCTTCCAAGCCTTCAAACCCACGTCCATCTTCAGGTCAGTAATACCCGACATGGTCGAGAGATTTGGTCATCCCATGACCCATCACGTGACGTCGCACGAGATGGATCTATAACAACCGTAGCAAATTGTGCTTCGATTTTATGCGCGTCATTTAGGAACTTAATCATAGAAAAATAAATAAAACAATAAATATATCATAAAATAGAATAAATCCAAATGAAATTTGAAGTTGTTAGAAAAAAAAAAATTCTTTGATCCTTGCCATTATTAATTTAATGTTTATTTATTTTTAGTTTTTGTATCTATTAAAAAAATAAATATAAAATGTTAAATAATTTTTACTTTCTGGTGTACTGAATTTATTACTAATTTATTAATCACATTAACTCGCATCATCAGCTGTTTTTGGTAGTTTTATATTTTGGTATGGATTTTTTTGCATACATACAGTCCTGGGCACCACTCCCTTTTGTATTGCAACCATTCACTTTTTCTTTTTGTGATTTTCATAATTTCGAAATAACTGTTTTTTCCAAAAAAAAAAAAAATAACTGTTTTTTGAAAAGCTTCATCGAGAAAACCTTTCTAGACATATTTCCTCCGTAAGGGTAAAAAGAAAAAAAAGAAAAAAAGAGAAAATCAAGGATTTCTCTTTTTGAAAACAGTTTTCTGTTTTTAAAAAACAGAAAAATAAAAAATTCGTTTCACAGTCGAGTTTTTAAAAACAGTTTTCGGGAAAAGTTTTTGTTTTTCAGTATTTAAAAACCAAAGTATGAAAACATCTAAAAACATGTTTTGATTTTTAGTTTTCAGTTTTTTGAATTTACACACTAATTTGTATTGAAAACTTCTCTCACTTTTTTTTTAAAATAATTTCTATTTTATAATACAATTTTTAAAAACTAAAAATGAAAACTATTTCAAACAAACTCATATCCAAATGTTTCCAAAAAAGTCATCATCCATTATCATTGAAAACTTATTCTAAACACGTTTCTTTCATAAAGCGACATTTTTTTTCCTGAAGTTTAAAATTACATCCTGACATATTTCCTAGATAAGGGTAAAAAATTTTAAAAAAAATACTGTCTGGTTTGAATTAGTTTAGTTTTCCTAAAGGCAACTGAAAATCAAATTGATTCCATGAAAAATACTGTCTCTTTTCAAATTCTAGATTGTTTGATTTTAATTTTCGATTCAGTTTAGTTGGTTCGAATGGATTTTAAACACCTCTAACAATACCAACTTTGTTTCAACTGCAATAATTTGATGATAACAAGTAAAAATGGAGAAACTCATTCCCACCATTTCTTTTTAGGGTGCACTTAAGGTGGCTTGGTTAAGTTGTGAGGTACCGGTGCCCAAGCTAGGATAACCTGCTATAGCAGGTAATTTTTTCTTTCTTTTTTAGTGTTATTCATTTTTAATCCAGAACCTCCTTCGCTAGCTTCCTGGGCAGCTTGAATTTTAGAAACAAACCCAGTCCCCGGCGGAGTGGAGTCTTCTCGTCGCCGCCGGCATCACCGTCACCACTGGCATATGTGCCCAAGTCCTGAGATGAAAGATTAACGAAGATGCAAATGGAGATTTGGGGATAAAATTGAAGAAGGCATGATATGAATCTGAAACGATTGGGAGAGAAGAGATGAACCCAGATCTATGATTTCATATTTTGTATCTATGATTACATATCCAAATATGTAATTTTTGGATCTAGATTTGTTTCTTGTTGCATTTTTTTTTTTTGTATGTTATAGTTTTTACTTGTTGATAGTACTTTTTTTTTTTCAGATCTGTTTTCTGGATCTTGAAATTCATCTTGCATTTTTTTTTTCAAATCTAATATTTCTAGATCTTGTATTTCATCTTGTACTTTTATTTTGTTGTTTAGATCTTGTATTTTCACATCTTTGGTTTCATCTAGTGTTATTTTATTTTGATAATATTTTAAAATTGAACAGAACAGAAGATAACAGAAATGGAGGAGGAAAATGGAGTAAGAGGCACGGAGTAAATGTCCAGAATACTATTTTTCTATAATGCTTGTTGTTTTAAATTGTTCATTGAGAAAACCATTTTTTTTGTGGGAAGCATACATTCATATCAGTAGCTAAATTTGAGCAATAATGGAAGATAGTAGTGCTAGCGGTAATACTGTAGTGTTGGTGAGAGTACGAGGAAGAAGAAATCTTAGTGTAAATTCAAATGAAAATGAGAGAACAAGGGCTTAAAATAAATATTCAGAACTTTTAGAATTTATGATATTTTTATAATTATTAAGTAACAGGTCATTAAATCAGAGCCATACAATAGAAAAAATATTAAATCTAACGGCTTCTTTTGTACCATAAGTGCTCCCTTCTTTTTATCTATTCACTTTAAGATAAAAAAGTATGTATATGGTTGAATTCAATTATTACTTTTATTTTTTTTTTAAAATTTTTTTTTCAATAATACTCTTTATTTCTTATTGTTTCTTAATTTAAAAGCGAACTACTTCCTCTTTAGACAAAATTTTAGTTTTTTTTTATAACACCCTCCATAAAAATTGACAAACATCAATTATTATTTTTTTATATTTGCCCTTTATAATGAGTTATCTTTCATTAATTTTAAAATTTTAATTACAACAAAAATCAATTACGTCACACCTTCCCAACAAAACCCATTTCATTTCTTCATGACATTTGCATTTTTCATTTGCTTGAGGAAGAGATTAAGTGAATGTTGCATTTATACTTACAAGAATAGTTGGGAATAATTAATATACCGTGATTGATGTGGATTTACTTAAAGAGTTTTTTTAATTTATGTAATATTGTACAAGATAAAAAATTATAAATAAAAAATAATTGTGGAGAAAAATAACAATTTAATGTGATTGAGTTTGACATACAATTAATACTAAATTTTATTTTTAATTATGATTTCTTAACTTGTGCAATATTGTACAGATTAAAAAAATCCTTACTTAAATAGAGATAAAAGTAGAAGAATATTTCATTTTTTTTAAAATCCTAATACATTAATTAATATATTTACATGTTTTCTTAAGAATCGTGATTGTTATGTTGGGTCCTTATAAAAAGGACCAGAGAGAGTATTAATTAATCCTCTAATTAAAGGTAAAGGTAAAATGTCTCAATCATATAGCTTAGTTGGTGAGCACACGAAGGAACATGTTATTGTGAGTACGAGGTTTGATCACCAATTAGTGTACTTCCCTATGAAAAAAAAGTAAAATTAATAAAAAAAAATATAATTAATATCATCTTAAAAAATATAAGTGAATATATAAATAAATTTTAAAATATAAACAAATAAAAATGGAATGGAGAAAATATAAATAAATTGGAGGGCATTAATAAGTTTTTTTTTTTTTAAAAAAAAACAAACATCAATAAGCACATGCCACCTGAAAAAAATAGATGGAAGTAAAGTTACTCATACATACAAGGTAGGGATGCCACTTAGCTAAATTTATTATAAAAAAAAAAAGTTACTCATACAAGGTATTGATATTTTCTAAACTACAATTTTATTTTTTTACGTGATTAAAAAGTCTCAATTCGATCTTTTATGTTTTAAAAATTTTAATTTAGAATCTTATGTTTTAAAAGTTTTAATTTGATTTCTTAATTATTTTTGTTTCTTATATTATATTTTTTACCAAGTAAGGATTTAGAGTGAGAGATCAAAATGATTCAAAAATAAGTATATCATAAAGAACCAAATTAATCGAAAAATATAACATAAAAAGAAAAAGAATAAAAAGTGAATTTTTTTAAATATAAAAATATAAATTAAAACTTTTTAAGATAACATACTATTTTAATCTATTTATCGAAGGAAGCAATACAGCTGCTACAAGTTTATATTTATTATTTTGGTGCATGTCAAGCGTGACCTTATTTCTACATTAATTTAATATTTAATGTGTGCCCTTGTGTAGCACACAGATGTCTTGCGATAAGATATTTTACAGTTTTCATTTTCTTGTTACGTGTCTTTTTCTTCTTATTATAATATAATTATACTTGATACTTGATTCCAGAGGGAGTAGCATTTTGATGGGTCTCTTCCATTCACGGCATCACAACTTCGTTCTGTTTCTGTAATCGCTGACTCTGCAAATGGAAACCCTCTCGGAAGTGGAAAACGTGAGTGAACATCCACTTCTGATCAAGCACAATTCCAAAGCCAAGGGTGGATTCAGAACATTACCTTTCATCATCGGTACCGTTTTTCAGAAATCAGATGATGATTAACCAGTTTAATTTCCTTTAATTTGTTAAACTGACCTAATTAATTTGCGTATGATGGCAGCAAATGAGGCATTTGAGAGATTGGCCAGTGTAGGGTTAAAGCCAAACATGATAATGTATTTGACCAGAGAGTACGGAATGGAGAATGCTGCGGCCACTAATTTGCTCTTACTCTGGTCTGCCGTTAGCAATTTCACTCCCCTCATCGGTGCTCTCCTCGCTGATTCTTATGTTGGTCGATATTACATGATTGCTTTTGGATGCATTGCTAGCCTGTTGGTAATTTTCTTCATCTCCTTAATTAGTTTCTCTCTTCATTGTTGTGATATATCCTTCATCAATTTTCAGTAACATTTACATCTTCACTGTTCTGTACAGAATAAGTTCCTGTTTTGTTCTGTTTAATTTTCAAACATCGTTAATTTGGCTGTTGAATGACATGAAGTGATAAGTATCGATTCGGCACTGAGGTGTATGTAAATTAAAGGAAAAGAATACACCGAGTGTGTGCTTGGTTTCCCAATTGTATGCAGCCCTCGAAATGAACAGAACCAATTCGAAAGAAATTTGATACTAGATTTCTTAATTAGCTCATGTGAGTTTAATTCATGCATCAACAAAAGAACTGAATTTGAGCTAAGAATCAAGTTTATTGCCTAAATGGGTTGAATTGAAAATTAACTATAATTCGGCTCATTTGGTTCATAAACTATTTTTATAAATAAATTAAATATAATAAATACATGTGTAATAAATACTTAGATTTGTAAAGATAACTTATTTTATTCATTTTTTTTTTACATTTATTTTATAATAGATAGGAAGTAAATAATAATTTTAGAAAGACTTGAGCTCTTAAGCCAAATCAAACAATTTTTGAACTTTAAACAAGTCGAACTTGAGTTGAAAATTCGCCAAAAAAAAAATCGATTCGAGTTCGACTCGAGTAAATTCTTAATGAGGCAAGTTCAACTCGACTTATTTCTAGCCCTAATTGTATGGGATTAACGTAATCCACTTCAAAATTTCAACATAATCAAGAGTAGCTTTCATGTTTTTGTTACATTTTTTTTTCCGTTTTGCTTATTTGTAAGTAGAAACCTAAATATTTAAGTTGATCTAATTTACCCTTAAATTTTACTCCATCCGTTCCTTTTAATCTATCTCCGTTTTGAAAAAAAAAAAATCATTTCTTTTTATCGGTCTCTTTAGGAATTCAAGAAAGCATTTATAGTTATTTTTCTTAATATAACCTTTTTATTTATTACTTTGTATATTATCATGAAGTGGAGAATTAATGATTTTCAAGTTCCAATAAAAATATAATAGACAATTATCTCATAATTTTTATAATAACATGAACATTAATTAGTTTTCTTAATAAGAATGAATTAACTAAGAGATTGATAAAAAACGGAGGTAGTACTAAATGTAATAAATGCTCACTACTTAACAACAGAAGTTTTCGTTAAAAGATGGATCCGTTGCTATATTTAGTACATATAATTGAAGGGTTAATTAAGATAACTTAAATGTTTAAGTTCCTATCTACAAAATGAGGAAAATTTAAGTGGTCGGAGTATTCTTTTCCTTTAATTAACATACACTTCATGTTAATTAAATTTGGTTTTTGGCATTTGTTTATGCTGGGGTTATGCAGGGTATGATTCTTTTATGGTCAACAAGTATGATTGCATTATCAAGGCCAATTTGTAACCAAGTTACCAACAGCTGCAGCTCCCCTACAATAATTCAACTTATGATATTGCATTCTTCTTTTGCCCTCATGTCCATCGGTGCCGGAGGCATAAGATCATCCTCCTTGGCCTTTGGTGTTGATCAGTTAAGCAAGAGGGACAAAGATGCAGGAATCAAAGAGAGCTACTTCAGCTGGTACTATGCTTCCACCGCAGTCTCATCGTTGCTAGGCTTTAGTGTTGTCGTTTACATTCAAGAAAACATGGGGTGGGCAGTGGGGTTCGGAGTTCCAGTTATCCTAATGTTTGTAGCTACTCTGTCATTTTTCTTGGCTTCTCCATTTTATGTAATGCATGAGGTTAAAAGAAACATGCTGAGTGGGTTAGCTCAGGTCCTTGTAGCCTCTTATAGAAATAGACTTCTGCAGTTACCACCTGAGGAAGGGGATGGTATTGGTTTCTACCACACTGAGAAGGATTCCAATCTTCTAGTGCCAACTCAAAAATTAAGGTACAATTTGTTTCTTTTATCTAGTATATCATGTTTTGGATATCACTAAATCTGTATGATATGTTTGCTATTGTTACAAGAATAGTTACTGATTCCATCAATTTTATTTTTATTTTTTTTTCAATCATTAAAAACTGAAATACCCCTTTTGGACAAGAATCTGAGTTGTTAATTATTAACTTCTTATTTGAATGCTTGAAGGTCCATGACTTGGTATTAGAGTTGCTATAAGTTAGAATACTTTCTTTTTCTGTCAATCTCTTTCAAAATGCTTACAATATGTTCCGGTAGAAACTTAAGATGTGTTTGACTTGGTTTATTCTAGAGAAATAATCATTATATTTTGCAGTGTCCATTAAAGAGTTTTTAAAAAATAAGTTATTTATTTATCTAAAATTAATTGCTGTGAAGCATGCATCAAGTGATTGTTAGCTAATAGTCACGGTGTTGCATCAAACTGAAACCTATGCCTACATATATGTTCAATTCCTAGTTCATTTCAACTAGGATGATCCTGCATAATATTTTTACATAATAAATTGAGTAGAGGCTTATTTCAGCAGTGATTTTATTGACTAGGTTTCTCAACAAAGCATGCATAATTAGAAATTCCTTACAAGATCTAACAACAAACGGGAAAGCTTCAAATCCGTGGAATCTTTGCACAGTAGATCAAGTGGAAAACTTCAAGGCACTTGTCAAAATAGTTCCAATTTGGACAACAGGAATCATAAATGTGAGTCTGGGTTCCTTTATGGTATTAGAGGCGTCCACCATGGACCGCCACATCACTTCAAACTTCCAGATTCCTTCAGCTTCCTTGGGAACATTCTTGATTTTATCTGTAGTGTTTTGGATTGTACTCTATGACCGCGCTATAGTTCCTATGGCATCAAGGATAAGAGGGCGTCCAACACGAGTGGGAGCAAAACAAAAAATTGGAACTAGTATTTTCTCTAGTTGCATGGCAATTGGATCACTTGCAATTGTAGAGAGTGTTAGACGCAAAATCGCGATTGAGCAAGGATATTCAGAACAACCGCAAGCTGTGGTTAACATGTCTGCTTTGTGGCTCTTGCCGAACCAAATTCTTGACGGATTGGCAGAGGCTTCAGGTTCAATAGGACAAACTGAGTTTTATCTCATGGAGTTACCTCAATCTATGTCTAGCCTAGCATCCAATCTTGGTGGCCTTGCGTCGTCCGTCGCAAATTTGGTAGCTAGTTTAATTCTCAGCATTGTTGACTATGTCACTGGATTGGGAGGAAATGAAAGTTGGCTTTCAAGTAACATAAATAAGGGTCATTATGACTACTATTATATTTTCATTTGTGCTCTGACCGCCATGAATTTTGTATATTTTCTTTACTGTAGTAAATCTTATGGTCCTTGTAAGAATAGATGAAAATAAATTTTTTGATGTGAGGGTAGACACTAAAAGATAGTTGCTAGTACACTTTAGTTTTATTTTATGAAGTTGTTAGCGCTCTATAATTTTATCTTATTGAGTTGTTAACACTTTCTTAAGAAGATTATTTTCTATTCTGTTGTTTAGTTGTTTATATATATAATAATGTATCTTGGTGTTGGTTAAGAGAGTAAAGCATAATATTCATCAGTAGTAGAATTCTCTCTATCTTTCCATTCACAAGATGTATACAACTGATGATAGTATGTTGAATTTATTCTTCATGAATTCTTCTCAACTCTTGCTTGATACTCCACATGCTCAGTCTTCCAAGAAAGCAAGTTGTAACGAGATTAGATTAGTAGCCAGCTATTTTATTGCTTAATGATACTTAAAAATGAGTGCTTCTTTCATCTATTCGCGATAATGTGAAAGAACATGCATGATACTTTACTCTTGTTCCTTAGCTTGTAATTTGCTCTTCAAAAAATTCACGGTAATAAACTTTGTTCTAATTTTATGCCAATCCTTTAGGAACTTAATCATAGACAAATTATTAAAACAATAAATATATCAATAAATAATTTTCACTTTTTTATGTAGAGAATTTGTCACTAATTTATTAATCTTTAATTCATATTTTTAACTATTACACAACATTAACACACATGATCAGCTGTTTCTGGTAGTTTTATTTTTCGGTATGGAAATTTTTGTATGTATACGGTCCAGCCCACTAGAGTGGGTTTGGATTGGGTTTGGTGGAGTTTTTTTTTTCGGCCCATACTATGGGCACCACACATATTTCCCCAGCCACCACACGTCCCTATTTTTTTTTCAATTTTGCCCTTCGTTCGGATTTTAAAAATCCGTAGCACTGTTCATAAAATATCCAACACTTTATTTTATAAAATTACTCTACGGATTTTAAAAATCCGCAGTCTACGGATTTTAAAAATCCGTGTTCATAAAAAAATTTCGTTGTATTTAATAAAATTGTACTACGGATTTTCAAAATTCGTAGCCTACGGATTTTTAAAATCCGTAGTACTATTTCTATAAATTTGTACTGCGGATTTTCAAAATCCGAACGAGGGGTAATTTTGGAAAAAAATTAGAATGTGTGGTGAAAAGAGAAATGTGTGTGGTGAATAAAGTATGGACCTTTGTTTTCTCACAGCTTTGGAGTCCAATCCAAACCAAATGGTTTGGGTTGGGTTGGTTCAATTTTTGCATTTTTCATTCTTCGACCCAAACAACTCAACCCTAACTAAATTGGGTTGGGTTGGATCTACCTAATTAAATGAAAAATAAAAATATATTTTTTTAAAAAAAATCTGTAAAATTTATAGTGACATAATGTTAATTTTATTTATGTTTATTGATTTTATTCGCTAAAATAAAACGTAACATTTATATTATAATCATACAATATAACATAATCATAACATAAATAGAATAGTTAATTAGTTATTATAATATAAAAAAAACAGAATCAAAGAGGCTACTTGCTCTCATTTAAGTCTAGTTTTACTATCAAGTCATCAACCAAAGTCTTTCAAAATAAAAAATACTTTAGTAATTTGATTATGTTTCTTATGGAAGGAAAATAAGAAGTCAAGGACCGGAATGGAGGGAGTATAACAACACAATTTAGTAATTTAATTTAGATAGTTTGTGTTGAATTTGGTTCATTGGTTTCTAAAATGCAAACTCAATACTCAAACCAACTCAATCACTAATAACCCCAACTAAAAAAATTGTTTGGTTTGAGTTGGATTATTCAGGTTCGTGTATCACCTAACCCATTACTCATCTCTATAGTGCCCATGCATAGGCACATCACTCCCTTTTTTAATGCAAGTTTGCAACCTTCACTAAAGACGACCCATATTTTGATGCCTAAAGCAAATTTTTTATTTAGGGTCTTTTAAAATATATACGCTATGAAAAAAACCAAGGTTAATTATGCAATTGCGTATATTAATTAGTGTATCATTTTTCACTAATATAATTTCTTTTAAATGATATTTATTTATATTCAACATATTGTTAAAACGACCCGTAGGCTTTTTTTTGTCAAAAAATTTGGAGGTCCAAAACCATTACTTTAGTTGATTGGAGTCAGCCCTGCATTCACTTTTTTTTTTTTTTCATAATTCCAAAATAACTGTTTCCTGAACGGCTTCATCCAGAAAACCTTTCCAAAAGTATTTCCTCTATAAGGGTAAAAATTGAAAAAATCAGATAGTATTTTCCTAAAAAGGTCATCATCCGGAAACATTAAAACCTTATTCCAAACCTGTTTTGGGACCCCTCAATCTGGTGATGAGTTCGAAGTCAGTAAAATTATTTAAGTCTTTTTTGGTGAGCAACTCTCCCAAAAAAGTGGAACAAAATAAAATAAATATCTCATTCTATCTTTGTGTATTTTATAATGGAATGCAATAAATTTCCCACTTTACTCGTCTTTTACTAATTACATCTATTTTTTTATCAGCCTACTGATCACATCTATTATTTCTTATCTAAATACAATTTCCACAAAGATATATTCCTACAAAGACAGTTTGCATAGAGTTTTAATTGAATATAATGAACCCTAGTTTAGAATAACAAGTTATTCCAAAAATAAAGAAATGATTAAATATATGCAGTCTCATTCTTTGGCGACTACAAATCAGCTCTATCATAAAACACCCATAGCAACGTAAAATATTATGCCAAATTAACTACTAAATTATGCAATAAAAAAGGATCGGAGTGAATGATGTATCTCAATATGCATCTTTGATATCTTCTATATATATAATAAGATGTGTGTAATTAAATAGAGTGGCAATGGATTGATTAACTGGGAGCTTAGCCCCAAATAAATACATCAATGCATCTTTGATTAACTGGTATCCTATATATGGTTGTTTAATTAATTTGAAAATGACATGCGCATTGAATGGAAAATTAATTATATATTACACGGATCAGCTAGCTGCGCTTGGAGTGAAGGGACAAGAGCTTAACAAACTGGATAACGACGGTGACAGAGTTAGTGGCGGCAAGCGGGGAGAAGGTATCGGCTTCGTTGGACTCGGCTGAGCCGCCACCGGCCAAGTCGGAGAGAGCCCTAATAGCAATGAAGGGTACGTTTTGTTGGCGGCAAATAAGAGCGACAGAGGCACTTTCCATGTCAACAGGACTTACATGGAATTGGTTGTAAATGAAAGTTCTGTAAGCAACGTTGTCTAAATAGAAACTTGCACTTGCTCCTCTACTCACTAGTGATACCTTTGGTGTTGTTGATAAGCATGTTGTTGAGTTTATGCACCCCTCTAGCTTCATCTCCTGAATTATATATAATAATTAACCATTAATTAATTAATTAATAATTACAAGACACGTGAGAGTTTTGATTTTGGTCTTTAAAGTTTCATTACTCTCTCTATCTTCATAAAACATATATGGGACAGCAACGAGAAAAAAGAAAAAAGAAAAATTAGGGATGAAAACAAAAAACAAAACCCTTAGAGATATATATAGGGTAAAAAAATGATTTTCAAAAGGCTTAATTATATTGCATTTTCCGTCAAATTCCCAAATTTTATTAATTATACACACTTTTGTTCCACTACCTTTTTAATTATAAGATTTTGGTCTTTCAACCTATATGATTGTATGATTTTAGTTTTCCATTAATTATATGATTTTAGTTTCTCAACATTTTCAAATTGTGCCATTATGCTCATTTCGACCATATTTCGTTAAAAAGCTAACGATTCAAAAATCAATATAATCAAGTGTGTGAGTATACCAAATTGTGCAATAAAAAAAGTTTGAAAAAAAAAATCGCACAAATTGAAAGTTTGTTATATGGGTTTGACCACCGTGACTATTAGCTTCTTCATGGAGATGATCAAAAGAACAAAAATTCCGCAATTGATAAAATTTAGAAATCAAAATTTCACAATTACAAATCAAGGCTCAAAATTAAACAATTGACAAAGTTATAAAACCAAAATCGTATAATTGAAAGTTAAGCGATTAAAATCGCATAATTAATTAAGTTGGAGGATACAATATAATTTAGCCTTTTCATCACGTCATAAGAAAAGGATTAAAGTCAACAAAAATTAAAAAATAAACTGTTTTATGGACCGAAATCAAAAGTAATTAATTTAAAATACATTTTTCTGATGAATCATTGCATACATCTCAAATAATTGATCAATTATTCACTACAAGATAAATTAGTTTTAACAGCGGTCATCATTTAGTTAACCGTGGCACTAAATGATTTAACAGCGGTTCTCCGAACCGCGGCCAAATGGTCTGCCAAAAACGTGTTCCTGGCAATTTTCGTAAACCGGGGGTACTCTACCCGAAACCGACGGAAAAGGTTTACTGACGGTTTTAACCGTTGGTAATGTGACGTTGTGGAAAAAATACCCCCAATCCGGGTTTCGAACCCTTGACACAAGGCATAAAGCAATGCTCTCCTACCACTACGCCAAATGCACAACTCTGTTATTACTACACATTAACATATATATATTATAATGCAACAAGCACCTGCGGTTTTGATAACAACCAGAAAACATCCGCCTCTATAATTGCACTTTTTTGTAGTGATTTAGTTATGGAGGCATATATATATATATATATATATATATATTATAGATATCAATGGTTTTCATATCAAACATTAAACATATCAAATTTTTGAGGAAAAAAAGGATAATTACTTAGAGTGTTAATATATTTTTATTCATATTTTAATAAATTATATATACATGTTCAAATGCTATTTTAAAAGGTGAATAAAAAGTTATTTATTCATGCATGCATGTTAAAAATTAAAGACATAATTAACATATGTTTAAATAAAATAAAATAATATACCGTGTTAGAACAACTTCAATTCGGTGTGTCATCAAATCTTCTTGGCTATACACTTCTCAAGACTTGAAATGCAATTTTCAACACGGATCATCTCAATCAATATTTCATGACACTCAACCTATTTTGGCCACAACGACCACCGGGAAGAAAGGATCATGGAATATTCCTATGTATGCAGAGCAAAATCAAGAAAAGTAAAATTACATTGCATAAGAATTGGTCATTAATTAAACTTGTTTATTTGATTGCTAAATATATAGCAAATGAATTAATAACTAATCAGCAATCAAAATAATTAATAATGTAATTTTGTTATCAAAAGACTTACTTATTCGGTCACTAAATTAATCTTTTCTAGTAGTGTAGGGGAGTGTCACCTACAAAAAGAGAAAAGGAATTGATTGAGTATATAACATCATTTTTTTTCCTAGTATGGCAATATCTTTACTATTCCTATGCTACTTCGGTCATGAGAATGCTATGGATCTTGTTTGAATTGTTAAAATTTAAATGATTAATTAATGTACTTACATGTTCATTTAAAAATGTCGTGTATTTACTCTTTAAAATTTAAAATTTGTCATTCAAATAAAATTCAATGACAAAAACTAATGTTATCATTTCTCACAAATAAACATTGTTGTCAGAACCGGATCAAATCAGCTGGTCGGACCGGGAACTAGTGGGATGACCGGTTCTGTCAACCCCAAAAACCGTTTTGGAGTTAAACCAGCCTAGAACTGAGTAAACCGGTCAAGACCGGAGAACCGATATCGAACCATGTGGTTGAACCAATTTTTGCTTAAAATTTGATAAAATGAACATGAATGGGGTTTAAATACAGATCCTCTCCGTAGATAAAATGACAATAAACCATCATGCTATCAAGTTTTTTGTGATAAAATGTACATCATCTTTATATATATATATATAAAATATAAGATGAAAAAAATAATAATTTTATTCAATATTATATTTATTTAATGTATTATATAATATTAAAATAATAAAAAAATATATATTTAATTATCATCGATCTAACCACATTCCAACTAATAAACTGTGAACTAACAGTTTAACCGGTTCAATAACCAGTCCGATTCTTATAAACTTGTAAATAAGTAAGTGATCTTACTTATATGTTCTCATATAAAATTTCTTTACTTCCCAAAAAAAGTCTGAAAATTTTCTATTGTCCTATTTTCATTTTTTTTTTTTGTCACTCCTATTTTCAATTGTTTTTTGTCGCTCCTATTTTCATTCTTTGGCATATGTCGCAATCCAAGCATTTTTTAAAAAAAAAAATAACGATGTTTGTGAAGTTATTACATTTGTTTGTGAAGTTATGATTTTTGTTTCTAGGCTTAATTACACTTTGGTCACTCAACTTAGTTAATTATGTGACTTTAGTCCCTTAATTTTTAATTATATGATTTTAATCCTCTAACTCTATTGACCGTATAATTTTTGCTTTTTTATTTTTAATTGTATATTTTAATCTGAATTTTGTCAATTTTGTAATTTTGATCCTCAACTTTTTTTAATTGCATAATTTTGATTATTTTATCCATTTTTTTAAGACGCTAATAACTAACCGAATCAAATCAATATAACTAAATGTACCAAGATAGGATATTAATTAACATCACGCAATCAACAAAATTTGGACCAAAATTGTGCAAGTAGAAAAGTTAAGAGGCTAAAATTAGGCAAATAAAAGTTTATTATATGAGTTTGATTGCGACGATCAATAATTTCTTAACAAAAAATAGTTAAAAGAATCAAAATCGTATAATTAAAAAAAAAAATTGAGATCCAAAATTGTAAAACTGAAAAAATTTAAAATTAAATCACACAATTAAAAATTAGGGGATTAGAATCTCACAGTTAACTATATCAGGAGATCAAAAAGTGAAATTAATCCTTGTTTCTATTTTAGTTTGGTGATTCAAGGTAAGTTCTATTCTTCAATGGGTGTTAAGCCCTTTTGTTCAAAAAAAAGTTGTATTCCTCAATACCAACTTGAGATGGCAAACCTGATGATGTTATGAGGGATCCGTAGATCATTTTCCATTAACCAGAAATGTGTGCAAGAAAATTTGCTTTCGCAAAAAACAGAGAAAATTATATTGCTAACCATTTTGTAAGAGTCCAATGTGAAACGACAATTGCTTGACACGTTTTGATCTTCAGTGCGTAGTCTATATCATGAAGAAGGAACTGCTTCAATTTCAATTGATCAGTTTGTAAGAGGCCAATAAACGTTTTGACCTTCAGTGCGTAGTATCAGGGATCATTATTGTTTCAATTTCAATTTCAATTTCATAGTGCCAAAACAAGGGATGAGTAATGCCAAATGCTTGCTTTAATCCACCAAAGAGAAGAGAAGAGATTTTTAGGAGAGAGAAAGTATATTCACACGTGTGAGAAAGAGAGAAATCATCTCACTTCATGTGTGACCCTCTTTGATTGAACGACGAAAATTTAGGAGATAAGTAACATACTCTAATTGTTTTTTAGTGTGACAATTGATATTTTCTTGATTATCGAATTAAGTGATTTTAATGGCTGAGATTTAATCTCAAACATTAAAAACTTTAGCATAATATTACAATGTACTTGCTAGCATAGGTTGTGAACAGCTATCTCAGCCTTTGGATCACGTCGCTAGGTTTATTTTATAACTATAAACTTTTTTTAAAAAAATAAACAAGAATTTAGAGTTTATTTTAAAAAAATTAGCTTTAATCTATTTTCTTTGGTACCATTCAAATTTCTATTATAAAAAATCACTTTTATACCATATAAACCTAAAAGATTATCTTCAAAATTACTTTTTAACAATATATCCATACAAAAATTGATTATGTCATAATTGCTAATCCAAACACGCTATAACAAAATTAAACAAAAAAATAATATTTATCAATTAATAAACATATTACAATCTCTACATTTTGTTATCAAAGACCATGCACGAGTTATTCGTTTGGCTTATAAACCTTGAACTTAGTTAACTTATGGATCCAAATGACTAGAGGCCAGGGGGTTTTAGTGGAGGAACCAGATTGAAAATGCCATCTACATCTACGGGTAATCCAAGGGCACGGCTAAGGACAGGTGGACTTGACGCCTTCCCTTTCCAAGTGTTGAACCAAGGACCTCCTCCAACTTCTAGGGCTGCCATATTACTTGAAACGTCCAATATTATCTGCCATTAATTTACCAACAAAACATTCATTAGGGTTTAGGATATTCCATCAAATGGGAAACAAGTTATATGGGTGAATAAGAAGATACCTTCCCCTTGCTGCCATCATATCTTCGTTCCCACATTTGTAATTTTAGAATTCCAAAGCATGTATCTTTACAAGCTGGGGCAAGACCAGCTTCTGCTGTTGGAGCTCGCAGTGTCGTACCTGGATCCTTTGTAGTTGCTTCTAATTCAACCTGCCAATATATGATATATTGAATCTGTTATTAACCAAAAAAAGGCTCACCTGGATACGATGTTTCTCCTGGGTTGTGAAGTTTTAAGTGTGTGTTTAGTTTTATGTTAGAATAGGCTAAACATGAATTTAAAACGCAAAAGTTACTTTATTTGTATTGAAATGAATTTACGTTTATCTGTTCGTGCAACCAAAAACATACTAACTTAAGTTTCGAAAGCAAGTATAATAATTAATGCGTATAGTTCATTCAACTTTTAACCTCTTTTCATAGGCAATCATCAAACAAATTTAGCTTTCATAATTTACAGGTTTGACTAAACAGAAGTGAGATGCAAAACTTTGATTGTCTCTCTGTGTACCATTACACTTAACCACCAAAACAAAATAAGGGAGGTATAATTACCACATATCTGCCATTGTCTGCAGACATAAACCAATAACCCCAAGTAGCAACTTCCCAGTTGACAAAACCATTCCATGGCACAAATTCATAAAAAATTCCGCCATAATGAATTCCAATCTGCACCAGTTTGCAACATAGTAAATATTATGAAAATTGAAAAGAATAAATAATAAAATATAGTAGTACCATTATGAAAAGGTTATATGCACATAGTGAAAAAAGTAGATGATAAAGAAACACCAAAAATAAATCTTACAAGAGGAACATGATTTTTCTTTTTTACCAATAGATTAGATTTACTAATTAGAACATTTCCATAGAATATCAACCTAAGTAAATCACTCAATAAGAACTATAGCATTACACTCAATCACTCATATGGATTGTAAGCGAAGGACCAACTTTTCCTTTGAGTGTCACTCATGTAACATTACCCTCTTTCTGTTCTCATTCCCATATCACCGCCCCTTATTTCAGAGGTAATCTTAGTTAACATTGCATGAAGCCGGTGTACTTTTTTTTAACAAGCTAAATGTGTCCGCGTGGGTTCGAGTCGAGAAGTTGTCAGTAAAGCTCCCTAACCACCAGACCTACATAGTGTAATGAGTCAAATTAACAACTGAGTGCTATATAAACTTACCAGAGCAGCATTTTCAAAGTTCTCAGTCAATCCAGGAATTTGCCTCAATCCACCAGCTGCTGTGAGTGCAATTTCTCCACTAGCACCTTCAAAAACATTACACTGAACCTGCACGAAACATCACAATTAGAGATACATAAAGATATAGAAACACTAATCCGAATATTGGTGAGAATAAGTCAATGTCAATACAACACAAAAGATTTCTTTAAGTAAACTATATTTTATGATGTTATATTTCATGATGCACAAGTAACAAAAGGACTCCATCGCATGCAGTCTTCAGACCCATAATGAATGATGACCAAGTTCTGGCCACCTAGAACATTTTAAGTGAACACACAATTGATTCTTCTAAAATATAAAAATGAAGAAACAAATAATTCTAACCATAATTTTCAGAAGACAAGGTTTGGAATCAATTACATACAACTATAACTAAAGTTTCATAGCAAGCCAAAGAATTGATCTGCGGATAAACACTACAAGATATATGTAGATGAAGAGAAGTTTTTTCTTACCCAAAACCATTTTCTAGGGAATGCTCCACCCCAGTTCTTTTCTGAATAAGATGGGGCATTATCAAACTCAATCCTCTCGCCATCCCACTCTATCCAACCTGAGATTCAATATTTATAAGGAAAATGAAGGAGGACATAACTATTACCGACAAGAGATTAATTTTGAAAGAACAAATGCACTTATCAAACTGATTATCACATGATCCTAGGCTCCTAGCAATCCAGTCTTAGTGACCATGTAAGCGAAAATAGCATCTTTATGTCTCTTTCTTCCTAACTCAGCTGGTGGCTCTAACAACAACTACATCCTTACAGTATCACAAAATTTGGTATTTTGTAGATAGTAAAGTAAGTAAATAAAAGTCAAACACTGGTAAGTTACATAAAATATTTTACTTCCAAAATGATTCATATCTATTGTTCAAACAAATTTATCAGTTTCAGTTCAGACATTAAAAAAGGCTCTTAGATCATATGATAAAAAAAAAGGAAAAAAGATTGCATAGCCAGTAGCTGAACAAGTAGCACATGCCTGTTGACAATCCACCAGCCATGCATATTTGCCAATGTGGTTCGAAAACAGGAAAAGCCGCAAGCCAACCAGCAGTAGACTTCTGTTTCGACCCAACATCACCCCAGCCATACACAGGACTTGTACTATACTCCCAACGAGCCGTCTTTACTGTTTCTACATAATGTGACCTATAATTAAAAATTGTGTCAAGTAACAAAATAATCACAGAAGGAAACTAAAAAAGCTATCCAACTCCTACCTTCCATCATCACGAATGAAACCTTGATGCCAAAGGGGAGTGACTTGAAAACCCTCCAACACTCTGTTATTGAACTCCTGCACCGAACGATCAAACATGAAACATAATCAGTGAAAATAAGAATAAAACTTGCTGCTGGAAGCCTCTTCTTATATCTAAGTAACATGATTACAACATAATATAAGTCATATACTCAGCCAGTCTAATGGTAGGCAATCTAAGAAGGAAAAGTCAACAGTGCCAGACAATCAACAACTACGAACTAAGAAAACTAAAATACAGGAAAGAAACAAAACTAAGGCCACAGAAAAAGAATCATCTAAAACTCAACAAACGTATTGCAGAAACAGTGAACTTAGCAGTCAAAGTGTCAAACACCTTAAGAATAAAATTGAAATGTTACAGAATAATGAGAACAGTCATGTCTAGAAAATTATCAGTAAGCATGATCTAGTGAAAAACCAAAAAGATTCTGGAGGTAATATAATTGGACTTAAACCTGAGGTGGAACCTCCTTGTTTGGAGGTTTAGAATTTTGATTGGCGACAAAAGTGTTCCCCAACATTAGTTCATGCCTGCCTAAGCATTTACAAACAATAATTTAAATTTATGAGTTCAAACCCACAGAATAAACAAGTAAAGAATAACTATACATTCCGATTGGAAAGAGCTGAATAGAGTGCAGAAATTCTTACTTCCCCAGAAGAATTTTGATTCGGGAGAGTATTGGCAAATGTACTTGTCATCAGCACCGAGAATTTGGGCCCCGACTCCAGTAAACCTAGGTCCATATTGAGCCAATTCCAAAGGCGTCAATGGGTTAGGAAAAGCAGGACTCTCCACGGAATACATAAAGCAAAAGCTCTGCCTCCGTTCCGGAATGGACACTTTGAAGTACCAACCCTCGAAGAATTTACGCGCAGTCCCATCAAAATGATACCTAAAAACCAAAACGCCGATGCAAATTAACAAAATAAATTAACTAATTAATCCGTGAAAATCCGTATAAACAATGATGAAATAATGATAATACCCGCTGTGAGGAGTTCGTAGGTCACGATTAAGAGGCGTGGGGGAGTAAGTAGGTTTGACAGAAGGCGAGGATTGTTCCTTATCGATGGTTAAAGAATCGCTATCTGAAAGGGAATTGTGAGCTACGAGGCGCTTAGGTGTCGTTGTTGAGAATGGAGAGGGGAGAAGTTTCAGAGAAGGATGATGAGAAAGAGGGAGTTTGGGTCTGAGTCTGAGAGCGACATTGGCTGTGGATAAAGGAGAAGGATCACATAGCTTGGTCTCCATGGGTGATGGTCGCGAATGGCGAATGACGAGTTAGAGAAGAGTGCATGTAGGTGGAAGGGAAGAACAAGAGTAGTACAAAACGGTGCGAGTGTGACCCGTAGCGACTTTGGGGTAATGAATCGCCGTCAAACGACATGTCGTACCGTTCGGCTCGGTGACATGTGGCTCTGGATTAGCGTGACTCGTGGTTTATGAAAGCACAACGTGACCAGTCCAACACTTGTTTAAGTTGAGACGTGCGGGAAAGAAATTAATCTGACGGCAAATTACTAGTTTCAGCCAATCATCAATTGCTAAAAAAAAAAAAAACAATCATTAATCAATTTGGTTTATCAACTACTCATCCTCAATGGGTTTGTTTAAAAAAATCTACTCCTCCCTTTCAAAAAAAAAAAAGAAATTGACTCCTAAATGGGTTAAATAAATTGCATTTGTTCCCATAAATTCCATTTGTTTGGTTCATGAATTATGATAAATAAATAAATAATTCTTTTGAAAGATAAATTAATTTTTTTACGATAAAAATGTTCATTTAAGAAAAGGAAATTATAAGAAATATTTGTAAAGTCATATTATATACATAAGATTAAAACATTATCATTTAGAGATATTATACCAACATCTTACGAATTTAACAGTATTTATATTTGGACCTTCCTTCATTTAAAAAAAATTACACGGATTTTCTTTTTTTGACCAAACAGTGTTAGTCTCCATTGGAGACAAACATTTATCGACTAACTTAACCCTAATATATAATTTATAATATTACTTGGATAAAAATCATCATTTGTTCTTATTAGGGCAGTTTAAAAAGAAAAAAAAAACATATCAAATTAATAACCAAACCGAACTGGATCACTTAAAAGGTGAATCACTTCATAAAAAATTAAATCATAACAAAATTTTAAAATTGATTCTGAAAAATTAAAATGGTTCAGGTTTAGTCTAGTTCATAATCGGTTTAAACCAATTCGAACCGATTTAAGTATGATAAAATTGATATTTTTTTTACATAAAAATAAAACGGTTTGAAATCAATTCAAAAGCGGTTTGGACCAAAACAGTCCGGTTTGTAGCCGATTCGGGAGCTACAAAAATAGTTTGATCCAATAAACCAAACTATATACTCCATTTGGTGGTGGATGGAATTAGCATCATCCTTATTGGGAGTGACACTTTCCTTTTTAGTATATAAATTAATGATTCTTACCTATAAAAAGGATGGTGTCACTTCTAATAGAGATAATGCTAATCTCATCTTCCCATTTGGTTTGACGTGATTTTGATTTAGTTCTTAGGTAATCCAGAATCATTGACGGCCTTAGTTTCCACCCTCTTTCTTTCCCTCGTCCGTCCTCCAATAGAGATGGTGCTAATCTCATCTTCCTATTTGGTTTGACGTAATTTTGATTTAATTCTTAGGTGATCCAGAATCATTGACGGCCTTAGTTTCCACCCTCTTTCTTTCCTCGTCCATCCGTCCTCCCTCCTCTAACGTGGATTTGGAGAGATTATTACCACTCGAAGAGTTAACAAGCTTGGAGTTTAGGAGAATTTAAGGGCATTATTTCTTTCATAACTTTTTAAAAGATAAATTTAGCTTGTTTTATCGTTAATTAGGCTCGAATTAAACTTTGCATATTTTTGGCTCATCTGTTTAACTACTCTTAAGAATCCCTATAGAAGACTAAATTTTAGCTATTTAGGGGGATACTCTTTTTTTTTTTGTGGACAACGATTTAGGGGGATACTTGAATGAATAAATTTTGTTTGAGAGAGAGAGAGTTCTCTTATCTAGAGTTTTTGTAAGAACTTTAGTTTTGTCCCTTATCAATAGGACCCCTCTTAATTGCGGTGATTCGTTGTTAACATATCACTGATTTCCAATTAGTGTGACACTTTCTCTTCCTAATCCACTTTCTATTTTCAATCCCTTTTGTGTTCTTGATCTCCCCTCACTTAATGGAGTTAACAGCCAGGGACATCAAAATATCTATCGTTCCTTCTTTTGATGCAAACAGTCTGTTATAGTAATATACCTAAACCACCTAATTACAATCCAAATTAGCCATTTTCTCCAACATTTTTCTCATAACCCAAATTTAGTTAATGCTAAACATGTTTAGGTAAAATTAGAGGTATACAATAAAATTATTAAAATCAAAACAAGTGATATCATTATAAACAGAGACTAAAACTCAACATGTGACCACGGGGAACATTTTTAGAATACACGAAAGTTGTTTAGAGATCAAACCAAATTTATTCTCAACAGAACACTAACAATCTTATTATCCAAAAAAAAACAAGAACACTAGCCATCAAGGACTCCAATTACTTGTGCAATCAAAGCTTAACGATGGTAGGCTTGTAATCAATCACAATAAACTTCTCCAATGAGGGAAGGAGCAAATTGGCATATTCAACATGTGCAGCATGAGCCACATATTCTGCAACGCCTTCAGTGCTCTCAAAGGTTGATTCAAAGACATGAGTGTAACCTTGATGCAAATTTTCAGCACTTACATCAGTGCCCCTACATTACATAATCAACATGGTAGGATTAGCCAAAATATAAGGACATTAGAAATATTGCTTTGAAATGTTTTAACCAAAGCCACAAGCAAGTGTAAGATGCACATGCAGTAGTTGATTTACATTTCTCACCCATCTGTTTAATGTTCCATCTTTTCTAGCATGACAGCATATAATTTTAGTCCTAAATAAACTCATAATAAGAAATTATTCCATTAAGCCTTAAGTCCTTAACTTTAACTACGCCATTTTGGTTGACAAAATTAGAGTTTGTAACTTTGTATCATACTGTTTCACTCAATGGAATGAAAGTGATGCTTTCGTTCAACGCTCAATTTAAAACTAATTTTTTGGGTAAACTAACCGACTATAATCCAATAATTCAAACATCATGACACATCATTTAACTAGGTAGGTTGGGTCAACAAAATCCAAACACACTCTAAAACAGTAAATTTTCTGACAAACTTGAGCCTTCAAATGCAGAATCCTTCAGAACCAGAAGGCATATCAGGTCTAATGCTAGCAGCCTAGCACACAAGGCTAACACCACCATCACAAATTCTCAATAGCAAATCAAAACTCATCCTTCCATTTGGACTAGTCTCTACTAACACCATACTCATGCAGTACTACTCACTTGTTAAATTAAAAATAGCAAAAGACCCTAGAAAACAGAAAAAGCACAGATCTTGATCTGAGAACTTCACAATTTCACTTACGATTTACGAAGTGTAAGAGTAACAATTTTAAATACTACAAGCACAGTATCCAGTGGACCAAAGTGAATAACACTGGAAACAAACCCAAATACTAATTCTGCATACCTCTATTCTGTACTTAGTACTGATTCATCAGCTAACCTAGGCAACCCCATTTCAACGAATTAACTTATTTTTGAAAAAACAAATATGAAGAAGTCGGAATAATTGAATAGCAAATGCTAGGGTTAGAAAGAAAGAAACAGGGTACGAACCATTGGAAAGATTTCATGGGAGGGATGAGATTGACGAGTTTGGCATAGCCCTTGATGAGTTCCTCAACCCGTACTGGAGCGATATCATCCTTGAACTTTGCGATGACTATGTGCTTCACTATTCCTTTTGCTTCCTCCATTTCTCCTTTCACTCTTCCCCCTTTCCCTCATTTGTGTAACCCCTCTGTATATATCTGCAGTGGAGCTGGTTCTGGATACCCAAAAAAAAATGTGGTGCTGCTGCATCCTGGTTGGTGAAATTTTAAAAATCAGAAATATGGATTTAAAAATCACTTCTTTTAAAAATCACTTCTTTTCATTTCTTTAGTTAATTAGTTAATTAAAACATAGATTTTTTTTATCTACTTTGCAAAGAGCTGCATAGCAAATGTAGCAATTATTCTCCTTTCTCGTGCATCCGTGTGGAGTGTGTTTGATGCATGGACAAGTACAGTACATAAAGTATAGTAGAGAACAATTTTATAAGTTACAGCACAACTACTTGTGTTGTTTGTTGTTTGATCATTAAAGTACAACACACAAGAAATATAAAGTCAATTTTACTATAATATCCTTTAAACTTTAAAATATTTATTTTAAATAAAATATTGACAATTAATATTGTAAAATTTTGAAACTGTTATAATATCATATTTTAAAAAATTATATATAAAATTAGATTTCTCAAATAATTTGATATATTTTTAGATGTTTTATTATTTTTCACTAAAAAATATTATTAAATTATATATATATATATATATATATATATATAAAAGCTAGTTTAATGTTGTATATTGCATGAAATAAAAAAAAATTATTATAGTAACTATCTTGTGTAAGTGTGAGAGTGGGAAGATGTAGTTAAAGTTTTATGAGATAGTGGATGTGAGTGAGGGTGTTTTTGTATTTAACCATTTTGTATCATGGGATAACTTTTTGTCCTCTAGGATAGTGAGTAACAAAAATCTCTCATTTTGTTCTGTGCTGTGTCTCAAATTTTGTGTTGTGACATGTCTGTTTTTACAATCAAATGTGGAATAAAAATTTTGTGCTGTCGTGCCGTATATTTTAGCAAATCAAAGGCACCCTATGTAATTAATCCAGATGCGGCTCAATGAATTTAGAAATTTAAAGCATTTCTTTAATATGGGGCCTTTTAAAATTATTTGTGATAATCGATTGAAATTATTTAATTTTATTTAAAATTTATATTTTAATTTTTTAAGTTATAAAACCACTTAGTTATTCAATTATTATGATTAATTTATGTAATATTTTATTTAATTAACTGATAATAAAGTTATTTTATTTAATTTTGTTGGCATATAATTATTGACTTTAATTAAGACTTTACTAATTTTTATTGTGAAAGATTTATTTTTGTTGCTACTATTATAAAGACAATACTAATTGAAAAGGTAAACATGGAATTTATCTTTTGTTGGAATAATATGATATGGTACTTAACAAAAGAAAACATTAACAACATATACATTAAAAAAAATTAATAATTATGAAATTAAGTATATTAATTGATGTATTAATTTTAATTAGTATAGTTTCTTTTAAATGATATTTTAATCCCTAGTATTATATTGTTAAAACCAAATATTTTTTTAATTATTAATTAAAGTTAATTGACAATAAAATAATTATTTGAAACCTTTGTTTTCTCTTAAAAATTTGGGGACCTAAAGCCCTTGCTTTAGATGCTTGAGCCTTCAGTCGGCCCTAGTTAATCTCCTTTTTTTCTTATCTCTCTTTTTAGTTTTTTTTATCATATCATTTAAGATTTGACTATTATGCATGTATGTATAGGTTAAAAAAACAATTTAGAAAATTTTATTTAATAAATAAAATTTATGTTTAGCCTTTCAAAAAGAAAATTATGTTTGCTATGTAATAAATATTTACCTTTTTAAAAAAATATATATAAAAAACTTCTACTTTTTAATTTTTTAATTTATGCATCGCATGCATTAGTTTCTTTTTTATCATTTAATGTTTTCCATTTTCTTTCAACATCTCTTTTTTAAATCAAATTATCCTTTCTTGCACCTTGGTTATCACATGCAAAAATAGCACAATTCAACTTAATTATCATGTTGACATCCAATAGATGAGGCTCTGCTCTGCAGAGAGCATTACTCCATCCCCACAACTTCTCTTAAATATATCAGAAATGAATGAGTGAACTTTCAACAACACATGGTGTTCATTCCAAGTTTCTCCACTGAAAACTATAGCATTCCTATCTTTTCAAGAGGTTTCCGAACACGTGTGGGTTCTCCAATGCTGCTAGCAAATAAAAGTGTGCAACTGTGCATAGTTCTATTCAAGTTTCTGCAAATGACATCCAATATACTACTTCTTTATGGGAAGAAAATTGAGGTAATACATATGATTGTTACACCCACAAAACCACTGGTTTCAAATGCAAAGAAAAACGTAAAATATTAATACATTCAAAATTCCGCATAGTTTCACATAACAGAGATAGTTTAATTGCAAAAACAAATAGAGGGTACTAGTACCAACGCCCAATTTAAACATTCCTGCTTCCGGAACGAACTCTACAAAATTCAGAAGGTGCCACAATTGTGGAGTGGACCATTGACTACTCATACAAACTGCATATTAATATAATTATAATGTACAACTTGTTAGAGGAAAATGCACAGTTAACTAATGGATTTGTAGGGATACTTTCACAAGTCAGTCTAGTCAAATGGGATGATCATATATGAGGAGCCACTAGAGCATGTGAAGGAAGATAAATGAGGAAGCATTTGCAGGACGATCTCCGAAGCTTTACATTTATAATCTGCCCTGCAATGCAGAATGCTGGAATTAATTTAAAAATCAAATCACCCTGGGAAGAAGATAAAGTTTGAATTTAACAGATGAAATGCGTGATTGTACTATTCTGCGTTTGGTTGACATATGGCCACAAATTCAAAACACCAGTCTCTGTCTGTTTATGGTTATAATACAGCATTCAAACATACTTAAGATATTTCAATTATAAAAGCAGGTAGAGTTCAAGAATTTTCACCTGCAAAATATAAATATATAGAATACAGAAAACATCTCAAAATATTATTGTTGTATCTTAAAATAACTTCAAAGTAGTGTTTGGTTACTGATATGATTTAGTACTACCCTAGTATTGTTTGTATCTTTAATACAGTAGTGTTTGTTATGCACTTACGCCATCCTAGATGCACTCTTGCCCTGTCTATAGCCGTAGATGCACACTGTCCCCAGTCCACCGTCCCGTTTTCATTCCAGATGTGATTGACCATACCAGTGGCGATATTTTCCTATTCTAGCAAAGTCTCTTCTTCCTTTGTCATGCAAGATTCCAACAATCTCTTCAGGCTCATGATCAGTCAAGTCATCTTGCTGTTATCTTTCCAACAATGCTTTTCTCTAAGACCTATCCGCCGGCATCCCTAAGTTGGCTTGCCATCCATGTTTAATGGAATCCACTTTGCATTTAGTTTATTTTCTTTTAGTGTATTTCCTTGTAGCTAGCTTAAAGCTAAGTAAATTTTAACTTGAATGAGAGATTTGGAATATTTAGAAATATCTCAAATTATCACTATTATATCTCAGAATATGTTACCTATCTTAGAAGGTATCTTAAAAGCTGTTTTCACATTTTACTATATCTTCTGATTAGTTTCCTTATTTATTTATGATTAAGTTGTATGGTATAAATATAAGTTGATGTCTTGACTTTTCTATCACATTGTATCTATAAATAATATTTTCACTTTTTCAACTTGAGCCGTCTTCCACACTTTTTCTTTTTCTCTAACCTAAACCTAGAAATTTAGCCGTTTCAATTATAAAAACAGATAGAATTCAAGGGTCTCAAGTCCATAACAGTTTTTGTGCTGAATCTAGCCTTTTCAACTCAATAGGAATTTGAAAATAATGAAAGGAACAAACATGTTGTTTGTCTGAGACAGCTTACTTGATATTTGCAGGAATAACAAAACTTCCTACTTTCTTTCTTAAAGAAGACTTAACTTGAAAAAGATGCTTTACTTAAATCTAACAAGCAATTCTGTAACTGAAAATTTAACATTGTTATTTGTTTCAAACAGAGTAAAACTTGAAATACAGAATGAAGACAGTAGTATATTTTAAAACAAATGGAAACAGAAAATAGAAGTATCAGAGATTAAAGATTTCACTTACAATCAGGGTGGAAATTTACTGCCTCTGCTTCATTATCAAGAATTTCGCGAATGTGGGAGACGAACTATGACATCTAGGTTGTTCTTTATAATCCATTTCTCAGGATGGAAGGAATAAGATGATTCAAGATCAATATGCCAGACCATAACTCTCGAGCAGTTGTTCATTAAGCCCTCCATTTGACTTTCATCTTCAACAAGCTGCTCAATCAATGTGCTAACCTGCATATAGAAAAATTAGTTCATAGTTGATCAGGCATCATTTCTGGTTGGATGGTTCTGTACTTTACATTACCTTCCTTGTTGTATGGAAAGAGAATCAGGAGAGAAAGAGAGCTATAGAACAATACACACATTATTAGTGTAACCTAATCAATAATTACATACATTTTGACAGCTTGTGTTGGATATGGAAGATGATATTTTAATAACCAAGATCACCTAAGAAGATAGTACTAAGTTACTAACCCACAAACTTTCCTTGACTGAATCAAGCTGCCTGATAGGTTCAAGAGTGGGGCGGTGCCACCTCTTTGGATCCCAAAGTATCGTACTATTGAAGGCAAAACCAGGCATTTCAGTGTGAAATCTTCTAGATTTCCCATTTGATTCACTTGTGTGCCATCCAATTACTCGACTTCCATTACAAATGGGCCCTCGCAAGAGAACACTACGTTTGTCTCCTGATACTCTTGCTACAGTCCACGTACCAAATCGTCTGCAAATCAAGATGAGAATATCTCCACACTAATGAAATGAAAGAATTATTGCAAAATAAAAAATATTGTAGAAAAGAAGAAAGTGCTACAACATTCTGCATAACCCAATTTGATTGATAGGTTGAGTTAGGCTGGCAAGTTTTGAATATAAGTGACAATCAGAAATCCAAATATTCTAAATGCAGGTATTATTGCTATTATCAGAAATACTCGACTACAACTTGTGTGAGAATAGTTTTAGGGAAAGAGAAGGAAAAAAGATATGCAGCAAACAAAATATCTTGGAAACTAGAAGGACCTTATTTCTCTCATTTGCTGAAAGAGCTCCACTGAGTAGATATTGACATCATCCGCAAAGTGAACAATTCCATCAAGGCGATGAGTTTCAATGTGAGCCATTGCAACATTTCTTTGCAGAATGCTCCTATGGCTTGGGCTGGTTAAATTCGTTTTGCAAACAAGATGTCTGTACATAATCCCACTACTCCTCAAGATTTCAGCAGTTTCTTCTGATTGGGAAGTCGTCTCAACAACTATCCACAACAAGGGAGGTGGGACCAATTTTAAAGTCTGCAACATGCTATGTAAATAATAAGCTTGAAATGGATGATTGTATGTTGGGGTCACGATTATTAGAAGCTTTTGGGCCTCCAAAGGTGGATTGTCACTGAATTGGCTATCCAAGATATTGTATGCCGCCCCATCAACTAGTTCCTGTTCCTTTACTACTGAATTCAAACTAGCATTAAGCTTCACAGCCTCATCAACTGAAGGCGTCGCATTTACCTTTATATTCTCACGTGGCTGCAAATTTCTGACTGCAGATATCACCTCAAAAGAGAAAGTTTTATGCTTTGGCATGAAATTTGAGGACAAGTTTGTGGATGCAAACGGGATGAATCCAATAGAAAGACCAACCATGAAACAAATGAGAAAATGGAAAAGCATCTTCCTCCAAAGCTGGCCCTTGTGCTTTGATCTCTCAAAACCCCTAAAAGATCTTGGGGAGAAAACGCCAAACACAAAAGCACGGTAGTCCAGTGAGCCGGCCGAAGAAGATAACAATCCAACCGATGGTGAACAATGCTGAGGACTAGATGAGGACATAGACAAGGGAGAAGATACTGAACACAATTCTACATTCGCTAGAGTTCCGCCTCGAGGCACCGGAGACAAGGTTCTTCTAATAGATGCCATTAACAGAAATCCAGAGAACCGTGAATACAATTATGGCGACAAGTATCCAAAGCCATCATAAACTTCTTATCTCTCCCAGCCAAAAATAGAAATTGTCATTACTCATGAGCTAACATATTCACCAAGAGCTTTTCGTTGACCATGATACAGAGCTAAAGGCGAAAACTAAAGCTGGCATAACAAAAAACTGCAGAAGGAAAACAATAAGTTCAATTCTTATTAGAAAGCATATAATGTCAAACAATTAATTAAATTATATAAATCCTAAACAATAGCTCCAAAATATATCAAGAGCAAACCCTCCCAAATCCTCTCTTAATTTGACCAAATAAGTTTACAGCAATTTGGGAGGTGGGAACCTCATTTAATAATGTAACTTCTTCTCTGGCATATCCAAAAATATCTACAGTGTCTAAGAAACCAAAATGTGTTATTAATCTATAAATAGGAACCTATAGAAAGTATGGGAAATGCCGAAAAGACCTACCAAATATCATGGGGTGAAAGATTGAAGATAGCATTTTGAGAAAAGTGTCAATTGCAGAAATGACAGCGAAGCAGAATGGAGGCGCATGATTGTTCCAACTTTGCAAGCAAGTGGCGCCAAAAGAGTAGAACTGTTAAACAACTCACAGCTGGAAGAAGAACTTCTACGGCAACTAGGTATGGTCGGGGATGAGTCAAATTAACTGAGATTCAGGATTCCGTTCTTCTTCTCTTTTTAGATCTAAACTAAAAGGAAGGAATAAACTTCGAAAGAGAAGAGAAAACAAACAAATCCTCCTAGAAAAATAAGAGGGAAAAAAAAGAAAAAACAGAGACAGGGATATGTTTCTTTTCATGTCTCTCAATCGCAAACGAGCTGACGTAAGAAAGTTAGTACTAGTACCTTTTTAGTCATGTGATTAACGATCTCAATGAGCGGGAATGATTAAACAAAAAAAAAAAAATAATAATAATAATAATAATAATAATAATAATAGAGTAAACCATACCATTACTATTTGTACTTTTATTACTTAATACTAGTTTAACTAATAAAATAAAATGAGTAATTTTAAATTCTCTTACTTTAAAGCTCTGCTGCACTCACTAGGCCACTACCCCCAGCAACCATCATTACCATCTTCAAATCTCAAGAGGGCTATTTGGGCCAAGATAATTGCAGTTATCCCTCATCTAAGAATCATAGGGGCAACAATTTTTTACTCCAACATTAATTTGAGGGATGAAAATCAATTTCAAATATTTATCTCTATTGTTTGGTAAAATGTTATACTTGATTTTAATTTCACAAAATAGACTTTTTATCACTGGGTACGAATGAATTAACGTGAAATGAAGCATCGCTTCAATAAGGTTGGAGTAACTTAGCCCCCGTGATTCTCTCTCATTTTCTTTCTTCACCTTCTTCACTATTTTCCTCTTCAATTCTATCATTTGCACTTTCAATTTTAATTTTGTCCCTACTCTTTCCAACTTAAATAAATAAATAAATGAATTATTTATTTGGTCTTTCACTTTGTAATCACTAACTTTTTAAAATATTTGAATTAGTCATTGACTTTGCACACTATAAATTATTCTGGATATTAAGTAACACTAGCAAAATGCCTACATGATACACTAAATATTTATATGGTAAGTTAATTGACACCTTAAGAGTTAAGTAAGCGATAAAATGACATTAGTTTTTAATATTAAAATAGGTAACTCTATTAATCTTTTAAACCGCTTACAATATAACTCAATTTAAAATCTCAAAACGCTGTGTAATTTGGCGATTAAGCAAAATGACATCGTTTGATTATTTATATGGACTCATATGTGATACATAACGTGTTATATCAACATTTAGCATGTCACATAGACATTTCATCAATATCACTTAATTTCAGAGACTAAAGTAACTTACAAGGTGCAAAGTTAGGTACTAATTCAGACATTTTAAAAAGTCAAACACTAAAGTATTCCGTGACTATAAAATGAGGAACAAAAACCGTTAATCACTCGTGTTTATATGTATGGTATAATTCAAGATGTTATCAAAAATTAAAAAAATTAGTAAACATGAATCGTTCATTACAATTATAATTTCAACATTTTATCTAATAAAAAATTGAAATCGTCATTTTAGAATATGATTTTCATTTTATTATTCATTAATAAAGATAGCAATTTAGATTTTTTATTGCTTGTTTTGCAAAATATTAAATTTTCTTTAAAGAAAAAGAAATTCAATAAGTTGTTAAGATATGTTCAATATTTTTTAAAAATATATTAGAAGTAGAAAATAATTAGATTTTATATTTTTTTTAAAAATTGTTTTCAGCTGCTTATCGAAATAATTAATTATAAATACTAAAAAAATTAATTATAGTAAAAAATATTAAAAAAATTATACATAAATAGTTTCTGATTTTTTTTCATAATCAATTAAAAAATATCTATTCACCTTTAAAATTAACGATTTTTAAGCAATAAGAAACGAGCTCTTACTGTGCAGTAGGGATGACAATGGGTAGGGTACTTAAGTACCCATTCTCATACCTGCGGTTTAAAAAAATCCCCGTACCCAGTCCCATCCCCACATGGGTAGTGATTTTAATGCTCGTCCCCATACTCTCTGGGTATCTATATACCCAGACCCAATACCCACAATTTAATTAAATAAAATACATTTTTCTTCTATTTTTTCTATTAACTACTAAAATAATAGTTCTTTTTAATATTTAAATTTGGTTAATATTAAAATTTAAATATCCAAAAAACAAAAAGTATTTTTAAAAATTAGAAATATATAAATTAATTAACAAGTTATCTAAAATTTTAATCATTTATCTAATTTCAAATTCGATACATAAAAACATAACGTAATTAGCTATAAAACATGATATAGTTTAGAATCTAAAGTTATGAAGTAAATAGTTATAAAACATAATACAATTTTAAATCTAACATAATAATACTCACGTAAGTATTACGTGGAGTTCTCCAAGACTTTTCTAAAAAAATATATTAGTATAATTTAGTTTTTAGGTTATGAACTTGAAATTGTCGAATGAAAGAATGAAGTTAGGTAGAGTTGATGAGCAACTTGGTGATTTAGTCAATTTTAAAAAAATAGCAATAAAGTGAAAAGATAATAAGATTATGAAAGTTTCTAAGGACAATATAATTGAGGTTTAAAAAAGAAGTGAAGAAATATAATAATTATTAACATAGTTTAATTGTTCAGGTAACATAATTATAAATAATAATAATTTTTATATAATACTTAAAAATGCAGGTATGGGCGCGAGATGGATACTGGGTACTCGTACCCGCACCCATACCCACTAAAAAGTGCGGATAATTACCCAAACCCTTTCCTATTTTACTGAATAAATACCCTCCTCACAGTGAGTAAGTTATGTGAGTATCCTATGGGTCAGAGTCGGATTTTCATCCTTACTTTGTGGTGATAGTTTTGGTCAAAACCTGTGCTACTTCAATAATTTTGATACCAAATTACACTGTTATGGTAAAAAGCCAATATATATTTACATGACAAACAAAATATAAATTCGTATAAATACGTGAAGTTTTTTCCCCATATAGCAGCATGTTATTTTCTTCAATATTGTGATGTGATGTGATATATGTTTTCAAAACTATATATTAAATTACCTTTTTTTTTCATTTTTAACTTGTTAGTCAAAAGAATTGATACATTTTTTTTCTTAATTATTTTAATTAATATTTAAATATATTCAATCAACACTTAAAAATTCTGTCCCAAAAAAAAATCTTCAATAATTATTTTAATTAATATTTAAATATATTTGATTCCCGATTATACTATTTTTCTATGAAAAAAATTAAATTTTTTTGTTACCAAAAAAAATCTATAATGAAAATTTCTAGTATTTTTTTAACAAACCAATTATTATTTTAAAATGTTTTTTAGATATATTTATCAATATTTCACAAATTATAATTATTTGTTTCCAGTAAGAATTTAATGTATTCATAATTGAACTAATCCATTTTAAACTGACAAAACTGATTCAAAAAATTGAAAACTGAATAAATAAAAAACAGAACAAATAGAAAATCGAAAAAACTACATAATTTTATTGGTTTGATTTGGATTTTAGTTCATTTTATCAAAACCGAACCAACCCAAACCAAACCGTATATAGTAACATCGATTTATAATTTTTCTATATTGTTTATTTTTCTCATAAAAGATTAAATAATGTGCTCAAAATATTAGTATTTTTATAGTTTAGTTTTCCTTTGGAATATATATATATATTATTTGAGTTTTTTTCGAATATATGTATGTATTATATATAAATAATCAAACAAAAAATTTAGATAATTCTATAAGGCCAACACAGCTAATAAGAATATGTGTGTGTGAGTGGTACATAGTTCGATTTTTGGTGTTGTTAAATTTCATTGTAAACCAAAAAATAAAAAATTTAGACAATAACATTTGATATAAATATATGGATGATATCTATATTTTGTTATTAATATTTATTATTTTTATAATAAGAATATTTTTTAAAAAAAACCCACAAAAGATTAGTTTGAATTAGTTTATATTGATTCAAATATCATCTAAAAATAAAATCATGATAAGATTACAGAAATTGGATTGGATAAATTTTTCTATCAAACTTTTTCGTGGCAAGTGGTGATTACTGATTACTGATTAACCTGTAAAATGGTATTGAAACTCTGCGTTTCGGGAAAAGCCGGCTTTATCTTCCGTAAACAACGTCTTCGACTAAGGAGTATAGATTCCACTACGAAATAGTATTACTCTCTTTCGCTTACTCTTTAGATCTGTGCGTGTTGTTGAATCGCCATCGCCATGGCGATTAGGGTTTTTCTCACCCTTCTACTCTTTCTTCTATCAACCAATCTCAGCTCTTCGCTTTACGAAGATCAAGTTGGTCTCATGGATTGGTGAGTTCAGCCACTCTAATTTATTCACACGGTCAAAGCTTTTTCCATCACTGGATGCCATCTTAATTGTTGTGATGATTCGATTTGTTTTCGTTCCTTCCATTCACTCTATTCAATTTGTTCTCATACCTCACTTGTAATTATCGCCCTCTAACCTTGATCTAATTTCGCTTACGAGTTGATTTTCTTTATAATTTGAAACTTATCCGTGTCGTTAGCAATAGTTGATTCATAATCTGAAGTTTGATTGATTTGTTGACTGATTATCATCTCATAGCCGAACCAAGTTTATGCTTAGACTTGGAAAACTCTTATTCTGTTGCCTGATTTGCCTTTCGTGCGTTTCAAATATTTGTAACTACTGAATATGTTTGGTGACTAATGTAGGCACCAACAGTACATTGGGAAGGTAAAGCATGCTGTGTTCCATACTCAAAAGACTGGGCGAAAGCGTGTTTTAGTGTCCACTGAAGAGAATGTTGTAGCTTCACTTGACCTTCGTCACGGAGAAATTTGTAAGTCTGATTTTTATTTTAAAACTGATCTTACAATCTCCGTTAGTTTAGTTGTTAGAATTGTGATAATTGCCTATCAAGCTACAATAAGATATGAACAATGTTGAACTGAATAATCTTGGGCCAGTACAAAAGTAAATCAAACCTTTCCATGTAATGCACATTGCTTGTTTAATTATTTGTCTTATTTTTTTGGGAATTAGAAAATTCTGAACTGTGTTTTGTTGCTTGCAGTTTGGAGGCATGTTCTTGGAACCAACGATGCCATTGATGGACTTGACATTGCCCTGGGAAAATGTATTACCCTTAACATGTGATTGTTTGGTATTTATTCTTGTAGAATAATACTTCATGCTGCCTAGTTTTTTAACTTAATGCAGAAAAGTTATACTGTAGTTTTGTCATTTAAGGGTGACTAATTGCATGAGGCTCCCACTTAGTGGGGCTAAGGATGTATTATCCTTAACATGTGATTGTTTGGTGTTCATTCTTGTAGAATAATACTTCATACTGCCTAGTTTTTTTTAACTTAATGCAGAAAAGTTATACTGTAGTTTTGTCATTTAAGGGTGATTAATAGCATGAGGCTCCCACTTAGTGGGGCTAAGGATGGTAGATGTACGTAGCCTTACCTCCACAAATGGGGAGGTTGCTTCCAAAATTTGAACTTGTGACTTCCAAGTCATAAGACAGCAACTGTACAGTTACTTCAAGGCTTGCCCGCACCGTTGGTTGGTGATTGATCAATATCTCTTCATTAATGATTTGATACTAATGTCAAGGATTATTCTTGTTTCTGCAATCCTTTGCTAATCTTTTTGATACTAATGTCATTCAAAACTTGTATATCTATTGAAAATATACTCCCTCCGTTTTCAAATATAAGCAAATTTTTTCACAATACTATGTTTTTAAATATAAGCAAAATTAACTATATTTACTTGCATTTAATGAAAATTTTTCTACAATACCCTCCACTCAATTCACTCTCTCATTTATTATAGTGGTTTTGAAGAGGAGAGAGAGTAACTTAATGAAGGGTAATTTAGGAAAACAAATTGACTTTTTGATAGATTCAAAAAAATTAAATGAGGCTAACTAATTTTCTTAAAGATTGTGAGTTAGGTAATTTTTGCTTATAATCGAAAACAGAGGGAGTATTAAATTTTGATATCAACTGGATGCTGATTTCCTCTTCTAACATAATAACGGTAACAAGTTCATGACTGATATATTATAAATATATGTCATATATTTCCTTATAAAAGCATAGCCATTTGCAGTCCTATTGTCAAATTCCACGCCACAAGTCTCAACTGTGGTAGCACATGAATATTTGGAACTGGAGATCTAGATCCTGGGCATGTCACCCACATGCTCACTTGGCTCTTATTGTGAGACAATATCAAAGTTTAAACTGCTCTCTCATGAAAGAATGAAGTTGGGCTCAAATTAGTTCTATTTTATCCTAAGTTTCAAGTGTCTATTGTCCAATTTTCTACTTTGGTTATATGCATCTTTAAAGGCAATTATATACTGTTTGTTTGTTGTCCATTGTTTGAAATAATGATATTAAATAAAATAAAATAAAGGATGTCTTTCTTTATTAAAAAATTAATTAAAGGATGTCAGCATGCTATCACAGGCTTACAGCAATTCCTTAGCTTGAAGTTTCATTAATTACTCTCTGCTTGTTGTTACATTTTTAGAGTATATTATTTTCTGCATTGGGATTTGATTGAATCTTTAGCTTACGTCTGTGATCAAATTCATCAACGAAGTGCTTTAAAATGTTTCAGATGTCATTACTCTCTCCTCGGATGGAAGTCTATTGAGGGCATGGAACCTTCCTGATGGACAAATGGTTTGGGAATCTTCTCTTAAGGGCTCAAAGGCTTCAAAGTCAATATTAGTCATTCCAGTGAGTAGTTTTTTTTAAAAAAAAATACCAGAGTTTAATTGTGAGATACTTTTGAAATACAATATGTGGTCTTTTATTGAATAAAGTAAGAAGGTTGCTCAAAATTTAAGAAAGCAGTATTTGATAACGGATTCAACATCCTCCACAGTGGTGAAAAGGACTCATGTGTATATGAAAGTGTGAAACTTAATTGCTACAATAAGACCACCCTTGAACTTAGTTAGAGAAACCCTCCTCGAGATACATTGAGCTTAATGCAAAAGCAAATAAGGTGGCATATCTTTATGCATTAAGATTCAAACTTCCCTCTTTAAAGAAATCCACTTTAGTAATGCAAACACATGCCATAGTATTTTTCCTTCTCTGTAATGCCATATAATGATATAATCCATTTGTTTTCTGAGAAAACACAATGGGGTCATTTGATCCGTGATTCCATGTATTTGACACCACCTATTGGGAAGACGCTGTTGTTGCAGGAAGCCACAAAACTAAGTTACTTTCATTCAGACGAATGGTCTTCAAGTAATTTGGCCAACAAAATTATTTCTTTCCCATGCCCCATATCCAGTGAAATTTCCTGACATGCCTAATTCTTACCTTTTTTTTTTCTAGTCAGCATCATGAACCTGCATTGAGTTTCCCTACTTGAGTGTGCATTACAGAATGTGTATTTTTAATTCACATGCAGTTAAGTGCTGTTTTTACTTTTGCAGAAAAATATGAAAGTTGAAAAAGATGATTTGATCCTTGTTTTTAGTAAAGGATGTCTCCATGCCGTTTCCAGCATAGATGGTGAAGTTCTCTGGAAAAAAGATTTTGCAAGTGAAAGGTATGACAGATTTGGAGTTTGATGAACCAAAACTTCTTTTTGAAGTTTGACATGTGATTAATGTTGTAATCTTCATTATTTTTTCAGCATTGAGGCTCGCCATATTATTCAGTCTCATGATGTGATTTACATAGCTGGTTTTGCTGATTCTTCAAAGTTTTATGTGTATGAATTGAATGCTAAGAATGGGGAGTTATTAAAGAGTAATCATGCAGCACTTCCCTGTAGTACTTTTGGAGAATTATCATCAGTCTCAGGTGATAAGTTTGTGATTTTGGATGATACGAGGTCAAAGATAGTAATAATAAGCATAAAAAATGGAGAAATTAGCTACAACCTGAAGCATATTGCAGACCTCATCAAGGATTTTTCTGAACAGGCAGTAATATTACCATCAAGGCTTCCGGAATTGTTTGCATTAAATATCAAGTTTCATGTGTTTTTAATTCAAGTGGCAAGGGATGGTGAGTTGGCGGTGATGGACAAAATTAATAACGCAGCAGCTGTCAGTGATGCCTTGTTAATTTCAGAGGGTCAGCATGCTTTTGCATTTGTTCATAATGGAGACCAAAGAATTAACCTCTATGTTAAGGATGTTAATGATTGGAATAGTGATTTGCTTAAGGAAAGTATAGTAATAGACCCTCAAAGAGGGAATATTGATAAGATATTTATAAACAATTATGTGAGGACAGATAGATCTCACGGGTTTAGAGCATTGATGGTAATGGAGGATCATTCACTCTTATTAATACAACAAGGAGAGATTGTCTGGAGTAGAGAGGATGGTCTTGCATCAGTTGTAGATGTAACAACTTCAGAACTACCTGTGGCAAAGGAAGGTGTATCGGTGGCAAAAGTGGAACAGAACCTCTTTGAATGGCTTAAGGTATGCCCTTGCTATTTTTAATTGGGACATCACCTTTGGAGGTATATTAACAAATGAAAACTTTGTAGTTCCTTGATACACTCCTAAAAATCAAATTGGAGCATATTAGCACCACCCATATATATGTATGTATAATGGACATATCAATTTAGAAACTATTCTTAAGAGATTTTGTAAGAACAATAAATCTTGACCATACAGTTAAACATGGATGGACAAGATTAAAATAGTGTAAAATCAATCTTGATCATTTATTTTGGGTGTATGATCAAGATTTATTGTTCTCATACAATATTTTATGAGAACAGTTCTCACCTGATATGCCTCCTACACACACAGTTTTATCATAAGAAATTAGGATTTTAATGTGGATATTTTTAACTACTCTAATGGTGTATTTTCCACTCAATGATTCATTCTTAAAAGGGACATTTGCTGAAGCTCAAAGGAACTTTGATGATTGCAAGCCCGCAGGATGTAGTAGCTATTCAAGCACTGAGATTGAGGAGTTCTGAGAAAAGCAAAATGACCCGTGATCATAATGGTTTTCGCAAGTTGCTTATAGTACTTACAAGGGCTGGAAAGGTTTTTGCTTTGCATACTGGAGATGGACGTGTAGTTTGGTCTACTCTACTTCATACTCTGCGTAAATCAGAAGTGTGTGAACATCCAGTTGGACTTAGCCTTTATCAGTGGCAAGTGCCACATCATCATGCATTGGACGAGAATCCATCTATCCTTGTAGTTGGGCGATGTGGATCAAGTTTGGCTGCACCATCTGCTCTTTCTTTCATTGATGCTTACACAGGGAAGGAACTCAATTATCTAAGTCTTGGTCATACTGTTGCTCAAGTTATTCCTCTGCCTTTTACTGATTCAACTGAACAGCGTTTGCATCTAATTATAGATGTTAACCAACATGCGTATTTGTACCCAAGAACTGCTGAAGCTGTTGACATTCTGCAGCGTGAATTTTCAAATGTGTACTGGTACTCAGTTGAGGCTGATAATGGTGTTATTAGAGGTCATAGCTTGAAGAGCAATTGCATTCACAAAGAGGTGGATGAATACTGCTTTGACTTCAGGGACTTGTGGACGATTGTATTCCCATCTGAATCAGAAAAGATTATTGCAACAGTTAAAAGAAAACCAAATGAGGTATTGTGCCTTTGGCATTGTGTTGTTTGACTTATTTCAGTCAAGGAACATTATTTTAATCTAATAATATTTTACCATACTTCATTTATTGTTACCTTTTGTTAGTACTTTGTATAATCTGCGATCTGAGGTATATAAACTTGGTCTGTTTGAAATGATGATTTCTTCTAATGAATATATCATATATTATATATGCTTAACTTGATTTGTTACATTTTCTTGAGGTTGGTTTTATCATAAATCAATAGCGTTCAAGAATGCATTTAAATTTGGAGGGATATCACAAATGTATTTTTGATCTATCAATAGTAATGTAGAGTAATGTTTACTAATCTTGTATCCAAATGCGATGATGCTCTCAAATCACATGCCTTTAGTTATTCCAAAGTCATATTGGTTGTATCTATTACCAACCTTTCGGTATTGAGTATTGGCAAATGATCACAGATAAAGTGATAATTGAGTGCTAGTGATTGCTTTGCTTCTTTACTTCCTAAATTTGTTACTCTTGTGTTTCATCTAGGTTGTTCATACTCAAGCGAAAGTTATGACCGACTATGACGTCATGTATAAGTATATATCAAGAAATATACTTTTTGTTGCAAATGTTGCACCAAAAGCCAGAGGTGAAATTGGAACAGCAACCCCAGAGGAGGCATGGCTGGTCATCTATATAATCGATACTGTGACTGGTCGTATACTGCATCGCATGACTCATCATGGTTGCCAGGGTCCTGTTCATGCTGTAAGTATCTGAACTCGTTCCTGTTTGAAAGGTGTAAAACATGAATTTGACTTTCTCTTCCATGGATATTACTTGTATAGGTATTTAGTGAAAACTGGGTTGTCTACCACTATTTTAATCTCAGAGCACACAGATACGAGATGTCAGTTGTCGAGGTCTATGATCAATCTCGGGCGGTATGTCAGTCAACTTGTCTATTTGATGATCTTTCTCTCTTCTGTTTTGGTCTTATGTTAATCCTCTATTTTTGGATACATTGTCTTTTGTGTATATTATGTTATTTGTTTTTGTATGCGTTGGTCAAGGTTCATTCTAATATGATATTCTTGGAAAAAATTCACAGGATAACAAAGATGTTTGGAAGTTTGTTCTTGGGAAGCATAATCTTACATCTCCAATCTCTTCTTATCATCGACCAGATGTCATAACAAAATCACAGTCATACTTCTTTACCCATTCTGTGAAAGCCATAGAAGTGACTTCAACTGCCAAGGGTATAACCTCTAAGCAGCTTCTTATTGGAACAATTGGCGATCAGGTTGGAATCATTTGCACTACTGAGTTTGTTTTTTTTTTTTTTTGGCTTTGTATGAAAACTTGAGATCTAAAGTAATAGTATATTTTGGTGTGTCAACCTTTTCTTTTTCTCTTGGCAGATTTTGGCTCTTGATAAGCGCTTTTTGGATCCCCGCCGCACATTGAATCCCTCACAAGCTGAGAAAGAAGAAGGAATTATTCCTCTTACCGATTCATTGCCTATCATTTCTCAGGTATATTTTGTTCTTTACTTTCACCTTAGGCCAAAAGAAGTCAAAATTTGTATTTTCATCCCCCTTACCCTTGCTCTGCGTATTTGTCAGCAAATAAAATACGTTTGCAGCACACAACTTTAATGGTTATAACTTATAACTGGATATACCTGAACAGCCCAGGGTGGGAGGGGACCTAGAACTAGTGATGAATCATAACTATAATTACCCGTTACTAGTATTACCACCATGTGAACTACATATGATAATGAGGAAGGAGAAATATGAATTCAATCCGTACTATATATTGTTGCGGCTGGTATTCATATATCCCCCTCCCTCAGTTAGCAAGTCCAGTAGGCCTGCTTCAGTAAATGCATATTATTACGATTAGCATTTATCGGCAACTTAGAACAAATGCTGTCTTTGAGCTTTAATGTTGTACGAAACATGAAATTCATACTCATTCTGCTTGAATCTCTGCAGTCCTATATTACACATTCCCTTAAAGTGGAAGGTCTCCGAGGTATAGTAACAGTGCCTGCCAAGCTGGAGTCTACCTCCCTCGTATTTGCCTATGGTGTAGACCTATTTTTCACCCAGATTGCTCCTTCTAGGACTTACGATTCACTAACTGAAGATTTCAGCTATGCTCTACTTCTTCTAACAATTGTTGCACTTGTAGCAGCAATATTTGTCACTTGGGTATTATCCGAGAGGAAAGATCTACAAGAGAAATGGAGATGATCCGGCGTCCATTTTTGCCTCTAATTTATTTGATTCTTAAGGTTTAAGTAGCTTCATCTGTAAGTTTTCTTTGTTAGTTATTAGTAGCTGAGTTCAGAGGTTCGCTAAGAACTTGAAGCTTGAATTGCAAAAGTAATGTAAAATTGCATTACATACTGTTTTTGACGGTAAATGGGGGATCCTAATTTTAATAATGTTGTAAATTGAGGAGTACAAAGAGAATCATAAACTTCCGAGGCCAGTTGCATTATGAAATGGCAGGCTGCGGTGGATGAGTTTTTTTATTTTTATTTTTTGTCAACTCGAATAGTACCACTTTAATTTGGTTCCACTCTGATAGTACCTCTACAAGTTATCCTTGGCAGATTTTGCTCCTTATTCTGAATACTATGTTTTATTTTTGACTACACGTTAGGTTGATAAAAAATATATACTAATATATATATAGACATCTATAATTTTAACTCCTTTTAGCTTCCTTGACAAGGGAAAAGAAAAACACCTTTTAAGTAAGAGAATACGTGAAGTAAGCAATTGGAAATATGTATTTCCTGATTTCTAGAGAATAATGAGACTCATTAGAAACTTAAATCAAATAAAAGGTGAGCAATAGGATACCTAAATGAACAAAAAAGTGGTAGGCATACTTTTATTCTTCATTTTTTTTTTGGCTTGTGATTATTTATGTATTCAGTTTTTAAATTTTAGCCTCTGGCAAACTACTCTTTATCAACCATTGATACAACTGTATGGTCATTTATTGATTATTGAATTAGTGTATTTCTAATTGTGCAATTTTCTCTCTAATAGTAAATCTTAACTAATTATAGTAGTTGGTGGTGTTCAAAAAATTTCTTTATTTTCCGTCGCATGACAATCATAAGATCGTATACGGTATATCTCAATTTTTTGCTAGTCTTATTTTTTTCTGTTTCTCTTATTATTACTATTATTTACATTGAATCGTATACCGAAAATTAGGGAATTGGAAGTGGAATTTTTTTTATTTTAATTTTTTTTCTTAGCCAGGCTGAGGCAGGTAAAGTAGAAATGTTGAATGGGTGGTGTGTGTAAAATTAAAATGACCAGAGGAGGGCACGTGAGATTGACCCACTCTATATTGTATTTGACGAAGGTGACAGAAAATAAGAACACGTCGTACTGCACACACGGAGTACTATTCTGTATTCACTTCATACTTCACAGTGCAGTGCTGTGCTTTGCTTTGCTTCTATTATTATTATTATTATTCTGTCACTCACTCAAGACCAAAAGCAAAACAAATCAAATGCAATAGACAGAGATCACAATTCAAACACCATCACTCTTTTCTTCCTTCCAGCCACCATGAAAACCAATCACCCAAAACTGAAAACCCCGCTATTCTCCTGTGGCTTCTTCCGCCACTGCGCTCAAAACGTTCTCAGTCCCACTGCTGGCACCACCCCACCCCTCCCTCTCTCTTCAACCACCTTCAAACCCGAATGCGAATCCTCCACCTCTTCCTCTTCTTCCGCCACCTCCCAAAGCTTCACCCAGTGGCGCTTCCCTCTTCCTCCCAACCCCCCCACCACCACCGAAGAAACACAAACAGATCATAAAACAATTGATAATCCTCCCACACCACAAACACACAACCTTGAAGAACTCTTCCACGTCTCAGAACTCCAGCTCAGCAACGACCGCGACGCCGCCCTTCACCTTCTAGAACGTTCCCTCGTTCCAAACCCTCCCCAAAACCAACCACCCTGTCCCCCCAACCTCATGCGCGCCCTAATTAACAACCTCCGCGACTCTAAGCCCGCCACCAAAATCCTCTTCGCGCTTTGCCTTTCCCCCTCCAACCGACGCGTCGCAGTCGAGTCCGGCGCCGTCTCAGCCGTCGTCGAGTCCGCTCCCGAACTCGACGGCCCTCCCGCCGAGCGGGCTCTTGCCGCGCTTGAGCTCATGTGCACGCTTCCCGAGGGGGCCGAGGAGGTTAGGGCCCACGCGCTCGCGGTTGCCGTGATGGTCACGATGATGGGGAAAACAGGCGCGCGTGTGAAGGAGTACGCGATCGGAGTGCTGGCGGTGATATATGGTGGTGTAGCCGGGGAACAGCTGACGGCACCGCCGGAAGAGGTGGCGCGTGCCGTTGAGCTTGCGCTGCAGGGAGAGTGTAGCGCGAGAGGGAGAAGGAAGGGAGCCCAGTTGTTGAAGACACTGCAAATGAAAACTGAAAACATTATTACTACTGTTTAGTGTTTTTTCTTTTCATTTTTTTTTCTTTTTTGGACTGTATACTATTTTCGTTTTTGTTTCTTCTTCTTTCTGTTTCTGCTTGTGGACCTTTTCTGTGCTTCATTATTAAACTCGTATATCATTTAATTTCCGTCCTTGTTTTCTTTACTATTATTATTATTATTATTATTATTATTATTATTTATTATTGTCATCCATAGCTAAATTTATTTTATTTTCCGACCCGACCTTTGTAATTTATATCCATTATTGATTATTATTTGTTCTCTGTCATTGTCGTGAGGGGAGGTCGCTGTTCACGACTACTATCAACATCCATTTGTGTTTTGGAACAATTATTTTGTTCTTGATTGAATATATATATTTTTATCGGCAATTCAGCATAAATTTCAAATCTTAATCTCATCACCGTGCTGTAAAAATTGAATACACGCACGAACATGATTATGACTTTATTATATATGGCACATTCTCATAAGTTTTAGTATGCGATTTTGTGAAAATATCTATGGAGTTTGATAGATAATTAATCTCTTGTCAAGTTAACGGCAAAGTCTCTAATCAAGTCTCACGTTAATCCTGAATTTGTTTTCATTTGGAGTTGAATTAACCCTCAAATGACAATCACTTTAATTTGTTATTTATATATGCTCGCATGGCTTTAGTTACGGTTATGAAATTCCCCTAAACTTGAAAGCATGTGTCAAAATTCAAGGCTTCACATTTTTCATGACTTCTACATGGCTCTCCTCTAAGTTTTGAGATTCAACCAAACAAACCTTCATGTGTAGATGTTTACAAATATATTCTATGGTTTCGACTAATTTGATAGTAATGTTTAATTCTCTTTGACCAATAAAAAAAAACACTAAATCTAACTTGAATTTATTTATTTAATTTTCTCAAACTCCTCCTTAGTATTTATATAGGAGAGGGCGAGGAGCTGTAATGGTGTGTGAAGAAATTGTGTGTTGCATATATACGACAAGCCAAAAACTCATCACTTTCATTTTTAGCCAGGCCAATCTTTTGAACTGAAAAAGCCCATTTCTGCATTTCTAAAATTAAAATTAAATAAAACTGTAGGGACAGTCAGCTTCTTGGGTTCGTGTTAATAATTTGTATGCCTCTTAACAAATAATCAAGTAATTCTTTTATATGAATTATTATCTCTTCTTTATCTTCTCTTCTCTTTGGATATGAAAACTAGCAATTTAAATATATATATATATAAAAAAAAGTAGCAATTTTTCGCATCCCCGCTGGTTTAATTTGGAATGAGGCCTGAGGGCAATGTAATTGTTACTTTTTTTTTTTTTTTTTGCAAAAATGCATTTGTTTCTTTGAGTTACAATTTTCTTTTGATTATATTGGGCTGGAATATCCAGAAATTGAGCATGTCAGATTCACGTGAAGTGGGGTTGAATATCAGAAATTGGCCTGGTGAAAATCTGTATTTGTTTCTTTAGGAAATACTTCAGATTTGGGAGAGAATAATGTTGGAAAATAGTGATGCTACATTTCCGGAAATCTTTATTATTATGGAGAGTAAATAATTAAAACTCTATTATTATTATTATTATTATTTAGAAAAAGTTACTGTTGAAAGTAATATTAATCAGTTCTATCTATATATATATTACTGATTATGTGGATCAACTAACAAAAAAATTGTTAATTTAAATAGTAGAATCGAATTCGAATCCTAAATATATAATAATTACATTAAATAATCTAATGGAGAGCTTTTGTTGCATATATACAATGGTTACTCAAACAACCTCTTATGTAAAACTGTTCTTAGGGGGAAAAATCTCTCAACAAGCTTGCATACATTTTTTAAGTGATAAAATCTAATAATTAGTAAAGTTGACCAGAAAAATTTAATTAATAACTAATCCTCCCTCTGATCCTATATATAAATTATTATCTAAAAAAAATCTTAGATCCTAAATATAAACTAAATTATTAATTAACTTAATAATTGAAGTTTTTCCTTTTTATCCCTTTTATCATTTTTAAAGATTCAATTAATGATGGAGTGAGAAAGATAATGAAATAAGAGAAACAGATTTTAATTTTCAAAGTATTCAATTTACTAGTACATTTAAGTTTAGTGTATAGTTAGAAAAAAATCTCTTTTTTAGATAAATTTAATAAGCTAACTATTATTTCTTAATTGGGTTGATTTGGTAGGATTGGAGGAAGTAATTAACTAAGCAATGCGTCATATCTATAGGAAATATTCATCACGCGCCACACCAATAATTATAATATTATACTTCCAACAAATAAGAAGCACGATAAGTAGTTATAATTTAAAGTTAACTTTGATAACTGATGATTACTATATTTAACTTATTTTACAGTGAGATATCCTATTGAATTTGGTGATGTAGTAGTTGGAAAAATGAAGCGAGTCACTTAAGCTAGATGAAAGTTAGTGGCAAAACAAAGAAATTGAACCGTGAGTGAAAGATAATTGGAATATGTGGTAGAATAGTGAGAATTGAAAAAGAAAAATGTTCTATACCCAAGGATCTTCCCAAAATTATTGTGTAAAATTTCCATCTCTAATCTGAATCTTTACTTCCTCAAAGAACCAAGAGCAATTGTTTGGTGAGGTAACCTTGCACACCATTTTCTACCATGAAAAAACTCTCAAATTATGATTGTTTTAAAAATGAAGTTATTAGCATGAAATATAGATGATAATTATCAAAATTAAATGAATAAATAAATTTATAAAAAATTTAATAAAAAGATTTAACATTTTTCATTCTAAATTAACCGTGAAGTTGTTTGTAAGATAAGATAGCATATATATTACTTCTTGTTAGATTGTATTACAAATAATACATTGAGGCCTATAGATTTTTTACAGCTTTCTAGTCTTAGAATCATCTAGAATAGTGTATTAGATTTTCTAGATATTATTCTACATGAATCCAGAATTTTGCATCATATTTTAACAAAAAGAATATTTAATACAAAAGATCTTATCATATGTTTTCGTAAATATGAATTTAAGAATGAGAGAATTGAATGATATCTCATATTAGAGAAAGTTTCAAGCCTCAAAGAATGTCGTCCTTGAAGGTGTAAATTCGTAATCTTAAGAGGCGTGTATGTATACTGGCTTTGATGATAATATAGAAACTATATTATTTTAGCTGAGAAAAAAAAAAGAATCAAAATATGTTAGACCAATAATGCTTTAATAGTTTAATTTTGCGCCATACATTTATATTATAGATTAATATTGTTGTGTCTAAAAGATGAAAGACATGCTTTATTGTAATATATATGAAGGAAAACTATGAAGCATATGGTGAAGGGCTACGAATACTATAAACACAAAAATATTATTTTTTGACATTTCTAAATTTCCCATACAAATGTTAGAAAAACAAAAAAAATAGAATAAAATAAAAAAACAAAATGTAAAAATGTAAATCAAGCTGACCCTAATTAAGATCCTGGGGTGAAGGGCTAGAATGCATATGGTCCATTTTCCAGTTTTTATTTATTTATTTATTTTTATTAAAATGTCCCTTTTCCAGTTCTGTATCTCTTTAATTAGATGGGTTCAAGTTCTCTCATGGTAGTTAATAATCAAGAATAGGAAAACAGACATAACAATATATATGAGATTCTTATATAGAAACAATTAGAAGGTGGCTTATATTTAACTATTTATAAAAAAATAAAAATAAAAAAAGTATCTGACCTGAAGAAGAAAAGTGAGATTTGGACTTGTGATGAGATCCGGTCATCATCATCAATGGTCATTCTCCACATGCATCGTGTGAGACGGTAAAATTTAATTACTGTTATAACACACAGAGTCATGCAGTAAATTAATTAATCTTAAAACACAATATTAATTAATTGGCGGAAAATGTTATTTCGTGAATGTATGTATCATATGCATGCATTGAATCAAGTAATTAATTAATATTACTACTAAATTTGTCGCATGTGTGCAAGCTAGGCGCGCGTAACTTATTTTCGTTTTCAACAGAAAATAATAACAAGAAAAAGACAGCACCATAATTTGCATTTGAAGAAACTTTATTTTGTTCTTAATTTTCTACATTTAATTCCAATTAAAGCTTTGCCTTTAATTATTGATAGAAATGCTCCACCTAACATATATATTATCGATCATATATATATAATAATCTTGCAGCTCCCATCATGATCATCAGCTAAAACTTTTATTATGAAACATAACCTCCACATAAAGTCCGGTATAGTTATGTTGGAAGTAAGTGTGAATACAAGTTCTACGTTTAACGAATATGACAAGTTAAACAATTTATGTGAGTGGATATGCATCAAATGTTTTAAAGTTTTGGGTTCTATTATGTTATTTTATATTTATGTTTCTTTTTATTTATTTTGATAATTTTTTGTGATGAGATTAGTCTATTGAAGTTAGCGATGAAAATGAGTCTAAATAGTCATGATAAAATACTCGAACTTAATTCATTAAATGTTTACTAAAGTTCGAATATTTTAATGAGCCAAGCTCAAGATTTATAAGCTTGATATTAGGAGCTTGTAAACAATTTGTTTATATATAAATAATTTTTTTTATCATCAAAATAAATATACTTTATTAATAAAAGGTGTAACTGAGAACTTACACAAAATCAACTAACCAAATAGAAAGTAATTAAAATTACATCAAACCAATTCCAACAAAAAAAGATATAGCACACAGTTCATAATTACAACTATCAAGACAAGATAACAGGCCGAAAAACAGATAAACTCCAACAGAATAAGTGCTACCCAACTGCAATGCAGCTACACTGTATTTCTTAGACAAAGATAATGACAGTTAAACCATTTTCTAAGAGAAACTCAGACATCAGAACTATTCATCTTTAGCCACAACAGAAAATGACTTCACTTTACCTCAAAACAGCTCTAAAACCAAAACAGCATACATTCAAATTATTCAGATAAGAAAGCCCAAATAAAAATAATAGTAATAAGTTAAATATAAAAAATTACAATAATCTTTATTTCTTTATATATATATATTGTAAATTTTTTGGTTTATTAAATTAAAATATTAAATTATTTATTAAAATATAAAATTAATAAACTTAAATTAAGAAAAATTATTTATAAAAAATTATAAAACAAACAATTTGAACAAGTTTATAATTTGACTCATTGAAATAAATGAGTTAAATTAAACTTAGCTTTTTTATTTTTTTACAAGCCAAATTTTGAATACTAGCTCAGTCGTTTAGCTTGTTTTCACTCCTAAGTAGTCTCTCTCTGTATATATATACAGACCACGCTCTCACATATATTTAATGATGGAAAATTAGAAGAGCTTCTCTTGGATGCATGTGTGGGGCTATCCTTATCAAAATAATTAACCTGAAACTCAAGAAAGTTAGCAAATTAACACAAGTGTGCCTATTTGGGTATAGGTTTAAAAATCTCAAAAATATTTTTATTGGTAATAATTTTAAATTTTGACACAAATCTAAAAGAAGTAAAAAATTGTTGTTTTTTCTAAAAGTACTAATTACATTAATAATGAAAACGTACATAAATAAACCGACCCAGTATTGTCTAATTAATTATGTTTGAGTTGTTCCTAATAAGGGTAATGGATGGTTTTTGGTGATGAGGAGGGAAAAGTATTCCAAAATGCCAAGTGTGTGGGGCTTCAAAATTGATTGAAAAAAGTTGAACCAACCTGGCTGAGCCTCTCTTGTGCCTAAGGTGTCAGTGTTTATTAACATGACAGCACATGACACCCCCTCTTCTTTATTTTTATTCTTTTTTTAAAAAAAAAACTGAAAAATTTAATTAATAATCTAGCTAACTTGAAGGAGGAGCCTCTTCTAGTTTAAGTCAAGACAAAACATCATCTTTGAATTAGTATTATGAATTGCTCATCCATAGAAATTCAAACCCAAATCACCAATTCAGTTGGCAACATAACCTATTGGCTCACTCTGCATGTTTGGGGGAAAAATATACTTTGAGCAGTAATTCACGCCTTCATGGTCATGTCTCATGAGGATCCTGTGAAGTTAACCTAAAAATTGTAGATTGTGCAGGCATTAAAATTAGATTCAATTTTTCTTTCATTTTATTTAAAAACATCATAAGATTATTAATAAAATGTCATGTAATAAACTTTATTAGTTTTTCCTTCAGGTAATTGAGTCGAGACCAAAATTCCCACTTAATTACCAGATAATTTAATGGTAAATTAAGATGAATTAACACTCACACTCACAGACTCCTAGCTCAAAACTAATTATAGACTATATTTATATAGGGGCTTCATCATCATCCCACAGAAAAAAAGCAAAAAAATAAAAAACTTTATAGTAATTTTTGGACACCATGCCAGAATTCCTGTCAACACCATATAGGAGCTTGTTTTCCAGCTACCACTCATTCTTACTTTATCCACTCCGTACAACATTTTTTGTATTTTTTTTTTTTTTTCATCTCAAGAACATTTTCGGCCAATATCTAATGATTATTGAAGTGAATTTTGTCTTTCTTAACAAAATATTTTCTATACACGTTAAAGATTCGATCAACCTAATATGATTAAATTACCTAGCTATTAGAATTCTTTTTTTTTAAAAAAAAAAAAGTTTCCATATGTAAATAAGACAGAACATGAAGCTAGCCGTGGTTTGTGTAGAGTGAAAATAAAACCATGCTGCAAATTTGCAGAAGCAGTTATTAGTTACTGTATATAAATATATGGAGTTCAGTTAGGTTGTTCAATACTCTCTGAAATTTACAACTAGCTAGATCTCTCAAAAATGGATAGAGACAGGGAAAATGTGCTCAAGTTTTTTCTTTCTTTAGAATTAGAAACTACACAGCTGGCAATTCAAATAGCCATTCATTCATTTTAATTAATAAAAACTCTTTAAATTTTAAGAACCGGACATCTTTAATTTATTGGTTTCTAGAAAATCTATAACTCAGTTAAAACTCGATCTTAATTGCTAAAATTTTGGTGAATTAATGTGATAAGTAGTGGTTGATTTAAGTGATATATATACATGTTTTTTTATGCCTAATTCTTTCATTAGACTGTTTAATTTGAGATACAAATGACGTGAAAATGATCGATTTATTTGATGAAAATAATTGATTCTAAATTATGACTAATTAATAAACTTTACCTTTTTAGTTATATATACGAACAGAGATAATCTAACTGTGTTTATTTTAATGAAAGTCCCCAATTAAATTCAGAAAGCACCATCATAAAATTTACATTAATGACCTAAGTGTGTGTCAAAATTCTGTTTTGGCTGCTAAAAGAGCTCTATCTCGTATGGTCATGTATTAAGTCTTAAGGCTTCAGAGTAAGAAGTCAAGGTTCGAATCTTTGTAAAGAAAAATAATTTAATTTATAGTGTATGTACGTGAGTATTTGCCTATAAAAAAAATCTGTTTTGGCTGCTAAAACGTAATCACTCGCTGAGCAGTAATAAAATTGTTCAGCTATATATATATATATTCTTCCGGAATGAATATAATAATGTGGATTAATATTGGTGAACACTCTGTAGGATGGTTATTAGGTTTAATTTGAATGATCAACTAAACATTGTAAATAGTGGCGTGCCGTCTATCTAAATTAATATTAAGGGAGCATTAATGAGAGCAATTAATGCAGAAATAATAATATTTTATTGTATTGTAGTTCAACATCAGGTTAATTAATTATTTCAAATATATATATATATTCAAAAGAACAAATTGAAAGGAAACAGATCCTCAAAAATCAAAATGTGTTATTGATGACATGACTAGTATAATTAAACTGATCATGACTCATTCATTAGAAAATGTTAGCTGATGGGTGTATATATATATATGCTCTAGACTCTTAACACGTGTATAAAACGGTGGCACGTGTATCCATATACATCAGACATTACATTGAAATGCATGTATGTATGTTATTATAATTAATCTCAGTAACATACATATACAGATATATGCATTGTATATATACACTTTAAACTTGTTATCATGTCAACAAGCTAAGCTAAGGAACCTACCTATAGTAGTGAGTTTGCATTGTAGGTACTTAATTACTAACAAGCTTGTGCTTTTTATAGTACACATACACCTTCCTTTTTCCTGTGCTGTGTGTGCACCAAATTATTCTGTTTCACAATCCAAAAGAATTGTTTTATTTCAGTTCTAACTGATTAAATAATTAAAAAAACACTGCTATTATTGGCTTTAAATATTTTTCATACTCGCAATTAACTTACAATTAATAATAATGGGTTTGAACTTGGACGTTTAATCCATTTCTACGTTTAGGGTTTGCATCCAATTACTATATATACGTCGTGAAATTTGTCTCCGCCACCCTTTTATTAATTCCTATTATTCTCTCAACATTTAGATTATTATTACCAGATTTACGAATTCATTATATTTCTTTATAAAAAAAACCTTAGCTTTGTCGCTTACACAACGATTAAGTTGTTTAATTTATTCGAATTTCTATCTCTACCACTGTATATATATAGAGAAATGTATTTATCTTAGTAGAAAAAAATAAAACAACTCGCTGCTACAAAAATTCTCGCTATGCACAAAGTGGGTAGAACCCATTGAGTGGATTTATTGTAGTACAGTTGCAAGGAATTATGAGTCCGTTTGTTTATACTTTCATTTATAGGTAAAAGTATTAGGATAAAATAACAATTTCTTATTTCTGTTATTTAAATTTTAAATTATTATAGATATAATACTTTTGAGGTGTTTATAACTAGCTAGGGTGGTTCATAATTCAAATTCACCCAAAAATCAAACCAGAATTAGAACAAACAAAAAAAATAGTTCTATTTATAAGATCGAACCACTTTTCTAACTCTCGGACTAGTTTGAATCAGATAGTTTTGGGCTGAATGAGTTCCAAAGCCATACCGAAGCATGAAATATAACATTATTTTTGTTGTAAAATGGAAATGAGGGCTAGTTCTAGCTAGCTGGTCCCTTAAATGAAGTAATTTAACTTGGCGATCCTGATTCCTGATGACTAAAACTTAAAACAGAGAAGTAAAGGAACAAAAAAACAGCAGTAATAAAGAAGAAGCAGAGGCAGAGGCTATATATATATATGTTTGCAGTGATTGAATAGGTTGAAAGCAGAAGGAAGGAAGGAAGGAAGCTTGATATGATTCATAACCGCCGGTTCTTACGTTACCTCTCTCTATGTGGGCGGCTAATTATGTACATCATTCTCTAATCCCAATATTAATATATGAATGATCCACATGCCATGCCACAGTCACTTTTTCAGATATATTATTCCTCATATATATATATATATATATATATATATATATATATATATATACATGCATATCTCACTTTCTAATTTTGCAGACTCTGACGGTCTCAACAAAAAAAGAAAATTATTGTGCCCAGAGAAATCTAATGCGTGCATGGAATGAATAATTATGAGTTTTTTTTTGAAGCGATTCTCATGAGCTGTATGAATAATAAGTTAAAGTTTAAGAAAAAAGATGGGCATAATTGGTGGTATTTAATTTGTATGTTCTGATGACCTGACCTAGCTATACTAAAATTTAATTTCCATCTTCTCTAGATCGATCTATTTCATATTTTCCATCTCATAATGATTATTGTTCTTCCCTCTCTCTGAAATTTTGAAAAATTCTTGTTAGGTTTTTGTTCTCGATTCTTTCTTTCTTTTCTGTAAAGATGGCAACGGGGATATATAAGAAGCTCCGGATTCTGTCTTTTCCAAGACATATATGAAGAAGTCATCTAATTTATTTTAGGAACCTAGCTATAAAGAAAAAAATTAAAATTTATTTTTAATTTTGTAAGGATTCACCTATTCAAACAAACCTGCATCTGGTCTGTCATCCTTTCTTTTAAAAAAAAATTATACTCTTTGATTTATTCCAATAAATCATAGATTTTACGTTATAAGGTACATAAAAATCAGCATTACAAATACTTATATATCCCTATTAACAACCAAATCTTATTGTTAGTATAAAATATTAAGTTTAACCTTATAATTAAACTAAGATTATAATTATTTACCATAAAAACCTAAGATTATAATTGAATTATTAGTTAAATTAAAGCATCTTCAATACATGGTGAGATGCTTAATTAAGAGGATTTTTATTTTTTTATTTTGGATAAGTCAAAGAAAGTTCTTATTAATATCTAATAATATTTAATTTTGTCTCAAGTGTATATATCACTTTTTTAATTTAAATAACTCTTGTACTTCAAAGTTGAGAATTCACCGAAAACTTTTAATTATGTTTTAGGACACTCTTTTTAACACGTTTTCTATGGTAATTTAAAAAATCAAATAAGATGTACAAATTGCATCATAAACACCAAATGAATCAAATTGATTTTTTACATCAATTTTAGATAGATGCGGGTCTTGCGCTATGTTGTCTTTGGCAACTCAACCCCTCCCCTTACTTCCTTCTAAATTAATTTCACTTGTAGCAAAAGCTAAAACAAATGGACTCTGAATTAAATGCTTTTGATAATGTACGCAAAATAAATCCTACCACAGAAGACAACATATGAACTTTATAAGCATGCACAGAAAGAAATTGGAAGGGGATGGCCAAAATTTAAATTATGTTTTGCAGTAAGGAACTCAAATCTGAGCAACAAACTAAATCTTTTTACCTTGGTTTCGGCACTTGTATGGATTGTAACCACAGTATACAAGTCTATACGGGGCTATTTTGAGGCTTCCCCGTATACTTTATGACACCAAACTATGAAATTAAGGGGCTAGCTATAGTGATGCATCCCAATAAGTTTTACAGTACAACCATAACAGACTAATAATAATTTTTGCTCACATTAATGCTAATTACAACAGGTTAATTAAACGGATGCAGGATGGCCTTCTATGTCTGATTGTATATAACTCAGCTTTCAACATGGCATCTGCCGAACTCCTTCCCGAGTCAATGAATTTCAGTTTCCTAGTCAAAAATCTGCTTCTAAACTGGGAATGAAAGTCATTTGATATTCTCAGGTTGCATGTAAGACTCCACCAGCTGAAATATACTAAGATGGAGGAAAAATACAGTGTATCAAAGAAAAGCTGCAGTATAAATTCATGGCATAATAATAAAATTCAGGAAATTCTGAAAAGCTACCAGATTGTGGAATATCGAGCATTTCAATGTTTTGAATGTTCCTTCAGTTTAGCTCCCTTCAAATTCTTCTGCTGCTTGTATCCATAAGGAGAATTGATGCGAGGCCTGCCTTTGGGCATACTTTTCTCGAATTTCAGATCTTCTCCTCTGATCATATATACATTCCCTGCTTCTGGCACAGTGAAATCAGCTGGATTTCTGTTCACCATACATGTGTTTCCAGAGACTATTTTAAATGGCACTGAGGTTTGATGAGTCCCATTAACTTCCAACTTGCGTTGCGGTGCTGGTTCTGTTTCAACACTAGGCCAGCTTAACTGCTTGTTAACTCTATTCTGCAGGGCTAAGTTGCAGCTCTTCATCTTTTCTTTCTTTCCAGATTTTGTTGAAATTTGACCACTGAAACCAGTAGGTTTCACAAATTTCAAATCATGCTGGGCTGATGAAGATGCACCAAAAGTTGGAGAGCCGACAAAACAGCCATGTGGTTTATCTGGTAAGTAACTTCTGCTGTAATAATCGGATGATGGCCTTTTCAGGGTACCATGGACCTTAGATGTACCAATCTCTAACTTAGTATTACAATCACCAGGATAAGAGGGTCTTTTCAGCATTTGAGCACTGGCACCCACATTGAAGGGTGTACGTGACGGCATGCCTGCATCCATAAGGCTGAGTAAATGCATGGCAGGTATTGTCTCATTAGAATACAAATCTAGAGATCCCCTCAAATTCTGATGAGGCTCCATTCCATTATGTTTGCAAGGAAATGAGTAATCTCCATTCATCCTGCTGAAGGTTTCGGGACCTGTATTCCTGCTAAGCTTTTCTAAGCCAGAAGCATTCGGATTTATGTAGTTAAGATCAATATCCCTCTTCATGTTCTGCTTATTATGAAGTGCACCAGATCTGACTGAAGTTATGTCCATGTTACTACTAGTAGGTTGAGAAACAACCTTTTTGGGAATATCATATCCTAGGGAAACATGATTTGGGTTCAAGGATGCCCAAATGCGAGAAGCTTCATCGTTCTGTTGTAAGATATTCTTGTGTAAGCTACATCCTCCCCGGGCTTGCGAAGTACCATTAGAGGATCCACGCTCTTCAAGGCTCCCATTAAACCTGCAATTTCGAGCACTACCAAGCTGGCTAGAACCCATTGGTGAAAACTGAAATCCAGTTGATGGCTTCTTTTGGGACTGGGAAAGTTCAAACCCAAAGGGGGTTTGAGGAGGACACAGATTATTTAAACCCAAATTGTTTCCATCCAATGGAGAAAAGTAATGAACCGCCTTTGTTTTGGTAGGCTTCACATTCTCTCCTCTTGTGACTGTGTTATTTTTCTTAGGTCTTCCCCTAGGTTTCTCCTTTTTGCCCTCTTTTAACAAGCTCATTTCCCCATTGCCATGTGCAGCAGAGCCACCCATCATCTGTGGTTTCCTTTTGATAGTGGAATTTTCCAACTTGGAGCTTCTGTTATCTACATCAGGAAGACACCTCTCATACTGATTTTTGGCCATCAGTTCCACAATTTCCATGGGTATATCATCTACTGTTCCTTGCTCAGACACCTCCACGGTTTGTTCACTGCATCTTTTCATAATACCAAGTTGTCCCACTGCTTCAGCAGTTTTTTCCGGGTTTCTTCCACCATTAATTTGCTACAAAAACAAAATGATGATCTTCTCAGAAGCGTGATTAAGGAAGTCAAAATGGTTCACAATGAAAAGTAAGTAGAAGCACAATATTGGCTAAAGATAATGAGATCTGTTCGATGCTTACAAAAATGAGGGGGAAAAACATAATACCATTTGCAGGTCACAGAAATGAATCTGATCTTCATCCTGAGATGTATACTATTCCTCTAATTAACACCAAAATAAATAAATAAATAAATAAACACTCTCGTGGGATTTGCATGGCTACTTACTTCACAATGAACTCCTTTTCCAGAAATAGCATTTGTTAGATGCTTGGAAGGAATGCTAGGCCCTCCAAAAACATTGGTTTCGCTGTCTTTCCTTTTAAGCTGAGGTACTTTTGAAGTGCCCTCCTGTGAATGGAATGAGAAAGGTAGGCGATTTTCAATTTGATGGATACACTTCTGGCTGTAAACATGTGATGTCAAATAACTGTTTAGAGAAAGATGCAGTCCCTCTTCCAGTCCATTTCCATTCGGCATCCCTTGGGCTGAAGGAATTGGAATGGTTACAGGCATACTGGACCTGATTTTTTCCCCTGAATTTGCAAAAGAATCTTGTATTACTAACATGTCATTTTTCTGGCGTGATAAAGAATCCAGTTCCCCGACTTGTAGCATTTTCCCCTTTTCTTTGGACAAATTGAACTCATTTTCATTTCTTAGGGCATGGAAAGGAAAATTATCCATCCTTTTCCCAGTGAATGCACGGGGAGCAAATCTAGACGAAGGAGTTTTAGATGCATGTGTTGTAGCTGCAGAATCCATTGTGTCCTCTTTTTCTCTAAGCTGTCCTTGTTGTGGCTTAGGAATCAAGCAACTATCTACAACATGGATCTTTTTGTTCTTCTTCTTACTCATGGTATGGCCTCTTTCAGTTTCAGGTTTACTCAAGTGGCCCTTCACGGTTTCTTGTAAAACTGTTCCGGCAGGTACAGCTTTGGAATTGGATCCAAAATCTAAAGCAGTATCAATTGTTTCTGCATCCCCCTCTAAGTTCTGAACTTCAATTTGAACCCTCGTAAAACACATACTTGCAGGTCTTTGTACTTCATCCAGAGGAAACTTCCTTTTTTTACTCTGAACTGTATTTTTAAAAGTCAGATCTCCTTGAATATCCACCTTTCCTGGGAAAACTGAGGGAATCTGTGAAGCTGAGGAAGCATTGGAAGTACCATGGGATACTGAATCTTGTCTAGTGATTTGCTCAGTCTTCAATTCACCTTTTTCACTTAATAAGTCAGCCATCAATCGCACCTTCCGCGGTTTCCTACGAGACAACCCAGTGGATTTTTCTAAATGATGATCCTGAAATTCATTTTCAACCATATTGTCTGTACTTCTTGCAGGCACAGAATGATTACAAGTAACTGATTCAAGAGGAGGTCCAGTTGTGTGATCATGTATAGGTTCTGCCTCCATTTGTGTTGTTCCTGGCCCTAAAACTGTTGAAGCTTTTATTACATCCATCTTGCATTGGTTATCTGCAGGTGTTCCTCCTTTACTCATATCAGCAGAACTCTTACCCAAACATTTGAGATTGCTAGCAAGCTCAACATGAGAAACCTCATTACTTTCACAGTCTGTCTCAATAAAAAAAAAAAAAAAAACAAATAGTAGAGAAAATTACTCACATAGCAGTCTTTGAGATGAAGAACATACCATAATACACAAATGCATAATTTCTATAATACAAAAGAATAAAAATGCTGATGTTTGACTGTAATATGTCCTATTTAATTGAACCCACCTCTATTAGTTACGTGCACTCCTTGTGCCAGGTCTGCACATTTTATAGGTGATTGAACACTTGTTACTTTGTGATTGATATTTCCCTCCAAGCCGACCTCATGGTCTGGAAGACACAGATGATCAAACCAGCACATACGAAAATCATAAAAAAAAACACACACAGAACTGATATTGAAGTTACCTGTCATTTCACTATGTACAACTGCAGCTTTATTTTCTTTCTCATTACCAATTGGTAAGCAGTCATTGACACAGCTCAGATTAGTATTAAGATCAATATCTCTTCTCACAAGAGTGTCAGGCATGGTATCCTGCCGGATACCAGACTTAAGAGCAGCATTACTACAGTTGTTGTCAGATCTTAATACAGTACTGCAACAATTAAAGTCTGTCTGACCATCTTTATCAATGTCTTGCAAAGCAATTTCTTGTTGAGAGTTATGACAATGCCCACATCTGTATTTTGGTACATCTAATGGCGGAAGTGATGGTTGTTCATCAGACTCGTTTATCTGAAATGGCCAACAAGTCTTCCAGTCTTTTTTGCGAATTTCAGACGCAAATCCACTGCAATAACAGTAAATCGAGATAGTGTTAAGGATTCTGAAAGAAACCACAAGATGTTTCCAGATTCCACTTCAAAAAAAATAAAATAAAAAATCCAACTCCAGATTTTTATCAGAAGTGTATTATCTAGAACTTTCAATTATTAGGCATCACCATCCATCTTATTCTTCATGAATCCTTAATGCCATGCATTAATTGACTTGTTCCAACTTCAAAATAGCAGTATTGCACTTAAGTGAACAAAAATACATAATGGTGTCATCAAGTAAGAACAGTGTATTGTGTGTTTGATTTCACGTTGAGATAGGCCAAACGTGAAAAATACTCTCAATTATATTGAAATAGATCCACGTGCTAGTGTGAAACCAAAAGCATAGGTAGTCAACAGTATGCATCAGCTACAAGATACTATACACCATGTGAAGGCAGACATAAAATGTGTAGAGCATGTACCCTCTTTCCCCACCCGCCACCCAGCAACTCCTTCCCCAGGATAAAGTTGGTAGGATTGTAAGAATGTGTAGCATCAAGGCTTACCGGATGGAGAAATGTTCACATTTGCCCGCATCTCTCTTATCAATAGCGTTGGAAAGATCTATAGAGATTGAGTCAATCTGGATATACGATCCCATGAATTCAGTGACAGTATTAGCGCATCACCTTGCAAATGATTGTCTACAAACTAAGCATGCATATCCGCACAGTACAAGCAACCACAGCTAGAAGCACAAATGAAGTGTTCCCTATTCACACATATCAAACTCAAATTAATTAAAACTTGAATTGGATCTAATAGCTAATCTAAGTCATTATCAATCAAACAATAGTGACAGGTCCGTAAATATATATGCAAGCAAAACAATAAAAACAAATCATTACATCTTATTCAAAATTTGTGAAATCAATTAGGGTTTAAGCAAAACAAGTTACAAATAAAAGGGAAAGACATGGTAAACAAGGGCAAAGTCCAAGATAGAGTAATATAGAAGCGAAGAAAACTTCACAGACAGTGATAAGTCACATAAAATGACAACCTCTAAAATTATCAAAAGTTCCTAAACCCTAGTTTCCATTCAATAAATCCAACGACACAGATACTCATAATCAATAATTGAGCATTTGAAACGCAACAACACAACCAAGAAGCTAACGAAGGCATACAGAAGTAAACACATAAGCGCAGCTCACAAGACCCAGCAGCCTATGCAAAATTAGGGTTTTTTCGAAATGAAAGGAGAAAGTAGTCATTTTGCAGGTAAAACATACGAATTAACGAGAGGCAACAAAAACGCACCTCAAAACGGCACGGAAGGAGCTGAAGCCAGACGATGAAACGGCGCGCAACAATCCTAGGGTTCAGCGACCTGATAAATTCACTCTCATAAAGAGACAAAACAAAAATTAACCCAGCTGAAATTAACAACGAGGAAAAAACGCGAGGGGAAATAAAATAAATTTTTAAAAAATAAGAGCGTGAAACGGCAGCGATAAAGCTAAGAGCGAGGGGCAAAAAGGAAAGAAACGCAAAGCAAAAGCTGAAGTGGACACACAATAAACAGTACAGTGGCCTTAATAATAATATCTAAAACAAAATCGAGACACGCTCGAGAGAGCATGTGAGAAACCGGTCCCCGATCAACACGGAATCAATCCACCGCACCGACTTAAAAATCGGGGACCGAACAGATAAATCTCAACAACAAGATGACCCACGCGAACTAACCTGCGCTCCACCGCACCCGATCTCTCCCAGCTCCTCACCGATTCTAAACGGCTCCACAAAAAAACGACACCGAACGGTAGCGCATTCCACGGAGAAGCTATTCAGCTCCGCTTCCAGCTGCGATCCCCTACTACGCGAGCAGAATTCGAGCGCGAAGGACTCACAAACCCTAGAGAGAGAGAGAGGGGCTTTCGATTCTTTCGGGATAGCAGAGAGTGAGTGTGAGAGAAAGAGAGAGAATTTTTATCTTGTTGTCCTTGGAGGAAGGTGTCTTTATTTTGTACATTTAATTTAATTAATTTAAAAAATGAAAAAATAAATACCGTAGCAGGTCATGTCTATGTAAGATCCAAATGCATAGAAATTGTAGATGTAGAGAGAGAGTGCCAATGAATGATGACCACGTGGCGAGAATGTGCGGCTCTTATCGCTAACCATTTATAATGGGCTTTTGTGGACGGCGAGGAAACCCTAGGTGGAAGGGTGAAAAAAAAAAAAAAAACAAAACAGAAAAACGAGTACAGTGCTCGCGCGTGAATCTCACGCTCCCCTCTTTTCAGCGTTTCATTTATTAATTTGTGCCTGTCGTGTCATCCAAGGTTAAAGGTGCTGCTCATGCTCATTGCACATTAAACGCTTCTCATTGGAACGTGTTCTGCAACTTCTCTACAGGGAGAGTGGGTTTAGGTGGAAATTTAGACGTTATTTGAAACCCTAAGATTTTTTCTCTTTTTTTTTTCTTTTATTTGTTTTTTCTTTGGAAGCAAATAAGTAACGGACGCCAAGTGACGTTTAACCCTAAACATTTTGGAACACACACAAAATGCACCCTGTCCATAACCAGTAATGGTGGCAGTAGAAGTAACGTAAGAGTTTGGATTTTTCGATTAAAAGAATGAAATCCTCATTTCTCAACTTTTAATTTCCCAAATTCAAAGAAATTTTAGAATTTTTGCTGCTGATTGTGTACAGCTTAATATACTTATGACATATGTATATTGTATATAAATCATAAATGATACTACGTTTCAAAAGTCATTTATAAAATTAAAAAAATCCTTCTAGGCATGAGAAAGGTGTCAAACTTTTGAACGAATACGAGTAAAATAAACGTGAAGAAAGAAGTTACTTATCATCTTTCGATGTATTGCATTGTGACAAAGAAATTTATTGGTAGAGTTCAATCATACCTATTGTTTTGTAATCAAGTAGTAGCATATTTCTAAAAATGAGTATATGTAGATGTTTGTTAATAAAAGTATTATCATGCTAATCAATATAGATAACAAAAATAGTTAATTGCTATAACCTCGGGAAATTGGCTTAACAGTGACCGAATATATAAATTCTAAATAACAATATTTTATATATTGAATACGACTTTAATTATATCAATTATCGGTTTTTTTTTTTAATGTGTTCCATTGACACGCATACACGAAATAAAAAGAAATTTATTACAAACAAAGTTATATACTATTTATCATTTGAAATTCAAAAATAACATTTAATGTTTTCTTTTTTGGCTAATTAACAGTATTTATTAATGTTATTTATAATAAAGATATTTTTATTGTATTTTTTATTGGTGTTTTCAGAGCACACGTTAAAAACTCGATCAACTATAAGAAAGATATGCTTATAAATCTTTTATCTTTGACGTATATTAATAGTTTTATTTTAAAGGATAAGAATAATTATCTAGCTAAGCCGATCTTGGAATTACCCACCGCAATAAAAAGAAGTTTTTATATATAGTTAATTTAATTATCGTTTTAGTTGAATTTTGATTTTTTTTATTATTATTATTTTTTTGATATTTTTGAGTTTTGATTCATGAGATGACATGTATAGATGAGTTAAATAGTAGAAACTTAGCAATCGTCAATTAAAAGTAACGTTTAGGAATTTCGGGCAATGCCATCAATATACGTAATACTTCTTGCTTTTTCTTTTCCTCAGATTAATTTCATGCATATATTAATTAGTACAATTGGCTGAATTCATCATCATAGAGAGAACTATCTATATCTCGCTTTTTCCCTTTTTTTTTTGGTACACTACAACAATTAAAAAAAAGGGTTAGCTAGAACCAAGTCTAGATTACCATAATTAAACAAAGGTCATGTTTATGTAATATAAAGAGAAATGACATTTGTTACCTGTATTGGGTATAGGTGGAGTTTACTTCGTCCAAAACTTTTTACCACAAGCTAATTAGAAAGACGATAAATTAAAGGAATTAATTAATTATCTTTACGTCAGGCAGTGCGAACGGAATTAGTCTCATCCTAAGAATGAAAAAACTCGTGGTTATATAAAAAAAAATATACGTATAATTAATTGTTATTACGTATAACAAGCTATACTAGTATATATTAATACTATATGCATAGTCACCTTAAATTTCTCTGCTTCGTTCAAAATAACCAGTAAAAAATTAAGCACTTATTTTTTTTATAGATTAAAGTGCATCCACAGAATTAGACTTGTTACTTAAAGCAATACTCCTCAACTATCTGACCAATCTGCTGGATGTAATTAAGCGCTTATTTGATTGTATTTGAGGAAAACCCTTCCGTATTTAATTTCATGTTTAGATGGAGCATATTAATTCATTATAAAGTAATTAAAAGTAGTTCTCAATTAAATTATTATCCCTGATCCTGTTTATTGGGACTATTTTCATTCTCTTCATGCTGTTTGTCTTTTGGTTAAAGGGAAAAAACAAACTTCTGTAATTTCAATGATTTGGTGATGTGTCTTGTGGGTCTTATGGAATGCGCGAAACTTAGTAGTTTTTAAGCAGGGGAATGCAAATGCTGAAAAAATCTTTAATTCAATCCAGTTCTTGTCTTGAAAATGGTTCATCTCAAAAGTTTGCAATCATCACTTGGTCTTTTCAGATTGGTTTACTAATCATGTTCTAAGTATTACCAGTAATGTTTGATTTTGTTTGTGTATTGATGCAGGAAATACTGTTTTGGAGATGTTTTGTACTCTTTTTTAGATGTATTTTCCTGCTGAATTATATTTTCTTCTTGTCTATTTTCACTTGTAATCCATGGGCGCACTTTTGGTGTTCCATTATTAATACAAGTCTTCTTTTGCCGATTAAAAAAAATTCAATTGAATTTTTAAGGGCACGTTTGTTTAATATTTAGATTTGATTAAAATCACTCTTGACCAAAGCTAAAAATATTTATTTATTTTGGATCGTCTCAGTTTTTGAGCATTAATAATTTTAATCATTAATTTTTATTTTTAGGTTTGTATATATGTTTTTCACTTCTTATTCGACTCAAATCTAAATCAACCCTAAATTGTTTGGTACAAGTCCAAGTAGCACATATATACGCATTAACTCACTCACCACCAATCAAAGTGTGATTCTCGCTCTAAACCCAAAAGGACGTTACGCTGGTGAAACGGAGCACAAGAAACTCTTATATCCAACTCTTTGAAAAAGAGAAGTGTAATTGTTTAATTTGAATTTAGAAGCTTTTCTTATCTTGCACTAAGACATCGTTCTCTTATTCTAATTTTTTGAAATAAAGAAAAAAAGTGATTATTCTCTCGTAAGAGGGAGAGAAATTACATTTGATCAAGCTGATCACTAATCAAAAGTTGTTCCAGCTGAGTACTTGGTGATTTTCTTAGAAGGAACGTAACTTTACTATATGGGATAATCTATGTTATATGCTACTATTTCAAAACTGGAGGGTGTCGTTCAATTCGTTTCTATATAGAAGCTGTTCATGGTAGCTAGGGATATATATATTGCCTTGACCTTATAATGTTTGGGGAGGGCCCTATGTACCATCATGTACATATATATCCACACACCAATAAATAATAAATTAATAATGTTGAGTATAGGGTAGTGTCTGAATGACCCATGTGGTGGTCATATGAAATAAACCAAATGAAATTAATAATGGGAAATAATCTGTACAAAATATTTACATTTGTCCAAAACCTTCCACCCACCCACGTATCATCATATATATCTTATATATATTTGACCTCAAATACTAATAGAACGATACGTTTATACGTATATACTTCAACAAAAATATACTTTTAGTCCTAAAATTTATAGGCTTGTTTGTTTATACTTTTATTAAAAATATAAATATTTTGTTTGTAAAAAGTAAAAAAAGTTTACTTTAAAATCTGTGTTAAAATTTAAAATTATTATTAGTATAAATATTTTAAGAATTTAGTAACTTATATACGAATTAAACAAGCACTTTAACTTTTTTTTTTTTGAAAGGTAAAGAAATTTATTATTTAGTATGAGCATATGGATACTCACCCAAATACATTAGTCTTTAATGTTGTTTACATTAATCTTTAATTTCAATGCAGGTTTCATATTACTTCCTAATATTTAAATTTTTTTATTTATTTTAGTCTTAATTTTAGTTAAAAATTAATATAGTTAATGAGAGTTCAATTAAATTTTTATATTTTTTTAAAAAAACTTTAATTTAGTCAATAACCAAAACTTGTTAATTATTAGGGACTATATTGATTTTTTTTTTCAAAATCGCATTATTGATTAACTTGGACTCCCATTAACTACTGCCTTAGTTGTAAATTAACATCGCACACTAATTAAATAATGAAAATTAATTCAGGGAACTATGACTTCTGCTAAAGTCAAAAACTAATATGATTTCACATACTCAAGGGCCCATGTGGTCCTTCACCCAATATAAATATATAACCCAAAAGTTTTCATTTCCTTTACCCTAATTAGCAAAAAGAAATAAAAATTATTCAGTGAAAACTAATGTGGAATCTAATGCTTTTTCTTAGGCCAACTTTAATTTGTACTACCTCTGTGTTGGATGATTCTCATTTAAAGTTTAAACTTTAAACATATATCCCAATCATACCCATGCAAATTAATACGCGCTAGCTAGTTCAATCAATCTATATATATATATATATATATATATATATATATATATATATATATATATATATATATCTTCTGAACCTAATAAAATCTGTGGAATATTAATATTGTTCTTAGAACTGTGATTGATTATAAATTACGTAAGCATTTGTATAAGTGTGGCTCATATATATATATATATCCCCGAATCTTAATTTTGGCAATATGGCACGTATATATTGCACATTATATTGCAGGCTTTGAAAGGCACATTTAACAAACTTTAATTTGGTTTAGTATCCTACACGCGAGGTAATTAACTTGAACTTAAGAATTTGTTTAAAAGAAATTAAGCACGTATCACTTTTGAATATGGAATTGTAGATCGACAATCAATCTACCTTATCTCTTTTTTTTTTCTCTCTTATGTGTATTTTATGTTTAATTTTTTATTGTTAACACAATTAAATATTAATTTAACATAATTAAATATGAGTATATAAAAAAGGTTAAATCAATATTTTATTTGTTAAATTAATATTTGATTTATTAACTAATCAATATTGAATGTTAAGATTTTATCTTAAAATTAATTAAGAATTATAGAGACTCCTATAAATAAGAGAGAAATTGAGTTCTAGCTGTGATACTACTAAGTTAAGATTTCATCTTAAAATCAATTGACAATTGAAGAGTAATTCAATAAATATTTAAACTATATTCTAAAAGTTAGAATAGACAATATGTAAAACTTACTTCCAACGTTAAATATGAAGTGCACATGAGATAAACTAGATTGACAGAGAATAGCCGCAAGAATAACTTGTTTTCTATTTTTTAGTTAGCAGAGATATATAGTTGGAGTTACTTACGTACTTGGCATTTTGAGTTCAACTTTAATTGTTGAGTGCGTTTGATTTGGGATATACATCATCATAGTACGTACAGTATAAAGTTATTTATTCTGTGTTTGATGTAAAAATTGATTACGAGCAGCATAAAATGTTAAATATTAAACAGTATAACAAGGTAATTTTTTTTATCCCACCAAATCAAAGAACATGTTGTTGTCCAATGTTATTATAAAAAAAAAAAGAAAAAAAGTTATTGCTCTACTACGCACAATATTAGAAAAAATTAAAATTACCCTCACATTTTTCTTCAATAGCATAACTACCTCCATCACTTTCCCATTGTTTTCACGGTGGTTGGTAATTTTTTTTTCATTCTTCAATTATGTTAGGATTTTTTTTTTTTATGAGTCGATTTCTTTTTTTAGGGAGTGGGGTGCTTCATTTATGTTAGTTAATGGATATATATATATTTGAAAAAATTAATTAAATAATAAAAATATAATTTAATAACATATTAAAAATTAGTCTTAATATTAGCGGTGTTCATTTATATTTTATTGTTTGTTTTGTGCTTTGATCATCAAAAAAACGTGTTGAATAAAAAATTATCTCATAATTTATTACTCTTCGTTTTAAAGAAAAAAAATTGTCCCACTTTATTTGTTATTTTATAGTTTCAATGAAGTATTAATTATGTTTTACCATATATACTCTTGAGTAGTTACTCCCTCCGTCCCATTTTAAGTGTCGTTTTAAAGAAAAAAATTTGTCCCACTTTATTTGTCATTTTATAGTTTCATGAAGCATTAATTATGTTTTACCAAATATATCTTTGAGTAGTTGAATCTTAAATAAATGTTTTGAGAGATGTAATTCACTAATTAATAAGAGTGATAAGGGATATAATAGGGAGTTGGACAATTATTTGTGTAAAAACAAGAAAATTAATAACATTTCTTAAACTGTGTGTAATAACCTTAAACGACACTTAAAATGGGACGGAGGGAGTAAATCTTAAATAAATGTTTTGAGAGATGTGATTCACTAATTAATAAGAGTGGTAAGGGGTATAATAGGGAGTTAGACAATTATTTGTGTAAAAATAAGAAAATTAATGGCATTTCTTAAACTGTGCGTAACAACCTTAAACGACACTTAATATGGGATGGAGAGATAAGTTGTAATGTGTTGTACTACCTCCGTCCGATATTAAGTGTCGTTTTAGAGAAAAAAAACTTGTCTCATTTTATTTGTCACTTTATAGTTTCAATGAAACATTAATTATGTTTTACCAAATATACTCTTGAGTAGTTGAGTTTTAAATAAATGTTTTGAGAGATGTGACTCACTAATTAATATGAGTGATAAGGAGTATAATAGGAAGTTGGACAACTATTTATATAAAAACAAGAAAATTAACGATATTTCTTAAATTATGTGTAATAACCTTAAACGACATATACGAGGGAAAGAGTATTATTTATGTTGTCATTGAACGCACATTAAACACAACCGTTGTATTTTGCAGGATTTTGTGTTTTTTCAATAAATTTCTTTACCTGGTTTTTAAAAAAAAAAAAAAGAAAAAAACTTAAAACCAACAACAACTGATAGGGAGGGAAGGCTGTTAATGTATTATAATACGTATAAAAGCACATTAAATTTCTTGAAAACGTCAATCTTGAGGATAAGTTTATCAATGATTAATATTTTTTATTATAAAGAATTTTTTTATCCTAAGCAATATTACACATGTTATAAAATTAAATAGGAAAAGTAAATACATTATTAATTGTATGTAAAGCCAAATTTTATTAATTTTTTGTTTTGTTCGATACTAAATTTCTAATTTTAGTTTATTAACATGTGCAATATTGTACAGGTTAAAAAAATTCTTATTATAATAAGTTAAATATAGTAATATCTACTGCTCTTATCACACTTTTTAAAAAATTAAATATAATAAAAAATTATTAAAAAATATAAATTTATATTTTTAAAAAATAAAATAATATGTCCTTATAATTTTTTTTTTAATTTCAGCGACCTTAACAAGTACTATGACATAATAGGATGAAAAAATACCCTAAAAAAAGTGAATGGACGTCGTTGAAATTCCTTTTAGTTACTGATAATATTTTTTACTTGTACAACAGTGACTTAATTTAATTACTGTTGTACTCCTATAAGTTACTTCTTGCCCTCTTGTTTCATGAATGAAATTTACTGCTTGCCCGTAAAAAAAACTACTCCTAATTTGTTGCAAACAAATTAATACGGGATAAGTTGTGTACATATGCACGTTAATTAATTTTTTATTATATATTTTATGAACTTTCCAACTTAATTTAATCGATAATGAGTTACGTTGCTCACTAGAACGGAATTTGTGATGGAACAATGCTCCGGTGTGGACTGTACAGGGAATATCCTATCTATTAAATTATCATATTTTTTTTATTTAAATTATTATTCTTTTGTAAAGAGATCAGATTTAGGGTTGTTTGTTTTAAATTTAATTTTAGTTTAAAATTTTTTTTTGACTAAAGTTAAAATTATTTATTTTTATTGAATTCTCTCAATTTTTGTACATAAATAATTTTAATTATTAAATTTTTTTTTAGTTTATGTATTTTTTACTTCCCATTCTATTAAAATTTAAATCCCTTAAATTATCATAGCTGAAGAGATGTTTGACAGGATGGCAAGTTGGCAACTCTTTATATTATTTCACTTATCAATTGTTACCAAATTCAATTTTTTTTTGGATGGAAAAAACCTTTATTTCTGAGAGAGAGTTAGTCTCTCATGATGTAAACTAATTTTGTATTTACGCAATGCACTGAAGAAATTATAATATAAATTGTATAATAAGTAAAGTATATATATATATATATATATATTACGTTATTCCTATAAGTTCGCACAAAACTGTTTAGCACTAAATTGACCATAATCATAATGACCCAACAGTGATAATAGCCATAAAAAAAAATAGAAGTACAGAAAACTCATTATGTCCAAAGGGCTCGAATTACATTACATTCTATGAGGAAAAAAATCGGATTCTTTTTTATAAGAATCGTATAATTTTCATGAAGCTAAGTATTTATTATTATTTTTATTTGCTTTTTGATGTTTTGTTACATTTTTTTATTACAAATATTGAGCACATTCTCTAAATTAAAGAATGATAAAATTAGTATATCATATTATATAATTTTTTGAGTAGATTATTATATTAGTAAATAATCAACTACTATTATTAATATGCGTAAATATTTAATTATATAAGTATAAGTATGACTTATAATAAAGAGTCTAGAGAATAGATACTAAATATTTGTTTGGTTTTTCGTTGGTTTAATTTGGTAAAAATAAATTGAGTTAAAACTTAATTTATTTTAATAAAATTTATGTTTAGATATTTTTTAGTTAAAAACATATTTGACAAACTAAATGTTATTTAGATATACTATTAAATAAAAGTATTTTTTGCTATTATAAAGAGACAAAAAAAAAACTTAAAACCAAAGTTTGTTCAAAGCAAAAGAGACCCTAAATTTACTTCTATCAAATCAGATTTCAGAACTAATTTAATTAATAAGAACAGTTAATTAAATTTACTTAAACTAAAAACCAAATGTTACCAAAAAAAAAAAAAACCAAAGAACTTAACACAAAAAAAGTCCTCTTATTGCCAAACCAAACAGAAATCAAAGAAACACAGATATCCTTTTAAATAAATTAAAGCTTTTGTGTTTGTACGTTTAACTTTTCCTATGTATGTATAGATCGATACCATACTTTTTACTCTGCCTATAAAATGATTAAATACGTTCGTTAATCATTCACCCGTTTTTCACCTCCTTTTTTTTTTTTTTTGGTACAGACTCATGATAACTCTTCCTCTGTCGAACTGAATATTATTCCACTTATTTTATATTATGAGATCTGCATATATATATATATATATATATATCCTATTTGACATTTCAACTATTTGATCTCTCTTTGGTTGATTTGTTCCTTAGCTTTTCAAATTTTAATTTATCATATTCCTGTATATATAAACTACTAATCGAATTCTTCAATCTGCAGAAATAACTGTGACTATGGTTATATATACCCTCATGATTTAGAGTTATTCTAGGATTAATTTGTTGAATATTAACTGGATTGATTGAACAAAACTGTTCACACAAATTTCTCTAAAGGGTTGCCCTTTGTTTAAATTATAATCAACATGAACAATACATTTTTATTTTGAACGTGTAGTGGATTATTTAAGTGTATATATTTAATTTTCAGTTTTATTTTGAATATCAATTGTTAGAGTTTGTTTAAATATAAATTCCAACTATGTTTGAAAGACAAAATAATTTATAATTTTCAATAGAAGTACTGGAAAGTGGAGGCTTATTATAAAATTTTCTAACCTCTGTAACAGAAACCACCACCCTCGTTAAAGATCGTTTGTGCACAAACTTAGTTTTGCCAAGAAAAGTCCAATTAAACACTGATTATTACTTAGCAGTTTGGATAATTTTACATGACACCATCACTTCAAAAGATCAAACTCCATTTCTATTGATCTATGTAAACAAAAAAACAAAACGTTATTGTGCTTGTGGATATATTACAGAGCAGCGCTAAAGTACTTTTTTCTACTAAGTGTTAAGTGTTAAAAGTATTTTTATTCGTAGTAATTTTGAATCTCGACGTAAATATTAAGGAAATAAAAAACTTCCAAAGGAGTAAGAATACGTTTGAATATCCATTTACAAACGGAAAACGACAGTCATATGAAAATCTTGTTTTTACGTTTAGAATTTTAAAATCCATAATTACAAATTTTAAGAAAGAGTCTTGTTGGGCACTTGTTAAGAATACAAAAATAAAGATATTTTATTGAAATTGATTGTATTTAAGTAAATTTTTAACTTTCAAAATAATAAATACTATCGACCTCAAAAAAAACATTCGTAAAAAATGTAAATGTCTTTAGCATTTTCCTCGAAGAAATCCAAACAAAATCTGAATGAATATAAAAAAATACTATGAGAGTGTAAACAAACGGATATTACCCTAAGAATAATGTCAATGTCTCATACAGAAAAGTCAGAGTGCAGAGGGTTCAAACTGAAATCTGAACAGAAAAGCAAAGACGTACGCCGTTAACTAATTAACCCTGATTCATCCATATAAATCCCAATTCCCAAATGTATTTTTTGAAGGAGGAAATTGAATAGTAGTAGTAGCAATTAATTGAAGCACCATATCCAGTTTGGCCGAAGAAAGGGAAATTAAAGAAAGGGGGACAAGCCGTGAGAAAAACCCCACACATATAGCAATGCTCAATCTGCTTTTTATTTTTTATTTATTTTTTAAATTTTCATTAAAAACTGTCAAGTCATTTTCATGTCTCTAATAATTCACAAGGCTCTTATCAGATGAATGGCCAGTTTGTACCAGAAGCGAAGGGGTACCAGCTAGCTGTTTGACAACATAATAGGACACTTGGTTTTTATTGCGACACCACACCACTAGTTCACTATATTTGTAATTGTAATTAAGAACAACAAGATACACTATATTTCTAATTAATTAAAGAAAAATATTAACCAATGTCCTTATAGCACATTTGTAATTAATTAAAGAAAAATATTAACCAATATCTTTAAAGAACTAACTGTGATAAAAGAAAGTTGGAAGTTATAATTTTTTTAATTTTCGAGACACAAAATATTATACACTTATAATTAATTTTCTTAATCTAATAACCTCAATAAGAGCTCTTAGGACATTTAGCAAGACCCTCAATTAAATGCACTATGTGTACGGAGGATGGTAGCAAAGTCTATTAAGGCTTTTAATCTTAATAAGCGGATCACCTCTTAATTTTGGTGAGCAAAAAAGGTAGGTAAAGATCAATTATAATAGATTGGTTATGTAGAAATTTCAATCTACAACTTGTGAAGGTGTCATACATGACCATAATGATTATTTTATTGTTAGTTTATCGACTTAGTTAGAGGATTGTCCCATATATAACACATGATGAACTCTAAGAAATGAATGAAAAGCTCAAGCTTGTTATTTCAAGGGAGTTTTGTAAGGTTGTTCTTCAGTCAAATTCTTATCTAACTGTTCAATTTGGTGTTATCACATTCATCTAAACGTGTGTGGAATGCTGTCATGTGATGATGGATAGTAATAACACTACTGGTGTATTTGTCAAGCATGGACATCATATATCATATGATGCTAAAGTCTTTAGTAAGGAGAGACTTATAATTTTGATTTCTTTTCTTTCTTAATTTAACAAAAAAGGCGCTATGTCATTAATCAAATAAATTAACTGTATCCTTCAATTCGTTATAAACATGGGATATTGCGTGCTGAAATTAAATTATAGAGTAGGGAAGGGTAGATGTGTCAAAATGGGTCGAGTTAGACAGGTCGGTCCGAATAATTTGCCAAATGGATTGGGTTGAATTTTAAAAAAATAGATCCGATCTAAATTTGGCCAGTCCAGTCCGAATTTTGGTTTGCCCATGCGGGTTGAGCCCGCAATGGACTGGGTCGGCCCATTGGCCCGATTTTTTTTAAAAAAATTATTTTTATTATGCTTTTATTATAAATTTTATTAATAAATAAATATTTTTAATATAAAATAATGATTTAAATATATTTAATAGAATAAAAAAACTAAAATTTTAAAGAATATTATGATTTTATTTAATATATTATTATTAATATAATTTTAAATTAATTTTTATTAATAAAAAAATTAAAAAATTAATGGACCGGTCCATTTTGACTCATGGTCATGGCTCGTATGGCCTGGGCTGGTCAGTTCATTGGCCCGAGTCAAGCCAGCCCGAATAAGTCTGACCGGCCCAAATTAATACCTCTAGTGGAGGGTGTGAAACAGTGATTTAAAATGGATAAAACTAAATATATGGGTAGAAACAAATTAAAAAATATGCCCAAAACTGCCATGTGTATTGAGATCAGGAGGGGTGTGAGTGGGAAAGGCTCGAACGAAAGGACAGCACTAGTTGTCCGAAGGAAAAATATAATTATGCTATTACTATATTTATTTAAAAAAAATGTTTAATCCTCCTATTAAATCTTTTTATTAATTTTTTTATTTATTTAATTTTAATAAGTATTATTTATCTCTCACTTAGTATTTACTTTATAGATGACACTTATCAGTGGAGAGAAAGATTAGTAAGAGAGTTTAGTATGAATATTAAGCATTACTCATTCATCTAATCATCCTATCCTTTCTAATTTTTTTTATCTCTTTCTTCATTTTTTTTTATGTAATTTTTAATTTAATATTTGTTTTTTTCTCTTTATTTTTCATTTATTTTACTACATCACTCTAATTGCCAAACAGAGTTCTGAAATTACTACATCACTCTCTTGTTGTACAATTCGGAAAAAAAAAGAAAGCACATAAATCATCGTGTGTTTATTATACTATACTATTGTATACATTTGCAAAAGCCCACAGAAATGCCGACTTGTTGCGCAATTTATGGCTTTGCAACGGTTGAGGTGTTTCTAAACCCATGCTAGTTACTTAATGGTCCATCTGATTTATTAAATTTCATGGTACAAATATAATATAATATAAAATATTTTGTTCAATATTTGATTTCAAAAGTAATTAAGAGATTATATAAAATTGGAGTTACTTGATAACACAAAAAAGTCAATTTTTATATCACATTAAACCAAAAAACAAGTTCTTGTCTCATACGCAAAGTTAAAAAAACTCAAAATTAACTTTATATTTTCTCTCGATAGTATAACTACCTTTCCAATTTTTCAACTTGGGCAAGTAATTCGCATTAAAATATTTTTTTTTAACTTCTTCACATTTAATAGTTAACCACATATATGTATATATATTAAAAAAGTTAAAAATTATAATAAATATTAAAAAATAAAATAGTCAAAATATTATTTAGTAGTGTAATTTTTTTATATGATTTAATATTATATCACATAAAAATTATTATGATAAAATTTGTGTAGTAATTTCTTAAAATATGAAAAATTAATTTCATAATAAATATAATTGATAATATAATTATAAAATATTAAAATATTATTTATTTATCAACTTTATGTAAAATCAATAGTATATAACATAAAGAATATCATTGTAAAATTCATATTTTACTTCTTACTCTGTGTATGGACTATCAAACAACACAAAAATTTGTCTTGTGCATTGTTAAAGTTGTACTGTACTTTAATACTTGTATTATCTAGTTCACGTATCAAATGCCCCCTAAATGGATATGTACACAAGAGTTCATTTTCATGATAAATAAATTAATGGTCCCACTAAATAATATGTTTAGATAACTTGTTGAGAATATTAAAATTAAAAAAATAATCATAAGTGCATATTATTCCGTATTTTAAAATAAAAAATTATATATTTTAATAATATTTTTATTATAGTTAGCTCCTTTTTTGTTCGACGGGAAAAAATGTGTCTATAGGAGTTCGAATCAGTGAACTACTATTCAAAACTTCACTCCTCAATCACTATACCGACAGTGTCCTCAAAGTTTCGAATCTATGGTCCGACACGTTGAATGCTATAGTTAGCTCCTTATTAAAGAGTGTCCTCGAGACACTTGATAACATTTACCATAAAATTAAGAGTGTGTTTAAAAATAATCTTTTTCACCACTTTTTATTATAAGACACACATAATCAAGTTACCAATAACAATAAAAATAAGAGAAAACATAATAAAGCTAAGGAACATAATAAATATTTTATAGAATTTAGTGAATATCTTATATTTCCTTTGTTGCATAACATGAGCACCTAATCACATTTTGTACACATATTTAAAAATGATTGATGTATTAATTTTAAAAAAATTTATTATATTATTTCAAGTTTAGTCTCATTAAATTAAACTTCATAATTTTTTTATCGGTGGCCTGACTTTAAAATCATTAACTAAGTGAATATATAGTTAAAAAAAAGATAATAAATGCAATCCAGTACTTTGGCAAAATAGATATGGTGCTTCTTCCTAGAAAAGGATTGAAGAAAATATTAGAAAATTAGATATTGTCTCTGTTTTTTTATTGTTTAAGGTTTTCACACGTATATTTAGAGAATGTTAATCATGTAGTCATTTATAATATTTTTGACTTAAATATTCTTATCAATGTCTTTTCACTATTTTATTCATTGTTCTTTAGTAGCCACTGTCACCTATATTAAATGATGGTATAGATGAAAAAAAATTAAATAAGCCTTAAAGAAACAAAATAATAATACTTATAAGACAATTTTAAAACTAAAATAACAAAACAAATGGACGGGTAATAGGACTGGATTTTGGGTTGGGTCAATCCAATAATCTAATCAATCCGAACCAATCCAAACACTATTTTGACCAAAACTAAACCAATCTGAACCAATAATGTATCAAACCTAATGAAATCGAGGTGGTTTGATTCAGTTCTCGAATTTGCATTTCTGAACCCAATCCAATCCGAACCAAAGCGATCAAAATAAAAAACTGTCGTTTTGATATATTGATATGTATGTAGATACTCCACTTGTTCTGAAATATTAGTCACTTTAGTAAAAAAAAATTGTTCCAAAATATTTGTCACATTTACATTACCAATGCTATATTTATTAACTTTTCTCACTTTTATTATTTTTATAGCCAATAGCAATTGAGTAAATCCCAAAGTCAATGACTAATTTAGTTTATCTATGTACTTTTTGTTAGATTCTATACAAATTAATTGTTCTTCTTAATTCATGTGAAATCCCCTAAAGTGACTAATATTTCAGAACAGATGGAGTATGTATTTGATATATATAATTTTAAAATGCAAAGTCGAAGCTTAATAGTGAATATAACAAAACCTAAAACTAAAGTTTCAAAACCTAATTTCAAGTTTTTTAACAGAGTTGCGCTTCAACTTAGTTCTTATTGATATATTTTAAATGACTTGGGACTTATATGAACTGATGACCTCATGGGTATACGCATCAACATATGTAGCTTAGCATTTTATTAGACAGTGACATACTTTGAGATTTGGTACTGACATATTTTGAGAACTATTGTTGATTTGTTTGTTTTTAATTTTGTGATATAGAGTGACATTATGACTTTACGTTATTTATAATTATTTTTGTTTAGTTTTTTATATTTGTGTAGATGAATCACAAAAAAATAATAGATAAGTGATTTCATAAGTTATAAATAATATAATTTTTAAGAATTTTTAAAATAATTTATAATTTTAATTTCTTATTTATCAACCCAATCCAAACCGAATTTGATCGGGTTGATTTGGTTTGGGTTGACATTTTTTTTTAAATCGAACCAATCCAACCCAATAAAAATTGATTGATTCAAATTTTAAAATCTCTCAAAATCGAATCAAACCAACTTTAACTCACCCTTAACTTAACGGTGGAGTATTTAGATAATAGTATAGTTTTCGGCACTGAGCCCTTTGGTATCATAGTAATGATTAGATATATTTATATCCAAAAATGTTAATATTTATATCCAAAAATGTTATTTTCATTTTTATTTGATGAAATATTTGTTAATGTTTGTAGTTTTGCAGTATGAAAACGAAATGTAGTTTTAACATCAATATAAAAAGTAGTGAAACAAGAATATTGAGGCCGCGTACATTTAATTAAATACTTATATTTATATATATATATATAAATATAAAATAAATAATTTATTTATAAATAAAATTATTATTTTTTAAATACGTTAAACACATACTATTCTCATAATTAAACTATTTTAGAAAATTTATAAAAATAAACTGAAAACGACTTATTGAAACCTATAAAATACTTTTATAGGTTGTGCATAAGTTATTCTAAACATAACCTAAATCAAATTAGTTAATATGCTTGTATCTTCATAAAAGTTTTTACATTATTTATATACTCCTTCCGTAATCAAATATGAAAAAGAGAAACTAATTTACGCGTACTAGTTGTGATGATCACATTTATGGTTGTTTGGTGGTCATAATAAGTTAGATAATATAAGATAAAATATGTAATCAAATTATAATCTTTAATTTGGTAAGCCAAACGAATATGATAAGTTTATCTTGTCAATTCCTCATTTTTTGCTTAATTTCTACTTCAAATAATTAAGCAAAAATTGTAATCATATATATGGCTAGACATGATTGGATAATGAATTTTTTTTTTGTCTCATCTCACTTATAATATTTGTCATTCTCAAATTAAATTTTGTCTTCTAAATCAAATCTTTTAGACTTCAACAAAAAAACAATTAGAGATGAAAATTTTGATTGGGCGGAATTTTAGAAAAAGAAATTTAAAATTAAAGATAAAACTAAAAGAAATCATGAAGAAAAATTTCAAAAGAAAAAACTAAAGATAAATTTGCGAGAGAAAAATTAGAAAAAATAATATTTACAAAAATAGATTGAGAGCTTTTAAAAGGTGAATGAATTCTAAATTAAACATTTTGAAAAAAATAAAAAATAAAAAAAATTAAAGATCAAGATTTTGGGGATAAATAGAGTAAACTATATTTTCTTGTGGCGTGATATAATATATATAATTTATGGGTATGATATTGATTATTATATAATTTTGTGCAACTTTACCAAAAACAATATAATTTTGTGTATAATAGCAAAAATTACATTATCCATATAAACTTAAGGGGGTTTGGCTTAAATTTTTTATGGATATTATGTATGACATTAATTTTTTAATTCTTAAAATGAAAATTAAATGTAATTAAGTAATTAACATTTTTATTTATTTATAATTAAATTTTTATTTCACTATAATTATAATTTGATTGAAATATAAGATATAACAATACATTATTACCTGATGCTATCTTGCATACATCAAATATTAGGTAGAATTAGAGTTTACGTGACTTATATATATTATATCATGTTTTTATTTAACTTTTTTATCTTATTTGTTGTTATTCTATTATTATGCTCATTAAACGGACCTTTAGCTTTTTTGATTTATGTACTAGATGATTTTCATTCATTAAAATATTCTTTATAATAGTACTCATATATTTAATTTATTAATTTCTCTAATTTGAAATTAAAGTCAAATAACTCATTTAATAAATGATACATTTAAACAAATAGCATTAAATAAGATAATTGTGATTGAAAGTTATTTACATTTATTTATTTACATTTGAACAATAAAACAAAGTGTTTTATTTATTTATTTATATTTTATTCTAAATAAATGAAGTAGTTTTAACTGCTATTTAGGCAACTCTTTTAACTTTTGACTATTTCATTAGATAGTAAACTTATCAAGTTTGATCATTTCATATCTATATACTTAAGATGTCTGATTAAAAAGTTAAGAATATAAATAGCGTCAAGAATTGCTTCTATAATAGAATAAGAATTTGAGGACTAGAAATATTTTTTTAATTAAGTAAAGAGTTCCTAGTAGCTTAATAAAAGTAATATAGAGGGGAGGGGGGAGAGGGTGTTTGATATATTTAAACATTTTTATATTAACAAAATAAAAGTTAGAGGGTTAAAATTAAAATTTTCTAAGAATTTTTTGGTATATTTCACCTCTATTGTGTTTCGTCTTGATATAAAACATAAAATTTAAATTTAATGGTACATATTTAATATTGGAAACCAAATTCTTGATTCATATTTTTTATTTGATCCCCAATATATGGTTAATTTTTTAATTCCCTTAATTTTTTTGAGTGGTTTGATTTTCTTTACTTTTTAGTAAATACTTATAAAAAAGAATATTTTTTTAGGAATTTATAATTATAAATAAGAACAGAAAAATTAATTGTTACTTAAAGATATGTTAATTTGATGGCTAAGATTAAGAGAGAAAACTTTAAGTAATAAGTAATAATTTGTAGATACGTTTTTGCCTGAAAAACGAATTTTAAAATATCAATTTAAAATAAATTAAGATATTATTAATAAAAACTTTTGCACGAATTTTATTATCACATATGCAATTATTTAATAATACTCTAAAAAAAAATTCAAAATACATCAATATTTAATAGGAGTACTACCATCAAATATTACGATAACAATGGATCAAACGTACACGTGTAGCATGCCTCAAACTCTATCTCCATTGGATTCAATTAGCGCCAAAATATATCCCCGTCACTCCCCTGTAAGTTAATAGTACTTTTTTCAAATCCAACGGACACGGGACACTTAAAGCTTTTCCAGAAAATCTCCACCGTCAAACTTAAACTTTCAAGTTTCAACTTATTTCAATTCAATTTTCAAAATCTCGAGAGGGAGAAAGAGGTGGCACTGGCACTGGCACTGCCACGACGGGGTTTTCTTCGGATAAAAAATTTCCGGCAACCGTTTACCGCCGAATGTGCTTTTGATCGTAACAGGAACTCGAACTTTCGATCTCTGCATGCTCTCTCTTAATCAAAGGTCAAAGCTCTCTGAAAAACGCCGTCGTTTTCTTGCTTCAAAGAATTGCAAATTTGTCATCCGTAACGCCCGGGAATTTATGGCGGTAGTCAGAGGCTGACACCATTCCATTCGTCGCTATTAGGTTTCCTGAAGCCTTTTTCCGTTTGTTTCGGGAAGTCAAATTCGTAACGGCGAGTCATTTAAAGTAACATTGTGATTTGGAATAGTGAGATCAGATTCTGGTCACCGTTCAGCGTTTTTGAAGTTTTGGCAGAAAATTTGATGGAGCAGAGCGAAACGACGATAGATTTAGCTCAGCAGAATTTGGCTAGGCAATTGGATTTCACCGCCGTTTATGGTGGTCCGTCACACCTGAAACTGCCACTGCCGACGCCACCGACACTGTTACAGTTGATTCCTCATCCTGCATCGCAGCCGCTGCACTCTCCATCGCAATTACAATTGCAATTACAGTCGTTAGGGCAACAGCCGTGGTTTAATTCACAGTCACAGGTAATGCCGCAATCGCAAGCACCGAATTCACAGCTAGTTTCGCCGGTTCGTCGAATCCCGCATCCCGTGCATAAACTTTCGGCGAAGATGTTGCAAGTGGTGTAAGTATTCTCACAGCAAAATTTTCCCTCTGCTTGCTGCATTTAATCATAAGGAATGCTCGGATCAGGCTAAAGTAAAACAATGAGTTAAGAATGTTGAATTGGATGTTAAGATAGCATAAGAAGTAAGAACATAAGTCATTTGCTCGAAGTTAGCTTCTTTTTTTTTCGTTCATGAAGTTAGCTTCTTTTGAAGAATAGTTTCTTGACTGAAATAGCTCATCAGCTTCGCTGAAAAGATTGATTTTTTGGAGAATTTATAAGGGGTAGATATGGTTGTATAAGTACTAGCGGAGACTGTAGAGTGTTTTTTTGTTTTGTTTTGTTTTGTTTTTAAATAGAGTGGCAGATCAATTATCCTGGGCTTGGAAGCCTGGAATTCCTAACTAATTGCAGTTAATAATTCATTCAACCAATCCTAAAATAATTATTTATTTGTATTTACATTGTTCTTCCGTGTTTGAAGAGATAAAGAAAACTAGGTTTGCTTGTATCTGCTTGCTACTCTGGGCTCATTATTATCATTCTGAGATTGGTTATAATCATCTGAATTATGGGCAATAAGTCAATACAGTACTGTCTGCATTTCTGGAAAAGAAGCACCATTGCTGCTAAACTTGGAAATTACTCAAAAGACTGCAGCATTAGTTTCCATAAACGGAAAAGAAAGTAACCCTTGTAAAGCATTAGTTTTTAATTTCATGAAATTGATTTGCGGTTAATAAACATTCCAAATATTTCAGCTGTTCATTTAAAGGGTCGTATCAGATATACTTTTTTATCTCTTATTCTCCATGACTAAATTTTGCCTCACAGTAAGAACCCTTGGACTAATCTACATTTTGAAAATGTTTGGACATATGTGTTTTCCTTCAGAAAGCAAGAGTCTCGTAGATCACAACCTCAATATAATTTGGAGTTAAAGGACAGCACTCCAAAGAAAAAGAAACAATGTAACTGCAAAAATTCTCGATGCCTCAAATTGTAAGTACTTTAGCTTCTCCGTATGATTAGCTTAGCTTTCATCTAGAGTACTATATTACATGACCATGCTATGGCCTCCCCTCCCCCTCTTTCTATCTCTCTAACAAACAAAAGCTAATTCTGCAAATGCTAGGTACTGTGAGTGCTTTGCAGCTGGGATCTATTGTGATGGCTGCAACTGTGTAAATTGTCATAATAATGTGCATAATGAGGCTGCCAGAAAGGAAGCAGTTGGAATAATATTGGAACGCAATCCAAATGCTTTCAGACCAAAAATTGCTACCAGTCCGCTAAAACTACGAGATTCTAAGGTTTGTAATTCAATTCAACTCCCTCAAGTATGTGTGGTTGGTTCTCAGCACGAGTCTTTTGATGCAAAGCATTGTGATGGTATTTACTATTTTGGGCTTAACTAGTATGTTAAACTGACTTTACATGTGGTACATTTAAATGATTTGATCAGGAAGATGTGTCTGAAATTCAAGTAATTGGGAAGCACAATAAAGGATGTCACTGCAAGAAATCAGGTTGCCTTAAGAAGTATTGTGAGTGCTTCCAAGCTAATATCCTCTGCTCTGAAAACTGTAGATGCATGGACTGCAAGAACTTTGAGGGAAGTGATGAAAGAAGAGCAATTTTTCATGAAGAGTATAATCTTCTTCGCGTCAAACAGGCAGCTAATGCTGCCATTAGTGGAGCAGTTGGATCCTCTGGCTTTGGAACCCACCAAACACCCAAGAAGAGAAAATTTCTGGAAATTTTTTCTGGCAAATCAGTCACAGATCAAAATGTTAACATGACTACTCAATACCAGCAGGTGATTTCTCCGTTCGATTCCTGATGGGATTTACTTGGATATATTTATAGTTTTGTAAATCAATTTGTTATTCTTTATGTAGTAGGTTCATTATGTTTAGATTAGAAATCATATGAATTTAATAAGTCATTAACTTTGTCAGATAATTATTGCAGACAACGTATATCAACATCTCAGTTCTAGTTTTATCCCATGGAACTCTCTATATTCGTATTATTTCCCTGTTAGTTTAGTCTTCAATTTTCCTTCACTCTCTAATATCCAAACTTCATGTAATATTTTTACTTTATTATGAATTTTAATCAGGAGATTGATCTTTTAGCTCCGTCACTTTCATTTGACACTGCCGACGCAAGAATTTCAGGAACTTCAAGACCTACATACCGGTATGTAATTTTTTGTAATCTTTATTTGAGGGATTTGTCTTATGTTTTAAATATATACATAAATAAAAGGAATTGCAATTAACAATTAACCCATTGATGAAGGTCTATGTTGGCGGATGTCCTCCAGCCACAGAATGTGAAGAATCTCTGTTCACTTTTTGTTGTTCTCTCAGGAGTAGCTGCAAAGACAAGTGCAGGTTGATTGTTGACTAACACATGGGATGTATACTATATTTTTCATGTGTATAATCTAATTATCTACTATGTGGTGAATAATCATTTTTTTTTTTGTTTTCTTTTGCAAACTTTCCAAAATTTGTTGCTGGTAGGACATCTGTTTGTGTGAGCATCAGCTAAATTTTCGTTTCCCATTTACTGTGTCCTCTTTCCTCTTTGAAGATGTCTTTTCATATGTGCTTGTAATTAAGGGATACAATATATTACGTGGTTTTACATATAGGGTTTCATATGCACTTGTAATTAGGGCCATGGTTAAGGAATAAATAAGTAGAAAGCATTTATGGGAGAATGCAATGAAGGTGTCTTCATAACATTAAATGTTGTACTTTCCCATAAAAACTTTTCTTTTTTGGTTCTTTAACCATTGCCCTTGCCTCAAGGGCAACAGATAGAAAAACCATTTTAAATATAAAGTAAATGTTTTGTTGGATAAAATTAATAAAACTGATGACACTAGTATCATTTAATAAAATTAATGTGATTTTTCTTAATGAAACTAGTATCATTTAATAATAACTTAAATAAGCAAGGGGTTCCGGTGAAAACCTTCAATGACCTCACATATATATACTGGATATTCTCAGCCAATTTTCACTTTTATAACTGGTTAGGTTTTCATTCATAAACAGTACAAAAATATTTCCTAAGATTTTCTTCTTTTGCCCAAAATGTAATTTGCTACAAGCATCATTATGCAGCTGCACTTGAATGCAAATATAGGTTTCAGAGTCAATGTTATGTACACTATTCATACACTTCAACCAATATTTTTGCCTATATTTGCTGCTTTCTATCTTTTCACTCCTAATTTCCTTAACATGTTTTATCTGAAGATTATTGGCATTATAATTGTTTTTCAACTTTTCAGAAATGGGAGGTAAAGTAGTTTTGAATATGGAGTCTGGGAAATATGAAGCATGTACTTCATCAGCTCGATTGCTGCAAGACACTGGAGATGTCTACAAGCCTGTTTGTGATGATCATGTGAATAAAGATGACTGCAACACAGTTGATATTGACAGTTATAATAGGCAGTTGTCACCAGAAACACTAGCATTGATGTGTGATGAACAGGATATGTTTGTTGGTAATGGCTCTACAAGTGCAGTTGCGTCCAACAGCACTTATCAAACCATGATTCAAAAGTCATCTCATTCTGATGAATGCTCTGATCTTTTTAGAGAACAGGAAAGACTTGTCCTAACCAAGTTCTGTGATGTTCTTCGGGGACTTGTTACTCTTGGCAGTATAAAAGGTTAGGCTTTAATGTTATGATATTGAAGTCTTCACACTTTAACTCTGTTTGTGGCAAAATTAATCTGGAGTTCCGTGTCTTAAATTATAATATTCTATGAATAGTCAGTGTGGAATGTCCTATTTGACATGGCTAACAATATTTAACTCAACTGGATTTAATAATGGAGGAGAGAATCAACTAATATGCTCTCTTGCCTTATAGCAAAAGAGATCTTCTATTTATGCTCTTGTACCTGTAAACAAAAATCCCTTTTAGACCTGTATAATGAATGGGATTTGGGAGCTTTCATGGTCTGACAGGCATACTAATTCAGCTGACATAGTGTATCAACACCTGACTTCTTTATCATGCATTTGTATTGTGTATTTATTTGTCTTACTCAGCTTGCATTTGTAGAGGACTTGCATCATATTTGTCAAACTAAGAATGTTAGGATAGAATAGGAAAATGAATAAATGATGAGGTTGTATATTCATTCATAGGAGCAGTGTCACCTTGCCATGAAATAAGCTTATGTATCTGAATCAGGAAGCAATTTTGGTCACCAAGGAAGGAATACATCTGGTTTCATCATTTCTATTCTTATAGAAATCGCTTGAGAAGATAACTTTCCTTGATTTTAAAAATTTTTGTGAAGGAACAAGGAAAAGAATGAATCATCCTAGGCGCACTTTAAAGAAGTCTCTTGTTAGGATTTGAAATATGAAATTTTCCACCACTTCAAACTCAGCCTTGTTATTTGTTTAAATTGTATTACTGATGAGTTCCCTGACCACATGGTTAAGAAGTATTAACACACCATTAATTGCCTGCAATTACTTATGATCAAATGATTCTTTCTTGTTAAATCAGTGGAGCTGAGGTTTAAGCCTAGGACCTCACTCATTTTATCCAAACTTCTCACCCCTTGCTCAATCCTAGTGCTTTGATATGAAATGGTTTTTGTATTTTTTCTATAATAAGTACTTTCAATTTTTGTTTCATTAACTAAGGCCCTACTGAAGGAACAAGAATAAATGATTTTGGGAGGTTGGTATTTTTTTTTCCTATTTTACTTTACTATTATCATGTTGACCTTGATGGTTATTAAATTGTCACCAGTGGCATAAAGGGATCATTGAATAGTATATCTTGAACTAAAGATGCTTATATCCTGGATTATTTAATCCATTCATTCCTTGCCTTTTATGAAGATTTTGAGAACATCACTAATGAACTAATGTTAGTTATATTTGACTTGTAGAAACAATGTGCTCACAATTAGCCAAGCATGAGGCGGGAAGCAAGAAAGAACCTGCAGACGACGACAATAGTGGTGCTGCAATTGACATAGGGAGTGGGAAGGGAATTCACAGCAACTGCACCGCAAATTTCCCCGTTTCAGCTGTTGTTGAAAAGTCCCAGACAAATTATGCAGTTACTAATGGACATAGTAGTGAGGATCTTTCATTTAAGGTCCCTGCAATTTGGAATAACTTCGGCGATAAAATCTGATATATCATATATCATGAAAGACTACTGACTTGACTGGTTATGGAAAAGGTCCGGTGTCAGTGTGCACAATTAGATGTAGGTCTAGTTCCATGCTGGTAAATTAGAACTTGTCTAGAATAAGTAAATATATCTGGAACCTTTTCTTTCGTATCTTTGATATATCAGCAAAACTAAGTCTTTGCCTGAGGCTGACATAGGTTAGTGTTGATGTTTACTATACAAAACTATGGATATGTTCATAGGTATAATGACATAATTTATACCAGAGTTCTATTGAATGCTACCATGTAGTTATGCTTAAAACCAGTATTGGTCTCTGAAAATACATCATTTATCAATTTAGTTCCAACAAATTTCTCATCATTAAACCTTCAACAGAGAATTTTCGGTCTTCTACATCTGATGCTTCTCTATTTTCAACATGCTGATCCTCACACCCCACCCTCGGGTTTTATGTCATAAGAAAATAAATCTGCTTAATAGCAGAAAAACTTCCATAGGAAATTAGGAATGGAAGTAATAATTGGCATTTTCCAGCAGTTATTCTTCATAACGTTGTAACTTAAAGCATCAACCCTTTAGCACGTGTTTTCACCAGATACCTTGTCCATGTTTTTTTTTTTTTGAAAGGTAAAAAGTATATTAACTTAATAATCAAGAGCACTAGAAGTGCTTCCTGTATATAGCGTCTACTTCAGTTACCCAACCCAGGAAACCTGTATACAGTTAATAAAAACATGAAATGTAAAGGTTCCAACACAGGGAATCTGTATACAGTTAATAAAAACATGAAATGTAAAGGTTCTAGTCTCTAACTGAGCTCCCTTGTCCATGTTGTTAGCTTGTGGATGTTTCGAGGGGATTTCCTCTAGATCCTTTTTTTTTTTTGGGTAAATTCCATTTGATATAGTTCCAGAGTGTTGTCTCAAATTTTATTTGTCGTCATCTTGTTAAACAATGTGGAGAATAAGAATCAAGGAACTCACGGAGATTTAAGTACACTGATACAGATATGTAGTGGAACTTCGTGTCAACTTTAACAATTAGACCTTAGTGTGTGTTTGGAACCGTTCACTTCTCCAAACCAACTTTAACACTGTACATCTTTCGTGATTTTAATATATATTTTTTTTGCCGACCAAAAAAAAAACTTCTCCAAACCAACATTTAAGTGTGTATAATATTGTGTCTGTTTCCTTTGAGAACTCATGACATTCATGCTTGTTTTACTTCGTTGAGCCAATCAAAATAGGAAAATAGGGTTTGAAAGTCCATTTGGGGAAAGAATGGGGTAGTCTTGTTGAGGTTGGGTTTAGACATTCAGTTTTGTCATCCGAAATTCAATCACACAATCTATAACGTCTTTACCTCTTTGATACCATCATGTGATGCATTCAATGAACGACACGATTTCTTTTTTGGTAACACTTAATAGAACTCAGGAGTTTGAGGGGATTACGGTTCACAAGGTGAATTTTCACCTGGTCTCTCTACCATGTAAATTACTCATTATGTTTTTTGTTTTTCTTAAACTTTGGTTTAAATATACTTTTTGTCTTTATACTTCATCTCAATTTAAGTTTTAGTTTTTAAAAATATTAGCTTTAGTCCCTATCATTTTTTTTTATTAAGGAATTGTTCTATTTTATTACTTTGTTATAACAACAAGAATCAATTCTTTAACCGAATGAAAATACAAAGACTCAAACCAAAAGAAAAGTTTTGGTTTTGATCCCTACCCTTAAATTATGTTAAGGATTTAGTTCATATTGTTATTTTAGTTTTAATCCTCACACTTTTATTTTATTAAGGAATTAGTCCTTACCATTATGACATGAGAATGACAAAAGCCAATTCTTTAACGGACTAGAAATATAAAGACTAAAACCAAAACTTTTAAAGTATAAGAAATAAGGGTCTTGATATACAGTGCCTTAAGAGCTAGTTAAGGTTACTAGCAGTAGAAAAATAATCACAAGAGCACATTGTTCCGTCTTTTGGGAATATAAAAACTACAAATTTCAATATCTTTTTACTACATTTGAGTTCTTAAATAGTACCTTTAAGACACTAAATATCATTTGCCAAGAAATAAAACCTAAACTGAGGTAATAAAGTATAAGAACAAAAAAATATAGGGGTTAATATGTTTTTGGTCCATAAACTTTAAAACATCAAACTTTAGCTCCTAAATATTGAAAAAGTTTACTTTTACTCCCTCACTATATTTTTTGGCAATGTGCCAAACTAATATGCTTACACATGAACCTTATGAAAGATTCTTAATTTGCCATATCACGGAAAAAATATAGAGGGACTAAACGGGAATTTTTTTAAAAGTTTATGGACTAAAAATCAATATTTTAAAATTCGAGAACTAAAAACGAATTCTCATTAAAGCTCAGAGATCAAAAACATATTTAACTTAAAAATATATTTAAACATTTTTACTTCATTTTGTTCTTTTCTTTTTTGTATGATTAATACTCCTTTTATATATCATGCATGGACTACTAGTCATAGATTTAAAATCAAAACCCACTCTAACCACAACAATAAATGACATTGAAGAAGAAGTAATAGAATATGATTCATTACTTGAAAGAATAGTAATCAGGTAGTTTGCTTCCACCCCAGAAACGTGGGTCACTTGGGTCAAACCTCTTACCGACGTCCATCTTTGTTTTTGGTCACTAGGATAACGATTCCACTTCAATCTCAAATTTCCCCTTTTCAATGTGAGTTGCTAAAACAATGCGTGAAACTGAAATTTGTTTTGTGTGATAATGGTCCTCAACAATGGCTACGGAGTGTCTACGCGTGTCTTTCTCGTGTATTTGGCTTGAATCCTAGCCCTTCGATGTGATTTGTAGCCTTTTTTATTTTTATTTTTTCTCAAAGTTTACCGAGGGTTAGATCCACATCAGCATTATGTGCCACATCACTAACGACGGGTGTTATGTTTTGGACAGAAATTGGCAACAACACTCAAATTGCACATTTTATAGTTCATGGGGATCAAAATTCCTCAATTAAAATTACAAGGATTAAAATCGCAAAATTAATAAATTATAGGAATTGAAAGTGCAATTAAACCAATAATAAAAAGCTTATGCGGATGTTGATGAACTACCTGAGGATTTGCATTGAGGAGTCGAACTGTGAGTATGCTCATCCATTAAACTTTCGGACTTAAGCGATCGGTCTATTTAAACTGTGGATGCAGACCCTCCGTATACCCATCTCTAGTTTTATCAAAAAGTTTTCATTAGTAAAGTTAACATATTTAATATATTAGCTAAATAATTATGTGGGACGCTATAATAAATAAGAGTATTATAGTAAAAATTGTAATAAATACTTCCTTACTTATTAGAAGTGATAAACATGTTTAAACAACCGAAGATTCTAAACATAACAAGTAAAATAAAACAGAAAAAAGTAATAGTTAATTCAGTAAATTTGTCTGTCAATATACTTCCTCAATTTTAAAACTATAGTAATTTTAGTTTTTAAATTTTGTTTCAAGGGTGGTTTTAAGGTGGGACAAAAAAACTGTAAATTACGTTGACACTTTACTAAAAATGAAAAATATGAGATACTTTTAAAAAGTTTGAGATATTTTTAGAAAATCTACTCTTTCTAAAAATATCTCATATTTTTTATTTTTGGTAAAATAATCACATGGTGTTAAATCTTTTTTACCTCACCTTAAAATCATCATTGTTTCAAAACTATTGTCGTTTTCAAGTTTTAAGATATAATTATTTTTCTTTTTCATCTTCATCTAATAAATGCATACCACAATGATTTATCTCTCATCACTTTCATCTACCAATCATAAATGGGAGTAATTTTGAGTTTGTTTGATTTCTCTTTTTAAAAACGGTTTTCTGTTTTTAAAAATAGAAACCTAAAAAATTCGTTTGACAGTCGAGTTTTCAAAAATAATAAACATGTTTTGGTTTTCAGTTGTCAATTTTCTGAATTTACACACAAATTTGTATTGAAAACTCCTCTCACTTTTTTAAAAAACTGTTTCTGAAAACTGTTTTATAATACTATTTTTAAAAACTAAAAACCAAAACTATTTCAAACAAGCCCAAATTTGTCACCTCTTTTTGAAAACCGTTTTTTGTTTTAAAAAATAGAAAACTAAAAAACCTATTTGACAGTCGAGTTTTCAAAAATAGTTTTCGGGAACAATTTTTTTTTCCAGTATTTAAAAACCAAAATATGAAAACATCTAAAAACAACTTTCAGTTTTCAGTTTTATAAATTTACACATAAATTTGTATTGAAAACTCCTCTCACTTTTTTTTAAAACTGTTTCTGAAAACTGTTTTATAATACAATTTTTAAAAACTAAAAACCAAAACTTTTCAAACAAACCCTAAGTTTCTCCAACAATACTCATGATACAAATTTTTTAATATATGTTTATATATTTTTTTCTCTCTTATTCAATTATCTCTATCATTAATTTAATTATTAAAAATTATATAATGAATATTTTATAAAAAGATTTCATTAATATATTAATTGATAGGAACTTATGATTCTCCTATAGGATAACTTGCGTATAGGACTTCAAACTCTAATATCTATCCCAAAAAAAAACCTCTTAAGAACTATCCCCATAAGTCATTACTATTATCATTATTGCTTTTTAAAATTGCATATCCTTCTATCTTTTTGTTTTCCCTATTCAACACGTATTTGCGGTTGAAAAAATTGTAAACAATTGAGGCAAACTTATACATCATCTACTTGCTTAATTTTTCAAAGTCAATTAATTTGAATTTACCACTATACGAAACTAATTTTCTTTTTATAATATATACGAAACTATTTTGCGTAGGTCTGAAAACTCAGTTTAATTAAAATATTTATAGATAAATTTTTATTAAAAAAACTTATTTATAAATAAATATTACAATATAATTAATATTTAATAATATTTAAAAATATGTGTTAATTTATTAAAAAATATTATTAAATTATTAAAATATTACATCTGTGCATTTGTAATAATTTCTATAAATGTTGTATAAATACTTTTAGTAATATCTCAAAAATTTTAAATACGGTCAAATTGTTAAAAAAATATTATATATTTATACTTACAATATTTTTTATAAATATTGTACAAAATTACGATGCTAAATATCAATTTTATTATAATAAAATTATGTAATTTACTTTAATAAAATAAAAATAACTTATAAGTTATTCTATATAACTTATGAAAATAAGTTAAACCTAAAAAGTATTTTTATAACTGTCAATAAAGACAACACGGCAATTGAAAAATAAAACTATAACAAGTATGCTAAACCATTCAAATAAATAGAGTTTTACTTAGCATGACAGTTATGGCATTATTCGTATTTTTTTATTTTTTATTTTGGGTAAAGGAAAGGGGATAGAGGCCCTGCATTATTCGTATTTTACAAGCTTTCACTGGCGTGATCCTATTTTCACTCAAGATCTCTCTATAATAACTCCTTTTAAAATACATTTTTTGTTCCATTATGTTATAAGATGTTAGAAGAGAATTTCAGTTTGATTTTTTATATTTTATATTTTGGTATTTTAAGTTGTATTTTTTAAATTAATTTAATTCTTTATATTTATTTTGATTCTCTTAGTTTTTCATATGTTGTATTTTTTAATCACTTTAGTAACTCATATTGTATAATTTAGTTGTTGTATATTTAGACCCTTATAGAGAGACAAAACGATGTGGTTTTGGTCTCTTTGATAACTTGATTAGACAAAATTTAAGAAAAATTCCAAATTAACCTTACAAATACGACATAAGAGATCAAATTGAATCAAAATAAATATAAAAACTAATATGAAATTTCGTTATAACGTACAAAACTAAAAGTGAATTTAGCCTAAAATATTCTATTAGAAAAAATATATTTTAATCAATTGAAATGAAATATCATATGTAAATATTATTAAAATAAGTAATTGAATAGGAATAAAATACTCTTTTACTCCCTTATTCATATTTATCTATTCACTTGAGGTAAAAAAATATATATTAACAAAATGTAATTATATAGTATTCTACTATTCTTATTTTCATCAAAATAATATTTAAACTCTATTAATACCCGTTATTTCTCATTTTTTATTGATTTAAAAGTAAAGTATTGATTGGTGCTCTAATTAAATAAAAAGTAAAATTAATAAAAATATATTTAATATTACTTTTAAAAAATATAAATAGACAGATAAATATCAAAAACTTTTTCTGTAAAGAATAGAGAGAATAACAAACTAGTAGTATATTTATAGACACTCATTTTGAAAAGAATTTTTTCATTTAAAGGCAAAAAATTAAATTCTCATGTAAGCAAAATTTTTTTTAAAAGAACTAGCAAATCAAACTTAATTTAAGAATTGGCACCGAAATTTTATATAATTCAAGAATGCATGCAGGCTAGGAATCAAATTATGACCGTGTGTATGAAAATTTTCTGTTGTGAGAAGTTATACTCATTTTAATAATTTTTTTGTCTTTAAAAAATTTCTTTTTTGACTGTCCACTAAAAAAATACTCTTGGTGCATAGGCACATAGCTAAAAAATTAATTTAAGAATTATATTTTCATAAAAAATTAAGAATTATATAATTTAAATAATTCAGGTTCCATATATAACCTTACACTTTCAAAATTTAGAAATTTAAAAGCTAAGAAACTATGTTTGTCCTATGTGAGATTAAGTTTCACCATAATTTTGTTATGTACATTAAAAGTATTTTCAATTGATAGATGAAAATTAATTTCTTCGAGGCAAAAAGGTTACAAAAATGGGTACAAGTCCTCCAAAAAAATGCTGTATTGTACGAATTTTCTTTTCACCTATAACCACAGATCACAACAACCCAGAATTGGTGGCCTTTCTATTAATTATATTCAGCTACTAATTTAATCGGATAGTCACTTATATCAAAGCCATTTGCATCCATCATCCATGTCTTTTCGTGAAGAAACGTACGATTTAGCATTCTGCAAACTTTACAGAGTAGGAGTATTTTGTTTTGTGAGGATAGGGGCTTAAAGCCCGGCAAACTTTACATATGGCTTTTCTAATGTGGACAGACAATAAGAAAATAAATATAGAGACAATTTAAAAAAAAATATGGCCTGTTTGTTTTAAATTCTGATTAAAATTATTTTGATCTTATTTTAATCAGATTATATCAATAATCTCAACAATTAATTTTTTTTCAATTTACATATTTTTTATTTTTCATTTTATTATAATCTAAAACAAACAAGCCCATAATAATATGATTTTAGAAAAAATAAAACCAAAAGGATAAGGCAATAATAAAAAGGCACCCGTAAGTTACCCCATGGCAGCAGAAAGATAAAGATCAATGAGGAAAGTCGCGATGGCGATTCCATCGCTTCCCACGAGGCACGTGCAGAGTTCATTAATCTACACGTGCACCGAGCATACAACTGGAACGGGACCCTTCCCCGTCAAAGCGCGAAACTCGTTTATTTATAAGCGCGAAACGCATGAGAAATGGAGTAGCAGAGCATTGCCTAAGCTTCAAACTCATACTCAAAAGCGTTGGTTTCTGTGTTTTCTCGTGTGCACTTTTCCGTCGTCTCCCTTTCTCGCTAGCCAAACGAACGCTCAAATCACAGCCACACAGAGCAAAATCGAAACCAGAATGGCAGAAAAAGAAGCCATTGAAGAAGCTCAGAGCAAATTCCGATCAGATTTTCTGCAAGTTCTGCGTAGTAGGCGACGTGCTGAAGGTATTAATCAAAGTCATAGTTCATCAAATTTCACAATCTCTCTATGCAGCGCCAAGCAATGTTCACTGAAATTCTTTGTATGTGATCTATTTCAGTTCCGCTAACTGTCGAACTCGCGAAACCAGTTCAGAGGCCTCCTCTACCTAGCGAACAGGTTTCAAATTTCAATATTCATAGCATCTTTATTTTTATTTTTCTAGTTCGTTTTCGTTTCGTTTGTTGATTCAATCGGCACACAATTCTTTAGCTGCAGATTTTGGAGTCTTCTTCAAAGGCAGACATAGAAAGCCTTAAGGATTTGCTCGAGGAGGAGAACCTTTACTTGAATACAGAGGTAGGTAACTAGCAAATTCGATTTCTCTGTGAAATTGAATTTTGGATCGATAATGCCGACATTCGGATTTGATTTTGATTTTTGAGTACGAGTACGACAGAAATTCGTTGAAACAATTGTTTATTTTGGATCGTAGGAAGGAGAGCAAGGACGGTTTCCTCTGTTGATTTTGAAGTTGAAGGAAAGCGATAAGAAGAGAAGAAGGCCTGCTGTTGTTTTACTTCACAGTACAAACAGCAATAAAGAATCCTTGCGTCCATTGCTTGAGGTTGTTACTGCGTTTTGTTTCTTTCTTTTTTTTTTCTTTTTAATTTTCTGCTTCACTCATCATCGGTCATTTGCAGTTCTATTGTTATAATATTGTTGATTATAGTGATAGATTTCCTATCTTCCTTTGGTTTCTGTTTTTTCTTCTTCATATTTTAGGCTTATGCTTCGCGAGGATATATAGCAATTTCCGTTGATTCTCGTTACCATGGAGAACGTGCCAGCAACGAAACCAGCTATAAGGACGTATGTGTTTACTTTGCTTTAGCCTTTGGTTTACTCAAGTTTAGTCCTCAGCGATTAATTGCACAATGTTACTTAGAAAAAAGATTTTGCTTATACTCAAGACTTCAATTTCTCTATTTTGAAAAACTAAACTTATGAGTTGAGTTGATTTTGTTTACCCATTTTTTTCCGGTCAGACTAGTTTGCCCATTTACATATCAAGGCATCAAAGCAATGGTAATAAAATACGTAAAGCGTTAAAAATAAATTATTCCATGTATTATATATCATGTGCTATAATTCACTATTACTTTATAAACATGTAAATCTAATACAAAATCTTTACTAAGTATGTAGTTCACTGTAACATACATCCTTAGTCATGGTTAAAATCGTGGTTAATAGAAAAGTTTTTGCATCGATTTGTATGTTTTTAGAATAACGATATTACGATAAAGAATCCAATATAAACTGTATTACAAGCTTAAATCATATCAGTTTTAACCCTATAATGAATTACTAAGATAAAATGAATTCTAAGTTCCAACATATTTACCTATCAAAATAATGGGCTACTGTCTTTTATGTTTGTAAAGTGAAAAATAAGTCGTTCGTATAAATTCAAAACTGAACGTGTTTTCCTTTTGTTTTGGTTCCCTGCGCCCCCAAATAATAAAACACAGGCTCTTGTTTCTGCGTGGAAAACTGCAGAGACTATGCCATTCATATATGACACGGTAACTTTTTTTTTTTTCTCTTAGATGGTTTCACTCATGGTACACATTTTTGTATACTAGTACACAACCCCTTTAATCACCATTGATTTATTATCTAAAAAACAAAAAATCAACCTCACTTTAAATTAATGGATAGATTTGTGCCACGTAAATTTGTTTATGTTTAGTTGTGCATGGTAAATGACACATTCTTAAATATTTAAGATGAGAAATACTTCATCTCACAAGACAAAAATACTTTATCTCAGTCACGAGGTGTGATGTGGTGGTAGTTCATCTTATTTCTCAATCACTTATGTGGGAGTTCGTTCTCCTGCTGGGGAGAATGAAGCGATATTTCGTGATCATCTAACAATCATTTCATTTGAGATCAGTTTCGAAAAAGGGATTAGTCAGGGTAGATTTCCACTATCTTTTACTTCTCTTCAACTCTTGAATAGACAAGAGGATTTCTAAAAATATTTTGTAGCAGAATCTAGAATGATTCATTGAAGACAGAGCCATTTTCTGCTCCAAATGATTCGTTTGAATTGTAAATGGCATTAACGTGGTTTGAGTACATGATTTTTTTTAATTAGTTCGGAAATGGTGTTTTATTTCTTGATTTGGCAGGTCTGGGACTTGATTAAATTGGCAGATTATCTAACACAAAGAGAGGATATAGACCCTCGTAGAATTGGAATAACCGGAATATCACTTGGAGGTTGGTTGAGAGAAATTGAAAAGAGTATATATGTCAGGTGCAATAATGTTTGATGTGTCTCATCACTTGTATAATTCCCTGATTCAGGAATGCATACATGGTTTGCCGCTGCTGTGGATACTCGCTATGCTGTGGCTGTTCCTCTAATTGGTATTCAGGTACGACTTTGGATGATTGAATGAAGCTTTTATTTAACACCAATAGACATGCTTTTGAAACAGTAATTGATTGGAAAGTATTGTGCTATATGCCTGCCTGCAGGGATTTAGATGGGCCATAGACAACGATAAGTGGCAGGCTCGAGTTGACAGCATAAGACCTGTTTTTGAGGGTAAGACACTGTAAAAACAAACGAGTTTTTTATTTTTATTTTTTATTTTAAAATTGCATGTTTTATTTACATTTTACCATTAACAGTAGACTTTATTGATTAAATTACACGATGAAGATGGAATGGTGTTTCACCATGACATAGAATGGAAAATGTGATATGAATCCGGGTCCTATTTAGTGATTATATTATTCAATCATGCCAGCAGTGAACGGTTGAAACTTACTGTATATTCTGAAGGTGCTTTGGTATATGCATCCCTAACGCTCTGAAATTCATGGATGCAGTGGCTCGTGAAGATTTGGGTAAAGATGCCGTTGACAAAGAAGTGGTGGAAAAGGTGTGCCTAGATAGTTTTGCGAATCCGACCACCGACCTACAATTTTGTATCCAAATGCATTGCTACATATGCTTATTGCTTTAACAGATCAAGATTGATAATGCCCGGCAGAGTGGCAATACATAATACCAAAATCTCTAGTTATGCACCCATTGGACACAATTTCCATAGATAGCTTTGTTATTATTGTTAATAAAATTGTCTTAATAGTAATCTCAATTTTTACATTTCTGAGCAGGTGTGGGATAGGATTGCTCCTGGTTTAGCTTCCACGTTTGATTCACCCACTTCCATTCCAGCTATTGCACCACGTCCTCTGCTTATTCTTAATGGTGAGATCCTTGTAGGCACATTAAACATTTTCAAATTGTAGCTGACAAACTTATTCACATACAGTTCATTTATCGACAATATAGTTTAATCACACAGCTGATGAGAAGTTAATTGAGTATTTGAGTTATTATGGCCATTTAGCTTTTATGGATTTTGAGGTTAACATAATTGAAGCATTTGGTTGGGTGTTGGTGAACTCTAGGTGCGGAAGATCCTCGGTGTCCCCTAGCAGGCTTGGATATTCCGAGGTCAAAAGCAACCCAGGCATACGGAGAGTTTCACCAATTAGATAATTTCAAGGTATGAACTCATTTTGTTTGGCCACTTTGGTGATCAGCGATCTTAAACTTGCTAATATGGCCGGTTTGTTAAGATTTGACCATTGCCTGCAACCTGCAATTTCTGTTTTCAGCTAGCACCATTTCACTCATAACTTCTCGCATCAAATATTCAAATATTAATAATAGAATAAATGATTAAAATGGCTTCTCACTTTATTACTACCATTCAAAATAATTCCTGACTTATTAAAATAAGCAAATTAGTCATTGACTATGTTGTCTGTCATTTAAAATGGTCACGGCTATTAACACACTAATGAAGTTATAATGTGACACATTAAATGAACGGAAATCAAAAACCAAATGGGAGAAGAGGATGGGTTAGGTGCCAAAATAAAATGAAGGAAGAGGTGTGGGCATGGACAAAAATGATCGTTTTTTAACTTTGTCGAGATCAATACACTTGGTTTTCGTTCATTTGCTTATATAACACTATTTTGGAGTGACACTTACCTGAGTTTGTTAGTGTATTAATAATATGAACCATTTTGAAGGATCGAAAATAAAGTCAAAGACTATTTTACTTATTCTTACGGATAGAACATTTTAAATGATAGTAACAAAGTTATGGACCATTTTAATTATTTTTTCAATATATATGATATATAATTAAATAACTTAATGTCCTTTTTTTATAATGTAAAAGTAAGTTTTATTACATATGTCAAGCAAAAATACATTATTTTATCTAGAATGCATTTTGTTATAATTTATTACTATCTCAGGACTCAATATAAGCAAAAAACTTTCTATGTTTTCTTGTATAAAATATAAATAAATTTCAACTACTTCTCTTTAATTTAATATTATTATTCTTAATTTACTCTTTATTTATTGTTATAATTATTTTACAATAAATATTATGAAGGTCATTCTAGTAATTTGACTTTATCTTTTACTTAAAAAAAAAAAATTAGATAATTTTTGCTTATATATATATATATATGTCCGGAGGTAGTAGAATGGAATTATTAAGTTTTAAAATAAAATATTGTCCTCTTAATTAGGTGAATTGATATTATTTTTTTTCAACAATGATGTGTACAACTTTATTTTTTATAACTGGTTAAACATAAAAAAATACACAATTAAATCAGTATATATTTTGATTAATTTTAACATTAATATTACGTTGGAGACATTTTTATATTAATTTTTTATTTTTTATGGTTAAAAATCAAAGAATGTGGTTAAACTATTGCATAATGATTTAACTATATATTTTTTCATGTTTGATTGCTTTGACCTGCAGTTTATCGTGGAACCAGGAATCGAACACCAAATAACGAAATTGCAGATGACAGAATCAGCTAACTGGTTTGACAGTTATTTAAAACCGTAGTTTGTCCCGTATGTCCTTCTGTTAGCAATAAATAAAATTTTAAACGAATTTCTGGCTCATTCCAGTTGCCTATGTAATGTATAACCTTATGCGTTACGAACTGAATAATGCAAAATGCTTTCTTCTGGTCTAAGATATCGCTATAAATTGTAGAACCATAGTTCTATGTATAATTGTCAGTTCTGTTAATGCCAAGGAATCACGTTTCTTATCTGCTTTGAATGCGCACAAATTTTTTGCATTTTTGGTGCCTTGAATTTGTTGCCGTTGGGTTACATCTTCCCTAATGGTTCCCTCAATCGAAATTTCTAAAGAGTAATGCTTAATCTTATTACTAATCTTTTTACTCATTTAATTTTGATAAATGTCATCTATCTATTAAAAAGTAAATATTAAGTAGGAGATAAATAATACTTGTCAAAAGTAAGTGAATAGGAAAATTTAGTAGAAGGATTAAGTCTTTTTCATTTCTAAAGCATTTACAAGCTAGGACCAAGAGAATAAATTTTCGGCGCACACCAATGAGAAAATATATCTGACCAGACATAAATTCTCCGATGACTTGAATTAAAAAATAGAAAACCTTATCCGATGACTAGTTACGCTACTATAATCACTGGAGACTGGAGTCTTCTATTTCATACAGTGAGGTGCATGAAGAACATCTTTTTTTCGATATTATGAAGGGCTACTTTCGATTCAAGTTTACAAGCACGTCATTAGCAACCATACTAACAGTGTGTTTGGGAAAGCTTCTATTAACGAGCTAAAAGTGTGTTCGGAAAAAAAAGAAAAAATCAATTTAAATTTGTTTTCCTTTACAAAAAAATAAATATGTAAATTTAAAACTTATTGAAAAAAGTCTAGCTTTAATTTACTTTTTTTCTTCTACCACTCAAATTTCTACTATAAAAAAAAATTTAAAACCATAAAACAAAAAAAATTATCTTCAAATGAGAAAATAATTTACATAAGTTTTATAAAATTCTAATAGATTAAATTTCATCACCTTTAAAAAAGTTACATAATTTAGAAGACTTACACGCATAAATAAATAACTTACATAAATAAGTAAATGAATAAACAAGATTATAAAATATAATTATTTATGTAATTTATTTTTTATTTTATTAACTTATTCCAAAGCATAAATGTGCTAACCTATTTAGCTATAAGCTTATTGACATTTTTATATATGTTAATACAAAGTGTAAGCTATTTAACAACTTTCATGTCAAAACAAATATTCAAACAAATTAACTCTTAAAATAGGATTTATGTCAGCTAAACATGACTCAAATTATGTATTTAGAAAACCAATCAAACTAAAGTATTACTATAATTTAACCGATTCCTATCCCAAATATTTATTGTTTGATTACACCTGGTAAAGCAAGGCATTGTACAAAATTCAAGTCAGGTGCACTAATGAAGCAAATAAATTATTAGGTATATAATAAATCATGACAGCTAAACATCCTTTTGGTACAAAACAGCCAAACATTTAATCATTAATTGATGATGCATTATTGATTGACCCAGTGCACCTTATGCAGGATATTTTCCAACGTGCATTAGCACAATGCATAAGGCTTTTTAAAGTTGTGCTTAGTTCTAATCAAGAGAAGCAAATCTAACCTATGTCTAGCCTGTCCCAGCCGAAAGTAAAAAAGAAACCACGTCTGGTCTATGGTTTCTTCCCTCTCTTCCCAAATTGGAGAAAGTCTAACGACTGCAAATCTCAATCGATAATAAATGGTTGAGACCTCATCGCTAAGTTATTTAGTTGCGAATTCATTGCTGAAATAAAAAAATAAAAAAAAAATAAAAAATCAACTCAATGCATCTGCATCAACACATTGCAGGTTAATAAAGTTGACTCAACACAGTTAAAGAAAATTCCTATAAACATTAAGAACTAGTGAAAAAATAGAAAGAATTGTTCAAAAATAAAAAATACTCAGCACTCTGTAGCTTCAGAATTGTGACATATACAATCCAATCAACAGTCCACAGGCAATCCATTTTTTTCGACTTCTTGCAGAAAAGCGAAGATTTCACAGACAAACAGGACTTTCACAAACACATACTTCGCAATAATACAATTAGCAGTATCACAACTTAAAAGGTAAGTTGAGGACTTCGGGGTTTACATTACCTGAGGCAGAGAATGGAGGACTAGAGGCGTGAAGTATAGTCATTGAATGCAACTGCACGTGCAAGTGTGCACTGGTCATTGAGTCATGACCGATGATGGAATGCCCGAACTGTCTGTGGATGAAAGCAAGAGCAACAATAGCCAACTGTGGAGGTCAGGGTGTGCCACAAGGCAGGTGGGGACTGGGCTCAGTGGATGAGTCTGGTTGGCTCACGGGTCAAAGCCCACGGATCCTGTTGAAAAAAGTAAAGAGGTTCCTCCAAAAGGAACCATGAATCTAACCAACAATTATACAAGATTAGTCAAACAATGAATGTTACTAGACTGCACATTATGTTGGCCTGGACAAAAATTATCGAACACACTCAGAAATCTTGTCTTTATAAAATGGAAGCAATAAAGGATTATTCAAGTATGTTGAGCTCAATTCTGGCATAAAGTCCAGATATGTGAAGTCACATCTACACTCTGTACAAGTCCATTTTAATACATATCATCAAACAATAAAAATCAAGTCTTGAAACGTGTACATTTTAAACAGATTAAGCTTAGAAAAAGTAAATGCTGTATCTACTGCTAGCTTGTAGTCTACACAAACAAATGAAACGAGTTCTGAAATCATTCAGCCTTTCTTTGGCATAGCTGCAAGCCTTGTGTACATTCTTGCCATGGACTGGTATCCCATAACATCACTTGAACGGAGAGGATTACCTGTAACAAGAAAAGAAAGTAAGTAGAAAAAAAAGAAGTCTCCTTTCATACCGCTCCGCAACATTACGGGTTTTCATTTCACCTTTGCTGGTATTAGGAAAAACACAAAAGAATGAAGGAGTATAATTGGAATGAGCTGAGAGCTTAAGGATTTGAAAATTGAAATTCTTTATCTTCGCAACAATACCAAACAGCAAAAGATTCTGCACCAAGTGAAACGCAATTCTAGTGCACCAGCTCCCCATTCATATTATCTCAAGCACAATTGTAAGCATGAGCGGATGTTTAAACACAGTAATTTTTTGTAACTCCTGCAATCTTTTCCATATTTCAGTTGACTTTTAGGGGTTAACTTCCTCGGGGTTACTAACTATTCCCTCAAACGTGCAGGTGAGGTGAGCAATTAGGGGATAAAATTTTTAAATGAAATGAAACATTAAATGAAAACATTCTCCAACAAACTTCACCCCAATTTGAAGGAAATACAAAACTGAATTCTAGCCACAAATAACTGCAATTGAAAATGGCGGGGGAGTATAGATGCAACTACAACATCAGCTCAACCCATAGGAAGCTCTAACCGTTTTATTTCCTTTCAAACTTCAGTGTTTCGTCAAGGCAAAAAATGTACATGATCAGAATTCTAATGCCAATTGCCAGACAAGCAACATATCATGGGAAAATAAACAAAAAAAGGAATAACATATACATATATTAATATATAAAACAAAGCAAAATGAAAAGGAAAAGTCAAAAAAAAAAAAAAAGAGACAAGAGTTACCAATGGGTGAAAAGTGCAAACACAACCCAGTTCTACATGCTACCAGTTCAGCGTGGAGCAGAGTTTGGTTTCACTTTTGCCATGTTAACAAGGTCCCCAAATAACTTATCCTCAGGCTTAGAAGGCTTCCCAGGTGGCACATAAGATGTAGCAGAAACCTGGTAAGAGTTTCTAAGAGCATTATCATCTCTCACAGATAAACCATACATTTGCTGCTCAACATATTGAACCCCTTGTTGCTGACCATACCCATATCCATTGAACTGGTTGCCATACATCTGTTGAGGATACATGGAAGCCACATGACCATTTTGCATTTGATGTGAAACCATACCCATATAGGGGCCTGCAACACCTTGAATAAACTGAGGGTGCAAGCCGAATTGATTGCTCTGTACTTGATTATTAATTGTTGACATATGGCTAGCATTTGGCTGCATATACATTCCAACTGCTTGAGGCCCCTGAGGATGTGGAGCACTTTGTCCTTGTGACATAACCATTTGAGTGACTTGGGGTGGCTGTGGATATTGACTGCTTGCTACTGGACTACCATTGTCTGTACGTTGCTCTTCCCAGGGAGGTGGTGGCAATGACCCACCACTTTGTGTACCTGTAAAACAAAAATGGTGACTGATGAAAAAAGTCATGAATACAAGAGAACAAATCCTATACATTGACATTCTCGTCAATTCAACCAGTCACCATTCACCTACCCAGCTAACTACTGCAAAGTGAGTTGGGAAAGAAAACAACGAAGACTTTGTGAATTTGTCGTGATCCAACTTAAAAACAGGTATGACAAATCAGATTTTATGACAGCAACAGTTAATATAAGAGAATGTAATTGTAAAAGGATTTGAGCCAAACAGGAATTAGACCCAATAAAGAAGAGCATTGAGTGTACCATAAACTGGTGAAGGTGGCTGTTGCTTCTCCGCAACCTGACCATTCCAGGGGTGAGCTGTGGTTTGAGTATATGGTGATTGCTCATACTGAGATGACCCCACATTTGGTACACTTCCGTTGGGGTAAAATAAACCTTGAGATATGGAAGTCTGATCTTGTTGAAATTGTGGGGATAGCGGACTGGTTTGGCCGGCAACATTAGTTGGCTGAGTATTAACAGAAGTAGGCACATTGCTTCCATTAGATAACATATCAAAGAGAACCAGATCTTTCTGCTGAGACATAGGACTGGTTGACTGTTGTTCTCCAAGAGGAACAAGAGTGAGTGATGTCTCTACTTTTGGTGAGTTATAGTTGTCACCACTAAGTAGGTCCAAATTGTGATCAACATTTGCACGGGGAGTTAAACCGTTTGATGTAGGAGGTGCAGGAAGCAATAGCTGATTCAATGTTTGAGACCCTGCTTCAGCATTGGAAGACGATCTACAAAAATATATTGAAATGAAAGGCATACAACTTTAAAGCACCAAACAAGTTAAGTCAACTTGGAATGTAAGTCTGCATGTACATGCATGAATAAATAAACATGTGTGAAGTCTGCATCCAAAACTAAGCCTATGACCAAGTTTACCAAAGACAAGATTCAACAAGTTATTCATGCATGAAGTCAAGCACATCAATAGGAACTTTTGATAGTGGCATACAACACTCCAAAGTGAAAGTATGAAGAATGAAAAAAAAAAGGTCAACTACAACAACAAGCCTTATTCCACTAGGTGAGGTCAGCTACAAGGATTACACGGCATCATTGTGCTTGATCAATGAAAAAAAGGGTCAACCATAAAAAATAGAACTATTAAAAATGAATTTAGTCTCACATAACCCCAAAAGCTAGCTCAAAGGGGAGGGATACCCGAGGCCTTATAAATATAATAGCTACCTTGATTATATCTCTAGTCATTGTGGGGCTCTAAGTAACACCCTCTCAGGCTCTCACCAAGGGCTAAACATTGAGAGTGAGAAGTTTTCAGGACTAAACATCCACGGTGGGGCTCAATTTAAGATTGGCACATACCATACTAGAAATTACTTGGGCGTAACTCAACTGTGAAAGCTAGCTCAAGGAGAGAGGGATGCTTTTGACCTTATAAATGCTACTTTGGCCATATCTTTAGTCAATGTGATACTTTAACAAGAAAAACAGCATAGAACTTACACAAAGTCTTGGCCTTAAAGCTAACAAGAAAAAATTCACCAATTCTATTTGCAACAGCAGACACCATTCCACTGGAAACAATATAAACAACTTTCCACGATTCCTTAGGCACATATAATTTAGAATTATTTTTGAGTTGTAAAATTCACTATATAAAGCAAATACAAACAGTAAAGAATTACAAGAATTTCAACAGGGTAAAAAATGGATTACTTGAATTCTAATTGGGTAAGACAGATAGTATCATATGTCGATGAGTGCAAAGAACTAATGGAGAGAAAAAAATAGACATTGGATTACCTCCCATCAGTTTGTTCACTGGTATCTCCAGTATCCACCAAAGGACCATCAACATCTACAAGTGATGCAGTAGGCGCAGGCTCCAACTTTTCTGGATGATTTTGAGCAGAAGTTCCTGAAGCAATAGATTCATGCTTGGCAAGCACACGCTGCAGATCCTCATTCAGAGCTAGTCCTTGACATAGTAGTGACTCGTCCCTGTAAAAATAGACAAAAACACCATACTTAATAGCTAATAGGTTGGCTTTTATTTGGATTTAAAGAAAAAATTATCAAAAATACAACTAACATTTATCTAACATGTAAAAATACGATAATATGCCCATCATTAAATCATAATATCCTAAAAAAGTGACATCAGGCCTTACGAAGTTGAATTAACAAGGTGTACCACTCTCTGTTTGTATGTTCGACATTGCTCCACCAAATCAACAATAACTTCCTGCCGAAGGCCCTGAAAATAGAAGTAAAGTTCAGATATGAAATGCCACAGATTCAGTAGAACCGGTAGCTTTATTGAGAAAAGCCTTAAGCATAGCGAAATATTTCTTTATTCATATTCATCATTTGAACTGAACACCTTACTTCTTTGTTACCAGGGTCTAATGCATTGAGCATTTCAGCAAGAACATCCATAACTCCACGTGCATTCTGAATTTCAGTCAAACTGGCAATAGAAAATTCATCAATAGAAATCCAATCATATTACGTATGGTAAACTTGCCAGTTTTGAAGAGAGTAGAGACTGATGAATGTATCCAGACAAGCATTATTTTTATACTGTCATATAAACCGAGAAGCAAGAGGGAGTTTTAAATCAAATTATCTATCACCATTTCAGTCTATACATTTGTCTTGAAAAAAAAAGAAAGCAAATATATAAACGAAATGGTAAACCCAGTTAATAATTGGATTCCTTCTTTAAACTAATTAATGCATACTTTCTTTTACTTACCATTGATTCCCCAAACATACCAAACTTTGCTAGATTAATCAGAAAAAAAGGTGATGCAACGACCAGTTAAATTGATAAAATAGGAAGGTTACACCAATTATCATAAAAGAAAAAAAACGCTTCAAAACATGAGAAGAGCAACAAAGAAAATATAGAAAGCGAATAGATATGGTTGTGATATTGAACTATACTAAAATAATACACACTTAATCAAAGAAAGATATGAAGATTGCACGAGTTAGATACTAAGAGACGACTATGAATCAATATCAACTTCCGTTTACATGATAAGCCAAAAAGAGATGGAAATATACCTTAGGGTTGGAAACTCGGATTCTGCTGAGGGCTCAGCAGTGTCTTGCCCAGCAGCAGAGTCTCGTATATTTTGAGGGTATGATGTCAATGGTTGTGTTTGTAATGGTGTGAATACGGGTGCAGATTGCTCAGATCTTGGAGGAAACACATTCCCAGCACGCTGAAACAAACTAATCCTTTATAGAATGAAAGAGATAGACAAAAAAATTAATTTTAAAAGGTTATATGTAAAAATTCTGAGTGTAACCATTCACACCCAAAACCCAAATAAGTAATCAGATGAGAGCATTGCGTCACACAAAAAAAGAGTGCCGAATAATCCTCTTATGAAATGTTTGCCTTCCTGCTGTCAATGGTAACGGAGAGAAAATTCTGACAAAATCACAATAAATAACTTGGTAAACATACCAACAATTCATGGTATGCAGCATAATACTGTGGATATCTTGCCCTTGGCCCTCCAAAAGCTTCTTGCCAAGTATCTATAAGAATTAGTATCTTCTCTTTGACACGAGGATCGGGCTACAATGAGCATGGAAAATATCTTAAACATACTTTACACAACGAAATCAGGTATAAAATAGAAGATCAATGTAAATGTTGGATAAATGTGAATACCTTCTTCTTTACTATTTTCACCATCTCATGAGGAACATCTTTCTCTGCAACGTGCATGTGGACAATTTCCCCACAATTCTTTATGATTGTCTCAAGCAGCTAGAACACAGCATACAGATATAAAAAACAAATGAGCTTTTCTAATTATTAAAGACAATACACATGTTGATTATATCCAGACTAGAGAGAATCCCTCCTAACAACAAACCTAATTTGAACAGCTACATGGTATTCTCAATAGGAACTCTATCACTCAGGCAGTCTGAACAAAGAAAAGCATTATGAAATATTCAACATCCAAATCAGCCCACTGAAATAGACTTAAATACAAACCAGTGTAGTGAAAAGACTTCTATTTTGAACATCAAAAGCAAAAGAACACACAAAAGAAACTATCTAGTGAGCGAATCATAATGCTCATTAGAACATATACGATGACAAGCTGACAATAGGAGATCTTTAGTTTCTTGCAATACTTAGAGCCAGAAACTTAGAATATAAAAAAGTATCATATCCTGACAATATCTTAATCATATCTTAGATTATCATAAAATTACTTTCGTTATTTCCTGAATTTTTTTTATTTTATTATTTAATTAGGATTAAGTGTTTAGTACAATTATAAAAAAGGCTAAGTCTTTTACCTTTTGTACAATTAAAAATTTTGTCCCTATACTTGATAGTATTTTTTTGTTTTTGTTTTGATCCATGAAAAAGTCCTACATTTTGGTCCTTCCATAAAAAAATGTTAACGAATCAGTCTATGTCATTTGCTGAACAATGTTAGATTTCACTAAGTTGTCAATAATCTTTGCTTAAGTGGCAAAATGCCATTATGACTTTGGCAAATAGTAGGGATTAATATGTAAATGGCTTTTTTTTTTTTTCATAAAGGACTCGATCTTAGAGTTTTCTATTTAGAAACCAATTAAAAATTATTTCAAGTTTAGAGACCATTTTTTTTTTTTTAATTTGAACTTAAATTTTTCTTTAATCTGGTTGCATATATGGTAGTACTGGACTGCAGCATCTATTTCCCTTAAATCTATTATGAGATAGGGTTTTGATAGGAGGCTGCCTTTCTTTGCTTATGGTTGTTTTAAGGGACTGTGCATTTTAGACAAGCAGAAGATGCATTAAATTCAACAACCATGAAGAAATATGAGGTCAAAAACTAAACAGAAGAGGAAAATTTAGAATTTAGAAAAGATACATAAATACAAATGAAGCTACAACAATGTTAAGCTTTGAGTTGAAAAGTTGCATAAGAATGAAGTATATGAGCTTACAATTAATGCAAGAAGTTGAACTTTAGAATTTTTACTTCCAATCCGCTTCTTTACACCTTTGATAACATCCTTTGCTTGCCTGATAAATCATAACCAACTGAGTTCTCAAATTCTGGAAGTACAAACCAAGAAGAAAAACTCAAAATTATACATAAAATTCAGAAAAATATTATGTATAAATTGAGATTCGCCGCCCCTTTCTCCCAGCAGGAAAAGATAGAAACAACAAATGACTCAATCAACTTGAGAAGAATCACAATGGCCATCTACAACGTAAAGCACTCAATCACCAAGGCGAAAACAGAAAACCGAGGTCTAACCTCTGCCTGGAAACCGAAATTTCTTATTCCAAATTTTCTCTGTTCCAAAGGTGCTAAGACAATGCAAAAGTGGAATCACAACCATCATTATCATGAAATAAATAAGAACATAAGACAAATCAAACGAAAGACAAATCATCACCCTGCGACACTTGCTCCACTCTTCAACTTAAGCTATTGTTGTCAGAATTCATTCACAAAGGAAAACCGAACAAGTAATCTCAGGCGTGCATCATTTGTTTTTAATTCTGCCATAAACCACTACATAACATAGCTATCATTTGTTGTTTTTTAGCTATCATTGTCAGAATTCATCCATAGCAGAAAACCAAAGGAATAATCACATCCGTGTATTATTTTTTTTTTTTTTTGCAATTCCGCCATAAACCACAAAAAACTATTCGATCAAAACACACAATGAAGAAGAAGATTAAACATGAAAAACGCGTGGTCCAGTTAGGTAGGAAATTGAAAAAGAAGCGAAATCAAATCAAAAGGAAGGCGTACCCAGGGTCACGATTGAGTATGTCACAGATCTCGATGTTCAAAGCCCAATCGGGGCCTATGAGCATGTTGCTCGTGGCACGTTCCACCATGGGATTCACCATGGTTGCTCACTCGACGGCGATGAGATGATCGATACTTTTCCGGTGTGGAAGAAGAGCGATTCCGGCGATACCACAGGAACGGCCTCTCTCCCCCTCTTTCTTCAACAAGGATTGCTACCGTTAAGGAAAAGTGGGGGTAGAATTGGAAGTAAGAAACTCGCAAACCAATAATAACAATCCACACCGTGTTTTGTTGGCGTTGAAGTGTGTGCTTCGCTCTGATCCAACCAGGAATAAAAAGAAAAAGACCACGGATCCTCTCTATTTCTTTAATTTTTTTATTTTTATTATGCATAATGCATAATGTATGCATATTTATATTTATTTAATTTCTTAATTTAAAGAAAATCTGAAATTTCCTTAATAATTTATCTTAATGAAATTTCGGAATTTCCTTTTCTTCTCTGAGTTTATTATGATAAACTTTTACGAACGGAAGTAATTGCCACATGTAAACTTTTCCAATTTTGCAGATAAATAGGTGCTTAGATTACAACTTCATAAAACTTGTAAAAGGTTATAAACTATCATATGATAAGTATCAAAACATTTACCAATTTTATTAACAATTTTAAAGAGATTTATTTCGATTAAAAAAATTGCATTATGAATAACGTATAACTTTGTTTTATTTTCTATTCTTTTATATTTTAGAATTGCACGGAAAATTAATCTTGTAAAATATTGTCTCTAATGTTTTTAAAATGATTAATAAGTATAACTTTTTTTTTATGAATTTTACCGAAAATTCATCTTGTAAAGTATTGTTCATAGTATTTGTTAAACAACTCATAAGCGTAAAGCTATTTTTTTTAAATACTGAACTATTTCCAGCACATATAGGAGTATTATCTTAGAAGAAAATAACTAGAACAAAACACAGCATTTTTTTTTAACATAAAAGTCTTAAATGAAGGAAACTGATGTCCCAAAATAGGACAAACCAAGCATAAGTACCAGATCAACTGAGCAGCTATTAACAATTTGGAAACGCAATATTTCGATTACACAGTGTCGCGACACAACCATTACTGAACAAACAGAAGTATTGCGGAAAACATGAACTCCACAGCTTTTACAAAACTAGACCAATCATCAATCTTCAAGAAACATGCAGGGGAGAAATTAGGGGACAAACTTTTTAAATCAAAGATTGCACGAAAACATTCTTCAAGAGACTTCACCCACAATTTGAAGAAATAAAAAACTGAATTCTAAGACAAAAAAAATACTAAAATTTATTAAATAAATAAATAAAAATAAACTAGTGGAGGAATACAGATGCAACTACAACATCAGTCCAACCAACTGGATGCTCAAGCCGTTTTCTATTTTCCTTTCAATTTTCAGGCATTTCTCTACAAAAGAAAATGTACATGGTCTAACTCTAAATTCTAATGCCAATTGCCAGACAAAGCAACGCAAATGGGGAAATAACAAAAAAGGAATAAAATATACATATATTAATCAATATATAAAAAAGAGTAAAATGAAAGGAGGAAAAAATAATTAAAAAGAAAAGGACAAGAATTAGACAATGGGTGAAAAATGCAAACCCAATGGCAGTTTCTACATGCTACCAGTTCGGTCTGGAGTAGATTTTGGTTTTAATTTTGCCATGTTAACAAGGTCCCCGAATAACTTATCCTCAGGCTTAGAAGGCTTCCCAGATGGCACATAAGGTGTAGCAGAAACCTGGTAAGAATTTCTCAGAGCATTATCATCTCTCACAGATAAACCATGCATTTGCTGATCAACATATTGAACCCCTTGCTGCTGATCATACCCATATCCTTTGAATTGGTTGCCATACATCTGTTGAGGATACATGGAAGCGACATGACCATTTTGCATTTGAGGTGAAACCATACCCATATAGGGGCCTGCAACACCTTGAATAAGCTGAGGGTGCAAGCCCAATTGATTGCTTTGTACTTGGTTATTAATCCTCGACAAATGGCTAGCATTTGGCTGCATATACATTCCAACTGCTTGAGATCCCTGAGGAGCCATAACCATTTGAGAGACTTGAGGTGGCTGTGGGTATTGACTGCTTGCTACTGGACTACCATTCTCTGAAGGTTGCTCTTCCCAGGGAGGAAGTGGCAATGATCCACCACTTTGTGTACCTGTAAAACAAAAATGGTGAATGATACAAAAATGTCTCAAATATGAGAGAACAAAGTTTATACATTGACATTCTCCTCAATCCAAACAGAAAGCAAATTACAGACAGTCAGTTGGGAAAGAAAAACACTGAAGACTTGTGAATTTGCCATGGTTCAACTTAAAAGCATGGATCACAAATCAGATTTTATCACAGCAACTGTTAAAAAGAAGAGAATGCAATTATGAAAGGATTTGAGCCAAACAGAAATTAAACTAAATAAAGAAGCATTAAGTGCACCATAAACTGATGAAGGCGGCAGCTGCTGCTCCGAAACTTGACCATTCCAGGGAAGACCTGTGCTTTGAGTATACGGAGGTTGCTCATACCGAGGTGACCCCACATTTGGTACACTTCCGTTGGGGTAAAATAAACCTTGAGATATGGAAGTCTGCTGTTGTTGAAATTGTGGGGATAGTGGACTGGTTTGGCCAGCAACATTAGTAGGCTGCATATTAACAGAAGTAGGTACATTGTTTCCATTAGATAACATATCAAAGAGAACAAGGGCGTTCTGCTGAGACATAGGACTGGTTGGCTGTTGTTCTCCAAGAGGAACAAGAGCGAGTGAGTCCTCTACTTTTGATGAGTTATAGTTGTCGCCACTGAGCAGGTCCAATTTTGGATCAACATTACCAGGAGGAGATGAACCATTTGACGTGGGAGGTGCAGGAAGCAACAGCTGATTCAATGGTTGAGACCCTGCCTCAGCACAAGAAGACGACCTACAAAGATATATTGAAATGAGATAACACGCAGCAAGAAAGCACCAAACAAGTCAGCTAGGAATATAAGTCTGCATGTATATACATGAATAAACAAACATGTGTAAGTCTGCATCCAAAACTAAGCCTACGACCAATACCAAAGACAAGATTCAACACCAAATCATGGATGTATGAAGTCAAGCAAATAAATGGAAACTTATGATAGTGGCATATAACACTCCCAAGTGAAAGCATGAAGAATGAAGGGGAAAAATAAATCAAGCATAAAAAATAGAACCGTTAGAAATGATTTAGATCTAACTCAACCCCAAAAGCAACCTTGATTACATCTCTAGTATATGTGGAACTCTAACACAACCCTTCACGCCAAGGGATGAACATCAAGAACGTGAAGTTTTAAGGACTAAACATCTACGGTCGGGCTACATAAAAGATAGGTTCTTGTATGATTACTAGAAATGACTTGGGTCTAACTCAACACTAAAAGCTAACTCGAGGAGGAGGAGGAGGGGGGGGGGGGGGGCGGCGGATGCAAGGTTACCTTGCTCATATCTCTATTCAATGTGAGACTCTAACAAGAGCAATAGCATAAAACTTCCAAATACTTAGATTTAAAGCTAACAACAAAAACTCACCAATTCTCCTAACAGCAAAGACATCATTTCACTGGAAACAATGCAAACAAGTTTCCAGAATTCCATAGGCACATATAATTAGGAATTTATTTTGAATTTAAAATTCACTGTATCCAGAAAATACAAACAGTAAGGGTAAAAAATGAATTACTTGAATTCTGATTGGGTAAGATTGATAGTAATTAGTAATTTAGTATCATATGTCAATGAATGCAAAGCATTAATGGAGAGCAATAATAGACACTGGATTACCTCCCAGCAGTTTGTTCACTGGCATCTCCAGTATCCACCAAAGGACCATCAACATCTACAAGTGCTACAGTAGGCGCAGGCTCCAGCATTTCAGATTGATTTTGAGTAGAAGTTCCTGAAGCAATGGATTCATGCTTGGCAAGTACACGCTGCAAATCATCATTCAGAGCTAGGCCTAGGCATAGTAGTGACTCGTTCCTATAAAAATAAAAAAGAATAAATAAAAAAAAACACCATACTTAATAAGTTGGTTTTTCGTTGCATTAAAAGAAGATAAAATTATTAAGAATACAAGTAACACTAATCAAACATGAAAATATGATAATATGCCCATCATTAGATCATAGTATCCTGCAAAGTGACATCAGAACTTACGAAGTTGAATTAACAAGGTGTACCACTCTCTGCTTGTATGTTCGACATTGCTCCACCAAATCAACTATAACTTCCAGCCTAAGGCCCTAAAAATAGAAGTAAAGTTCGTATATGACATGTCAGAGATTCGATATAGTCAGTAGCTTTACTGAGAAAAGCCTTTAAGCATCGTGAAATATTTCTTTGATAATATTCATCACAATTTGGAAGTTTGAATTGAACACCTTACTTCTTTGTTACCAGGGTCTAATGCATTGAGCATTTCTGCCAGAACATCCATAACTCCACGTGCATTCTGAATTTCTATCAAACTGGAAATAGAAAATTATCAAAAGAAATCAATGCATATTACATATGGTAATCTTTACCAGAGCACAATTGTTATCGTCGCCATAAAAATAGTAAAAGAAATGCTAGCAACACACTTTATTATTGGGCAACTTTTATGTGTGTCCCACTAATAAAACCTGGACCTGCTCTCTAGTCTCTATTTAGTGAGACCCGTATGAAACTCCCCCAATAACATAGTATACTGGAAAAAGTGTGCCAAAGAGTATGTTTCTAGCATTCCTATGATAGTTATTGCCGATAACTTGATCTTGATAGACACGTGTCCATTCACTACAAAGATAAAGAGGCGTATGCAATTTCAATCTACTGAAATTCACAGAGCTCAAGTTCTTAAATGTAGGGGGGGAAGTGCCCTACCAGTTTTGAATAGAGTAGAGACTAATGAATGTATCTACTATCTAGTATAATGTAGACAAGCATTTCTTTGTTATATCATATAAAGCAAGAAGCAAGAGGGAGTTATAGAATCAAATTATCTATCACCATTTCAGGCTATACATATGTCTAGAAAAGAATAAACAAAAAATACAAACAAACCTGAAAACCCAGTTAAAAATTGGATTCCTTCTTTAAACTAAGTCTCGCATATTTTCTTTTACTTATGATCAGTTCCCCCAAACATACCAAACTTCGCTTGATTAATCAGACAAAAGATGATGCAACAGAGCCAGTTAAACATACCAAGGTTACACCAATATGGCATCAAAATGAAACATACGCCATAAAGAAAATATAGACAGCTAACAGATATGGGTGCGATATTGAACTATGCTAAAATTATATATCTTAACACTTTTAATCAAAGAAAGATCTGAAGATAGAGTTAGAAACTAAGAGATGAATTTGAATCATTATCAAGTTAACAATAATTAAGCCAACTTCCTTTTACATGATAAGAAAACAAGAGATAGAAATATACCTTAGGGTTGGAAACTCAGACTCCGCCGGCGTTGAGGACTCAACTGGGTCTTGCAGAGCACCCGAATCTCGTGTATTGTGTGGGTATGATGTCAATGGCTGTGTTTGTAATGGTGTGAATATTGGTGCAGTTTGCTCTGATCTTGGAGGGAATACATTTCCAGCATGCTGAAACAAACGAATCCTTTAAAATAAAAGAGAATTTTAAAAAGGATTTATGCAAATATTCTGAGTATAACCATTCACACCGAAAACCCATATAAGCATCAGATTAGAGCTTTGCGTCCCAAAATAAAGAAGTTTTGAATAATCCTCTTGTGAACTGTTTCCCATTCAGCCTTCAGCTCCCAATCATGGTAGTTAAAATCTCGATTTTAATCGTAAAATCGTACGATGTACAATTTAACGATTTTACAACCCCTGTGCGATTCAAATCGCAAGCAAAATCGTAAAATGAGTAAAATCGGAAAAATCGCAACTAAAATTCGTAAAACCGTGAAAAAAATGCATTTTAGGGATTCTTTGCAGCTTTTCCTTTTTCAAAAAATTGTGGGTTTGGGCCGGGTCTGGCCAGTTTAATTTTTTAAAAAAAAAACCCTAAAATTTTCCTATTCTACACTTCCATGAGCACGCACAGAACATAACACACAGTTCATCTTCTCCCAAGTCCCAACATCAAAGCGAGTTCATCTTCCAGCCACTACTTCTCGCCGTTCTTCTACTCAATCATCATCTTCTTCTCCCAAGTCCCACTACTCGATCATTGTCTTCTTCTATTTCTTCTAATTAAGTTTGATATTGTTATGACTTAAACTTGTTTACATTAACTTGTTTTAGACCTTATTTTGTTGCCATTTATGGTATTTTCTATTCATATATATGAATATATGTGCATGTATATTTAGCAATCTGGTAAAATCTACGATTCGATTTTACGATTCTAGGTTTTACGATCTTAGGTACCCTTTCCGATCTTAGGTAAAATCCCGATTTTAACTACCTTGCTCCCAATGGTAACGGATCGGAGACAAAATGCTAATGAAATGACAATAAAATAACTTGGTAAACATACCAACAATTCCCGGTATGCAGCAAAATACTGTGGATATCTTGCCCTTGGCCCTCCAAAAGCTTCTTGCCAAGTGTCTATAAGAATCAGTATCTTCTCTCTGACACGAGGATCAGGCTACAATTGGCATGAAAAATATCTTTAACATATTTTACATGACAAAACCAAGTACAAAATAAAGAGCTATGAAAATGTTGAAGAAATATGAATACCTTCTTCTTTACTATTTTCACCATCTCATGAGGAACATCTTTCTCTGCTACGTGCATGTGGACAATTTCCCCGCAATTCTTTATAATTGTCTCAAACAGCTGGAACATACCAGACCAGTATTAAAAACAAATGAGCTTTTCTAGTTATTAAAGACAATACACACATGTCGGTTATATACAGAGCTCCAGACTAGTGAGAATCCTTCCTATCAATAAACCTAATTTCAACAGCAACAAGGTACTAAGGCAGTCTGAACAAAGAACGGCAATTAAATTATGGTTTCCATACTTAGCCCACTGAAATTGAGTTGATACAAGCCAGTATAGTGACAATACTACTATTTTGAACATCAAAAGGAAAATGACAAATGAAACCATCTAGTAAGCGATTCATAATGCTGGTTAGAACATATACAATGACCAATTCACGATAGGAGATATTTATTTGTTTGCAATACTGTCAGAAACATAGAATATAAGAAAATGTCAAAAAATATCTTGACTATATTCTAATCAAATCTTAGACTATCATAAAATTAGTTTCCCTATTTCTTTATTATCTCATGATTTATTTTCTTATTTAATTTGGATAAAGTGCCTAGTACAATTATAAATAGGGCCAGTCTTCTACCTTTGGTAAAATAAAAAATTTGGTCCCTTGACAGTACTTTTTTATTTTCATCCATACATGAAAAGGTTCTACATTTTGGTCCTTACTTAATAAAATGTAAGCAAATCAGTCTATGGAATTTGCTGAGCAATGTTAGACTTTGCTAAGTTGCAAAAATCTTTTGCAGAAAAGGCATGATATGCCATTATGACTTCGGCAAATAGTAAGGACTAAGGATTGATATTTAAATGTATTTTTCAAGAATGACCAGATCGTAGAGTTGTTTATATAGAGACCAATGAGACCAATGAAAAATTGTGTCAAGTTTGGGGACCAAAATTTTTATTTAACTTTGTTTTATTTCTTTAATTTGGTTGCATATATGTTAGTAATGGAATGTGGCATCTATTTTCCCTAACATCTATTATGAGATAAGGTTTTGATTATAGGCTCTCTTACTTTGCTTATGGTTGTTTTACGGGACTGTACATTTCAGACAAGCAAAGAAATGCACTAAATTCAACAACCGTGAAGAAGTATGAGGTCAAAATAAAATATGAAAAAAAATTACAAAATATACATAAATCAACAAGCACCTTCAAAAATGTTAAGCTTCGATTTGAAAAGGTATATAATAATAAAATATGAGCTTACAGTTAGTGCAAGAAGTTGAACTTTAGAATCTTTACTTCCAATCCGTTTCTTTACACCTTTAATAACATCCTTTGCTTGCCTGATAAATCGCAAACTGAGTTCTCAAACTTTGGAAGTACAAACCAAGAAGAAAAGCTCAAATTATACATAAGATTCCAGTAAAACTTTAAGATCCATTAAAAAAATAAGAAGAAAAATCCAGATCCAAACTGTATAGACTCTGTAGGGTATAGAAACATATAGGTATAAATTGAGATATGCTGCCCCTTTCTCCCAATAGCAAAAGATTTTTTTTTGGTGAAAATAATAACAAAAGATAAGAAACATCAAATAACTCAATCAACTAAGCAGAATCTTAGTGGCTATCTACAACAACTGTTCCCTAATTGATCAAATTATTCCATGGAACTAAGCACTCAATCCTCAATAGTCAATAATCAAGACAGTGGAGATTTAGAGGAGAATAATTTAGTTTAGGGTGTGAGTAGTGGGTGTGTGAATATTTGCTTATAAAAAAAAAAAAAAAAGTCAATAACCAAGACAGAAAAGTGAAGATCCAGGTCCAACCTCTAGCTAAAATCCAAATTTCTTATTTCAAATTTTCGCTGCTCCATTGGTGTTAAGACAATGCTTAATCACAACAGTCATCACTATGAAATAAATAAAGACAGAAGCAAATCGAAGGAAAGACCTATCTTCCCCCAGCAACACTAATTTTACTCTATAACTTAGCTATCATTGTCAGAATTCATTCATAACAGAAAACCGAAGGAACAACCTCAGTCGTTCATTCTTTTGTTTTTAATTCTGCCATTAACCACTCTATAACTTAGCTATAATTTTTTTAGGTTATTTTAGCTATCATGGCCAGAATTCATCCATAACAGAAAACTAAAGGAATAAACCACGAAAAAATATTCGAACAAAACAGACAACGAAAAAGAAGAAGATTGCACATAAAAAGTACGTGTTCTCAGTAAGGCAGGAAATTGAAAAAGGAGCGAAATCCAATCAAAAGGTAGGCGTACCCAGGGTCACGATTGAGTATGTCACAGATCTCGATGTTCAAAGCCCAATCAGGGCCGATGAGCATGTTGCTCGTGGCACGTTCGACCATGGAGTTCACCATGGCTACTCGCTAGAGGGTGACAAGATGATCGTACTTTTCCGGCGTGGAAGAAGAGCAATTCCGGCGATAGCACAGAGATATATAGGATGCGTTTGATGCTGGACAGAATAAACAATACAGGACAGAACAAATCATTGGGTTACATGACAACTCTTTATTCTGTTCATCGTTTAGTGATCCAGTCACGGTAAAATAATTTTGAGTATAGAATCGTGGTTTGGATTTTTATAAATTCTTCCGATCCATTCTATATTGGATAAATTTATTTATTTGGTTTCTTAAATAATATCATATTATTTTTTTACCAAAAAAAACTAATATCATATTATTTTGTCTTTTACTTTTAAAAATATGAAAAGTTATATTTTTTAACAATTTGTTATTATATTTTGTTTTTTAAAAGTATCTCAAGGACACTGTATATCATTTGTATTATTTATTTTTTTGAAAAAAATTGTTTTCATCTTAGCTTTTTTTATTTATTTATTTGGTGTTAGTATATGTCTCTTATTTTTGTTTTAATTTATATATGTAAATAAAATTTCTTTTAGTTCTTATAAGTGTTCATGTTTGTGCTTCTAATCCCTTAATCTTTTCACCCATCATCTTAGCTAACGCGACATGTTAAAAATAGATTTAATAGGGATTTATACGAAAATGAATATATGTGCATGGACGAAAACAAAAAAATAAAAGTACGTATAAAAACTAAAATGAAATATAAATGTGTGTATATGATATTCTATGTGTCGATCATTGTATGATTAGCAAAAATTCCACCAACAGTTTAGGATGAAGACTAACACGATTAACAGGAAAATGGTTGAAATGAACCATTTCGAAAAAATAAACACATTTGAGGATTAAAATGAATTTTGTTTTCTACATAAGAAAAGAGAAAACAAAAGACATGTATAAGAACTATTGTTAATTTAAATTATTCTTTTTTTAAAAAAAATTATATTAAGTTTTTTATTATGTGTACATTTAGGCACGTTAGAAAAATTGTTACTTAAAATAGGTTAAATTATATTTTGGGTCTTTTATATTCCTTTCGTCCTAAAATATAAGACTTTCTAGAGAGTTTTTGTTTGTCCCATTTTATAGGACCATTTGAGAATTTTTGTGCACATTTAATTTTTTTTTACCATTATACCTTTGCTATTTAACTAATTTTGATGAACATTAATTAAGAGAGAGTAAGGTGATATAAAGAGATTGAAAGGGTCAATTTGGAAACTAATACTTTTTGTTAGACAAATTTAATACATTTAATTAAATTAACCACTTTTCTTAATTCCCGCAATATTGATCTAGAGGGTCTTACATTTTGGGACGGAGGAAGTATTATATAAAATTTTAGTTTGGTTCCTTATATTTATTTGATTCACTTTAGTTTCTAATGTTGCATATTTTGGGTCAATCGAGTCATTTTCATTAATTTTGTCTAATTGAGTTATCAAAAAGATTAAAATAATGTCGTTTTGCCTTTTCATATTGATCCAATATAAACAACTAAGAGATGAAATTGATACAAATATACGACTCGAGAAACTAAAAAGAATCAAAATAAAGCGGTTCAAAAAGCACAACATGAAGAATTAAAAAGAGTCAAAATAAATAAATGGAACTAAATTAAAACTTTATTATAATATAAGGGACAAAAGTATAATTTAACCTTTAAAATATTATATATAGATTTCCCAAAGTGTATACTTTTCTCTTGAATGGATGGATGTTCATGGATGGAATTGTTTAGATGGTGTGTTTGTGCTAAGCAATCGCCCTTAGCAAGCAATTTCTCATTGCAGCTTGCTGACGTGGCTTGTATTGTTTAATTGAGTTGCTTAAATAAGCCAAGACTAAGGGTTACTTGAAAGAAAAATGAGACTAAAAAACAATTGTAGTGTAAGAACATTGCATTGTGGGGTACGTGCAGGACCCATGTGAATTGCTTAATAACAATCTTACGTGTAAAAGTTGCTTAAATTAAAAAAGTGATGTGTACATGCGAAACTTACAAAAATATTACAAAATATTTGTTAAATTAATCAACTAGTAATCTTATATTGTACATGATCTTAACTCTTTATTGCTTTAACCTTCTATTTATTTTTATTTTTTAAAAATAAAAAACCACAGGTTAAAAAAATAAAAAACTGCAGGTTTTTGGACTGACTGGGATATGACATCGAGATCATGTATTTTTTGATAGGAAAGTGTAGTACAATTAAGGATAGTCGTACATGTAATTATTATAGGTATAATTTTTTTTATAAGGAAGTAGAACATTCGAAAATCAAACCTCGTACTGACCCACACATTTTTATATATTTACCAATTGAACTACATGATCAATTACATGTATAAGTGATCATTGCTATAATTGATGGTAATATAATTAATTTATGGTGTTAAAAAATAGTTTTAAAAATAATATGTTATGTCGGTACAAAAATTGTTTTCTATAATAAAAATTTGAATTGTAGATAAAGAAAGTAAATTAAGAAAAAGCTCCAAAATATTGCGAAGAAAACGGGTTTGGTAGCCCACATATAGCTTGTTTCCAGTTTTACCCTTCCGAGGCAGTAACTTGACTATGGCCTATGGGGTGGCAACTGTTCGCAACAGAGCAGCTTTGACTCCTCGTCCAGCAGAGAGAGGCGGTGCATTTGGCTACAACGAAAGCGAGAGTGGTTCTGCACACAGTAATGGAGTCACTGGCGCGGAGAGGGAGCGCATCAACGAGCTGATAGAGGCGAGAGTGGTTCTGCAACATGGTAATGGAGTCACTGGCGAGGTCAATGAGCCCTTGCCGACCAAGATGGGAGCTGACCGTTAAGCATATGGTGGCATGGGTCATGGGTGTGTCTCCGGAAGTGAAAATAACATCTATGAAGGAAGAACGATGGATGTTTCTCTAAAATTAGTAAAATGTATGGATTTAATTCTTAAATTTGGAAGATAGAATCAGAAGGAAGAATGAAGATATGAATATTGCAGCAAAACAATGAATGTTTTTTTTTTTTTGGCAACATAGGTGCAAAGTAGCATTTTTATATAAATTGACTTTCTCACTTTTTCTCTTCTCTATTTTTTTTATCAATACTGTCTTTTTCTTTTTTCTTCTCTCTTTTTCCTTTCTTCACAATTTTTCTTTACACTTTCTTCTCATATCAGAAAAGGGTAAAAATATAAAAATAGGATTTATGTCCGATAAACCAGACTCAGATGGGAAGAGATCCTAACCATTGAAATATCTTTCATAAATTTTAATAATGTAATAAAAACTAAGTAGGAAATTATTAAAATGAATATTTTTTTTACAAAGTCAGTGACTAATTTGAGGTTTTCATAATGTCAAGAACTAATCTGCATGACCCCTACAATCTCAAAGACCAATTTAGTGGTTTACTCAATAAAAAATTGTATAGGGATAGTACTAGTATTATTACTAGAAAATAAACAAATTATATTGTTTGACTACCTTGTGAAGCAAAGAATTATACTAAATTCAAGTCAGGAGCACTAATTAAGCTAATAAATTATAAATTATTAAGTGTAAAATTAATGGTATAACAGCTAAACATTCAATCATTAATTGATGATGCATTATTTCATAGACTTGGTGCATCTTTAGAATTACTCTTTCCAACGTGCATTAGCACAATGCGTTATACTGCTCTTCAAAATTGTAATTGGCTCTAATCAAGACAAGTCAATCTAATCCATCTTGACCAAATTAATACTTTTGCATTTTAACCTTTGTTTTTAAAATTTCGTGTTCTAATTTATAGAAGTCTCAAAACTATGCTTTTATTTCAATTTTATCATTTTTTATTAACTCCGTTGAATGACTAATGAAAAATTACGAAAACCATGTCAAAACAATGTCACTTTTGCATAAATCCCAACTCAACGGCTTCAATCTAGATATATCGGTTAGCCATTTAACGAAGCTAACGAAAATAGACAAAATTAAAATAAAACAAAAAATTTATAAGACTAGTACGAGATTTTGGTTAAAGACGAAATCGAAAAACAATGAAAAGTTAGAGTACCAAAGTATTGATAACAAATGTCTGGCGCTGCCTGTGGTCTATCCTTCCAAATTTGGAGAAAATTTGGGGAGGATCATGCCTGTAAATCTCATTGATAATAAATGGTTGAGACCCATTAATAATCCGTTGGTTGTCGAGGTGAGACAATCCACGGGTTTTTCAATTTTTCAAGTAAAGTGATTTGACACACTTGAGTTGTGAACTCATTGCGGCAAAATATAAATAAAAAAATAAAATCAACTCATTGCATTCGCATCAACAGATTACATGTTAATCAAGTTGACTTAAAACAGTTACACAAAATTTTTAAACAGTAAAAAAATTAGAAAGATCTATTAAAAAAACGTTCAGCACTCTCAGCATCAAAATCACAACGTATACAGTCAACAGTTCCAAATGCGATCCTTTTTTCCTATTTCTTCCAGAATTCCAGAAATGCAAAGATTTTACGGCTCTTCTGTTACTGCAACAGGGCTTTCACAGGCGCAAGTGTTCGGCATTCATACAATCAGAAGCATCACATCTAACAAAGTAAGGAGAGGGTTTACATCACCTGAGGCAGAGAAGAGAGGACTAGCGAGGCACGAATACTGGTCATCGAATGCGAATGCACCTTCAAGTGGGTATCAGTCGGTGGCAGGGAGTTACATGTGATGATGGAACGCCCAAACTGTCAGTGGATGAAAGCCAAGAGCACGAATACTGGTCATCCTGTTGAAAGAAGTAAAGAGCTACCTCCAAAAGGAACCAGGAATTTGACCAAGAATTACACACAATAAGTCAAACAAGTTACTAGACTGCACATTATGTTGGTCTGGACAAAAATTAACGAACACACACTTAGAATTCTGGTCTTCATAAAATGGAAGCAATCAAGGATTATTCAAATATGTTGAGTCTGGTATGAAGTCCACATATGTGAAGTCACATCTACACTTTGTACAAGTCCATTTTAGTACATATTATCAAACAACAAAATCATGTCTTGAAATGTATACATTTTAAGCAAATTAAGATTAGAACAAAGTAACTGCTGTATCTACTGGCTAACTTGTAGTCTACATAATCGAATGAAACGAGTTATCTGAAAGCATTCAGCCTTTCTTCGGCATAGCTGCAAGCCTTGTGTACATTCTTGCCATGGACTGGTATCCCCTAACATCACCTGAACGGAGAAGATTACCTGTAACAAGAAAAGAAAATAAGTAGAAAAGAAAGTCTCCTTTCATACTGCTCTGCAAAATTACAGGTTGTCATCTCACCTTTGTTAGAATTAGGAAAAACACAAAAGAAAGGCATATAATTGGAATGAACTGAGGGCTTAAGGATTTGAAATTCTTTATCTTCCCAAAAATACCAAAATGTAATGTAGACAGATCTATAATCAACAAAAATATAAAAATACACATGTAAACTCAAACAGTACTGAGCACACAATTGGAGACAACAAAAGGGCCTGCACTAAGTGAAAAGCCAGATTGCACCACTACCCCATTCATTCTCTCTCTCAAGCACTATTGATAAGCACAAAGCAGATGATTGAAAATAGTTAATCAAAATAAACATTATCTTAATCCTCAAATTCAACTTCAATCTAATCAATCAAAATAAAGTATACTACAATGGAGTATCATATGAATTAAAGTTTCTTTTTCTTGCAGTTCTTTCTTTCTTTTCACTTGAAGACGAGAGCAACGAGAAAAAACTTCTTTTTAATTCCACAAAAATTGACAAAAAGTGGAGAAAGTTTGTCAACCTGAATCACAATTCAGTGGGCTGTCAGGTTCCGGATGGGCCATCAATGCAATTATAGCCCTACAAACAGATTGAAGGGTCCAAGCTGGGCTCCAAGCATTCTTCAAAATATCAAGGCAAATCTCCCCAGTTTGGAAAATTACTAGATGTTTAAGCAATAGCCACGATAAAATGTCAACGACATCTATCAAACTTATAAAGAACAAAAGGAAAGAAAATTAGAAACAAGGAAATCAAATTCAAATCGAAGACTTTCAGTCTCCAGCTGAGTTCTTAATGAAACTCAAGGGGGTTAATAGTAGGCATAGAACTTGGCTCCCGAAACTTATTAGCCTCTTAAAAATTGTTAACATCGTTGCTCTTCCCATCATACATAAGGTAATTAAGACAACTAAGAGTCTGAGACAAAGCACAAGCACCTATCATTTACAAATATCACTACAAGAGCGCTAAAGTGCGTGTATGTTAGAAGCTGCAGAAACTGTTCATTTCAACACTGCTAGCTCATAGCAGGGACTAGCAGTATAATTAATCCCCCATCCAAACAAATATCAATAGTTACTTACAGAGGGATGCATCCCACCTTAAAATGCACATTCGGGTGAAATATTTTAGTCAAAAACCGGACTTGAGGCGGTTGTAGAGGATACTGCTCTGGAACAGAAAAGGTGAGCTGGAAGACACCTCCCTCATAAGGAGTCTCCGAAGGCCCCTAATTGTAACCAAAACAAACCAAAGCAAATCAAATCGAATGTCAGAATCATCACAAAATGGATTAATATCTTATACAGTCTTCTAAAGAGTCTCAGTGAGCATACCTTGATAAGGGCCGTCCACTTAAAAATATTTGAATCATCGCAGACTAGTTGAATATCAGGATCAACTGCCTTCTCACGTTGCACCTCTTTGTACTCCTTGAACAGTCTTGCCCGCGATGCCTGCGTGAAGGCCACAATCCAATGTCAAGGCACTATTGAAGGGTTAAGCTTAACACAATTGCAAGAGATGTCAACAAAATCAGGTACAAAACCACACAAATGCAGTTGTTTGTGTTGAAAATTACAACATCCCTTTACTCTATCGGAAAATCCACAACATAACAGTGACATCCATTCAGATTCATTGACCACAAACAAGTTTTATTCAATTCGAAACACCCATGGGATACTTAGCATCTACCACATCAACGCTAACCGGGAAAAGAAGAAAGGAGAAAGACAATAGTCAGTGTAACGAACCTGCATGCTGGATATGCACAAACTGGGAAATAATCCTCAGATGAATTAAGTTACAGGATTGAAAAAAACATTTCATTATTCGTTTCAATGAACAATATCGATAAAATGTAAGAAGGAACGAAACATCGTACCGTGTCGCAAGAAACAATTGATTGATATACGAATTTCGCGAATTGCAGAGAGGAATAAATGGAACAACTGGGTTGGATCAATTATGGATCGGGAATGAAGAATGAAAAAATAAAATAAATGAAATATATAAAATATAAAATATATTAACCCTAAAAGTGTGGACCCACCAAGAACGCGGAGGAAGGAGGTACCCCACACCCACTGCATCCAACCCCATTTCTTTAACTTTTTCGTTATGTATAAGAGTAATGTTGAACTTTTTATTAAATCTTTTTATAAGTTTTTGTATTCACTTAATTTTCACAAATAATTTTAATTTCTTTATTTCTTTCTCTTAGTAAATTTCCTCTTTTCTGAGTTTTTTTTTTTAATATTAGTTTTTTTACGAACGGAAATAATTACCGCATGCAAACTTTTCGATTTTGCAGATAAATATCTCATCTTCAGTATGAGTTTGTACTTTGTAGAAATGTTTAAGGTTACAATTTCATAAGATTTGGGGTCTCTTCTTTTTTTACATCAATTTGTAAGTTGTTAAGGGATAAAGATACGTAAATTCGGAATGATTATTTGAGCTGTTAAGGATAACCGGTTTCATGTAATATATTATATTTACTCCGATTTTAAATATGTCACATTTTTTTTAGCATTTCTTATATTCTTATCAATAATATTTTTCTTCAATAAAAAATACAAATTCATATCTTATGAAATCTTATGACTAATCATATTATTATCATATTATAACCATAAAAATATTTATCAATTTTACTAACAATTTATTAAAATGTTTATTTCGGTAAAAGAAAATAAAGTTTTGTAGCATGAATAATGTATAGCTTATCCAAAAAAAAAAGCATGAACAATGAACAAGACTTTGTTTGATTTTGGTTTTTGAATAGAGTTTTCTGGTTTTTATAAATTATTAATGAGCTTCAAATACGTATATGGAATTGCTGTAAGGGTTTTGCTAAACATTACCTTAAAAGTAATGGATAAGTAACATTTAATAATAAAAATTATAATTAATAAAGATGTACCTATAGTATTAAATGTTACACATTTTAGGTTCAATCTATGATAAGTAAGCAAAATTTATGATGTACCATGCATCACAAATTTTGACCATAAGATGTATGAGTATTTTATTTAATGGTTTGGATTTGTTTCTACAACTTGCAATTCAAGTTTTTATGATTGTATAATTTAATTTGTTTAAAATTGTAATTAGATTCTAGATGTTTGATGATTTTAATTTGTTTGATGTTGTGTCCAGATTCATGGCTTATTCCTCTCCTGTTCCCACCACCACTCCAATCTCTATGACTGGAATCATTATCGCTGGGTTGAAAAGCTTGATAAACGCAATAGGTTTTGAGAGAAGAAAGCTTCGGGGAATAATGGAAGAGGGCGCGAGGTGAAGATGAATGCAGAGAAGAAGCAAATACCATTGAATTCAAAAACATTATGGAAACTAAAAAGTGAAGATTTTGGAAACTAGAATTGCAAATTAATAACAGAAAAAAAGAAATTCAAGCGTGGTTAACATTGTAGAAAAACACAACCCCTTCCATCCTTTCTTTCTCTTACCTTTTCTCTGCGTGGTGATAAAAAAAAAAGGGGTCTTCTTCAATGGAAAAAAAACACAACCCCTTTCACAACAACAACCCCTTGAATTCGACGAACAAAAAAAATGTCTTCTTCAACCTCCAGTCTCTTCCGCCATTGTTGTTCAACGAAGCTTCAACCTCCATCCCCAAATCCGGCGAGATTTGGCGGAGATCCGACGAAATCGGCCTTGGAAGTACTCAAATATCTGATGGTCAATTTTCGAAGGTCGTTCTCTTTTGCCACCAATGTGAGGTTGAAGATGATGAAATGATTGGGCCAGATCTGGGATTAAAACTCGAGAGGAAAAAGATGCGGTCCTGGTGGAAGAAGGTGGAAAACTCAGGAAGAAAAAGAACAATGTGAGAAGTAAGAAGGAGAAAGTGAATCCAATTCACTTTGTTTAACCTTCAACCTCATCTCCCATTATGTGCATTTGACTTATTTCTTCTTGTGCATGCGTTTAATTTCTGCCTTCCAACAATGAAACGCGTTTAATTTCTCTTATGGATGGTTGTTGGGCAACCATTAATGGGAAAAAAGTAGAAATTAAGAAACTTTAGGGACTACTTTAAACTTCAGGGACTATTTATCAAATAACAAAATTTTAATAAAACTAGAAGAGCTAAGAGTAAAACCGGAATTGTAATTAACAAAAACCTGTTATTTCAAGTAAATTTTGTGATGTATGATACATCACAAAATTTCCTTACTTATTATAAAACCCACCCACATTTTTATAACTAATTTATATTTATAAGTTACTTATCAATTATCCTAAGAGCTTAGCGAAATCCTTATTATAATAATAGGGGTTTGTTAACAATTGCTGTAAGTGTTTGGTTTTGAACTTTTTTTTTTTTTTTTTTTTGAAAAACTCACTCAAAATAGCAACTTACTCGTGTTTGATAAACATAAACACATACAAAATATTACTCTAAGGATAGTTAGCAAAACTTATATTTTTTTTCTCAAAAAACCCTTATAATTATCCAAAAAATAGACAAACCAACAATATTCAATAACATCCTATTTGGTAAATTAAAAAATAATGACAGACCAGCTGAGCAGCTATTAACAATTTGGAAATGAAATGTTTCAATTACATCTATTATCAAGGCTTAGTACCATCACCGAACAAACAATAATGTTGCGAAAAACATGAACTGAACACATAATCAATCTTTTCTGTTAGTTTCTGCAGCCACCATATCACCTATTTATCTTTCTCCATGTTTCAGTCGCGTTTGAGGTTAACTTCCTCGGGGCAACTTAAGGTTCCCTTAGAGGCTTAAATGTGCAGGTGAGAAATTAGGGGATAAACTTTTTAAATGAAAGATTGCATGGAAACATTCTTCAAACATTGCCTCCAATTTGAAGGAACTACCAAACTGAATTCTAACCATAAAAGCATCCAGTTAAAAAATAGAGGATACAGATGTAATTGCAACATCAACCCGACCCATTGGATGCTCAAGCCGTTTTTTTTCCTTATTTTCAATTTCCAGTGATTCCTCTAGAAAGATAAATGTACATGATCTAAATTCTAATGCCAATTGCCAGACAAGCAACAAAATATGGAGAAATAACAAAAAAAAGAATAAGATATACATATAATAATATAAAAAAGTAAAATGAAAAAAAAGAAAGAAAAAGAGGATAAGAGTTAGCCAACAGGTGAAAAATGCAAACCCGCCCTAGTTCTGCATGCTACCAGTTCGGTCTGGAGTAGATTTTGGTTTTAATTTTGCCATGTTAACAAGGTCCCCAAATAACTTATCCTCAGGCTTAGAAGGCTTCCCAGATGGCACATAAGATGTAGCAGAAACCTGGTAAGAATTTCTCAGAGCATTATCATCTCTCACAGATAAACCATACATTTGCTGCTCAACATATTGAACCCCTTGTTGCTGACCATACCCATATCCTATTAATTGGTTGCCATACATCTGTTGAGGATAAATGGAAGCCACAGGACCATTTTGCATTTGAGGTGAAACCATACTCATATAGGGGCCTGTAACACCCTGAACAAGCTGAGGGTGCAATCCCAATTGATTGCTTTGTATTTGGTTATTCATTGTTGACATATGGCTAGCATTTGGCTGCATATAAACTCCAACTGCCTGGTTATTCCCCAATGCTTGAGGTCCCTGAGAATGTGGAGCACTTTGTACATGTGTCATAACCATTTGAGTGACTTGCAGTGGTTGCGGGAATTGACTACTTGCTACTGGACTACCATTGTCTGTAGGCTGCTCTTCCCAGGGAGGTGGTGGTAATGATCCACCACTTTGTGTACCTATTAAAATAAAAAGGAATGGTGAATGGTGCAAAAATACCCAAATATGAGAAAACGAATCCTATACACTGACATTCTCCTCAATCCAACCAGTCATCATTCGCCAACCCAACCAACTACTGCCAGTGAGTTGGGAAAGAAAACAATGAATACTTGTGAATTTGCCATGATTCAACTTAAAAGCAGGGATCACAAATCAGATTTTATCACGGCAACTGTTAAAAACAAGAGAATGTAATTGTGAAAGGATTTGAGCCAAACAGGAATTAAAACCCAAAAAGAAGCATTGACTGCACCATAAACTGGAGAATGTGGCTGTTGCTGCTCCGAAATCTGACCATTCCAGGGAATACCTGTGCTTTGAGTATATTGTGATTGCTCATACCGAGGTGACCCCACATTTGGTACACTTCCGTTGGGGTAAAATAAACCTTGAGAAATGAAAGTCTGCTGTTGAAATCCGGAGGATAGTGGACTGGTTTGGGCAGCAACATTAGTTGGCTGCGTATTAACTAAATTTGGCACATTGCTTCCATTAGAAAACATATCAAAGAGAACAAGGGCATTCTGCTGTGACATAGGACTGTTTGGCTGTTGTTCCCCCAGAGGAACAAGAGCGAGTGAAGTCTCTACTTTTGGTGAGTTATAGTCGTCACCACTAAGCAGGTCCAATTTCGGATCAACATTTGCAGGGGGAGCTGAACCATCTGATGTGGGAGGTGCAGGAAGCAATAACTGATTCAATGTTTGAGACCCAGCTTCAGCAGTAGAAGTGGATCTACAAAAATATTATTGAAATGAAAAAAAACATACAACTAGAAAGCACCAAACAAGTTAAGTCAACCTGGAATGTAAGTCTGTGTGTGTATCAATGAATAAACAAACATTTGTAAGTCTGCATCCAAAACTAAGCCTATGGACCTAGTTTACCAAAGACGAGATTCAACAACAAATAACTGATGTATGAAGTAAAGCACATAAATGGAGACTTCTGAGAGTGGCATGCAACACTCCCAAGTGAAAGTATGAAGAATGGAAAAAAAAAAAAAAAAAAAAAAAAAAAAAAAAAAAAAACTCAAAATATCCAAAATAGATCTATTAGAAATGACTTATGCCCAATCCCAAAAGATAGCTCAAAAGGGAGAAATATCCAAGGCCTTAAAAACGCTGTCATGATTATATCTCTAGTCATTGTACACAACCCCTCATGCCCAGGGCTGAATGTTTAGAGCGTGAAGTTTGCAATATTGAACATTTGCAGGTGGGGCCTTACATAAGATTGGATAGGCTCTTATACTCTATTATAAATGATTACGACCTATCTTAACTCCAAAAGCTAGCTCAAGGAGGGAGGAATACTCAAGAACTTATAAAGGCTACCATCGTCATATCTTTGATCAATATGAGACTCTAATAACAACAATAGTGTTGAACTTCATAGAGCCATAGCTTTAAAACTAACAATAAAAACTCATCAATTGCATTCTAACAGCAAAGACATCATTCCACCAAAAACAATAAAAACAAGTTTCCACTATAACATAGCCATATATAATTTGAAATATATTTTGAATTGTAAAATTCACTGTATCAAGAAAATAGAAACAGCAAAGAACTACATGGTTTTCAACAGGGTAAAAAATTAATTACTTGAATTCTAATAAAGTAAGACTGATAGTATGTCAATGAATGCAAGGAATTAACGGAGAGCAACAATACACACTGGATTACCTCCCATCAGTTTGTTCACTAGTATCTCCAGTATCCACCAAAGGACCATCAACATCTACAAGTGCTGCAGTAGGTGCAGGCTTCAGCTTTTCAGAATTATTTTGAACAGAAGTTCCTGAAGCAATGGATTCATGCTTGTAAAGTACACGCTGCAGATCATCATTAAGAGCTAATCCCTGGCAGAGAAGTGACTCATCCCTGTAAAAATAGACAAAAACACCATACTTAATAGCATGTTTTTCTTCGGATTTAAAGAAGAAAAAATTATTAAGATTACAATTAACATTAATCAAACATGGAAAAATATGATGATATGCCAATCATTAAATCATAACATCCTAAAAAAGTGACATCAGGCCTTACGAAGTTGAATTAACAAGGTGTACCACTCTCTGCTTGTATGTTCGACACTGCTCCACCAAATCGACAATAACTTCTTGCCGAAGCCCCTGAAAGTATAAGTGAAGTTCACGTATCAAATGTCACAAGATTCAGTAGAGTCAGTAGCTTTATTGATAAGAGCTTTACGCATCACAAAATATTTCTTTATTCATATTCATCATAATCTGGAAGTTTGAATTGAACAACTTACTTCTTTGTTACCAGGGTCTAATGCACTGAGCATTTCTGCAAGAACATCCATAACTCCACGTGCATTCTGAATTTCTGTCAAACTGGAAATAGAAAATTCATCAAATGAAATCAACGCAACATATGACAATCTGTACCATAGCACAATTGTTGTTGTCACCATAATAGTAAGAGAAATGCTAGCAACACGCTATTATTGGGTGATTTTCATGTGTCCCACTAAAAACCTTAACCTACTCTCTAGTCTCTATTTAGTGAGACCCACGTGAAACACATCTAATAACATAGTATGCTGGAAAAAGTGCGCCGAAGAGTATGTATCTAGCATTCCTCACATGGTTATTGCTGATAGCTTGATCTTAATAGAAACATGTCCATTCACTACAAAGTAAAAAAATCGTATGCAATTTCAATCCATTAAAATCCAGAGAGCTCAAGTTCTTAAATTGAGGGGGGAAATGCCTTACAAGTTTTGAAGAGAGTAGCGACTAATGAATGTATCTACTATCGAGTATTCCAGACAAGCTTTTCCACATACCATCGCATAAAAAGCAAGAAGCAAGAGGGAGTTTTTTTTTTGGTTCATGCAAGAGGGAGCTTTAAAATCAAATTATCTATCACCATTGTAGGCTCTACATATGCCTAGAAAGGAATAAACAAAAAATATTAACAAAACAGAAAACCCGGTTAAAAATTGGATTCCTTCTTTAAACTAATCCATGCATATTTTCTTTTACTTACCATTTATTCCCAAAACATACCAAACTTTGCTTGATTAATCAGACAAAAGATGATGCAACAACCAGTAAAACAGACCAAAGCTACACCAATATGGCTTCAAAATGTGACATGAGCCATAAAGAAAATATAGACAGCTAATGAATATGGTTATGATATTGAACTACGCTATAATTATATACACTTAACACATTTAATCAAAGAAAGAACTGAAGATAGAGTTAGAAACTGAGAGATGATTATGAATTATTATTAGGTTATCAAACATCAAGCCAACTTCCTTTTACACTCCTTACAAAAAAAGTCTTCCTTTTACATGATAAGAAGAAAAGGATTGAAATATACCTTAGAGTTGGAAACTCAGACTCCGCTGGCGCTGAGGACTCAGCTGTGTCTTGCGAAGCACCAGTGTCTCGTGTATGGTGAGGGTATGATGTCAATGGCTGTGTTTGTAATGGTGTGAATATGGGTGCAGATTGCTCAGATCTAGGAGGAAATACTGCCCCAACATGCTGGAACAAACGAATCCATTATAGAATGAAAGAGATAGACATACAAATTAATTTTAAAAAGGTTTAGTCAAATGTTCTGAGTGTAACCATTCACACCCAAAACCCATATAAGCATCAGATTAGAGCTTTGCGTCCCAAAATAAAGAAGTGCTGAATAATCCTTATGAACTGTTTCCCTTCCAGCTCCCAATCGTAACGGAGACAAAATGCAAACAAAATGTCGATAAAATAACTAATTAAACATACCAACAATTCCTGGTATGCAGCAAAATACTGCGGATATCTTCCCCTTGGCCCTCCAAAAGCTTCTTGCCAAGTGTCTATAAGAATCAGTATCTTCTCTCTGACACGAGGATCAGGCTACAATTGGCATGACAAATATCTTAAACATATTTTACATGATCAAACCAGATATAAAATAAAAGCGCTATGAAAGTATTTGAGAAATATGAATACCTTCTTCTTTGCTATTTTCACCATCTCATGAGGAACTTCTTTCTCTGCAACATGCATGTGGACAATTTCCCTACAATTCTTTATGATTGTCTCAAGCAGCTAGAACATAGAAGAATATAAAAGACAAATAAGCTCTCCTAATTATTAAAGACAATATACACATGTTGCTTTTATCCAGACTAGAGAGAATCCCTCCTATCAGCAAACCTAATTTCAACAGCTATAAGTGATTCATAATGCTAGTTAGAACGTTTACAATGACAAGCTAACAATAGGAAATATTTAATTGTTTCCAATACTTACTGCTAGAAACTTAGAATATAAGAAAGTGTCAAACAGCATCTTGACTATATCTTGACCATATCTTAGTTTATCATAAGAATGGTTTCCCTATTTCTTAACTATCTCGTGATTGAATGAAGTGTCTAGTACAATTATAAATAGGGATCAGTCTTCTACCTGTTGTAAAATTCAAAATTTGGTCCCTTGACAGTATTTTTTTATTTTGGTATGTACATCAAAAGGTTCTATATTTTGGTCCTTGCTTAAAAAAAATGTTAACGAATCATTCTACGGCATTTGCTGAAGAATGTTAAATTTTACGAATTTGTCAATAATCATTTCAAAAGTGGCATGATGCCGTTGTGACTTTGGCAAATAGTATATATATTTTTCTTGAAGGACCAGATCATAGAGATTTTATATGGAGAGACCAATGAAAAATTGTATCAAGTTTAGGGACCAAGTTTTTTATTTAACCTTATTTTTTCTTAAGTTTGATTGCATATATGGTAGTACTGGCATGCGTCATCTATTTTGCCTTTCATCTATTCTGACATAGGGTTTTTATGTAGCCTGTTTTACTTTGCTTATGGTTCTTTTACGGGACCGTAGATTTCAGACAAGCAGAAAGATGCACTAAATTCAACAACCGTGAAGACAACATGAAGTCAAAAAATAATCCAAATGAAGCTTGAACAATGTTAAGCTTCAAGTTGAAAAGATATATAATAATAAAGTACATGAGCTTACAGTTAGTGCAAGAAGTTGAACTTTAGAATTTTTACTTCCAATCCTCTTCTTTACACCTTTAATAACATCCTTTGCTTGCCTGAGAATTCATAACCAAACTGAGTTCTCAAATTTTGGAAGCACAGACCAAGAAGAAAAAGTCAAATTATACATAAAATTCCAGTAAAATATTTACATCCGTTAAAAAAATTAAAAAAGAAAAATCCAGTTCCAAACTGTATACACTCTGTAGTGTATAGAAACATATATATACGTATATATGTGTGTGTTTGTGTATAATTTGAGATATGTTGCTCCCTCTCTCCGAATGGCAAAAGATAGAAACGTCAAATAACTCAATCAACTAAGCAGAATCATAGTGGTCATCTATAACCACTATTCCCTAATTGATCAAATCCATGGACAAAGCAGTCAATCCCCAATAACCAAGACAAAAAAGTGAAAAACCAGGTGCAACCTCTTGCTGAAATCCGAAATTCATATTTCGAATTTTCGTTGCTCCCTTGGTGTTTAGACAATGCAAAAGTGGAATCACAACCATCATCACCATGAAATACATAAAGACAGAAACGAAATCGAAGGAAAGACCCATCTTCCCCCAGCAACACTAATTCCACTGTATAACATAGCTATCATTGTCAGAATTCATTCATTCATTCATAACAGAAAACCAAAGGAGAAATCTCAGTCATGCATTTTTATTTTTATTTTTGAATTCGGCCATAAACCACTATATAACTTAGCTATCCAGAATTCTTCCATAACAGAAAACCAAAGGAATAATCTCAGTCGTGCATTTTTGCTTTCAATTCTGCCATAAACCACGAAAAACTAGTCGATCAAAACACACAACGAAGAAGAGGAGGATTGCAAATAAAAAAACACGTGCTCTCGTAAGGTGCAAAATCCAATAAAAAGGTAGGCATACCCAGGGTCACGATTGAGTATGTCACAGATCTCGATGTTCAAAGCCCAATCAGGGCCTATGAGCATGTTGCTCGTGGCACGTTCCACCATGGAATTCACCATGGCTGCTCACTCGACGGCGACGAGATGATCGATATTTTCCGGTGCGGAAGAAGAGCGATTCCGGCGATACCGCGGAAATATAAGTAACGGCCTCTCTCCCTCTCTTTCTCTAACAAAGATTGCTACCGTTAAGGAAAGGTAAGGGTTGAATCGGAAGTAAGAAATTCGCTGACCAATAATAACAAACTCACGCTTATTAAAAAAAGAAAAAAAATTATAATAACAGACTCACCCGAAACACGATTTGGATTATCACATTATCACCTAGTCAACCAAATTTTTAACATTTTAATTTAAAATATAAATATAATATCTAGTATAAATAAATTATAAATATAAATTATATAATATATTAATATTAAATTTACTTTTCACATAATATTAAAAAACTTAGAAGAAAACAAATATGATCACCATTTTCAAAGCAAAGCAGCTTATAGGCAATAACCGTCCACCACGGCGAAGCGGATATTCTCCACTAGTTTGAAAAACTTTTGAATTGGTTAGATATACTCAAATTAGATTATATTTATGTTAGATTATTTGGTATTTTAATGATATTATTTAAAGAATTAAATATATAATAAAAAAATGTTAAAAAATATAATTTTTTTATATTTTTGGAAGATTGAATAATATGTAATTATAATTATTTTTCTAATTTTAATAATTTTAATAAATATTTTAAGAATATTGATTTTTAGTAAAAATTCTAAGAACATTGTTTAATAATATTTTATAATTATTTATTTTGAAAAAACTTATCTCCTTCAATTTGATTTATATTACCATAAAAAAGACGGTGAGTTTCATGCCTGACCATCAAATAAATTTTCATTAAAAATTTACACCTAGCATATTTAGATTAAGTGCACAAAATTTTATAGCCACGTAGTTATTTTATTTTTTTTTATAACCACGAGTTTTTCAACTCTTAGAATGAGATTGACTTTTGAAAATTTAATATAAGTGAGATTTGAACACGGAATTTCTGGACGTGGATCGTTCCTCTTATGAATTTAGAGGTGATTAAGTGCACAAAATAAATTAGGACCAGACAAATCAACATCTCATGAAACACACCTTTCTGCAAATATCTTTTAAAAAATCAATTTTTCTAATTTGTCAAGAAACTAACAGTAAAATAAAAAAAATATTTAATAAATTTTAATCCTTATTGTATGTTGTATTTCTCAATAATAAATTTTCATTATATATTTTACTTTCAATAATAACTTTTCAAACTTATAAGAACTTAATTATCTGAAAAAAATGGTTAAATAATTTAGATAAAGTAGTGCATTCCCTTGCCAGTAGTCTTGCATGAATACTACTCAAAGGTGCAAGGTTTAAATTTTATTACGTGCAAAACTCCTCATCTCCCTCTTCCTTAAAAAAAATGAAAATAAAAAATTGGCTAATAAAAAAAATAAATGTAGTGTAGTGTTTTTTTATTTATTTGTTATTTTAGTCCATGACTTTATCAAAATTAAGTTTTAATTCTTGACTTTATAAAATCGGTCACAATAATTCTTACCTTTATAAAAAAAATTAGTCATAATAGCCTTTGATTTTATATAAAAACCAATCATTTTAGACATTGATTAAATTAAATAAAAGGGATAATCACACTAACATCACATAAAGTTTGTTGATATTACACTTAGGTAGCGTTTGACAGACGTGTTTGAACAGAATGGAACATGATTCTCTGTTTGGTGAGTCAGTCAAGAGGAACGAAACAGGACATTGAAGCAAATGAACGGACAGATTCGTTCCATTGAAAATGGTGGAACGGAAGAGAACATAACATAACACGGACAGAAAAATTATTATTATTTTCATAGAGTTATTTCTTTATTAACAAAATAATATATATTTAAATTCCTTAAGTCTTATATTATTTTTTTCCAACCAAAAAATTTTTTAAAAAATATAATTTTTTAAAAATTTACATAATAAAAATATACTCAACATAATTTATATTTAATAATTGATTTTAAAAATATATTTAATAATTATATTTACTGAGAGAAATTTATATTTAATAATTTAATTTTTCATAAAATATTAATACAAAAAATATATTTTAAAATCAAAATTTAGTTATACTCATAATTTTTTTAAAAAATAAATTAAAAAATATACTATTTTATTTTTCCTTTAGTTTTATAATTTCTATCCAGTAAAGTAAAATTTTATGTGTTTTACAAAAAAAAATATTTTCCACATTTTAATCCACACTACATACAAAATAATATATATGGTCGTGTTCTATTCTATGGTCACCAAAGTACACGGTTCTGTTATGTTCCATTTCGTTCCATTCCATTCTGTTCTGTACCAATACCAAATGCTACCTTACTTTCATTTAGATTTCAAAATTACATTTACTCCTTATAATTTATACTTTCATTAGAAAAATGGTAAAATTAATTTTCTTAGAAAAATGAAAAATATTCACAATAACACCATTAGAAAAATTAACATTAGAGAGGTTTGTGTAATAAAAGTAGAAATTTTATGAGAGTAAATACAATTTTGTAAACTGGATGAAATAAGTGTAATATAGACAAACCTTACAAAAAAAATTAGTATAATTATTCCTAAATAAAATAGTATTTTATAAATTATTGACTAAAAATTAATTTTGATGTCTACTAAGGGAAATACTATTTTACTATGTGTATAATTGAATTAGTTTAATTTAAAAAAATAATCCATTATTTTTATAAATTTTATGATAGAACTTTAGAAATAATCGTTTACAAAGGTGCCCGTATCATTCTTCTAGAAATATTAGCCAATTATATAATTTATTTATGACTATACAAAGCAAAATCTGGCTCTGGTTACATTGGAGGCTTCATCATGTCGCTATTGCCATCGTCATTTTGCTGTCCACGCATGTACATAACCGGCCGGCTAAAGGAAAGGACGCCACCACTTGAGTGCATGTTTGAAAAACTGATGAGTTGGAGTAGAATTGATTTTGTAGAGTCAAAATTGATTTTGATTGATAAATTAACTGTTTGTTTTTGCATTGAGAAAAAGTTAAAATTGATAGTTGTTAAAATTGATTTTTGGCTGAAGCAAGGTTCCCCAAACATAAATTACGTTACATTAAAATTATTTTTACACGAAATCAATTATATAAAATCATGTTGATCCAAAATCAATTCTACCAACACTAAACCAAATACACACTAAATCTTTTGAGATATTTTGAATGTTTTACCCAAAAAAACAATTGCGCACTTAATTTTTTATTAAAAAAAAAAAAAAAACCTGCGCACTTCGTCACTATCTATAAAATGCCAATAGTAAGTTGGTAACTACTAACTAGCATGTAGTATTAAATTTTTTTATTTGCCAAAGAATATAATATGTCATCATGAGTGTTAGAAGTAACGAAAAATAATACTAGCATGAAAACAAAATAAAAAAAATACTACAAGTATGTAGTATAAATGTATTACTAAATTCAGAACACTTACAATTTCGCATCACACCAAAATTGCAAAGAATGCATTGAAATTCAGTAATTTGCATTATACATTGTATTAGTATTAAACTTATAAATTTTGAAATTATATATATAAAATTTTATAATAAATGAAGGTAAAAAAACATTCTTTAGAATTTTATACTAAATGGAAACAAAAGGAGACTTGAAGTTAAAAGAAATAATAAGAATATTTATTAAAGTTGCAAGCCAGAGTTTACCATATTTATTTTCTATTTGAGTTTGCGTTTTTATTATGATTCACCAAGGACAGGTTCCTCTCTATTTTTCCTTATAATAATAATTCGATATGTTCAGCTCTAAATCTAAGGGTAGTTATACAAAATTCACTCCATTTGTTTTTTGGTTTCACAGAAAAGTAGTACAACGGAGGATCGAACTCTTTAATCATGTTCCCATGCGCTCACTAACTGAGCTACATGGACACTCCATTTATTTTATTTGTTTATTAAAATAATATTTTTATGATTGAGATTTTCTCCATTTTTATTAAGAAATAGAGTGGATTTCTCTATTTAATCACTCAAATTTTTGCTGATGCATTTTTGTATTGTTCTATTGATTTTTCTTTATCGTTACATAAAACACATTATAACTCTTTTGAACTCAAAATTATTCCTATGTGTAACAGATTGATTACGCACAATTAGAAGCATTAACAAAAAGTTATCACAATTACAAGCACAATTAGTAGGCATCCCCAATTGGTAAGATTACCACAACCATGCACAAACTTAAAAGTTTAAACTTTAAAGCTAGCTTTATATATCTTTTAACAAAAACAAAAAAACAAAATCCTCACATAGGATTTATAGAAAGGCAATAAGTTGCCTCAATAAGGAATAGGTATTCCAACTGCTGGAAGGGCTGATTTCATATCTTGAATTACCAGATTCAAGAGAGCCTTTGTTATAAGACCTTCTTTTCCTACAATAATGAATAATTAAATCAAATCAACTCATCTCATAAAAACGGAATAATAAGAACATTCAATAATCTATAAACAATAATAATTGATGAAAGGTCTGTACCAACCCAACAAGAATGCACAACAATTAAAAAATTCAATTAATGAAAAATAGGCAAGGAAACATCAAATACTCTTTAGATGAAATACATATAAATATATTTATAAGTATTCTTTAAAGTTGACTTTTCTTATTTGGGGCAATATATATCTTTTCACCTAGCTAGCTCAATTTTTTTAATAAAAAAATCTTACTAATGACTAAAATAAAAAATCTAAAGACCGCATTTAATCGATAAAATTATTATTGAAGAAATTAAGTGCAAGAAGTTCTAAAAAAAAAGAAAAACACTTCAAAGTTAACCATAAATACACAATTTAAAAGCGATAGACACTAGCAAAGGAGTAACTAAGACTTTACTCTCAAGCATGAAACCAAAACCAGGATCCTAGATTCGACCAAATCCATAAAATTAAGCAAGCCCACCTCTTGAACATAGCTTCCTTGAATTTGTGATTTACATTATTACATAGAAATTAAAGCAAAATATATAGAATTATAAACATGAAAAATCACAAGCAAAATCCTGCACTTAACTTTATCAACAGTAGAAAAATTGTAGTTGCACAACACTATTCATTGTGTATAACCCACAACTAGTTGTACCCTTTTTTTTTAATAAAAGTAATTATGAGTAATACCGAATTAATAATAGCTATTGTTGAATTATTGCGATTATAAATAACTCATAAGATCAACTGTGTAAATAAGATTTCTTTTATAAAGAAATACAATAATTTGGGATTAAACTGAAATATCCATTCACATATTCTCATTTATGACTCAAAAGATATTTAATTCAAAACACTGCATATATAAGTCAATAGTTTTTTATAACCCACAATATCAGAGGGATTAAAATCTTTTTTACCTTTGTCCTCATCGTTTAAAATATTAGTTTAGATTTTTATTCAAATTAAATTATACTATAGATTTGTAAACAATACGAACAGTTTTAATTGGTAGAACACAAACTTGTTCATAAAAGTGACATACAAATAATGCTTAATTAAAATGTTCATATATATATAATGCTAAAATAATTGTATTTTTTTTTTTCCTGAAGTAGTATAATGTCCCAGAGCCATGTAGGTTAATGGTGAACATGTGAACATGCATGTGAGTGAGTGAGTATTCGGATCCAATGATATGTTCATCCCACTGGACAACAGGGCGAACAAGAATTCCACTGCTAAGAAGCATCATTTCCTCAGCATTCTTCCCTTCTTCCACACTCACATTCTTTATCCTTATCCCCTTAATCTTCCCTTCTCTCAGTAAATCCTCAGCAAGAGCCATAACCCTCTTCACTGTGCACCCACTCAAAATCTTATCACACTGAGGCATAACAAGTTCCTTCTCTTTACTAACAAACGCCACATTCATACTTGGCCCTTCCGCAACAAACCCCTCACCATCAACCCAAATGCCTGCAAAAGCGCCAACTTCTTTGGCTTCCATCTTGGAAAGCACGTTCGGAAGGTAATTTACACTCTTAATGGTTGCGAATTTGGGAGGTTTGATTGGAACAGATGTGGTTACAACTTTGACGCCTGTGGGATTTATGTGTGACAATGACATGTCATGTGTTACAATTGCATAGAAACACGATTGATGGAATTTAGAGGGAGTGTGTGTTTGGATGATTGGCGTCAAATCAAGTTAAGATAGATAAATCAATGGTTAAGATAAATTTGGCATATAAGCCGAGGCGGATCCAATGAACGCAACAAAAAGTAGCGTTGAAACATGAATCCACTTCTATCCAAACAGGTACAGAGATAGGTCGAAATCTCCAAGTCCAGATGAGAGCCAGTACTTTATTGAACCGTTTCTGCATTTTGAAGTGCTTACGGTTTGTATGAGGATTTTTCGAATGGTTTCGGAGTTGAATGGGGGTTTTATTTTAGCCCTCCATGCTGCCCTTAGAAAGCGATCAAGGTGTTGATCTAGTTCGTAGAGGTATCTGTTAATGCATAAGTTTAACTAAATCATTTTATAGCTTAAGAAGTAGCAGGGGAAAACGTACAGAAAGAACAGAAAAGTGAAATAATTCTCATGTTTTTCATTACAGAATAATAATAATAAAAAAACTAGTCCTTATATATTATGAGGAGGAAATGACTAACCCGTCCACTATAGATGTAGTGTCAAAGACACCATGACCACTAGTAGAAACTAGTCCTTATATATTATGTTGTTATCCCACCAAATATGCTAGAATACATGGCAAGAAATTCCTGCTTCCCCTTTAGCCTTTCTCTGAATGATTTTAGCTTTTCAATGGCCTTATATAATTAAATTCAAAAATGATACAAACCATAATTAGCAAGCTTAGCTTGGATTATTAGGCTAACTAAGTAGCCAACATATGAAATTAATTAAAAAGATTGAAGGGATTGAAGGCAAAAGTGTAAGTGTTAAACAAACCTCGGAGCAAGTCAACAATGGAATATTAATTGGAACATATCATTTCGTTAATTATAAGCCAGAAGAGAAAACTTACAAACCAAGTTTCCAGATTGATTGCAATTTGTGGCGGACTTCATCTTTATCACAGAGCCACGTTGAAGGAGGCTGCCTCTGATGAAGCAAGCTATAATAAGGTGATACTCCACTATTTTATTTCATGGTAAAATATTTAATTTGCAGTGAAATTGATGTAAGAAAAATTAATCATTTATTATCAATCAACAATTAGATCTAAAGGCTACTAGTAGTACAATTTTTATATACTATAATTCACAATGCTAGATACGTCGGCATGTGGTTTATGAGCAGACCAATGTTCTAAGGCTATTGGTTTCTGGAACAGTACGTTGATGACCTTGATTCTATTACTAGGTACTAGCACATGACTGCAACACAACCAATGGAAAATAAATTGTACTGCTTCCTCCTCGTTCTTAATTATAAATTCCTAACATAATTTCAGAAATTAAGAATAGGCATTCATAAAATATCTTAGTATTTTAAAAAATTATCATAAATATTCATTTTTATCTTTATTTAAAATTATCTTTTATTTCAAAATTAACCTTCTCACTCTTTATTATTTAGTAGAAAGTAAAAAAAAAATAAAAAATCATAAATCATAATGCTGTTGTGTGTTTTTTCGTGTTTCAGTGAAAGTATTTCTGTCCTTTTATGTTTAGGCTTTCGACCGTCAGTTTGGCGCAATCCTAGGTGCAACGTCACTGGACAATTACATAACTGCTGTATTGCAATACTCCTCTTTTTTAAATGTCTCTTATTTAAGCGTTTACTTATATTTTAAATAAAATGTTAATGATATTTTTATATTTATTATTTAATTAGGATAATAATTAATATTTTATTATTTATTTAATAAAATATTTTTCACTGAAAAAGAAAAAATATTAATTGTACTACGGACATAATCTCATTTATAAAGGAGTATTTTAACATATAGATTATTTTACAATACAAATGGTTTTCTCCATGTATAAGCTATGATCATTTTATTTCACCAGATAGGAAAATTATAATCATGTAGCCCTTGCTGTGGGTGACTTGTGTACGGTTTACCAAATTCTGAAAGCAACTTTGTGCTCGTTACCTCAAAGACGAAGAAGAAGAAGAAGAAGAAGAAGAAAAGGAAAAGAAGCGCGAATCAAGAAAGAACAAAGAATTTCCGAGAGCATCGAATCAATTATTATCTATCATCTCGCTTTGTTCACTTTTAGTTTCAACTTTCTATTTGAATCCGTTAATTCAAGAATCAAGAATCAAACCCTAAGCCTGCAATTACAAGTTCCTACCACTGTCACACTAATCACTATTCTCAACTTTCTATATCGTTGGAGTTGGAAGCGCTTCATTTCATCGGAACAGCATGTTAGGGTTTCGAAAAATCACTCTTGGAACAAACTCCAAACCCTAGATTCCACAAATCCATGTCAGTTTGATTTTTTGAGCCCCTAGTGTTCTCAAGTTGGGGACTTTTGCTACTTCCATCAATGGCGATTATTGGCGACGCGCTTCGCCAAGCTTTCATGCCGAAGCGTGAGTACGAGAGCCTCAGGGAAGAAGATAAAGCATGGGGCAAGCTTCAGAGACCTGTGACGGTTGCTTTTGTGGCTGTCATCTCGCTCGCGATCATCGTTTCCACCGTTATCAGTTTGAGAATCGTGTTTCCTGGTAGCGATGGGAAGAGGCCTTTCTGCGTCGATCGTAGAATTCAACCCTTACAGATAGGTATGAAAGGTGGCTCTGATTCGGATCTGTTTCCTGGCGCATTCTATCTCACGGACCAGGAGATTGCTGATTATTACTGGATGGTTGTGTTTATTCCGTCAATGATCCTTTTCCTGTTCTCGGCTGTGTATCTCATTGCTGGTAAGAAATTTAATTTGGTTATTTCTTTCGGTTAGGTTTTTTCTGGTTGATCATTGTCTAGTGGTAGAAATGCATTGATTGAGATAAGGTGTCTAAATTTAGTTATAGAGATTGTGTGACGTCACTTCGATGGCCTCTTCTATCGTTACAATTTTATTTTTGAAACATTTATAGCTGTGTTATGACGCAAATTTAAGATGGAGAACCTTTTGGTATTAGAGAAATTCAGGAGTGCTGGAAATCTTTGCCAGACAAACATGATGGGCAAAGTTTCACAATATATATCACATACAATGGAAGTACAATTCACAATTGCTATCAAATCTGAAATCTGTTTGGTGGGTGATGAGGATAAAAGGGAAGTAACTTTGAATTAACTTAACCAGTATGATTGATGTCAATGATAGAATAAATTAGAGAGAGAAAGAAACCCTTAGCATATATGGTGCTAGTTGAAGCAATGAAACTTTTGGGTTGTGTCCCTATTGTGATATTTGTTATGCAAATTATTTTTCTTTCTCCATTAACTTGTCTAGTTTATGATTGCTGAAATTCAAGAATTATGTATTTATAGATGTGGGTTAATTTCAATGTGCTTGATATTGGCATTTGGCAATGGGAGGACCGGAGGATGGCATTATCTGTTTTGATATTGTGTTTTTAGCATTCTAGAGGAGTATCGGAGAAGTCAGTCACTTCTCCAAAGTTCTTTCTATCACCTTGTTAATTTGCATTGCTTGATTTATTTGCAAGATCAGATAGTGTATAACTGTATATTCCATTCGAGTTGTGTAATGCTACATTCTCAAGTCTTGGATTCTAAATCCTGCACAAGCATGCATTTTGCTTCATACAAATAAAATATTTACTTTTAATCTTAAGAGCAGATGCCCTGTTAATTTGCATCACTTTATTTATTTCTAAGATGAGAATGGAGATGGGAAAGCGTTTATCTGGTTTGAGTAATAGTAAATTCTCAAAACTTGGATTCACAATCCTGCACAGCCTTACATTTTGCTTCATGCCTTCATGTAAATCACGTTCTTTCACCTCTAAACTTAAGAGAAGCCATCTACACGGCTGCACAGTTTAGTGAATCATAGTGTTGCTTAAATGGGCCCTTAATCTTAAACGTCTTCTTTAATATTAAACCTTTGATAATTCATGTCGCGTTTGGCTTGTAATAGTCTTATTCAATTAATGTTCAAAATCATGTGTTGTTTAAATACTAACTCGATATTTCCTTGTTTATTATCTTATCTCACTGGTATTTTGTTTTCTGGGTTAAAGTGACATGTTCTATTCTTTCTAGAAGCTTTATACCATATGGAGAATATCTTCTTTTTTTTTTTAATTTTTTTATTATGATTGATGCTTTTGTTTTAAATGATAATCTTGCAGGAATCACTGTAGCTTATTCTGCTCCAACAAGGCATGGATGCTTGAAGGTGGTTGAAAACAATTATTGTGCTTCAAGACGGGGTATGATATCTTCTCTGTCAAGTATCAACCATTTTCCCTCTTTTTTGCTTTCTCTACACCTTCAGATAATGGCATTAGTATTCATGAGACGTGAGCATTTTATGATACAAAAAAAGTTGAAGTTTTCTTTTTCTTTGGATAACCTACAGGTGGCGTCCGCTGTCTATCCATATTGAATCTTATTTTTGCTATCGTCTTTGGTCTTCTTGCCTTGTTTCTTGGTTCAAGCCTCTTGACATTAATGAGTAACTGCTCTACACCTCTGTTTTGGTGCTATGAAGTTGCATCTTGGGGGCTGGTTGTTTTATATGGTGGCAGTGCCTTCTTCCTGAGGAGAAAGGCAGCCATGATTCTTGATGAGGGAAACTTTAGTGGTCGAAATCTAGGGCTGGAAATGCTGGAGGCGAATCCCCTGGAAGTTACACCAGAGGTTGAAAGGCGCGTTAATGAAGGGTTTAAAGCATGGATGGGTTCATCCCTTCTTTCTTCTGATGAAGAAGATGAGCCTGACAATTATGAGGAGGCACCGACACCGTCACCGGCACCACACTTAACACGTTCTAACTCGAACAGACAAAGACCCTGAGCCTGACAACTAGTCTTTCAGGCCTTAAAGAATGCTCTGATGGTATGGAATTTCAGTTTTTGACACAAAAATGTTTTGACATGTATCATAGAAGTGACAAGAAGGAACGTTGATTAAAGGAGTATGGATTTGGTGCTCCTTTGAACTAATGACTTTATCTGCTACATTAGAAAATCTGTGTAGTTTAGTTTGTGAATAATTTTAAGTTGTGCATGTCCGTGCTTTCATCTCTCTAAGGTGGATGGCAAAGCATTTGTTTTCTATGTTTAGGCCTGTTTTTTTGACACGGTTTGTGCTCTTGATTTCGAGCTATTGAAAGTCAGTTGAGTTGCTATTGCATCCCATGACTTGTGGCTCGTTTAGTTTAATGTTCCAAAAGCCAAAAGGAACGATACCAAAGAAAAGAGGACGTGGTTAATAAAGATTAAGTTAATATTAATTAATAGTTTTTTAATAATAAATTCTCGTTTCATATTTCATGTTTCAAATAAGTAGGTTTGTCCAAATATGAAATATGTTTTTTCTAAGATGAAAAAGTGCTTGAAATAAGTAATGATGTTTTATCATTGATTTTAAAGTCTTTTAATTTTAATTGAAATTAACAATAATTATAATCTTGTGTTTATTTGACTTCATTTGGTGAAATCTTAAAACACGTTTATCAAAAAGCAATAGCAACCACTATTGTAAATGATTTTTTGATTTGTGCGTTAATTTTCATTTTTTCATACTCTTAAAATACCAAAAGTGAGACGGTAAATTTGTCATTAACATGATAAATCATACATGTATTTGTAGTTTTGTTTATCATTTTTCTTTTTCACTTGTATTAATATTTTATTTTTCTTTTAATCTCTCACAACCAACCCCACTCTTCTAATGTTGGCCATGGCTGGTGGCCCCTAATCATCTTCTTTCCCACTGAGCAACTCCCAAGAACATTTCCTGCACCGAATTTCCTCTTTCCCTGTCAAAATCGTTCTATCATTTACCACAAAATTTCCTCTTCCCTAACTCATTCATGCCAACCCCATTCCCTCCCACCACCGACTAGTTCCTTCCTCATTGTCGGCGAGTACGTTACTGGCTCTTTCTTTCCTTTTTTTTTCTTTTTTTTTATCGTGACTCTTTCATTCTTGTACATACTTACTGGCACACTCTTGCTGTTATTTTCCTTCTTTTTACAAAATTGGTTGTTCTCTTCATTTACCGCTCTTTTCTATGGTTTCTTTGATTCAATGTCCAGGAATTGATTCATTAACCCCAACATTACTTTTGGATCCTAATGTTTCCTATATGAGATTCTTGCGGCGTTGTTGGAGGTTAGGTATGAAGTTTACATCACACGATTATTAATGGGGTCTCTGGAGGTGGGAGGAGGGGCCACCAGCCATGGCCAATATTGGGAGGGTGGGGTTGATTGTGATAGATTGGAGAAGAAGATGAAGAGAGACTATTTTTTTTTAAATAATGAAAACTGTTTTTAATTTTATAATAAATAATAATATTATTATTTATATATGGACCAATAAGAGAATGATACTGTGTGGTAAGTTTTAATGGTGTTAACTTTTCTCCGTTAGTTTTTAACGGAAGATTAACACTAAGGATTAATGTGAATCGATATTAACAGATAAAAGACTAAATTGAAAAAAAAAGATAAAGGACTAAAATGAATTAAACATTAAAGATAGAGGACCAAAAGTATAATTTTGCTATTATTAAATATATTTTCTTTATTTTATTCTTATATAACAATTAATGCTCAACTAAAAATAACGTGAAATAGTTAATGTTTTAATCATTAATAAGGATATGTTAGTAAAAATAATTATATACTCTTCTTTTTTTGGGATTTTCATAAAGTTCCAACTAATTAAGTTGCCAATGATGGTGGTGGGAATAAAAAAAGCCCAAATCCCTTGTGGTGGGCTTGAAGCCTGGAATCAATCAAAGTGCTAAGATCGATCAAAGAAGTGCTAAGAGAATGAATCAGTGTCAGTATTACTGAGTGCGCGCAAACCCTAAACGAGCTCTGCAACTGTTGCTGCTTTGGAGTCTCGACTCGTCGACGTTGAAGCATGGCTAACCAGGACTACGACGAGCAGCGGCAGCAACCTCAAGACCTCGGGTACGACCCCAACTTCGTGCCGGACTCCGTCAAATCCTTCGTCGTCCACCTCTACCGTCACATCCGTGAGAAGAATGTCTACGAGATCCACCAGATGTACGAGAGCTCCTTCCAAACCCTATCGGAGCGTCTCTTCAAGGACACGCCGTGGCCCTCCGTCGACGCTGTCGCTCACTACGTCGACAACGACCACGTCTTCTGCCTCCTCTATCGCGAGATGTGGTTCCGCCACCTCTACGCCCGCCTCACCCCCACCCTTCGCCAGCGCATTGATTCCTGGGACAATTACTGTAGTCTCTTCCAGGTTGTCCTTCACGGCGTCGTCAACATGCAGCTCCCGAACCAGTGGCTCTGGGATATGGTCGACGAGTTCGTTTACCAGTTTCAGAGCTTCTGCCAGTACCGCGCCAAAATGAAGACCAAATCTGAACAAGAAATTGCTCTCTTGAGGCAGTTCGATCAGGTAACTAATCGTTTTAGTGTCCGTGTCTTTGAGCTTGCTTTCATACGTTGTAAAATCAATAGTTGTGACTTCTTTGCTGCACGCAACTTAGAACACGACTAATTGAAGCAGATTTTTTAGCTTCCATTTAAAGTCAGTTAGTTATGATAAAGAATCTTATAAAAAACCTTTTCCCTTTCTGTTTCTATTTTAATTTTTGTTTCCCTTATATTATTGTTGTATTGTTAAATTAATGTAGTGTGGTGTTCACAGGCTTGGAATGTGTATGGTGTTCTCAACTTCTTGCAAGCTCTTGTTGAGAAATCCGCTATTATTCAGATTCTGGAGCAAGAGAAGGAGGGCCTTGAACAATTCACTGCTACAGATGGGTATGATTATAATGGAGGAAGTAATGTGTTGAAGGTTTTGGGGTATTTCAGCATGGTTGGCTTGCTTCGGGTGCATTGTCTTTTGGGCGATTATCACACTGGTCTCAAGTGCCTGCTTCCTATTGATATTAGTCAACAAGGTGTTTACACCAGTGTTATTGGCAGCCACATTACAACCATTTATCACTATGGTTTTGCAAATCTCATGCTCCGCAGGTGTTCACTTTTGCCACTTCTGTTCTGTTCTTTTGCTTGCTCCTCTTTCGTGTGTAACTGTGTATGCGATAGCATGAAATTTTTAATTAATGGCTTCACAATCTTTTTACTGGATCCTGTTTCTTGTTGGTCATTGAAGCTAGCCTCTGTTTTCGGCTCAGAACAATACTGCTTGCCTCTTATTCTTGTCTTTGCTTGTGAAAAGAAAGCTACTAACTTTATTAAATTGGGGCGGTGTATGCACTGCTTTCTGGTTGGATGGCATCCTTTCACTGATACCATTTATGCACCACCAGAAGAAATGATTGGTAGTGTTTATGATGGGTTGTTTTATTTGTCTTAAGAGACGCGAACATGGAAAGGATGTCTATCCTTTTTCTTTCTTGGGGTTTTCAGTTTATGAAGTACAACAAGATAAAATTAGAAATGTAAAGCTGTGTTTGGCCTAGTTTTTTAAATCTTAAAGACTATTTTGAAGTATTATTTAAAAGCTAATATGCTCTTTAATAAAGCTTAGCACTATTATGTAATCTTATTCGTCAACCTAAGAAGTACTTTTAACACATAATGAGAATAACAATCCCAAAGTTGGTACAGAAGCTACCTAATACACATCCGTGTAAGAGTTCTATGCACTTGCTAAAAATCATATCATCAAAAACCAAATCAGTATCTCTTCCCATGTGCTGTTTGGGATTAATGTTATTATACATATAGAATATCAACATGCTTAAAAATGTTCTATTGAAAAAAATACTCCCCAAGGTTTATTTTTCATTGTTTTCCCTTATTCATCTTTATATTACATAATGTAACCTGTATCACTTTCTACAGATATGTGGAAGCTGTTCGTGAATTTAACAAAATTCTCTTGTACATCTATAAGACGAAGCAGTATCATCAGAAATCGCCACAGTATGAGCAGATACTGAAGAAGAATGAACAAATGTATGCCTTGCTGGCAATTTGTCTTTCACTCTGCCCCCAAAACAGGCTTGTTGATGAAACTGTGAACTCTCAATTGCGGGAAAAGTATGGTGAAAAGATGATTAGAATGCAAAGATACGATGATGAAGCATTTGCTATCTATGATGAGCTCTTCTCGTATGCATGTCCCAAGTTCATCACCCCTTCAGCACCTAGTTTCGAGGAGCCTCTAGTAAATTACAACCAGGTATGTCGTGGATTCCATCTAGATAAGCAGAAAAAGGATTTGGAGTCTGTGCATACTGCATAGCCCCAAAAAGTCTTGAAATTTGAACAGCACTCCAGTTGACATCTAATTTGAAGTGCTTTGTCTTTCCCCCCTCCCCCTTTAACGAACTTGTGAATAATTTTCTTCCTTCCACAATCCTGAAGGCTGGCCAGTGGCAGGAAATTACCTTGTCCCATCCCCTAAAAGCTGCATATAGGGAAAGAATACATGATCTAGAAAATGATAGTCAGTTGAGCATTTTGTAAACTATGAAGAAGTGAATTTTGACATTCTCATTAAATTTGTTAAGGACTCATGCTAGCTATGTGAATCTTCTGAGCTTGTGGGTTCCATCTAGATAAGCAGAAAAAGCATTTGGAGTCTGTGCATACTGCCAAGCCCCAAAAAGTCTTGAAATTTGAACAGCACTCCAGTTGACATCTAATTTGGAGTGCTTTGTCTCCCCCTCCCCCCCCCCCCCTCTTTAACGAACTTGTGAATAATTTTCTTCCTTCCACAATCCTGAAGGCCGGCCAGTGGCAGGAAATTACCTTGTCCCATCCCCTAAAAGCTATGAAGAAGTGAATTTTGACATTCTCTTTAAATTTATTTAGGACTCACGCTAGCTATGTGAATCTTTTGAGCTTGTAGGTTTTTCATTTTTCCCCCTCCATTAGAGTGTTCATATTTTCATTGAAACTTTAATTGGTATTCATCTTGATAACGTTGTTCTTAAACCTCCACTTACACTTCATGCAATCTATGTATATGGCTTGATTAAATGACAGAGCTGTTATACTTGTTAGAGATAATGGTTTTGATATTTTTATGCTCCCTAGTCACTTCAGTATCCCCATCTTTCTATGTGAATTACTAAATGATATTTGTTTTTTCAGGATGCTTATAGACTGCAACTAAAACTGTTCCTTTATGAAGCAAAGCAGCAACAGTTGTTATCAGGTGTCCGTACCTTCTTGAAAGTGTATTCAACAATCTCCCTTGCAAAACTTGCAAGTTACATGGAAGTGGATGAACCTACCTTAAGGTTGCACAACATCCAATCACTTCAGCATTTCCTTCTATCAGGATATTTTTTGTATGTAAATAAAATTTCAGTCATAAAGCTTATTTATGTATTTCCATTTTGATGCTTGTCAGGACTATCTTGATGACATACAAGCATAAGACACATGCTGTTGATAGTGATGGAAAAATTATATCCAATGCTGATGTGGATTTCTATATTGACGATGTAAGCTTATTCACTGGTTTCTCTTGAATAACCTTTTTTTGTTAAATGAATTTTTAACTGAATTTCTGGGCCACATTGGTACAATTGTCTGTTGAAGTTGAACTTGTGATTTGTTACGGAATAGTGTTTTTTGAATTATGATAAAGTCTCTTTCAGCTGAGACAACCATAAACTGAGTCAGCTGTGTACGGTTGGTTGCCTTTGGACTGGTGTTGTGATTTGTATTTCGATTGACTTGATTGCTTCCTAATTTAGGAATAAAACTGCTTGACTATATTGTGCCAATGCTTCCTAGAGTCAAAGCTAAAATTTATCTTTTGGAATTGAAGTTTATAGCAGTTTATCTTTTACAATTCTTAACTTCTGGATTTCTTTTCATTTGCTGCAGGACACGGTTTATGTTGTGGAGTCTAAGCCTTCCAAACGATATGGAGATTATTTTTTGCGTCAGATTGTCAAGGTATGCATACGTCTGAATTGTGTATGTTTTTCTTGTTTGATTAAAATAATTCTTCTTATTTCTCACTTATCCATGTTATTTTACAGCTTGAAGGGGTAATCAACGAGATGGACGCTATAAAGCTGGAGTGAATTGTTGCCAATCAGCTGCTTGATGGACTTTGTAATACACCGTTGTCGGTTCCCCTTTCTACTTGCTTAACAGGCAGAGTTTTTCCTTAGGAGGCAATGTGGTGTTTGGGGGTGGAGGATGTAGTTAGCTTTCTACTTGTAATTCTAATTTTTCTTTCATCAACTTTTTATTTTATTTAAAGAAATTACATCCATTTATTGTTTCAAAGGAGGCTTTTTAAGAAGTTCATAATTCTTCTTGTGCGTGGTCGATTTTATTTATGATTTATAGGCGAACACCTTGTTCAAAAAATATTGCAACTTTTGTTATATATGGAATGCATAAGCGGCAAATTTTCCTTTTGAATTCTCGTCTTTGATTGATGCATTTGGATGTGATTTGTCATGGAAAGATGTTGCTGGGACTTGCTCTTCACCGTGTAGTTAGTTCTTGTTAGTGTGTTGTCCAAAAAGTTTAGTTCTTAGTGGGGTGGATCCCCTCATGGTAATTAAAAAGAAAAAAAGAGGCTTAATTGCAGTTTTAGAGTCGGTTTGTTTTAATCTATTTGGTAAAATAAATATTTATTTTAATAAAAAAGTAATTATAATTTTTTTTAAAATGTTTGTGTTTTTCAGAATAATTAAAATCAAAAAATAATTATATTTTCGCTTTATTTTGAGAAGTATGTATTAAGAGTGTGTTTAGATTAATTGTGATTAATGGTAAAAATAAGATGTTAAAACGAATCAATTATGACATGATCGATTTTTGTTTGGTTATTTTTGTTGTCAAAAATGATTTTTAAGATAATTTTAAGTTTTGTTGTTGAAAGACAAGTTTTTGTAAGTGTAAAATATAACTATCTAACATATGATGAAAAAAAAATCTAATTCAAGCACACTTTAATTGCTTTTCAAAATAAAAATCTGCTATATTTTTATTGTAGCTAAACATATATAGTTTATGATTCTTATGATAATCACTTAAAAAAATAATTAATTCTTTATTTGTAAAATAATTAATTATTTTTAAGATTAAACAAATGAACTCTTAGTCTCTCTTATTTATATTTTGGGCGATTTTAATTTCTCTTATTTATAACTATTTAGTGACTATTTGACAGAGAAACTAAAATCTTTTATAGATAAAATATTTTCAAAAATATTAATTATGATAATTTTTTTTAAATTAACGACAAGTTTCAAATAATTTATTAAAAATAATTGAGAAAAATTGTAGTTAATTAATAATTTTTGAAAAAAATTATGGCTAATTTGAAAGAAAAATTATGGCTAGTTTAGTCTATCCTAAAATTAAATTAATTAAAAATTATGACTAATTTTGAAAGAAAAATTAACAAAAAGACTAAAATTGTCTGTTTTTAAAACAAAAATATTCAAAACTACTCATTTAAAATTTAGTGAACCAAAACCGTTCAAAATAAAAATGAGGACCAAACCTGCAATTATTAAGAAAAAGAAAAAAGAAAAAAGTGAAATATTATTGCCTTAATGTCATTTTTACATCTTGTAATGGTTCAACTGTTTAAGGATGACCGACTCAAATACTAATCACTTTGCAAAATGCAAACTCGAAAGAGACTTACTCGCGACACATATAATGACGTTACGTAATATACTATCGGTTTGATAAATTCGATATTTACTTAACGTTTTATACTATTGACCTTTGGGTTTTTTCCAATGTTTCAAAATTCAAAAATATTATTGGATAATTAAAAATTTATTTAATATTTTATATTTTAACTCATTATTTTAATTGTGACTGAATTATTTCTACAAAAAAATTTGTGACTAAAATGTAGTTGAATTGATAATTTTAATATTAATAATATAGTAAACAATAAATTCACCTGAAACTACAATAAAAATTATATCATGTCTTGTTTGATAAAATTTAACAAATATTGGATTCTCTATAAGAATTAGTATCGTCTTTCTTGAATATGTAACCAAATGGGTGGATTAACTTTTCTTCACGTATTCAAACCTTGAAAATTACCTTCTCATGCTTTCAAGAGTCAAAAGTAAGCATACGTCTATAGTCTCTCTATTAATTTCCAACAGTTTTTTTGTTTCTGAAATTTCATGATTTAATCAAACACGAAATTTAAATCTTATAAATTTACGTAAATATAATAAAGTCGTGATTGAACTAGATTTATGTCTAAAATTAACTCGATTAAAGTCTTGGGTCGTAGAGCACAGTCCAGTTACAGTCAAGCAATAACCAATTGCCCAATACTCATTTTATTTTTTTAATGTCGCAAGGTATAGATGATCTCATGTATCCTTGTCTTCGCTATTACCATAATAATATTATTATTATTATTATAATTATAATCGTTATGTTAAAATACTAATAAATTTCATCACGTTGAGCGGTGTTAATTGAAATTAACAAGTCATAAAATAAAATTTAAAATAATTTGTTAGAAGGCGGTATTCAGTATTCATGATGAATTTGTTGTACCAAGAAGGTGGAAGCCTAGAACAGGAATCAGGAAAGCGATAAGATGACGAGCCATGACATGTCAACCATCATCAAAATAAGCATGACAAAACAAATTCGTATTCATGGAGTAGTTCATATTTCTCATTTTTTTATTTCTTATACAAGGGAAAATTAAGCTTAGAAATATGAATAAGATCGGTTTACATCCATTAATTTTATATTAATTTTTATATTAACTAGAAATTATATGGCAAATTTTTTTTATGAAACTCACTGTTAAATTGAAATTACTTATCATACATATTATGTATATAAAATTTCAGAACTCGCTTAGTACTTCATCGATTAAGTATATGATAAATAGTTTCAATTCAATGGTAAATTTCTTGAAAAAAAATCCTTCGATACATCATTTATAATTAGCGTAAAAATTAATGTAAAATTAATTCATTTCAATTGATGTAACTCTATAAATATATAGATGAAATAAACAGAGTTTTCCAACATTTGCATTGAATAGAGGGAGAATACTTTTCTTTTCCTTTGCACCTTTTGTTGTGTACTCTACTTTATTATAGGGACCCAAGAGAGGAAATAAAAGATACAGCATGCGCCCACCGGTTATTCTCAAAACTAACACCGATCCTTCTTCTTATTGTTCTTGTTCCCCAACTGATCGCAGACTCAACTCTCTCGCAAGGCATCTCGTTCACGTTCCCATGGATTCTCAGAACAACGTCTCTGCTTCTCCTACCGCTTCTTCTGATTCCGTCTTCAATCACCTCGTTCGTGCTCCCGAAGATCCTATCCTCGGGGTATTCTTCTATTCCTTTGTTCTCTCCACATTGATTCTTCAATTATATCACATGTGATCGCACTTCTATCTCTATCTTTTCATTGATTTTTGCGTTTAGTTTCTGTCTTCTCATTCTAATTGAGATCGCGCTCTCTACGATCTGTATTGTTTGAGTATTTTTTACTACAGTTATTTAAGATTAATTTTTTTTTCGTTGAGTACGGAGTACGCGAATTCGTCACTTTCGTGATTGATCTTAGTCTCCGATTGTTACATATGAATTCCAAAGCGTCACGGTACCTTATGCTGATTTTTTATTATTATTATTATTATAATCTTAGACTCCGATCAGTTCACGCTAATTTGATATTTAGGCATCTAATCCTTTTGAATATTTGTTACTGATTGGTTTATTATCTTAACTCTGTTGTATGTGTTTGATATTTAGGTGACTGTCGCTTACAACAAAGACCCGAGCCCTGTTAAGCTCAACTTGGGAGTTGGTGCTTACCGAACTGAGGTGACTGTTTTATTTGGTTAAATAAACTTGTGGTCTTTATTTCTTAATTTTTGGATAATTGATTAAACTAGATTACAGTAATTCATATTCATCATTGCATTTATCTTGGTTACTGAAAATGCTAGTGGATGAATGGTCCGTTATAACTCGTAAAGCATTGATTATTGAATGCATTCATTCAACTAGACAACTTGTTCCTTCAAATGTATTTTTTACCTGTTTTAGTGAATTTTAGTATTTTACTAATACTGTAGCCTGTACCAGGAAGGAAAACCTCTTGTTTTGAATGTGGTGAGGCGAGCTGAGCACCAACTCTTGAATGATTCGTCAGTACCTGACTATACTTTGTTTTGCATCGCTTTAGAAGTAATTATCATATGTTTTTTATAACTTTCTGTTTTGCATTATTTTCAGGTCACGCAACAAGGAATATCTTCCGATTGTTGGGCTTGCAGATTTTAATAAATTGAGTGCTAAGCTTATTTTTGGTGCTGACAGGTTAATGATAGAAATGTGTTATTGTTATAATTTTTTTAGCAGCAAGTGATTTCCTTTTTGTAAAAAAACTCCGTCAGTACCTTACAGTTTGTTTGCTTACTGTTTTGGGTATAGCCCTGCTATTCAAGAAAACAGGGTTACCACCGTTCAATGCTTGTCTGGTACTGGCTCATTAAGAGTTGGAGGTGAATTTTTGGCTAAACACTATCACCAAGTAAACTGCTCTATCCTTAACTTTCTTCCCCTTTTGTCCTTTTTAAGTTTTAACTGGTATTACTTTACAGTCTGGGTTTACCATTTTTACTTTCCTCTTTTCAGCGGACTATATACTTGCCTCAACCAACTTGGGGCAATCATCATAAGGTTTTTACCTTGGCAGGGTTATCTGTCAAAACATATCGCTACTATGCTCCAGCAACACGAGGACTTGACTTTGAAGGTTAGAATTGTTCTATCAGGCTGTGAAACATTTGTTCCTTATTTTCTATTTTATATTTAATATATAATAGAAGTTCATATCACCTAGCGGGATTAGGCTTCTTCTTGTTGTACTTGTATGTAAGTTCATATGCATCATGATCATCATTCAATAAGTTCATCAGGTTTCACTTAATGTTATTTCCCCTTTATTCTTACAGGGCTTCTAGAAGATCTTGGTTCTGCTCCATCTGGATCTGTTGTTTTGTTACATGCATGTGCGCATAACCCTACTGGTGTTGATCCAACCCTTGAGCAATGGGAGCAGATTAGGCAGCTAATAAGATCAAAAACTTTGTTACCTTTCTTTGACAGTGCTTATCAGGCAAGATTTTTTGCATACAACCAACTTCTTGCTCCCAGCTTTTACCGTTGAGAAATATGTTTGTGGACATAATCTACCATTGTTTCCATTAAAATCTCAAACCTATCTACTTGAAATCCCTTGATCCTGAAGTTTTGTATGGGCAGAAAATATCGAACTTGAAGTGTTTTGACTTCCTGATTTTGGCCTTGTCTATGGTTTGTTAATCATGGCCAGCCAAGAATTTATCTATACTATGACTATGCCTCTAATGCCTATATTACATTGATTAAAATTTATTTCTTAAAACTCTATCTATCTTTGTTAACAGGGTTTTGCTAGTGGAAGCCTAGATGCAGATGCACAGTCTGTTCGTTTATTTGTTGCTGATGGAGGTGAATTGCTGATGGCCCAGAGTTACGCGAAAAACATGGGTCTTTATGGAGAACGTGTTGGCGCCTTAAGCATTGTAAGAAATTCAAAGCATTGATGGGGACACTGACTTTTTTATTTGTAATGTTAATGTTAATGAATCATACATGTTTTTCTGTCCTGTTGAATTCTTGTGTGTTCTGATAAGTTGCCCTTATTTTTCCTCTCAAACATTGAAAACTTAACTAGGTCTGCAAGTCAGCTGATGTTGCAAGCAGGGTTGAGAGTCAGCTGAAACTTGTGATTAGGCCCATGTTCTCAAATCCTCCCATTCATGGTGCTTCGATTGTGGCTACCATTCTCAAGGACCGGTAACAAACCAAGATTTTGTGCTTTCCTATGTAGAAATAACTAAGGATTTGTTATTCACTATCACGCCATTCTTTCCCACTTCTTTATTTTTTTGTGATGAGTGTTAGTCGTGATATTTTTGGTTGTAATTACTATGATATTAGGCGATGCTTTCAATATATGTTTAATACCTATAGAAGGAATATTCTAGTCAGAACATTGTCTTTATCTTAGAAGATGATTTTAATGGTTATGATTGCTTCATCCCAACCTTCAGTATTTGTTACTGCAAAGGAGTAGATCCTACCATATATTTTCTTGGTTGGTGATTTTTCTAATTTGTAAAATTTCTTGTCTGTTCTTCTCTTTCAGGGATTTGTACAACGAGTGGACTATTGAGTTGAAAGCAATGGCTGACCGTATCATCAGTATGCGCCAACAACTTTTTGATGCCTTAAGTGCTAGAGGTCTGCCTCTACAGAGATCCTTTTATCTTTTTTTGGATGATTCTATATATAACTTCTACACTAGTATGCGAGAAGTTATTATTCTTTCATATTTTACTGCATCCCCCCCCCCCCCAGCGTTCTTTTTCTGATTTTGTATCCACAAAACATTATTTGCTATTATTCTTATTTCTCCTTTAACTGAGCAGGCACGCCTGGTGATTGGAGTCACATTATCAAGCAGATCGGAATGTTTACTTTCACGGGATTGAATCCTGAGCAAGTTTCCTTCATGACAAAAGAGTACCATATATACATGACATCTGATGGGTAAGTTGTTCTATTGACTTCATTGGATGAGTTCAGACAAATGAGATATCCATCTTCTTTTGTTTATTTTATAGTCAAATGCCAACATGGCAGCAATTCTCTTCATTATCTTGCTTTGCAATTGTCAAATTCTTTTTTGCTGTAAAATAAATACGATGTTGCAATATATGATCATGTTGAGTCAAGTCGTTCATATATGCTTTGTTTCTTTTATCATTATGGTTTGGCTATTCTTTTGTAAGTGGTTCCAGAAATTCTTTCCTTTTATTGCTGAGTCCGTTTTTTAAACTCCAAGATGGATTCTAGTGAATTGTATTGTAAGTTTTTCCCCCCTAATGCATCAAAATATTCAATGTTTGCTGGAATTAGACTCGTTTCTTTTCAACTTAAATGACAGTTCTTTGGATACACCTTCCAATCGTGCGTATTTTTTTTGAAGAATTAAGTGAATCAATGCAAACTCTGATCAAATTCGTGTCTGCTATTTATCGCTGTTTATGTTTTTGCCTACGGCATGGACTAGTATTTCAGGCAAATGTTAAGTATAATTATACGTTAACGCTGGAATTCAGATGACTTAACATGCAATGTTTATTGTGCAGGAGGATTAGCATGGCTGGTCTGAGTTCCAAAACAGTCCCACATCTGGCGGATGCAATACATGCAGCTGTAACCAGGGTTGTCTAAAACATGTTTTTAATCCTGCTCTAAGTGTTTCAATACATGCATTTTTCAACTAGCCCCCTATTGGAGAACTCTACTAGTTTACTGTAATAATTTATAATAATATTCAGAAACCTTTTTTATTTCATTCGAGAATTAGGGACGGTTTTTCTGCCCACCTGCTTCAGGCGAAGCGTATTTTATGTACGGAGAGAACGTCATAGCAAAATGTTATATTTTGTCCTTTTTTTTTTTTTATTGCTATTGCTTTTTCTTTTTAAAATGTGGAAAAATTAACTTCTTTAAGAGATTTTTATTCATGTTTTATTTGTGATGGGGGAGTTTGTCAAAAGCCGTTATATCTAATTTCTAATTATAATATAAAACCATTAAATTTTCACAAAGTTTTCATCAAGCTTCTGTCTCCATTTCTTTAATCTCTTTCTCTTCTTTTTCTTTATCACATCACGACCCTGAGAAGTAAAAAACACCGGAACAAAACTAATTGTTGAGATTAATGCACAAAAATTTGAGGTGATTTAATAGAAATAAATATTTCTGTTTTCAGCATTTTCAGTTTTTTCTTTGTAAAATGTCAGGAAACAGAAAATAAAAATAGGAAATGAAAATGCAAACTAAATAGTCCCTTAGTCATTTTACATTTGCTACTTTGATCTACTTTATGTCAACTTTTTTTTTTAAAATTCTGTTTATTAGATTGATAAAAAATTTTGACGTGTTATTTTTTACCCAATTATTTTTTTTGGAATTCATTTTTTACCCAGATTGAAATACTTGTTTGAGAATGGTGTCTCTATTGCTAGGGGTGTTCGCAACTGGTACAATTCCATACAAATTGCACAAACTAAACCCAAAAAATAAAAACTCGATTAAACTGGAAATTGAGCAAACGGAAAATTGGAAAAACCTAATTTTTTTTTTTATTTGTAATAGGGCGGATGGATCCCATCCAAATTGTACTTACATATATACCTTTTATTACAAAATTTAAATAATACTCAAATGATAATTATCATTTGATAGTTTTGTAATGTAAATTTTATATTAATATTGATATTGAATCGAGTTGGATGATATCCAATTCAAATTGATGATAGAAGCATGCTAATTTTCTCTTCAAACCGATTTTATCTAATGTGTGAACATTCCTATATTTTATTTTCTCTTTGCTAGTTATTTTTTTATTGACTTTTTTTTTGAACAAAAGTTATTTTTATTTTTTTAATATAGGAAAAAAAAGTTATTTTTTTATTGACTGTTCACTTTAAATTTGTGTGAGATGACAGATAATAAACTATTGTGAAACAATCGATTTGAGTCAATTAGACACCATCTAATATATATATTTTTTTTTGATCAGCTGACACTGTCTAATATTTGAAGTGTTATGCTATTGTACCTACACCGTGTTTCTAGGAATCCAATATTTCAACAGAAGGTTTTGCCATGTCGGCCCTTGGGATCCTTAGAGGCTTTGTTTATTTTAATCCTGTTCTTGCTAACATTTTCATAGACATCGTATCTAATTTAATGGTTAGAATTATTGAATTCCAAAAAAAAAAAAAGTTAAAATTATTAGATAAATGCACATGACTTTCTAATTGAACATCTGACTATTAACTTCTTGATGTGGCTATGCCTATGATGCCTAATCATCTATGAAAAAATAGATTTTGATCGAGTACAATAATATTTTGTAATTTATATAACTAATTTTACCTAGTAGAATAAAACTAGTTATTGTCATTGCGGTTTTATGTACAGTAATAATTCGCTTAATTGGTCCCTATATCATGACTCAGTTCAGGTTTTATTTTCAATATTCAAAACTTGGTTCGGTCTATATTTAACTTCGATTTAGTTTGGATTTGGTCCATCATGTCAACTCAAACTCTAGTGCCATTAAGAGAAAACTGAGATGAACAATAGAAGTAGAAAGAAGCATACACAGAATGATGGAGACCCAGCAACACATTTGTAAGCCTCTTCATGCATGTTTTATTTTTAGTTGATCAAACTCTTCTAATAATATATCAAATACTATAATTTGTTTGGACACAAATCTCTATCACGTTCAAATGACTTTCAGTAGTGAACTGTAAACTCTACACACTTCTTCCCCTAATACCTTGGTAGGTGTGCTGTTACTTTGGTCTCCCATCAAAGTTATTTGCAAATGCTGCTAACTACGGGTAAGACACAATAAAAAAAGAGCATTATGATTCAGTTTATTCAAACACCAAGTCTGAAAATCCTTTTGTATTATTGTGATTTACTTAATAGAGAGTTGGCAATATAAGAATCAAGAATCATCCCGGGACTGAAATGGAATTTTCTGTTACAGTTACAAACAAATACAAGTTTTGCTGCTATGAGCTAAACAACAAAAAAAAATATATATTTTAAAAATTCTCAAGCTATATATAAAATATACTTCAACATTGAAGAGCAGAACTCCGGTTACTTTTGCCATGTCAATTCACAAGAAGCTATCTACAACCCTTCAACAAATTGGAAGACGACGGGCTTGAGATGCTCACAGCTGAGGATTTGCTCTTCTCTCCCTTGCTCGGAGTTTCACATTCGCTAAAGTCAAGTATACGTCGCTCCACCTGCGAAAACAAACAAAATCATTCAAAGCTCCGAGCTATTGACAAACTAGGAATTGATTTGCTTTTAACATGCGCGCACACACATGCATATAGAGTATACCACTTCAACTTTGACTATGTTTTTCTTGCTTGTAAAGCTTCATCATGGAATATTATGTAAAAATTATCTCAGAACTTGATATCACATTGAAACATGCTTTTACTTGTACAGAAATCTAAAACAAACAAGCTGATGTGTTTTAATTTTCAAGAAAAAAACAGGGTTTGCGGAAGGACAAAGTGAATATTCGGTCATAGGTTAAGTTAATCCTGCCATACCAAAGCATTTGTAGCCAATAGAGACTGTCTTTCAGGCTCATTTTCCTTGTCACCATCCCTCTCGTTTCCAGATGCATCTTCTGATAATGCCTTAGGAGTTTCGTTTTTCAAAATCTCATGAGCATTGGCGTACTGAGCAGCAGTTTGCTCGCTGATCTGTTTCATCAAACCGATAGCATCATAGCTTCTGTCACCCGGGCTCATGAAAAACCCAAAATCCTGCAAACATGCTCCTTGTTTATTAGCATGGACTGTGGAGAAAATAAAATGTACTTCAAGACAGTAACAATAAAACAGAACCAACAGTACCTCAATTGAAATTTCAGTTTCAATCCTGGGGCTAGACAAAAGAGTGTTGATGAACCAAGGAGATTTCCATGCTGAAGGTGATTCAATGCTTTTCCTAAAAGGTGTTCCACCAAATCTAAAATCAAATAAGCAGTCAGTTAGTCACAGTGCAGCCCATCAATTCTAAAATATTTTGAAAATGAAACCAAGTAATAGGCAGCAGCTTAAACCATCAGCAGTTCCACCAAATCTAAAACCAAATAAGCAGTAAGTTAGTCACAGTGCAGCCTATCAATTCTAAAATATTTTGAAAATGAAACCAAGTAATAGGCAGCAGCTTAAACCATCAGCAGTATCTAATGATAAAACAGCTCATTCGAGGTTTCAGTAACAAAATAATCAAATAAACATGCCAAAACAAAATAAATAATGATAATAACCGACAGTTATACCAAAAACAACAAAAACATAGTTTAAAGTAAAGAACATTACAAGCTATATGCGTCGAAATAACCATCATTTCCAGTGTGATCACCCGAATTCTCCCCTGGGACTGATGGACAGATAGACTGCACACAAGTAACAGCAAGTGAAAGTTTTTCGTTTGACTTTATGCAAACAGAAGGAGAGTTAATCCTTGAGAGTGAATTTTTATGAGTCCTAGCGCTTAAACTGAGAACTTTGTCTGATTTTAAACCAGTTCGATCAGGAGAATAGTGTGACAGGTCATTCATATTATGTTCAACCAAAACTCCAGAAGGTTGTTTCTCCTGGCAAATAACATAATCAGAGACAAGTAAATATCTAAAAATTATGGATAAATACGTATTATGAGAAAGACTGAAAGAGTATAATCCTTACAGTGTCGGCGGCAACATTAACATCATTCTTCATCGTCGAATCAACATCAGGAGGCTGCTGTTTAATCTTATCCTGAGAATTACTATCACCTGTATCTTTCTCTGACTTCCTCTCCTCCAAAATTGCAGATTTATTTTTGTCCTCCACTTGTTTCCCTTTACAAACTGGCACACAATTCTCTTTATCATCTTCAACAGAGGTACTAGAATTCATTTTTTGCTTTGAAGATGGAGAAAGCAAATCTGCTCCTTGATTCTCTTTGTCATCAAACATGACATCCAAACGGGAAAAGTTTTTTATTAAGGTTGATGTCATGTCAATCTCAAGTTTCTTGTCGATTCTTTTATCTGACAATGGAGATAAAAGGTCTCGGTGTCGTTTTCTCACTATGGATGGTGTACTCGTAAAAGTTTTAGAAGCACTTTTCAATATAGCCTCTGGACTATCGTCGCGGAAAGGTGCATCCCACAATCTGAAAGGAGTTAGACAGTTCATAGAAGGCACCATAAACTGACGGATACCAAGGGGACTAAATTCTTGCTGCATATCAGCACCAGGTTGTATAAGATCACAGCTTAAGAAAGGAATATCCAAGGTTGGAAAACGAGGAGGTTCATAACATAGTGCTCCTGTGTCCTCTTGTTCTGTATGCGTGTTTGGCATTTCATCAACCTGATAGCAAGTTTGTGTAGCATCTGATCCACCACCAAAACTATTTACAGGGACCAATTTTGAATCATCCTTCACAACATCTGATTGCTCTTGCATTTCTGTACTATCTATACCATTGATACAAGGAGAACTGGATGTGTCATTGGCATAAATTAAGTTATCATCCGCTCTGGATACAAACTGCTGATCCTCAGACCCAATCAACTGATTGGACTCGGCAGTATACAGCAACCTACCACCAGTAGAGGAAGAAGGTAGTGATGGAACAGATGGTAAAGATGAGTGAGGATGAAATGAAGAGCATCCAGATGAGTCAACAATATTTACACCTTTATCATAATCTCCAGAGGAAAAGCATTCATCACTCATCGCCTCTGAAAATAGGAGTCTACAGCATTCATCATCAGGTATTATCAACATGTGCTCTTGTTTAACAGGGTCCATAGATGTATGTCCAATGGAAGTCTGAAATGGAACCACCATCATGTCATGACTTCCATTTGGAGCTATACAATCATCTTGCAACTGTGAGGATTCTTGCCCAAAGTCCATTGAGGAGATATTGGGCAAGGCAAGTAAATTAAGCTCACAATCGCCGTCTGCTGAGTTTCTAGGTTCATGTTGGTATTTCTGATCAACGAACTGAGAAGAGCAAACCTCAAGGGGAGCAATGTCAAGGGATGCAGTGACATCATCTAGAGACACATAATATGGCTCTGAACAGGATGCTTGACTGCAACTAAAATCTCTTCCCAAGGTAGATTCTTCATTTGGCCTGTAATCCTCGCTACTTTGGAAAACAACAATGCTCATCTCTCCAGCAGGTGCAAAGTGGCCAGCATTAGCTGACTCTTGACTACACTGTGAAGCTTCCGCTCTTTCAGTCCCCCTAGGACCATTATCATCTCCGTCACGCTGCAACTTTGTAGAGGCTGAAGCATTCGGTTGATTCAGATTTCCAACAAGTGGTACATTTTGTAACTGATTAAGCAAGCCCGATGCCAAGTATGAATCTAGTTTCTTTTTGACAGAACTGTTCCAGTGGTTTTTTATAGCATTGTCTGTCCTGTTGCCACAAAACACAATTACATCACAATCGCTAATCTAAATGTTTTTTCATTTGTACCAAAAAAAAATGGTTTTCATGAACAGAAGCGTAATGAAACCGACATGCCTAGTGAAAATTCGGCACATTTTGATGACAGGATTTGGATCTCTGGCAGCTAGTGCAGGGATCCTCTAGGAACCGGGGAAAAAAAACAAAAATTTAAATGATTATTGATTGATAAAGGGTGATCTCTGTGTCCAGCAACCCCCCCCCCCCAAGTGAGAAATTAGAATTTTACTGATAAACATGGATATTTTGTCCTGTCTCATTCCTATCATTTCCCAGTACTTAGGCTACGCAGAACCCCGATGGTTCCCGGAACATTAATACCAAGCTGTGATTGCTAAATGAAGTGAGAGCTTGGTTCATGTATTTACAACTTCCTCCCTTACTTAAAATATATGGTATTCAGTATGTACCTTCCAGGCAAGAACTTCGTTAATTCTGCCCATCTGTTCCCATAAATCTGATGAGCACGTATAAGAGCCAACTCCTCTTCCTGTGTCCATGCTTCCTTGTTTATAGACGGATTAAGATGATTGTGCCACCTATAGTTTTTTTACAAATTATATTGATAAAAATTAATTACATCCCTTGAAATCCTCCAACACAATTCAAGTATTCATGTAATAATGATAAAGACAGTCTGCATAAGTATATCATGCTTCGTTTACGTATCAACCTTCGTGTTTTAGTCCCAACGACCAAGCATTTTTTTCAACACTAAAACCAATAATGGAGTCAAATATAGACACTAAAATATTAATTAAACTATTACATTAGTTTTATTATGCCTTACACAAACTAGAAGAAATCCAGTAACCATACCTTTCTCGACATTGCTTACCAATACGTCCAGGTAGATGCTGTGCGATGGTAGACCACTTTTTAGGCCCGTATTTGTTCACTAACTCAATAATTATTTCATCTTCCTGTGTGCAATCAGAATTGTTCAGTAAGTTCGGATTAGATATCTAATCAGAAGACCAATATAATCAAACATCACACCTGAAACATGTACAAATAAAATCAACAAGGGAAGGAAAGGGAAAACAGAGATTACCTCTTTAGACCATGGACCTTTTACTAGTTCGGGATTTAAGACTTTCTGCCACCTATGCAGGCACTGGACATCAGTTCTATCCTTGAAACACTCAGCTGCAAACAAATTTGGCAATCAGAACGAGCCACAGAACAAAATATTGCATGGAGTTGCATAAAACAATAAGAGCTTAAGATGGTTTAACGTGCAAAACAACTAGATGTAAAGGCTTTATAAGAATATGAGAAATAGAACAGAACAACATAACTGATTGATGGGAACGGGAACCTAAAAAGAAATTAAGGATCTCACGCATATAAATTTAAACTTCAGCCTGTTAAGGTCTAACGGAAGAAACTCCAATTTCAAGCACATAATGAGAATAGGATACAGACAATGCGCACTCAAGTCCTACTGGATGCCAGTAGAAGCGGTTCATTGTAACGGAAGCTATTCCTAATATCTACAAGACCCTCAAGTGACTTCTCAAAGCTCTATTAGCTGTTCAGAACAGCTAGGACATTGAACACTTCAACTTCAAACATGCAAATGTATTTGGGTATATAAATTATGCATCATGTAAAGTAAGTTAATAAGTATAATGCAATGTTCCTTCCAGACCTTACTTTCATGACCGGTAACAGTTCAATGAAAAATTGCAATACATGTACTTCAGGGGCACGTAACCAAAATATTACCAATTTTTTTCCAATTTTTTCCTTTGAAACGCTGAACCGCATTCCGCAAAATCTCATCCTGCAAAATCAGAATCCATGAGCATCTCTTAATAGTGTATAACATATTTTATAACACATTTTATATATGACAAAACTAATAATTAAGTTCTAACTGCAAAAGCAAATAAAAAAGGAACAATTCTAAATCCTCCTACAACTTCATCCTACAAATCTTCTTACTTACTTCATGAGGAATGTATTAATTGTTATTTATATTTCCAAGCTACAAAATGCATTTAATTTTTCATTTAATCTTTACTCTATAGAGTAATAGGAGAATATATAGGAGTATAAGTAGGAGGATATAGCAATGCCCATCAAAAAGACGAAAAGGGGCCATGGTTTTGTGATCATTTGTGGTTGTAAAAATTTCTAAAGAAAAATGATAGTTGATTGAAAGTGTAAAACTACTTTCTCCCAAAAGATAACAGAAATATATCATAAATATGCTTAGTTTCACAAGTTCCTGATTTTTTTTGTACAAATAAAGTATTAACGATCACATGAGCAAAAAAATAAAAGTAATAACAATCTATACAAAGATAAATTAAGCAAAGAAATTTTGTACTACAAGCAAAACAATATTACCAAACTTCAGAAAGATGAGATGTGCCAAGGATTTTTAAAACTAACCTCCTCTGGTGTCCATTGTCCTTTTGTAGAGCGCCTTGTAGGGCCAGTAGTCCTCCTACAAATGCTCATTACATCGTAAGAGTTCACTTTAATTCTTCTCATAAACAACTACTTACTACTACAAGCATTTGAAAGATATGCAGTAGGCACTAAGAAGAAATGCCTCATAGCTTGATAGGAACAGGAGAAGCGCCAATCTAACCTCATCTATTACGCTAACCTTCATTGATAAAGGGCTGGATAATATGAAAAGGACATCTGCATATCGAAAATTGAGAATGTTGTAAAAAAAAAAAAGGTGATCTTGAGAATTACCCATGCAGTGCTCTAATTTTCTGAACACCATCCACGACCCCATCTGATGGACCATGGATCGTCGTCTCACTTTTCATAGTTTGCTGATAGATAAGTAAAATAGCATACCCCAATTCCCACTCGACTGCAATTTTCTTCCCAATTGGTTCTCCAAATCATTATAGTCCTTCCCTCAATCAGGAAATTGTGAGAAGAAACTTCTGAAAACAAATGTACCATATCGGTATCAGAATGGATTATTACGATTGATTTTGGTTAAAACTGAGTGTGATATGTAGTGAATTATGTTCGAAAACTTTCATGTCAAAAGCAAGTATATAATCAATTAGTTTTAAATTCTCAGATCAACCCAAAAACTACAAGTGTAAACTTCCCCTCAGAAGTTTGGATCTCAGAATCACTTTTGAGAGATAGTAGATGTTAATCCAAAGGAATTAAGATATTTCAAATCAAGTTTGAAGAATTAAACACCAGTCCATCCAAACATACAAATAGTCCGTACAAAATCGCAGAGGAAGAAGATTAATCGATCGTTTCAAAATTTTTTAAAAAAAATTACAATTTAAAAATGAAATAAAAAATTCAAAGGAAATGAGTAAAGTTGTTCAGAAACACATAATCCACTAAGGATTCTTAAATTCATCGGAGAACAGAATCGTAGTTCAGAAAGATGATTTCGTTATCGGAAACTGAACGCGCAAATGAAATCGAAAGAGACCGTTAGAGGCTCACTCACCGGACTGAGCTTCAGAACGTGAGGATGAGATACAGCGGTTGATGCGATCAAAACGGTGCGCATTTGTAGATCGAAACAGAAGATCTGTATAGAAGAAAATCTGCAAATGCTAATCGGTGACCGAAATCCAAAATGGGAGAAATGGAGAAGAGAGACAGACTGAAGAACAGAACTTTAGAGAGAGACTGTGCGTTAGTGAAACGGTCCTCTATTCAAACATAAAGGGGCGGACACTTCATATTCAAACCCTACTTAAATGTCGAACATCTTTCAGTAATGGACAGTCACGATGACGACACGTAAGATCGAAGGTGCTTCTTTATTTTGCACGCTAGTGCACCTTTATTTTTCAAAACTACAACGGCGAGTTTGAGAAAGAAAATTTTTCTTTTTTCTTTATTCAAATTTCCACCACATATTTTTTCTCTTTTGCTAGTTTAAATGTTTTAAACTTCCTTCACTCAAAATTTTTAAGAGGGTTTAACCTCTATGGGATAATAATCTCAAAATAAAAAGAATAATAAATAATAAATATATGTTAAAATATAAATAAATTTATTTTTGTCTTTTTTTATAAGAAGTTTTTTTAGATATTTAATCCGTATAATATTGTACACGTTAAAAAACTCATTTTTATAAAAATGCAAAGTGTGAAGTTTACTAATTATTTTAAGAAGGGCTTTTTTTATCTGGTGCAAATTTGCACATGTTAAGAGTCTAACAATAATAACTCTTTGTTGGGATGACAAAAATTAAATTATACTTTTTTATCTGGCACACTATAAAAGTATAATTCAATTTTTATCATTCTAAACAAAAAATTATTATTATTAGATTCTTAATATGTGCAAAATTACATAAATAAAAAAAATAAAAACATACTCCAACAGATATCTCTATATATGCTGTCACCTAAGAATTTGTAGTCTTAAATATACACATCACTGATTAAGATGTTAATTAATACTTTTTCCGTTTCGCAATACCGATTATTTTAGTCACTTTAATCTTTTTTAAATTAGTTGTTACTTTACATTCTCAACGATGATATTAATTATTGTTTTTCAATTATACCTTTAAAGAAGAGAGAATTAATGTTGAGTGTGGAGAGAGAAGTTAATGTAATGAGAAAAAAAATTAATTATGAAAGAGAAAAGATATATTAAGAAATTAAGTAGTTTATTTTGTAAATCAAGAATATTAAATTATTTTTTTAATTATTGTGTCAAAACCTTAAACGACAGATATTATAAAACGGATAGAATATTTTTTTACTTTTACCTTTTGATAATTTTGTTAATTCAATTAAAAATTAATGAGAAAAAAGTAGAATAACTTTGGGCTTGTTTGATATCTCTTTTTAAAAACAGTTTTCTGTTTTTAAAATTAGAAAACTAAAAAATTCGTTTCGCAGTCGAGTTTTCAAAAACAGTTTTCGAGAACAGTTTTTGTTTCTCAGTATTTAAAAACTAAAATACCAAAACATCTAAAACATGTTTTGGTTTTCAGTTTTCTGAATTTACACATAAACTTGTATTAAAACTCCTCTCACTTTTTTTAAAAACTGTTTATGAAAACTGTTTTATAATACAATTTTTAAAAACTAAAAATCAAAATTATTCCAAACAAGCTCTTTATGTTTGTGATGTTCATGTAATTAATTAACTTTACATATCTAATAAAGCATTTATGCTAAGAATATAAGAATATAATTGTTTATTAAATAAATTTGATAAGTTAACTATATTATATTCAATTCAAACTATGGGCTGAGAGTGATTTATAATAAGGTAATATACTAAATTTAACTTTGTGCTTTAAAAAAATTCAGAAAATCTCAAAATTAACGCTTAAAGATAAAATTATATTAATGAAACACCAACATATAAACGTTTAAAAGTCTTAGTTATGAATCACAATTAGCAAGTATATAAAAACATGTATGGATACTCAAATTTAATTTCCAATTATCGTGCTTTCTTATAAACTTTTAAAAAAAAATATATAAACTTTTAAAAAAATTTTAAACAAATTCTTAAAAAAAACGTTTTAAAGGAAAAGAGATTAATAAAAAATAATGAATATTTTAATTAATTAAAGGGAAAAAAATGTTCCAACTAATACTAGATTTTTATAAATAATAATAGATAAATGATAATAAATAATAGATAGATAAATTATATATATAATGGCGGACTTAACTCATGTGAGGAATGGAGCCACACCCCCTCAACTTAAAAAATAAAATCTCACTTTATTCTTTGTATTGTCGCTCTTATAATCTTGCCTGATCAATATCAATGATAATATAATAGATTAAATTATATGTTAAAATTTCCTAATAATTTTTTAATTCTCAAATGTAATAAAATACATTGTAAATACAACAAGCAAGTTTGCGTTAAATATGTTAACTTTTACCACTCAACATGAATTTGTAATTATTTATTAAAAAAAAGTTGTAAATATTTTTTTGTCTTTAGTGAGAAGCAAGTTCACATGTTAAAATATTTTTTTACTCTTCTCTTTTATATTACAAATGATTGTTTTGAGAAGCACACTAAAATCATGCAAAAAATTTATAAAAGTAATATTTTTATTAAAATAAACTCTTATTTTAATCAAATAAGATCTACGTCATATTGATTAATCGGGTCAAATCTTATGAAAATAATAACAATACGAAGTTATAAATTATAAAAATTATTAATTATATAAAACTATTAATAAAATTTAAACTTTAGATAACTTTAGCGATAAAGAAATCACTGACTTTATGTATAAATATTACTTATGAATTACTCAAAATTAAATGTATTGACATCTTCAGTAGTTAGTGTATATTTACAAACAACCAAATGACACATCTTTTTCTCTATTTTAATTTGATTAAACAAAATATGTCCTATATTTACTTGGTGCATTATAAAACGACAAATATAAAAAGAATAAATAAACCACTATTCTCATGTTCATAAATCATAAATATATAAAATATGCCTTTGACAAGGGTAATCTATATGGTCTTGAATTTTATAAGATGAATTATTAATTACTTTTAGCTCAATTATTTCTTGTGACCAATTAACTCGAGAGTTATATTCTCATATTCTCATGCGTCATAGTTTGATGTTCTAAAATTAAGAAATGAAATTTCTAACCTACAGAAAAATGAAGTTTCTATTTTCTAATGTAGTGAAAAATGCAACTATTATAAAAAAATTTTGCCAATTTTATTTATGCAAATAATAATAATAATAATAATAAACAGTTTAGGTGTACATTAAGAGTATTCTCACCCAATAGGTGAAGATTATCCATTTGAGATGTAAAGAGTGAATTTTTGCCTATCTCAACAAAATAATGTATCCGCGCAAGATCATGATTTAGACAACTTTCAAAAGATCTACTACATGTGTTAATATTAAAAGAAAAATTTTAAAATTTTAATACATTATAGGTGTTTGAAAAAACAGTTTATTTATAGATAAAGTTATAAAAAAAAAATCAATAAAATAACATTTTAATAAGTTATTCTAAAAAACTTAAGGTGTGTGTATAAAATTACTATTGTCCAACTTATAAAAATAATCGGAAAATAACTTACAAGTTTTTAACATAAACTCTTTCAAATACATTATATTTAAGTTATCTAATGCTTCTACATAAATACAAAAATTGTATTTAAGTCATTTTTTAATCTTTACTATTAAATATGATACGATTAAAAAATAAATTTTATTTATTTAATTAAGCAAACATACTGATATACTATATCCTATTTGTAATAGTCTAATAGATATGCATGATTAAAAATTAAGAGAAATAGAGTAAACATACAGATTATTTATTCATTTATTTTATTTGATATACATTTGAGAGTGATTTAATTGATTTTAATATTAATAAGTAGTTTATGATAAATTGTTTATTGAAGACGAGATTTTATTTTCAGACCTATAAAAATTAATGAAGAGTTTAAATTGAGGGAAAAATAGTAGGTTTCAGAAATAGTATGACGAGCAAAACGGCAGTTTAGCGCAGCATTATAGCAGATGACAGATCAGTGGTTTCTGTTGGTTCCTTGGGGGTGTTTATGAATGATAGGTCCTTGCTTCTTCCTTGGACACATCTCATTTGGAAGTTATGTTGTTGGCTGTTTTAGAGGCCGATATATTTTGCACTTTGGAGAAGATCCATAATTTGATTTTGCCTGCAAGCAACACCTCTTGTGCACATGTGGGGTGTAATCAGTAAACTATGCACATGTGAATTGGCATTGACATGTAGTAGTAGTAGTAGTAGTAAATTATAGAGAGACTTTGCATCCAAAGGAAAAACCATAAATAACCTTAAAAGCTAAAATTTGAGTAGCTGATTATACATCAGGCGAACAACAGTAAAACCAAAAATCTATCGGGATCTTACAAGCTGATCTCGAAACTGGTGTTGTAATTCATTCATTATGCAGCAGCACCAACTTTCTGAGCTTTATTTGGGCGATCTACTGCAGAATCATTCTCTCTAGAGCGTCCATGTTTGCCCCCTCTACCATGTCTTCCTCCCCTGCAAAAATAATCTCAGTTCCAACACTTACACAGTGGCAAACAAAGATAGAGAAAATTTGTTCAACAAATCATTGAATGCAACACATTACCTTCCCCGGTTACTGTTATATCCTCGGTGCTTGTCTTGATTACCTCGAAGCAGGGACCAGTATTCTCTTTCGGCCTCACCTGGGATCATAAGTTCGTAACGAAAAATGGTGACAATTCAAATTTCAGTCAGTAGATGCCACTTCGGTACTAATCTCGGCAATTATGCTCTTCAGATTCACTCAACCTTAGGTATTAGGTAAGTATTTTTGTTCATCAAGTACAAGTTCTAAAATAGATTACATTGTTTGAAACCATCGATAAGAAATAAGAGCCTGTTTAAAGAAATCATATTCTAATTTGATTTCCTATTACCCTAATAATTCTAGATTGGTCATCATACTTTCATTTTGTTATCAGTTTTTGAAATTTATAGTACTCTAATTTTAGCTTATTTTTGTAAAAATTCTTCGAAGATTAAAAAAATAAGAGAGTAAAAACAAAACAGGAACATGGAACATTTTCCCGAATCAATAAGACTACAAATCAAATACAAACAAAAGATAAATCAGTTTCAAACATATAATTTAAAGGTGAACTAACCAGTTAGTGGTTCTAGAGTAGCAATGTAATTCTTTACAACCAAGCCATCCTTATCTGAAAGAACCGCAGCAGCACGAGCTTTCTGAGCAGCTTCAGCTTCTTCAAACCTGATGTATCCAGACTCTGCTCCAATCTTGAAATCAATGAACTAAAATTGAAAAGAAAAATCAATTCATCTAGTGCACCGTCAGGGTAATCAAACAAAACAACAAGCCGAAGGTATCATTTCAAAATACAAAAACAAACTCCACCCAGGGGAGGGGGGTTGAGTTATAATAGACAATTGCAAAACCTCAAACAAAATTGGTCAGAAGGCACAAAGTTCGACCAACTGCAAGAACGGGAAAACCCATGTACCTTCACTGTGCCAAACTTCTCAAAGACAACCTTCAGATCCTCACGCATAACAACATCCATGTTGTCTTTGTAAGATGCAGCTGAAAATTTTTCACCAGCTTTTCGACTCTTTCCTTCCCCTTTTTCAGCTTCAATTCCTTCCCCTTTTTCAGCTTCAATTCCTTCCTTCATTTCTTTGTTTTCTTCACCATCATCAACATTCTCCAGTACCTTTTGGTCACTTCCGCCAGAGGTCACTTCAGAGGGATTTTTTTCATCTGTTTCGGAGATAGCATCCTTGCCATCGGCTTGTTGATCAACGGTGTTTTGTTCTGAAGGAACTTCATCTGAAATGCTCTTTAGTTTGAAGGCAACAATTAAGCCCTTAGGGTAGCTGTTATATAAAATACAAATGAAAACTATCAGTTTAAATATATAAACTTTTTCCTTTTGGGCAAATGAAAAATTGGCAGCTTCTTACTTTTCTTCTGCATTTGAATTATTCTGGCAATTCGAAAACATAGGTGGACGAGACTTTTTATAATCTTCTAATTCTTTTTCTCTCTCAGCGTCAAAGTCCTTCCTGAAATGGGTATATAAACATAAGTATAAAAAAATATCCATATATTACCAAGAAACCAGCGAATCTTGTATTTCTGTCCTTCTGTCTCATTTAGAGAGATGAAAATTAAATAACAAAAGCAAGATACAAGCTACAATACAGTGACATTAAATTTTCATAAAATGATTCTAGGAAACTTAGGACTAAGAAGAAACACTCATTATTTACATCTTTTCACAAACATGAAAAAATAATGACTTGCGACTGAAATACTTTCTTTTACACAAAGGAACCCATCCTGTCAAACATTATAGAAATTACTCTTTAGAAGTAAAACATTTTAATCCTTTTTAGTATAATCAAACCCAAGCAACAGTACTGGAAGGTTATAACCATTCTTACTTTGGTTTTAATTCTATCTCGGCCCCAGCATAGACCAGCTTTTGCTTAATAACTTTTTCTACTTCTTCCTCTGATGAGAATTCAACAAGGGCAGTGCCACAGAAGAACCTTTTGTCTCCAACATGACGAGGAAGCCTGACACTGTTAACCTGAAAACCAAATAAAGAAAGAACTTCATATTTTGAAAAAATAAATTTCAACAAGAAAAAATAGCTCGCAAAGTACTTTGCACATAAGATCTGTAAGCTAAACAGTTTCTCTTTCTCATTAAAAGCAATAGAAAATTTAGAGCAATCAGTCATTAACGATTAACCAGTGGCATAAATTCAATGGCCTATCTGTAAATGATGAACAAAAGCAATTGGGAGCCAATGCCCTTAATTCTATGTAGTGTGAAGGGCTTGAGCTTTGAGAAACCTTTTTTATGCAGGTTTTACTCCAGTTGGCTCACACAAACACAATACATTGAAAACTTAACATAAGTAGAAGAAACATTTGTCTAGTAATGATAATTGGTGCTATTATAACCTTGCCATATTGACCAAAGAATTTCTCCACATCTTCAAGCTTCAGATCATATTCAAATGGTGATGCAGCAAGTGTCCTTATTTCCACCTGCTCAATTACCTCTTCTGCCTTTGGAAGTTCAGTTGTCCTGCCAACCTTTTTCCCTGGCACATACAAGTAGAAAAGAAAGAAGCAAGGGAATATTACTTAATAGTTCTTCATTCGACACATTCTTCATTCGACATAAAATTAGCATCCGGAAATAAAAAGTAATGGACATTTCCCTCCAGTCAACCACTTATTTGATAGAGACAAAGTTGCCATTCAACTTTATGTCATTTCATCACCCCGTCACAAAACACAGATTTTAAAAATGTAAAAATCATTAATCACCGTGTTCTTCCTAAACTACTAATCTCAATTGGCTCTCCCCACCACCATCACCGCCCAAAAAAAAAAACTAGTAACAGAAAAGGTAGATTCTGCGGCTGCAAATAAAGATTAAACTAATCATGAAGAAAATCAATATCTTTTGCTCTAAACTAGCCAGAATAACGAATTACGCTCAAGCAGCCAGAAATTCATACCAATATTCTGGCAACTCACATTGTGCACTTATGAAGTAAACTTCATATTCTGACAAGGAAGAACAGAAGCAGAGGAAACTAACCATCTTCGGAGACCTTGAGTGAAGACGACTTTCTCAAAACTTGAGCAACAGCATTAACAGTATCTTGGGACACTTCATCGGGCTTTACGTCACCCAAATTAAGGTGCTTCCGCATTCGATTAAAAGAACAAATCAACGCCAAGTTAACCACTGTGCGATCACAGTTAAGACCAACAACGAAACTTCAAATTACTTTAGAAAAACACTAGAGTTACGCAGGAATAAAACAACACACACGAAAGTGAACAACAAGGATACTTCCATCCTCGCTTTCAGAGACAGTTTTCCTCATGAAACTATCGGTGGGAAGATTACTATCGCTGAAGTAGAACTCCACCTGAGGATGAAAATAAGAACGGGATGAATGATCACGATCACGACAGAAATTTGCTTAAATAGAAGAGGAGATATATTATGACTCACTTGTCGTAACACTTTCTTCGCTGTTTCTTCGTCCAAACATTGCGTCGCCATTGATAAACTAAGAACCTGCGAGAGAGTGAAAGTTTAGGGTTTCTGCAAAACTTGTTAACCTAAACCCTTTAAATACGAATTGTGAGATTAAAACGAAATCAATTGCAATGGGCGGTTATAAAAGGGGGATAAACACGATGTGCCCATTTAGTCACAAAAAAAAAAAACAAACAAACAAAAAACAAAAAAAAAAAAAACAAAAACAAAAGACATGATACATGATGGGATAGAGACCACGATGGTGCGGTAGTTTTTTTTTTTTTTGGAAAAATTTGTATAATTGCTATATTTGCTAATGGCCCTCTGTAGCATCGTGTCCTTTTTTTTAATAGCAGTATTTTAATATTTTAATTTCATATCTATTTCTATAATATCTACAGTATAATCTATAATCTATAATATCTATAAATAAACTGTAGCTTAGTGTCTATAGTCATGAATATTTCTGGTTGGTGACTGTATAAAGTTTGGAAAGACTCATTACGATAGAATGAAATATTAACTTTAATGTAAAACAAAATTAACTTTAATGTAAAACAAAATTATGCAATCCATATACTAACGTTACGTAAGGGGTGTGTTTGATGTGTGTTTAAAGACATTACAAACAGTACACTATAGGACAACTCTTTATTCTACGTATTATTTGGTGATCAAACCATAGTACAAACAATCAAACATGAATTTTAGGTTAGATTAATTATTTAGTCTTTATATGTTTTTTTCATTTTTTTAATTTCTGTACGTAAAAAAATATTTCTTTTAATTTTTATACATGTTTTCGTTAATACTTCTAGCCTTTATATTATTTTACCGTTAATCCTTTTTAAAACGAAAAAACAAGTTCATGGAATAAAAAAAAATAAATATATATATATATATAGGAACTAAAGCAAAAAATAATTATATGTATATGGACTAAAATAAAAAACAAATATATGTGTAAGACATAAATAAAAAATAAATACATGTATAGAAATTAATTAATTTTCATGTCAACAATTAATGTATTTGTCATTGATTTGATCACAGAAGTTTCATTAACCACGTCGAATGAAGTTAACATTATTAGTATTGAAACCAACTATAAGGACCAATTTGAAAATGACAAACATATATAAGAACTAAATGAAAAGTTTTTATGCACAGGGACTAAAACGAAAATGAGATACATCTATAGAAATTAAATGATAAATTTAACCAAAATGTTATCACAGTTTTCTTTTGTAATATAATATTTATATTAAAAAATTCCACTACTAATATTAAGACATTTTTAAAATATTTATTATTAATTATTATTATCATGCTATTAACTTTTTTTCAATTATATACATATAGCCGTTAATGAAAAATTGAAGAAAAAAAAAAGTTTTCCAATTAATCAAAGTGGGAAGAATGGGAAAGTTGGGGGAGGTAATTATGCTATGGAGCGAAGATGCCAAGAGTACTTTTTATTATACTTTTTAACATTATTAGGCATGGGGCTAAAACTCATCAACTTGTCCTTGGTTTAGTGGGGTATAAATTTTTATTTTTATTTTTCTGTTTAGTATCTGAATTTTCTACTCTCTTGTGATTAGTTTTTATACTGTAACATTAAAATTACAGGTGATAGTGTTTACGCTCTCAGAGTCTCAATGTTAGAAGAAGCCAGCTTGTATAATCTCCTTTCCTTTAGCTACTAAGGTAAAAGTTGTTCCAATTCAAATTCACCTTTCACAACAAAGTAAACAAATTAATTAAGAACCTAGACCAAAAAAATAAAGAAATTAAGAAAGATTATTGGATTTGCACTTCATACTCATTTGTGACTATGGATTTATTCAAGGATATGGTAGCTGAGCTCTATTCTGTTGAAACTTTCTGCTAAAAGTTCATTCTAGAAACATCGCCATTCCAAAAAGAGTTGGTGGGAGCGATTATAAAGGAAAAAAATAAAAAGTGCATTATAGAAACACCTTTTATTAGGAGGATGGGAATAGTACCATCTCTATTAGGAGTGACACCATTATTTTTATATGTAAGAATCATAAATTTATATATTAAAGAGGATGGTACCACTTCCAATAGGATGGTACTAATCTCATTCACCCTTTTATTAGTTACTGTCCAAAAACATAGGTGGGATTATAAAAAAGGACATGCGCAAATATTAATCACTAGTGGTATGTTTAATTGGGTGCAGTTAGTTTAATTGGATAGTAATTAATAATTTATTATTGATTGAATAAAAAAAAGTGAGATGAAAGATAACATAAAAAAATTTTAAAAAAATATTTAATAGAAATAAAAATAATTATTATATTTTTTAGTACGCATAATTTAACTCCAACTGAACGGTTAAATAGGAAGAGAGACTATAATATTAGAAAATTTTCCATGTGAGATAACAGTTACAAATTTCTCTTGCCTCTTCTATTTTGTTGTTTGTTGAGGACATTTATTGCTTTATGTTGATTTAGGCAACTTAATTTTTTGGTAATGGCTAATTAAACCTCTCGTTTTTTCTACCAATATCACTAATTGAGAAAAAAATTTCTTACTTCCAAAAATTAAGTTTCAAAAGGTAGGATGATGTGTAACAAAAAAAGAGGGTGCAAAAAGCAACTCCCATTTTGAAAGGAGCAAATGATGATTGTTAAACTTAATTTTAACTTGTCTGGATGAAATTATCATAATTAATTATTGTGTCAACAACTTCAGAGTTTTTTTTTTCTTTTGACAGAATCAATTATACATCAATGGATGATTGATATCTAATTTGCCTTCTATTTGCTGTTGACAATCTATGTAGCATAGTAATTACACATTTCAAAAGCTTATGAAAAAAAATATCTAATCTAACCAATAAAAGAGACCGTTTGGTTTAAATTTTAATAAAATAAAAAGTGAAAAATACATAAACCAAGACAAAAATTAATTGTTAATATTATTTACGCACAAAAATCGAGACAATCTAATAGAATTAAATAATTTTAACTTTGGTCAAAAGTGATTTAATTTTAACCAAAATGGAATTTAAAACAAACAGGCCCATATTATGTGTTTGATAACACTAGCTTATAGCTTATTTAAGAGCTTATAGCTTATAGCTTATTTAAGAGCTTATAGCTTGTAGCTTATTATCAAGTGGAGGTATTTGGTAACAACTAGCTTATAGCTTATATAAGTTATTATGAAAAGCTACTTCAAGTAACTTATAGCTTATGAAAAGTAGCTTTCAATAATTCTTTCCTATTTTACCCTCTAGTCATTTATTATGTTTACTTTATCAAATAATTTATTACATGTAATTATTACTTGTCCTTTTAAGCCATTTAACAAATATAAGCTACCTAATAAGCTAATTTTACCAAACATCTCAACTCAATTATAAATCACAAGTCATAAGCTATAAGCTACAAGCTATAAGTCATAAGCTATAAGCTAATTTTACCGAACAGAGCCTATATCTAAGGATTTTTTTAACCTGTGCAATATTAAATATAAAAAGAAAACATAATATTAATTGCATATCAAACACAATCACATTAAATTTCTGTTTTTTCCAATAACAACTTTCTACCTTTAATTTCTTAAGTATTGCACATGTTAAAAATACCTACATAAAAAACTCCTTTTTTGAAAGTTATCAAAACAATATTACCTAACTTCATAATTTGTTTTAAGAAATGCTTGGAGTACAACCTTAAACATGTACAGCTTATACAATCTGATTATTTTATTACTTTTTAAAAATAAAAAAAATAAAAAAATCATTGAAAATAACTGTAAATCCTTGAGTTGACAGAGTTGTACAAACTTAATTGTATAAACTCAAAGTTGTACATCAGATTTTACTATTCACTTTATTTTATTTTACAATTTTGAAACCAATCATACAATCATATATTGCAGCATAACAGTCTAACCTACCATGTGTAACAGTTTAGATACCTTACGGTTGAAATCTAAAGCCCTGTTCCATAAAAAAAAAAAAACACAGGTTGACCCGTTGTCCCAAAGAATTATTTGGTGGCTTAGAAAATTCACTGTAGTTTCCTTTTTTTCCTTTTAATTATGAAATACAATAATTTTAATGGATGAGATCCATGTAGTCCGTATAAGAAAAAAAAAAAGGAGCTGCAGACAATCTGGCTACACCCTTTACAGATACAAAGCCCGTTTGTTAAGTGTTTGTTTGGTTGATCTTAAACCAAACAAATGTGAATCCAAAATCTGAACAATTGATCCATATTTATCACGAACATACACAAAATCAAACTCACACTTAGTGCTAGGATACTGTACAAACAGAATTACAGGAAAGAAAAAATATTTCTTTTTATAAAAGATGTGCATGGAACACTAAATATAACGCCAACATAGAGATCTGCCCTAACCACACATATGATAGCAGGTACACTGCATATACTTGTGTCCGAATGTTCCTAATGCATCGGGAGAATAAAAAGCTTCCCTGTCAATACCTTAAACACCATATGTTGCCAAATACTAGTAATATCAACACGCAGTCAACACCATATTCATAAAGGGAAAACAAATTCTAAACCGTACAAAAGTGGCAAGACAAGTAGACAACTATGATAATCAAAACATGAACTAAGGACTATTTCCTTTTCATTTTCATTTCTTATATTTATTTTTTATTTTTATAAATAATTACAGTACAAAAATTATCAACACATTCTTATTTTATTTTCTATTTTTTTTAGATTTGTATACCGAATATTAAAAATAAGCCCAAACAATTCGAATTTATTTTCAGGATTTTGTAAAATTCCTTTCTTATAAACACAGCACAAAATACTACTTTTCTTTCACCATGTTCCTTCCTTTCAACCAAAAACCTATATAAAATAGAAATAAAAATAGAGAATGAAAATACAAGGTAAAATGACTTCAGTTTTGACCAGACTGAGAACATCAATCATACAAAACCACGGTCTAAAGCAAGGTAATAACTTATAAGATCGGTTATAATTATCGCCATCACCAGGAACAAAAACCAGTCATTATATTCCTCCTCTTACTTTTTTTCTTCTACTTCTCTTCTTTATCCTCTAAACAACAGTTGTGAAAACACTACTTGGTTCCCTTAACCAAGACAATGCAGCTTCAAATTCAGGGAGTTGGGTTATTTAATCAATGTAAATAAACCAGGTAGCAAGTTGACCACCAGAAATCTGTCGAAAATCCAATATTCAATGGTTACATGAAATCTTCCTCAAGTTCCTGCAATGATTTGCTTCCTGATGCAATTTGTTTGTTGGATGTCATATTCTCAGCGACCATCAAACCCTTATAGCTCCTAAGCTCTGCTTGTCTCTCCTTTTCAAGTCTTTCCAATTCCTCACGGCGTTTCTGCACAGTTAAACATCACGTGTTTAAATAAATAAAACAATTATTCAACAAAAATGTTCACATTGGATTCTGGTATTTGTGATATGCAGATTGAACAAGAAACCAAGAAAAGACATTAAGAAAAATTACCGATTATAGCAATCAATTTAAAGTAATGATATATCCTCCAATTTATCCTCATGCGCATCTCCTATTTCCTTATTAAGTAAGCATTAAATGAAAAAAATAACGCCCCGTCTTATGATGAAACTATAAAACCATTAAATATTTTTTTTTATCGGCCAAATACACCCACCCCTACACTACATAATTCCTACTCCTAAATCTATCCCACCGGGGATCGAACCCCTCACCTTTGAGCTCCAAGAGCTCCTCCTTATGCCACTTGAACTACAAGCTCTTAGCAAAACCATTAAATACTTTACTTACATAGTAAGGAGAATTTGGAGGAATATTTTATAGGAACATTTAGAATTACCCATCAATTTAACATCTATTACACCAAGGAATTCTAAATCCTCTTAAACAATATTCCTATAAATCCTCCTACATACTATGTAAGGAATGTACTTAAAAGTTAAAATCACATACTTTATTAATTTTTCATTAAATGCTTACTTTACAAGGAAGTAGGAGGATAAGTAAAAGAATATATAAGAGGATTAGTAGGAGAATATAACATTACTCTTACTAAACCTCAAAAAAGACAAACCCTTTATATCATATAAATTATAAATTCTGCAAACAGGCAACTCATGAACATTGAGGATAGATAATATCCTGAAGGACAAGCTGCAATGTGAGCCAGAACTCAAGTATAGCATGAGACAAAAGGAAATGACATTATAGAGAGCTGTGACCCAGAATGCACCAGTTAAAAAAGGTGGCACACATAAAAAACAATACTTAAATCCAGCTCTAGTAAAAGACTTGTACATATACTTTTGAGTTTAACTTGACACAATGTCAGCATAAAAAAGTTCTAAACTGACATCCACTGAATGTAATACTACTTACAAAGCAACGCATAAAAATTCAATTATGCTGTTAGAATCTGAGTCTGTTCTGCATGATCTATTTTGCTGACATACAGGGGATGATGACAGCAATGATTTGGTTGGGTATAACAAAAAAAAGGGAACAATTTAGCAATACTGACCTTTTCTCTCAGTTGCTGTTTTCTCTCAGCTCTTTCAGCTGCATTAACTGCTTCTCGCTCAGCTGCAGCACATGTATCCATATGCATATCAATGTCATATAAGCCCAATCAAATTCGTAAGCACATTATCCAGCAGATAGCATTTTTTACTTTTAAAAGTTAAATGTTCAAAGAAAACTCCATCTCAAAGGAAAGCAAACTTATTAGTTACCTTTCAAATCAGGTTTTCTTTCAACTTTGGTCCTGTTTAGCCTGTTAACGATCTCATTTATCCGCTTCTCCACCCTCACAGTCCGAACCTAAAATGCATGAAAACCAGACAGTGATAGTCTGAAAATGGAAACTCAAGCATTCAGCCACCCACCCACTGCCGGAAAAAGAGAAGGCCAAAGACATTGAACAGAGAAAACTAAGAAAATGCATAAGATTGAAAGTGTAAAAAGTTCACCATTTTTGAGTTATGAAAACCAACTTGACCAACATCCATTGAAGCAGTTTTCTTTAAATTAGGCCAGGGAGTGTAAACAACATCAATGTTGTTCACTTTATTTCCTGTCATGAATAAACCAAAAGAAAAGGTAAGCACTAAACACATACAATTAGGAATAGGAAGAAGATGTAAATCTACAAAGCGATAGCTACATATATGTATTTCTAAACCTAGTACAAGAACTAGTCTTCCTGACTTCCAAAATGAATGTAACAGAAGATACCGTATTAAGAAGAACAATGAGTTAGCACAACTTATACACTTGCAAGGATACATAAAAACGACTCTTGAATGAATTACACAAATAAGCCATAGGAATAAACAGTGAAACTTTTGACCTTGAATTGAATTTGCTTTGACAAGCTGAGCACAGTCTTCCAGTAAAGTTTCATTCATGTCATCAATAGTCTGACCTTTGTGCAGCCTAACATAGACATGGGCTGAAGACATTTTATCAACGTGGAACCTACAATAGACAGATTTCATCATTATAAAGTTAAGAACCAAAGGAAAAGCAAAAAAACAAAAATACAAATATCAAACCAAATTAAAATATCCAAAAAGTACAGACAGATTTCAGTCACAATTTCAAGCAATGAACTTCCAAAAAATGTGTCAAAGGGGCTTTTATTTCCCGGGAGAGCAAGACCTCCCTATACAGTACGAAAGGTAATTGAACAAATAGCCTACAGCTGACTAATGATATCATATTGCAATTTGCAAGAGTTTATTGCTTTCTTATATGAAAACGACTCAACCATTGTTACACACAATATAAGGATAGTTTTCCTATGACATCCAAACATATTAAATCACAATTCTGAAGAAACCTGAATGTCAGAGAAAAAAAACAGAACAAGTTTCAACGGAACATTCTATCAAATAATACTTGCCATTAAACACCAAACTAATAGGTATTCTTTTTTTCGAATTTCTAAGGGGAACAAAAACTCAAAGTCGAAATTATATAGAAACATTGGCTATATAAACAACTGACAATCGAATCAAAACATGAAGGAGCCAGAAAAAAGCTCCAATGTGGAGAATTTCTGGAAACGAAGAAGAAATTCACAAATTGAGGAATGATAAGATAGAAAATTAGGGTAATTAGGAAGAAACCAATATCGATAAAACTAGGGTTACCAGATGTCTTCGGGAAAACCGTATTTGATGAGCTCCTCGTTCTCGTATTTGTCAAGGCCCATGAAGATGGTGTAATCGCCAGCTTCAGGGCGAGCCTTGAAGTAGAACACCATCGAGTTGCGTTGGTTTCACGCACGCAAGAGAAGAGAGGGAGTGATTTTAGGGTTCTGAGTTTGGGACCTGCTCTTCCCTGTCACAGTTCCAATTCGCGGAATTGCTTTCCGAATCGCTGCATAGAAAAATTAAGGGAATAATTGTATAAATCAACCCTGCACATTAAATATTGGGGTAAAATATATTTTTAATCATTGTTTTTGTTTTTAGTCAATATGAAATAATTTTTTGTATTTTAATCTTTAAAAAATAAAAAATTATTGTTTTTACTTTCTATAAAATTATTTTTTACATTTTAATTCCTACAATATGAAAAATTATTACTATTTACCCTCAATGATTAAAAAAATTCTATTAAATATTAACTAAAATGACAAAGTGTTGCGTGATATTTTACTTTAAATATTATCCTATAAAAATAATTTTGATCCTATAAATTACATAACTTTTAAATTTTGTCCTTATAAAAATAATTTGCATTTTGGCCATTATTTTTTTATAGAAATTATATTTTTAAGTTCTTAATGCTCAATTTCATACTTGAGTTTGAGTTTAACTATTATGAATTTATCAATAAATCGTTAATTAACAAGAGTTCAATTCATTTTAAATTTATATAACAATTGTATAATCTAAGAACTTAACTATAAATTTAACTTAACCTGGACTAAAAAATAATTTTTTTAAAAAGATATAGACTAAAACAAGAAAAAAAAATTTATAAAGATTAAATTCAAAATAATACTATATTTATAGAGACGTAAAACATATTTTACTCTAAATATTAAGCTATGATTATATTAATATATTTTATAGTTTTAAGTAGGTGTAATCACGAGCCATAATGATAAAAAAAAAATTAAATCAACTAAATTTTTGTTTAATTAAATTGGATTGGATTCTTTTTTCATTTGATCTAAACGGATTAAACTTGCGTCTTTTTGGATTAAGTAATCAGGTTGAACTCAATTATTTACTTTCAAAATTCATATGAAAAATGCTTACTTATATGAAAAGTTCAGCACGAAATTTACGGGAAAAGTATATAATGACTTTTAAATGTGTTTTTTTTTTACGTCGGAAAAATAAATAAAAATAAAACTAAGAAAGAAGGTATCTAAAATGAACAACTCCTACTCTATTAGCCAACAACAAACTAGACAGCTGAGGGATAGGAGAGTGGATCACTGTGAGAGAAAAAACACCGCCAGCAAGCTTCGCAAGTGCATCAGCACAGAAGTTTGATTCCCTGTAAGCATGCTCAAACCGACAAATCCAATTGCGAGACAAGAGTTCTTTGATGGACTGGATCAATGCAGCATAAAGATGAAATTTTCCGGCACCCAGCTTGACGGTCTCCACCGCAAGGAGCGAGTTAGAGTGACAAACAACATCACGATAACCAAGTTCCCATATAAGGAAAATACCACGATAAAGGCCGACAAGCAAAAAAGCAACTCTCCGCAGTGATTACGGAGGAGACCGTCAGCCCCTGCCCGATCTGGATTGCGAATACAACTACCATCGATATTCAACTTCACTTAATTCTCCCTCGGAGTGCACCAATAGACTTCTTTTTGCAAGGAAACCCGCGAGATAGAAGTGTTCAACTGCTGCAGCAAGTCGGAGGCATCACTATAGATCGCTGAAATGGTCTCAAAGTTAGATATGATCTTACCACTAATAACAACTTTATTACGAGCGCACCACACATGTCACGCGGTGCAAGCGAACAAGATTCCATTGTCATTCTTCAGGAAGCTAGAAGCCCAAGAAACAACGTTATTATCTAAGAACTGAGCGTCCTCACGAAAACCAACGCCGTGCCAAATATCTCTCGCTTGAGCACAGTCACGCAAGCAGTGCAGAATGGTTTCATCAGCCAAGCCACAACGCTAGCACATAGCAGATGCCGAAAGGTTCCGGTGGTAACAAAGCTCATTCATAGGGAGAATACCAAGTAAGCAAAGCCAGAACATAAAGGTCATACCCTCAGTAATTGGTTGACGCCAAACCCAAGCAATTTGAGGAATATAATGTCGAGATTGCCAATGATCTTGGAGCCAAGACACCGCAGAACGAGAAGAATAAGAGTCATCAACATTAGCAGCCCAAATAAGAAGATCGTGAACACATTTTTATATATAATTTTGTGAGATAGAGCATTGCTCAATTTGTATATATAAAACTTTTATATAAAAAATAAAAATACAAAAGTTATAAACAATTGAAGAAGCTTCAAAATAAATGTATATTTATATAATCATATTAGAAAAATAACGAAATAAATACACTTTACCCACAAAAAAAAAAGTAGGTAGAATAAAAATAATAGATAAAGTATTGAAAAAATTTACAATCGGTTGCTCAAGATGGATCAAATTTGACAATAAATGATTAGATATTCGACTCAATTAAGTTGAATTTTAATTTTTAAATTTTATCTAATTCGTTAAACCAATTCAATTTGATATATCAATTGATTCGTGTTAGATTAGTTGGGTTCACCAAAATAACTTGATTTATGATTGTCCTTAATTTCAAGACATAAATATATTTATTTTTTATTTAATACTTACTTTAAAAATTATATAAAAAATAAGTAAAAGGATATATCATTGTTCAAATTAGAAACGTAACCTCAAACCTTTTATTTTCATCATTTTCAAAAGGCAAACACGTGTGGGGAAAATTGCAAATAACTAAATATAATTGAATTTTACTATCAATTGCCTTTAATATAATGGTTAAGTAATTTACGAATTAAAATTTGGTGTTAAAAAGTTTAAAGTATTTAATATTATAAATTTTTTTTAATTTATTTTAAATACAAATTTTTATTTATGGGTTACTTAATCATTGCTCTGAGGATAATAGATAACAAAACCCAATATAATTTTTGGTTGGTAATTATCGGATTTCCAAAACAAAAATTCAAAATAAAGACACCAATATTTTTTTTGGGTGGATGAATGGGGCTAAAGATACACCAGGAGGAGAAAAAACATTTCGACACAAAAAAAAAAAGACAAAAACATGAAAAATAATGCGCTAACTCGATTTTATTGTTGGTACACAATAATAAGGTGAGAACATTATTGCTCTTAAAAATTTTGTATTTTTTATTTGACAATTTTTTATATTGCATGAATATTTTTGAAATTCAGGTAAAAAATATTATATTATATACATAATTACAGAATCAAAAGTAAAAAATAAAGTCTCAGCAGCTCGCATAAAATGCAATTATATATATATATATATATATATATATATATATATATATATATATATATATATATATATATATATTAATGAATATCAAACCCCTCTTCTTGAACTCGAGCTCCTTCTTATACCACTTAAGCTACAAGCTGTCAAGATATTTAGATTTCAATTTAGTATATAAGTGTTAACCGGTTTTATTTGATAAATATCAGTTTTATTGTTTTATTATATCTCTCAAAATTTTCAGTTAGACCAGTCGGTAATATATTTTAAAATATCTTATAAACTAAGGAATACTGGTATTAGAATAATTTTAGAACGTATTTAGATTAATTCTGAAAAAAATTATTTGTCTAAAATAAAATTAATTTTTGTTTAGGTATATTTACTGTGAAAAATAATTTTTAAGATAATTTTTAACTGTAAGAAGCAATTTTTAAGCTTTATAAAGCAATATCTAATTTTTAGCTGAACTTAAAATTTTTCCTTTATTAAAATAATAATAAGAAAATTTTAGAAGTACAAAATCAAACGTATATTTAAAAAATAAAAAACTCAAACATACCCTTATTGTTAAAAAAAATGATTCTAAGTTAACGTTGTGTTAGACATATACTTTATGTTTTTTTTTAATAAGAAATATACTTTATGGTTTAAGAATATACTAAAACAGTATTCTAAGTTAACGTTGTCAAGCTCTCGGCGATAATGAAGATATTTAGATTTCAATTTAGTATGTAAGTGTTAACGATTTTATTTGATAAATATCGGTTTTATTGTTTTATTATATCTCTCAAAATTTTCAATTAGACCCGTTGGTAATATATTTTAAAATATCTTATAAACTAAGGAACACTGGTATTAGAATAATTTTAGAACGTATTTAGATTAATTGTGAAGAAAATTATTTGTCTAAAATAAAATTAATTTTTGTTTAGGTATATTTACTGTGAAAAATAATTTTTAAGATAATTTTTAGCTGTGAGAAGCAATTTTTAAGCTTTATAAAACAATATCTAATTTTTCGTTGAACTAAAAAAATTTCCTTTATTAAAATAATAATAAAAAAAATTTATAAGTAAAAAATCAAACGTATATTAAAAAATAAAAAACTCAAACATACCCTTATTGTTAAAAAAAATGATTCTAAGTTAAATACTTTATGTTTATTTTTTTGTTAATAAGAAATATACTTTATGGTTTAAGAATATACTAAAACAGTAATTTAGGGTTGGTTTACTTTGGGTTTGTTTGAAATTGTTTTGGTTTTTAATTTTTAAAAATTGTATTATAAAACTATTTTCATAAACATTTTTTAAAAAAAGTGAGAAGAATTTTCAATACAAATTTGTGTCTAAATTCAAAAAATTGAAAACTGAAAATCAAAACATGTTTTAGATGTTTTCATATTTTGGTTTTTAAATACTGAAAAACAAAATCAGTTCCCGAAAACTATTTTTGAAAACTCGACTGTCAAACGGGTTTTTAAGTTTTCTGTTTTTAAAAACAGAAAACTATTTTCAAAAAGAGAAATCAAACAAGCCCTTTGTTTTTACTTTTGTGTTTTCATTTTCTCTGTGTTTAATTCAAAAGAGTTGGAGAGAAGGAACTTAAAAGTAGTATATTTGTGTTTAACTTGTAAGTAGAGGTGGGGGGGTTTTACAAAACATGAAAAATAAATTATAGTTGTTTTAGTTGTTTTTAAATTTTTCTATACAAAATTTCAAAAACAGAAAAATAAAATAAGACTAAGGTGATAGTTTTGCATTATAATTACTTATAACAATACAAAATAAAAACAAAATAAACAAGTTCTTATTTTTCGTAAAAAACTTTTTCTTTGCAAGAGGGGCAAGGCCCCGATAAACTAAAATATTAGAAAAGAAAAGGTTAAAATGTAATTTTAGTTTTTTATATATTTTTTAATTTGGTCTATTGAGTTTTTTTTTTTTTAATTTGGTCCTTTCACATACGGCGTTAAAATTTTAATGAATTCCAAAACAACGTTGTTTTGGGTTTAGAGTTTTCTCATCTTCTTCCTAAATTTCGACATTGTGCCACCGTTGGCCACCCAACAACCACCATCGTTTCCACCACTATCATTCTTCTTCCGTATCCTTCTTCTTTTTCTTTGTATTATTTTCTTCATTCATCTTCTTTTGTTCTTCTTTCCCATTCTATCTATTCTTCTTCATCACTCAACCGTAGCACACTTTCCATCATTTTCATAGCTTCCATCTCAAAACTCAAACGAATAACACTCAAATTGAGTCCATAATAACAATTATGACTTTTTCTTATATAGATCTGTAACAATCATGAGCAACAATAAGTAGTGTAAAAAGAGAGGAGAGAGAAATGAAGATAGAGAAAATGAACGAGAAAGAAAGCGAAAAAGAAGAATGGAGAAGAAGAGATATGGGAGAAATAATAGACAGAAGAAGAAAATGAAGAATGATGGTTATAACGGTGATAGGTGGTGGTGACCAGTAATGGTTGGATACCGAAATTTGAGAAGAGGAAGATGAACATACGGTAAAAACCTTAAACAATATCGTTTTGAGCACCCTTCATTAATTATTTAATGGTGCTGACGGACAAGGATTAAATTGAAAAAAAAAAAAGAAATGTAAACTACTAAATTTTAAAAAAAACCAAAATAAAGAATTTAATAAAACATAAAAAATTAAAATTGTATTTTAAACAAAAGAAAACATGCAACGCAGAGATTGGGGAAGAATCTTTAACGGTCAAATTAACTATTCAATCTCTATATTTTTATGTGTTTTTTTGTTTCTATTTATGTTGATTTTGGTGAAAAAAAAATGTTAGGGCACAACATCATCACTGAAAAAATGGAGGCTATGTTTTTTCGTCCATCACGTTATCGCAGCTACTTCGCCTCCTTGCGCCGGAATCACTGTCGAAGCGCGGAGAAGATAAATATGTGTAAAAACTAAATTAAATGGAGTATTTTAACAATTAATCAACAAAATTAAAAAGAAAAACAAATACAAAGACTAAATACTCACTTAATTGTTTCAGTTAGGTAATTCAATTGATGAGCGCATGAGATCATGCATGTTAGGTACGAGGTTGGATCTCCACTTGTATTACTTTTTTTTATTAAAAAAAATGGCCACTTAATTTAACATTTTTTTTAATACTATGTTAATTAAGCTGGTCAAATGCTGATGTAGGTAAGCTTATCATTAAGTTCTTGATAAAATGAAAGATTTATTTTTTGTCTAAAGATGTTTTTGTCATGAGACTGGTGATAAGGCATATAAAGTCAGGCACCAATTGCTGACTCATTTGATTTAGATGAGCATTAAGATGAGAAATAATTTGAAAAGAATAATATTTGTTGAAATAAACTAACAAACGTAATACATATGCAATTCATATGAATTTCATTTGATCTGTCTGCATTATTGTACATAGTACTAGATTTGTAGTGCAAGGACATAAATTTGCTGCTAAAAATGGTTCGAGCTACTAATAGTACTGATCACAGTGTTTCTAAATTCTAGCAAGTTCTAATAACTACCTTTAGTAGCATGTTAAATCTGACACACGGAATATTCGAAGATCAATTTAGGTTTTAGGGTCTTAGTCATTTTTTATTTGATTATTTGATATGCCCCAGTCAATTATAAAAGCATTTCTTTGACAGTTAAACAATAATCAAACAATTATTATTCATTTGTACAATCTACTATCTCATTTCGACTATTTTTTTTTAAAATTTTTCTCAATTGAATGAGATGGTAAGTTACATTGATAAATTATAGTTGTATATATATCAAGTTTTTTTAATGTGTGCAATATTACACGGATTATGAAATTAAAGAAAAAAAATTATATAAAAATAAAAATTTAATATAATTATATGTGACATATTAATAATATTGTGTTTTTTTCTTATTTTAAATTTTTTAATCGGTGTAATATTACACAAATTAAAAAAAGTCTATATATCAATACTCTATATATAATTTATTATATTACAGCCAAATACATTGTAGATGAACATGGAGTCCACACCTACCCCATTTCGTGGTCTAGATAAATCAGGTGTAAACATAAGGGGAAAACAGTATGCAAATATAATGTAACTTGGCGATAATTAATAATTTGTATGGATGGATAATGATCCTATAAATCTCAACCATACAAGGATGATAAAAACCCCATATTTTGTTTTTCATTTTATTTTTCTCTTTATATATCCCTACACTCTAAAATAGGGTATACATCATAATTTCTCATTAGAAAAAGACTGGCATCCCCCATCGTTTGGTATGATTAATATTTTATATTGAAATTATTGTCAATTTGTCATTAAAAAACACAGGATTTGAACCACGTACTTTTCAGTAAAAAATAAAAATCTAGATGATGATTCAAGAATTGAAGACAATGAATATTCGGAATAATTCAGTTTCTAAGATTCCTACGGAATCACTCCATGACATGGCAACAATAAAAAAATAAATACACATAATATAATCCTAAGAGGTTGGAAGCCTAAGCACGAATTGAAGCACAAGTCAAGTCAAATTTGCATCTTGGCTTTTTGCAACCAAACTTGAACAATAATGTAAAAACGACAAAGTAATAATCCAAAACGACCTATGACCCGTATTTGCAGATATTCTCGAATCCCATATATTCATGATTCCCAATCTTGTGAACCATATTTGAAATGCCAACTCCACCTAAAAAAGAATAAATAATTTTGAGATTACTACGTAACTTAACCAAAAAGAAAAAGAAAATTGAGATGTTTACCTAGTGAGATTGCACTGACAAAAATTGTAGAGGCAAGAATAAAGATAATAAGGGATGCTCTTCCAAATACTATGATCAATTTTCTCACAATGTGTTGTCCAACAAAGGCTGCTATAGTGGCCACCAGGGTTAAGTATGCAGCTGTGAAATATGTCACCAAAAAAACATAGTTTAAGGAGAACGTTTGAAATATAAACGATTATAAGTCTTTAAATAAAAGTCGTTGGTCACGAACCATAAGGAACGGGAAAACGTTTGAGGAGGTAGTATTCTACAACAGACATGGATGAAGAGAAGGTCATGGCAAAAGTGGCCGTGGCGCTTGATACCTGCACGCAAGACATTTAACCCAGTCAATAACGGAAGTTCAGTTTTTACAAAATAAAATTTTTTGTATCAGCTTCATGTGTCAAGTTCTTGTTTTATCAATTATATTTCTCCGCTTGATTTAAACTTATAACTTAGATTTTATTCAAAAATTACACCTTAGAATTTTAAACAAAATTAATGAAAGTGAAAAAAGAAACTGACCTGAGGAGGGACTCCAAGCTCAAGAAAAAGTGGACCCATAACAAATCCTCCACCAAGCCCTAACAAGCCACCAACCACACCAGCCAATATACCAAAGACACAGTAAATAACTAGCTGTAAAACTGTAAAATCTTTCTCCTGATCCCCTGTTGAAGCAATTACTCTTCTCCCACTGAACAATGCAGCTGCTTCATATGCTGTCACCCCAACTGACACTGGAATCTGCATAATAACAAAAACATGAATCAGAGTTCAGACAATTGAATACATATTTTACGAGTAAATCATCATCGCTTCATTTTGTGACTTTGTATGGTTATTTCACTTTAGTCTATATCTTTTAAGGAGTTTCACTTCAGTTTCTTAGTCTGCAAGTTCATTTCACTTTATTCCATTATTCACCGAACTCAAATACTAATAAGATTATCATGTTTAATCAAGATAAGCAAAATGAATTACCTGTAACAAGTTCAGAACCCAATATGCTGTTGAACAAGTAGTTGTGTAGTTTTGCTGCAATAAGAAGAAAATTAGTCTCAATTTAGATAAATTGGAAGGCATCAAGTTTTATTTTTTATTAGATATTGAAAAACAAACCTTGGCAATCTGTAGTGCAAGGAATGAAACCCAAACAAATACAAGAAGTCCAAACTGCTTCCAGCTAACATTTTCAAGAATTGTCACCTGCAAAAAAAAAAAAAAAATCAAAATTCCTTATTAGATATGAAATCACTCTATAAATAACAACTCATTAGAGAATAGAATACCAACCTGTTTTTCTTTGGTTTCCTTTTCAGCACCACCATTTGGTCCACTTGGAAGAGGTTTGTATTCAACTTCAGCCCCAGAAGCTACCATAAGGAAATTTAATTAATTACTCTCTGTAATCAAAAATAAAATTATCCACAGAAACAACTTTATTATGATTTTGTATGTGTTAATGAATAGTAGTTTATTATGCACTCACCATTTGACTCTTGTCTCTTTGCAGCCTCCTAAAGTGAAACAAGAAAATTTCAGACAGTTAGTATAAACTTTTCTAGAAATTTCCACTGATTCCAAATCTTGCACCAAAACACTCATCATTACACAATTTAATCATAAAACCTTCATAATTAACAAAGTATTACTTTCTTCTGTTTATAAAAAGAATGACATGCATGCATGAGAATGAGACCTTTTTCATTATGGTTTCTTTTTTCCATGTTTCAACCCCTTTAAGAAATGCTTTAGTTGATGTGCCTGAAAAAGGGTAAAATCAATCAGAATTAATGTGTGCAACAAAAAGAAGAATGTCAAATTCAGATGACAGTTAAAACAACAGTTACCTACGAAGAGAACAATAAGCAAAATAGTGACCAACCAATCAGGAAATACAACGTTAAAGATCACTCCAATGCTGATTCCAAGCATGAGCATTGGTTGAATGAGAAGTGCCAAATCATAATCAATTATAGGCATATCCAACGTTGGATGCCTTAGCTTAAGGTTGTAATAAACCGTTGACAATGCTGCTCCCATTATCATACCTGAAACAAACAGAATGAATCATAACTAATAAATGTAGTGAAAACTCCTAGAATTTGAAATTCTTTTCTGTTTTTATGTTTAAGAGATTTTAATAATTAGTTGAAAATAAAACCAGCCTATGAAGAATAACTTCTTGTGATATGCATCAGTGATATGTAGAGTGTATGTTTAGATTTTCATTGACAAATTAAATTTTACTCAACGCAGTGAATATCATGCTTTCATTTTACTTCGAGAGATTCAGATGACCAACTATTTGTGTCTATAAATGAAGTAGAGTATGCGTTTAGATTTTTATTAACAAAACTGAAGTTTATTTCAAATTAATTTCGCCCAACTACCAAATAAAAATTTGAAGCTCTTTTTTCATTAATGTGACTAGCTTTCATCTGGCAATTCAAATATCATGTCATGTGATTAAAGGTGACTTTAGTTGTAATGGAAATCCAAACACGCTCTGAGATTCATTAATTGTTTTCAAAGATTCAAAATTACATGAAATGTAGGTCATGTCTTACATTTTGAGATAGCTGTGGAAGATTTAGCATCAAAGCCAATGATAAGGCTAAGCATAGGAACAAAAATGCCACCACCACCAACACCACCTACACTTCCAAATGCTGCTCCACAAAAACCAATGAAACTTCCCAAAACAATTCTCCAACCAAATTCCATATCCTGCGTGTAAGTAACATCCACCCAGTGACAACATTAACATAGTAACAAGTAACAACAATCAAATCCAACAGAAAAAGCAATTTTTTTTCTGTCAAAGCTGCACCATTTAAAAATTCTTCCTTTACTTTCCAAAAAATATGAATCATCTAGAAGAATCCAAAAGAAGTCAATGAACCTTATTTCCTCACCCAACCAAATACAGGGCCATTAATTCCCCTTCACCATCAGACACAAAAAAGTAAAACACGTACTTAATTACACTTTAAGCCTCTAGATATTGCAGACGTGCAATTTTAACCTTCCTAATTTTTTTAGCACTTTTTCCATCATGTTTCTGAAACGTTTAGTTTTGATCATTTTTATCAAATTTTTTTTTCTTTCAAATTTTAACGAATTATGCTATGTCATGAAGTATGTTACATGTTCTACGTTGTAATATTGAAAATATGTTATGCCTCAGCACAGCACAACACAATTCATTAAAATTTAGAATAGAAAATGAATGAAAGTCTAGATTGTTCGGACTTAAAGATAAACAAAGACTTATGAATCTTTTTGTTTTGCTTTGAGTTAAAGATATCACAAAATTCAACACAAAAAGTGAAAGCTTACCGGCCACACGTGCTGATAACCTGAATCCTCAGAATTCCATAGAAAATTCAAAGCTCTGGTGAGGAAACTCTGTTCAGCCACTTGCGTAACATTGAAGTTCGGAACTTCCATTTTCAAAATACTTCTCTCTGCAGAAACCGATGCAAAAACGAACAACAACACCATCCAAATCGATCCCATTCTCATGCCTCTCCACAATCTCATTCCTAACTCACCCATCTTAATATTTTTTAATATGATTATCTCTTTCTTCAAACGATACAAACTTGAATATAAAAAGTGTGTAACTTTATTCTCAGATCAAACAGAGCAGAGTATGTTCTGTTCGGCAGAAAAACACAAACAGGGGAAAGAAAAAGCAGAGAAGAATGCGGTGTTTGTATTTGGATAAAGCTGTTTTTGTACAGGAACGTGATTCGGGTGAACAGGGATGGAAGTTCAAATTGGCGTGAAGAAATGGATAATAGATAATAAGAAAAAGACAAGAACACAGAAACACAGAAAAGAAATGGAATTTGATTGGAAAACGAGATGGGAATGAAGGAGAGAAGGGAAGTGAATTTGATCACACAAAATTCGCAGTGTGTTTGGATTGACAGAAGAACGAAGAGTGCGCTCTCGGTTTCTCTCTCAAAATCCGCGTGAGATGTTCTTTCTAAGACACCTTTAATTTGCTCTGTTCTGCTTCCTACACAGATTTATAAAAACAAATAATTGTCTTTTTTTTTTTTTTATTGGTGAAGTTTAATAATGATTCATATTTGTACTAATTTCCTTATGATAATCATTTAGGGGTACGTTTATTTTAGCTTTTAAGTTTAGTTTCGGTAAAATTACTTGAGCTCATTAAAGAAATTTTTTTATTACGATTTTTTATATATTAATAATTTTAATTATTAATTTTATTTTAATTTGTGTTTTTTATATTTTATTCTAGTAAAATCTAAAGTAAACCAATCTTAACTAGTTGACTATTTTCATTGTGTTCACCTAGATAACTTCAACATTTATTTACAAGTTTATACTATAATCTTTTAGAAAAAAAAAGGTTTATACTATTTTCGGTCTTATATAAAATAAACATACAACTCATTTACATAAGTCAATCAAACATATTTAATAATATTTCTTCAATTAATAAAGTAATAATTTTAAATTTTATTTCAAAAATATACATTAATTAATGTATTTACTAATATAAAAATTAAATAAATTGTTCATAACAAAGGGTAAAAATATATTTATCTTTTTAATAATTAATACACTTATAAAAAATATAAGTCTCTAAGGACAATCATAATCACTTTTTATCTATTATAAATAAAATCAAAAATAATAATTTATAATGTATTGATTTTATTGTGTGGTTCTAAAAAACTATTCGAAATAATTTATAATTTATGAACAACTAATTTTTGATAAACCATTTATATTTTATCTCAAATTATTTATTATATATAATTATTACACATTATTTTAAGTAATTTAACATATAGTATATGTTATCTCAAATTAATTTTATTAAATGCATTTATAAAATAACAAGTCTTAAGTTATAAATCATAAACTATAAGAAATAGGTCATAAACTTTAACACATAGACTAGTTTTATTAAACATGGTTTTATTTTTTTATAGGTTAATGTGCATCCACATATGTTCGAACTAAGGACTTACTACTCAAAATAGTACTCATTAATCATCCGACCAATCTGCTAGATGCACGTGATTTTAATCTATTTCTAAAAAAAAAAAATAGCTCTAATCTTGTTAAATTTAGTCATACTTTGTATGTTTATTTTTGTAAATTCTCTTGACATTATATAGAAAATCTTAAATAAAAGACAAATATATTTGAAAATCTTAATAAAAAAACTAATAACAAAATGTTGTATTTTTTAAAAATTAATGTTATTCCTACACTCCATTTTGAGGGGTATGAGGTTAAAAAAAGAGATAGACGGAAAAAAAATTAATTACTTGACCTGGGAAAAGGTGAATTAACTACTGTTCTTAAAGTTTTTATAAATTTTAGGTTAAATTAATCATTTAATTTTTATATGTAAAAAACGTTTATTTTAATTCTTATTTAATTTTTATATTTAATACTAACGATGTTTAACTTCATCTTACATGTTTAACTGGGTCTCTGTGAGCAGGGGTGTTTGTGGTGCGAATTGGTTCGGTTTTAAAGGAAAATTCATCCGATCCGATCTTTGCGATTTTGTCATCTCATCATTCGATCGGTTTTGTTTCTAAATTATATCCGAACCAACTTTTTGTGGTTTGGATTGAATTGATTTTTCGGTTTTTGTTTTAATTTTTTAAATATATTCTTATTATAAAAAATAGCAAACATTAATGACAAAACGTAAATATGATGCATATATTTAGATTAAACTTTGTTGTCTAAATTTTTTATTTAATTATTTATATATATATATAATATATATATATAGAAAAATAAACTATAAAAATAATATTTTGAGCGTATCATTTGATCTTTTAAGAGAAAGATGAATAATGTAGAAAAATTATAAATTTATATTAGGATATGCGGTTTGGTTCGGTTTTAATATAAGGAACTGAAATCCGAACCAAACAAATAAAATTACGCGGTTATTTCGGATTTCGGTTTGTTCAGTTTTCGGTTTATTTGGTTATCGGTTTTGACGGTTTATAATGAATTGGTTCGATCATGAACACCCTTATCTGTGAGTCAATCAATCATAAAAATTAATTAATTTCTATACATACTTGGTGTTCATTTTTATATATATTCACTTTTTATTTTAATCCTTATACATGTAATAATTTTTTTGTTTTAGCCTCCATATATATATATATATTTTTTTATTTTTTTTTTCTGTTTTAAATTGGTGGTCAGCTTGGCAGTCGGCTTCTCTTTGATGAGCTACCAAGTTTCTGGTTCGAGTCCCAATATTTTTGCTTCTCCTTTCAATCCTGTTGAAGTTTTTTCCAGAAACCATTTTAGTTTCTTTTTAACACTTCCTTTTACCTTTTTTTTCCAATAATTTTTTCTTCTTTTTCTTTTTTTTTTCTTTTCTAATTTTTTTAATAGGTTATATAAAATCTTAAATTTAAACTTACATATTTTTATTATATTAAAAAAAAACACTTATTTGTATGTGTTTTAGTTAGGCTCTTATGCGATTTATAAATTTTAAAAAATTTCTAACACAAACAATTATATTTTATTTTTTATAACCAATACTTTATACTTTATTTTATTTTATTTTTCTTAAATTCATATGATTTTTCTTTTCTTCTTTTATAAATTATCTCTTTGATATTTTTATATTATTATCGATTTATTATTAACTTCTGGCCACCCCAATATTCATTACTAGATCCGTCCCTACATTTAGGAACTGCTCCTCCGTCCCAAAATATAAGACCTTCTAGAGAGTTTTTGTTTCTCCCATTTTATAGGATCATTTGAGAATTTGTGTGCACATTTAATTTCTTTTTACCATTATACCCTTTCCACCAATTAATTTTGATGAATATTAATTAAGAGAGAATGAAGTGATAGAAAGAGATTGAAATGGTAAATTTGAAAACTACTCCTAATATTTTTGTTAGACAAACTTAATGCATTTAACTAAATTAATCACTTTTCTTAATTCCCGCAATATTGGTCTAGAAGGTCTTACATTTTAGGACGGAAGGAGTAAATGATTAATTTAATGTAAATTTTATTAAGTGTTTTTCTATCCATTGTCTTAAGGGCAATGATTAAGCAACTTATAAATGAAAACTTTATGTTAAAAAGTGTAGAGTATTTAATGTTATAAAACTATTTTCAATTTATTTTAAATACAAAATTTTCATTTATAGGTTGTTTAACCATTACCCTTAAAACAATAGATAACAAAACTCTTTTATTAATACTAATTTTCGAATTAATGTTAAGAGATGAGAATTAAAATTATTCTTTTTTAACATGACAAATATGTTTTTTATATTTTTCCTATTTTGACTTTTTTAAAGTTATTTTTTTAAAAACTCATACGAACAATAATTTATTTTATACTTATCAGTTAGTATTTGTAAACAGTTATTGGCCCAAGAATTATTTGTAAATAGTTATTGCCTTATTGGTGTTTTTAATTTTATTTTCTTTTCGGAGTGCCAAACGACACTGACTAATCGGAACGTGGCGAAAATTGAAACGCCTTGCTTCTTATCATTAAAATGCAATTTTATTTAATTAAAAAAATGCAATTTTATTCCTCCCTCTCATTTCTTGAGTGGGAAATCTCATGATGATAAGTGATAATCATTATTATAGATCAAAATAAAGTTTAATGAGTGGTGTAGGCTACTTGTTGTTGTTGTTTAAGAAGTTAAAAGAAAAAAAATGATTGTATTTTTATTAAAAATGTGAAAATTAAAAGGTAATTAAAAATGGATTTTAAAAAATAATTATTTTTGCATAAGATTAAACTTAGATTGTACTTTTTTTTTTATATTAAAGTGTTAAAAAAGTATATATTCAGAAGGCATGGATTAAAAATTAAGAAGTAAATGGATATGAAGAATAGAGATAAGGAAAGGAAGGAAGGAAGAATGGATGACAATTATAAGGTTGTTGCATGTCTCACTTATTTGGCAACATTGAATCTATAAATGGTCCCCTCTTTCAAAATGCTTCCACTATTTAGAATATTCCATGTTTGGTCTAAAATTAATAATAAAACCTCAGATTTTTGGTTTGGAGGGACACTCATACGAATGAAAACATTGGCATAAAAAACAAAAAGAAAATGAAAACATGCTGTATTTCTTTGGATCGGAGTATGTTTAATTTAGATTTCAATAAAATGAAAAGTAAAAAATACATAAATTGAAATGAATATTAGTGACAAAAATTATTAAGACATAAAAATTGAGACAGTTTGACAAAAACAAATATTTTAACTTTGACTAAAAATATTTTTAATCAAAATAAAAACTAAAATAAACTGACCCTATATTTTTAAACAGATCAAGAACAATATTTTTTTATGAATATAATAAATTCTCTTTTCATTCTCGGTTATCGTCTTTTAGTCTCCTTCAAGTGGTGTAATTATTGCGTGGTAGTACAAAACTATTAGAGTGTGTGATAATAATAATAATAATTTTATTTTTTTAAAAAAACTAGAGTCTAAGTCTAGACAGCTTCACAGCCCCTCTTTATTTGGCATGCAATTAAAAGAGTAGTAAAGCATCGAATGAAATAAGTGTGTTTCTTTCGCGAATTAATTTTGAGTATAATTGTACTTGTAAAATTGATTTTTAATAATATTATATTTAATGAGAAGTGATTTATGTTTGAATTTTTTTAAAAAAAAATAACGGTGCAACGAAAATAAATTACAAAATTAATTTTTTACCATAAAAGCAGCACACAGTGTGCTGGTTTAATGGTAGTATAATTAATTTTGAATAAATGTGATTTTATAAAATTAATATTGATTTTAAAGTAATATGATTTATATTAGGAGAATTTTTTTCTTCTTAAAAATAAGTTAAAAGTAAGAACAAAATATGAATTTTTTTAATCTAATGTGAAAGTAAGTCTCACTTTATTTTGACTAACCAAAATCAATTTCTTCAAAATTAATTCCCCTTTAAGCCAATGGTTTTCCAAACATACACACAAATGTTGCTTCTCTCAAAATTAATTTTAAATACCTAAAATTCCTTTAACATTTGAAATCAAATAAAAAAATTGCATAATTAATTTTAAGGAGACAAACTTATTTTTAAGGATTCGTTTCACCTTTTCAAACATACTTTAAGTATTTAAGATCGTAAGAGTTAAGAATTTTAATATAGTATTATAAAAATAAAATAATTTTAATAAAATTTTAAAAATCTCAAATTAATCTACCACTTAGCAATACCTTGGATATTTTAGTCACTTTTGTCAATTAAACTATATTGAAAAAAATTCAAAAATGAATAGAAAAGAATTCGCAAGGCATTGATCTAAAAGTTGATCCATTTTTTTTAGCTTAATCAAAAGGCTATTTCAAAGTTAATGTTAAAAGTATTTGTTAGTTTTCTTATTTTTCAAACTTAGAAGCTACTTGTGGTTTCTATCATTTTCACCGTACCATTAGACGAAAATTGTTTTAAGATAAACAAAATAAAACTTCAATTTAGAGCCTCTCAAAAAACTCCTTACTGTTAGGTTTTCCTTTAATAAAAATAAATATTTTAATTTCTAGAGCTTTTGTAAAATTTTATTTAATTTCTGATTTTTACTTACAAAGGGGAAAAAAAAAACAAAACTGAGGCATGAATCATGCATGATATGAAGACCCGGGAGATAAGGGAGAGAGGCATGAAATGGACCACAAATGTATGACTTATTTGGCATATTGATATTTGAATCTATAAATGGTTATAGATCATGTACAATATTTCATCATTGGTCAAAAAAATAATAACCTGTTCTTCTTAATTCGGATAAGTACTTAGTACTTGTTTGATAATTATTTCTGAAAATAGTTTAAAAAATCAGTTTGACATATATTTTTATTTTGATCGGTCAAACACACATCCACACTATACTATTCCTAAATCTACTCAAAAAATTAATATGTGATTTTTAGCTTTTAAAAATTAAATTTGAAAACAGTTAAATTTATTTTAGTTTTAAGAATTTTCATACTAATTTGTATTAAAAACATATTTCTCATTTTTTAAAAACCATTTTTAAAAGCTGTTTTATAATATAGTTTTAAAAAATTCGTTAACTAGAGATTGAAGGACTAGGGTTTGTTTGATTCATGTTTCTAAAAACAGAAAATTAAAAAAATTCGTTTGGCAGACCAGTTTTTAAAAATAATTTTCGTTTTTCACTATTTAAAAACTAAAATTTGAAAATATTTAAAATTTGTTTCTGTTTTCAATTTTCAATTTTCTAAATCTACACACAATGTTGAAAACTCATCTAACTTTTTTTAAAATATGTTTCTGAAAACTATTTTTATATTACAATTTTAAAAAAATTAAAAACTGAAACTGTTTCAAAGAGTATTTGGTTTGATGCACACCAGAAGTAAAAACAAAAATATGTATTTTCACTTTTTTTTTTTTTAAAAAAAAAAAACAGTTGCCTTCTTTCATTTTCCGTCACGCTGTGTTGTGACATTATTGTGTGTTGTGTGCGACAAAAATAAGAATCCAATTAATACACGATGTACTGTGCTTTTGAGTGTCCACAACCCTTTTCGTTTGGTGTGCATAAAAAAAATAAAATAATAAACAAGTGAAATTTATTTCGCTAAAAAAATATGTCTAATTATAAGCTTTTGCAATTAATATTTATACTTTAATCTAAGGGATTAATTAATGGTGTAAGGTCTTGCTACGTTCAGGGACGATTCACAACGAGAGGTTTTGTGTTAGAATCTTACATATACCAAATTCTTTGGGGCCAGTGTCAGCTACGTAATGCGAACGAGATTAATCTCATCTAAAAGGTGAGTTATAAAAAAAATACATTTATACTTTAACATTATTAATTTTACTCTATCAACGGCGTTTATAAAATAAAGCCATCATATATCATATATCAAATTTATTAAAGTAAAGTCGGACATTTTTTTTTTTCTATAGTATAAATTTCTTTCATGATTGAATGTGTCAAAATTTTCAACATTTTCTTTCCAATAGTGACCAAACAGACAGTTAGACAAGTTAGAAAGAAATTCATCTTGCTTTTAAGTCAGATATTGACAATAATTATAATTGAAAAGATAAAAAGAAAAAGAAAACATTTTTATCCATTGAAACTGTCTCGTTTATTCATTTAAATATATGACTTCAACAAATTTTTAGTTTAGTCTTTAAGATTACATTATATTATTCAATTATATCCTAGACATTATGAATTTAAAGACTTAATAGGAATTAAATTGAATTTGTTCAATTTAATTCGAATTATAACCTATTTCAATTGTTTTTTAGATTTTTAAGAATAAACTAATATGAAATAATATTATTGGAGAACTAAAATTATGAACATAATTAAATAATAAATAATGAATATAATCTCATTTTTATATATAAATTTAACTATGACATATATATGATGGGCGATGGATATGCCCTTTTTTTTTCTTCTCGTTCAACGGAACATTAAGATCCAAATTCGTGATTCTTAAATGAACAAGGATATAAACATATTATTTATGTTTTAGAATTTATAATTAATTATACTAAAAATAATTTTTTAATATATAATTATAATTATTTGTGGGTTATAAAATAATTTATTTTTTGGTAAATCAAAATTGAATTAACAAGAATATGAAAAGTAGTTAAAATAATACATTAATACTAAGAGGTATTCCCCCATAGAAGAGCTTCATAACAAATGGCAAGCAAGTGCCCAAAGAAAAAAATATTAATATTATTATCTACATTATTTGACTTCAACCAAAACTAGAATCGAAGTACTGTCAAGGTAAAAAATATTAATATTATTATCTAACTCCCAAACTGTTAGTCTGAAAATGGCATCATTACTCCCAAACGTTAAAAACCAAATCAATAATTGCCACCTAGCTATAGTGTTACCATCACATATATAGTATGCAGGGAAAAAACATGCATAGGAGATTGAACTCTATATTTATTTATATATGTATATTTTTATGTATTTATTAATCGAGTTATATGATTGAGAAAAAAAAATACATAGTTTGATTATAAAAACATACAAAGAATATTAATTAGTTACAAATTATAAATAAAAATAATCAATTTCTAGTGTTATAATTTTTTTATAAACTAAAAAAATTAAAATTAAAAGTAAACAAAAATAAAACGGAGTCAGTCGTAGTAACATCTGGAAGAGTAACACTGATATCCTAATAATTTCAATCCGTCATCTTATTCTTTTTATTTCATTCTCTTCCCTTAAAAAAAAGAAAAAAGAAAAAGAAATAGTCTTAAAATAGGTACAGCACGTGAAAATTGGTCGGACGTAGGTCCGTGAGAACAATGATAACTGAAGGTATCTATCTATCAAGCAATGAAATACCAAACACATTGCAAACTTTATAATAACAAAAAAAAAAAAAACATCGGAAACTTTATTTATTTATTTTTATTTATATGTTATATAAATAATAAACGCTATCACTGTGACGTCTGACAGTGACAGCGCATATATCATAGTACTACTGTTTTTAAACGCTATCACTTTTTTTTTTCTATTGTCCCTTGTTTTTAAATTATATTTAATTAAAAATATTTATTTTAATCAATAAAATTAAATTAATTAAAAATAAATAATATTAAATAATTTATTTAAAATAAAAATAGATAAAAATAAAGTAACAATAAACACTTATTATTTTTTTATATTAATGTTTAATGATTGGTATATAAATCTATATATTACCATATATAACTAATCATTGATGTTTGATATTCACACGCAGTTATATATTATTAGGTTTATATTTAATATTTATGTTCCTCTCCCATTATATATACATTATTATTATTTTAGTAAAAACGTCACTAATTATATAAATTATCAACTATGAATGTTAGCAATAGAGAAATTCTCGCTTCATTCACCAAAAATATAAATAAATGAAAATTTTCCAGCCAAAAAGTAAACAAATGAAATATATATATATAATACTTCGAAATATATGATTCATGATTGTAGTATATATTTATCTAATGCAGCATCATGACATAATTAATCTTTAATAATATTTTAAAAAAATATTATTAAATTATTAAAAAAATTATCTATTTAGTATTTATGACACTTTCATCTATTTGTATATCAATAATACTAAATATAATAATAAAAAGAATATGATAATAATCGGGGCCGGCTCTGGAGCATGGGTCCTGGGCCCTGGGCCTTGGGGCATAGGCGAGTGAACATCCGCCAAGATTCAATGTTCAATGGAGCCCATAATATATATATATATATATATATATATATAGTTGTTTTTTAAAAAAAAATTAATTTTTTAAATGTGGATGTTGTTGATGTTGTTATTTTTAAGTTATGTTCTGAAAAATTGTAATGTATTGATAGGATCGTATGTAATATCAAAATTTTATTATAATTTAATAAAAAATACTTAAAAATGTTCAATTTTGTTCACTTCATCCCATAGCTTATGAAAGGCCAGGACGAACGCCAATAATAACACATCATAACTCACAAGAATAGATTAATCAAAAGTCACCCCATTTGTCCGATTTCATAAATTTTTTATTTATTTTATTTTTATTTATTTATTTATTTATTTGTGTACCAAGCAATTTTTCTACCACCAAATATTTCAGATCACACAGAACCAAATTACATTTCAGAGTTCAACATTTTTTTTTTTTTTTGTGTACATGTATAAAATAAAAATCTCCAAATTACACACGAAACGTGTTAATTAATTCGATGTCGATGAAGTCTATATATTGATTTAGAGCTACTTCTACTTTGGCATATGTATATGGTGAATAATTAAGTGCAATATAATTTTCAATTGAGACAAGCTAATTAAGGGTAAAGGATAATGGATATAGGTAAATAATTAATCTGAACTTGTGCGCGTGAAAAAGTATATATGAAGCTGAAGTGTGGACGTGTGTGTGTATTTAGACTTTTTTAAAATAATTGAACCAAAATAGAATGTAATTCTGAAAACATAACATATTAAAAATTTATTACATACCAATCTATATATATTGCTTAACAACAAAATTCTAAGCTACGAGTTTCTTGTGAATATACACACTGAAAAGTACAAACGTGTTAACACTTCAACTCTTCCGAGAGTCACAACTCACAAATTTGTAATATATATCCAGCAGGTCTATCTAAGTCAACGCTCTGTTTTTTTAGTTTAGTTTACGTTATTATTATATAAATTGACTTTTAACAATATCTAAAAAATATTGTTAAATAATTAATATTATCTTTATATATTTATAATATTTTTATAAATGTTGTATACAAGTCATATTAAAAAAAAAGAAAATAATAAAATTTTTAAAATGTTGTTGAATTATTAAAAATATTCTTTTTTTATATTTACAGTGTTTTTTTTTTAAATATATTATATAAAAATCATGTTGCTATAGACAAATTATGTTATAATGAGTACATTTGTGATTAAGTAAGCTAAATCCAAAATTTTCTAATTAGTATTGTCAAAATGCGTTTTAATGTGTTAAATAAGTCTTGTAGATAAATGGCATGCACTACGCATGAACTATTTAATCCTAGTCACGGACTCGTTTAGTTTAGATTTTAAAAAAATAAAAGTGAAAAACACATAAATTGAGAGAAAAAAATTAATGGTTAAAATTATTAATACACAAAAATTGAGACAATTCAATAAAAGTAAATAATTTTAATTTTAGCAAAAGTGATTTTCATCAAAATCAAATTTAAAACAAACAGGCCCACGTCGGAAGGACTAAAATTTTAACTGTAAATATAGAATGAGGATTAAAAAACTATAAATATAATTGTCATTTAACACCCTCATCAAGATCAAATGTGTAAGTCAAGCATTCTAAGTTTGGCTATGCGTCCATTTATACTTTTCCGGTGAGTGAAAATATTTTTGACGGAAGCAAGATTAATTTTTTACTCCTGTTAAATTTGCATTGTAATTCAAAATTATTAAAGTGAAAGTACTTAAGAAATTTGCATTAAAATATAATTTGCATTGTAAATAAATTATATATACTAATAATTATATATATTAATCACTATTGTTGTTTGAAATATTTGGGGGTACAAATGACATGTTTTTGGGTTAGATTCGGATCTTGGATCTGTGTCAATTGATGAATATTCATGAAAGGATAATGAGATGCATCGCTGCTTAGTTGTCTCTCTGGAGTAATAAGAAATACACATACAAATCTATATATTTATATTTATATAATAATATAATAATAATAATAAAATAAAAAAAAGGCCATAATTCATTCACGAGACACATGTGGTATTGTTATTTGTGGGTCATACTTGTAATCAATACTCCTATTTAACAAGTGGGAAGGAGCTATGAAAACAAGTACGTCAATTCAATCAGAGACAGAATCAGACTAAAGTAAACTATAATTAATTAGTGTGTTACGAACTTTTCTAAGTAGAACTTTTTTTTTCCCATAATTTAAATGGAACTTGTTCGTTGACAATAGTATATAGAAAATGGAAGTCCACTCTCTTACTGTAGCTACCTAGAGGGAAAAATTTAAAAATGTTGAGATTCATTAGCAAGTTTTAGTCAAAGCTACATTAAGACTTGAAAAATGTTTTGTGTACATCGATTAATATAACTCATTTATTTCATCAATTTACTGAATAGAGTGACAATAAACACTCTTAAGAATTATTTCCTTTAAGTTTATCAATTGTTAAGCAAACTCTTTTTCATAGTTTGTTTCTCATAATCTTGGTAAGAAATATTATGTATTCTTTTTATATAGTTTATTCTTTCTTTTATTATTTAATATTCTTTTTGTTTTAATGAATGCAGTGACTAAAAAAATATATCTTCAAATCCTAGATAAATATGTTCATTGTATAATCCTTTGAAGAATAGAACTGAATCTATGTGTGCCAACTGCTAGCTATATTCAACTCTACATCCAAGAATCTCTCATCATTCACGTGTTGACCCACATGTTATGAATTCGCTTTTTAATTAAATCTCAAAAAAAATAAAAATATGGGCCATAGTAAACAGTATTTGTGGGATTCCAAAAAAAAAAAAGTATTTGTGTTTTTCATCTGACCATTTTATAGACATTAATTTGTTCCATTAGTTCCACTAATACAATGCAAGCATATGTGAAAAATCAATTTTTTCATACTAATTTTCCTTTCCGTATCCCTCGTTCTCTTCCCTTGAATTCACAATGAAAAAAAGCTGCAAGTTAAAAAGTTTGGTTGATTATTTTTAATAAAAATTTCTTCAGTTTAACAGTCTTTAATTATTTAAGAATTAAAATTCAAATTTTAGTGAGTTTTATCAAATAAAATTTAATACTTCATTTGATTAAAAGTTTAAAATACGAGCAATGTTATATCCTCCTAATAATCTTTCTAATACCATATAAAGTATGAAATTAAATGCACTTTTAATTTTGAAAATATAAAAAGCATTGAAAATATTCTTTAATAAGTAACTAGAAAGATTTTTAAGAACATGAAATAAGAGGATTTAGAATTATTCTTAAAACACCCTTAAAAAATCTGCAACTGAAATAAATCTATGAAAAAAATTTAACAATCAATCTTTACATAACTTGTTGTAAACCTCGATTTCATTTGTCAAACAACTTTAACATTTGTTATTATTTATTTCTTCATTTCAGCACGTAATAGGGTAAGCCGGTGAGGGTGACATCATGACATATCCTTGTTATCAGTTAAATAAGGATTTGTCTAAAAAAAAAAAAGTCAAAAAAGGTATTTAGAATTACAAGTTTACAACCATTACCAACACCAGCTAATTAGAAATAGTATTACATTGAATAATATATGTGACCACAGATATTGAATAATACATTAATAATCTGCTGACGCAACGGCCAAATTATTGCTATTAAATATAGACTTTTGAATCTCATTGCAAAAAAGGTAAAAGAAGTAAAAACATGCAGTTGAAAGTTGTAACTGTGTTATTCACTTCACCAAGATTTGAATTAGTATTGGCCTTCAATATTATTAATAGAGTCAAACCTCCATTTTTTTTTGGTAAGCAAGACGATTGTACTCACTGATATAAAAAGAAAACTTACAAGAGAAAAATATAAATACCCCACTAGCACAATGTAGTTATTAAATATAGACTAAAATAATGGATTCTTGTAAATTCTGAGACTAAATAGACAATTGTTAAAGGGTTGTTTATTTTTTGTTTTAATTTCTTATTTTCAGTCATTTTCTGAAATTTTATAAAAGAAAAGCTGAAAATAATGAAAACAAAAAATTTCTATTTTTAGCATTTTTCAGTTTTTCCTTCATAAAATTTCATAAAACAGAAAATGAAAATGAAAACCAAACAACCCCTAATATTAGGGATTACAATTTTATATTTTAGTAATTTCAAGAACTAAATTAATTATTGGTCATTAATGGTCGTAATTTTTAAGACTCAATGTATGTGTTACGCATTGGTCCTTCTTAACTGAAAACACCCTCGCATATGGACAAATATCAGTCAATATATTATAACTCACCATTTAGAGTTTGTTTGGATAAATGTCAACATGAATCTAGAACACAAGGTAATCTTAATTGTATTGAAATAAATTTATAATTTGCTCAATCTCAATGTAAACCTAAACAATCAATAGTTGAACAAAAGATATATCATTTATGAACAAGACCTCATGCTTGGTATATTTCAAAATGCTAGAGCCACCATATAAAAGGCAAACAAATTAGAAAGAGCAACAAGTACGCAAAACAAAAATAAGGATTAAAATAAAAATAATATCACTCATTCCGTTCCATCCATTTTTATTCTACACAATTCCATTACATGTGCGGGTTTAATCGACCATCTACTGCGTTAATCCCGACTTTTAATATGAATACAATCGTTTCATGTCACAACCGATTTCAATATGAGAAAGACGGATATTACTGGTCAAATTTTATGGGAACATGATGTATACACTTGAAAAATACATGATTTATAAGTTTTTTTTATATATATTTATTAATATATATTTATAACATTATTAGATTCCATTAAACTACAGTTACGCTGAGCAGAATCCTTCTAGGGGAAAAAACTAAGGAAGAGGCATAACAAGTTACTTCACAAAAAACAAATTGCATGTGAGAGAGAGAGAGAGAGAGAGAGAGAGGAACCCTTGGAAAGTTTGCTAAAGCCCACCCAGAGTGGGCAGTCAAGTAAAAGCAAAATGTCAACCTGAAAAATAAGACTTTTTCTTAAAATCACAATCTGCTACAAAAGTGTGCTTCTGAATAAGTTAGCTTTCAAAGTAACGTTATCCGCAGAAAATAACAGTATTTATCCTGTGGCTTAGAAGTAACATATCTTGTTTCAACTTATTCAACCTTCTTGCTAGATTCCGCACTATTCTCTTGAGATGAATTAGCAGTCTTTGACTCATCAAACTCTAACAACTGCGTTGATAGAAAGTAGTTGTTGTTAAAACTTTAGATAAACCATATCTAGCAAAGCATAGACCATCTTCAAGTCAGAACAGGTAATTAATTCCTTCAAATGACACAATAATATCTCCAATAACTACCAAAACATTTATTCATGTTCCATTACAACAAAGATATTGTACGGAACCTTCTAGAACTGATCACAAGAAGAAAAGCTTTTGTTTATAAGGCAGTTCACAGAGGTCCATCTTCTACAAGTACACCTTCTAAACTGTTGGGATCCTTCACAACTCGCAAGCAATTTTAAAAACATGGATACATATGATATAAACATCGGTCAATTACCTGAGCTTCTTCATAACTTAGTGCACCTTTAAATGTAAAAATATTTTCTCTTCAGTCTAGTTAGAGGTCAAATTAGTAAAAATATACATTCTAATTAGGGGTATTAACGATTAACGATAAATTAATATTTTATTGGATGTAATTTTTGGTCCGTTGTCAACTATTCACACCTCCCATTCAAAAACAGTCACAAGCTTTCACAGTAAGATTAGAATGACGCAAAAACTTATTATTAATACAGACCAAAGAGATTTGCACTAGATGCACAGAGAATAGGTATGCTGAGAGCAGAGAAATGGAAAAATAAAGCAACCAAACAAACCTGTTTGACATCACCATTCCAGATGCAATGAGCAGCCAAAAATCCAATTACAGCAGGTACAATGTACAAAAGGGCAGGCTGATAACAGGAACAAAAAAAGGAGAAAATGTTAACAGAGAAGGTTGCTCTCCAAATATCCATGATAGTTCTACAAGCTCAGCCCAGCCAGCCATGTTTTAGTATTAAAATTAGAATTGATGGCTAGAACCCCCAAATCTATCAAGAAAAGAAGGAAAAGAACATAATTAAACTACAAATCAATCACCTGTGCAGCCTGAAACCAGTTCATCACAATAATTGTAAGGACCAAGCCAACAGTGTACCCTACAAATGCACTCTTGAAATACTGTGGCTGTTTTCCTCTGGACACGTCAAATCGCAATGCCAATGCTACAAAAATACCTGAAGGACAAAAATATGCAATAAAAATAAATAGAAGTGCCTAGTGGCCTAGTGGGTTAAGGCTTTGTTGAAGTAACGACCAAATGATTAGAGAGAATTTTTTGCTTCTACATATATGAATGGATCTCATACAGTCATACATATATCGACTGCATGCACGGATATTTTATTTTTTCAAAGGAACGTCAGTCTTTCTTGACATAGATTGATCGGTCAATCTGAATGAGTCATCTGAACACTAGTACTTCTTTCTTAACACCCATTAAAATCATCTAAGATCCTCATAAAGTCAAGCAGAAAGATTTCACCACTCTAACTTGAAGCTTAAACTAATAACCGTAATAAACTTGAAAGCAGAAGTGTGAAGTTGCATATATTATTGCCAGACAGATACTTATAATTAGTATTTAAATAGATAAAGGCAAAACAATTTCCAAAGCTCTCTTTAAAATACAATCTCCACTACTCATGTCACAGTTGGTCAGTCAAGCAAACTCAACAAATTTAGCTTAACAAAGGCAGTTATTCATAATGGAAAAAATAAAGGTAATAAAAATGATATAAATAATGAGGGAGCAAGATTGTATGGTTGTATCACCACAAGAGTTTCAAAATTGAATTCTAGCCTTAAGAGTCTGTTATTTGAATGAGGAGAATTGGGGGCATCAGTAGAAAAGTATAAAATGGAATAAATAAGACTTTGTGTGGGAGTATAAATGGGGAGGATAAGAAAGAGGGAAGCCATTCCTGCTTCAACTCCCATTTATTTTTGTTATCATTCAAATTGTGGATTATAACTTTATAAGGGTTAATGGTTATATTGCTCAAGTGTTATTGTAGAGGGAGAGTCCAGGCTCTCTCAAATAATCTGGCCATTAATTCCATCAACAATATTTTATCCGTTTCTAAATTCTAATCTTTTTCTCTCTTTCTAAACCAGCTCCATCAGGATCACATCTTTATTCTGTTCAATCCCTTTCCCTTTCCATTTTTTCTAGTATTGTTGTCCCTACCCCCTACAGGGTCAATCGAAACAGCCTTTCTTCACACCAGCCAAATTGATAGCGAGTTTACACCCCACAAATTTGAACAACTAGTAACATGACAGCAAGGTGAAATGCCAACTCTCTTTTGATGAGTCGAAATGATTTAGTCCCTTTTGCATTCCATCCCATGATTTTAAACTTCCAAATATAAGTTAACAAAAATCTGATACCACATATATACTAAGAATAGAAATGTATTATTAAAGAGCAATTTCAAAAAAAAAAAAAAGAACAATAGATCAATTAAGTCATCTTACCAGGGATAACAATGTCACCAAGTCCAAGCATTGAAAATGGTCTTGCAGAATCTGCTGTGGGGAACAGAAGCTGCAAAATAATTCAAATGACAATATTACAAAGTTTATTATATTTTTTATCCCATAATAATCGCATGACCTAATACTAATAAAATTCATATGGAAAAAGAGAATTTCTATTTCATTTAGCAAAGATTTTAACCTTTATCGGAGCATCAAATGATTTTGCAACGCTAACCATCACTGGAGTGAAGAAAACCCAGAAAATGTCATATACAAATAGACCGGCCTGTAAAAATATATGAACATAAAGTAGTCAAAGACCATATTGAAAAAAAAAAATGCAACAAAAAAACCATATACTTTATCTTTGGGAAACTATTAGAATTAGAGTAGGATTGTGCCTAATTGAAGGCCAAGGGGGAGGACTACCCAAATCTACAAAGATTTGCCCCCCCCCCCCCCCCCCCCACAAAAAAAAAAGATACCATGGACGGGACATTTGACGCATGAAGTTTGAAAGTTTAGATATATTTGGGTGGCCCAAAATAATGATTGAATAGGTTCTAATACCATATAGAAATGGATGGAGTCCAACTAAACCCCAAAGCTAGCTCAAGGGGAGAGGACTACCCAAACCAACAGGACATTTTTGTGAGCTTACATTTGATTATAAAGGTCAAAAGATATTGGGGAAACTAAGAGAGAGAGCATGTAAATCGAGCTCAAGGCCTTTCTGATACATATTATTACAACTAAAAAGGGAATGCTTGTCTAGATAATCTAGATAAATGAGGAAAAGGGGAGTAGCCTGGTTTATCTGCAGCCAAAGGTTGTCGGTAAAGAAAACAAGATGTATTAATTTGCAATTATATCTTTTCTTAAAAAAGAAGTTTTCAGCACCTTTAATTACACCAGAATATAAAAATAAAAATACCTACCAAGAGAATAGCACCAGTCTTGAAAGATCCCAGAGAAAGCATTTCAATTCCCTGTAAATGATGGAATCCTTAGTGTCAAATATAACTTAATAGCTTCACAAATCTCTACAAACATTCATAGCAGCATAAATGATATTGGTTGTCTGGTTCAAGTAACAAAGTGTTATTACAAATAATGGTTGAGAGGTATGTATGGTTGAATAACACTAAAATAATTGACAGGCACATAAATATGCAGTTTTGAATTGGCATAATTAGTAACCAGGAAACTAGATCGGTGTCTATGCTACCAAAAATGCAAGCAAACCTATCAGGCTATGATTTCTGAACATAAAATAGTACTGTTAATTTTTTGCCATCAATGATATTCCATTATTCCATAAATTTCTACAATTGATTGTGTACCAATTTCTTGTAAGGTATGATTAGTTGTTAAGGTACACAATCTATTTCTTTTATTGTCAATTGTCAACTGGTTGTCATTTAATTGGTTGTGGACCTACCAGTTAAATAGGAATTATGAAAAGCATCAAACCTGAATACAGAAAGCAAGCCCCAGAATGTTATTTGCCAGCCAATGCTTCCGCAAAGCATACCAGGCACAAAAAAATGTGCCAGGGATAGCAGCAACAATATGTGACCTTGTGAACTCAATCTCCAAAGCTGTGTAAGAAAAGTTTAAGGAAAAAACATCATTCTGCATGATATAAACAAGTTTACTGTCATGTAGATCAACTAAAAACAGCTGAAAGCGAAATAAAGCAAATGTTAACACGAAGATAATAGCATGATAATAAATAAAACACAAAAGAAGAAAAAAAGTTAAAGCTTAACAACTAGCCAAAGGCATTGGTGATCTTACTTTTCTGGTAGAATTTAAAAGTGATTTCAAACCATAAAATTAGTAGGCGTAGCAAGAACCACTGACTAGTCAGAATCACATAATCAGAAAATGACTGCCTTAACACTTTCTTATCATTATGAGTTTATGACAAGAAATGTAGGATCCATGAGGTATGAATGGCAACACTTTAGCATTATCCTGTGCTCTACTTGGTCTAATTCCTTAACCCCTTCTCTAGAAAATAGTTCAAAATTCATTCAAGAATGCAAGAAAAACATACAAGATACTAAATGTCGTGACAAAAGCATTAAAAAGTAACATACACCATGATGACCAACCCTAAATGTAACATTAAAACTAACATACGGTTAAAACAATGCGTATTCAAATGAAGAACTCTTAAACATTTTGACATTTAGCAGCTATCATTGGTTAAAAGGTGAAAGTAGATAATTTCAGATACCACTGTTCAAAGAAAGACTATTGTCAGCTTGCTAGGAAAGATAAGGAGGCAGGGTCACATACAACGAAAATATGGAAAACGCCAGACTATGAGGTCCTCATTCCAATGCTTTGGGAGAAAGCGTTTAATAGATGGTAACAATGTTGCCCTGTTAACAGTGGAAGAGAAAACGTGTGATAAAATAGCAAACATGTCAATAAAGATTCAATTGAATACATGGCAGGTTGTTTGTATACAACAAAAAAGACATACGAAAGTGCTACAATCCCGAGTACAAAGAAGTAGGCTGTCAGTACAGCGTTCACCAAATCCTTGGAGAGAAACTTGAAGAGTAAGAAAAGTGATAATAACATTGCACTCCCAACAAACGGAAAACGCATGGCATGTTCATTGGACATTGTCTCCTGCAAATTATAAGCAACATGATTCAGAGGATTCCAATCTTAAGCAGCGAAAAACCAATATAGAGAAGAGAATAGGCAATAATTACTACTTACAGTCGGTGGGGTTGGTTTGACGGAACGGTAACAGCCCACGAACACAGTGAGGCAAGCAGTCAAGATAACATTCAAATTTGGATCTACTTTCACAAGCAGCGGTGCTAAGGTTAAACCTGGAATGACAATCAAAATGCCATTAATTTGAGTGATAGAGGAGCTGAGTTCCCTCTCACTCATACACAAACATTACCAAACAAGGCGCCACATTTCACAACCAAATTTCAAAAATATTGTGTCCATTTTCTGTTCGAGCACACAGTTGAGCACATTGTATCCAAGTTTCAAGGTCCAACGAAGATTATTTATAATTGGGGAAAGAACAAAAACGAAAAGGAAACTTGAGAAGACATGTCTAATTAAGAGAATCAACTGAAGCAAGAAAGGTAAAACAAAATTCAGCACGAAGAAGGAGAGAAGAGAAGCAAACCCGCTAAAGCCACATTCGCAAATCGCTCCGTGTTCTTCATTCTCCTTGAACTCCTAATGAGTGTCAACAAATTCCGGATCTGCTGAACTCAAACGTTGCGAGATTGGCCTCCACTGCGATCCAGAAAAGCAAGAATGAGATAAACAAAAACGCAGGATGGATCAATTCGAAACGGAAGAAAGAATGAACGTTGAATATGTTGGGGGAAAGAGAGAAACCTCCAATCGCAAACGAGAATTGCAGGACCGGTTGGCCAGAAAACACAACAGTAGGAGCAGATCGGAGAAAGCGAGACCGAGAAAGGAAGGAAGGAAGAAAGAGGAATTGGATTTTGATTTGGGGGAAAATAAAAGAAATGAAGATGTTTAGGGTTTAAAGTTTTAGAGGAAGAGTCAAAGACAAAGAGAGAGAGGGTTAAACCGTTAATGAGAGATGTTTAAATGAAGGATCCTTTAACGAGGAGACCCGTTTCTGCAAACGTGGCAAGCTGTGAATTGTCAATGGCCGTGATTAATCAATAACCACGTCATTAATCATTAATTAATTTCAATTGGGGTTAGTTTGGTGTTATGAGGATGGACGTGGTTTCTTTGCTTAACCCATCTACGGAGGTTGACGTCTCTCACCCAATCAAAAACTTAAGAACTGCCACGTACGATTTTCAAGATATTTTGTCCCTGTTAAAACCTCATCTCACATTTCATATTTCATATTCCATATAAAAAAAAAAGCAAAAAACAAAAAACTTCTCTCACAAAATCCCCAACAAAAAAACTCATTGCAAATGTGACTGCAAGTCTGCAACATGAAAACCTTAAAACCATAAGAGTTTTTTTTGCTTTGAATAATATTTGTGGTAAATACTTTTTCTGAGTATAAGGTAATATAGGAAGGGGGAGATTAAAGAAAAATAAAATAAAAAATAAAATAATATAAAATAGTGAGTTATAAAAAAATTATAGGTGAATAATGATTGTACACAACTTATTATACTTTTATTTTATACAATAATAATAAAAGATAACAGAAGAGTTCGGTATTTAGATGAATAATATTTTTTTTACAATTACAGAAGAGTGTTTGTTATTTAGATTTTTTTTTCCTTGTTTTTTTTTGTTACCATAACAGAAGTGAGTTAGGTATTTATTTATTTATTTATATAAAAAAATAAGTTAATATGCTTCCTTACCGAGAAAGGTTATCTTATTATCTTATATGAGTATTAAAAAAATAAGGAACTATATTAATTACTTCTGTCTTTTGCTGCTTAGCAATATCATCTTACACTTAAAAAAAAATACTATTACTCCCAAGTTGGTTCGGATAACCAATTTTTTTAAAATAAAAATAAGTAATTGGAACTTATTGAAAATGAGCATCAACGGTGTTCAGATGAGTCTATGGTATAAGGTCTTAAAAAATATAAAAATGCAATGCACGAAAATGAATAAGGTAAAAAAAAAATCTTTTTTAACACTAAGCTATTCCCAAATATGGAGTATACAAATTTGAAGTAAGGACTTGAGAAGGATGATAAACTTTTACCAATTGGTTGGAATATTGGAAATGAAGAGAAAAGAAGTAAAAAAAGTGTGAGGAGAAAAATGAGAAATTCAGGGACAGTTTGATTTGTATTTTTATTTTTATTTTCTATTTTTATGCTATTTTTTGTTTTTTAAAATTTTATAAAGAAAAAACAAAAAATAAAAAAAAGAAATAAAAATGCAAATCAAATAAATTCTTCGTTAGTTTCCTTTTAATTCATTAACTTATGTGCTATTGATTTTAGGTGTATATACCTACACACAAGTTAAAGTGTGTATTGAAAAAGGACCCTTTAAATTTGAAAATTGAAAAGGTGTTTTTAATTAAAAAATATTTTTTTTAATTAACTTTTATTCAAATTTTATTGACAATATTAATTCATCCATTACTTTTTTTTTATTTTGATATAAATGCTTATTTATTTATTATTTATTTTTAATCTACTAGCCGGGGATGGGAGATAGAATAAGAAAATTAGAATTGGCACGAGTACATTTAACCATAACTTCATCCACAATGTTATGATCTCATATTTTTGGATTGCGTCCAATGCTAAAAAAAAGGAGGTGAGAGAGATTGTGATTACCTAATTTTAGAAATCCAATCACTCCTTTACGTACAAGATTCATAAATCTATATATTAAAAGCGATGGTCTCCCTCCCAATAAGGATGGTGTCAATCCCTTTTACCAAAAAGAGATGTTGTCTAATGTCTAATCAACTAAAATTCCTTATTGACAAAAAAAAATAAAGAAACTAAAACTCCCTGGACCAACATAAAACTATCCCAAACTATTTTTCTTATACTGTTTTGGGCCCTAATCATCTATATTTACTAACAAAAACGTATTGTGAATTTTATTATTTTTTAAAAAGCAACAAAGTGACCATCGCATAGATCATAAAATTTGGAACCGCATGGAGAGAAAATTTGTCTGAGAGGATTGAAATTCCAAAATGCCCAATTTTAGATATGGCTCCTCATGAACTTATATTTCAATTACTACTTGACTCTGAGGCAGGTTTTTAGTTGTTTTGCTTATTATTTGCTATTTACCTTGTTTTTTTAAAAAAATAAAAAAATAAATTTGGTTCATAATTTTAAGTGTAAAACATTTTATAGGCAGCTATGAATTATTCTATAACATTTTCCTCATATAAAATTGCTTAAGCATGATACGTCTTAGTTTTTTAAATACAATTGGACAATTTTCTGTTGAACAATATGTAAGCTGCATTTTCTCATCACTCTTACCTATTCAAGTTTTGCTGATCTTTCATTCTTGAATCAGACAGTATTAAATTTTATAAAAACTGAACAGAAAATTCACAAATCAAATTAGATATTTAATTCATGTATAAATTGTTTGCTGAACCTCACTACTAATTAAGCCCGAAGGGTGAAAACTGAGAACCTCAAGCATTAGAGCTTTGACTATGCTCGTTGGAGCTATACTTCTGGAAAGATAATGCCAAATTAAAGTTTCTTATTATATCCTGCTGAGATTGCCTGGCTTCATAATCTGATGAACTATCTGACCAATTGTATGATGTGGTATGTCTTGGTGTAATATCTCCAATAAGATCAGTTGGAGAAACCAATCCTTCTAAGGCACCAACTATCTGTTACAAATTATGAATTTTGCAGTTACAACCTCATACTACATAGCATGCATTTGGTTTTATGTTGGGACGAGATAAACAAAAATCCAGGCTCAGATGCCTTTTGAAAAAGCAAATGTTAGGAAGGTATTTCAAGAAACCGAATTTCAAATTTTATTTTTTTATTTATATTTACATCATAATTCTTTCCTGTTTCTCCCTTTAATTTATGAGTTGATGATGGAAATGGAAAACAATAATGAAAAGAGATTATTACTTGGGTCATGCGTGGCCTAAGCTTTGCAGAATGGCGCAGACAAGCAGCAGCACAGGTAATCATTCTAATCATCTCATCAGCTTCATAATTTTTCTGCAACCTTGAATCAACAAGATCGTTGAACTCACCATCTTCTAGTGCTTGAGCAAGCAATGGCCTAGCCTGCCAATACAGAATCATTATGTGAAATCGCATTCATATGGGCATTTATTACAAATATATATATCATTAGAACACGTTTCATGTTTACTCAACGCTAATAATATGATCATATGGGAAAGAGCAAAGTGAACTCACCCAGTCAACGAGGCTCTCGTTCCTTGATCCTGATGCAGTGATTGGTGGACGTCCCGTTATGAGTTCTAAAAGCATGACGCCGTAGGAATATACATCTGATTTCTCTGTTAATTTTCCACTTGATGCATACTCTGGAGCCAAATACCTGCAAACAAAGTATTTATTGTTGGTTTTGAATTCTAAAGTTGGCTAAGCCATCATACATGGTTGTTTTCCACACCTTTTTATTTGTTATTTGGAAGGAGAGTGTCCTTATCGTTACCAAACACAATTTTATTAACCAGCAGTTTTAAGGCAACTCTTACTCTGCATGCCTGATTTAAAACTGTGAGTATTGAGACGCTTATTTACAAATTAGATGGATACATTTGAAAACATTTATATTAACAAAGAGATAAAGTGATCAATGTTAATCAAATGTCCATTAACAAAGTCAAGTGTTGGAAGTTATGATAAAGTAAGACGAAAAGTGGACTCACCCAAAGGTTCCTACCACACGTGTGGTGAGGTGAGTAATGCAAGTATCTGTCTCAGGGAAGATTTTTGCTAAGCCAAAATCAGAAACCTGATATAAACAGAACCTCCTTAATTCTCAATATATCTCCAAAGTTAATTCTAGTACTTCAAAGTTCAAACCATTTGAAAATAAGATTACTGTTAAATATTCTAGTGAAGAACAAAATCCTTACCTTTGCTTCAAACTTAAAATCAAGAAGAATATTAGATGCTTTAATATCACGGTGAATGATTACCGGATTACCTGTAGGCATGATGATGTTAATTAGTACTAATTACCCTTTCAATAATGTAAATTCAAGGAATCCAAGTAAGAAATGGGATTTCATTTTTGAACTTGGCTTGTCATTGTAATGAGAGATGCAACAATAGATCTATAGCAGATAGGCTCATTAGAATGAATCAAAGATTAGGCATGCTAAAATGCCAAGTACAAAATGGTGAATTCCAATTGGAAAAAAGAGTGAAAGTTTCTCACAATCTTCATGCAAATATGCCAGCCCTTTTGCAGATCCCAAAGCAATTTTAATTCTTGTTGCCCATTCTATGACAGGTTTCCCCTCCCCTGCAATACATATTATATCATCTTAAGACCATAAAACTACAAAAAAAGAAACCACAAAAATACTTGTCCACTCTTAAGACAGAATAAAGTAAATGTAACTAAAATTCATTTAATAGCCTTACCGTGTAAGTGGAATTCCAATGTGTTATTTGGAACAAATTCATACACAAGCAATCTTTCTGTCCTGGTAACACAGTAACCAACCAATTCAACAAGATGTTTATGATGCACCCTGCTAATGGTCTCAACTTCGGTTTGAAATTCGCGCTCTCCTTGTTGGCTTCCTGTTTTTAACTGCTTAACTGCAATTTCCTTTCCACATGGGAGAATTCCTTTGTATACATAACCAAAACCACCTTGTCCAAGAAGGTTGGACTCTGAGAAACCGTTAGTGGCTACTACTAATTCATCATATGTGAAAATACCATTCATGGAACCATTTGCTTTGGCTGGACCCGAATTAACAAGTGGTTGCAGCGTTTGATTTGATAGCATTTGGATAACATGAGACCCTGATAATGAGGCAATATATGTGCAACAAGGTCAATTAGTATACAACAAATGATAAATCCATTGAAACATGAAATGCATAATGATGGAACTATGTCTATGTATGAAATAATATAACTATCAGTATTATAGAAAATTGATTTTCTGACCCTTTGATCCAACACAGTGTGATGAACCCTCATGTTGATTAGTGCAGAGACTCTTCTGTTTCTTTTTCTTCCTATTCCTGCATAGAACTGTTCCAATGGCAAGAACAAAGGCAAAAATGATAGCTCCAACTACGAGTCCAACAATGAGTCCACTTGACATATGAAAGGACGAAACCTTCTGAACTTCCACAGCTACCGGAAAACTTCCACTTGATGGTGTTGACGGCGACTTCACTTCCGGCGCAGTTGCCGGCAACGTTGGACTTGACGGTGTTTGCCACGTTGAAAGCGGAGATTCTGTGAATGGAATGGTCGCCAGCAATGGCGGAGGCGGAGGAGGAGGCATTTCTTCTGACAATGCAGGTGGTGGAAAAGTCGCGGTTGGAGACGGAAACGTTCTTGTCACAGGTGCCGTTGTCACAAAGGGAAACGGCGGTGGCTGAGTGGCCGGCACCACTGTAGACGGCAAAGGCGGAAACGTTGTCGTTATAGGTGCCGCCACAAAGGGAAACGGCGGTGGATGAGTTTCCGGCACCACTGGAAACGGCAGAGGCACCGGCGAAGGAAATGATATAACAGGAGATGGAGGAGATGGCGTTGGCAAATCTGGACTGTCATTGGATTTTATAAGAGGCGAAGAAGCTGGAACGAGTAAAGTTACCGGCGACGGCGGGGACAACACCGGCGGAACTGGAACCGCCGGTGACATAACCGGAGGTGCAGAATTTGTAGGCAGTGGCGCCGTTGAAGACAATGTCGGTGGAGCTGAAGTCGCCGGTGTGGTCACCGGAGGTAATGAATTCGCTGGAGATATTGTTGGTGATGGTGGAAAGAGGAATGGAGGCGATGGTGGTTCTATCAACGGCGGAGGAGTGATGTCGAACACCGGCAATGGCGGCTTGGTTGCCGGTGAAACCGCTGGCGAATATGGTGCCAGCATGATATTCACTCTGTTTTTATTGTTTAAAAGTTAAAAGTTAAAAGCAGAGCGTTTGAGTGTAGTATAATAATCTAATAAGTAGTTGTGGAGCAATTTGCTGTGAAAACTGAGCTGCCACTCACTACAATGGAATGGAATGGCAGTATGGCACGCACTGCTCCATTAACCGTTTCTTTTTTCTTTTTTTGATGGTGGAATTGGATGTCAGAGATTAGTCAATAACCAAATTGTAAATAAGTACTTATTGATATGATTATTAAGTAATTATCACTAGAGAGAGACAGTGTGACATGCACGTGGTGGTTGAGTTGAGCATTATGGAAAATACTAGTAACTAGAGTCCGCATGAAGTGACCTTTTTAAGAAAAATGAACTGGTTGAGAATGAAAATGAAAATTAATCCAAGGAATGCACGGGAGGAAGGAATCATGCTTCTCTTATCCAGTGATGATGAAAATTAGCTGACAGTGAGGCACCCTTATCTAGCTCCTAAGGCCTAACCACAAACAGACACACACACACACACACACAGAACATCAATTAAAAATCATGTTTGTCTCTGTTTTTCTGGCGGAACTTGATAAAGAGTATCAGACGTATAATTAACAGATTAAAATCAAATAAAGCTGCAGTTGAGTGAAATGTTAGCATCTTCAGATATTTTCAATTCTTATTTTCGGTTGCATCTCCCACAGCTGAGAGAACTTTTTCATAGAGCCGGAGCGGGTATATACGATTCATGTTGAAATCAATTTGTAACAGTACAAACTTAATGTAACGAAACATCGAATTTTCATTGAACACGAGTCACGTGCTACTACTCTTCTAAACAGAAACACGTGAAAAATAGTACTACCATAATACGCAGCATAAACTATCTTTTTAATACAAAATTAAGCGAAACGATTTGTTAAAACGATGCCTAACATCTTCAATTCACATCAGTAAACCAAAAAAATAACACCCCTCAAATATCACCTAATGCAAAAGCAGCAATACTGCAGACACCAAGCACCATTATCTAAAAAAGCAATCAATGGATTGTACAATTTTTCGCTTCAGCACCAATCCGGCACAAAAAAAACCACTAATCAATCAACGCCGTGAGACACAAATGCTTGAAAAAACGTCAAAAAGTCAACACAACCTCTACAAACATACAATCCAGACTGAGGTTTTCTACAACTGAGTATCTGCAAATGGATCGTCATGTTGGATTGGATACATAACTACAAAATCTTTTAGTCAATGGAATCCGTCTGATTTTCCTGTTATACATTGATCTGTTCTTTTTTTTGTTTTTTTTGGGGGGGAGGGGGGGGGGGTTCTGTGCACGGCCGACCGGTGTGAAGCCAATATCTATCTCCATTTCTTCATAAATTCAATCTAGGATTCCAAAATTTTATGACTGCCTACTCATAGCTCAGAAGGATGCACCATAAAGTTTCAAGGCAAACCAAACTTGGACAAGGCTGATTGGAATAATGTTGAGAATGCCTGGGATGAACTTTGGTCGTCAGCTTTTATTTTAATCTGTGACTTGGCTGACGCTGTGTTAATTATACACTCTACAAGATACATTGAAGCTTCTTCCGCTTTCTGGGCAAAGAAAAAGAACTTGAAGTTGGGAGACTGACCACCGGATGCAATGCAATGTATCGAATGACTTTGCATGTGCCGGAGTAGTGCATGGGGACTTGTTAATGATGCAATTCCTTGAGGACTAATTGAATATTCCTGCATCACATAATGAGTGTTAAATACCACAGATGAACCAAAGTGCTAGACATTTTTTTGTTGATTAATGGGGAGGCAACCAAAAGAAAACACAAAAGAAAGAATAAATTGAAGTATTTCTAGAGTTCAAATTTGATGCACCGTCAATGTAAAAGAGTTTACGATTTTACACTCTCATCCAATGATGTGTTGCTACATCATTTGATGAGCTTAACAGCGCCTGAAATGTCAAATTCATTATACAATGTAGCAACAAATTATTGGATGACAGCATAAAACTTTCTTTACAATGACAATGAATTCAAATTAAATTCATGATTAGGCCAATGCTACCATACATTCATAATAATGACACATTATAATTTCAAAACAAACCTCTGATAAAGATATTGGCAGCTGACGCCATTTCTGCTGAAATGTGCCAGGATCCAGAACCGCCTTTGGGTTGAGGCTTAATGGAGGAGGTGGAGGTGTGGTTGCAGTCCCAACTGAAAAATCTAAACCGAGCAGATCATCGATTACCAAGCTAGATGCTGAAGCTTGACCGGTTACACTGGAACTTGGAGGAAATGCCAAATCTGCTAGCGGTTGTGTAGTAGTAGAAGGGGCAGATGAACCATTATAGGAAGGCGCATCATAGACAGAACCATTGCTACCGGGATCTCTACCTTCGTCTTTCTCTGTGGTACTTAGAAGCAGATCCTTGTCATTTGCCTCCACCCTCTGAGCAGGAACAGCAGAATCTTCTGCACTAATAGATAGATTTCCAAGTTCATCTGAAAACTCAAATGTTCCTCGGTGTTCCTTATCAGTGAACATGTAAGATGGCTGCACAAATTTGCTATTGTGAGTTCGACAGATTTCAATATACATCTTCCTAAAGTAGGGCAAGGAAAAAGAAGCAAGCATCACTGTAATATAAACGTGTTTCAAGCAAAGACAATGTAACACTTACGCCACCGGTGCACAAGTTTAGCAGAATGTATTTATATTTTTAGAATGTTAAAAATAAATTACAACACAAATTTTAGTTAAAATTGCAGCATAACTATTTGGAATATCTAAAGTAGTTTGACAGTTGAGGCAATACACTACATGAAACAATGAGAAGTCAAACACATTTTACAGGAATGAAACACAAAGACATGCTAGAAATGGATGAGATGACAAATTTATCACCTTTTCCCTAATTCTATCTCTAATTTTGGTTTAAATTGAAAGATTCTAGATACGGGTTCAAGTAACTAAAATTCACCCAAACTCAACAAATGATTTGTGTTCATCTGAAACAACTAAGAGGAAGTGAGTAAGTTATTTACCTTCTGATATACAACAGATAAACTGTTAAACTCATCAAATATTCTATCTTTGATTTCACTGCTCTGAGTATCAGCAAATACTGAAACTGCTTGCTTAGGGGGATTCACCACACTCTCTGCCACTGATACTTTGTATTGCAGAAGCCTGTAATAAAACAAGGCCCTATCATGAACATCCTGCAATCAACAAAAGCTCATGTAACATAAGGCTGCCATACAAACAAAAGTTAACATTTCACTGTCTTAACAGTTCCAAGTAGTGACAACAATTCGAACCTGGTGAAAATCAGCAAGACCAGCAGCCAATGCAGCTCCTAATGCTTTTTGAGTCTCAGGCGGTCTCTTAAAGAAACACTTCATGACTGCAGTAAGAAGATGTAAGCGGACCTGCATCATGACACATAAATGTTCAAAATATACGTAAGCAACCATAAAAACATGATACTCGCCCATGGTAATACTTACAAGAGATGCCATCAAATACTTCTTTTCTGAGACAAAATATTGGTTTGGTGATTAACAAGCCACACAGGGAGGGTGTCAATGATGTGTGCATGTTTTTGTTGATTTAAACAGTAAAATTATAGGGCAATCAAACTAGGATCTCGTTCAGATCCAAACCCAATATGGATATTAATAGGATAAACTGAAATAGAGAAAATTAGGGAAGAACTCTCTTAATTAATAGCTTGCAGAACAGCTGGAAATGTAAGAAAATATCAGAGAAGATGAACTTCTCTGTTGTGTGTAATACCCACCCAAATAATTGCCTACCCTCTCCACTACCTTTCCCCCTCTTTTATATCCAGACCTTTTTTCTTCCTAGCCAAGTTTGTTACAAGCCCACCCAAATCCGTATTCTATCCTTATCTCCTATTCTACCTAAGGGACTAACATATTGCTTTCTTAACAGAAACCTGATCTCAAATGTGGACATTTCAAGATTACAAATCGTAAAAAGTTATGTTTAGTACCTCAGCAGAATGCTCCTCTTCCCAATTTTCAACTAAACTCTCCAAAACATACGGAGCATCATGCATATCCTGAGAATATTCCCCCAGCATCCATATAAGAGCTGCCTTAGCCTTGGGTTCTTGAACATTTTTGCTACTGATATTCCCTACAACAGCAATACAATCCTGACTCCATTGTGGATATTTCCTGAGCAGATCTTTCACAAGAACCTGCACAGATAAACTTTGCACATGTTAGAACAATATTAGGAAGCAATGCAATGCTGATCTTATTCTGAGGTATCTAGCAGGCATGTTGTCATATTTACCAGAGCTTCTGCAGTCACATAGTCCTTTTCCATCTCAAGAAATTGTAGAAGTCGATCAACAATAGCATTGACATCGTACTGCTGCAAAGCTATTTTCCCAACAGCCCTAATTGATTCCCTAGCAATTGGGATGTCGACATTTGCAGCGTATTCACACAATTCTGTCACTGATGCAGATCATAAATTGGGGTCAGAGCATAAATATAGAACCAAAGCAGTTCATAAACAGGTCAAATATCAAAGGAGGGGGGACTAGACCAGGGATCAGAGCATCAAATGGAAAATAGCAATCATCCTACATCAATTTCTCCCTCTTCTAATCCACTCTATCCATAGCAAGTTGAAGGAATTACTTACCTATCTCATAGGTGTTACTTTCATTTGCAACTGCAGTCAGCATTTCAAGCTTCAACTTTTTGACATATGATGGCTCATTATACTGGCAATAGAAGTGTTTGTAGTCTGAGGAAAATATATAAGGTGCACGCATGACCAACAGATGCAGATGGCTTAAAACTGCGTAAGATTGTTCTGGACTTCCTGAACTCACTTGAGTTAACAGAGGGGCTTTGATGCGCTCATATACCTACAAAACGAAAATTTGCATCAGTAATCACAAAGCATCAGATAAGCAACCAAAGCTGACAAGATCTGGTCAATATAACTTCAAGATCAAGCCAAAAGGTTTAAATAATAACAACGATAATTTAAATAGGTATGCAAACCAAATCCCAAGCTTGAGTTCAAGGTAAAATCCTAGCACATACCCCAACTTTTCTTATTAACAACCCAAGTACGAGTACTTCATAGATGATATAAAAAATACACATATGTACAAACGAATCTTAATTCTTAATACATAAGAGCTATTGATTTATCTTAAATTATCTATCACCTACAAATTGAGGTAACACAAACATGACATAACACCAACACCTGAAACGGACACAGAATTCCAAAAATATGAGAAACAACGTCATAGATCATATCAAAAGGGAATTGTTATAACAGAAGGTGATGTAAGATGATGATTTATTCATTAACTTATAACTTTTGACCCCTGAAGTTTGATGTGAGGAACGTATCTGCTATTGGCCTATCAAAGCAACACAGCAGACTCTCAAACAAAAACAACAGAAGTCAAGAGCACAATATAAAGAAATAGCAAGGAATTAAAACCATAACACATTGAGTTATAACTTTCTGGGAGGCGCATGTTAATATGTAATATATTGGTAGGTTAGGAAGGGGGAAAAGACCTAATAAAATAGCCATACAAATCATAGACAGAAACAAGATAGAGAAAAAAAAATGGAAACAGAACCAACTAAAAAAAAATCTCAATATTTGAGCAGCTAGTGACTTAAACAAGAAAAGCATCAAAGTTAGTTGAATTAACTAAACAAGCTTTCACAAATTGCTAAAGCTTGGTGATGCCAAAATAGCAGCAAGATGAATTTAACCAAGCTAGGTCAAATCTAAGGAACTCAAATGGATTAATTCCTTTGCATCCCTAAAATCGCTGTATCCATGTATGAATTCCACAAGCTTCATCTTACAGCTGAAAAAACTAAATACATGCCCTCTGTGTATGATTCTGATAGGAACCGGGTAAAATGGCCAAATCCCAAATGTTACCGAATTGCAAAAGGGTATATTGCGAGGGTAATAATGAGATGAGGGCATGATTTACAATTTTGGAAGTAAATTAGGAGATGAATTCTCTGGTTAGGAGTCTTTAACTCTGAAAGCGGGTATCTTTCCCTCTTGTATTTTGTTGTTGATTCAATAAAATACGGCTGTCCTCCATTCTTTACTCTTTAAATCTTGCTATTGAACATTGGTGTTCTTTCAAATTCAATGAGTTCAATGAGCTGTAGTTTAAAGTAAAGTCACTACTAGATACCAAAAAAAAAAATGATCCAGACCATATAACTTAATGAATGGCAAAATCACCATATCAAAATAACTGATGTGATGAAAAACAGGGAGTTTAAATGAGATGTTTTCAACACTCGCAAAAATCAATACATACCTGCTGATGAACATCGGCCATAGATAAAGTCAACTGTAGGAATACTTTAACAGTTGCCAAGACAACAGCACCATTTGCATGCTGGAGTCTATCTTCAAGGAGATTCATTATATCAAATATTTCACTGTTATCTGATGGAATGTACTTGGCCACTAATTCCAGCACAAGACATTGTGCCCATTCACTGAATTCCTTAATGCTGCATGTGCAAAAAATAAGGAATGGATAAGGTGTTTTAAAAACAGGATTTTTTGCATGATAATGCAGATTCTTTCTTTTTATCTCCAAAGTCTGCCACAACCAAAAAAATATTTACAGTCCAAAATGACCAAAGTTAGCACTTAAAATAAGGTGACAAAACATTATCTTTCACAAATGTGAAGATATTTCTATCAACCATTTTCTCCCACAGCCGTATATGAAGATAGATTAAAGGCTAGCCATAAACCTTTTTCACAATGAGAAACAGAAAGAGACAAAGATTCTTTGAAGGGAATCCCAGAAGGGGATGGTTGAGAAGCTTCAGTTTTTCTCTTTGTGCCGATGAATGTTAGCTCCCATCCACCTCACCACCACCCCCCTTGGGATAAATATATGTCAATGAAAGAACATTTCAGGAAAAGCACTTTCCTTTAAAGAGAAACATAAATTAGCATCACAGCCTTCCCAGGAAAAGTTCAAAAATGTATCAGGGAGCCAAACACTACTTGTGAAAAGATTACCGATTCAGAAGGTAATAAACAACCGGCTTGCTAATCAAAGTTTCTCTCTCCCTGGCCGCTTCCTCTGATGTGGCTGACTCCAAGGTCCAAATTTCTTGTAAAGCAGACAAACAATTTGCAATTACCTGATATTCATCAGCATATGTACGTAAAGTACAATGCATATGGTGACTGATGTCAGTTTGATTTTTGGAAATAGGACTATTGTCATTCATTCATTCCGATATATAGGTGACTGAAAAATGAAAAGCGATAACAAGAACAAACAACGGAAAAAAAATAAATAGTGATGAATACAAACGATACTTCGAGATAGTAAAAGTTCAGCTAAATTGTGTTAACAAGTTTTGGGTTTTACAAGTGATCACACAGATTATACATGGCATGACATAAGAAAAATGACAAATAAAATGAGAACAGCTTCATTCTTGCTTATTGTATGTTAAGATTAAGGAAATCAAATTATCTCCAACAAAACTATAAAGAACATAATCCTTCAACAAAAACACTTGTTTGAATTAACTAAACTTACTTATGTGGACCAGAGTCCTACCTTTAACAGAACTAGTTCTCAGTGTATTTATTATTACACAGGTATCCTAATCAGTGCCAAACAAGATTTCAAGCTCTCTCATACAAACTTCTCTTACAACAAAATTATCAATATGATATGATAAACCAATTCTATCCTTCTTTTAACGTGCTTTGGTAGTTATAAATAAGTAAAATAATAATAAATGCTTCATGTAAATAATGTAATGCCTTATAAAAAGGACCATGATTTTCTTCTAGTGGATGCATATAATAAGGACTAGAGGAAGTATGTGCTTGTGGGCTCGCAAGTGTCCAAAGACATCATCCATCCATGTACACCAACATAATTTAGGCAAATCATCATTTAAAAATTAGAAGACGAATACATTATTTATCAAGCAAGAAACCAAATTAAAACCAAGCACAGTATAATTTTTCAACGCCTGTTAGCTTGTAATTCATTAATCATTGGACTACATAGATTAGCTTGGTTCTACGTGAAACACTTATTCCTTACACAGCTAGATGGTACTGTTAGAATTTGTTGTAGGTTAAGCATAAAATCACGACGAAAATGAAATCCTTACCTGAGTATCTGTGTCATTAAGCATCAAATGCTTCAGTGTTGCTGGAAAATCTGCATCAATACACGTGGAAGCTGATATATGATACAGTTTCAGAACTCCGATAACTGCTACCATCCTAACATAACTGTTACTGTCCTTCAATCCAGTCCCTAATGGCCCAACCAAATACTCCACCAAGTTTGCCACCCTGAGTGAACACAAACTCCTCAATGCTAATCCCCGAATCATTGGATCCTCATCCTTGCAATCTTTTTGCAGAAAATTAATCGTCAAAAGTGCAAGATCAGGATTGACCTTTGCATAATTCCCAACATAAAGGTAGCACATTTTTTTCAGAACAATGTCTGATGTTGCTGAGCACATTACCATCTCCCCAAAGAGAGAGGAGACATCAATACCAATTGTCATGTTAGAAATCACCTTCTTGAAGAGATCCCTCTTAGAATCATCAGCACCCGGAGCTCGGCTCCCAGCAAGCTGCCGGAGCTGCTGTTTTAGATCGGAGACTTCACTCTTCCTGTTTAAATCAAGCATTAGGTCAGGAATAATGAAGAGCACATTCGAGGTAAACAAAACAAAATAAAAAATAAACATAAAAATGGCAAAACTAGCTAATGGACCAACTCAATGAAGTTAACATAGCCCCTTTCTTTATTCCAGCAACAAGCTTCTGCGTGACTCGGTATATAGAACTTAAGTTATAACATACAAAGTACAGTAGATTTCATAACTGTACACCGAATAGGACAAAACTTAATGGCATTACATCGAAAGTCAAGAATGTGAGCAATCAAATAATCAAAGACATTTTTGCGAGATAAAACCAAAGCATATAAAATTTCGTGTTCACAAAAGCCAGAGGACGGCAATTGCTATGCAATATAGCAATTGCTTCCGAAGATGAGTCCAAACTGAAATTACAGATAATTCAAATTGAATTTGGGAACTGACCCTGATGGTTGCGACGGTGAGGGAGATCGCTGAGACTGCGGTAGCGGTGGAGCCATAGCGAGTAGAACAACCGCACGATTAGATCGCCTCTTCTTCAGAGAAAGTAAGATCTGAACGAATACGGAAGAATAATCGGTGTAGTTGCAGAGATGACTCAGCTTCGAAATTTCATCAAAAATGGAGGGGCGTTTGGTCACAGAAATTAGAAACGATACCAAAAAAAAAAGTTACTTCTGCCAGATACACTTTCGACGTATGAGAAGCTGAGATGGCAATATCTAATTGCCTCTATCTCTTTCCTCTTCTAAGGCATGTTCCTTGCGACAAGAAAAGAAAAAACAAATAAATAAATAACCTTCAATTTATTTATTTTTTATTTTTTAACAATAACAAACACCTTTCATATTGGTTAGCCTCCATTTTAATTTTATTTTTATTTTGTGTTACCGCAATACAATGACCAATACCTTGGTTAACTCGTGGGCTCCTCAAAAAATGGGATAAATCGCCCAGAATTTTAAGATGAACAATGTTGTATACTTTTAATTATTTTCTTAATATATAAAATTAAATCATTAAAGTATAAAGTATAAAATTAAAATATAAAAAATGTTCTTTAATAAATAATTAGAAGAATTTTTAAAAATATAAATTAAAAAAATTTAAAATTATTCTTTTAAAATTACTCTATTCTCAAAATCATAATCGGAACCTCAACGCTTAATTAATGAATAATAAGTTACTCTCACTCAACCATACATGTAATTCCTCCATTTAAATTTGACAATAATGTGTACATATGGATTCACATTAACTTTCTAAGGGCTTTCCCTTCATATTTTACAAAAACAATTATAATGTTTTAGTGGATTTTTTAAGATAGTTAATCCCCAACAAGTTATAATTTAATTATCGGGTTTGAAGAATTTTAATTAATTTAAAGATATTTGTTTTTTAAGTTTGTTATACTCATCTATTTCTATCAAACCTAATTAGTAAAATAGCAATGAAAATCAATATTGTATTTTGAAATTTTTATTGTTAATATGTGTTTGAAATTAGTTTAGTGATTGAAGTATTTATTATGTTTAAAGTTATATTTTAATAGAGTTCAGTTGTTTAAACTTAAAAGTAATTGATTATTTTTATAAATGATTATCATAAGAATTAAAAGTTATTTTAAGAATAATCAGATTTTCTGCTTATTTTAAAAAGCAATTTGATACCTACTTCTCAAACTAAGCAGAAAATCTAATTATTTTCTGATTCTGATTATTTTGAGGAAAACAAACAAACAGACAAAAGAAAATTTATAAATATTTTTTTTATTAAAATAAATACTTATTTTATGAAATAAGCTGAAACAAACAGATTCATAGACTTGTTATTTTAAGTGTTTAATGTACTTAAAATTAATATTTTTTTAATCGAACAATGCAACACAAACCAATATGTTATTATTCAAATGGCTTCGATTCACATTTCAAAGTTTTCAAAATACCAAACTAAATTAAGATATTTTTAGGCCAAATGCACTTTTTGGTCCTATATTTTTCTGTGCATTTTATTTCGGTCTTATATCTTTTTTGGGTTACATTTTTTGTCCTGTATCTCTTATAAACGTTTCATTTTAGTTCAATTCGTTAATCTCATCACTCCCGTTAACAGAATTGACTTAATAAGAACAGAGTCAAATTACGCCATTTATCTCCAAGCCCATAAAAACCATAACATACACATGAACTCTAATAAAAACAGAGTAAAATTACCTTGTAACAGGGTGACAGAGTTAACAGACTAGACCAAATTGAAACCTTTATAAGAGATACAAGACCAAAATGTAACCCAAAAAAGATGAAGAACCAAAACGAAATGCGCATTAAAAATATAAGACCAAAAGGTACATTTAAACATTTTTTTTATGTCAAACCTAAACTAATCTAACCCGTGATGCTCATACATGAAATCCATTATAACAATTGAACAATAATTTTTACATTTAAATTTATAAGATAAATTTAAAATAAAAATAAAATATTTTCATTTGATTATTAATTATTGTTACTAATTTTTTTTTTATCGCTTTAGACTTCAAAACCTATTGAGTAAACAACCAAAATAATCCTTGATCGTGTGACTATCATTTAAAATAGTCATTGACTTTGTCCTTCATTATTTAAAATAGTCCATGACTTTGTCTTTTATCATTCAAAATAGTCACTGACTTTGTCCTTTGCCATTCAAAATAGTCCTTGATTTTATTTTCTATCATTCAAAATGATCTCTGACCGATAAGACCAAATAAAATTGTCCCTAAAATTGTCTCCCATCATCCAAAATTATCTCTAACTTTGTCTTCATTCACTCAAAATGGTCACTGACTTATAAGAATAAGCAAAATAATTCATAACTTTTTAAGCTACCTTGTCTTTGATTTTCGCCAAGATATGTCGTCAAGCTGCCGCGGGACGCATCCAACAGGTTGGTCGGATGGTTGATGAGACCTACTTTAAGTAGCAGGTCCTCAAATCGAACCCATGTGGACGCACTTTAGCCTGTAAAAATAAGCTGCCGCGAGACTTTTGAATCTATCACCGATGAACCAAAACGTATTATTTTTGTTTACTTAATGAAACAACAAGGACCATTTTGAATGATGAAAGACAAAGTTAGAGACTATTTTGAATAATAAACTATAAAGCCAAAAATCATTTTGCTTACTCTTATAAGTCAGAAATCATTTTGAATGACGAATGGCAAAATCAAAGATCATCTTACTTAATCTTATAAGCCGTAAACAATTTTTAACGATTATCACGTTGTAAGAAATTATTTTAACCATTTATTCAAATCGTATTGATAGAGTTTTTTGAGAGAGGGGGGGGGCGAAAGGTTATTTGAATTATTGAATAAAATTGTTCAATGTTTTCTGATGTATCAAAAGGAAATAATTTTGTTCACGAATTTTTAAATTTTCACTGTTATGATATTTTGAAAACAAAAATTATTCAGTTTTTATGGTTGGAATTATTCCGGTTTTTTAACAGAGTCGAAAAATCCAAGAGACGATGAAGTTGTTGTACAAACAAGTCATTTTTTTTTTTTGTCTACAGAGTCTCTTTAAGATCTATTGCTTGGTTGTTTTTTTTTTTTATTTATTTGGTCCAGATATGATGTATTTTCTCGTTTATTTTTGTCATGGAAACAGTATCAAGAGATTACTAGGCCAAAGTCCGCCGAAGAAACTACACCGATGACAAGTATAGGTCTAGTGGCCAACCCAAATTTACGGGACTGAGAAAAAAATAAAAAAAAACTCTTATCACTTAGGGATGGCCCTACATACAATACAAATGAGCTTTTTTCTTTTTTTTTTTTTAAATACATTACTACTTTTTTTTTTTAAATACATTACTACTTTTTTTTTTATCGACCAATAACACGCAAACAACTTAAAATAAATCTCTTGTAATGTACACTATTCTCTTTTGCCAATATTTGAACTTTGGACTTCCACTCCTCCAAAACTTTAAAGATTTAAGACTTGGTACATCATCATTTAGGTTAATACTTTTGGTCAAAAATACATTACTACTATTTTAACCTCAGAGTTTGTATGTATTTTTTATGTTAGTCCTAAACTTTTAAATAGATTTATTTTCGTTTTTAACTATAAGAGACTATAGCTCTATTTTTTTTCGTTTTTTTTAATCTGTGCAACATTGCAAATAATCGATAAGATTAATAGATATTTTCCTAACTCTTAACTTGAGTTATGTAGCCCCAATTAATCAAAAGAATGAACTAGAGCTTTATTTATATACAGTATATATTTAAAATGTATAAATAAGAAATTCAAACTACGGAAAATTAAACTCGAATCCAAAAAATAACAAAAATTGTTTTCGGTACTAGGGATTTAATTATCTTTGATAATGATTTGAAGTTTGAAGGTTAATCCTTGACGGTACGTATATTCAAACTTCAAAGCCATGCTTATTTAATTGAAAATGATCTTTAATTAATTCATTAGTCACTTTATGGAAAGAGATACGTACAACTAGAACCAATATAATGCTAATGGCAAGTTGCGGGTCATGGAGAACCAGTGTTGCAAGTTGCTACAAATTCAATGTCTAAATTAACAAGATCCAGACAACAAATTAAGCTAAGGGAGAAGAATTGGAAATTCCCAATTTTAATGCAGTGGATCGATCATACACACCCATTTCATATAGTATTATAATAGTATATTTTTATATATAAAATAAATTAAATTCAAGGGAGGAGATTATTTAGAATCCTTACTCAGTAATGTGTTGACAAATTAATTTTAACCCGTTTAGAAAATTTGTTTTTATAAATTTCAACAAATTAAACAAGAAATAAAACAAAAATAAAGTGACAGATTTGTTTTGTAATTATTTAAACATGTTTGATTACTCTTTTTGGTAATGTAACATGTTTGATTACTTGAACTAACTGATTTTTTTTCTCTTATTTATTGATTATTGATTAGGATTGTTTAGATTTTGTGGATTGATTTGGACTTGTGATCAGCCCACAACATCTGGCCTCAAAGACAATAATGAATAAACTTACGGAGTAAAAACAAAAACAAAATGAAAAGGCAAAACAAAAAAGAAAACCACAACATGAAGAATAAAACGAGAGAAAAAAAGTTGAAGGAGGTGACATTTTTTTTTTTTTTTTTATCTGCGAGGTAACAAGTTTGATTACTCTTTGGGACTAGAACGGACAATTGTTCTCTCTTGACACGGAGTGTGTTTTGTTTGGAAGAGTTAGTACCATTTTTATTGGGAGTAACATTATCTTTTTTTAATATATAGATTTATGATTCTTATATATAAAGGGATGATGGGATTTACAGAATTAAGTGGTCTCAATCTCTCTCACCGTATGTTTTTAGGGGTATTGGAATTGAATCCCATTTTCGCTAAGAACGAAACCATCATTTTTTTCGGACGTAAGTGTGTGAAATGTTATTTATGGACGGTGTCGTCTATAAAATAAGAGATATTTTTTTTCATATTTTCACTCTTTTACGAACGACACCATCCGAAAACATCATTCCAAATGCTGATGTTTGAGAAATGGATAATTTTATTGCCAACTATGATAGTGTCAATCTCAGTATCCATCTTTAGGACCTTACCAACATACTTGTTGGGTCCATTTATCCTAATCTAATATAAAATTACATACAATTATGAAATGTATAATTTTTTTTAACAATAATAGTTAGATAAATGATAAAAATTCAACTAACGTAGACGCTTTGATAAGGAAGTAAAGTTTTGAGTAGCAGCTACTCGATTAGAACTCATGTGGATGCACTTTTACCTATAAAAAAGTAACGATAACATTATTTACTTAAATTAGTATAGTGTGTTTAACATCGTAGTAAATGCAAATTTCAAAAAAGTTGATCGGATGACTGATGAGACTTTTTTGAATAGTAGGTTATTGGTTCGAATTCCTGTGGACACACTTTAGCCTTTTAAAAAAATGCAAATTTCAAAAGTTTCATTTTTTTCATGTTTAATCCATTTATGTAAGTTTTGATTAACAAAAAGTATTTGTATCCAAAAATAAAAAAAAAATACAACCTCAAAGTTAAAAGTCTAATTTATTGAAAGACTCGTATATAAAAGGTACATATAGCATACATTGCCAAGAAAAGAATAAGAGCGGGGATAGCTCAGTTGGGAGAGCGTCAGACTGAAGATCTGAAGGTCGCGTGTTCGATCCACGCTCACCGCAGTTTTAAACCTTTTTTCACATTTATTCTCCATTAGTCAAATTTGTAGGGACAGCAATCATAGAAAGAGAAAATTGCATGCAAGTTGCTAGTTGTTATACAAGGTAGAGAATGAACGCTTTTCTCCTTTGGCTCTCTGCTCTCTGTAGATGAGATCTTTTTAGATTCAGAAGCAGCAGAATCTGAATCGTACTAAAAGGAAAAAATAAAAATAAAAAATCTGATTGATGTTCACTTATTTAGTGTCGGATGAAACTGTGCTACTATAGCAATAGAAAAAAAGCCAATGAGTTGCTTGTTCCCTGTTTGGCTGGCGTTCAACATCACTAGATTTCACTTTATCTCACTATTAGGGGCACATTATTATAACTTTGGTTACCGTACTCTAGTTGCAAAAGTAAACTCGGCGGAATGAGACTAATCACAGAAACAGAAAAAGCCCAAACAAGACTAACCCATCTACATGAAGCAAATGATGATACTGCATAAATATAAAAACTTTTTAAGTATTTACCTCTTCTTGTACTTTGTACATGTACTTCCTAATCTTTATTTTGGTATTCATATATATATAATTATTACTCATTTTTATTTATTTATCAATTCATTTTTTTATGAATTATATTATTTTTATTTTTATTTTTTTTATTTTCTTTTTATCTCTCTTTTATATAACTCTATAGTCCAAAATTGAGTTGTAAATCAAACATCTATATATGATTTGGTAGATTCTCGGTAGTTTTAATAGTTTCTGATTTTCATTCGTTCAATTAATAATCAGACGTAAATTATAACAGAGTAATTATATGAAATTTATTGTTTTGCTAGAACTTATTGTTCATTGTTAATCATAAACTTAAGGGCAAGAAACGACACATTATCAATACTTTTTTTTTTTATGTATCATATATCTTATTGATAGGTTTATTGTCTTAACTGGTGTAGTAATCAAACATGAGAAGGATGTACCACTGACACATTAAGATTGTACTAAGGAAGAAATCTGCAAAACTTTGTCGCTCAAGTTAATAAACGATTAGGGTTTTGTATATCAACTATGAATGTTATGTACCGTGTATTTTGCTCATATATCTATATATTTATAACGAAGTCATTAGGATTTGTAAGTTGTATTTTGGACTTTGTGAGTCTTGTTTTTGGATCTAACCCAACTCCATTAAAATAATGGTACTGTTATTTATCCCGATAATCTTTCGAGAGGACTCCAAGATAGATCTCCACGCCATGTCCGACATTATTTTTATGAACGAGATATTTCTATTGGTGAACCCGAACTGATTTTCTTTTTAAAACTTGAATTTAAGTTCTTTAATAAAGAATATAATATAACTTTATCACTGTGCTGATATATTGTTGATAAGAGTGTTAATGCTTGTTATCATATATCATATATTATAGTGGCAAATAGGTTAATTAATAAATGTGCCCATATCTTAGCTAAAGAGGGCTCTAATATATTGGGAGAGGGTATGTATTTCTATTTTGCAGTCTTGTAATAATTTTTTCTTCAACTTTTAGCAAATAAATTAGGAACTGTTGTGTTTCGCAGAGGCTTTAAGTATTTTTTTTCCTTGCTTTTTATTTTATTTTATTTTTTTATTTCCTTCATTAAAAAAGGTTCAGATGTGAGTAAATTACACTTTGTGACTTGTGAGCAAAAGACTAGTGAGGCAGGGTATGCAATGTATTGTAAGCTAATCACCATTAACCCACTTTATTTTTTTTTTCTTTTAAATAATATATATATACGCGTTTGCCACGCAAATTAAAAAGCCACCACCAATTCAAAACCCCTAATATATATTGTTGTGTGTATTAAGGACATTTTTTTTTTCTGTCAATAATAAAAAAAACTAATTCTCTACTAGACATAGTGTGATAAAGATTATAAGTTTTATTTCCCTCACAAACAAATTAATTATATTTTATTAATTGTAAACGTATTCACTACTTGCGGTGCGGAAACATATGATTCATTATTTATATCCGCAATTGGCAAATTAAAAAATTTTGTTAGTCAATTTCACAGATAAATAAAAATAAAAATTAAGAATATCTGGCGAAGTCGTAAGAGAGATGATGTTTGTTGACAGACATTCGAGGGAATACCAATCATTTGATCCAACACTAATCACAGATTTGGACCGTTGATATATGACATCTTTCGTTGACTAATTATTGCTTACCATCTCACTTGATGTTGACTCCTCCCAGCCACCATTCAATTCCAATTTTTCTGAACCACCAATTCAATTTTATTATTTTTAAACTAATTTAACTTGCTTTCAATATCTCAACCGACTCTCAAAGACTTAAGCTTTGTTGTTAATGTTTTTTTTTAAATAGTTTTATGTTTTAAAAAAATAAAAAATTAAATGTTTTTGGAAGTAGTACATGTGTGTTTTTTTATTTATAAGAAATTACGTTAATCAGAGATTGAACTCAGATATCTATATATGTATGTTTCTATCTATTCATCGTGTGAGAACAATAGTATATTGTGTTTCATTTCATTTTAGTTTTTACTTTTAAAAAATTATATTATAAAATAGTTTTTAGGAACAGTTCTAAAAAAAGAGATATTTGTTTTTAATGTAAATTTACATTCAAAAAATTGAAAACTGATAAACACATGTTTATCAAAATTGTTTTTAAAAACTGGTCTACTAAATATTTTTTTAGTTTTTTATTTTTAAAAACAAAAAGGTAGTTTTCAGAAATAATTATCAAATAAGCTCTATGTGTGTTTTTAGTTGTTAAAAGCTAAAATTTAATTCAATTTGTAGTTTTAAAAATTTGCATTTTAATTTGTATTGAAAACTTTTTTTAAAATTATTCCTAAAAACTGTTTAATAATACAATTATAAAAAATTAAAAAATAAAATTCAATCAAATATACTTTTATTCTTTTGAGACGTAAGTATCATGAAAATTTGCAAAATTCAAACCCTTGTCAATACTTTGTTAGTAACCACCAATTAAATTTTAAAGAACAATAAATTGGGTATAAAAAACAGAGAAAATTATTAGTTAATAAATTTAAAAAGAAAAAAAAAAAGAGAGAGAGAGAAGGAAGTCAGAAAATGATATAGTGGTCCATAGAGGTGCGAAATCCACCGCAAGACGTATTCATCAAAACGGTTAGGATAATCAATAATTTGGAGTTTAGGACCACATAACAATTAAGGGCTTTTAACTCATCAAAATAACAAAATGGTCCTGAATCCTGATTAGCTTCCATGTGCACCATGCATGTGTACGTACATTCTGAATTGCCCTATCAAGCTTGTGGATGCTATATATGACCATGACATGGACCACCTTAAGTTAAGTCCAACACTTTAAGCTCCATTTTTTGTTTCAATTTTTCATCTAAATATGTTCTTTCAACCTGCCTCGTCCCTAATCTCTAGTTTTTCTTTCATTTAAATGAAAAATTTATATAATAGTGTATATGTCAGGTTACGTAATGTTGTGAAACTTGGAGAATACGTCAGGCCAAAAAGTGTTCAATTTAGGGCGAGTTTGTGTTGAATTTAGGGCGTGTAGCTGGCTAACTTTATAATTTAAAGTTTACATAGTTTATCACTAAATATAAATTAAAATTCTTTAAAACTCTTTTAAAAGTATCTATTTTTTATATTTTCTTTTTTTTTTTTTACTTTTATTGTTAATTAAGATATACCATGATTTCTATCTTCGAGTCCTAGGCCCGCCAGTAATTACGTGACCTTCACTTGATTCATGTAGCTCCTCTCAGTTGATGGATTGAGTTGCTTTAATTTATATATTGGCTTATTAATTTCATTAAGGATTTTAGGTTTTATTTGCTAATATATAATTAATTGATGAAGTGGATATTTTTAGAAGGAAGATTAAGACCAAGTAAAATTAGTGGATCAATGCCAAATGCTTTCGGTGAAAGTTGTTATTGTAGTAGCATGGAGAAGATAACGACCCGGAAAAATGGGTGAGCTACGTGTAAATTCAGCAACTTCTCTAAGCCAATTGTTCATTTAATTTGGTTCATCATATATATATACTTAATAAATAAATATTGCATAAGATTATATTGTCCAAATCAGTAGTTTAATTTATATACTACTAGCTAGTTTATGTACAAAAAGCATTAATTAAACTTGATTACAAGTTGGGCTTTGTCAATTTAAAAGATATATTTTGAACTTAATTTGCTTTTAAATTTAATATTTTTTATTGTCTATCGGTTTCTTCTATGAAATTTGTGTGTTTTATTTTATTTCATTATATTTTGGTCCACAGTTGTGGTCGGTCGCAAATTAAATAAACTTGTTGATTTTTTTACTTGCTGAAATTGATCCAACTACTAGAATTTTTGTCGGGCTTGAAGGTTGAGACTCACTAAATTTTAGTTACAAGTCAGGATCGGCCACGATTTTCTTATGTTACACATTAAATATTTTTTTTGAAAGATAAACTAATAATATCATAATCCATTACATGGATTGAAGCTAATGTATATAAACTTAAAGATTTTTCATTCCTTCCAAATATTATTTTCACTGTGAATGGAACACCAAACCAAAAAAGATGACTCACTTTTTTATAAATAAGATTAGATAAAAAAAAAAAAAAAACTACTGCGTCTGGGATAAAGAAACTACAGTTACACTGAAAAATAATTCCATATAACGACGATTGAAAATAATTATAATATAATTTTTTTCGTAAAAGATTTTAATTTGTTCAAGTATTGATTCTTGATTCGAAGTGGAAGATATGTACTTCTATTTATTTTTTTTTCAATTGAAGATATATACCATAATTATTTTCTTTTGGACTGACACCATAATTCGTATAGGAGTATACAGAGCTGATAATAAATAAGTGGAATAAGAAAAGGACGGACGGCAACATTTAAGGCCCAACGAGGGGCCCAATATACATGACTCACGCCTCATCATTTTTATTTATTTATTCTTAGATAAGCTTTTCGTCCGTTTAAAATACTCAGTTTTAACTTTTTATCTCTGCAAAAAAAAAATGTTGTAAAACATAAATTTTTTTAAATAGTTATCTTTCCATACTTTCTATTAACTTTGATTGTTAATTGCTGACGTGACTAACAGAGAGTCACGTCAGTCTGTCACGTGAGTTTGCCATGTTATTTATGTTGTCTTGCTTTTAATCCTTGTAAAATTTATATTTTTTTGTTTTTGGTCCTGACAAAATTCATGTTTTTTGTTTTTGCTCCCAAAGTCGTTTCTTTTTCTTCCTCCGCCACCACCTTCCACCACTACTACCACCTTTCACTCTTCTCTCTCACTTTCAATTCCTAATTTCATTATATAAACTCCAATTCCAAACTATAATCCCCTTTTCCAAGTGAAGAAGATGAACTGAACCAAAACAGAGTGAAGCTCATCAAAATCAAAATGGATGATTCAACAAAAACGTTTACTAGAATTTGAAAATGACTTATCTATAAATTGAACGAAAAACAAATAATTTGGCACATCATCAATTACACCTTAAGTTTTGATTCAATTTTGCAAGTCCACCATTGATGGTTAATTACTTGTTTACACTCAAATTCTAACAATAAACAGAAGCCAAATAAGCCAAGCAAAAATAGTTGTGGCCAGGGCAAAATACAGTTGTAGTTTACCGCAAGTTTGGGCAAGAAAAAAAAAGAGCACAATAACTGCAACATAAGCATTCCTCCACCTTTGTATATGATTTTAGCAATATAATATAATCAGTTGGATAGTCAATCTTCTCTATGACAACACCAAAACTTGACTTTTATTCACAGGTACAAAATCATTGTATCAATTAGAGAATCAATTATGTTCATTACATTTGAAACTAACGTTCTGATTTGATCAAATATACTTTTGCATATAAAATCTCTAGCCTTCGAGCAACATTGAATATCAAAACAATTACAAAAGATGTTGCTTATTGTTGTATACTTACATCTATCAAATTAACCAAAACATTATTCTTAACCAAATATATCAAATAACTCCGATGATGAGTTCTTATTAATATAAGTAGATAACAATATTGTAATGACGCCATCAATCATTTATATATTGGAATAGTTAAATGGTTAATGTTGCAGATTTAGTTTAACAAAGTTTCAGAAGCTCAATAAGTCGTTAACTTGTTATTGACCATCTGACACTATGATTGAGAAGTTGAAAGCATGAAAAAACTGAATAAACTTTTTATTTGCAATTTATTTTTTAAGTAGGATTTATTTCGGGATTATTCATATTAAAAAGAAAAATGATACAAATGGAATTTGGATTTACCTTTTATTTATCCACAAAGCAACGAGTCTCAACCGACTCAAACTTTGGACCTGATTCAGAAAATTGAACAAGGCATAAGGAATTATCACAAAAGTATCAAACAAAAAACAGAGTACAAATCTTTGTCCCATAAAAAAAGGGGATTAGAGTTTAGAATTAGAGTTTATATAGCAAAATTAGGGATTGAAAGTGAGAGAAAAAAGTGGAAGGTGGTGGTAGTGATAAAAGAGGTGGAAGGTATTGGTGGTGGTGGTTGAGGAAGAAGAAGATGGTGGAGAAAGAAGAATAAATGACTTTGGGACAAAAAAAGAAAAAGCCATAAATTTTGTATAAGAATTAAAAGTAAAACAACATAAATGACATGACAGATTGACGTGATAGGCTGACGTGGCTTTTTGTTAGCCACATATCAACAGTCAAAATTAACAATATGGATTGAAAGATAATCGTTTAAAAAAGTGTGGATTTCACAAAAATAATTTTTTTTTGTAGAAATGAAAAACCAAAACTAATTATTTTACCATGACTAAAAGCTTATTTAAAAACTTTTTTTAAAAAACAATTATGAGAAAAACTTTACAGCCTTTAAAGTTTGAGAAAAATTAGTAATTTTTCCCGTAAGAATCCAGCTAAAAGCATTTTTTTTTTATAAATAAACCTTACAAATTTAACAAACTGTCATTAAAACAAAAACTAGTTTAAGTTAAACTTATCATGGGCAACCTATCAACCGGTGTTAATTCTTGCATAAGGGATTAAAATATCATGTATATATTTACATATATTATGTTTATGTTTCATCAATTAGAATTTTTTTGTTATATAGAAAAAAGACACCATCAATTATGTTCGACTATATCATTTAAAATTTTTAAATATAATTTATACATAATTACATATTTAAAGGAATTTAATATTATCACTCTATTTTAAAATTTTTTATTTTTTATTTTTTAAATTACCCTTATTTTTATTTTAGGTCAAATGCACATTTTAGTCCTGTATCTCTTATGTGTATTTCATTTCGGTCCTATATCTTTTTTGGGTTATATTTTGGTCCAATCGGTCAATTCCGTCACCCTCGTTAAAAGAATTGACCTAATAAGAACAGAGTCAAATTATGTCATTTATGTTCAAACCGAGAAAAACCATAATATACACATGAACCCTAATAAGAACATAGTCAAATTACCTTGTAACGGGGTAATGAAATTGACGGACTGGACCAAAATAAAATCTTTATAAGAGAAAATGAAACACTAAAAAGATATTGGATCAACATAAAATGCACATAAGAGATACATGATAAAAAGGTACATTTGACCTTTATTTTATTATCATTTATCATTTATTAAAATTTAAATAAAAATATAAAAATATAAATAATAATATCATTCAATGAGTGATAATATCTACTTTCATATTTAAATTATATTATATTGTTTTGATAATGCTACTAAATCTAATTGGTGAAACATAACAATTATTCTACATCTAACTACATCAATAGATTTTAATTCACATAAGACAAAAAGTTTTTGACGTATGCTCGTGTCATAAATATTCTACGCAATATAATTTCTAAAAAAGAAAAATACAAAAGAAAAGTATATAATAATGCATTGTCAAACTCAGAACATTCTGCTACTATGATTAGTACACATCATATACTCAATGCCCACTTCACACTAGCTACTGTATTTTTGCATGCATGCAACTCTGTATCGCTGCTATATCCCTGTTCCCTTTCACGTTATTATTATTATCTAAATTTAAATTAAAGTATCTGAATTATCTAAATTTAATATAAAAAAATTATTTATTTAAATTGCATCATATGATTCAACAGTACGTTGGATAAAATAAACTTATTATTTATTAAAAACTACAAAAGATGTAAATTGGTCTAAGTTTACACATGAAGTCAATTGATTACGTATATAAAAATTTTATTTTATGTACAAAATATTTTTTAAGGGTAATAACAATTTAGAAAAATTTATTAATACGGTCATTGTTTTTCATACATATATCAAATCAACTGTAAGAAATTAAGATAATCGAAGTATGTTTGAACTCTTCTAAGTTCTAATTAACCTTTTATTTGTCATGTACATGTTAATTAATCGAACCTTAATCAGTATCTTAGCACCACAATTATCATTTAGTAATTGTTGCATGGTTTGGTGATTAATTAAGATATATATGTAAATACATCAGAAAAATAACATTTTTTTAATCTACGTATACACATACACACATATCTTAAACTAAACTCTAATAATTTACCTTAAAACTCTAAACTATTACAATTTGGTATATAAGCAAGTGAGTTAAGACGGTAAACAAAATTAAACAGTGAATTTTTAAAATAAATATAAATAAGAAATTCTTACAACAAAAAAATAGTAAATATGGATAAATACAAAAAAAAAAGATCAGCAAGAACCTTGAAATCTCCTGGATTTATGCATATCTATCCTCTTGCTATTTGTTTGGGATAACCAAGTGAAGATATTTTGATTGCAAAACTGAATTAGTTTGCTGAAGTCAGCACATGAATTGGGGTTTGTTAATTCAATGGTCAATTGGTCAAATTCATGTGGATTTTAAGATCACGTGCCAATAAAAACAAAGCCTTTTTACCGCGATTAATTTCATTTACTCGATCCCTTTCTTATTACTTTTTAATTTCCTATTTATGAAAAAAAAATTGTTCACATTAAGTATTTGTTTACTCATATTTTAAGGTAGTATTAATTATGATTTTATGTACTCTACCCAGAAGCTTGCACCTAATTAATATAAAACTATTTTTTTCCATAGAAGAGAAATTTTACTTTGGACAACCTCAATTTTCTTAACCATAAATCACATAAATAAAATAAATGAAAGGGGAAAAAATACGTAAAAAATATTATGCAGATCAACTTATTAAATTATAAGTTTATATACGGACATGATATTTAGATTAATTAAAAATATAGGCTCACTTTTTTTCTAGAAATTTAGACTAATTTTTTGGTACGTAAACATAGATTCATTTAAATATAATATATTTTGTGAAATTACACTGCCTCCCATTAAAAAGGAGTAAGTTGTTACAAACTAAACAAATCACAAGTAGAAAGCTAGGTGTTACACGCATGGGAGTTGGGAGGTCACTATAACAGACAAACAAATTTCGTGAATAAGATCGAAATAGATGTAATTTCGCAAATAAACAGAATTTGAGTGTAATAAATGCTAAGTCTTGTAAAATAATGATGTAATTTCCTCACAATTAATTAGCATATGTATGTTTTGTTAGCGGAAGTTGTTAACTAGTTACAAGTTAAAAACTTGTAGTTGCTCAAAAGAAAATTCTTAAATTTGATGAAGAATTAGATAAAATATGAAAAAATTAAGATTTGAAAATATCCTCCTGTATTCTCTCTTTTGAGTCACAAATTATTTTTTCCTGCTTTTATACTGCTCTTTTCTTCTTTTTTTTTCATGAAGGGTACCTCAATCGACAGCAAACACTAACTATTTTGAGATATATGTATCATTAAAGTGCATATAACCTCTCTCAATAAAATATTTTTCACGCCTCTTTTACACTGTTGGTAGACTCTCATGCCTCTTTTATTTAGTAAAATCAGTTTTTTTTTTTCATCCAAAAAATATCTAGATGAAAAAATCAACCCGTTGAAAAAACCATTATATATATATAGACTCGTTATCATTAACTTAAATGATCTACATCAAAATCAAATAAGTGCACGTGTAACCAAAAATGTTACCATCTTGTAACAAAAGAGAAATTCCAAACACACGATTAATAATGATTTCATAAGAGTAACACTTGTCTTAAAAAAATAAAAAAAATAATAAGAAAAAGGGAAAGCATGGATAATGACAACTTGAATTGCACTTATAAATTTTGAGCTGTAAAATTATTGTTTAGAAACATGCATAACTAAAATTTTCACACATACAGACAGTTATGAACTGGAAAGGAATAAAAACGTATCTTAGTATTGATCAATTGCGATTCTAACCTCTCAGAATTGACAGTTTCACAAAAAAGTTAGCTAGATTGACGTTGACCCCCATACCCCTGTTTGTTATTTTTGTACTCCTACTTCCCTTTTTCTTTTTCTTTTTCTTTTTCTTTTTTAGGTTAAATAGTTCCATCCCTTTTTCTAATTAATCACAAACATTCAAAATCAAATCAAATCAAATCAAAGTGACTAGGTTGCTTGAGTTTAATCACTTGTTATATTACTAGTACTAGTACTATATTTTCCTCAACTTGCACATAGCAGGTGGGGTTGTTTTCCCTCTGTTCTCTGCTCTCTTTCTGACAAAGTATGCACGGCAAAGCCATCAATTTACTTTTAAAGCTAAATTACGTGTACTACTACTATCTTAAGTCAAAAGATTCAATTTGCGGAATATTTCTTAATATTATATCGCAATATTATGATTTTAATAGTCATTTTAATCGAATTTTAGAAATAACTATTGTTGCAATGCTGGTGAAAAGTGTCACATTATCTAAAGATGAGACTATGATAGTTTTTATAAAGTTCCAAGCAATCCATTCCTTGTGAGTTAGCTTTTGAGGAGAGTTAGACATATGTCATTTATAGGAATTAACGATGATCATTCTATAAAGGAGAATTATACATCACTCTCATACAGCTAACTATACGTTTCGCTAATCCTTCTCTATTTCCCTCTCATAGAATTTTTGGGTTATAGTTGTTATATACTTGTCATTTCTATTCTAGTTTGAAAGCCAGAAGAACTTGTTTAATCCTTGAGGACAAAGCAATCATACAACTCAAGCCGAATTGTTGTGTCCATATTCAACACACCCAAGAACTCCGACTTTTTACTTATCGTGTCTTGCTTAAATTTAATGTGTCCCATAGCTCTAAATCGAACTAGTTGTCATAGGGTGATTCTCTTCTGTTAGAGACTATTATAATCCCTTAACTTTAACTATTAGATTTACTTATCTTTTATTTTCTTTATTTTTTTATCTCTTCCCAAATATGAAGACTCGCAATTTGGAGAATATCGATAATTCCTAAATCAAGAGATTGCCTTATGTAAATGCATATCGAATAACCAAGAAGAGGTGAGAAGTCACAATAATATACAAAATATCATGTCGAGAGGTATGCAGACCAAAAAGGTTTAAGAAAATACTTGATGTAACATCACTGTTTATTATTATGTCTTACACTTTTATGCTAAAAAAATACAGCGGTGATACATTGAACTTTACTGAAAAAATTTAAGTGGCTGAGCTGAATCTAGCTGAGAAGTGAGGAGGGTACATTTGGTAATCTGAAAAGGGTGGTTGCTATGGATACAAAACCACATATGGTTTGTCCAAGTAATTTCCTTCTTAGCTTGTTGTTTGAATCCTCATGAAGAGTGTTAATTTAATGAAGTTGGTGAGAGGTGGGAATAGGTAATAAATGTGATAACAATTTCTACTGCAATTAATTGGTTCTGGCAGCTTCTTCCAAACGCACATTTTTAAGTTTTAATTTCTGATGAAATTAAGTAGCAAGTGGTCCTTATTCCTACTTGGAATGAAATCATTTCGACAATGAAATTGCATGGAAATGGTAATCAAAATGGTACAAAATCTAGCACTTCATCCCAACATAACAATGCCTCTTTTCCCTCAATTAGTCACTTAAGTTTCTTCTCCAAAAAGTATTCACAAAATAATTAAATTAAATTAAATAAAACAAAACAATTTAAGCATATTTCAGAGCCAAACAGGCTGCTTAAAAAACATGAGAATGTTATACTCTATATATTCCAAAAGAAAATTAAAGAAAGAAAGAAAAAAGTTAAACCTCAATCATAGCTTTTCCAATCACATACCAAACACTGCCTTATAGGAAATCCTCCACAACCTTTCCCTCTTTCTCTGGCACTCTATTTCTCTTCCTCTCTTGAAAGTCAAACCTACTAAAGGAAAAAAAAAAAAAAATTGCAATGTACAAAAAGTACAAAAAATCAAGGTCCCCCCCTATAGAAGAACCACCATGCTTCTTTCCTTCAACTTCAATTCAATATCTTCTTTTCAATCCCAACCGATTGATTAGTAGTAATCCTTGAAAATTAATTAATAAGCTGAATTGAAGGAAGGGTATCATTGGAAAATCACTATAATTTGCAGCATTTTCTTTTTGCTTTTTTCCCACTTGTTCTTCTCCATGCATGTGGATTGGAGTAGCACATTTTAGCATCACTTTTGGTACTAGCATTATATTGAACATGTGAAATATTAAGCATATAGCTAGCATTAGCATTAGCATTAGTTCCACCAAAAATCCTCAATTGCATTTTCATGTGCTGCTTCAATTAATAATCTCTGCTTTCATTTCTTCCCTTTTTGTCTCTCTGACTTAGTCAAAACCAATTTATGATTGAATATTTTTCTCTTGTGTGCCTCTGACTTAGCCAAGTTAAAATCAAAAATCAATTCTGATTTATGAATTTAATTGAGGCAAATGGGAGCAAGAAAAAGAAGTTCTATGGTTTGAGTCATCAGTTAATTTCCAACATTGTTCAATGTCTTCAGCTATTCTCTTTGCATCCATAGATGCACCAAGTAGGCCCTTTTTGGTAAATCCAACAGCATAAAGTCCATTTTTACCCTTCCACCCATTTGGGAATGGATTCCTTGGGAAACCATCTTCCTTTGAGAACATGTCCTGTTCCTGCACATATACAAACATTTCAATATATTAATTTGTTTTTGTATCAATTTCAAAATGCAAATAAAGAAAGCTAATTAAAGTGAAAAAGTCAATTTAGTGCTCAGTTATTAAGGGGATACCTTCCCATTAAACCCTAAATTAAGAGAATTCCGTTAATTTCTAAACTTGCAATTTTGTCACATACATTACTACTTTCTATTCCTGTCTCAAATTAAATTGCATGAATTAAAAGAAATTCAGTTATTTTTATCCATCAATATTTTTTCGAGTGAGATAAAGAGAGAGATAAAAATCAAAACCTGAACCCCAGACTCAAGTGTCACTTCTAGTACCAGTTGACAAGATTTATAGTTTTATAAATTACTAGTTTTTATCCATGTCTCAAACTAAATTGCATGGTTTAGAACTTGTGTCCGAGAGATTGTAAGCTCGGGAACTAATGTTGATTTTCCTTTAGTTTAGAGACTAACGTAAAAGTAATAGATGTGTAAATTCAAAAAAGCAGTTGCCTTTATTTCGTTCCATGTTTAATTTTTTGCTTGCTTTAAAAAAATAAACTTTTGAACAAAAATGAAATGAAGAGTGTTAATTATCAAAATGAAGTAGTACCTTAAGCCAATAGGGAACATTGCTTCTGTAACCAGTTGCCAATATGATTGCATCAAAATTTTCTGACCTTCCATCCACAAATTCCACTGTATGACGTTTAAGCCGCTTAATGCCTGGACGCACCTACATCAATTTTTTATTTTGACACACTCAGATTTTATTTTCACTTGTTTGTTACTAATTAACATCAAACATCAAAATCTAATTAAAATCATTCATTAACCCCACTAATCATGATTAAAGACAATTTTTTTAAAAAAAAAATCTAAACCTTTGTGCTTTCCGCCGACGAATTGATTGAGAACACACAAAGGTGAAAGAAAATCTTGCAAGGGCCAGGAACAAAATAAGTGGTCATTTTATTTCATTAAATATTAAAAGGAGGAAATCAATATATGTCTTATGTATATGTTGCACTTGATGATGAAAAAGCAAAAGAAGGAAAAATTAGGTACCACGACTAAATTTTATTTTTATAAAAAAGCATGATCAAGCATGGGGTAATTAAGATCTTAATTATAACAAAGAAGATTTGGGGCTTGGGGGGAGTGATGAAAAAATAAAGGTGCGGAATTAATCAATGTGATTTGATTCAAACTAAGTTGATGGTGCAGTGCATGTTAGGTTTCAATTTGGGATAGTGTAACCCACATCAAATTTTAAATGAAAAAAATAGCACATTTAGCAAAACTCAAGTAGTTGATTTACTTTCCAAAGCAATTTTAAAAGTAAAAAAAAATAAAAAAAAAATTATTGGTCAAATCATAATTTGTGAAATATAAAGTAAAGTTGACACACCAATAATTACAGACAACAGTCGAATTGAGGAGCTGATACTTTAAAGCAATTATGCTCCCGTGTGTTGAGTGTATGCTTGTAAAAAAGAAAGGAAGTAAAGTGATGAAGTATGGATGTACCTTAATGTGACCGGCTTTAATCTTGGAAAGGGTACCGACGTCAAGGACAGGGGTCTTTCCGGAGAGGTTTTTGAGTTGAAGGGGACCCAAAGAAGGACGGTGTAACCCTAAACTGGAAGTGTCACCGAGGATGAGCCATGAGACTATCAGTAACAACTTATCGACAACTCGCATGGGTAACCACTTCAGTAACCACATGGACAACCCAAAAGTTGATTTCCCCACCATCTCTCGTGGTAGGACGTGTACCTTCACCCCCAAAACAATTCACAATTATTAATTATCATTATTACTACAAACTATACTACTCCTTTCCAACAAAAAAAAAAAAAAAAACTTTGGAACTTGAAGCCCGTCTAAGAGTGAAACGAATGTTAATTTTGTACAATACCCAAAAAAAACAAGGTTATTAATTTTGTGAGATTGCTAGAGAAAAACCAACAAATTAAATTTGCACTAGATCAATCTGACTTGCCTAATTTCTTTCTGCTTTCAGAATGAACACAGCAACGGCGTGCTTTGTGATGTGAAATTTCACAATAGACAACTTTGATCCTAATATATTTTCTAAACGTTGAAATTTTCGTATGAACACTCATCCAAAAAACAAAAATGAATTCCCATAGCTATGTGTATGTATATATATTTGGAAATATGACAAATCACAAAAGTTACAAAAGCAATTAAAAAATGAGAAGAAATTAAAAAAGCGAGCGTCTTGTTGCACTTGTTAAATTAGCTTTTTTCATATTAAATCAGAAATTCCAAAACAGGACTGACATGAACTAGTATCTTTTCTTCTTCTTCTTCACCTCTTTTTTTTTTTTTTTAAAATAAAAAAAAAAAAAAACAATTTAGAAAGAGAGAGAGAGATATTAGAATTCTTACTGTATCTCTAACCACAAGAGAAGGAGTAGCATTATGGTTGCAAAGATCCAAACAAACCTCCATACCAGAATTCCCACACCCAACAACCAATACTCTCTTCCCTCTAAACTCCTCACCACTTTTATACAAACTGGTATGCTTTATTACCCCTCCAAATTCTTCCACCCCTTCTATCTCCGGCACCACCGCCTCCGCATTCTCTCCCGTCGCAACGATCAACCACCGGCATACATACTCCGTGGCCACCTCCTCCTTTCCCACACTCTTGAGGCGCCAAACCCCAAGTTTACCGTCAAACTCGGCCTGCTTGACCGTCTCATTGAACCGCGGCCTAACTCCAAATTTCTCCGCATAACTCTCCAGATACTCTATGAACTGTTGCTTGGAAGGGTAGGTTGGGAAGTGTGAAGGGAATTTCATGAACGGAAGCTCGCAGAATTGCTTCGGCAAGTGAAGACGAAGACGATCGTACGTTTTCAATTGCCATAAAGAAGCTATGCAATTCGATCTTTCTAGAATCACGCTCCGGATGTTCTTCTCTTCCAAACACGCCGCTGCTGCTAAACCTGACGGCCCTGCTCCCACTATTACAGGGCCGTTAACCCACACGATTCTCTTATTCATACTCCTCCTTTTATCTTTGAATAGAGGATCGTGAAGCTGCTTCCCTTCTATTTCTCGCAGGCAATACTCCATCCACAACAATCAATTAATCAATTAATTAATTAATGCAATTCACAAATGAAATTAAATTAAACCAATCGAAACAACAACCAGGGCTGGGCTGAATAAGTAATAGATTTTGTATTTGTAAGACAGAGCAAACGGTTGGGTTGGAGGAAAAGGAAGGAAATAAAAACCACTCTCAAAAGCTGGATTAGGGTGATGCAGTAATTTGTTCGTGTATATATATATATTCTCTTATCTAAAAGAGGATTAGGCTGATGATGAAAAAAAATTATCCTTTAAATAAGGAAGGGATTAAGAGGGTCTTATCCACTTAGGAGGATCGATATTATTTATTGAAATTGTGAAATTTTCTCTCTCTCTCTCTATAATTCTAATTCTAATTCTATGTAGTATATCTGTGTGTTGTTGGGTGTGATTGTGAGTATGGGTGAAAGGAGGAGGGTTAAGCGGAAGGATGAGCAACAACTACGGGGCTAAATCAGCATTGATCACAGAGAGAGACTGAGTGAGAAGGATGGTGATATATAAGTATATATATATTCCTATTGCATCATTTATATGGACAAAATCTAAGTGGTGAAAACAGAACCAATTCTAGTGGGGACATTTTATATTTATAATAATAATAATAATATACTACTACAAGTACTACTACTGTATAGTAGTAATTAAATGTGTATATTGTTATTAAATTAGTACTGATGATTAATTTGTTGGCTAAATAAAGTTCCGGATTTTAATTTTATTTGTAATTACATATTTAGCCCGGCCCCACATGGAAAAAACGTCACCGTGTTCGTCAATATTAATTAGGGGTGGAGTGCAGAAAGTAATTATATTATTCCGTTTATTAAGCACTTTCAAAATTAAGTTGTTTTAACAGAGGATATGATCTAGAAGATAGCCGGTAGTGATTCTTCTCATTGCTCAATGTTGAGCCTCTCAACTTAATTGGGCCCTTACCTTGTATTACCGGATTCTAAAATTCATTTCATAAAATAACCGTTCATATTTTCAAAATCCAAATGAATGTATAATGACCTAAAAAATATGTGTGATACTAAAAATTTCTACCCAATTTCTTTACAACAGAATTACAAACTTGTTGATTGAGCAAGCCCGTTACATCTGGTTAAAAATTATATTTAAAACCTGAAAAAATTAGTTGGCCTATTCGGACAGACCTCAAAAGGTTCAAAATTTATAGGATTTCGGCCCTCAGTATAAGTGAGATCAGAATAACTATTCTCAAAACTAGTATTCATCTCTTATAACCCACAAGTAATTTAAACATTTGTTTTTTAGTGTATAACACTTTTTTTAGTACACACTCTGTACATCATCAATAAAATAGTAATATTTAGATTTTAAAATAAAATATTAATAAAATGGACAAAAAAAATATATTATTAGTGTATAATTGTTGTATAAAAAATTATGTACAAAAATTGGGGCTGTTGTTTTTATTCGAATCAGTTATAATTGTGAATCAATCAGCACCCATGTGAAATTGTCAAAATTGGATTTTTGGAAACTATATAAAAATGAATTCAGGCCGAGTTAATCATGGGCAGTCCATTTAAAGGGGGAGAAAAGGATTGTTTTTTATAAAAACAACAGGGCCTTATTAAAAAATAGATATAAAACATCATTTAGCAAAAATAAACTATTTTAGAAAATAAGCAAGGCTGGTCCGAAAAAGCCCAATGTCCACGTAAGGTCGAGAATGAGCACTTCAGAGCTATATAAACTATAAGACCGTACTTTTTTCTCTGGTTAGAAATGTTTGGTACTTGAATAGGCTGCCCCAAACTTGTCCGGATATCCCGTTTTATTACTCACTTTTAGTTGGGTCTTTAAAATATACTAATAGGGGATTTAAATCCTAACTATATAAAAAATATTTTATAAAAATAAATGTATTTCTATGATTATATGTTTTAAATATATTAATCTTAGACTGTCTATTAAAAAATATCATGATGCTTTTAAAAATAAAGAATTACTAGGCCTCTTATAATATCATACCTTCTTAAAATTTTATATAAATGGTGAATCTTTAGCATTCATATTAAATTATTTTTATCATATATATATATATATTATTAATTTGATCTATAAAAAATATTTTTTATATTAAAATCATTAAATATAAATAAGGTCAAGAGTTTGTAGCTCAAGTGGCATAAGAAAAAGTTCTTTGAGTTTAAATTGGGGGTTCGATCCCCGGTAGTTTAAATTGAGTCTAATCAATTAAAATTAGACGCGAATTTAAGAGTAGTGTAGTGTGGGGTGTGTGTTTGGCCGGTAAAAAAAATCATTAAATAAGAGTGATAGTAAGAATGCACGAAAATGATGACAAATCATATCCAACAAAATCAATTTCACAACACGCAATGAGGTGAGGTACGTTGTGAGAAAGGAAAAAAAAAAGTTCTATTATAAAGTAAGTCAATTTTAGTTACGGTAAATTTGATCATTTGTTAATGAGAATATAGCAATAATTAGTGGTCATCAGACAAAATATTTTATGTGAGCTCAACTTTAAGGATGAATTTAATTACTACTTTTAGCGGTGAATACCTTAAAAAAAGACCGATAAATAAAGAAAGAAAAAGCTATATACACATCTCTACACTTATTTTATTAAGTTAAAAATACATTTAAACGAGATTGACTCAATCATCTTAAAATATTAATTTTTCAATATTTATCATATATGACATCATTTGAAATTTTAATCAATTTCTCTCTCTCTCTCTCTCTCCCCCTCTCTCTATATATATGTGTGTGTGTGTGATGCTATTAAAGAGGAGTGGCAATAAATAGCGGGAAAAAAAAAGAGGAGTGACAATAGCATTACTCACAAGTAAATTGATCAAACTCAAAAAAAAAAAAAAAAAAAAGAATCCACATTGAACCAACTCAAACAAATTGGGTTAGTCCAAGTTGCACCTCTTTTACTTAGAGCTAAGTATATCGGTTATAGGGTTAGCTCCCTCCTTTGCTAACAGAGCGCCATAAGTTGGATGCAATGGGCCTAACCAAATAAGACTGGCAAATGGGAGATTGTTGATAGCTTAGGGTTAGCAATGAAATTAGAGACGAGGAGCTCTTTTCAACCCTTATGATGGATTCATTACAATTGCATAATGTGATCACCCATTAGAATCCTATGTCTGCTGGGCTTATCCTACTGGGGTCAAAGTATTTAGATCAATGTCATCTTACCTGGAACAACTCGATTGGTCCACTACTTATTTGAGATAGTAAAAAATTACGAGAATTAAAATTAGTGTTAGGCCGACTTGTTCCTAACGTATCAAAATTTGATATTATAAGAGAAATGATGGACCTAGATAATTTCACAAGCACTTCCTTTTGCATAAAATGAGAGAGATCCACTAGAAGGTTCCTTTTCTTATGGTTATAATAGACACATAAGGGAGCACGAGCGGAAGGATAACCTTGTCTTCACATGCTATAAGAGAGGTTGTTTTCTTAAGGCCAATTTCTATCCATCCCCAAAAAAGGAGGAGAGTTGAGGACCTCTTCACCTCAACCTCTTTTCATGCTTTGACCCCATGACTTTCCAGATTAACCCAAAATCTACCCTCGAAAGTCTCTTTGCATTTTGGGAGCAAAGCAAGCAACAAAATCGAGCAATTAATTTTTAAAATACAAAATGCCTTGGGTTTCTATAAATCTATAGAAATAAAAATCCTTGGCAAAAGTGTGTAGTAAGATATAACATTTTTTAGTGTATTAGTATTCATTACAAATCTTTATTTTAGCATTTTCATCTCTCACTATATTTCCCTCGTGGGGATGAGATATAGTAGCCCTTAAGCTATTCAGCTAAAGTCTTAGGGAAATCCTTGTTGGCTAGTTCTAGTTGGTTCTCCAAGATAACTTTGCGCAGTGATTATCACCTAATTCGTATTAGGCTAGAAGATGAATGGAAAAATGCTATTATTTGATAAAGTGTGCTTAACATGTTAGTCTAGTTAAACTGTGAGTTATATGGGTTTAACCCGTTGGTTTACAAGTTAATCTGCAGGCTATGTATACAAAATAATTTAATTTAAAATTTTATTTTTAATCTTTATTTTTTGTCTGTAATATAATTTTATAATAATTTAATTGCAATTTCAATCAAAACTATTTTTTTAATTAAAAAATACTTTAATTTTGATTTTTTTTTAAATATTTTTTCATCTTCAAACAATACATTTTAATGTCCCAGTCAGACAGTCATGTAATTCAGTTGATGAGTGCATGGAGACATGTGTATATAGATACGAGTTTCAATTCTCAGTTATACTACTTTCATATGAACAAAAAAAAACAATACTTTTTAATAAAATATATTATGTGGACGGACTCACAGGTTAACTTGTTTAACCGTGAATTTATACGAGACTCATATATATTATTAAAAATTAGTTTTATTAAAAATTTAATGAAAAATTTTAAAAGTTAATGATTTTTTTATGTAAGTTAGTGACGGTTTACATCTAAATTAGTGACGGAAGATTAAAACTGCTGCAAAATTTAAGTATTAAAATCGCTCATTTAAAATTCGATAGACTAAATTTACATAAAATAAAAAATAAAAAACCAAAATACAATTAAACTTAAAATAAAAGAGTATGCAATGTAAATATATATATATAAAATAAAAAAAATAAACATTGGCAACTACACCCGCTAAAATGAACATGGACACATAGTACGCCTATGTATATGAGAAGTATAAAAAAACCAATGAGGCTATAAGCAGTTGAGTATCTCATTATGCCCTATACTTTGGTATTCTCAAAATAATATATATATATTGAATTAAAGGTCATCATGATATGAAACTAATTTATAAATCAAAGATATTCTTTTAACACAAATAGATATTTTTTAAAAAACAGAGAATAATTGAAATAAAATAACAATGGAGACAATAAAGAGCCGAAAGAAACACCCATAACAAATTTTGATCAAAGTATCGAAATTGGAAAATTTGTGTGTATATTAAACAAAATGGTTATATATGTATTGTCCGGTATAGATTGAAACTGATGTCTGAATATGAAATTGACAAGTCACAACAGAATGAGTGGCATTTTGCATCTTAGTTTCCTCCAATCTCTATCAAAATAAGTTTATACTCATTAATAAATTAATTAATTAATACGAGTTGGCTACGTCTAGAAATTAATCATGAGACTCATCCAAAAAACAATTCCCCATTTGAGGAGAAGCTACATAGATAAAGAACATTCTTCCGAGTTGGGACAGATAGCTACCTCAGTTATGTTATGCATTTTCCTTTTTTATACAAAGTTTAAAAATTTATAGGTATGTAATTTCATTAAAAAAAATACTTATAATTTAAATAATGTATTAGACATTCACGCAAAACATTTCGATAACACATTAAATAGTCTTTTAATTATATGAATTTTTACATATTAATTACATCATATAAACTTTCAATTGAATAGTTGGATCAGTGAAATTCATTTTTGTATAAAAATTTATGCATGGTGTTAGAGATAATTACATTAACCTCTCATTAGGTTTGTTTATATTACACTTACCCTATTCAGTTTTCAAAATTACACTTACTCCCTCAAATTTTTTATTTTCAATACAAAAATAATAAAATCAAAGAAAAGTAATAAATGATACAAAATTATTTTTTTAAAATGAAAAAAATGCGCGCAGTAACACCGTTAAAAAAATTAACGTTAAGGGAGATTTTGTAATAAAAGTAAAAATTTTAGGAAAATAAGTGTAATTTTAAAAATTAAAGATAGATAAGTTTATAATATAAACAAACTTAAGAGAGGTTGGTATAATTATTCCTTTATATTAAAATGAATAGTTTGATTTAGAGTTAAGGGTTTGTCCCTAATCCTCCTCCCTTATAAAAATAGAAAGAAAAATCAATCCATAAAATTTTTTTCACGTCGATCCATTTGTATTTTCATTGACAAAAATATATTTATTTTAATTGACTTTTGATTAGAGAAATAAAATGGGTCATTCTCCGTATAGCTGTTAATCTGAGTTCTAACCCGTGAGTCGTTTATGGTAGGTTAGAGTCAGGTTAGGTTGAAAAAAATTCAACTCACTTTAAATTACAACCCACTTAACTAAACCCGTTTAACCCACAACTCACGTTGATTTAGGCCGAGTTGATGTGGGTTTGCTCGCAAGCTGGCTCGTGGGTTGGCCCGCGGCTTTAGATTTTTTTTCATTTTTTTATATTATAATAAACTAAAAATTAGTAAAAGATAAAAAAATAGCAGAATTTAATTTAAGTTTTTAGAATTTTATTCTTTTTATTTTTTAAAACTGTTCTTTTTTATGTGTTTTGTATTATATTTTTTAATTTAGAGTTTTTGTTAGATTTTTTAAAAAAAAAATTGCATTTTTTTGCTTTACTTTTTTTTTGATTTTCTTTTAATAAAAACTTTTTTAGTGAGCCAGACCGTTTAACCCGCAATCCGCGGTGGGTTGAGTTGGGTTGAAGAAATTCTGACTCGCAATTCACGTGAACCAACCCGTATGGGTTAAAAAAATTTCAACTCGTGGTGAGTCAACCCGTGTGAGCCGGGTTGGCTCACTTTGACAGCTCTAATTGTCCATAAGGCTAGCAAAATAAGTAAGGACATGTGTGTATGAGTGTGTGGTATAGAATACAATTCTTGATATCATTAATTTTCTTGTAAAGAAAAAGTGTCATTTGATACAAGTTAAAAAATTTTAAAAGTATTTCTATTAACCGTTATTTCAAATGTAAAAAAAATTCTAATTATTTCAAAATATATTTACTTATAATAAAAGTATAATTAAACATATTTGTGAGATAGAGATTATTTGTTTAGTATTTAACTTTTGTGAAAATTATTTTTAATTAAAGTTAAAAATATTTATTTTTATTAAATCATCTTAATTTTTATCTCGATTAATATATTTTTTATTTCTTATTTTAATAAAATCTAAACTAAAGAGATCTATTGAAATGAGATTCCGTTCAATTATTGTATCAAGTTGAAATTTATTTTCTTTGAACCATTATTGAATTGAAATTCAAAGTTTGAAACACACTACTATTTGTCTTCCAGAAAAGTATAGTCTGTGGACTGTGGTACTGCATGCATTTATGTATTTTCTGACTGGTTTACTCATCATATTAGTGAAACTGACATACAATTTTTCTTTTTTTGTTGTTTGGTACAAATGTAGACGTAGATATGACAAAATAACAGTGTTTTGTTTCATTTTTTTGTATTTTATTTTTTGGCTGCTCTAACGCATAACAATGATGATAGCAATACGGTAGTTGTACAACAATTAATTCCACGGTTTTGTTGAGAGTATATAATAAGTGAGTAAGAAAGAGATGGGGCATATTGTCACGAGTGGTGTTCTTATTATTTATATTTTAATGATAGAATATTGTCACGTTATTAAAAATAATTATTAAAAAATTAAATATTAAAATTGGAGTAAATATTTTTAATGATGTAGCTATATTTTATTCGTGAGACATAAATAGAGATATAATTTAAGGATACTAAATTTAAATCCTTATAATTATCTGCCTTACAAATATAAATATTGTTTGAGTTTTTATCGAATATATATGTATTATATATAAATAATTAAATATAAAATTTAGACAAAAAAATTTAATCTAAATATATGCATCATATTTACGTTTTGTTATTAATGTTTATTATTTTTTTATAATAAGAATATATTTTAAAAAACTAAAACTAAAACCGATTCAATCCAAACAAAAAAAAAATGGTTCGGACTGGTTCAGATATCATTTAGAAATAAAACCGATCGGATGATGAGATGACAAAACTGCAAAGATCGGATCAGATGGATTTTTTCTTTAAAACCAAACCAATCTGCATCACAAATATCACCCGTCTTTATCATTTATATTTTACAAATAGAATGTCATCATATTATTAAAAAAAAATTATTAAAAAATTAAATATTAAAATTGGAGTAAATATTTTTAAAAATGTGGTGACATTCTATTCGTGAGACATGAATAAAGATATAATTCGAAGATACTAGATTTGAATCCTTACAATTATCGACCTTAGATGTTTGTACTGTTTAGAGTTTAGAGTGCGTTTCATTAAATTTATATTACAAATAAAAATATTTTTAGAATAAGTAAAATTTTTGTACTTTTATTAAATTTGTGACGCAATCCAAGATAAGTAATAGTAAAAATCTTTTGTACTTTCCGCAGTAAAAATAAACAAGGCCTTGATTATAAGTGTATATTTTCATTTTGGAGTGCATATAATATAAGAGTATGTAGAAAGAGGGATAGAGAAAATAATGAAAAGGGAAAAAAATAAAAATATAAAAGATGATGTAATATAACAAAAAAAATATATAAAAAAAAGTAATAAAATAAGTGGATAAAATAATAGAGGTATATAAATTATTACTCTTAATTAAATAAAAATTAAGTGTACATTCTAACTTTTATGTGTAAAAGTTTATAAGTGAATAGCAATAGAGGTGAAAAAAAATGAATGAGCTGTGAATAACTAATAGATAAAAAGACATGATTTAGAAATGGATTTAAATGATCTCATTTTCTTTTTTGTCATGTTTTTTATGTTATGAGAAAATAGATACAATAAGTGTTTTTAATAAATGATGGTGGGCCTTATTATTATTTTATTGTATTTATTTCCCTTAGGATTTGTTTGATTTTTCCTTTTGAAAACAGTTTTCTGTTTTTAAAAATAAAAAACTAAAAAACTCGTTTGACAGTTGAGTTTTCAAAAATAGTTTTCGGAAACAGATTTTGTTTTTCAGTATTTAAAAACCAAAATATGAAAACATCTAAAAACATGTTTTGGTTTTTAGTTTTCAGTTTTCTGAATTTACATACAAATTTGTATTGAAAACTTCTCTCACTTCTTTTGAAAACGATTTTTGGAAACTATTTTATAATATAATTTTTAAAAATTAAAAACTAAAACTGTTTCAAACAAGCCCTAAATCCTTTAGAAATGGTTTTTTTTTTAATAGAAATATTCATATTATGATAGAGTAGATTTTCTTGATAATATAAGATATTTTTATTTACAATGTTCAAATTTAAGAACTCTTACTTAAAAAAAATCAAGAGAGTATCACTTAACTTGAAACAATCAGCCATTAACTAAATAGTAGGTACACAGTACATTAAATAATTATAATTAATTTTATTCTCATTTTAATACCCATTTTGGCTTAGCATGTGTGCTCTCCCAATTATGATTATCGTGTAATTTTGATAATTTAACTTTTAATGAAGTGATTTTAGTTTATTAACTTTGTTTATCGTATAATTTTGGTCTTTTTATAAATTTTTTGTTAAATTTTTAATAGTCAACACAAGACCTTAATAAATATAATAAAAATAATAATAAACAGTAACAAATAATAAAAATATGTTTTTTATAAAAAATAAATTATTGATTAAAATAAATTGGTGTGGCCTCTCTTATATATCTAAAAAAATGTTTTTAATTATTTTATTGTTTTTATTAAGGTTTAATTGTTAATCCTACAAAAATTAACGTGAAAATTAACTGAATAATTAAAATCACATAATAAAAATAAAAGTTAAAAGACCAAAATTTCTCAACTAAATATTAGGGAGACAAAAACTACGCTATGGGTAAAATATATACAATATTAAGCACATATTGTTTTGCTTAATTATGTTGTAAAATTATTTGTGTATATCCACATGCCAACATGATTTTTTTTTTGATTTAACACGTGCAATATTTTTCACACTGGGTGATGTTATATGGACCAATGTGTGCAACGTGTTAAAACATGTTATAAAAAAATTAGTTGTGCATGTTCACATGGCAGATGATTTTTTTTTGTCATTATTATGGTGCACCGTTTTAAAAGGGTGTAAATTTTCACTTTCATAGAGTTTTATTCATTAATTGATATAGTGGATCACACCACCTTCATTTTTAAAGATTTGATTGAGAATATGGACATAACATGGCCAAAATCAAGTATTTTTTATGAAAGAACTCGAGAAAAAAAAGAAAAACGTAAAAGCAACTGATGCAATTGATAATAGTTATTTTTTAGTTCTTTGGTCAAGATTTTTCATAAAAAACACTTGATTTTGACCATTTTATATCTACACTTTCATCAAATCTTAAAAAATAAAATTTTTGTGATTGACTATATCAATTAACAAGTAAAACATTATGGAAGTAGAAATTTACACCATTTTAAAAGGATGCATCATAACAATAACTTTTTTTTTGTATGCTTTCCCGTATGCCACATAGCACAATTTGGTTACAGCGTGTGGACTAATTATGCAATAATATTTTTATAAACAAATTTAATTAAAATATCATAAATTGATAATTAATGTTGAAACAATCTCATGGGTAATTCTTAAATTCAGGTTTTGATCCAATTCTCTCTCAAAAGTTAGCTTATAGAAAGAGGATTGTTACGTCACTTAACTTATATATTTTATAATAATCTTATTTTTAATGAATGTTGGACTTTCAACAAAAATTTATCTTAGCAATGGATCTAATTGGCTAATTAAATGCTAATTTGACCACATAAGGATTTTTTTTATTGAAACCACACAAGGATATTAATTGCTTAGTAATTGAGTAAATCTCACTATAAAAGAGAAAAAAATAATAAATGATATTTAGTACTCTAATGATATTATTCAAAGAGTCAAATATAATAATAATAAAAAAAGTATTGAATTATTTCAAGAGACAGAATAATGTATATTTATAATTATTTTTTTACATCTAACAACATTAACTAGTGCGTTAATTACAATAAATATCAAAACCTAAAAAAAAGAAAAAGAAAAAAAGGAAAGACAGATGGACAGAAAGAAAGAAAAGGAACTAACATTGGAATGAGGAACTTGATACTAACTTTAGTAACATGAGTTAGTCCCTCTCAAATGGAACAGAAATTATAATTATAATCTAACCTAGTCTACAAGTCTACGTATGCACCAGCAAATAAATTACTTTTTTAATAATTTTAAATTCTCCTCATCAAAATTTTTAAAAAACCTCCTATTTATCAAAAATATTTTCAATACTTTTTATATTTTTAAGATTGAAAATATATCTAATTTCATATTTTATATGGTAGTAAGAGGATAAATATGAGAATTAATAAGGAGGATATAACATTATTTTTAATTTTTTTTAGGGTGTGTTTGGATTAATTATAAAAATTAGCTGAAAAAAATATTAATTGTATGAAATATAATTATTTTTTGTGTAGATATATTTACTATAAAATATGATGTTTAAGATAATTTTTAAACATATCATTAGTCTCTTATTAGTATTATTTTTAATTCGTTTTTTTTTTGGCAAACGTGTTAATTTTAATTCGTTAGAAATCGGTTAGGGACATTTTTTTGTGAGAAAGTTAGGGACAAAGTTAAGAGGGGTGTTCACTCCCCCATGTGGGCCCCATGAAAAGTTAGCTCCAAAAGCCCAAATCATCCAATAAAGTGGGCTTCCTTAACCACGCGGGCTAAGAGGGACCAACTAATGTGGGCTCCAACAAAGTTCAACTATTTTATTTTATTTATTTTTTTCTACAAAAAATATACAGATTTTTTTCTTAATAATATAAATATTTTCCCACGCCAACTTTAGCTCGTGCATGTCTTTAATTCCATTGAGTCACTACTTTTTTAAAAGAAATCCTTTAAATTACTATTATAAATATGTAAGTTGAATTTTAAAATATTAAATTGGAATAAAAATAAACGGTGATAGATATTTTTTTTATATTAAAATAAAATAAAATAGATAGCATGAAACCAGAGCACGTAACTCCACGATCTTATTATCGCTAACTGAACTTTAGAATTTTCAATATCATTTTTAAAGGTTTTTTTTGTTGGAATTTTTTTTTCGACAACTTTTTTTAAGCATTTAAATTGTAATGCTCTTGCAATGAGATGGGTAAAGAATATAAAATTCCAGTTATTTCAGTGCATTCCTGATAGAGGAGATGCTTAAAGAGTTCACGTAAAATATTTAATAAGTTTCACATATATATACATCACTCGTCTAATGTTAGAAACTATTGTATTTTAATGCTAAGAATTTAATAATAACTTTTGTATGAACCTTACAAATTAACTCTCGACAAACAAAATGTCTCACCTAGTTCTTATTGATTTTGTTTTAAAATCAAGTGTTTATTTAATAAAAAAATTGATAATAAATCGTATGCATGTCAACAAACTCCTATGTATTTTGAGTTTTTAATAGAGTTACTTAACTACTATGAACCAATTAAGCAAAAGCAACCTTGATAAAAATATACTCCATATTAAAAATACTTGAATATATTAATTAATTTAATTATTCAATGAACATGACAGAAATATTATTCAAATTCAAATATAAGATTAACTCATAGTCTAATCAGTCTCCATATTAAGAAGTTAATTGTGTTACACAAACCCAAAATAAAACTCTAAAACATATAGAAACTAAAGTTAAGATTTGTCAATTTGTTTCATTATTATTTATTTATTTTCAAACCTTCCACGAATCCCCACCACTAAGTTTTATGACAAGGGGGTAATGCATATTGGCAAGGGATGGAATCTGCGTCACCTGAACTTATAATTAATTAATTAGCTGATTAAAAAATATTTAATTAAATCTTCAGTAGTGTATGTACATGAACACCCAGTATGGAAAGAATTGCTGTAATATAAAATAAAATAAAAAAATTGCTGTGGACTCCTAACCAAGTAGCATTTATCTTTATTCGTTCTATGATCAATCATTAAGGCCAACTTTACCTAAGAACAATTAATATTTTGTTGGATAACTTCATTCACGACAATCGGTAGGCTTATTACAACTTCATAATTAAAAAAATTAATTAAAATAAAACAATGTGCTCTATGAAACCTTTACACTATTATGTAAAATTTTATATGCAATCTTTAATTAGGTCATCACCACAAAAATGCATATCTAGATACATAGCACACATTTGATCTAATGATGTTAATAAGTTATCATGATTACAACATTATATTCAAAATAAACATCACAATCACTAATCTATCTAATCTAAGTGATTGACATTTCCTAGTCAATAAGTCATATGTACTAATTATCACTAACTTCTTCTGCTATTTCCCATTAAATCACTTTTTCTCATTTTGTTAGGTCAAACTATTATTATTTTATTTAATTTTTACTGGATCATAATAATGGGAATAGGACTATTATGGACCTCATGGCCATTAAAGGCACTAATGCAGATAAGGGTAATCACGAGTTTCAATGAAAATCGATCTTATTTAGTTTTTACTCTCTATTGTATAATCTAGATTATTTAGTTTATTTACATCACATACTTCTTTTTTTTTTTTTCGTATAAAGCAGCGTCGGGTTTATATATTTTGGGGTTTAAGGCGATAAATTCACGATGAAGACCTACTTATATATAACATTTCACTTTTTATTTTATGTCTTTAATATTTTTAAAATATAAAATTATTTATGAAGGTTTTATAATCAAAAATAATATGATTAATTTATTTATATACCTTCGTAAAACATATAGTTAATCTCAAATATGATTTAATTAATTTAAATTCTGTAAATATTTTTTCAGGGTTATCAATGTCTTAATTTGCAAATTATTCATCTAGAAAATAATCTAATATATTTATATAATTTAATATTTTAATAAAAATAATAATTTTACATTTTAACTTGTTCAATACTTCTTTCAATAAAGTATTATTGGGTTGATAAAAAATATTTAAACATACTGTAATATATTATATTAATAAATTATTTTTCAATAATTAACACTTAATAATATTATTAAATAAAATTATTTTTTTGGGCCTCATCAAATAAGGGGTTCTAGGCGGTTGTCTTTTTTTTTTTTTGATTTGCCTAAAGCAAAATCCGCCCCTGATACAAAGATAAATGAATGGTTAAGATGTTATTTATTAGTGACTAGAAAGAGCATGAGTAAGAGAGAATTGAGATCAATTTCGATTAATCTTAATTATGTTACTTTTTAATTCCATTAAATTTAAGAACCATTTTTTTTTGTAAGCAAAAACATGAATATTATTGATTTGGAGTCAGATTCATTCTAATTTAAATTGAAAAATAATTAAAAGTACAACCTCATTTAATTTAAATGTTGAATTTATTTTTATGAATCTCACTTAAATTCATACAAATAAACTTTATTTAAGGGTAACTTAAAAATTTGTTATTAGGACCTAAGTATGTGATGAAAGGGCTAATCCAAAAGGAGAGTCTATTAAATAGAAGAATCTCATTAATATTACTTAAGTATTAGACCGAGCTTTCAATTTAATATAATAGTGTGGGATGTGTATACTAACATATTAACATTGTTATCCTCTTTAAAGATTTGATTTTCGACGGCTTCACTCTATCATAGTTTTTTTTTATTGGATGGAGCTCCACTCTATCATGATTTTAATGTTATTTTTGTATACTAACTCTAAATAAAAATACCAATGTTTAATACTTTGACTATTATATGTTAGATATAACTTATGATGACAAAAGAAAGAAAGAGAAAATATTACAATTTTATGTTTTTTTTACAATTATTAAGGAAAAACTCGTTGTTAATAAATTAAATGATTCTCAATCTTAGAAAAAAAGAGAATTTATTTTAATATATTATCTCACATTATTGATGCTCTAATTGAACTCCACTTAGTAGCTATATTAAAAGGAAGAAAAAGAAAACTAAAAAGAGTTCATAGTAGCCTTCTTTATATATATATATACACACAAAGGTAACGAATAACATGGAACAAACCAAAACTTTTTGAAATAGTGAGAGAAAAAAAAAACTTTATACTTTTGGGTGCTTGTGTTTAAGTGTTGAAACAAAGTAATTATGCCAATAATTATTTGTAGAAATGTGAGTCTCTCGCGTGCGCAAACTGTTAGGAGTACTTAAGAAATTTAATTTAAAATTAGTGTTGGGTTGACCTTCTTAAGCACAACATACTACACTTTATTTTTTCTTGTGCATTAATAAACCGAAAGCATATTAGTAGGAATTTATCCTATAATCACCGCCCCAATATATATTAATAAAAATGTGTACTAAAAACATTTTAAACAATTAACCAATGCAATCGAATCATCATAGAATTTAGTGGTTAATTAAAAAAAGTAAAGCAGGTGGCTGTTCGAAGTACTTCAAAAAGGCCTTTAAGTATGGTATAACTACAAAATAAATTTATACAAAAAAAAAAAAATCAGCAATGAATTGGCTATAGAAACATTCCTGCGACTAATTAGTTACATAGATTTACCTATAAATTTTTTATAATTAATTCATAACTAATTTGTAACTTCAATAAAATAGTTAAAGATTACTTATCGAAACTTTTAGAGAATTATTGGTTCAGAAGAGAGGAGGAGAGGAATTTAAATAAAGGGAAAAAGAGAAAAGAGAACATAAAAAATTTTATAGTATAATTAATTCTAATGGAAAGAAAAGGAGGGGAGGAGAAGGAAAGTAGTGTTTGGTTGAAGAGAGAGGAAAAATAGTGTTTGGTTGAAGGAGGAGAAAAATGGATTTTAAGTGTTAAAAATTAAGCAAAACCTCTTCCTTCCCTTTCATTTCCCTCAATCCAATCAACCCCTAGAGTTTATCCATAATTTTTTTTGTTAATTATAATGTAAATTTAATTTTGATTCGATATTATTAGAGTCTAAAATGGATTTTGATTAAGGTAATGTTTGACCTAGTTTTTTTTTTGCTTCTCTTCCTCTTATAAATAAAAGTTAGGCCAAATAGTATTTATGGTAAATCTCTTAAATTTAAACTGGCTTTTTTCTTATGTACAAAATGCAAAAAGCTCGCATTTAAGCTAAAAGCTAGAAATATGAGCTTTTCAGAAAAAACTGGCTTATTTGTGAGCACAGTGTAATTAATGAGCTTTTCTTACGTTAGGACGGCTTGTTCCTAATGTATCAAAATTTGATATTATACGAGAAAGGATGGACCTAGATAATTTCACAAGCACTTCCTTTTGCATAAAACGAGAGAAATCCACTAGAAGGTTCCTTTTCTTATGGTTATAATAGACACAGAAGGGAGCACGAACGGAAGGATAACCTTATCTTCACATGCTATATGAGAGAGGTTGTTTTCTTAAGGCCAATTTCTATCCATCCCCAAAAAAGGAGGAGAGGTTGAGGACCTCTTCACCTCAACTCCGTTTCATTCTTTGACCCCATGACTTTCCAGACTAACCCAAAATCTACCCTTGAAAGTCTCTCTGCATTTTGGGAGCAGAGCAAGCAACAAAATCGAGCAATTAATTTTTAAAATACAAAATGCCTAGGGTTTCTATAAATCTATAGAAATAAAAATCCTTGGCAAAAGTGTGTAGTAAGATATAACATTTTCTAGTGTATTAGTATTCATTACAAACCTTTATTTTCGCATTTTCAGCTGTCACTATATTTCCCTCGTGGGGATGAGATATAGTAGCCCTTAAGCTGTTCAGCTAAAGTCTTAGTGAAATCCTTGTTGGCTAGTTCTAGTTGGTTCTCCAAGATAAATTTGCCCAGTGGTTATCACCTAATTCATATTAGGCTAGATGTTGAATGGAAAAATGCTGTTATTTTACTTTAAGATGGATTAATTATAATGTGACCCCTTATATTTTGTCTTATGTGTGTTTTAGTACAAAAATATTTTAATTGTGTGTTTTGCTCCTTATATATACTTTTTGAATGTACACTTTAAAGAAAAAAATCACAATTACTGACTTTTTATTTAATAAATTATCGACAGTTTTTTTTAAAATAAGTGACACTTTAACTTCGTTACATATGACTTTATATTAAAATGAATATACTCGTTATAAATGTATAGGGGACAAAATATACACTTTAAATATTTTTCTACTAAACTACACGATTCAAAATACATGGGACAAATTAAAGTAGAAATAATCTATAATTTATTATTATTATTATAGTGTATTGAAGGTGTGTAGTGTGACAAACAATTAGTGTTAGAAAAAGTATAAAGATGCCAAAACTAATAACTTCACTCTGAAGATATTCAAAGAATGCAGAGCACCTTCATTCGAGCACTAGAGATGATTTTGTTAATGCTACGAGTTTAATATTTTTCCCCCCTAAGGGGTTATAGTATGCTTTTTTAGCTAAAAAGCCGAAGGAACATCTGATTTTGATATTTTATTGAGTTTAAAAGAAAACACCAAAAAAGTATAAGTATATAACATGTCACTTTTTAAAGCAAGTTAAATATCGAAAAAAAAAAAGCAAGTTAAATATAATATTATCTCTGTTTTATATTAGGTGTCGTTTTTTTAAAAATTATCTTATTTTATTTGTCACTTTATAATTTTAATAGAATATTAATTATGTTTTATAAAATATATCATTGAGTAGTTGAGTTTTAAATAAATATTTTGAGTGATGTAGCCCACTAATTAATTAATAAGAGTGATACGAGGTATAATAGGAAGTTAGACAACTATCTATATAAAAACGAAAAAATTAATAACATTTCTTAAATTGTATATAATAACCTTAAACAACACTTAATATAGAAAGTTTATCTGGAATTCAGCTTCAGGAAAGAGTAGTTCCCATCTTCTTGGGATAAGATTTGTTTGCTAAAGGATCGTGGTGATCTGGGATTTAGAGATCTCCACTCTTTAAATTTGGCTTATATGATTAAATTTGGATGGGGATTTATTACTGAATAGGGGTGTATAAGACCCGGTCCGACCCGGTGGTCCGGTCCGGCCCGATCGGGTTAGGACAACTTTGACCCGTCTATTTTAAGACAAAAGACACTAACCTGTCTTTTAAATTCTGACCCAGTGAGAAAAAAGGACGGGTTCTGGTTAGTGCTCGGGTCACCAGGCCCGTCCCGATAGACATTTTTAATATTTATATTTAATTAATATATTATGTTATATATTTTATTTTTTATTGCTTTAGTTTCTATCCTTTGTTAGCCAATGGTTCAAACTTCAAAAATAGATATTGTTTTGGATATAGAAGTCTAACTTGTTGGGAGCCATTATATAAATGATGCAATTGTAACTATTGTTAATGAATATTTTTTTTTGATAGGTAGTTAATTAATATTATTAGCACTATAATTATTTTATTTCATTATTTTTGTCCATTTACCTTGTATTATTGACGTTATACATGTTTTTTTTTTCTATCTTTTTGTTTGCTTATTTGTTTTTTTTATTGATATTGTTCACGTGAGAATATAGGTATTGAATAAATTTTCGGGTCAACCCGCGTTCGTCCCACACAAACCTGGTCCTAAAAAGACTCGGTAATTATCGGGTTCCTTCAGGTCAAGGGACGGGTTAGGGTTCAAAATATAGGCTCGATTTTAATTTAGGGCGGGGTGAAAGTCAATGCGAACATGTCCTTACCCGTCCTTTGTACACCCCTATTACTGAATCTAATTCTCTTTGGGTTTGTGTGTGACCTCCAAATATTGTAGCATGACTCCCTTCAATCCAAGTTTTAATAATGTTCACCGTTCTTCCCATGTGGGATTTTCTCGGCGTGGCGTTTCGTTCTTGCTGGGTTACGTTGCAATCTAGGAGGTGGAACTCGAACAAAATTCTGAAATGATTGTTGGATCTCGGGTTTGTCCTGCCTTCGTGATCATCTAGTGGGCGCTCTCCCTTCCTCCATGGTTGAAGATTCAGTTGTTGTGTATGCTCTAAGGGTGATTGGAATTGGAGTCTTTTTTTAAATTATGTTCCCATAGATGTCTGTATGCGAATACAAGCCATCCACCCTCCTTGTTTTCAAGCAGGTAATGACACTGCTTCATGGGCTCTTTCCAATGATGGTTGCTTTAGTTTGAAAACTGCTTATGATTTGGTGGTTGCTCAAGTTTTGCATCAAAATGACCCTGAGGTTGTTTTTAATTTGGTTTGGATGTGGCCTAGTCCTCAGCGCATTCACTCTTTCCTTTGGAAGATTGCCCACATCAGGCTTATGACAAATGATCTTTGTGTTTGTAGAAGGATGACTGATTCTGATGTTTGTACTCTTTGTGACTCAACGCCAAAAATATTATGCATGTGGTACGGGAATGTGAGGTTTCTCAACAGCTCTGGAATGGTCTGATTTCAGATCATTCTTGGTGTAGTTTCTTTAGCTTAGGTACCTCTGCTTGCCTATAGAAAAATCTGACTGCTAGTTTTGCTGTAAAGGATATTCCTTGGTCTGTTCTCTTTGGGGTAATGGTTTGGTCTCTCTAGAAAAATAAAAATTATGTTATCTTTAAGAGACAATATGATTCTAATGATGCTATTATGTCACGAGTTCTTCATTTTTGTTGCTCTATTGCTCATGTTTCTGATGTTGCATGCCTCCTCACGCGGTCATACAAGCAATAATCTCTTATAAGGTGGATTCATCCGCCCTCTAGTTGTTTCAAATTGAATTCAGATGGGTCGGTTCGCAAACTTTAGAATAGTGCAGCTTGTGGAGGCTTAGTTCGTGATGCCCAAGGTAATTTTGTTACTGCTTATTCAGTTAACTTGTCTCTTGTACTACACTGCAAGCTGAACTATGGGGTGTTCTTCATGGTTTGAAGTTGGTTATACGTCGAGGTTTTTACCGTGTGTTTGTTGAGGTTGATTTCAAGCTTGTGGTTGATATTATCTTAAAAGGGCGTGTTCCGTCTCATCCTTGCTTTGCATTAGTCTCGAAAATTCAGGCTCTTATGGGTGGTACTCATATTGTGGTTGTGGCTCATATCTTTCGGGAAGGATGGTTACGGGGTATCATTCCCCTGTATGGTTGTTGGGCGATAATTTGCCTTTAGGAATTTCTGTTTTTGATGCGCCTCCTCCTTATTTCTGTTCCTTTATGTACGAGGATGGTTACGGGGTATCATTCCCCTGTATGATTGTGTAATCTCTTTGTTGTGTAATCTCTTTGTTTTCGGGGCTTAATACCCCGTTGAATATATATATATATATATATATATATATATATATATATATATATAACAAATGTATCTTAATTCTTTAAGGTTTAAGACATTTTTTTACCTTAAAGTGGGGCAACATTTTTTAGCGCTCTGAAAGTTCATTATATATATAGAAAAAAAAAAAACGGAATAAGTGTCATTTTCTTCGTTTGCCTTTTTTTTTTTATTTCATTGTTTTGTTTTAAAAGGGAAAAAACAAAAAAATTGATGAGATGAGTTTCTTGGCATCTAAGTCTAGAATGGTTACTCGTTTTCATATTATGCATCACACATTTTTTTGCCTTTGCATACTTGAAAAGGCCATAAGAATGGACTCAATTTTAAATTCAAAATATCAATACATCAAGGCCCTTAGATTCACATATTTTATTAAACGTTTAGAAGATTCTTGAAATTCCGACCTTTCTTTTAAGTTGGTATAAATATCTTTTCGTAAGTCAAGATTGAAGTCAAAATTTTCTTAGCTAAATTAAAATCTTGAAAATATTCAATAGCTTTATATTTTAATAATTTTTTGCTTGTTAGGTTCTAATGGTTTAAATATTTTTTAGTCTCTAGAATTAGTAAAATCATATTACTGGTCCTTATTTGAGACTATAAACGTTTAGTCATTGATTAAAAATTAAAAAATTGTGTACTTTGGTAATGAGTCATAATAAAGGTATCATTTTTGTTACAAATAATTAAAAAAATGATAATTATCATTTTTGTTTTTCAAGGTATCCACAAACGCAAATTCGATGACTAATTATTTCGGACAGTGTTCAATCGTTTTAAGAGTGACCCTCTTAGCTTAGAATTTTTACATTCACAAAAGTTAGGGATGGAACCCCAACTACTTGCTTAAGTGACACAACTCTATACCAACTGTGTCGATCTATCTCAATTGATTAAAAAAATTGTCAGAAATTGGTCTCATGTCGTTTGTCTCATTCTTTAGGGTGAAGTTTAAATACTTGTTGGGTTACTCTCATATTACCAATTGATTTTATGATGAAATTAAAACATGATATAGGGCGAAAATCATACCTATTGAACTACTTCTCACGTTGTCAATTAGTTTTGTGATGGAATATAAACAAAAATAATGATAATATTTACTCTCTCCATTTCATTTTATTTATGATTATTTGAGTTACACACGCTCTTAAAAAAACAGTTAGGTAAAATCTTATTGTATAATCTTCTTATAAGTAAAAAAAAAAATTCATAATACCATTATCATCAATGAAATTTAAAATATTTTATAAAATTAGAATTGGATGATAATTAAAAATTAGAAGTTAATTTTTATATTTTAAATTTGAGACCAAAATGGCTTAATTAAATTTAAAGCTACAGATATTAAAATTGCAAACTTACCAACTATAATAATAAAAAATCTTCTTTTTTCTAGGGGCCACTCTTATTTTGATCCACGGGTTCCTTCACTGATCATTGCTTTGCAGGGAGCCATTTAATCAGTTCAAATGAGAGCTTTTTAACCACTTTTCACACAACAAACATTTCATATTCCATCTCGAAGAATCATTGTGCACATATGAGGTATATCTTTATGATAAAGACATCTTGATATGCAATAACGTATTTATTTTATAATTAAAGAATAAAAAAAAACAAAAATTAAAAATGAAGGCAAATTAAAAAAGCAAATATCTTAAAACCAATATGGTTAATTGATTATGGGAAGCCAAGAGGATTCGACTTTACTAGAAATTAAAATCATTGCTTCCACTCTCTATATATTAGGATACAAAATCAGAAAGGGTCATATTCTCCACTTCTTTTAATTAATTAATTAATGTCTTTAATCTTTAATCATTACTACTATACTATAATAATCTCTCAAGGGCTTGATTAGACAGGCGTGGGGAAGGAACTTTTCCACGATTTAAAGCACATTTGTCCAACATGATGAGACTAAATTAAACATATAGCTAGGACTATTTCAACTAATAAATTAAATTAAATTAGCTTCTTCCTAGTGTCCTATCCTATATCCTATATATATATAGCTAGGTAGCTACTTGATATTTAATTTGTTAACAAACTAAGTTTCAAGATGCCATGCATTACATTTCTATATTCTTGCTATGTAAGGCAATTAATGGGATCATTATTAGAAAGAATCGTCTTTTCTAATTAAAGCACTATTGGAATCCAATCAGTCTATATCTCTAATATCCTCTTAGATCCCCTTAATGTGTCAACTAGTTTCTCTGTTTCTGTAGTATAATGATTTTAGGGTATTTATTAAGATTATCAGAAATAAAAAATTAATTATAAATGTATATTATTTTATTTCTTAAAAATATATAAAATTATATTTTTAATACTTTTTTATTATATTTGACTTTTTAAATAATGCTCTTTAGAATACTGGATATCATTTGTTTATGTGATTTAAGGTTTCTATGTACAGATTAAGAAAATAATAATTATGTCATATTTTCTGCATTTTAGACTAAAATATTCTTATTAATTCCTTGAAAATATAATAAATCAATAAATAAGAATACAATTTAACATCTATAATCGTTCAGTGAGGATATGAGTAAAAATAATAATTAATTATGTTTTAAAAATATAAAACAATGACACTTTTAAAATAAATAAAAAATTCTAAAATATATAACACAACCTATGAAATATATATATATATATATATATATATATATATATATATCAATATATAATATAAGGATGGGTTAAATGATCCTAGATGTCAAACTTTAAATTAATCTCTTTTTTTTAAAATATTAAATTTTATTAATCCGATTGTTGAATTAAAAAATTATTTAAAACATATCTACATGACAAAATTTCATACAAATTGAAAATATATTAGAAAGATTTAGTTTGATATAAAATATAGTAGTTAAAATATAAATAAATTCATAGTTTTATATTTCATAATTATATATTCAAATTATCTAAAAAATTATATATATATATATATATTTATTTATTAAAATAATATCGCATGATTCAACGACTAAATTAATAAAATATAGTGTCATCAAAAAGTTTTAAAAAATGTCATTTTATTAAATTTAATACTTCATATCTTTAATTCTTACCCATAATATAATATATCTACGTCCAATAAATTAAAGTTGAATTCCACCTTTCTTCATTCCTCCAAAAGAAAATTAAACTCAATTGAAGCATAACATATGGAATTAGCTTTTTCATTGCACATTTAGTTTCCTTTCACACGGACACTGTATATGCCAGCTACTTTCCATTTTTTAATGGTCTATGTTATAAGCTTTATAGGCCTTTATTTTCGACCTTAAGCTTTAATTTATTTGAAATAAAATGGGTTTAATATATAGCTATAGCACAAAATTTTAACTAGTATGATTATTTGAACTAGCTAAAGTATAAAAAAACATTATATATGTAGCACGATGTGGACAAAATTTTATTCATTTTTTAATCTAAAATTATAATTTCCCATTTCTGATTTAAGGAATAGAATGTAATCAAGACATTTTTTAAGACATAATTTATTGAGAGTATTAGGGTGTGTTTGGATTAGATTTTGTTACAACGTATGTTGGATAGTTGTATTTTACATCCACAAAAGTTTTTGATTATTCTTTTATCAAAGAAAAAAACTTTTTGTTATTCGACTAAAAATTATACATTGTTTCAAAGAGCTTCAAAATTGCTTCTCACAGCTTACGTTTCTAAAAGTAAATATATTCAAACAAAAATCGATTATGTCTCAGACAATCGATTCTTTTTTATAATTTATTTTCATAGTTAATCACATCTAATCCAAATACACTCGTAGTTAAATTTATTTCTTATAACTATTTTAAAATGTAGGTAGCACATGTGATTTGATAGAAATAAAATAACATTGCTTGTTAATCAAATTTGATTTTGTAATGGGTTAGAGTACTACTCCTCGTAATAAGATATTTTTTGGTTATAAAAAAAAATTAAATGGAAGCTGAAATCTATAATGTGAGATCATATTTTACTCCTAAGTAATTTCTTTAATTTGAGTTATTTTAAAGATGAATTTGATTTGATGGAGAATATAAATCTTAATATTCAATTTAACATCAAAATCATTTAATTTGTAAATAAAAATTGATAACGTTTTGAATTTTTAAATATATACAATCATGTTTTTAAAATAATTAACACAAAATTTAGTCTTAATTAAATTGTTATTGCAATTGTGAACCACAAGAGTGAGTGAATCAGTTAGGTAAAATAACGCGGGAGTACAGTGGCATAATTAGGCCTATTTTATTTTTCAGGTAAGTTTTTCGAGCTTTTAATTTTATTTATTTGGTTAAATACTACTGTAGATGGAAAATAAAATGAATGTGGACATAATTAATTAATTAAAGAAGTGAGCGCGTATGAGGTTGAATTTATTGATGAGAATACCGAAAAGGGAAAATAGATTTGAACATAAAATGTTGGTAAGAATTATAATTAGCTTAATTTGCTGAATGATGCTTCAGTTATATCAAATTTTCAGTATTCAATAAATAAACCGTCACGCCATTCTTGATCTGCCATATGTCAACCAAACCTCTCTCTTGAAATTGACTTCCTTAATCACTCACGCCACACCAATTTCACCTTCTTAATTATTTTCCATCAACTAAAATTAGCTAATTCAATTAATTAGTGGATATCACTTTTCCCCACCAAAGATTACCAATTAAAATACATACACCATTTTACTAAACCCTAATAATAACAGTCACTTAAAAAGACGGCACAATTTAATCCATTAATTATGTTAACATGAGTTTGAATCTTGATAAAATGTATATAAAAGAAATATATTAAGAAAAGTAAACCTATTTCGATAATCTCTTCACTTTAAAAGAAACACCAAATTGATTTTATTAATAACAGACTAAAAGGGAGATATTTAGCTAAATAAACCCTTATTGCCTAGTCATGAGTTGTGACCATGTGCATGAGTTTAAAAAAAAAAAGAAGAAGATAGAAAGTTACCCTTACCACCCAGGGGAATGGGAAGAAGGATAGTGCGCTCCCTATTGCGAATTGGAATAGGATAATAAATAGATTTATTTTAACAAAGTAACAAAAAAAAAATGCTTTTATGGTTTTTTATTTTTTATCTTTGTCTCTTTTTTGTTATATACTTATACACTTCATAATAGGGGGCAAAATAATCATTGTCCTAAAAAATATTGCCTAACTGATCATGGGATGTGATTAATTGATTATCCCACTCCCACTCCCACATGCTTTGGGTTCCATTTGGGACAAAGCATGAGTTATCTAGACCTGTTTGGTCCAATCTAGGGTGATATGATGTATGAAGAACCAAACTCCATATTAATTTTCTTTTTTTGTTTTTAATTCATTCGGGAATATACTCTATTAAAAAAAAAAACTTGTGATTTTCTATGCCAAACCAACACCTGATGATGGAGAAAAATCGTGGGTGAGATCAACTCTCGTTATCATATAATAATGTGACGTTCAAAATGTTCTTTATTTTTTTCTTCCCTACACTCGACAAATCGTGGGTTACTTATCTGATTCAGGCCCAACATCCTTTTTTTTTAGATTTTGTCAGAATAAATTTTGTAAAATCAAATAACTGTATCAAAGACATTAAGATCTGTTTAGTTTGTAATTTTGTTTTCTAAATTTTTATTTTCTAAAATTAATATAAAAAAATGAAAATATATAACGACGATAAAACCCAAAGCAAGGAGTTTAATCATAATAGTATGTTATCTCGTCACAAAACAAAAATTTGTGACGCTGGTCAGAAATCATTACTAGTTTGACCTTCTCACATATGAGATAGGATTTCTAGTCAAATGTTGACATGAACCCTAATTGGTCTGAAATCATAATAAAAAAATTGTGATGCTAGGATTAATATCATCCTAATTGAGAATGAGATAATTTGTTTTTGGACATCAGTATTTAAAATGATATTTTCGAAACATGATTATCTCGTTCTTAATTGGCACAGTTTCAGTCCAAGTTTTTAAAGAATTGCTCAACTTATTTTGCAATTTTTTTTGCTAAACTTCCACATTTCTCTGGTTTTTGTTCAGGAAATTTTTTTTTGGATGTATTCATACGGTGGGTGTAAGCCCTAAGAGATTAAGATCATCCCTATTAGAAATGTCACCTTCCTTTTTAATATACAAATCTATAACTCTTATATATAAAATGATGGTGAGACTTCTAAAATTGGGTGGTGTCAATTCCTCACACCTAATAAAAGGCTATCATATGGGCCTATAGTTACCGCAACGCCGAAAGTGTTCGGCCCAATATAAATACTGGATTAATTAAATTTATTGTTAATTGAGTCCGCAACTGACCAATTTCAAGTCATCCCAGCCCAATGATTCATTTCTACCAGATTTTTATTAAAGAAAATAACAAAGATTGGTTTCTGACTGTATACAAAATAATAAATTATAAAAAATCATATATTTTTCAAAATATTTGAGTAGATTGATTCATCGGTTTAGTTCTTTCCTTTTGGCCAAGGGGTTTTAGTTAATTTAAATTAAAAATTATACTAGTGAAAGAGTGATTTCGTAGTAGTTTAATAAACTTTTTATCTTGTTTTCTTACGGTTTCTCATAAATAAATATTATTTCTGATTTATTTTATAGGATTCTTTAGAGAAATTTTTTTTGTCCTATATATAAGACCCTTTATAAAATTCAAGAGATAATTATTAGTATTTTACTTGTCTATCATTGTAATAAATAAAGAAATAATAGGTACAATTAATGCATTTGTTAAAAATTTTGACTTTAAATAAGGGTAAACTTGAAAGATTATATTATTTTTTAAAAAAAACAAGACATTAAATAAGGTTGTTAGTAGTTTCATTAATCCGTGTGAATTGGTTAAGGAGTTGTATAAAAAGGACCAGAGGTAATAGATTGCTAACCATTATTAAATGAATCTTGGAGTAAGTGTCCACTTAAATTGAATAATTTTTTCAATTTTATGGACTAAAATTTATTTTTTGCATGATTTTAATAAACGAATTAAATTTTATTTATCATTTCATGGATTAAATTAATGTTGAATTGGACTCCATGCAATTTACTAACAAAGTTCAATATAGTAGTTAGTAAATAATTGCTCCATTCGGTCTTATATATAAGTTATCTTTTAGAAGAAATTTTTGATCTTAAATATAAGTCACTAACTAACTCATTAATTGAGTTTTCCACTTTTACCCTTCTACAATTTTCAAAGATTTAATTAATGATGGAATGAGAAAGAGAGTGAAATAAAAAAGAGAAAGAGATATTAATTTCCAAAGCATTTACTAGCACATTTAAGTTGAGGGTATAGTTGGAAGAACCCTCTTTCTTTTAAACAAATTTAATGAGTTAACTACCATTTCTTAGTTTTGTTGATTCAGTTAGAATTGACTTATATATAGGACCAGAGGGAGTAAGTCTTTTAAGTATGTCAATCATGAATCAAATTATTGTGTATAAAAAACACTTTGTTAGAAAGATTGTACTTACAGCTGCTTATTGCGGTCCGCGCCCCGAGAGTTGGCCCTCAAAATCCGCAGCCCACGAAATCTTGGGTAAGGAAAAATGATGATCATTTATACAATTTCGTTAGTTAGCCCGCGGGTCACTTCTATAAAATAAATAATAATAATTTAACATAAAACTTTATTTTTAATCCGGATTTCTAAATATGAGTGTGTAATTTTAATTTTATAATAATATAATAATTATAAATAAAGTAAAATAATCTTTTTAATCAAAATCACACTTGAATAAACAATTTTAAACACATAACTTTTTTAGTTTTAAAATATTTTTTTTAATAAAATGTTTTATATGGACTTACTTGTCGGTTGGGCTGTTTAACCACGTGCTTACACGGATTTGATAAACCACTTCTTGGACTCTAAGCAACATTTCATGCCATGTGTCATCTTCACATTAATCTAATTTCTCTCCAATTGTTTGTTTATCATTATTTTATTGTTGTCCTCTGTTTTTTTTTTGTTGTGATCTCCAAGTTATCTTACTTGACACATATCATCATCTATCATCTATAATAAGAAAAGAAACACTTCTGGGACCCAAGCAACATTTGATGACATATGTCATCCTCACATTTATCTAATTTTCCTCTAATTTTTTTGTTTATTATTATTTTATTGTTGTCCTCTGTTTTTTTTTGTACTCTCCAAGTTATCTTACTTGACACATATCATCATCTATCATCTATAATAAGAAAAGAAACACTTATTGCACTCCAAACAACATTTCATGGCATGTGTCATCTTCACATTCATTTAATTTCGCTCCAATTTTTTGTTTATTATTATTTTATTGTTGTCCTTAAATTTTTTGTTGTTGTTGTACTCTCCAAGTTATCTTACTTGACACATGTCAATATAGGAATGATTCAATTTCTCTATCAATTTTTTGCCTTTGAGATGAGAACAATTTAAAATTTAAAATTTCAATAATAAAATTAAATTTGATTATTAATCTTTTTTTATCAACAAGAACAAAACTTTTTCTCTAACTTTTTTTTCCTCTTTCTTCTCTCTTCACTTTCCTTCGTTTCACGTTTCTTTCACTATCTTTTTTTATTTATTTTTACTATTGTTCATTTTTTCCTTTCTCTATTTTTACTATGCATCTTTCCTTTCCATTTTTTTTTACTTTGATTTGTGTGATTTGTTAATTTTTTTTTGTATAATCATGGGTTTTCTTACTCTTAGGATAAGACTAATCATGTTCGCGCTTGGCATAGGTGGGATTCGAACACAAGACCTCCCGCTGTGGATCGTCTCTCCTATAAACTTAGCGGGACTTTACACCCATAAGTCAACCATTTGGATTAATTTGTTAAATTATTTATGAATAATATAACATATATTTTTTAATAATCTTGAAAATCTAATTTACTATGCAAAATGAGTCTCATAATAAACTGTAGAGGTTTTTTTTCATATTTAATTAATGGTTTTGTGCAATAGTTGAGGTGTGAAGAATATTTCACTAGAGAGATTGTGTCAATAAAAAGTAATTTTTTACGTGAGAGATTGTGCCGACAAAAAGTTATAGCAGATTAAGATATAGTTAAGGTGAAGGTTTTAAATGCAAATTTTTTAAGCCCAATCGTATCTTTTATTTTAATCATTATATTGTAAAGTTGTTTATTAAGTATTTTAATAATTTTTATTCTGTTATTTTATATTTATTACAAGACATCAACACACACTCACAAACACGTAATTGAAAACCCGTACAAACACATGGTTACGTAAAAAGAAAAAAAAAATACCATGTAACATATGATTGCATTTATACTCATTTTTAGCGACGTGTATTTTTCAAATCCATAAGGTTTTTTTAACATAAAAAACCGAGCTTCTAAATTTTAATTTTATTAATTAAAAAACTGGCAATGTGACTAATATCAAAGTATTTTGAATAAATTCACTAAACTCTGGGCCTATTAGACACGTAAATACTACTTGAATCGGTTATGTGGGTCATAGTATTTTTAAATTATTACCGTTTAAAGACAGACCCCGGTGGGGGAGGGGGTGTCGTTTCTATTAGGCTAATCAGTAATCACAACATTTGCAAAAAACATACCAAAAACGTCCAAAATATATATCATCTGAAGAAATTTGATCCAAAAAGAAAAAGCCTCACAAATCACAATAATAATTATGTCCATAAATTGGATCTACTCACTAAACATTGCAACTGAAGCCGAATCAAGGTGGGCCACATATTGTAGCTTATGAGTATTTTTTTAAACTATAATAATAATAATGAATGAGCGAGTTTAACATGTTTGGATTTTACTTTGTAGTATCAAAGCTTTTGAGTTTGTGTGACAATATGCACACATGTTTGTTTTCGGTTTCGCTCGATTAGAAAGCTCGTTTTAACCCTAAATTTGCGTTAAAATCTCGTTGTGAAGAAGCAATTTTAAGGATTTACATCAGGCATTCCTAAATTATATCTCCAATCATGTCCCACCAATAAAATATCGTCACGTCATAGAAAATATTTTTTTTAATTTTAATCTTTTATTTTCTAATAAATTTTTTTAATAACGTGACAATATTATGTTGGTAAGACATTATTCATGACATGATTTGAATCCCAATTTCAAAGACTTTTGTTGGTTTGTTTAACTTGAACTGAGAACATTTATAGTCTATAAAAATAATTTTATCCTTATCTAAATAATATTCAATTCATTAAATATACTTTTAATTAAAAATATTTAAACATAAATTTCATTAAACTAAATTAACTTTAATTTTAATTCATCTTATTTTTATCAAAGTTTAGCCAAACTAAATCTTATCAATAAAAAACGAATATATACACTTAGGGTCTATTTGGTTGAATCTTATCAAACAAACTACCAAATTTTTTATTTTCCCTCCCCCCTACATTAAAATCCCTTTCCTCCCCTCCTCTCCTTTGAACCAAACAAACCCTTAGGTTTCGTTTGGTCTGGCTTATTTTTAGTTTATAAGCGGCTTTTAAGTAAAAACTAAAAATAATAGCTCTAAATAAAAAAGCTAAAAGCTTTTTGACAATTTCATTATTTTGTAGTTTGATAAAATATTTGTGTCAACTTTTTTAAGTTACTTATCATTAACTGTCACATTTCTTTGATATAAAAAAATAAATTATCAATATAATTTTTTTTAAAATGAAAGTTACAATAAAAAGTAATTTTTGATAAAACTCAATATTTATTTTTTTAGAAAAAAGACTAAACACAATATAAATTTATCAAAATAATAATTTAACATTAAATTTTTTTAAATATGTAAACTTTTTAAATAACAATAAAATTCATAAATATTAAAGTGAAATAAATAATCGATAAATTAGAAGAAGACTTTTTAAAAGTTTTAGCAAATTGCTATTTTTATAAAGAGAGCAGGAAAAGATATTGAAGATTTCAAGTGTTAATAGAATATTTGAGTATTAATTAAGATGACCCCACAAAATAAGCCATTGTTTTTTTGAAAAGCTCATATTTCTAGCTTCTAGCTTAAAAGTCAGTTTTTTGCATTTTGTATACGAAAAAAAAGTCAGCTTAAATTTAAGATGTTTGACAACTTTTACTCATAAGAAGAAGATAAATAAAAAAAAAAAATTGAGCAAGACACTACCATAATCAAACTAATAAGCAGAGTATAGAAGTAATACTTAGCAAGAAAAGGAGGAAAAGAAACATTTGAAAAAAAGAAAAAGTTAAATATATCACCGAGTTATGGAGTCAAAGTTTGCTTGAACACTTCAAGTTTATGGTATTTAAAAATGTTGCCCAAAAATTATACATTTGTCATAATGTTTCTTAAGCCAACACAAATGACAATTGTAAGTAGTAGATTAAATTAAACTGGCCACGCTATACTAAGTGTCATAGTCATGCATATAGTCACATGTCAGTCTCAATTTCTTAATATTTATTAACATGGTGAAAGAAAGAGGACGAATTTTTTCTAAAATCAACAAAGAAGGCAACACATGTATATAGCAATTAATTAGCAGGTGGTTGAATAGCCATTTTCAAAATTTATTACCGTATCAAGCTATTGGGCAATCTCATAGCCACGTCACTCAGTTCATGTGTCTACTTTCAACTTAATTATTTAGTTTGGTTAAAATTAAACATCAACTTAGAGTGAAGTTATTGTTCTTTATTTCATTTATTATCAATTTCTTTTAATTTTTTTAATAATATCATATTTATACTATAATTTTATTTATTAAAAAAATATTTTAAATTAAAAAATATTAAAAAGAAGTCACAATAAATCAATTAAAGTGACGATAACTTTACTCCATTTAACTTATTTACAAATCAATTAGAGATTTTAGTTTTTAGCTGAGGATACTTAAGGTTAAACACCAAGAAACCATTGCTGTTAGATTTTAGTTTTTAAGATTTGCATTTAAACCTGTTGTGATCTAACCTGACAGGGATGCAGGACGAGCTGGGTGGTCTCCTTGACCAGCAGAGGGCAATGGGATTGCTTCTCGGTCCTGAGCTCCGGCGGCGCTAGTGTACACCTGCAAGCACTCCGACGCTCAAGTCAGTGAGTGAATTAGGGTTTGTGTATATGATAATATATCTTACGTACCTTGCATGGTGCATTATGATAGTATTTATAGAGTGAGGTAAATGACCTAATGTGGTCCGTATTGGGCCAGGATTTGTGCCTGGGCCCCATCCTCATTATCTGGGCCTTGATAGTAGGCCACGCCCAACTTACCGGGATGCTGGCGGTAATTGGTGGTTACTTGACCCGGCATGTAAGTGTCTATCCGGGATGTCATTATTTTGGTCCACAATAGTTGCCCCCTAAGTCGTCAAGTTCTTCTTGGGAGAGGTTGACGAGTTCATTTGTCATGCCAGGTGGATGTTAAGTGGTGATTCTGGAAATTTCACGAGATGACGGTTGGTTTTCTTTTTGGGCGCGTGTGTTTCACGCGTCTCATTTTGGATACCGTGCGCGATGATTAGCATGGTTCTTGGGCCCCACGTCCATTAAGGTGATGTGACGGTTTTTTACTTTATTTCCTTTTCATCCGTTACATTTTCACCTTCTCATTTATTCAAGTTTTCACTCTTCATCTTCGCGCTTCTTGTCTCTTCGTTCCCTTCGACAGAGAACTCTTGAAAACCTTGCTTCTTCCATTCTTCGTGCTCGTTTCTCAAACCCGTTTTCTACCAACATATTCGCTTCATTTTTCAGGTATTGTTTCTACTTTTTACTAATTTGTGCCTTTATTCGATTCTTTCCTAATTCTTGGTCTGTTCTATTGCATCCTTTCCCCCTTTAGGGTTTAGTTGTAGTTTCTAGGTTTATTTCCCTCAAAAATGGCCGATAACGTTATCGTGTTGACGAGTAATTCCTCATCGGGTTCGAATGACACTGAACTTCTTGAGAGTTTCGCGAGGGGGCTTCGAAAACATAGGTCCTCTAATGAGCCTAACCATTTTCCTGGTACGCCCTCCATAACCAATCTTGATTATTGTGAGTCTTGCCATTTTTGGTTTTATCCCCTGTATTCGGGACCAGTAGAGGGTGGTGAATCGGTTACTCAGAGCGTGAGTGGGTCATTTAATACTTTGAACCCAGAACCTTCTGCTCTTCTTTGAAGGCTCAGCTTCGGGACCTCCGGGATGATATGGAGTTGAATGACGCCCTTATTGCTAGTGTCAAAGAATCGGAGTCCCGAACTGAGAAGGAACTTGCTTCCTTGAAGGAGAAGTTTGCCCGGATGGATGAGGATCTCGCCAGGGAGAAGGAACGGGCTTCCAGCTTGGAATTGGAAAAATCCAAGTTGAAGGAAGAAGTTTCCGGGCTGAAGGCTAAAGCTGATGAAGATGATTCTGCTCTTAAGCTTCTTTAGTCCGAGCTCTTGGGGTCGGCTTCCAAGTTTCATGAGGTTCAAGTGGAGCTACGGGAGACTCAAGAGAAATTGGAGGAGGCTTATCAAGATATGGATACTACGGTGGATGATTCCTACCGTGATTGTGTGAAGACCCTCCTCTTCTTGAATCCCGGTGTTGAGCTGAACACTCGTGGACTTTGCAAGTATCACGGCATGAAGAATGGGGTGTTCATGGATTTCCATGACCCTCACAATCCCGTGCAACTCGACCCTTCTGATCCTAGATTGGAGCCGTTCGACTGCAGCACTCCTCCTCCTTCTTCAGATCCTGTGCCGGAGCCCGAAATTGCAAATGTTGGAGGGGTTGCATGATTTGCTTTTGTTTTTATACTTCTTTTGTTTTGTAAAACGTTGGACAAAAATCCAGCTGGTTGTAAACTTTATCGTCCCAGCCTTTCGGGTTAATTTTAATGCATTATGATTTACGCATATTTTGCTTTTATGCTTCTTTTGCTTTATTCATTGTGTTTCTGCATGTCGTAGAGGTTTGACCGCTCAAGACATCTCTTTGCTTCTCTCCGGACATGGAAATTTCTCGTGTCTCTGTAATTGTTAGGACACATTAATGATGTCATCCTTTTAACTCCTCAATAGGAGGGAAAGTAGTTTGTACTTTCTCTAACTTTTGTTGAAGTGTGGCTTCGGTTTATGCCTCCTTCATGTGTTGGAGTTCTTTCTTTCTATTGCATTTCTGTATGTTGTTGAGGCGTGGCCATTTCAAGGTGCCTCTAAATCATGCTTCTTTTTGGCCAGAGTTAATCCGTTTAGGATCCCTATTGAGTCTGTAGCAGAGAATTACCCACGATGGTATCTCAACTCATTATTGGCCTTGCATGTATGTTGGTTTCTGTTTGTTGCCGACGTCTCGATCTCGGATTATTTGTATTTCTCATACTTTCTTCCGATCTGCTTGCTATTAAGAATTGAACTAACTTGTTTATGTCAGAATGAATGGAATGCAACTTTATTAATAATAAGAAGCAAATAACAAATGGGGGCCTCGTTAAAACCTCTAGCAGTAAAACCCTCCTTAGGGATAAAACCTACTACAGGAAAAAAAGTACCCCTTTATTACAAAAGACTGTAAATTACATAGCTTAGCTATAATAACGCCTTAAGTCTACGACATTAAGCGTTCTGGGAATCTCTTTGCCTTTGAGAGTTTAATGATACGCTCCGTTAGCTGCGATGGTCTTGACCCAGAATGGCCTTCCCAATTCGCTCTAAGCTTTTTTAAAAACATTTGTTGAAAACTTTTTTATGAACCCGTTAAAAAAACAAAAATGCGTTCAGACGTGCCATTTTTCTTATTTTTTCATAATTTTCTAATTTTGTCGTGCGCTATTGCATAATTTTTACTAAATATTTTTTATTCAGTGAAATATTTCCAAGGTAGCGTTACTTTTGCAAAACGTGTGAGGGAAAGAAATGAGAAAAAAAGAGCTTAAATTTACCATATACCCAATCATTCAAATTTCACAAGCACGTATGTTGAATTTACCATTTGTGCTGGTTGCGAGGGATTTAACGGGTAGGAATCAATATGGAGGTGTATTTGTGAACCCAGAAAAAAAAATTTTATTGTATAAAAAAAATTGTAGAACTAATTAGGTAAAATTATTATTTTGATTTTTACTCCGATGCAAGTTTTATTTTAGTTTTTTTTACTATTTTTAAGTTTGATTTGGTCCTTTACATTATTTTTAATCTAATTTGATATCTGTCGTAAATTATATTAGCAATGTTAACGTAAGTGAAAGAATTAAAGAAATAAAATATACCTAAAAATAATTATGGGATCAAAATAAAACTTAAATAAATTTAAATAAGAGTTAAGGGATTAAAATAATATTTTTATCGATAATACTACTATATGTATTTTGATATAATAGTTATATAAGAGTATTTAGGGTATATTTAGCGACACAAGATTATAGTTTTTTTTATAAAATTATAGCTTTTACAAAGTTTATAGAGTTGTTTAGTAATTACAAAACTAAGAGCTCATTTGTTTCAGCTTATTTAGTAAAACAAATACTTATTTTTAGTTTATTTGTACTTCTCAAAATAGTCATAATCAGAAAATAATCAGATTTTATGTTTATTTTGAGAAACAGATACTAAATTACTTCTCAAAATAAGCAGAAAATCTAATTATTCTTATTATAGCCAAACATACATAACTTATGATTTTTATAATAATCACTTAAAAAATAATTAATTCTTTATATATAAAAATAATCAATTATTTTTAAGTTTAAACAAACAGACTCTAAAACTTATGACTACGAAATTATGACTTTTATAACCAACTTTATAAAACTTATGAGATAGCTTTTAGATTTCATAATCTAGTTTTTAATAATTTATTTTTTAAATTATCCTTATTTAATTTTATAAATTATAATTTTTTCACCAACTATCCTTATTTATTAATATAATATTATTTATTCTTTATAATAATTTAACATATTCAATTAATTATATAATTCGTTTTGCCAAAAAGTTTTAATTAATAAACTAACTACGTAACTATAATTTTATAATCATAATTTTACAGCTTTCGATTAATTTTACGTTAAAGGTTAAGGGTCTTGCTAACAAGTGTCTTAAGGACACTTATTAAGGTTACTACTATTGAAAAAACAATCATAGATATACATTTTTTATGTCTCGAAAACATCAAAAGCTATATTTTTCAACAAATATTTACTATATTAGGTTCCTTAAAAAGTGTCCTTAAGATATTAGTTAGCATTTTCCAAATTAAAATTAAAAAATTCTCCCTTGTGTCCTAAACATGCCAATAATCTAAAAGTACGTACTGAATACTCTTAAATATACACGTATACACATAGGTGCAGTTGATTTGGCGCCGCCCCAAAGTGAAAAGGAGAAATGATAGTGTGCCTGAAAATAATGACATACAAGTACAACCCCCCAATTGTGCCTATAATAAATTTTAGTAGTTGTTTGTTATTTGCTCCATCCATATTGAGTCTTACCGTCCTACACAAAGTCAACACAATTTAATCGAGTGAAGTAGTAGTATTATGTAAGTCTTTAACATTAAAAAAAATTATATACATTTTTAAGTGGATGTTGGGTTTGTATTTTTATTTTTTATTTTTTTTAAATTTTACAAATAAAAACTAAAAATATTGAAAATAAAAATATCTGTTTTTAGCTTTTTTGGTTTTTTTTTTTAAAAAATTCAGAAAATAAAAAATAAAATAAAAATAAAAAATGAAAATACAAACTAAACCGTCCCTAAGTTTATAAAAATAGTTTACCTAAATCCTTGATCATAAAAGTTCATTTAGGTTCTTTAATTTATAATAATAATTCACTTATATCCATAAGATTGTTGAATGTCATTAACTTATGTTCCTTGAGTTTAAAAAATAATTTACTTAGATCTCTGAGATTATCAAACTTTATGAATCGAAGTGAATAAATGTTTAATAATCCCAGGGACCTTATTATATGAACTATTATTACAAACTTAGGAACCTAAGTGAACATTCATTCAGAGATTTATGTAAATCGCAAACATAAGAAGTAAAGTGGTAATTATTTTCAATTTATTCCATACTTCTTATTTTCTTAGATATCCTTTTGTTTATTATTGTTATTATTATTATATTCTTTTATTTTTTTATGATAAGTCAAAGTGCATTTACATGAGTTCAAACTAAAGAACTACGGCTTAAAGTAGCACTCTCTAACTATCTGACTAATATATTATATATTATTATTGTTGTTGTTTTATCCTTTGCCAATATTAAAAGATTATCCATCGAGAATAACTAAATTTTTCATTTCAATTCGAGTCTCTTATAAGTCTTAAGTCCTTTCACTATAATTTTAGTGTAAAAGACTATGCTAACTGTATTGTGAATGACTATGCTAACTCTATTTGTTATGGATCGGATTTATGATAATTCGATCTAGTGTCATATGTCGTCATAAGTTTGACAAGGTGCAACTCGAAGAATATCCGGTCATATAGATGGGATATGAGATAACTTACGAGATATAACGAGGACTATGGGATGGGCCGAGACGCAGCATTCAAGGCTCATTACGACCCACGGTCAATCCTAATGCACCTGATATAACTACACACCAAAGTGCACGATTCAAGATACGTAACATTCTGAATATACCACAACACCCTAATTCTAATACTGACTTACGCGTCAGAGTCCTTACAGGTGCCACACCACTATTCGATAATTTGTATGACTTGAAAGACACAATAAATAAATATATAAACAGATTATATCAAGTTGATAAAATTTAATGATATTTTTAAATGTATGTCTATATACGAATATATGATTGTATTGAATAATTTTACCTTATTTGTATAATTTTAGCGCAATCATGAAATTATATACTATAAATTAATATAAATTATGGAGTATTAAATAAGATTCAATATAAGTTTATCATGTCCCCATGATTACCTACTAGAGAAGATAAAAAATTTAAGGATACACGTTTACTTTGCATTTTCACTCTTTACTTTCATTTTTTATTTTATATATGCATTTAACTTAAAAAGAAGGAGTGAGAGTGAAGATTAGTTAACATTCTATCCTTTTTTTTTCCGCTGAAAAGTTAACATTCTACTTTTGTTGACTAGTAGTATAATGCCCAAATGTTAAGTCAAACAAGTAAATATATAGTTTTGTTAAACAATACTCTTAAGACACTCTTTAAAATTATTATAATTAAAAATATAATTATAAATATATATTATTTTATTTTTAAAAAATAAAAAAATTACATTTTCAAATAGTAACTATTCACTACAATTAATTCCTCAACAAGTGCATTTTAGCAATGTTAACATTATTTGCCATAAATATATGGAAAATAGTACCACAATCGTATGCTCAGTCTCATTCCCAGTGTATCTTGATCGGTCTATACCTGCTTATTTAAAGTGACCCATAATGAGAATCTATCAGGGCAGTTGGAAGCTTTTAAAATGCATGACAATATTGGTGGTAAGTGAATAAGTTATTGATCAAGTTCAAGTAACCGATTCTAGCTAAATTCTAGAAAGTGCTCCTACAATAATAATTAATTATAGACAAATGATATTTAGTGTTCTAAGGGCACTATTTAAGAGCCTAAATATAGTAAAAATGTATTGGAATGTGTAATTTTTTTTATATTCCTGAAAGATAAAACAATGTGTTCTTATGATTTTTTTCTATTTCTAGGAACTTTATCTAGTGCTCTTAGGGCACTAGATATCAAGACTCTTAATTATATCATTTTTTAATCAGTGCAACATTATACAGATTAAGGGTATGTTTGAGAAATAAACTAAAAACTTTTAGTTGTGAAGTTAGTTGAAAACTGTGAGATTATAGCTATCTAATTTGTTTATTAATTAGAATTATTTGGTAAAACGAGCTGTATGATTACCTGAATTATGTTAAATGACTAAAAAGAATAAATAATATTATATTAATAAATAAAGGTAGTGAGGTGAAAAGTTGGTGATTTATAAAAATAAATGCGGATAATTTAGGAAGTCAATTATTGAAAGCTAACTTTTAAAAGCTAAAAGATGGGTGATTTTAAGGTGGTGTGAAAAAAATTTGAGATCATATAATCATTTTATCAAAAATGAAAAATATGTGATATTTTTAGAAAGAGATGATTTTCTAAAACATCTCATATTTTCTAAAAATACCACATATTTTCCATTTTTAATAAAGTAATCACATGATCCTCAGATTTCTTTACCCCACATTAAAATTACCCCTAAAAGATATATGTTAGATTGTTTTTCAAAAGTTAATTATAAAAGCTATAATCTCATAGTCAAAAATTTTAATTTTATAATTATCAAACAACTCTACAAGCTTTGTAAAAGCTATACTCTTTTGAGAAAACTATAATCTCGTGTCGCCAAACATACATGACGTCTCAAAAGAAAATTTTTTCATAGATAAAAATAAAAATAAATTAAATTTTCTGTTTAACATACAATTATTAGTTATATTTTCTTTTATTTTAAAACTCTTATCTTATACCATAGATCTTACACAAGAGATGCACAGGTTATACTCCTATTATATTAAACCATTCCTTTAAATTGTAAGGAACGAGTCCTATAAATACACATGCTTGCAAGGCCAGTTTGAGGACATTATTGATCTCCATTATCGTTTTTAGTCCCTATAACTATAATATCATATCATTGCTACTCTGTTTCCCAGGAGCATGGCGTATCCTCTCTTGCATATTTTTACTATATTCACTGTAAGCTTCAACTTCCCAACGATTATTATTATTATTCTTAATACTAATACGAATTACTTAATTACCACTACTATTCTTTTGTTCAACTTGTAGTTAATTTATTTTCTCTTCATAAGCTACAAAATCTCGATTATTTCTTCCTCTGTTTCATCAACCACTACAACATATAGTATGAATTTTGACAAATAATCTATCCTAAAGAGTATAACTAACTAAATCTCCGACATAATTAACGAATCTCGTAAAAAAATTAACTATAAAATCTCATTTGTGTATGAAAAATATTTTGTTAAGAAAAATTATACTAAAAAATTATTGAAAATTTTAATTTGCAGTTTGTGGTGGCGTCCCATGCTGCCTTACCTCCGGAACTTTACTGGAAGTCGGTGCTTCCGACTACGCCGATGCCTAAAGCTATCACTGATCTCCTTCACCCAGGTAAGCCCCATGTACTTTCTTTTTCCTAAAAAAATAATAATTTCATTTATTCAACTAATAATATACTCCCTTTGTCCCACCCTCTAAAAAAACACAAGAATTAAAAAAATTATTACATCTAAAAAAATTTATTAAATTTGTGTAGCAATTTGTCATTCTTTCCCTATTTATCCTTAATTATTAAAACTAATAATATTACTCTCTTCCCACAAAATTAGTTTCCTTCAATTATTATTTAATTTATTACATTTATTTATTGGAATAATTACACCAACCTCCCTTTAGGTTTGCTGATATTACACATACCCTCTCCAGTTTTCAAAATTACATTTACTCCCCTGAAGTTTATATTTTTATTAGAAAAATTGTAAAATAAAAAAAAATAATAAATAGTAAAATTAATTTTTCTTAGAAAAATGAAAAATTTGCACAATAATACCATTAAAAAAAATTAACATTAGGGGGGTTTGTGTAATTAAAGTTAAAATTTAAGGGGGGTAAATGTAATTTTGAAAATTGGAGGGGGGTAAGTGTAATATAGGCAAACCTCAAGGGAGGTTGGTGTAATTATCCCTTGTTTATTTTGAACCATACAAAATGATTGATTAAATAATGATAATTTAGTAAAAATAATTTGAATGTGCACAAAATTTCAAAGAAGTTCTTATAAAAAAAGGATAAACAATTTTTTTGTAAAAGTTCTTCTGAATAGGGATGGAGGGAGTATTAACTTACTCTTGAAAATTAGAAATATTACTCCGTACCCATTGATAATCATTGACTTTTTTTTTGATTCATAGGAAAGTAGTACAACCGGGATTTGAACCCCGTATCCACACACGCATGTTCCCATACGCTCACCAACTGAGCTACATGACTTAGGACAATAGATAAAAAACTCACAAATAGAAATTTTTTATTAAAAGTGTAGCATTCAACGTTACAAGTACATCTTTATTAATTATGATTTTTGTTAAAAATTCATATTTATGGGTAATTTATCTTTTGTCTTAAAAGCAGTGGTTAGCAAAACTCCTAATAATAACTTAGTTAACTAAACTTTTGTGTAAAAATAAAATAAAATAAAATCTTGAGAGAGAAAAAAAAAGTAAAATATATTTTTAATATTTGTAAAATAGATTGTTTTAAATTTTTAAAAACAATCTCTAATTTTTGTTTGTCGTAGTTAAGTTCATGATAAAACATGAAATTGAGAACTAGGGACTTAACATTTGACTAAACAATTTTTTGGGAAAAAAAATCACACATTTTTTAGTTACAAAAACTTCGGGGCATCTATCTAATATATAAACCAGTACTAATACTAACAAGCTGATAATTTTTTTTAGATTTGTTAGAAGATAAAAGCACAACTGTTGGAGTGGGGAAAGACGGTGTAAGAGTTAACACAGGGAAAGAAAAGCCCGGAGGCACCTCCGTGAACGTCGGAAAAGGGAACGTAAACGTGCACGCCGGAAAAGGTAGAGGCACGAACGTCAATGTCGGCGGCGGAAAAGGTGGAGGAGTTTCAGTGGGTGTACCTCACAAGGGAAAACCCGTACATGTTGTTGTTGGGCCCAAGCACAATTCCCCATTTAACTACCTTTACGCTGCCACTGAGACCCAATTACACGATGACCCTAACGTCGCACTTTTCTTCTTCGAAAAAGACTTAAGGTCTGGAACACAATTGGGCTTGCATTTCACAAAAAGCCCAAACTCAGCCACATTATTACCTCGCCAACTTGCCGATTCCATACCCTTCTCGTCAAGCAAAGTGGAAACAATATTCAACAAATTATCAATCAACCCCGAGTCAGAAGAGGCTCAGATCATGAAGAACACAATTGACGAATGTGAAGAAAAAGGCATACAAGGTGAGGAGAAGTACTGTGCAACTTCACTTGAATCCATGGTTGATTTCAGCATTTCCAAACTTGGAAAAAACGTTGAAGTCGTGTCTACTTCAGTAGACAAAGACACAAATTTTCAAAAATATACCATAACACTTGGAGTTAAGAAATTATCAGAGAATAAGGCCGTGGTGTGTCACAAACAGAATTATCCCTATGTTGTGTTTTACTGTCATAAAACAGAGACAACCAAAGCTTACTCTGTGCCTTTGGAGGGTTCTAATGGAACCAGAGTTAAAGCTATAGCTGTCTGCCACACTGATACTTCAAAATGGAACCCTAGACATTTGGCTTTTCAAGTGCTCAAAGTTAAGCCAGGAACTGTTCCTGTTTGCCACTTCCTCCCTGAGGATCATGTTGTCTGGGTTCCCAAGTAGATTGACATGAAATTTAATCCCTTTGTGTTTCATATTTGAATAACTAGTTTTAGTAGCATCAGCTACAAAACAATTGAAGTATTTGTGTTGTGTAACGTAGTATGTATTCTAGATACCATAATTTTCTGTTGTTTATTTAGAGATTCACAGGGTTTTATTGTGTAAATTTTATGCCATGATAGATTACGTGTGTTCTGGATACTAATAATACTATACACTACATTATATGGTATTAGCTTATTGTCTTTGTGAGCTTGTAGACTTCAATTTTTAGGGTGGTGTTTTAGAAAAAATAATTATAAATAAGTAATTAGAAGTTTTGATTGGAAATTTTATGTTTAAATATATTTTTAGTCTTTAGATTATTTTTAAAATTTTGTTATTAGTTCTTGTGACTTCAAAATATTCGGAGTTCATTATTTATATGGACCAAAATTAAAATAAAATAATTGAAACTAACTCCTAAAATTTTGGTCAAATTGTAAGGGATGATTTCTAATATTTTTTAATTATAAGTACTTTTAACAAATTCTTTTTGATTATAGAGACCAAAATTTAAGTTGAGGAAATGTTTTTCCCAAGTTAGTATTTTTGCATTAATTTTGTCAAATCCTTAATGAAAATGTTTAAGATCACATTATTTTGAGACTTAAATTTCACTTCTTCTTCTTTATTGGTTATTTTTCTTCTTATTCTTTGCTGGTTATGCTTTATCTTTCTCCCTATCTCCCTATCATTCTTCTTCTTTCTTCACTCTCTCAATATTCAAATGGGTGGTGGTGGTACAAAGTGATGAACATAGAAAGAATAATAATTATTGTCAATAATTGTCACATGCGGTGCTGATGACTACATAGATGAAGGTGGTAGTGGGTTAGTGAAGACAAAAAAAAAAAAACAATGGGAAGAAAGGAGAACAACTATGAAAAAGAGAGCAAGAAAAGAAAGGAGAAGAAGAATGTTAGTGAGGTGGCAATCTTGGTGGTTGGGTGCCAAAGGTTAGGATGAAAAAAGAAAAGAAAGAGAAAATCCCAAGCATAAAATGACATCATTTTAGAACATTTTTTTGTCTTACGTTCATTCGGAAGGATAGTGTGGCAAAAAAAAGTAAAATAAAATAAAGAACTTGTATTTTAGTCAATTAAAAATCATGGTAAACGAAACCACTTATAGACCAATTTGAAGACAGCCCAAAGTTTTTGTTTATGTGAAGCTCACCTGTTAACAAAAAAAAATGAACAAATAAGCATAAGTAAAAAGCTTTCCAAAAAAAAATATAAGTAAAACAACAAACCGAACAAAAACGAAAAAAAAAATACACTAACGTCCATTTGGTTATGCTGAAATTTACATGTAAAAATTAAAGGTAAAATTGACAATTTATTAGTGTATTTGGACATAAGGTTATATATAGAAGATTCTTAATTAACTTTATTAACAAACTTTTAAATGTAAGATGTATTTGTAATGAATACTATATTACATATTTTAAGGCTATTTGAATTAAATTTTAGATATGCTTTATATATTTTGTATAAATTTGGTCTATTAAATATGATAACAAAGCAGTATCTTAGCTTGTGAAGCAATAATAAATATTGATTTTGACTTGTTTAACTCATTTAATTTGTAAATTATTTAATTTTTTATTCACAAAAAAAATCTTTAACGAGAGAAAATTCAGTCAATGAGTTTTGCACAAAAAATCAAATGGCAGAGAAATTATTTTTTTTATCACCAAAAGAAGGAATATATTTCAACAAGAGCACAAAAAGTACTTCAAGTATTACCACTATAAGTGCATGTTAATTGTGAGAGATTTAACTATGGTTAGCAATAAGAATATTCTAATTAATGGAGTATTTGTTTGCTAATAGTGCATGTTATAGAGAAAAATGGTGTTGACTGCTTATTTATTTTAAGTGTGGTATTTTGTACTATTTTGTAAAACCTCAAAAATACTTTGTGCATTTTATCCTAAAATAATTAAAATTAAAAATAAAAAATTTAACAAATAAGAGCTATATTTCCAACAAAAATTTAAAATTAATACTCTAAATTTTATTTCAAAATTATATTTAAATTCTATTTTTACATTATAGTCTTAATCATAAAATAATATCTTTTTATATACTATATAAAGATTTTTAATTGACAAGAAAAAAATAAAATAAAAATAAAGACAAGCTCAAAACACTCATTCAATATAACCTTAGTTTTTTACCGTTTTAAAAAAGGAAAATGCTAAACAGCACTCTTAGGGCACTTGTTAAGAATATAAAAATAGAATTATTTTATTGAGATTAATAGTATTTATTGTTTCGAAAGTTAAAATCTCACTTAAATGCTACAAATACTAATAAAACATTTATACTTTTATATTTCTAATCAGTGCCATTAGGGCACATTTTAGCCCAAAAAAAAATATTATGGGCTAAAGGCCCAATTCACCATTAATGTTTTTATTTGAAGAATGAAGAAGGTTGTTTAAAATAGGCTATTTGTCCTTCCTTCGCTGGTTTTCTTTCTCGTCTCTCCCAATCCCAAACCCTCCTCATGCTTCCTTCCTTCTTTCCTTCGCCCCTCATATCAAAACGACGCTACAGGTGAGCGCCACCGTCTTTAGTCAACTTTCTCCCTCTAACCAGATCCCGCACCCGAAGCAAACTGCTCCCACCGCCGCTCACAGAATCTTTGACATCGAACGAGATTTTATTGTTTTTGGTACTGCTTTCTCCTCTTCTTTCCCTCTTCATTCCCACTCAAATTCGGTTCTCTCTTTTTTAAGATTCTCTTAGACTCTCAAGACAGGACAGAGTGAGATTGAAGTTGATAATTGATGAATAGAAATTAAAATAGCCTAAGCAGAGAGGTGAGAAGAGAAAGAAGATAGGGAAGAAGTAATTCGAGTGAGTGGGTGAGAATGAAAATGGAATTTCTCGTGTGAACACCAAGCCACAAAATGTGAGTAAAAAAGTAAACTGATTTGGTTAAATAAGTAAATTCACATTTTGAACAGTAGTTGCATAACTAAGAATTGTAAGCATGAAAACTCTAGCATTATATAATTTAATAGATTAATAGATGTGAGAGGTTATTACTCTTTTTTTAGCATGTAATCTGCAATTAAATATTTAACGTCATGAGAAATGAATCATACCTGTAATCCTTTGTGAATTGTGATCTGTCTCTTTTACTTGACTCTCTTTGTATGCTAAGCTATCTACCTTTGTGTTATCCTTCTCCTCTCTTGGCTGAAGCACAAACTTTAGTCTCACTCTGTGTTTTTGTTTCGGATCACTTGCCCTGATGCCTGGTGTTCTTTTCTATGTGACCTTGTTCTGTTTTTTAAAGGCTCTGTCTGGTCTAACTGCCTGATCCTCATCCCACACTATCTTCCTAAGTTTAATGCATTTTTCTGTTGTGGGAGTAACAAATTGAGGATGATCACAAGCAACAAACTCATAATACTTTCCTCAACTCATTATGTTGTTTTGACTTGTTCCGAATTCAATTAACTATCTTGTTCAGAATTTTGATGTTCATCCCTGTTCACTAACTCTGGCCGCATCAACTTAATTAATTAATTTTCTAAACAAAAATCAACTAACTAATTATCCCTATTATTATTATTATTATTATTATTACTAGGATAAAATTGAGTATTCACACCTATCAACGTTGCTAATCTTCCATTATCTCTTGTTTCAGTATCGCATTTTCTTCCTTCGTTATATATTTCGAAATTGAACTTGCTGTTGTTACTTTTACTATTCATTGCTTTTGGTTTTACATTTTCTTGACGAGGAATATTGGTTTTCAGAATATGGTTGAAGCAAACCAAGGTGAAGAAGATCTTGAATTTAAGTGGGGAAGAAAGAGAGGGGTTGGTGGTAAGAAGAAGAATGTGCAATTTTACGAATCGTTTATCTACGATGGTGTGGAGTATTTTCTCTACGACTCTGTTTTTCTTTACAAGGAAGGTGAACCTGAGCCATTCATTGGTAAAATCATCAAAATATGGGAAAATGCTGATAAGAGCAAGAAAGTGAAGCTTCTGTGGTATTTCCGTCCTTGTGAGATTCTGAACTTCTTGGGAGGGTGTAAGACGCTTGACAATGAGTTGTTTCTGGCATCTGGTGAAGGGTTAGGGCTTTCAAATGTCAATCCTCTGGTAATTTTGAACTTCTAACCTGTTGCATGTATGGTTTCATGGAACTAAGGTTTTGGAAAATTGCTTACTCTAATACTAAAATCTTTGTTTCCTCTCCACTATCTTTTTGGTCGGGTTACATGGGTTGTCAAGAAATTGAACTATTGTTATTAGTTCAATTTGTTTGGGCTTTAAAGACATCATTCTGGTTGATTGGTTTTAGCATGATGCGGTTTCAGTTGCCGTATCAGTTTTTAGTTCTAATTTTGAATCATTTAAATGTCTTATTCATACCAAAGTATTGGAATTGTAGTTAGAATTGAATTTCATGATTGATAAGTATGATACTGTACTTTGGTTTTTCAAGGGTAGGTGGTTCAGAGGTAAATCCCTGGTCACCTTATTATGTGTGTGTTGTGCTTTTTTATTTACTATTTAGACATGGAGTCTATGTTATATAAATATTCTTTATTGTTGTTTTATTGGACCTAGTCTTCCTTTTGATGGTGAAACAATGACCATCCGGTTTGGGCTGCCTAGCAACATTTGATTTTCTATTGGTTTGTAATCAGGAAGCTATTGCTGGAAAATGCAATGTTGTTTGCATTTCTAAAGACAAAAGGAATCCACATCCATCGGATGAAGATCTTCAAATGGCTGAATTTGTATTCCATCGTTTCTTTGATGTCGGGCATCGTAAAATATCGGATACGATAGATGATAAGATCGCTGGAGTTGAAGGTATGGCTTCTAATATGTTTGAAAGTATTCTCTTAAATTCCTCATACTTTGATGATGCAATCACACTTACACTTGTGGCGTTGAGGGGTGTCTTACGCACTGATGTATGGAATTATTTGCAATAAGCATATTTCATGTTTTGAAAATTCAGCTAAATCATATCTTTGTTTTAAAAACGAGAGCAGAAAACGATGTGACGTGCAGGCCTTTGCTTATTTTACAAATGAAACTCAAATTATATTTGATTATTGGAGTTAATTAATTGAAGAGAAATGAGGAGAAATCATCAGATTTTGAAAAATTCTAAATGTATGGAATTATCTTTTGTTCTTGTTTAATGCAGTATTTTGGATACATGTTTGATGTGTGTGCATATTGTTTAATGTTTTTATTTTGAATCTCTCGTTAAAATAAGAACTTTGCAGATTTTATTGATCCTGAACCAGATGGAGTAAGTGTAATTTTGCTGGTTTAAAATTTTTGAATATCTTATCAAGTTGTTTATCCAATTGTTGCAGTTAAAAATATTTTTAACAATTTAGATAGTCAAAAGCTTGTTGGTCCTGTGAAACTTGGTTTAGACAAGAAAGAAGTTAGTGGAAATGATACAGTACCTGCTGATGCGGTGGCTCATTTGAGTCAAAAAAACACTCTGCCCTTGATTGAAAAACCAGATCGCAAGTGTTTAGTTAGAGAAAATCCTGGTTCTAGGCCATTGCTGGGAGAAAAACTTCTCCTTAGCGTTGGTTTAAAGGAATCATGGAAATCTAACGATAGATTGCATCCTATTTCCAATGAAGAGATCCAGCCTCAAGCTAAAGTTAGAGAAAATGGGCTTTCTAAGGCTTCTTTGGTTAAACAAAAGTCTTTTACTAAACTATCTCGACGTTCTGGTGATGACTCGGAACAAACGGAATTGACTAAGACAAATGATAGAGGTAGACGCGGAAATGAGTCTATCGAGGAGACAATTTTGAGGTCTAGGGTTGATTTTGGAAGGGTGGAAGATGAGGTTGGTGGCGTCCATGTTGAACAAGCCAATTGGGGATTGGACGAAAAGACTTTTGAGAAGGAAAAGCCTGGCGGCTCTAGTAAGGTTTCTAGTGCGAAGATAAAGAATAATTTGCAAAAGCGAAGGCTTGGTACCTGTGGTGATGATGTGAAGAGTGTGGCTCGATCTTCATCAAGGGATAAAGAAAAACATCTACATGCAAGGGATCTCAGCTATGCGGAGGAAGTCTCATCCAAAAAGTTAAAGATCGGCAAGTCAACAAAACTATCCAATGACAAGTTGCGTAGAGAATCTTCCATAGTTTCTCCAAATGTGGAACACAAGCTCGATAACCAAAGAGCAGACGCTACCCGAAGACCAGATGTTGTAAGTTGTACTTTAAGCCCTCTTCCTTTTTCTTCATGGTTCTTATTCTCTTGAAACACCTTATAGCTTACTACATCAACATATGGCCTAATGTACAAGATGGATTGTCCAAACAAATTCAACTTAATTATTTGTCTTGAGTTTGCAAACTATGGTTTGCTCCAATGTGAAAGTAACTACTTTTCATTTCTTCTCAAACCATTGTCGGGGCCCAAAATCATGTTGAAATGTAACCTAGTCTGGGTCATCCCAACTACAAACCAAACATGCACTAAATGGCTGGCCAATATCTCAACGATGCCCATAAATCTTGGCTTATATAAGGGGCGTGTTGGGCTAGTATTTCACCTTAATTATGCTTATTCGAATTGTTGACTTTGAATTTGATTCACTTCAAATTTTAAGCTAGCTTAACTTGTTAGATGGAGTTGAGTGGGTTCATCCTTGCAAATCTCATCCCTTTTCCCTTTTAGCTTTTAAAAAGGGCCTTCCTAGGGAAAGAAATCCATTGCTAGTGCACGACTTCGTAGCCTAGACACTATCGATGATAATTTGTTGCATCATTGGAGATATGTTTTGCACTTTCTAAAAATTCTTTATATGTTTGTTAAGTGGGTGGTGTCATCAAATGGCAAGTGAAATGGTATTCAATGATTTATATGAAAAATGGTTGTGGATTGAAATCAATTTGCTTATGATTAGCAAATATGTATGAAGTGTTATGTTGGAATTGTATTTTGTCAATTTATGGTTGTTAAAAAGAAATGCAATGGATGAAATCATTAAGAAGGGTTTGGAAGTTAATAGTTTGTATTTATACCATGATGCATGATTTATGATAGAACATCATGGTGCTATTTGATCCATTTATCTTATCCCACAAAGTGCCATAATGCTTGGTTGTCCTTGGTGATTCATTGACTTTAAGAAAAAAGGGAAAGTCTAGGCATGAGACTTTCAATGACAATTATGGCATTTCACTCATTATTACGTTTTATAGCCTAAAACCTAATTCTATATTTAGGCCTTGGCCCGTTAACTCAGTTCTGTTGTTGCCACTCACTTAAATTCAATGTTGTCCTCAGTGTTGTTGGAAATTGAAAATTGTATCAGGTAAAATAAAAAAAATCCCCTGTACTAAGAAAACCCTAAACCTTAAACCCCATGTAAAGAACCCACGTACGGTGAAGGCATCTATCATCCTCCTTATCCGCGTTCCAAAATTATTTACCTCCTCCCGGGTCAACTACATATCTCCAAATTTCTCCCAGTTGCAAGGATACCTCCTTGTAGCGTTCTAGCGTGATGGATCTACATGCCTCACCCATATTTACTTTACTTGAGGCTCTATCTCAATGAGCAAGTCATGATAAGCTATTATTTATGAATGTGTGAAGTTACCATTGGGCCAATTATTCACTTAGAAAGAGTAAACGGGGCTTGGTGTTTGGACATTGCCCAATACAGTTGCTCTCCACTCCATTGCCTTTGTCGTCTGCGGCATTTGTGGCCCACGCTTGTGCTTCCTCATTCAACCTTAAATCCTCACGAAGAATCATCGCTGGTAAGCTTCTTGCCGGACATTGGTCACTAGCCAAAACTTCTCCCCACATTGGAAGCACAACCCTTCCTTTTTGTGGTCCATGAGTCCATCATTAGAGAAATGCTTACTCCTTGCTACTTGCTGACAACCACCCAGCACTCTCCTTTTTTGGGCTGCCCACCCGCTGATACCAATGATCCCGATTCTGTACTCAGCCACCTCGGGTTTTCTCCAATGGAACTCGCTTTTGGTGCGCTGCGAGTCCACAAGCTCACCTTCTTTCTCACGGAAGAGCAAGTTTGAAGGTTACATGTTATATACCTAGGACCTTGCCGTTGTCTTTCCTCTTACTCACCGTTGCTTCTAATGGTCGACACACCCGTCGAAATTGAAGACTAGTTCTCAAAATTGTTGGGTTCGGGTTTTCACCTTAGAACTAAATCGATACGAACCTCTATTTTGGAAAAAGAAACACCTTTCTCCAAAGTTGAACCTCCATGTCTGTAGGTGGCAAATTCTGCCGATTTTCTTGTAATTTCCAATCCCGTCTTGTAATTTGCCTAATAGAAGTGCTAATTTCTTTAAGATCCTGCATTGATCCAACTTTTGTATTCACTAATCACAGTTTCAACCTCTCTTTTTGCCCCTAAATTTTGAATCTCACGCAACAAGACCCGTCTGTCGCATCTTCATGATCTCTTCAAGAACCGTTGTAGTACTAAATCTATTGGACATCTTCAGTTGCATGGGCTGGTTCCTTGTTAAGTCTCTCCCTTTAGTTGATCTTCTAGATTCGGCATGATTCGATTTCTTCTGATCCGGCACATCGGACCAATTGATAGGGCACTAGACTTGACACGTAAGAAATTAGAGATTGATAAAGAGATAGGTATAAAGAAACCATTTTTGTTGCTGAGAAGTGAGGAAGATGATACAAGAACTTAGGAAGAATTCCCTCCAATGGCCAAAGCTCCTAATCTTAAGAGTAACTCTACATACCTAATTCTCTCAATTACAATCTTCTTGCACTTTTACTAATGATTTCCTTCCTTTTATAGCCTAAAACCTGATTCTATATTTGGGCCTTGGCCCATTGACTTTGTTTCTATGATTGCCCATTGAATGAGGTTCTACCATAGTCATCAATCATAGATAGTGGGTGGATCGAACTGACCTAAAAATTGCAATTGCTATAGCAGTATGGCTGCTAGAATGAAGTGATTATAGACACATGATAACTAAAATTATGTTTTGCATACATGTTATGCTAAAGAAATTCGTAATTAATTATCCGACATCACTGCAATGAGAGCAAAGAAACAGAAGGGTGAAGCTTGAATACATTAAATGAAGACGATTGAATGGATCAATAGGAAAAATAGAACTCATTAATCCAAAGTTAGTGGAATGTGAATCATGATCTACACGGCACAAAAAGAGAAATAAATGTAGATCTTTGCTGGTGGCTTCTATTGGTGTCCAAAACAACACTGAACTTTGTTCAAACCAATGCGAAAAAGGGTGTTGAACTGCTATAAGATTTGATACAAGGAAGGAAAATGTTACGAAAAGGTTAACCTGTCCATACAAGGACCCGAAATTCCTATAACAAACGCCCCTCCTTCAGAAGCCGACACCTGGCGGCTTGGTGAATTCGGGACTCCCCCAATGCAAGGAGCCAGGATTCGAACTCGAGACATTGGGTTCGCTGTCAGGTTCTGATACCATTGTTACGAAAAGGTTACCTGTCCATACAAGGACCCGAAATTCCTATAAAAGAAAAACTAGTTTATCCTTAGGCAATATAGTCTTGCAATTTGTTCTTCACACCAACCAGTGTGGACTTAGATTAAAAATAAAAAAAGTAAATAAAATAACAAATTTTTTAAACACGTATCTTAAAATTTAGTTTACATTTAGTGATATTAATAATATAGTAGACTAAAATTGTAAATTAGTAAGTCAAATATAGCATCCAACAGGTTGGTCTAGTGGTTGGGGAGTGAAGCTTTGAGTAATAGCTCCTCGGTTGAAACTCCTGTGGTCGCACTTTTGCCGGTAAAAAAAGAAGTCAAATATAGAAATTGTAGTCCATGGGATTAAAAAACATACGGTATGAGGTGCAAAATACCAAAATTTCATTATATATACCCCCTGAGTTGAATGTAGGTCTGCCCCTGATCGCAACCGCTGTCACAACGCACTAATTGACGCAACCAAAGGTTGTCAAGTGTTGTGTTGTTGTCGCCTTGTTTTTTTGAATTTGGATGTTTAGGCCTTTTATTTGTCTTCTTGTCCATAATAGAATTATCAGTATTAGATTTTGTTATTGAATGCTGTATGGCTTAGGAAGGTTGCGACCTAATTTTTGCGAAGCAAGGATAGTTGGTATGCAAGTTTCCCAGGATATGTCTTCTATGCATTTATAATGATTTTTTCTTACTATTTATTTTGTCTGAGCTTTTAGGGGGATGAAAGTGGGTAGATTTGATGGAAGGGTTTTTTTTATAGATTTCTATTGTCAGAAGAGATTTTTAGTTTGATATCGCTTCTTAGTTTCATATTACTTATCATTTCTTGCTTTTTTCAGTATAACTTCTTCAGTTATGTTTCAATTTGATTTCCTTTCATTTGTTTATTATAGTGGGCCTCTTGTAGGACTTTTGAAGCAATTAATAGGTGTTATAAATTTTGGTTTTTGAGTTATTGTTTAGTAAATAATGGCACTTTTTGCATTTGTTTTAATTATACAGTTGACCTCTATATTGCTTTTTGTTTTAACATAGATTCATGTAGTTTAATGTTCTTATACATTTTTTCTCACTTGGTAACAGGATAGAAGCAGGTGGTTTAAGGGATTTGTAAGTTCCTTTTTTTTCTGTATTTTATTTAAAATCTTTATTTAATTGAATTTGACTGTTTCTTTTGTATGATGCTTTTGAGTGAGACCAAAGTGAAACAGTGCTGACTCTTGTATAAATGATTTTATACCAGCCTTGGGCAGAAAGAATGAAAACAGCATACGAGCAAGGAAGACTTGTGCTACTTGAAAACTTGGATCCATCTTTAACTTCATCAGAGGTACAGGTAATGATAATTCCAAATTTATGGATTTTTATTTGTTATTAGATAGAGACTACTGATCAGTAAAAGGTCTGCATTACCCTTAGCATTCTTAATTTAGTTGTTGAGGGGTTAATTTGTGAACTAAGAGGGATGGTTATCAAATAAAAATGTATTTGGTTTTGAATAATGATTTATTTGCATTATTTACAGAATATCCAGTTAGTTGTCAGCTTAATAAGGCACATATCTTTGATATGATTTACATATTGTTTTGAATCACAGGATATTATCTGGCAGGGCTTTAAAGAAAACTGCACTGCAAAGATGGTCCAGAAAAGTGCATACTCTAGCCCTCATTCTGGTTAGAAATGTAGTCTTTTATCATTTTCTGTATGCTAGTTATTCTCCCTCGGATTGTGAGTTTACATATGTTTCAAGTTTAGTAGTTTTCGGAAATGTCTCATATTCAACTGACAATTATGCAATACTTTATTTATGATATAGGTCAAGCTTTTGTTATATTTAAAAGAAAAGAAGCAGCTGAGTTGGTTGTTAGAAAATTAGATGAGGGTTGTCTCTTAATGTCAAATGGGCGGTATGTGCTAACCTCTCACTGTTATCTTTCATGTACATGAGACATTTGCAAAACATGATGTGTGTGTACATTCTGAATATTTTGTATTGATTATTCTTTTTCTGATGATTCTCTTAGATTTTTCCTTTTGCTTCCTTGAGTTGGATGATTGAATATGATAAATTAATCCATAGTTGGGTTATCAGAGGACTTATCCAACTAGGGTTTTGTTGTGGTAAATTAGTGTTTCACGCTCATCCTTTGTACTGTAGTCTCTGACGCACAGGTACGCCAAGATTGTAGGCTTACATGTTCTTGGTCTTTTCCATTTTTTAAAAGGTTATGTAGCCTTGTCTTGTGTGGCTTTGTATAAGTCAAATACAGCTTGTGCTAGGATGTCGATGTCTTGGGTCTACACCTTTTTTTCCTGAACTAATTTCTCTCTTTTATCCCACACCTTGTTAGGTCTCCTTTTCACTCGATCTCATCTTCTATTTAGGGATGGTTGCGTGCAAGGTTAGCGAAGTCGTAATCTTAAGTGACATTGGGAGGGGTGTGCAAAATCGTACCTTGTGAAATCGTAACAGAGATAGAAGATTTTACTTAAAATCAAATGTATACTTAAATAAGTATATATGCATATAAAATGACATATACATATAAAAAAGAATCCCAATAAATCACAATTAAGATCACATCACATCAAACATAAAGTACCATACTAATACTATCGTAATTCCATAACATAACACAAGTTCACGACTCATGATAAGTACTTAACGAGATTAATAATAAGTTCACAAATCATTAATCCTAAAAGACCATTCATATCTATTGTCCTACTACAGCAAAACAGAACAGACAAGAAGCAGAACAGAGGGTATCACTATCAGGTCGCGAATCAGAGGGAGAAGAAATGAGTTCGCGAAACAGATGCTTCAATCGCACAGCAAAAGAGGAATAAAATTAGGGTTTTTAACCCAAAACCCGTTTTGAAAACGGGCTAAAACAACCGGGCAAACCTAACCCGACCTGACCCTCGCCGGAAACAGAATTGGGACGCCGCCGATTTCACGATTTTGCCGCTGGAATCACCGATTTTGCAGCGTCTTTGCAAAATCGCGATTTTGAACGCAGACGCAGACGCAGGGGCTTTGTAGAATCGTAAAATCGTGCGCGAATCGTAAAATCGCGATTTTGCTATCCATGGTTGTGATGGCCAGTGGCTGTTGTAGCAGCCGCAATTCAGCTGGGTTAGATCACTTTTTTGCTGGTGCTTGCAACATGCAGAGACGTTGACTCATGCATGTTTTTATCTGTTCCATGTGATTGTTTTCTTTGTTCTATTTGGTACTGTTTAACGTAAATTATTCTCCAACCAACCAAATTGTTTTCACGAATTCCATTATTAAAAACAATTTAGTGTTTTTGTTACATAAGAAACTTCAGTTTGGGTTTTTCCTTGCCCAATAATCTCTGATTTTCTTATATAAATTTTTTATTAATCTACCTATACCTTTGATTCTTGAATAATATCATATCTTGTGTGCATACTGGAATTGGTAGCATGCCTACATATGTTTCTAGAAAAGGTGGATATCCATGCGGCTAACTATTTTTTGGATTTTGTCGACAATAAGATCTCTCAAAGTGTTTGGATCCAGAGTAATCAGTAGCAGTAGTAGCCTCAACCATGGTGTTCCAAAGCAGTGCTGACAGTGACACTTGCCAGACGTGTGTTCCATAGTATTTAGGAGTTGAGCTAGGGAAGTAAATATCTGAACTGCTTGTCTAACCAGGCGCAGAAGCCAAATTCTGCCTATCCATTCTTTCATTAGTTAGCCATTTTTATTGGTAATTTTATTTTATAATTTCAGTTCCTTCTCTCTTCTGGTCTCATGGCTATTTTAGGGTCTCACTGGTATGGGTGGTCATCATTCTTCCTGCCCTTGAGTCTGCACTTCATTGCGTCCCTGTTTGCAGCACTTTCATTCTCTATTCAACTTTATTCATAGCTTAACTTTAGTTAATGGGAGTTATGTTGCAAATTGCAATCCAAAAAATGGGAGGAATTTGGTGTTGGAAGTTTGACAAGATGACTATGGTTAGGTTCCATTCCAATGGTCATTGCAGCAAACCAAGTCCCTTGAGGTTCGTCTCTAAGTGGATATATTTTTTGTGCTTTTTTGTGTTGGATATACTTTTTTCTCCCGAGCTCTTTTCTCAATTGTACACTCCTTGCTCTGCATGATTTCCCGTAAGCAACTTTCTTTCTGAAATTCTCATAAAGTGGGATTTTCTCGTAGCTGAATCTTAATCAATAGAGTGGTTGGTGAGTTTCATTGCCTCGTGCCTTTACTCATTCTAGTAACCCCCCTTACGTTTCTTGACATGGTTGTTTGGACTTTGAGCTCTTGATTCTACAAATGCCTGAGGCCTAATTCCACTCAAAATCTAGCTAAGGGAGGGAGCCAAGGCCCCATTAAGGCTATCTAGGCAATGGCCATATTTCTAGTCAAATCTGAGACCATATTTCTCATGTAAACCCCTCTACACGTTTCTCACATTCTTCCATAATTGCTGAAATTGTATGTGGTGTTTGGGAAAGGAGTAAAATGTGACCTTTAATTACTGCTTCCAATCTTGTCTAACAACTTTTCCAGCGCAAAGATTTATTTTAGAGTTTCATCTTTATAATTCTAACAGCGGCACAAATATCCCGGTTCCACTTTCAGAACCTTTCATGAAAGCTTCTTACTTACCTCTTGTTCTTGAAGTAACACTTGCTCCTGATAATTTCTCATCTGGAAACCTTGTAGCTACCTCTCATTCTTAAAGCAACACTTCCAACTGGAAACCTCAGTGTTGAAATCACAAATACACAAACAAGATAGCCCAACAACGACCAAGATTGGGTTGTTTGTATCAAAATTAAGTTAAACTGTTACATAGACTATTTACTCTGCTGGTTAGATATTGAATCAGTTAATAGGACAACTACTTCTTTGTCGGCATCATATTTGAATGATTGTTATTGTTATCTATCTAATATTGTTTTAAGTGGGAATTTTTTCATTCTGTTATTTGGTAGCCCACTCGTTGGAAGCTTTAGACATCCGTGCTTTCCGGAAAAGAAGAGATTATTTCATGGCCATCATGTTGTGGATCAACTTCGACTGCAAATGCAACGTGACATGGTACAGTATCTTTCCTTTACATTCTCTTTGTGGCCTGATTTTGGTAATGGTGGTTAAATTACTGGCTAATTTTCATTTATTTGCGAACCTGATTTATGTTGTACAGAAAGATGCTGTATCTACATCACATTGTTCTCAGCCCAACAATATTGAATATGATATGGCCATAGAGTGGTGCTTACAACAAGAAAGAACCGACAGATCATGGAGAAGATTGTATAAGGTATATATACCTTTTATGTAATTTGCCAGAAATCATTTTCAATTTTGATATATTTTATTTCACATTGATATTTGATTATTACATTTTTATTCCTTAAGCGACAAGGTGAGGAGTTGAGTAAACTCAAAGCTAAATTGAAGTCTAAAAATCTAAGTGATCCTCAATGACCCTATGCATTTTTTTGTCGGTAAGTTCTCCTTAATAAAAATTTTCCTTCTCTGAGTGTGTTTGGATTAGCTTATTTTGAAAAAATAGTCGGTTATTTTCATAAGCTCTTTGAGAAAGCTTTTGAAAATTAAGCGATTATTTTGTGAAAATGATCATTTTCAAACATGCACGGAATCTTCTGATTCTATAGTTTTACAGAGCAAGGTTTTTAATTAGATTCATTGTAATTATTTTTTTGGGTCAGAATTAGCTTCATAGTCTATAGCTTCTCTTAATGCAGCGTGGTTGCAAGGGCGAGATCACTTTATGCAGCAACCATGATTTTTGGCATAGGCTTTTGACTTTCGGTCTCAAGAGTTAAAATAGGTTTTCTGCTTATAGTAACTAGTAAGTATGGGTTTCTACTATTGGCAGCACTTCGTTCTTAGTCAATCACTTTGTTGCCTGTTGCTCTTTTTACTAAAATAGTTGGTTAGCTGTGTTTTTGTCAAAATTTAATGGTCGAGTTCAGATCTTTTTGATCTTTTAAAGGAAGAGGTATGTTCAAACACATGCAGTACGAGAACATCATCTTTCCTTACAAATTTACAATAGCATTTTGTTTTTTTTGCATATCTGATAGGTACTTTGCTATTTTAGGCTAATTAGATTGGGTTTGATTGTGCTTTTAAAACTTTCTTTTTTTAAATAATTTTTAAGTTTTTGAGCACATTGGCATCGTCATGTGATAATTGTAGCCGGGAATAAGACATATTTTATTTGTCTTTATACATTTACTGTTTCAAAAATTTAAAACTAACTTAATGCATGTTTTTTAGAGGAAGTTAACGAACCTTTAAGTATTGTGTGTTTTAAGCTGGAAGAGAAAAAAGCAATCCCCTCCATCCCAAAAAATGTGTTTTAAAAATAAGGTCATAAAATTGTTTTTCCAAGTTATTCGTGCGCACCCCAAAATTTTATAATCGAATAGATAGATAGTAGTAGTGTTTTTTTCCTTTGAATATAGTTTTGCGTAGTAAGCCATTTGCATATGTTTAGAATTTGTGATCTTGAAATTTGTAGGGTTTAGGATTTAAAACTATTCTGTCTTGAATGTTTCCTTTGCAGGAACGGGGATTGAGTTTGTTCACTGAGGCAGTGAAATGGATCTGGCAAATTTTTTTTTTTGGTTCAGCAGCTGTTGTAAATATTATTTTTTGGGGGGGTCGAGTTGAAAATGAATATTTGTTTTGCAGTTAACTTTGCAACCTTTGAGCGCGCTGTTGAACATTTTGTTGTCGAGGTCAAAATTGGTTGCTGTTAGTAACTCTATTAACTTTTTTTTTTTTTTTATCAGCTGTATATTAATTACATGTCTCTCATAATGGTAATTGTGTAAAGTTCAGCTAATTCCTAAAATTTTAGTGTAGGAAATTAGATACACGACTCATTTTCCGTCTCTTTGTTTTTCGTTAAAACCAGAAAAAAATGTTTCATAAGTAAAATAAAGGCAAAATTACATTTGAGGTTAATTTAACTCTAGGTTTATCTTTTTTTATTCAATTTGGTCTTTTATTTGTTAATGTTGGTTCACGTTAGTTCTCAACATAAAAAGTTTGTTAAAAATTAACGGAAGAGCATTAACAACTTTAAAACTTTAAAATTGGACATGTGTTGCAATCTGGTTGGGTCATTAATTAAATAATCATAATATATATTTTTAATTAAATAATAAAATTTGATAAATAATAATAATATAATAATAATAATAATAAACTTCTTTCCTATCTCCCCACCACTGAACTGCCATCTCTTTCCCCTCTGTCATTGCTTCTTTGCTTCTGGATCACCCTTTCCCATTTCTCCATTGTCACTACTACTAAGTCCACTCCTTTTCCTTTTCCTACTGTCACCACCACTGTGCCATTCCAACACCTTCCTTCACGGTCACCATCCCTTTCCCTTCCCTCACCGTCACCATCTCTTTCTCTTGTGTTTCCATTGCCTTTTGCCCCCAAAAGAGCTGTGATGTGGGTGATGTGGTGGAACCTTAGGTCTTGTACTCCTCAGGGACTCTAAAATTCCTGCTTTGCTCGGTCACTCAGCACTCTGTTAGCTTCCCCAATCAACTTGAAAGCGGCCTCGGTACCAGCAGATGTTTTTTTTTAATTAAAATTTATTATTTTATTATTAACGGACCAACCAGATTGTGACATGTGTCCGAGTTTAACGTTGTTAATGCTCTTTCGTTAGTTTTTTGAGGATTTTTGACGTCGAGGACGAACGTGAACCAACGTTAAAGTGTAATTTTGTCTATTAATTATTAACGGAAAAGCTACATAAATAGATGTCAATACTTTTCTATCGTTTTTTTTTAACTTCGCATATTTTTTTTAATAATTAGACAAAAAAAAGTGATCAAGAAACCAAAATCAAACATTTTAATCTTAGAGGGATTAAAATCAAATAATTAAAATTAGTGACATTAAAATTGTACAAATCTCAAACTAGAGTACTAAGCATGTAATTAAGCCAAACTATATATGGTTTCTGTTTGGATTCCTGTGGTTTAGAGTATTTGATTACATAATAATTAAATTGTTTTCAACAATAGAGTGTTAGATTGCTGTGATCTTTTGGATGTGATCAAATTTAGATTTTGGAAATGGCTTTCTGCAGGGTTAAAAGATGGACTATTTTCGTTTGTTTTTTTCAGTTAAATAAACCTCTTTTATGTATTAAGCAGATGTCTTAATTTGTGTATATGGATTGGAGTAGTCTTTGTACTTCATTTTCTGTTAATAATAATATGTTTGTACTTATAAAAAAAGCCAAATTAATAATTAGTTGATTTAAGTTAGTTAATTTACTTTCATATTCTATCTCTTTTTAATTTTTGGCTTAGAATAAGATTTTCTCTTATGGAGATACTTCTATCCAGACAATTTTTTGTTCAATTAATAATAATAATAAAAATTGCTCAATTTTCATATTCATTCTTTATTCTAGATGAGATTTAGTTTCAATACTCTTTTTGTTCATGTTTGGTTGATGTTTTTCATAAGCGTGTTTGTATAGTTATTTGTCTATTAATTGAAAATTCATCTCTAAATGAACAAAGTGAATCCAAAAATTTAGATTATGTTTCTTTTAGTTTAGCGAAATTGCAATAAAAAGTTACAAGAAAAATGTTAGAACTAAACATAAGTTATCAGAATTTGGAAAAAAAGGCATCTCCTAAGTGCCACACTTGAGGGGCGCTGGAGTAGAGGTGTGATGATTTCTTTTTACGAAGTATAATTTTATGTTTTTACTAGATGAATTGCATGATTCGGATAATACAAAATATTTATTAATGAATAATAATTACTCAAATTATTTTTTTTGTCTCAATTATGTAGTTTAGTGGTGGACACATGGAAACATGTGTGTGTGAGTATGGGTTCGATCTTTAGTAGTACTTGGCGGATTGTAACATACATCACGTCCTAAGTGGTATACAGTATACCACATGAAAAAATATATACAAAACTCAATCGAAAATGTTTAAAATAATAATAAATTATGTATTTGGTATGTATGTATACCTCTTTTGTTTTTTTTGCTATAATCAATTAAATTATATCATGACTTGTGTATGGTTTACAACTTTAAAAGTGGTGAATGTTAAAATTCATCATAGTTTAAAAGGAAAAAAATAAAAGAGGTATACATACATACAAAATACAGAATTTATTATTATTTTAAACATTTTCAATTGAATTTTGTATATATTTTTTCATGTGGTATATCGTATACCACTTAAGACGTAGTGTATGTTAAAATCTGCCACGTTTCTATTAACAAAAATAAATCATTCCTCTTTCAGATGAGAGGTGCTCCTTGCCTCTCTCTATAAGACTATAACTGCAACATGTTTTATTAAAAAAAAAATTGTATTTTAATTATTTATTATAAGAGTTTATGTACAGAGAGTTTGATATGTTGTGATTAGAGATGGTGATGAATAGGATTTGGGTAGGGTAATTAAGTACCCGTTCTCATATTTGCGTTTTGAAAAAATTCTTGTATTTGATCCCATTTCAGCATGGGTATTGATTTTAATGTTTGCCCCCATATCTTCTGGGTATTTATATACCTGTACCCAAACCCAATACCTGCAGCTTAACTAAATAAAATATATTTTTCTTCTATTTTTTCTATAGACTACTAAAACAAGAATTATTTTTAATATTTACATTTAGTTAATATTAAAATTTAAATATCCAAAAAACAAAAAATATTTTTTAAAAATTAGAAATATATAAATTAATAAACAAGCTATGTAAAATTTTATTGATAATCATTTATCTAATTTCAAAATTCAATACATAAAGGCATAAGGTTACGAAGTAAAATCTAAAGTTACGAAGTAAATAGTTATGAAACATAATACAATTTTAAATCTAACATAATAATACTCACGTAAGTATTATGTGGAGCTCTTCAAGACTTTTCTAAAAAAAATATATTACTATAATTTAGTTTTAGGTTATAAAGTTGAAATTATCGAATGAAAGAATGAGGTTAGATAGGGTTGATGAGCAATTTAGTGACATGGTCAATTTAAAAAAAATGCCAAGAAAGGATAATAGGATTATGAAAGCATCTAAGAACAATATAAGTGAGGTTTAAAAAAAGAAGTAAAGAAACACAATAGTTATTACCATAGTTTAATTGTCCAGGTAACATAATCATAAATAATAATAATTTTTATATAATACTTAAGTATGTGGGTATGGGGCGGGGTGGGTACTAGGTACCCGCACCCATCCCCACTAAAAAGTACGGGTAATTACCCGGACTCGGATCATTCCCTATTTTACTAGATAAATACTCTCCTCACGATGAATAATTTATACAAATACTCTATAAGTCTGGTCCCATTATCATCCATAGTTGTGATGTCCATCTTAAAGTTAAATTTGTTAAAATAGATAAAATGATATAAGAAGTGTGAACAATGATAAATTATTGTCTTGATGGGTTAGTGAGTTAGAGATGACTTTAAGAAAGCGTTTGATAAACATCTGAAAATAGAAAGAAACATAATATGAGATTATTGTTTTATGTTTGATATATATTTAAAGAAGAACAAAACATAACACTAAATAATTTAAAAGAAAAACACTAAATAAATGAATAAAATACTTTGGCAGCATTATTCTCAATGACTCATCTCCGGTTAACAAAAATAATACACGTACAAATTTCATAAACTTGATGCTATTTTGTTTTCGAAAACTTGTATATAATAATAAAAATATATTATGATAATTATATTTAATAATTATACTTCTTATAAAAAAGTTGTATTTAAGAATATTTTCATAAAAAATATATATATAAAATTAATAATTTTTTTAAATTATTATATCATTATGCTCATAAAAAATATATTTTAAAAATGGGTTCATTCTATTTTGTTCAATGTTTTATGTTGTATCAAATACTAACTAAAGTATGATTATATGTGTATTTAAGCATTATTGTGTTAAACGGTTAATATATTTTAATCGATATTAAACATAAAATAAAACATAGTATAATTTTATTTTGTCTTATGTTTTTTTTACTGTTTGGAAATTCATTAAAACAAGAAAGACAACAATAAGTTTTGCACCAGAATCGAGTTTACATCAAACAAATACAATAAATGAAAAGGAAGCACGTCCCAAATTTGGTTTAAGACAAAAAAAAAAGCAACTCTAACATTAAAGTGTCCTAGCGAATTACACTATATGCTAATATACCGGATAGACTAGCTAAGAATATTGGAGCCATAATACTTACTCACCTTCATAAGCTCCTCAAAATAGGTATCTCCCAGTGTTATTCTTGACCAAGTTTGTAGAACCTGTAAACAACTTGTTAAAATAAAAATATCCGGAGTATTTCATGAAACAAGAACTTGCAACAACCATTCAAGACACAAAGCTTAAGCAACCGCAAAATCAAAATCATCCTATATAAATTTTGTGCTCACAAAAACATATTTTCCACCACTATCGATAGCAACAAAACCAAACCCAAATCTAGAACCACTTTTAACCAAAGTGTCTATGAAGATATGGAGCCTCAATTGTGCGGCAGTTTGGCCAAAGATTCATTGTCTTATGATTACTAAATACAATAGAGTATTGATATATTCTCCTAAATTTTTTCCTACTTATTCTCCTATCTTATAAAGTACGTAATTAATGAAAAATTAAATAGCTTTCACGTTTTGAAAAATAAAAAAAAATTCAATTCATTCTTTAATTAATAAATAAAATTTTATAAAAATATTTGGTAGGAGGAATTAAAATTATTCAATATAATATACATTCTTTGTATTAAGAATTGCAATATACAATTTTATTCTATTCTATTGTATCCATTCTCATTTTGTTGCAATCTATCAAGACTGAATATTCAAATAGAAAAAGAAAATAGCAAAAGAATATTAAAAAATAGAAGGCTCAAAACGGCTTAAAATTTAAAAATGACTGGGACATTGAAGTTGCACATTTACAAAATGTTGAACTAATCCATTTTCTAGAAACATAATATGAAGATTAATAGCTTAAGTATTTTTAAATATATGACCGTTAATTTAAAATTGGGGTGACAGAGACACCTCGAAGCGAGTAAGATTTTGTTTCCCACTCGCGGCGCGTAAAGAATCTGTGTTCTTTGCTCTGTCACTCTGCACTCATCACTCTGTTGCTATTCGGTGCTCTCTGTTGTATGTTTCTTCCACCTTCTCTCCTCTTTCTCTTTCTCTTTTTCTTTCTCAATCTTCACTTCTTCACCACCTTCCTCACAAATCTTCCATTCTTGATACGACGCCGTTTTGCTTCCACACTCTCATTCTCACACCTTCATCGTGACAAACCCACACTTCTACCATTTCCTATTTTCGGCATAAACTAACAACAAGTTCCAATTTTGGACTAAGAAACGAAACCCCAAATTCGTTTACGGAAATGGGTTGCGCTCAATCGAGAATAGACAACGAGGAATCCGTGGCTCGCTGCAAGGAGCGCAAGAACTTGATGAAGGAAGCAGTGGTTGCTCGTAACGCCTTCGCCGCCGGCCAATCCGGCTACGCCATGGCTCTCAAGAACACCGGCGCCGCCTTAAGCGATTACGGCCATGGCGAAACCCACTTCGACCCCGACCTCCCTCCGCCGCCTCTCGACGCTTCCTCCAACCCTCCGCCGCCGCCGCCGCCACCAATGGAGGAAAATCTACCTCCGCCGCCGCCTCTACCGCCGAACTTCTCCCCGGCCTCCCTCAAGCGCGCTGTGACCATGCCGCCGGTGGCCTTGCAGCACCACAAGCCCGCTCCGGTCGCCATTGCCGAAGAGGAAGAAGGTTCGAAGGTGGATGAAGGGAAGAAGGGTGCCGGAGCCGCCGGATCGCGAGATGCGCCGCCGTCTCCACCGGAGTCAAAGGCTGTGCCGCCCATGCCGGATCCAAAAAGCATGACTTGGGATTATTTCTTCATGGTGGAGAACATGCCGGGACCTTCTTTGGGTGAAGAAGATGAGAATGAGATTGAGAATGAAGAAGGTGAAATTGATGAAGGTCACATGGAGAATGTGGTGGATGAGGTTGAACCTAAGACACCTGAGAAGGTGGAAGTGGAGGAGCACGAGCATGAAGAGATAACACCAGAAGCAAAACACATTGAGCATTCAAAAACAGCACCTGCTGAGTTCAGAAGAGTAATGAAGGTGGCTCCCTCTATTTCTCTGATGCAGATTCTCACTTTCCTTGATGATCATTTTCTCAAAGCTTCAGAGAGTGCTCACGAAGTTAACAAGATGCTTGAGGCCACTAGGTTGCATTATCATTCCAATTTTGCTGATAATCGGGGTAATCAATTCCTTGTTCCTTTTTCTGATTTTAAACCATAGATACATAGTACGTTGTATGCAGAAGAATTGGTATGTGATATAGTGAATTTAGTGAATTTGGTATGCAATATGCAGAGTTATTGGAGAATTATGTGACTATGATTTGAAGTTTGAACTTTTAGTTGCTTCTATTTGATGTGAATGGTTGAGCTAATTTGCAGTGAAATGAGCAGGTCACATTGATCATTCTGCAAGGGTTATGCGCGTGATAACTTGGAATAGGTCCTTCAAAGGTGTTTCCAATGGGGATGGTGCCAAAGATGATTTTGATTCAGAAGAATATGAAACTCATGCTACTGTTTTGGATAAGTTGTTAGCATGGGAAAAGAAACTTTATGAAGAAGTCAAGGTACTTCCTTTTTTGACATTATACATTCATTGATCATATTAGCTATATCTGTCATGTATCTTTGTTTAGAGCTGATTCTTTATGATATGAACACGTTGCTTGTAATAAATGCTTATTAAATTTCATTACTCATCAACAGCAAGGCGAGCTTATGAAGTTTGAGTATCAGAGAAAAGTTGCAATCCTAAACAAGCAGAAGAAGCGTGGTGCCAGTGCTGAATCATTAGAAAAAACTAAAGCAGCCGTTAGTCATTTACACACAAGATATATTGTTGATATGCAGTCCATGGATTCAACAGTTTCAGAGGTGAACCATATTCGTGATGCCCAATTGTACCCGAAACTTGTTGCTCTTGTTATTGAGTAAGTGTTGGCAACAAATTAAAGAGATTAAATAGCATTGCTGTTGCCTTATTTTATTATTCTATGGAATTTGATATGTTACTGATGGTGTGTAGAGAGCTATGCTTGAATGAACAATTGATGAAAAAACTCTTATAGTTGTGAACTTCCTTTCCTAGTTGATGGCATCCTTAACTTCTAGCTTATTGGCTTCAATTAGAGTTGAAGGTAAAACCTTGCAACAAAATCTAATCCAGCATCCTGGCAATTAATGTTTCAAATACTTTCTTGGAAAAACAGGATATTGTGCAGCAGTTTAGGATTTCGAATTTCAATTTACACGTGTCATTTATTTTATGGGCATGGACACCGAATTGCATTTTAATATTAAGAAAAATTATTAAATGAAGCATAATATTTTAAATATATATTTCCAAGTGTTCAATTTGCTCTGAAACTGACTACCACTAAATCCAAAAATTTTGAATATATGCTGAGTGATTTGTTTTATCTTGCTACTATATCCACTGTGTTCTAGGTTTCATGTTAATTAAGGGGAATGTTAGGTAGCAAACAGTAGTGTAAAAGAGCTATTTGCATCATGAATTAATCTTAATCATGGCCGTACTTGATTTCTCTTCAGGATGGCAAATATGTGGGAAAATATGTTCATACATCATGACAGCCAGTTGAAAATAGCTACAGATCTCAAATCTCTTGATATCTCTCAAGCTCCTAAGGAAACAACGAAACATCACTATGATCGTACCGTGCAACTTTGGAATATCGTCCAAGAATGGCATTTACAGTTTGAGAAGCTTGTGACTGAACAGAAACATTACATCCAAGCTCTTAACAGCTGGCTAAAGTTAAATCTCATTCCTATCGAGAGCAACCTGAAAGAGAAAATCTCATCCCCGCCGAAAGCCCAGAATCCGCCAATCCAGGCCCTTCTCCACGCATGGCACGATTATGTTGACAAGCTTCCTGACGAGCTTGCAAAGTCTGCTATTTCCTCTTTCGCGGCTGTGATAAAGACAATCATAGTTCATCAAGAGGAAGAGATGAAGTTAAAGGAAAGATGCGAGGAAACCAGAAAGGAATACTTGAAGAAGAAACAAGCCTTTGAGGAATGGTACCAGAAGCATTTACAGAAAAGGGGCCCCGAAGAAGCAGAACATGAAAGAGGAGAGGATGTGAACACAAACAATCCCGTCTCGGATAGGCAGTTTCTTGTTGAGAGCTTGAAGAAGAGACTAGAAGAGGAAGTTGAATCACACCAAAAACATTGTGTTCAGGTAAGAGAGAAGTCACTACAGTGTCTAAAAACTCGTTTGCCGGAGCTCTTCCGCGCATTATCAGACTATTCCCATGCTTGTGCTGAAGCTTATGAGAAACTCAAGTCCATCACACAGTCCAGTGGTGGGGCAGCATAACAATGTAAAAGCTTTTTTGTTCTTTTTTGTTTTTTAAGTATATGTAATTTGATTTTTGAACTTAATTATGCTGCTGTATTCACACAAGAAGGCATGCATATTCTAACTTGATATGCAGTCTTGTGTGAAAATTTTGCCTCAGCTCGGTAATTCTAACCATCCTTGTTCATGAAAGCATATTGCTTAAGTTTGTATTAGTGCCTTAACTTAGATTTATTGGCACCTCAAGCTTATTCAAGTAATTTAGTCCCAAAGTTCAAATCAATACTATCATCTTTCACTTAGTTCACGTCTGAGCGCATAGATACGTGTATTAACTGATACAAGGTTGTTCTAGTTTAACAAGTGGTATCAGCTTCAAGTTTCGCGTAAGCGGTTACTTTAAATATTTTGAGGGAGATCTTTGTCATCTTATCTTATTAATCTTGAAAATGATTGTCTCTAAGAATAAAATGAATCTTTCACTTAGTCATTTGCTATGAATCATCATGCTACAACTATTAATGTTTATCTGTATCACTAAGTGCATAGTCAGAGAAGTCTGTACATCACCTTTGACTTGTGAATAAATAAAGATGGAAACGGAAACTCAACTTCAGTAGTTGTAATGGATCGATATTTGATTGATTTTTTCAATATGAACAAGTAAAAATAGGTTCACATCCCCAATGATGTTCAGCATAATAAATTCATCTGAAATTGATGAAAGGAATATGTTTGACAGAATCAAAATGGGGTGAGATTACAAAAATTATAGTATAAGGTATATATGCATGTGATGACTATTATTATATTTATATATTCTAATAAACTAATATTCTTAAGCTTACAATTCAAAGGATCACAGTGAGAACATATGGAGGGAAGGTAGGCGAGGCGGCTGGCAAACAATGACTCATCCATCGGTTTTTATTTTGACACTTAAAACCCCTTTTTTTAATCCAATGGTTGTTAATTAGTTGTTACATCATTATCTAATAGAATTCAAAGTGCTTAATAAATTAAATTCCATTGAAACATTATTATATATTAGGCATAAAGATTAAGAAGAATACCACCTTTGTAACAGAGGGGCTTACCTTCAAAACCAGGGTACTTAGGCCTCGGAAACCCTCTTAAGAAAGCTTCATAAGAAAGGCTCAAAGGGGAACTAAACACCCCTTTTAGCTGTGAAGGAAATTTTGGTTTTCTGAGCAGAAAATGGATGTGAAGAAGCATTGGTTCAGTTCAAGAAGCCAAAGGGCACAAAGCATAAGGTTAGGGAGGAGCTATACAAAACCTCACTATCAGAGCAGCAATGAGGAAAAAAGAACATTGTGGCAAATGATTTGGAGAAAGGTGAAAAGAGATCATAAGAAGAGAGTGTTTAATTCTCCTGTTACAGTGGAAGGTGTTTATGATGAAGAAACATATTCCATGAACTTTGATCATGGAACTGGATGGATGGAGCCAGATAACCTTCCTCGTTCCTTCTCAGCTCGTTTTGCAGATCCATCTAGAATCTTACCATCAAAGTATTTATTGGCTTGATGCGTAGTTGCATTGCATCAGTTCATATTAGTACACGGTTAGTCACTTTTTATATTTTTTTTACTAGATCTCCTTTGAAAGGAATCTAGTACACGGTTCATGGTACGATGAATTTAGTATGCGATATAATACATCTGGATACTCATAAAATTATGTGATTATGGGTTGATGGTATGAAATGTAAAAGGATAAAAAGTTTTCTCTCTTCCTCAATGAAGAGTATATTTGTACAATTTTTTTGAGACTAAATGCCTTCTTGTTGCTGGATTAAAATATGAAATTTGAAATAGTAAACTCAGGATGCAGTTAATAAATCTTACTCTGGATATACTTAGCCTATACGATTCTAGCTATGATTTAGATTTAATAAGTTGGTTGAAATATTAAAAACTATCATTTTTTAATGTTTAATCTGAATCGTCCAATCTTAACTAAACGATTTAGATGGACCGACTGCATAGTTTTTGATAGGCTAATGCGTTCACAGGAGTTCGAACCAGGACCTACTACTCAAAGACCGACTGCATATTTAACCATAGTATTAGCTTGCTACAGAGAAACAACGACATATACATTGAAGCGTGAGACCCTTGGTTGCTTTTGTTTTGGAATAAGAAATTGACTATGAATTCTATACAATGATTGTTGTTACTTGACATTAATGGCGTTCTATTTTGAGTACAGTTTTGATCATACTTATGGTTTCTAGGTTTGTTCTTTCTTGCAATATTCAATACTTTTTCTGTTCTTTATTAAGTGTTTATTTAAAAAAATAAAAAATTATTTTTTTAAATTATTCACTTAGTAGTATATTTTTAAGAAAGTACCGATTACAATTTTAACAATTTTATTTTTTTATATTAAATTGGGGTAGTACGTGTTTATGTTGATTTAATAAAATAAAGAGAAATGATTGATATATCCTTAGTTTTTTTATGTGTCGTTTAAGTAGTGACGTTTCAATATATTTAGAGGTTTCAAGCAAATTTTTAATATTAGCCCTTTTAAATATATAAGTTAAGAAAAAATCTAAGTTAATTATGCAGCTATATATATTAACTAATGTATTATTTTTCACTTATATAATTTATTTTAAATAATATTTATTCATATTCAACATATTATTAAAATTAAATATATTTTTAATTTTTGTTTATAAAAAAAATTATTTGGAGCCCTATTTTTAGTTCAAATATTTAGGGATCTAAAACCCTTTAATTCATATGGATTAAGAAAAGTAATAATTTTTTTTAATAACAAAGATCATGCAATTCTCTTTTACACTCTTATTAAACTTTGGAATCATTAATTATGTACTATATAGTAAATGTATAAAATAATAAATGAATATGAATATAATAAGAAAATGAGTAATAAAAGGAATAATTTTTATTTTTAAGCTATGACTATTCAAAAGGAACGGTGAGAGTAAAATAGAGAGTTCAAAAAGTAGAAAACACGAATAATCAATATAATTTTTAATATGCGTAATTTATCGAATAGTTAAATAAGAATGGATGAAGCAGTATATGTATAATGTTTTGTTGTTGACGGTTGACCTCATTATTTAAATGAATGAGAAGAGAAACCACACCATTTCGTAATATAGAATAAGACTATGTTTGAGAGAGAAGTTATGAAAATACTTTATAGATTTTAATAATTTATTTTTAAGTTATTTAAATAAGTTTTATAATTTTATCTATAAATAAATGGGGTTCGCTAATATACACTCACTTATTTTATATAAAGAGTACATTAGCAAGTTATACTTGTTTAAAATACACTTCAAAAATATAAGGTACTAATGTACTCCTTCCATAAAATAAGTAAGTTTACGTTAACAATTCCTAAATAAATAAGTTTTATTTTAATAATGATATAAGTACTTAATTAAACTATATTTCTAAATACACTCTAAATATATAAGGCTAAATATATTTGTGATCCTTCTAAATATTTAAATTGTTCTATTTAATCCCTCTAAATAAAATGTCACTTTTAGTCTTGATAACAAATTTGTTTAGTTCCGTTTGGTCACTTGTTAGGGACTATAAATAAGAACAAATCAATTTTGAATGAGGACCAATCAGGAACAAATCAAATTTTTCATAAGGGCCAAAAGAAAATATTTATTTAAAAGGGACCAAATAAAACAATTTTAATATTTATAGAAACTACAAGTATATTTTAGTCAATATATAAAGACCAAATGTTTCAAACTTTTGTGCCAGATCCGAATTTGCTCTAGTTACTAGAACCTCCATTTTTGAATCTAATGGCTTTACATTTAAAGTTTAATTTTTTATTTTTACTTTACTATTTTTTAGCCAAAGTAAAAAATAGAAGGACAAGATTGAGACATAACAGTAAATGGACCTCCGGTTACCGGAGGGAATCCATTTCCCTTTTGTGCCTTATGTTACGCTTAAGTAAACCAAAGATGTTGTTGAAGTCCAAATGTTCTTCCTTTTTTTTTATTAGCATGTTTACGCGTTTATAATTATATTCATAATAAATGTTTGTAAAATTATAAAGAGTCACAATAAATTATAATTAATTATTAATTGCTAATTATAAACTAAATTAAAAAAAGAATAATCTATGTGTTATTCTATTTTATTAAATAATTTATGTTCCAACTCATTTAATAAAATTAAAATTTAAAACAATATAATTATACATAAATATAATTAAACATAAAATAAATCAATTACTTATTATCATATTTTAAATTTTAATATTCGATGTTAAAAAAAAACTTGGTTAATAGTTACCCTCATAGCAATGTCAAACAGATATACTAAATAATAAAAACCTTATTATGATTTAATTAAAAAAATCAAAATAATTTAAGTTATTTTTTATGATAAAATAATTTAATTTATTTATAACTTATTTTGTAAGAATGATTTAATTTTTGGATTGATTATTATCATCAATGTATTTTAAGTTTTAATATATTATCATTAACAAATAAAATAAAAAATCTCAAGAAAAAAATACAGTTGATATTACAAATTTGATTAATTATTTCATAAAATAGTAAAAAAAAATTAAAGACAAATTTGATATTACAAATTTGATTAATTATGAATTAAGAGAGAGAAGGATTTTAGGTTTTCAATTTCAAAATTAAAAAAAAAAGTATAAATAATGGGTAAAAGACAAAAGAACAATAAATATACTTCAAATACTTGAAATATAAAAAAAAAAAGAGTAATGCATATCCAAACAAAAAAAAAAAATCATCCAAAAAGTGGAGGGAAAGTGGAAGCATGTGAGCATGACATGTGTCACAATGATTGTGTGTGGGTCAAAAAAGGGGTTTCTTTTCCTATAGTATATATGTTCTTTTTATGTTATCCGAGGGATAGATACAAAGTCATTAGCATTGAGATAGTGGTTTTATTGGGTCTATTTCTCTCATTACATAAGGAACATGAGATGATCTAAACCTATAGTTTAATTCACTAGTTATTAATTTGTTTTATAAATTAAAAATGTTAATTTTTATTAATATATTTTAAATAAGATATTTAAATATTTATTTTTTAAAAAATATTTGGTGATTGATAGTGTGGTTGATAGAAATGAGTTTCTGGTTCACTAAACGTATAACTTTTCTATGTTAATCAAGGTATTTTCTTTCTTATTTTTAACACAGCATGAAATTATCTTTCTCAATTGAATTGTTATATAAGTATATATATAAAAAACAAAATTAATTAATAAGGTTTGAAGTAAATTATTTTCTTTTTAGAAAAACTCATTTTACTCTTAGTTTTAAAATGCGTGCTTTATAAGTCCTTTTTTCAAAAATAGATCAATCCTTGGGTTTCGAAGATGAGGACTAAAATCAATTTTTATGAAAAATAAACAATTAATATTAATATATACTAAATAATTAGAGACTAAAATAAATGTATATATTTTTAAAAATGATAGATTAAAAATATACATTTTAAAAGTTATGGAATTAAAATAGGATATTAAAAATAAAACTAAAAACATATTTAAACCACTTATTAATCCTTAGTTAACATTTTGCAGGTGTCCTACATTCATGGTTGTGTATCGCAATATTTTCTAGCTATCATTTATCAATGTCATCAATAATACATTATTTAACTACCTAACTACACAGTAAGACCATGATTCTGTAAGTTATTTAACGTAAACAGTTGTTTGTTTGATTAGTCGTGAAAGTGAAAAAAATACAAGGTTGGTTTAAAAGTTTGAACTAATCAAAATGATTTGATTTGGATTTGTGTGGATAGAACATGAACCGAGTGCACATAAAAAATATAAGGTTGGTTTAGTAGCTTGAAAAACACTTGATTTTATATTAGCTCAATGTTATGAGTCACTGGGATTTTTATTACTTTAATTCTTTAATTGAACTCATTTATCTTGTACATATATGATGTGGCAATTTTGCCACCGTTTTAGCCAGGTGTAATGTTCGGCAATTTTGAATTGATAACTAATATTTACAAGCTAATTCGAATGTTGAAATCTCTCATAACATATTAGTTAATCTCAAAGAAGCGGTTGTTGTGAAGCAGAAATTTATTAGCCATTACGGTTATGAAATTTCCTGAATTGGGACGAAAAAAAGCTACATACCAAGACCAACAAAAACTACTCAGCATATGTCAATTGATGGCGGTTGGAAACACATTTGTGATGCATAAATTCAACATTGATTCGGAATTTAACTCATCTTAAGTTATATCCTATCTCATTCTTCTCACTGTATAAAGAGAAAATGCTAAAAGTTTTTACATGCGTGCTTCTTTCCAACTGCATTCTTGCATGGCGTTTGAAGGTTTGGATTCTTCTCCTCAATTCCAGCCACAATGAAATATGCAGTGTGCCTGAAAGATTTAATAATTGTTGTTAACTTAATTGTCACACATTGTTTTCCATGATAATAATGATGATATATAATTAATTTGGGAAACCTTAAAAAGTTGATCAATTTGATCTTGGAATCATCATCTATGTCTGGAGTAGTGTCCAATGCTTGTTTCATGTGATGTAACCATCTCTCTGCAGCTTGATGTGTGACATGAAATGCTCTATGTCGAGCAATTAGAGCAGGATGCCCTGTCATGTGTTCGATCAAAGGTTTTAACTTACAACTTGCTATTATAAAATTTATTGATTATGAATAAATTTGGCAAGAGAGCAGAGAATTGAACAAAAAAAATATACCTCTTCTCTGAGAATAGAGAGAAGGACCACCCATTCTCTGGACCAGGAACTGGTACTGGTTTTGAATTGCGTTTTCTTTATCAAAATTGGCAAATATCGAACGAAACCATTCTTCCTTGTCATCATAAACCCTGGAATTAATTGGAGGATAAAGAAGGAGGAAAGTGGAAACAGAGTTTGGAATTAATTGAAAGGGAAGTTAGCATACCTGTTGTAGAAATTGGTGGAGAGGTTAAGGAAGGTTTGAAGGCCCAGCTTTTGAAATAAATTGGTGTCGTCTATTGCAAAAGCATGACAAGTTTCAACTCCACTCCATTCGGAGGCTTTCTGTTGTAGACTCTCCATCTCTCTTCTCTCAAAACTTCAAAACATGTACAAACTAGTGCCCTTTCACTCCTCTATATATACAAGTTAATGGTTGACAAATAATAAAAGGTATCACTAAAAACTAGTGCCCTTTCACTCTTATAGCTTCACCCAAATAAATAAACCATTATTTTTTTAAATTGAATTATGAGTATATTATCAATTTATTCTTTCGAAAATTTTTGTCACAAAATTAGTTTTTTAGAGATTTTTTAAGTGTATTTTGAGGGATTAAATTAATAGTGTTTAAATATTTTGAGTGACTAATTTAGGGACAAAAAAAATTGAGGACAAAATTAATGACATATGAATTTTTATACTACTAAATTGATGTTTTACTCTCAAATTAATTTAAAAATTACAGACAAGTCTAGTTTTTTTATCTCTTTTTTTTTTTTTCTATTTTTTCATGTCTCTTCCTATGTGCTTAAGAAACTCATCACCACTTGATTCGCAATGTAATTTTCAGTGGCACCAAGAAAAAATGTGTGTATGGGTATTCTATCTCCTCTTAACCATTTATTTATGATTAAAATATTGATACGTGAATATTAAACTTTAAAATAATGATAAAAATATCCTTTTCAAAACTCATCTGTGAGTGTTTAGTGTTTTGGATTTTTGCTTGTTAACTTTGAGATTCATTGTTCTGTTATGTTGAATTTATCTTTTATTAATGAATAATTTATAAATTTTATTATAAATTATTTTTGAGAATTGTGATATGTCTTGTCTCTAAAAATGTAGGTAGACCTACCTTTTAACTAAACTTTTATAAAAAAATAGATTTTGATATACAATGTCTTTAGGGCACTAGTTAAGATTATTAAAAGTAGAAAAATAATCATAAGAGCACATTATTCCGTCTTTCGAAAATATAAAAACTACACATTTCAATATTTTTTTACTATATTTAAGTTCTTAAATAGTATCCTTAGAACACTAAATATCATTTGCCAAAAATAAAAATCATCTTATATATTGTAAATATCTCATATAATTGAGCTATTATGATTAAGCTAGAACTGAGAGGTTTGATGGCAAGGTCTTAACATACACAAATTCTTAGCTTTAATGTTTTTTTATTGTCAGGACTGAGCACCTTTAACAAAAAAAAAAAAAACAGAACATCAAAACGGTGGGGCGCTTCTTCGGTTTTAGAATAAAATAAAATAAATTTCGTTTGATTCAATTGTTTTCTTTTTAATTTCAATTTGATGTATAAGCTTTCTTATTCCATCACAGTTGCATTTTTTATTTATTTTAAGGTGAGTTTATTGTGATTATTATTTTATTGTTACTTAACATTCAATCACAATCGTTTAACGATCTATTGGGCCATTACATATTTGTCCAATTGGCTAGTCATTGGCTAGTCATAGATGCTAGAGTGTAGATTTAGTAGATTATTTCTTTGGAGGCCGAAAATGAAGAAAAAAGAGTATAGATTATTTCAAAAAATTTAAATTCCTTTTTAGTTTTTCATATATCGTACCGGTAAAAAACTAAATTCTTGGAAAAAGTGAGGCTTGTTTGCGTAAGGGAATTATTTAATCAAAAGTATTTTCATTTTTTTTTAATATATAAGATTGTAACACAGATTTAATAAAAGTAATAAATTTCTAAAAATATTTTTTCTTATAATACAAATATAAACAAACTGACTCTCTCATCGAGATTTAATGGTTTGCGTATTACTCTTTTATCAGTTAACAACCATTATTAAAGAGTAAAATATATATTTAGTTTTTATAATATAATTTTTTTTTTGTTTTTAGTCCTTTTTATATTTTGATTCTTATAAAATAAAATATTATTGCTTTTAGTTCTCATAATTTTTTTTTTTTGTATTTTGGTGTTTATAAAATAGAAAATTGTTGCTTTTAGTCTATATCATTAAATTTTTTTTATTAAGTACGGACTAAGATGACGAAGTGCAATGTGTCAACAAGTACCAGATGAATCGAGGGAGATGCAAAACAAGAAGGAAAGACTCTCTCTAAGAGGTTGTGTGCGGGAATTTTTTCGAGATGTCGTTCGTCGATAATAGCTTTGATAAGAAGACAGTAACCAGTCTTATTATTATTATTATATTTTATTATTAATAAAATAATTAATTAATATTAAATAAAAAATTATTTAAATATTATATGACATTGACACGTGACATTATATCATCCTAGTTAACATTTAACATAATTTTTTTAATGATAGAGACTAAAAGCAACAAAAAAATTATTTTAAAGGGATCAAAATGTAAAAAATAATTTTATAAGGACTAAAAGAAACCATTTTTTATTTTATAAAGACCAAAATATATAAAAAAAAATATAAGAATTAAAAGCAACAATTTTTTATTTTATAAGTACTAAAAACATATTTTACTTAAAAATAATTTAAAATTTTTTGGAACCATAAAATAAGTGTAGTTTGATTCTGACAGTTCATTTTAACTACCGAATTTCTCACTATTGGCTCAATCTAGGTGGCTTATTAAACAATTTGAAATTCTGTTAATATACAATTAACTTGTGGCAACAAATAAATGATTGGAAAATTAAAACAATAATCATAAATTAAGAATACTAAATTTTTTACAGAAAATTTAATTAAATTTTAAACTTAGGATCATTCGTATCTGGCCTAAAGCTAAAAAAAGGAAAATCCAATTAACAATTTTTAAAACATGATTTTAATTAAATAATAATTCATTTCCCTGTCAAAACTGATAAAAAAATAATGATATTCAAAGTTATGTGATTATTTTTATACTATTCTTCTTGATAAAGATTTTTTTTTATTTCCTCCATTTCTAACTCAAAATTGTTTTACACTTTTACTTGATATATAGGGTTGATTTTAGAGTGCTCTCCTCCAGTTTAAGACTACTTATATGCTTCAAGGAATATAAATCATTACAGCAAGAGAAATGATAAAATAAAAAAAAAGTTGAACCCCATAATTTAGAAGATTTATTTAACCCTATGTTTTGTTGAATGAAAAGAAATAATGATAAAAGAAGAACATAGATAATAATGCAATTTCTTTCGTTTGATTGAAGAGAAATTTTTAAAAAAAAATTGACTTTTAAAAAGAAAAAATTAAAAAATTTTATTCCACCCTATTTTTCTTCTCCCATAAGTTTTTTTCACTCTATTTCTCTTCTCCTTATTTTTACCCTACTAAACATAGCGTAAGAGCGGTGGATAGGGGATCAAAGTAGTCACTAGACCACATTAGACATGTCCCATTGATATCATAAAATAAGCTATTTTTCAAAGATATAATATTTTAATCAACAAAAATCTAACACAATTCTAATATAATTGATAGATAATTAGGTTATTTAAATATATTAAGAGATTGTATCTATTATAATGATTTTTCTGTCGTAAAAAAGTTTAATATTCAACTATCAATTGAATGATACCCTATTAAACAAAACAGACACAACATTTTTTTTTTATCTTGACAAGGGCTTTAAGCCCCAAAACTACAATCAAATAGCAGATCCAACAAAAGGCTCCATTTTGACCAAAAAGGAAAAGGTTCCACTAACTAATTTCCTGTATATCATAACAAATTATACTCCCACTATTTCTTTTAAGTTTTCCATACAAATTAAGAAATTATAAATGTAACAACATTTTATCATTAATTGGCTAAAATATAATTGCCCATATAAATGTAACAACAATACTCCTATTAATTACTTTCCGAAAGTCTAAAATGATATAATTCTTTTGAAATAAAATTGAAAGTCTGAAAAAATTATAATTTTACAATAGAGAGAGTAGGAACTTAGAGGTTGATGATTAGTAGTATTGGTTTGGGAATTTAGGTTAATATTTTTGGCAAAATTTGCTATCTTGGCATCTTAGAAAGTTGTCTGTGTGCAGAGTGTGCTCTACTTGAGTCTCATAAGATCAAGTTTAGACGCCATAACATTAATTCCTTCGTATATACTACTAGCGAGTTACTATTATTGGAGTAGTTGAATGCTACCCAAAGGCAGGCAACATAAATAAATAAAATACTAAATATTCATCTACTACTTTGCTTTAATTAATTTAATTACCAATACTAATATAGTACTGCTAGTTGGGATATATATTAATGAAAACATGGAGCAAGTTTAATTTAATTTGCATGATTCATTCGATCGATAATTGATGACCAGAAATGTTTCACTCAAATAATTTACATGTCTTGAAGGAAAAAAAAGTGCAGAAAGAGCAACTGTATGCAGTGAGAGATACTAATACATTACTAACAATTTATGGTAATTAAAATCTTTGTTTCCCAAGATCTATAAATTAAAGCATAATAACATAGTACATATATATGATATGATGCTCCTATATATATATATATAAAAATAAATATAGAGAAAGAGTTGCTAGCAAAGCAACATTTAATTTGTAGCTTAACATTTCAAGATAAAAACGTAAAAGAAAGCAAAATAATTTGAATGACTCTCAAGTCTTAATGTATATCAATTCATCACTCAGCATATCTACCGGTGCCCACCACCGCCACCAGCTCCCCCACCAAATCCAGCTCCACCGCCCACACCAAAACCACCACCAACTCCAAAGCCACCACCTCCACCAAATCCACCACCTCCACCACCACCTACTCCACCTCCAACGCCTCCTCCTTTCCCAAATCCACCACCAGCTCCAAACCCTCCACCACCACCCGCACCACCTCCAACACCACCACCACCACCAAAACCCCCTCCTCCACCTCCACCGGCACCACCGCCAACTCCACCACCTGCTCCTGCACCACCACCAATTCCACCACCTGCCCCTACACCACCACCAACTCCACCTCCACCTCCACCTCCAAAACCACCACCACCTCCACCTCCGGCACCTCCCCCAACGCCACCACCGACACCGTGGCCTAATCCTCCTCCGTGACCAAGCCCACCACCGGCACCACCACCAAGTCCACCTCCACCTCCTAAACCACCGCCAACACCAGCTCCCCCACCGATTCCTCCCCCAACACCATGACCCAATCCTCCACCATGACCAAGTCCACCTCCACCACCTAAACCACCGCCTCCACCTGCACCGCCACCAATGCCGCCCCCAACACCATGACCCAACCCTCCACCATGACCAAGGCCGCCGCCGCCGCCAAGCCCACCTCCGCCTCCTAAACCACCCCCTCCACCTGCACCACCGCCAATGCCACCCCCAACACCATGACCCAAGCCTCCACCATGACCAAGGCCGCCGCCGCCGCCAAGTCCACCTCCGCCTCCTAAACCACCCCCGCCACCTGCACCACCACCAATGCCACCACCGGCACCTCCACCAAAACCACCACCCGCACCACCGCCTAGTCCACCACCTCCACCTCCACCCAACCCACCACCACCACCAGCACCAAGGCCTCCACCTCCTCCTAAACCTCCCCCGGCGCCACCACCAAATCCACCACCGGCGCCAAAACCACCTCCGCCGCCAATGCCGGCACCACCTCCAAACCTCCCATGCTTAAAGCCAGGGCCCAACAAATGAGGTGGATGTGGATGAATGAAGTGCTTGTCATCCTTGAGTACTTTCCTAACATCGGCTACTACAAATAAGGAAGAACCAGAAACAGCAAGCAGAATGCAGAATGCAAACACAACCACATTGCCATTGCAAACAACCTTCATTGTTGTTGTTGTTGTTGTAAGATTAAAGAATGAAGTCAGTACTACTAATGCAGAGTAATGGTTAATGGTGTTAATTATATATACAAAGTGAGAAGAGAGAAAGAGCTAGCTAGTAAGTAGAAACGTTAACTCAGCATGCAGTAGGAAGGAAGGAAGGTTCATTATTCAACTGTCACGTTTGAAGAAATAAATGAGGCTAAGCTGTAGTTGGTTAAATGAATTTAATTCCCTCAACTGTCCTCTCCCCTCAAATGGAATCACTAATCCCCTGTTTCCTTCCGGAGAGACTAACATAACAGTGTGGGTGAGTTTTGACCATCGAAATTCATGATTAATTAATTGTGCTTTTGATTTTCCTAATTACTAGTATTATTGCACAGATAATCTTTTACTACCACTAGACACTAGTAGTAGTACTAGTTTGTTTCCACTACTGTCTATATGTATGCAATTTTATTTTATTTTAGTACTAGCTAGTAGTATATACTGTATTAGTATTAGTCTAATGCTGATTTGAAGTTTGAACAAGCTACTATAAGTGTGTTGTGACTTGCATTGTGTGTGTGTGAGTTGGCCCTTCCCAATATCAACCTTCTTTCTTGTACTGTACCCATTTGGGGTTTAGCCACTCACAGTGAGCATATATTGTAGTACTGGAATACTGTGACCATTATAAATATATAATTAATGCCTTGCTTGCTTGCTCTCAACACACATAAATGCTTCAACCAAACAACCTCCTCTCCACACTGGATTCATCACTCATTCCAGGGTCAAAAATAAATTTATGTGACATTTGAAATTACTATATTTTTCTAATATTATTATTATTACTCTATCGATCATACTTACTAGTATGTATACTGATGTGCATCTTACCAAATACCCGAGCCAGAAATTCAGTAAATTGTGATTTGATACTCATAGTAATCATAATGATAATGTACTACTCCACTTGTCATTTCAGATATACCCATTATATTTGTTTTTGCATCAATTCTCCATCTCATTCATTCGCCACTTCTTTGTTTCAGATTTAGATACACAAACACAACTAAGACTGATTTGATTTGATTTATTTTCAAACACACTCTCCTCAATTGGCACCGCTTTAATTTATATTTCCTCCGCTCTTTATTATAAGATCTTAAACAAAAAAATTAATGTTCCTTTTTATAAGATCTTGGCCAAAAAATTTCAAAACATTTATTATGTTTTTTCAATTTTGCCCTTATTTATTGGTATCAACTCATGTGAGTTCTCATAATTCATTTAATATATATAAGGGTAATACTAAAAAATTATTATAACATTTTAAAATTTTAATAAGATTTTTTTGATAAGAATATTTTTCTTAATTTATGTGATGTCCTTTTCAGAATCTTATAATAAGGAACGGAGCGAGTATAACTCGAATCACGAATGAAAGCTGGCATCGAAGCTGACAAGGTCATGCAATCAGTTCACACAATATATTTTTTTGGGGTCATACAGCTTATTTAAATCCAAAATCCATTCACAATTTTGGGGTTTTGTGCCGGCATTCAATCTATTCTCCATAACTTTGGCCTAATTTAGTACTACTACCTCGTTTCTTGTTCTTCATGAAGATGAATACCCCTATATTTTGAGCTTTTGAAAAATAAAATTTTTAATTTTTCTACTAAATTTTGCTATAAATTTTTATACTTATTTAATTTTGATAATTATCATTTATTTTTCACTAAATATTTATTTTTTAAAGTAATAAATAATAATTGTCAAAATTAAGTGAGTACAAAAATTTAGTATGAGGATATGACATTAAATGGGAGCGGGAGGTGATGCGTATATTACTTCTGTTTCAAAATATAAGCACTTAGAATAAAATATACGTGTTTCATATTATTAGTACATACATAAAATATAATGTGTATTTATTAATGTTTTCTAACTTTACTCTTTTTTTATTAAAGTAATTTATTACTAATATTCTTAATTTTCAATATTGCAATATAGTAAAATTATAATAGAGTCATTTATTTTTTTAAAATTAATATAATAACATTATAAACCGTAAAAAGTGTTTAAATGTTTATATTTTGGAACTGTGGTAGTAGTATGTACTTGGGAATTTCAAACTCCTGTTTGTTTCTTCAAATTGGAAACTTATGGTGATCTTAGTTTCAAAACCACTCAACAATTGCCAAATGCTGCTTAATTTCTTTGGGAAACTGGTTTGGAACTTGGGCAATTGTACATGATAAAGAACTAAACAAGGTTTTTGTTAGGAAATTCAAAATTTTAATTAGATTATAGGTAATATTTAATATATTTTACGTTTTTTTTAATTTGTGCAATATTACACAAGTTAAAAATATCTTTATAAGTATATTACTGTTGGGATATTATATTGTTTTGAAATTTTAGGTCTCGTTAGTTAACTGGTATCCTTAGAGTACTCCTATTTGTTAAGGTTATTAAAATTAAAAAAATGGTTTTGATATATAGTGTGCCCTTAGGGCATTAGTTAAAGTTACTAGAAGTAAAAAAATAATCATAAGAGCACATTGTTCATCTCTCGAAAATAATAAAAACTACACATTCGAATGTCTTTTTACTACATTTAAAATCTTAAATAGTGCCATGAGGACACTAAATATCACTTGCCTTAAAAGAAAGACAAATGATATTTGGTACCTTAAGGGCACTATTTAAATGGCCAAATGTATTAAAATATGTAGTTTTTTATATTCTCAAGAGATAAAACAATGTATACTTATGATTATTTTTCTACTTCTAATAATCTTAACTAATGCCCTAAGGACACTATATATTAGTAACAAACCACAACAACACTTTATGTCAATTTGTGCAATATATGATATATATTAGTTGTATAAAATATAATTTCAAAATAAATATATAATAAATATTTTTTTAATTTAGTTTCATTTTAAAAGTCCATCTAAAAAAATTGCATATCTAATTTAATAATTAAGATTATATTTTACTATCATTTATATTTTTATTGTTTATTTATAATTTGTAAAATTTAATTTTGTTTATCTCTTTCGGTAAATCGTATGAACCAATGACCGGTGACCCAATGTTTCGGTTGAGTCAATGATCGAGCCAAGTTTAATAACTATGGTTATAACGGTAGAAATATTCTATATGAATTAAAGAAATTATTGCTTCAAAAATTAAAAACTTATTCAATGCATATTATTTAAAGTATAATTTAAAATATTAAATAAGATGCAGATATTACACTTTAACCCTTATTAATAATAAGACTTCAACAATTATATATTATTTAGATAACTTTTTTTAAAAATTTATATATACAATATAATAAAATACTTTCAATACTTTAATAAATTTAGTTAGAAAAATTTATTTCGTAGCTACATTTCATAGCTAATTAGGTGCTAGTTTATTAGTAGCTAAGCAGTGACTAACAATTTTAGCTATGAAATTTTATTCGATTGTTCATTAGTAGCTATTTAGATACAAATCAGTTAGCATCAATTCGTAACTACATTCCATAGCTAATCAGTAACAATTTATATACAAATTAGCTACGAAAATTTTTTGTAACTACACTCATAACTAATCAGTAGCTAATTTAATAGCTAATAAATAACTATTAAGGGGGGTGTATTGATTTAGGATTGTACGGGATTTTAAAAGACTTTCTTTTTGGGTAAAAAAGTTCGTTGGTATTCAATCAGGATTTTCTATTACTTAAAAAAAATCCACTATTATTCAATCAAGATTTTCAAGACTTTAAAAAGAGTCTATTAAAATCTATTGGTATTTGTTTGAGATTTTCTAGTACTGAAAAACAATCCATATGTATTAAAAAATATAAGGATTTTAATGGATTATTTTATTAGATGGATTTTGAGTGACTTTTTAGTAGAAAACAATCCATCAAACAATCCACAAAAATTAAAAGGATTTCTAAACGTGATTTTTCAAGTGTTTCATTCTCCAACAAGCACTCAATCATAAAACCTTTCTTTCTCTCTCTCACCTCTTTCCTCAACAAGTTCAGAGTGACATACTTCTTCAAACTAATCTTGTTCATATCAGTATGATTTTAAAATTTCATAAACTATAATCTAGTGGTCCTTTCACGCATTGTTGACAAATAACTCACCTCTGAAGGAATACTTTGGATTAATGTTCTTTCAACTTTTTTTTTTATTTGTTATTTATGCCTTTTTCACTTAACTTTCATAATTACAATAGATATGTATATATTATAAATTATTCAATATTTTTTAAATAATATTATTGACTTTTGAAAAAACATGTATGTATTCTTCGTACATATGAAATATTATTTTTAAAATATAAAAATTAATATGTATATATTATTGATTATATGGTTCAAGTATTTATTTACACTTACTCTACTTTATATTTTTGACCCATTTTATTTATTTGTTTATTTTGCCTTCTCTTCCTTTTATAAGTGGAGTAGTTGAGCGAGATACTTTTGATTCTATATCTCTTATTTAATTTTTTTTTTTACTTATAAAAGGCTTTTTAGGAAAGAAAAGCTCTAAAATAATTTTAACATATAATATGAGAAATAATTTTAATATTTAACAATATACAATTTGAATTTCCTTAAATAACTCCTATTTTACAATTTTTTTTATTTAGATAGATGATAGACAAAAAAATATGACTTAAAATTTTACTAGAGTAAGTCTTCTTTTAATACTTTTTTTCGCAAGACATATTTTATATTATTAAATTGAATTGATGTAGTGTAAATAAATCCATCTTATTTTATTAATTATTTTAATATGGAGTGAGACTATTGTTATTCCAATATATCTATTGTCACTTATTTAAAAATATTTTTTGATTTAAAATTATTTTTTAGCTGAAGAAATTAAAGTATAAATATAAATATAATTAAAATTATAAAATATGAGAAACAATAAATATATTGGAGTGGTAATAGATCACTAAAATGTTTAAATAATCAGCTTTATCATTATTTAAAATCTCCTTTTTAATAATAAAATCGTTTAAGCTCCGGATTGTTTTTTCTTATTAATAATAATAAACATTAAATATGCATTTTATAGATTTTATTCAAATTATTATAATAATTTATAAAAATGTTACATTCCCTTTATTTTTAGTTGATTTAAATTCATAACCTTTCATTTTAATTTTCAAAGATTTCATATTTATAGGTAATATGAAATATCTCCATTTGCTTTATGAGACTAGCTACTAAATTTTTTTAAAAAATATGCAATTTGATTATATATTTTTTTTATTATTATTGAAATCTATTTTAAATTTTAATAGGCTTATAGATTTTACTTTTTAAAAAAAAAAACTTAAAATTAAAATAAAATAGTAGAAGAATATCAAAATACTAATACTAATAATAATAATAATAATAATAATAATAATTATTATTATTATTATTATTATTATTATTATAAATAAAGTATTGGATGACAATCCGTGCAAAGCACGGCTGTGATTGCAATTGATAGGTATAACCACATAATGGCTTAAACCTGTATTAGCGTGTGCAAAACTTGTATTAGCGTGTGCAGCACTACATAACTTCCTTCGGGAAGAATGTCGTTCTGATGATTTTCCAATTGAATCAGTGGAGGAGTCTTCATCTTCAAAATTACCGGTTAATGAAAACCATAATATTAAACCTATTATTCAAACCCAAGAGCAAGAGCAAGAAGACGGTAATGCTTGGAGGACTAGTATAGCTATGAATATGTGGACGAACGCTATTTAGGAGGACATAATATTATGGTGAATTAACTAACTGTATTGGTTTTACTTTTATTTATCCCGACTTTTTTTAAATTATTTTTGTGTGTTTTATCCTTTTTTAAATTTGAATGTATGCAAAAGAATCTTGAATTCTTATCATATGTAACAACTTCACAAAGTCTTGCATAGTCTATAAAGTCCAATAGAGTCCACAAAGTCCCGCAGAGTCTATGATACAAATCTATTAAAATCCTAACTTCAAAATTCTTGAAATTCTTGCAAAATCCTTAAATGTCATGAAAATCCTATAAAATCTTTTAAAATCCTAAACCAATACACTCCCCTAAAATTAATACGAAATTATAGTTGGTAGCTAATTAAATATAAATTAGCTGCAAAAATAGTTTATAACTAATTAATAGCTAATTTAGTAACGAATTTGTGGCTACTAAATTAGTTAAAAAAAATTATTTCGATAGTTAATTAATAACAATTTAATCATGAATTAACTACTATAAATATTTTTAGCTAAATTTTATAGCAAATTTTCTTGTAATATTTTCCAATCAATTTTTATCTTATTTAACTTTTAAAATATACCCCTAAAACACTATTTAACATTTTCCTTAAACTTATAATATGTACTAAAGCTAAAGATGCTCTTAAATATGACTTCAATATAATTTCCGCATCTTAAACATTGCGTCCAAACAGAAATTACTTCTGTGTGGATAATGCAGATTCATTCTTTAATTAATTGTTGACATAATCTTGTTTGTCTTATTATGGAGAAAAGAAAAACATATCATAACCTGTATCAATGCTTGTCGAATTTAACTGAATACTGGCAACATATATTATCTAAAAAGCATGTCAACAAATCAGGATCAAATAATTCATTAATTCCTTACCAATACCAATGTATAGTAGTAGTAGCATACTAGAACTAGAATACACGAAACCTCAATACTCAATACTAATTTTTAAAGTGTTGATTTTTTTAAGTAAAGCACAAAATAAATTAATATGCTCTTATAAATTCATATCCACAAAATTAAGACAAATTAAATTTAACATATTCTAAATATGTAAAATAATTAATTATCAGTTAATATATATTTTTTCAACAGTACCAAATTTGAGAGTAATTCTTAAAATGAAATTCACAGTAATAAAATCAATTGGAATTAACAAAAGCTAAGGGGAATCTCGTGAGATTTTTTAAAATATTAAGTTCAAAATTCCAAGTAACTCCCTTAAAAATTGTTGGTAATTGCTAAATGTGTTCCTTTAATTAATAAGTCTATAGTATAAAAATTAGAAGTGTTCATTATATTTTTTAAATTTTATCATTAATCATTAAATCATAAAGATAGTTGAACTTAGTTTTAGAAAATAGAGATAGTATAGAATCTAATTTTAAATAAAGATTTATTTATTTATTTTAAAAAAATCAGTAACTTTTTGAAGAGTTAATACATGAAGGTAGTAAGGTACCGCATGAAAACGCGGTCGTTTGATCTCGGCACCGACTACAGCTGAAAAAATACGTAACTAGAAAAGGAAGGTGAAAAAAAAAAAAACGAACCCTAACGCCTTTTTTGTCTGGGGCATCGATTCGTACCTCAACGAATTCACCTGTCTCTCTGCAATTGCACTGTTTCGTTTCCCCTTTCAAGAGCTGTGATTTAACCTTGTTTTTTCTCAGAAAGTTTTCACTCGCAGATTGATATGTGTGGTAACTGAAGCAATTCGTCCATGGAAAGGGAGCGAACCCGAAAACGACCTCGTCTCGCGTGGGACGTAGTCCCTCCTTCACTGCCAGAGGTTGCTTCAATTTCGTAATTCATGTTACGTTTTCTTTCTTGCTTCTCCTTTTTGACACGGTTCTGCTCTGTTTCATTCATCTTTCGTTATAGGAAAAAAGGGCGCTGGTTGTGCCTAGTGACGAAGGAATCGAGAAAAAACATGCATCGCCTCCGAGAAGGGAAGACGATCGCGAGGGACATTATGTCTTTAGTCTCGGCGAAAATCTAACTCCTAGATGTAACTCCTTGCCATTATCTTAGGCTCCGTTGCATTTTTTACTTTTTATTTATGTGCTTCAACGGTTTTGCAGAATCAAGCAATTTAGATTCAGTTTTTTTTGTCCTTAAGTTATGTCTTTTGTTGCATGCTGTGTTACAGCCTTGTGTTTCTCTGTTCACCCATCGATACATGCATAAACATACAAATCTGTTGATTGGTTGTGTGTGTATTATAATAGCCTTTTGTTGCATGCTGTGTTAATATTGAATTTTGCTTACTCACCGTAAACTTCTCTAGGTCCTGTTGTTAAGTTTTCGTTTGGTTTCTTATATTTCAGCATTTGGTCATAAATGATGCCAGTTACTCCATATATGTTGGAACGAACCCTTTTATTCATATATTATTTTACGGAAATGATGTTTAGTACGAAATAAACTTTGTGAATGTTGTACGAATATTTCTTATTGGATAATGGATATAGTACTCATAGATGATTTGTTAGATTTCCAATTTAACTATCCTTATGCGATTCGTTCCAATTCACGCACATTTGGTTTTGAACCAAATAGCATAGCTATTTTTCTTTAATTATTTTTATATGTCATGAATTGTTATGCTCGTGTGGCTGAGCTATTCAATTACTACTCATCCAATTGTTGTGGTTGCCTTCTCTCTGTCTACTGTGGTTTTCATATTTTCTTACGGCTGAGGTTTTCTCATTTTTAACAGATAAAATTCTTAGCAAGATGGGTGAAGGTTAGCGGTCAAGTGCCCTCTGAATACAAGATTTTATTTTATTTTTTGTGACTGTGCTTGTGTCATTCAGCATATTGCTAGTGCTGTAGGCACATTTGGCCGAGTTTTGGAATGTTGGGATCGCCAAACTAAAGAGTACGTAGCTATTAAGGTAATTAGAAGCATACGCAAATATCGTGATGCAGCAATGCTTGAGATTGATGTGCTTCAACAGCTGGCAAAGAATGATAGAGGAACGTCGCGGTACAGTTCTTACAGAGTAAAGTAGTCACTAGAATTCAGTTTTGGTTAATTTGTTTAGGGATGAAAATATTAACTCCGTCACTATTATTAATTGCAGCTGTGTGCAGATCCGAAATTGGTTTGATTACCGAAATCACATATGCATTGTAAGTTTGCTTATATTTCTTTTTCCACCAAAATATTTTCCTTGTTTTACTGTATTCAAAGATGCTTAGATGCTTGTTTTGAGAAAATTTGATTCGTAGTTGGAGACACATTTTTTTTTTTTGGTGGCCGGGGGTTGTTAAATTCACTGTTATGGAAATCTATGGAATTCTTGGAATATTGGGTAAATCTGGTTTAGTTTATTTTCCATTGGTATATGTGTGCTTTTGTTGGCTTCTTTCTGTTCAGGAAGGATAGTTGATTAAATAAAATTCATGTTGCAAGTGAATGTAGTTATTTAGTTCAACTATAGTGGATTGTTTTTATACATGTCCGTGTGGGCTTTATTCATAGATATGGGAACTAAGCAGAAACATTCCTTTCAATGCATTTTAATGGTGTTATCAGGTCTTTGAGAAGCTTGGACCAAGTTTATTTGATTTTCTAAAGAGAAATAAATACTGCCCATTTCCTGTGGATCTTGTTCGGGAATTTGGACGACAGCTTTTGGAATCTGTAGCATGTCTGTGGATTATTCTTGTCCTTCAGTTTATTTCTCTTGTTTTTTTCTTATAACTCTTGCTTACAAATCAACCACATCTTTTTCCTTGGTCAGCTTTGTTTGTCCAGGGAGGCAGTGTATCTTGGTCGTGTCTGCTTACTTTAACTTATTTCTTGTGCTTTATCATATTCAGATATGCATGAATTATGCCTAATCCACACTGACCTGAAGCCAGAAAATATACTTCTTGTTTCTTCTGAATATGTAAAGCTCCCTAGCTCTAAGGTATTTAGCATTTTTGCATGCAAACATAATGACGTTTGTAGACCCAGTTATAATATATTTAAGCAAAATGATTGGATTGGTACAGAGAGTTTCCTCAGATGAAACGCAATTCAGGTGCTTGCCCAAGTCTAGTGCTATTAAGCTGATTGATTTTGGTAGTACTGCATTTGATAATCAGAATCATAGCTCCATTGTTTCTACAAGGCATTACAGAGCCCCTGAGATTATTCTAGGTAACTAAATATGGTTTTGGCTGGTGAGAATGTGTTTCTTTACTTGTTTGTCTTATGCCCTGTTGAGTGTAAATGTGCAACATATAAAGCCATTTGGTGATTTGGGAAGAACGATAAGGAGAAGGTATTTGACCCATTGAAAATGTTGTCAATGACTTACACCACAACATCTCTGGTTAAATCTTCTGGGACTACTTCCATTTTCTTTTATCTGTGCTTTATCCTGGATTTTTCCTGTTCATTGTGTTAGTTGTTCTGGGCCTGTTGTATTTTAACGAATGTCATCTTTTGTTTATTTAGATTTAATTTTTTGTCATGATGCATTCGGTGTCATTTATTTTCTTCTACAACTTACTTTCTTGGGTGGCCTTTCTGTTTCCCTTGTACTTCTGTCATTTTCAACCTGGTTATTAAGGATGCTGATTATTATGGTACTTCTGTTAGTGTTATGTTGATGCTACAGGACAGGAAAGAATATTGAAGTGCCAAACCTTTGTCATGTTTGCGTAATGTAGTTATTTAAGAGACTGCATTATGTGGGGTTATTTACTTCGTTGAACATTTTTTTCATTTAGTGAAATTATGAAGACTACTTGGGTATAGCATATTGTAATGTGTACTTAGTCTTTATGTTTCTCACCTCATCTGAAATGATAATTGCAGGTCTAGGATGGTCATACCCTTGTGATCTGTGGAGTGTTGGATGTATCCTCATCGAACTATGCTCGGTTGGTGTTCCACCTTTCAAGACATATTTCAGATATTTTGGTTCTTGAACAGCTGGTCTTTGTGTTCTAAATGTGGAATTTTTGTCAGGGTGAAGCATTATTTCAGACTCATGAAAACTTGGAGCATCTGGCAATGATGGAGAGAGTTTTGGGACCTCTACCGGAGCACATGGTTCGAAGGTCTAAGTAAGTACTAAGTAGTGAATTTACAGATTGTTCTCTAAATTTTCTCATTCCAAGTTGAGTCATTGATTGGGAATAAGCCTAGAGGAGAGCAAATATAATTGAGTATGCAAAATTTGTGGTAACATACTAACATCTCTTTTATCCTTTTGCTTGACAATATGTAGCAAGGGTGCAGAAAAGTATTTCAAGCGTGGAGCTCGACTAAAATGGCCTGAAGGAGCTGTTTCGAGGGAGAGCATTCATGCAGTTAAGAAGCTCGATCATCTCAAGGTTTGTTGTGTTCCATCTTTGCTATCGATAATTGTGGAGCTTGAATTTTCCATTAACTGGTGCACTCCGATACTTCTTTAATTGCAATGAAATAATTTCATTTTTTTTCCCTTCATGCAGGATATTGTATCACGTCATGTGGATTCTGCAAGGTCGTCCTTAACTGACTTGTTACGCGGCTTATTATCATATGATCCAAGTGAACGTCTAACGGCTCGCCAAGCCCTTGATCATCCCTTCTTTAGAAATCCAGCTTAAGAAGCACAATGAGTTACACTAATGTTAAAGAATCAAATATTGTTAGTTGCACAGGCTACAACATAGTTTTAAATGTATGTACTATTTGTTTATTCCAATGGCTTGGTCGCCTTGAAAATGTATTATATCTGTTCTTTGTTTCTGTTTTGCTAGTTTTTTTTTTTAAAGACTCCATGGATTCAACCTCGTCTGTTTTATCTTAACGAGAACCACCATTGTTTGACTTGAAAGGCAGTATGATTACTGGTTTATTATTGCATAGAGGAGTATAAACCACCTTTTTTTTTTTTTTCATAATATGATTGCAGAAAGAAATCCATTTTGTATCGCATACCGCTTGCGTCTTATCTGTTACGTTGCGCATATTGATTCTTTATTTTATTTCACCAAATTGATTCTTTATTTAATCCATTTAATATCTCCTTACTCCTGTTTATACTGATGAATTTCACCGTATTAATTCTTTATTTCAAGTTTGCTTATTATTAGAAAAAGGTGCAAGAAACGTCATCTGGTTATGCTTTAGGCCAATAATGCTGGTTAGACTCCGATTCAAGAAATGATTGTGATATTATGACAACCATCAAGTGAGGGTGGTTTTCACCAGTAATCTCCACATGAACACAAGCCGCTCTCAAATCTGTGAAACCTATTTGCATCTCTCACCACAAATACTATCTTCAAAATCTTCGTCAAACCCTTGATGAATGTATGACAATCCCCACAGACCCTCAAGTTCTTGAAAATCCGAATCACCCTCTCTCCTTTTAACCCATGTCTAACCAACACCAATCCAATGGCCAATTTTTCACTGTGAACCCTCAAACTCTCCACCTTTGACTCTTCTTCAACATCATGTAATGCAAAATTTACGTTATGAACATAGCCTATTTCTTCCTTCATCCTCTTCTCCATTTCTTTCAACACTTGGTGGATTTTGTCTATAAGAGGATGCATCCCATCCCCATTGAAGAAAATGTGGATTTCCTTATCTATCTCCACCCAACTACGACCTGCTTCTTTCTTCAATCCCTTTCTCTTCACCGCGTCTCTTATTTTCTCGCTCTCTTTCCAATATCCTGCATCAGCATACATGTTTGACATCATGACATAGTTCACTGGATTATTACCATCCAATCTCAAAAGCATCTCTCCCACTTGCTTTCCCATCTCCACATCTCCATGCATTCTACAAGCACTTAGTAATGTCTGCCATATGCCTATATTTGGCTTCATGGGCATTCCCTCAATGAGATCCTTCGCTTCTTTTAAGCGACCTGCTCGTCCAAGGAGATCAACCATGCAAGCGTAATGCTCCACTTGTGGTTTACTTTTCTGATTACTAAAGAAATTATAGAAGTATTGTTGACCTTCTTTGATGAGTCCAGAATGGCTGCAAGCTGAGAGCACAGCCAAGTAAGTTACACTATCAGGTTCAATTCTGTCCGCTTGCATTTCATTGAAAAGTTCAACTGCTTTATTTCCAATACCATGTTTTCCATAACCAGTGATCATGACCGTCCATGAAACAACATTTCTTGCAGGCATTTGTCTAAAAAGTGTGTCTGCTTTATCTGTTAGTCCACATTTCATGTACATATCCAGAACTGAATTAGCCACGGATATTTCTAAACCATAGGGGACTTTAATGGCATAAGCATGCATTTGCTTCCCTTGTTCTACAAGGGCCAAATCAGCAAATACACCTATGAGACTCGATAGTACGAACCCATCTACTTTATGTCTGCTCTCTCTCAACTGCTGAAACAATCCCATGGCTTCCGGCAAATTGTCTTCATGTGCATATCCAAGAATTAGTGAGCTCCAAGATACCACGCTCTTCTGTTCAATTCGATCGAACACCCTCCTAGCTTCAGCTATGCGCCTGCATTTGACATATAGATCAACTAGTGCACTTGCAACAGCTGATTGAGACAAGTAAGGGAATTCTTGTCTGATTAAGGCAGAATGGATTTGAGTTCCTTCTCGTACAGCACCAAGACAACTACATGCCTTTAACGTGCTTGAATATGTATATTCATCAGGGACTTCCCCTTTCTCTTGCATTTTTCTAAATAGATTCAAAGCCTCTTTACCATTTCTTTGGTGCGTGTATCCAACAATCATTGCATTCCAACTTATAACATTTCTTACTGGCATAGTGTGAAATACTTGTGCAGCCTCATCTACCCTACCACACTTGGAGTACATGTCAATCATAGCATTGCCCACAACAGGTACCCAATCAAGATTAGATTTTGCACAAACCCCATGAATCTGCATCCCATTTTCAGAAATGCCCAAGATCCCTGATGCTTTTAGACTCGTCGAAAGTGTGAACTCGTTTGGCTTAACAGAAGAACGACCCATTTCAGAGAACAAGAGTAAAGAGGTTTTGGCATCGCCATTTTGTAGATAGCCACACATAAGCGCCGTCCAAGAAACTACATTTTTTTGAGGCATTCGAACGAACACCTTACAAGCGAAATGAACGGTGCCACACTTGGAGTACATATCTATGAGATCATTGTTTAAAACCAAATCACGGCTAAGTCCTAGTTTTTCCACAACCGCATGAACTTGTTTTCCCTGATGAAGCAAACGATGCTTCGAACACTTGTTCAAAATCACAGCCAATAGCTGACGCTGATTCATCGATGGGAACGAGAACAGGGCACCTTGTTCGAGATTTGGAAAACCGTTTCGTCACCGCCTTGAGTAACTGCGTGAAAATATCGGAACTGAAGAGGATTCACGCCCAAATCGTGAAGCTTTCTTTGTCACAGAGCAACTTCCTGGCCACAAAAATGGTGGGTTTATGCGACAAGATGGGTAAGGTGGATTACGCGACATTGCTCTTCCAACAACTAGTTGAACCAAACGTGTTCTCCTACAACGCAATCATCAGAGCTTACACACACAATCACTACCATTCCCTAGCAATCACTCTGTTCAACGAAATGCTGAAACATCCAACGAAATCAGCTTTGCCAGATAAATTCACATTCCCGTTCGTGATAAAGTCGTGTGCGGGTCTTCTCTGTCACCGTCTTGGCCAACAGGTTCATGCTCATGTTTGCAAATTGGGGGCCAATTCACATTCTATAACAGAGAATGCACTAATTGATATGTATACAAAATTTGGCGACTTGAATAATGCGTACCAAGTGTTCGAAGAAATGTCTGAACGAGATGCAGTTTCTTGGAATAGTTTAATATTTGGGCACGCGAGATTGGGACAGATGGAGAGTGCAAGGGCACTGTTTGATGAAATGCCTTGTAGGACAATCGTGTCTTGGACTACTATGATAACTGGGTATGCTAGATCAGGTTGCTATGTTGATGCATTGGACATTTTCCGCAAGATGCAAATGGTGGGTATTGAACCTGATGAGATTAGTGTTATATCTGTTTTGCCAGCATGTGCTCAGCTTGGAGCTCTTGAAGTTGGGAAATGGATTCATATGTACTCTGATAAAAATGGGTTCTTGCAGAGGACTGGTATCTGTAATGCATTAGTTGAAATGTATGCTAAGTGCGGTTGCATTGATGAGGCTCAGCGCTTGTTTGATCAGATGGTTGATAAGGATGTGATTTCTTGGAGTACCATGATCGGAGGACTAGCTAATCATGGAAAGGGTTATGAGGCAATTCAAGTGTTTGAAGAAATGCAGAAAGCAAAAGTCACTCCTAATGGGATAACCTTTGTTGGTGTTTTGTCTGCTTGTGTTCATGCAGGCTTATGGAATGAAGGATTGAAGCATTTTGATGTGATGAGGGTGGATTATGATATTAAGCCAGAAATCGAGCACTATGGTTGCCTGGTTGATCTCCTGGGACGCTCCGGATGCCTTAATCAGGCTCTTGACACAATATTGAAGATGCCAATAAAACCAGATTCGAGGATATGGAACTCTTTGCTAAGCTCTTGCAGAATTCATCGCAATCTTGAGATTGCTATTGCTGCAATTGAACAGCTCTCAGAGCTTGAGCCAGAGGAATCTGGGAACTACGTTTTGCTTGCTAACATATATGCAGAACTCGGCAAGTGGGAAGGTGTATCGAATATTAGGAAACTCATAAGAAACAAGAGGATAAAGAAAATCCCTGGGTGTAGCTTGATTGAGGTTAACAATGTGGTTCAAGAATTTGTATCAGGTTACAATTCAAAGCCCTTTTCACAAGATGTCTTTTGGATCCTAGAGGGGCTGGCTTCACACCAAACTAGAACCAATGACTTGATTGACTTTGTTGCAGAAGATACCGATCAAGTTTATGCTTTATACTAAAATTATTTAGTTTGAGGTTTGCTATTTCGTCATTCCATTTATGGAGTTTGCATAGCTTAGATTAATTGCTTCACAAGGCTTTCACATGGAAGATGGACGAATCATGGTGAAAGTTAGCAAACCAAAAATGTTAATGAATTACGAACTCGATATTAGTTTTGCTTCTAAAATCTAATAGGTTCAGTTCAGCATAAAAATCAAAACATATATAGCTAATCAATGATAACAAAAGACCATTTGATGCTTGCAAAGCTAACTGGCTATCAATTTAGTAGTCAGGTAAATCCAATGCCTGGCAAGTAGCAACTATTTTTGAGATCCGCAGCAAATCGGTGAAGTCAAAGTCTAGGATGTTTGATCTGTTGGTACAATGCGCCTGTATACAGCACGGAATGTTTGTCCCCCATTCCTTGCAACTTTCTGGCCTTCTTCAGTTGCAGAACTTAAAAGCTTCACAACAGGATCTGCTTCAAGTTCTTTCTCGGTCAGTGCCTCAAACATAGGGTGATTCTCCAGACAGGACTTCATCCAATCCCCAAGTTCTTCTACGTCTGTTATTGTGTAAATGATTCCACCAACCTCCATAACATAAGCATACTCATCTAGCAAGAATGGACTGATAACCCGACGACGATGATTCTTCTCTTTAAAATGAGGATCAGGAAACAGGAAAAACATCTTTGAGAGTTGTCCTTTCTCAAAGTAATTGGGAATGTACTTCATGGAGTTAGTCCGCACGACAGAAACATTTTGGTATTGACCAGGATTTGCTACCCTCAAAGATGAAATTCGTTCCTTGACATACTCAGTCACTTTATCTCTAAGTTCCATTCCAATCATCAATGTGTCTGGGAACAGAGTGGAAAGACTGATGAGCAGCCCTCCAAAACCACAGCCAATATCAGCAAACTTGATCTTTCTAGAAGTATCGGCTTGAACAGGCGAGGAAAAGAACTGCGGGTAATGGAGAGAATAGTCAACATGACTAGGGGATATTGGCACAGGGAAGTGAGAATCACTCAGTGGATTGCTGTGTGCTCGTGCTCTATAGAAGCGCTTTCGAGGCAATCCAGTTGACTTGCTGATAGTTGGATTGACCTCAGTCTCAGGCATGTCTAGTTATTCAAACTGCAGGATAATAAAAGGCAAATTCTTCAGAATAGTGAAGATATACTGATAAATGATCAGAAAATATACTGTCATGATACTAAGACACTAAAGTGTGTGTGTGTGGGGGGGGGGGGGTAAATTTCAGACAGATAACAAGATTGCATCACTTTTTATAATGCCAGTGTGTTCATATTTGCAATTCTTAGTCATGCAACTACTATTCAAAACGTGAATTTACTCATTTAACCGCACCGGTTTACTTTTTTACTCACATTTTGTGGCTTGGTGTTCACACAAGAAATCCCATTTTAACCCTCACCCACCCACTTACATTTCTTTCATCCCTGTCTTCTTTTTCTTCTCACCTCTCTGCTTAGGCTATTTTAATTTCTATTCATCAATCAATTATCAACTTCAATCTCACTCTGTCCTGCCCTAAGAGTCTAAGACCATCTCAAAAACAAGAGAACCGAATTAGAGTGGGAATGAAGAGGAAAAAAAGAAGAGAAAGCAGTACCAAAAACAATAAAATCTTGTTGGATGTCGACGGTTCTGTGAGCAGCGGTGGGAGGAGCTTGCTTCGGGTTCCGGAGCGGGATCCGGTTAGAGGCTCGAGACGGTGGAGCTGTCACTCGTCGCAGATCGTTGAAGAAGGAAATAAGGAAAGAAGGGTTTCGGAGATAAGAAAGAAAACGAGCAAAGGGATAAACCGTGTGAATCAGCTCCTCTGATCTAGATCCTTCTTATTATTTTTTTTGGAAGACAGATCCTTATTTTCAAACAAAGAAAAAAATAGAAGGCACATTTACATTAATGGTAAATTGGGCCTTTAGCCCTTGTTTTCTTTTTTGATTTGTATTTTTATTTTCTGTTTTTATTTTTTATTTTTTATTTTTTATTTTTAAAAATTAAAAAAAAAACTAAAAATGCTGGTAAATGAAACGATGCAAACCCGAAGACGATAAAGAAAGTCTTATTGGAAGCGACACCATCATTTTTATACGTAAGAATCATAAATTTATATATTAAAAAAGATGGTGTCACTCCTAATAGAGATGACGTTAATCTCATCCACCTAAAGAGTAACAAGTCACAATATCTTTTATTATGCTTCTCTCGCATCTAAAGACTAAACGCACCGTTGCCGTACTTTTAGTACTTTGTGAGCTTGTGTGCTCAAGTTTAAGAATTTGTCTGATTGAGATTACATAAAATATGGCAGATTAAGAATCACAAGAACATGTAGACAGGCTCTGTTAATCTATCACCTTATGGCGAGTTTGTAACTCAAATGACATAAGGAGAATTTCTTGAACTTGAGAGAAGGAGTTTGATCCTCAATTAGATAAATTTAGGAGTAATATAGCCGATAAAAAAATATCTATGACCCTATGTTAAATAATTTAGTAAATATTATTGGGCGGGGCAATACATAAACAAAGATGGGTGTAGGAATTTCTTTGGTGCTTGTCTCTAGCCGGTAAATAAGCAAATTAGATACAATGGAAGTATGTTAAAATTGAGTGAGTGAAGGAACAATAATGGCGAGCATCTGGGTTGTTTGTACTTGACATTCGACACAAGACTACAACTCTACCCGGAGACAATAATCACATAGTACAAGATTTGAAAAACAAACCTTAAATGCAAAGTTTAAATAGGAGGAACAAGAGCTGTAACCCATATTCTATAGAGAGTATATCAATCCCAATCACAAACAAACACATCAAAATTTCAAAAGAAAATATCAGACACTTAAATCTAGAGAAAGCAATCGTTTTACTCGAAACAACAGCAACTAAAGTAAAGGGTAAAAGAAACTAAAAATTGAAGGAAGGAACAATTAACTAGGTTTGACTTCATTCCAATAGGTCCAACACCATTATTTTCACCACCGATTCTTTTTTAAAAACTACACTACATTTTTTATTTCATCTTCAAATGGATTAGTGAATATTTGATCATAAGACAAGCTACATAAGTTAAAGTTTATGTTTGTTTTAGAGATTTGACTCTTCTAAATGAAAGAGAGTGCAAAGTGAATTCAAATTTTTCTACTGTGACACAACTTCTTATTACATTTTCTTTAAAAAAAGTTTAAAAAAGTTAATGTCTATTTTTTTCTAAGAAACTGAGGGAATGCCAACTAGTAAAATGTGACAAATTAAAGTAAAGATGCATCTACACTTAATTTGAATTAAAATATGCCCCTCATTCCTTTTTATTTATTGTTTAAAGTTAATTTATACAAATTATTATTATTTTTCTATTATATCCTTATTAGAGTTTGCTGAGATCAAATATACATCTCATGATAAATGTGTAAACTAATAATAAATAAATAAGGATATAATAGAAAAAAATATTATCTTTTATTTTTTTAAAAAATGTACAAAATAATTTTAAAATAGTGAGTGGTGACATATAAAAGGGAAGGGACAAGGGAGGGAATATCCCATAACTTTGATCCATATTAAATTAAGGATGGATTCTTATTTTTTTCACTTTGCACACACAGTCATTTTGAGTATTATATTAATCCCTGATTTAGATAGCAAAATCATGAAATTCTCAAATTTAAATGCAATTTTCTTTTAAAAAAAGGTTGAAAATATTAACTTCCCGAAAATTTGAGTTGAGTAGGTGTATCTAATAGACTAACGTAGTTTTAATAATATATAAATAAATATATAAATAAATAAATAAATAATCATGATTAATTTGAATACAAATTAAATATTTAGCTTTTTTAAATTTGTGCTAAGCAAAAGTATATTTTAATCTAGCTATAACTCATGTTGAGCTAATTAAATTGATTTACTGATCACCCTTATCTCTAATAATATATCAATAGTCACCGTTAGTTTAAATTTAAATATATACAAATTAAATCCCCAACTTTTCTTTCCGAAATACTTTTATTATTTATTCTAACATTAATTAGGAGACTACAGAAGACATGAAAGTACAAATTTCTATCCCAAAAGTTAATATATTTCCAACCTAACATATCTGATATCATAATTCATTTGTATAAGAAAAGAAAAGGTACACCCGCAGATTAATACACAAGATTTTACAGCAAAATTCTAGTAATTAACAATTAAAGGCTGGCAATTAATTAAGGTGTTCTGTTCTTATATATCATGATTTGCATTATTGGAAGGGAAACTTGGACATTACATCAATAGATTAATTAAAAATTATAGTAAAGTTTTACTGTTTTTAATTATATGCATATATAATTATGAACATCTTTTTGTCCAAATAACTACCCTTTTGAATATATTGTATCCTCATTGGAAACAAAAAATTTATATTCAACAACTTCAAATATGTATTTCTAATTACTGTATTAAACAAATGATGGCTTGATCATTATGATAACTATGAAATATATATTATGACTTATTAGTCTTATAGTAAACCAAACCCCTTTCTAGTTTTTCATGTTTTATTTTATTTTTATTTTCGAAGTGTTTGACAAGTAAAATACTAACATATTCAGAGTTAGGATTGCTCTTTAGAGAAGAGTATATTTGAAGCTCAAAACTAAAGATTAAGACATGCTTCTCTGTTATTAATTTAGCTATATATATATTACTTTATTATTTATTTATCAAAGATTAGATTCAAAATAGTAAATATCAAATTCAAAGCTCAAATAAGTGAAGAAAAAGTCGACTAAACCCGGTTCATCGGTTATCTCTACCTTCTAGAATCTTGATACGAACAGAGAAGAGATATATACATATAACTACAACAACTGCTTCTGTGATCATTTATCAATGTTGACGAAACCATCAAGCCAACAAATAATTCAAGTAATTAAGAAATTCTACTCTTGCAAATCTCAAACCTTGATCACAATTCACAAATAATATTAGTTTTTATATATTTAACAAATTCTACTTCTGAGAGTTAGAAACTACTCATTGAAACAGTTTTTAAATAAACTCCTCTATCACATGCAGATATATATAGTATACAAACTTTCCTTTCCTCTAAAATTATTTTTTTTTTTTTTTTATTGAATTACAATATATACCTGTCACTCCTGAAGCATCTCATACTCAGTGTTTATCCTGTGGATTTGCAGCTTCTATATTAATTGTCCTGTGAATCTGTCATACTCATACGTATAGATATAGATGAGAATGAAGATGATTATGATTGGCACACTTAAAATTTGATTAGTTGAAGACTTGTAATGTATGCTAAAGAATTAATGCAATCAATAATGCTTTGTTGTCCATATATAACTAAGCATTTAAATTTGTATAATTCAATGCTAAAGTTCTTAAGCTTTCTAGTTTACATCATAAACTAACCTACCCTTGACAAAAATGATCAAATCAAAAAGCTGCAAATTATTAATTTCACACTTTTTACATGTTAATTATAATTAAAGGTGAAGCTAATATACTGATCTTGCATATATGGAGACATGTATGTTAGAATTCTAGCAGCTGTATATATCATTTTACTTGTACTATAAGATTAGAAATATATAATGAATTATCACACTCACACCAATACAAATTAAAATCTAGTATTTTTATGTATGTAATTAATATATTGATAATAGTGCCATGGTCTCTAGATAATTTATGAGAGCATTGCACAAAAGTACAATATATACTAGCTAGGATTCTGTATATCTCAACAATCTGCTGCTTAATAAAGTCTTCATCAATTCTTATGGCTCTGATATTTCACTGCTTATATTTTATAGTTTATACATGTTTTAATACCAGCCAAAAGAACATAGTTTCATATACAGAACATACTTTCACTCAAAATATTAAATCTTAAATATCTTTGGTTTACAAATCCTCCATACTCCCAGAAATTTGTAGTTGCTTTACTATTGGTCCTGACATTATGCAATTGAATGTTACAATTTTAAATAATGGACACATGTATTGGGTCACTTTTATGATATTTCTTCAATAACCTTCAATTAATGTTATCAAAACCAATACTGAAAAAAAAATTCGTTTAGCGACTAACACAATTGGTAGTTAAACATGCTTATTTGGTAGCTAAATATATTAGCGGCCAAATTAATGTTTAACGACCAACAATCTTACTTATTCGGTCGCTAAATCATTTTTTTTTTGTTAAAATATGTTTTTAGTCCTTATAAAATAAGATTTTTTACTTTTAGCCCCTACAAAATTATTTTTTGCATTTTAATCTCTATAAAATAAAAAATTATTGCTTATAATCCCTATAAAATAATTTTTTGCATTACGTCATCTTATTCAATATTTAATGGAAATTTTTTAACGGCAGGGACTAAAAGCAACAAATTGTCATTTTACCGGGACTAAATTTTTTTTAAAAAAAATTATAAGGACTGAAAGCAACAATTTTTATTTTATAGGGACCAAAATATAAAAAATAATTTTATAAGGACTAAAAAAAAATATCCTATTTCATAGAGATTAAAAACATATTTTACCTTTTTTTTTGTTTATGCAATTCAGTTTTAACTTTTTGTACGTGAAAAATATCTGTCACGCTGTGATTAAACTATAGTAGTATATTTTAAAAATAACTGCATAATTTTTGTTTCCATTTTTATAGTCACGAGCATCTTTTACGAGAGACAATTTTGGATTGAGTTGGAATATTCACAGTATGATGGCACTAGTTTTGTCAACAAGATTTTTTCCATACGTCTTACTTTTTTTTATAAGTGAAAATACATTGATAAGGGTTCGAACTAAGGAGTGTTACTCAAAATAGCACATACACTTCAACTATTAAACCAATGTGTTAGATGCCAACCCTTGCTTACTTAAGGGGAAGTAAAGTAACCAACCTTGATAAAATAGTTTTGAGTACTAAGATTAGTAAAACTTTGTGTGGCAACACATGAATTAAAATTGAAATAATTATTTTGTGAAGTTGCAGTTTAATTTGAATGAAAAGATTAAGATTAGGTGACGTTTTCAGAACAGGTAAACACGATGGAGACGGTTAAATTTAGAATAAGTGAAGTGAATGATAAGTAATTAAGAAGCAGATTGTGATAGATTAGATTGTGTAAAGCTCTGATCTGATGAAACACACAAATGCTAATTAATCAAAGACGTGAATCTTTCCAATATCATAACTACCTACCTTTGAAAAATTATACTGTATGTATTATCAAGCATTAATTAAAATACTGCAAAATAAATAATTTCACTATCATCATCCCGACAAATTAAAATACGTACTAAACACGAAATGCAACCTTCACATTTGAAGACAAGATTAGTTATAAATTCACAAATTAAATTAAAGCATTAATTAATTTGTGTATTATGCATGATCCTTAATTAATTTGTGTCACACGCATGCAAACTAAGTACCCTGCAGTTGAGGAGCGAGGCTAGAATATAATAAGAACCGTTATTATTAGTAATTTCAGATTTTATTAATTATATGCAGTGAAAATTTATAGTGGAAAAGTCATTGGAATTAGTAATTAGTAATTACTAATTGGCTAGCTCTTAAGTATGAATATTGGACAGTAAAAATACCTACCCAAGAAAGAAACAGAGTATTATTAATATTATACAAATTAAAAGCAGAATTGTGTATCCCAATTAACTCTACATCACGATTCCCCAATTGGTTGCAACTTCCTCCAATTTATCTCCAAACAGAATAAAATTAAAACTGAATTGGAACCTGTCACACAAGTATAGCTTAGCTTTAACCAATAACTTCATATATATGTGAGCTTTAATTGTGCCATTATAGCTTTAATCGCCTCCCATGTAATAGTAATATTCACATTAGGATATGTTCAACATGAATCTAAACAAAAATCAAATTAACATTTGCCTAATTTCAAAGTTTTACATTAAATTTAATAGGAGTGTATGGAAACAAGCTAAGTTCCATTGAATATCTAAATTTTAAGTTTGATTTGCAAAAATAATGTAATGCTCAAGCTCGGACAATATATGAATCTTGAGATTGAGTTATTAGACTTATTTATTTAATTGTTTTTTATTTGTCTGAGTTTGTTAATTTTATATATATTTAACAAATAATTTAATAATACAATTTTATGATCTTTTAAATTTTTATAATTTAATAAACTAATACATTGAAAGAAAATTTTAAAATTAGTTTTAACTTTCAGAATAAAATGATATTTTTGTAAACATATAAAAAATCAGCATAAAAAAATCTTTAATATCATTTTATTGGTATAATAATTTGCCTCAAAAATTTGTCGACTTGAAAGAAATTATTATTATTGATAACACTATATATTAACTTATTATTTTGATACATATCGATATAATATTTAATGGAATTACTCATAAATTGTTAATGTTTGTAAAGTTTCAGCTTGTCTTATTAATATATTCGAATCCAACTTAAAACTTAAATTTATTTATTTAGTTAAATAAATAAAATTTAGCGAACATTTAACAAATCAAACAAAATGACTTATTTTCACCCCTAAGACTAAACATGCATTAAGGATATATATATATATATATATGGATATAGCTCGCTAGGATATGCATTTTGGGTCTGTTTTCTTGCATTGTCTTGTGCCAACCCTACATTAACCCATGGAAAAATATATATAGTGATATAAATATTATCAATATTTTACAACTTATAATTAGTTATATTTTCTTAAAAAGAAATTTTATTATAATTATAAAACATGAAAATGAAACAACAGTTTGTAATCACCTAAGAACCATTCGGACGAAGATATCCTTGAAACAGAAAAAAGAGTTCAATTAGTGGAATGCTGTTATAATAAGAGTTAACTATCAATTTGGTATTGAAAGATTATCATGTTACCAATTTGGTCCTTCAAAGAATTTTGTCATCAAATTAGTCTTCCAAAGATTATCTTGTCACTAATTTGATCATTCAAAGAACTTTGTCACCAAATTAGTCCTCCAAAGATTTAAAAGTCTACCAAATTAATCCTCAAATTAGTCCTCCATCATGGACCAATTTGATATATTTAAATCTTTGAAAGACTAATTTGGTATACTTACACATCTTTGGAGGACTAATTTGGTGGACCAAATAGGTGACAAAGATGATCTTTAGAGGACTAATTTGGTGACAAAATTCTTTGAGGGACTAAATTGGTGACAAGATAATCTTTGGAGGACCAAATTGATAGTTAACTCTTATAATAATATAAGATCTTGATATACAGTGTTCTAAGGGCACTAGTTAAGGTTACTAGATGTAGAAAAATAATTATAAGAGCACATTATTCCATTTCTTGAAAATACAAAAAATTACACATTCAATATCTTTATACTATATTTGAATTTTTATTTAGTGTCCTTAGAACACTAAATATCATTTGCCATAATATAATAATAAAAATGAGAAGGAAGAAAAAGAAGGGAAGAATTGATAGACAAGATAGGGATTCCAGGAAATTGGTCAGGGAGAAGAGAAACGGTCTTCCATGAAATAATCCAATTTTATAATAACAGTGGTTCAATTATACTATTCAATTAATCCAATAATACATTCTTTTTCTGTCTTCTTCGTAGTAATAATATAATATTAAATGACAGTATTGTCCCTATTCCTCGTGCATTTTGACTTTTAGCTTGTCTTCATTAATATATGATGACGTGGCTGATCATCATTGGTCACTCTTTATGGCCCCACTACATCACGTGTGCATCATTGACTGCCTTTTGTGTTGCCTCTGAAATCTAAAATGTTCTACCCAACAAAATACTACTAATAATTTGCAAAAAATGTATCTTCATCTATAAATTTTAACCATATATATTTTTTCATATACTTTACAAATAATAAGTTATTTTTTAAAATAAATCTTTTTCTTTTTATTTACAAATCACTAAGTATAAGATAAGAAAATAATGCCTCAATCTAACTAAGAAAAAGCTTCCACACTTAAAAAATTAAATTAAATTAATAGACAAATTTATATATACGTACGTGACACAATAATGGTACGAGTTTGGAGCTCATACCCTGCAACCTTTCAGAGGTAAAACTTTGTCATGCATTACTTGAATAACTCATTATTGGTTTTCAATATTACTTATTATAACATTTAATATTATCGCTCTATTATTAAATGTTAAAAAGTATACAAAAAAGTAAATAATAAAAATAAAATTGAACTAAAATGTGATAAAAAGTGTGTAATATTTAATAATATTATATATGTGCACTCAAGCAAGAGAAAGTACTTTGTACATTTTATAATATAAGTCGCCTCTAATACTTTTTTACACAGTTCAAGAAAAATTGTTAATATATTATTTTTTATAAAAATTATTACTCTTCCATAATTTTATGTACCCCTAATTAAATGTAAAATCTATTATCTATTTTAATAATAGTTTACTCGAATAAATAAGAGTAAAAATAAATAAAAAAAAGTCAATAAATATTTTTAGTGTATGTTTTACAAAAGACTTATAATATAAAACATTAATTTTGTTTTTTAGACAAATATTATAAAATGGAAGGAGTATATTGTACAAAAAAAAAAAAAAGAAAGGGAAGTATATATCACTTACCATACACAAGTAATAAAATGTAAAAACTTGCTTGTATATATGGGTGCACAACGTAACCCCTTTAATAAGCATTATTTATTTATTGTTAAAATATTAAAATATCAACATTATACTTTAAATCAATTGATGTATTTGTGTCACATAAATTTCATAGTTTTGTTGTGTATGATAAATGATACCATATATACACACATAAAGCGGCAAGGTCAAGATTGTAAATGTAAATAAATTTGCAAAGGTAGCTATATTTTTCTTAGAGCTTGCGGGTGTATGGAACTTGAAGGTGAAGTCCCACATTTGGTGGAAGCTTCAGAAACAATACTTAGCTTTCTCCTCAACATCATGTATGTATGTATGTTTTTCTTCTTTAAATAATAATATATATGCCCTAACTTCCTTCTCATACAAATATATGATGCTAATAATAATAATGCTTATTAGTATTGAAACCTCTCTCTTCTTAATCCCCTTTATCGCTTATTAGCTTCCAATATTTTTGTAGTATCCCTCAAGTCATTTGTTTCGTTTCCATGCAAGTAAGCAACTACTTATTAACTCATTATATTCATCATCGATCACATGACCTTATTTTCAAGCTAGCTAGGATTTAATTTCCTTCCTCTTCTAGTTGAAGTTGAAGTATATATACTTATATATTTAGTAGTTAATTTTAATTCTCACAACATATATTGTATGATGTCACTTATTGTGTGGTTCAGAAGGAAAAGGAAGGAATTAGGAAGGATATAGATGCAATGGAAGGATCAGGTCTTGGAAAGGAGGAAACCCTACCGCCGGGATTTCGATTTCATCCGACGGACGAAGAACTCATTACTTGCTATCTCATCAATAAGATAAAGGATTCTAGTTTTACAGGAAGAGCAATCACCGATGTAGATCTCAACAAATCTGAGCCATGGGACCTCCCAGGTACATATACACCTTAGCCTTTAGCTTCTCTTCTCATTCCATCATCTAATTTTGACATGAAATTATATATATTATCTGTTCATATCAATAATTAATTAATTAATTTTGCATGGAATTGAGAAGGGAAAGCGAAGATGGGAGAAAAAGAATGGTATTTCTTTAGTTTGAGAGATCGTAAATATCCAACGGGAGTAAGAACAAACCGAGCAACAAACACCGGATACTGGAAGACCACCGGAAAAGACAAAGAGATAGTTAACAGTGTGACATCGGAGTTGGTGGGAATGAAGAAGACATTGGTTTTTTATAAAGGAAGGGCTCCAAGAGGAGAGAAAAGTAATTGGGTGATGCATGAATATCGCATTCACTCCAAATCATCTTTCAGAACTAGTAAGGATGAATGGGTTGTTTGCCGGGTATTCAAGAAGACTGCTGCTGCTGCTAAAAAGTTCCCATCTTCCACCCACACAAACACAACCAGAGTTGCAGATTTAATAAATAATAATAATAATATTATGCTACCACCACCAACCATGATGCATCTTGGAGGACTTCCAGATTTATTTCCTTCCCAATTCCTCAATTATAATTATAATAATCTCCCAATTATGCCATCTCATCATCACCATCACTTCAACAACTTGAGGCCAATGCAACCCAATTCTCCTCAATTACAATTACATGATATCATTGGCGCTAACATGATCACACCGGCATCTTCCATTACTGTTGCTGCAGAGAATAATAATAATAATAATAATAATGTTGTTGGTTATGGGGGCACACAAATGAGTAATAATTCTCATGATCATGCCAATAACAGGTTTGTGATGCCAAATATGGACCATTGCTTGGATAATAATCTTGACACCTATTGGCCTCCTTCCTACTGAATCACCTTCGCCTTTCTTTATTAGATATATTCTAGCTAGTATCAATGAGTTAATAGTTCTCTATTTTTAGTTTCTTGTGTTTAATTAATTTCCAAGTTTCAATATGAGGGGATAGATAACCAACATTATCCCAGCTGTTTTTAGTTCTCTGTTTTTCAATGTTTAGTGTTAATTGGAACTTGCTTATATGTGATCTGTTACGTGTACAACATTTCTTTATTATGATAATCAGCAATAAAATTGATGAACAAGATTAATATATATCAGAATGGAGCAGTACCAGTGATGCAAACCAGCAATAACTTTGTTAATGATAGGTCACTTTTTTTATGATATTACGTCATTTTTCCTTTTTCATAATTTAGCAGAGGGTTGGAATTCTTCAACAATTGCTATATATGTCTGTGAAGCTATTTTTTTTTTTAAGATTGAAAAAAAAATGAATTAATCATTGAACAAGTGTAATGGTTGGATCATAGGTTACTGCCTCAATTATTCCTTGAATAATTTTTTCATATATTTTTTAAATCTATATATTGATCATTTTTCATCAATTTAAAATTAAAGATATTTTATCGACACGAATAAGAAATAATAACATTGATAACAAAATACTACAGCAATTAAATATTGAATTAATATATAAACAAATGAAGATGTACATAGAAAATCAGCGCAACACTTTTGTTATCAGGTAACAAATATCAAAATTTGGTTTTTATACATCAAAACTAAAACAAAATAGAATATCACTTGTGTTTAATGATATTCTGGGGCAATGCGGATATGTAAAAGCTAGGAGATGTTTTTGTTGTACTGCATCAAAGATCTACTTCATCCAACCCATTAGATCTTCAACCACAAAGCAATTTTTTCATATTCACTGTTGGTAGCAAAGCAGTTTTTCTTTGCTTCAATCCCAATCTCGTTGAGAAACACAAAAAATTACTCTTGATGCTTATTTTGATGGACCTGTCTAGTATTTTTCCCTTACTTAGTTGTATATATGTATGTTTTCAATAGTGAGGCGGTACGTGATTTATTTATCACGAACAACATAAATGTGAACAAGTTTACGTGGCACAGATTTATTCGTTAATTTAAAGTGTAACGTTGACTTTTTATTTTTTAAATAATAAACCAATGATGATTCAAAGAGTTGTGTACCGGTATAGAAATTTTTATTTGTGTACCATAAATAAAACCTTGAATCAAAAATCGTGTTGCAACCCACTTAATCTTTCTGTTTTTAGGAGAGATGGGATTCAAGAAAATTTGTGTGGAAGCAGTGCCTAATCGGTTGTATGTTTTCTCTGTTAATGCAATAATCTTTCGTCCAAAAGACACAAAATGATGATTGATTTATGATCTTTAGTTTCAAAACTATAGTTCAAATATAAGTAACTTATAATTATTTCTACTTTTAACAAAATTAATTATACATCATATAATCTCTCATCTCATTTACACCGTAAAAGCAAATTTGATGAAAAAATTACCTCTTAAATCACTTTTCTGATATCAGTTTTTCAAACAATTCTGATATCACAACCAAACACACAACCATATCCTGAGTGGATATCAATTCTAAATACAAAATAGAATGTCACTTCTGTTTAATGGTTGGTAGTTAGAGTGATCTTTTCACAACTTATGGCTACACACGTACATAAGTCGAAAATTGGTAGTTGTATCCAACGCTCAGAACTATTGATTTCAAATCCATGAGTTTAAGAAAAAAATGTTAAGGTCAAACATAGACTTAAAGCTTGAACGCACAAGCATTCACTGGAGGTTTAACGTTTTAACTCTTGTAAATCAGCAAAGACAATTTAGTTTGCTTTGTTGTTGCACATAAATATCAAATGTACAAAGCTAACTCAAGAAAGTTTGAACAGAAGAAAAAAAAAAAGAGAGATAACAATAAGTTCCAAGGAAGAATAACTCATGAATTAGTTTCTTCTAGAAAAAAAGCTTCACGTTCCACAGAAAACCGCAAAAGGCAGAACTAGCTCTGATTCTAATAAACATACATTAAGTGGAAAAGTTTATCTATGTCAAGAATAAAAAATTTTAAAAAAAGGGACAGAAAAGGGAATGCGGAGTCTAACAAGTATAACACAGCCATAATACATTAACACTAAACATAGTGTGCCCAGCTCTACAGTGAAACATCCTAAAGTTACCCTCACCCAAAAAAAGAGAGCAAAACATCCAAACCCCGCAGGTAAGGAAATGTATAGCCCCTAAAAAGCATTATATTGAACAGGAAAAATCATCTGCATCTGCATGGAACAGAAACAACATGTTTCAGCATTATATTGAACAACAGTTAACAAAAAACAGATAGACGAAAAGAGCTCAACTGCACAGAGAAACAGTAAGCCTAATAATAAGGAATGCACATTGTAATAGCTAATCCATATTTTCATGAGGAAATATATACTAAAATAGTCCCTGACTTTGTATTTTATAGGTCATTTTAGTCCCTCACGGAATCAGTCATTTTAGTCTCTAACTTTCATTATTATCAGTCACTTTAGTCCCTGAAAATTAGGGACTAAAATGAATGATCGTATGATTTAGGGACTAAAGTGACCTGCAAAATGCAAAGTCAGGGACTAAAGTGACTTTTATCCGCACGAAGTCAGAGACTAAAGTGACTTATCTTCAGGGACCGAAATGGTACATCACTAGTTTTATGAGAGATATTAGTACAGCAATAACACTGCCCAGATGACCAATCCTCTCACACCGCATAGCAATAGGACCCATTTGGCCATTTCAATCAGCTAACGGTGCTTCTCTGACAATAAGATGCTCAGACAATGCCACCAGCAGTATTCCACTTCTCTATTCTTTTTGTTTGTGACTTCATTTCATTCGTCATTTCATCCTCTGAAGTTCAATATGGCTGAATTCTAAATATTAGTTTGCAAGAGCCTTAAGTGCAACAAATCCCAAATATTCCACTTTCCATTTTCACTCTACTCCGACAAATTCATCTTTAGCTCTCTCGAAAATGTGTAGAATGAGGTAAATTTAAAAAAAAATCAGGATGACTTTGGAATTTACTTTATTCATAATTGCAAAGCAAATCATACCCGAGAAGCACAATAAGTAACACAAATCTTGTGGTAATATCACCCACAAAAAAAACAATTGTGGTAAGATATCAAATCTTGCACGCCACACAGAACAAGATAAAACCAGGCTGCAGCCTTACCACAAATAATAACAAAGGCATTGTGAGTAAATAATAGAACATAATACCTAAATTTATCTCCCAAAAGAATAAAGCGGGAACCAGCTTCAAGTTCTCTACTTGTCTGAATGCCCCCGCTTAGCTTTGCGACGTGCATGGTGGTGGTTGTTTCCACTACGAGCAGGTTTGTTCACCTTTTTGCTGCAGTGGACAATAAAAATGTCTTACACAAAGACTATGGATTTGAATATCACAATGATTGAGATTAACGATGCACGAATCAGCATATGGATTTGAAAAGGACATTTAAGACTGACCAGAAAACAGCAGAAAAAACTCTAGCCAGTAAAATAACAGGTAAGGCCAAAAGGGCAGAGGCCTGCAAACATGCAAATTCACAAAATGTTTGTCAAACCATCGAATCATAATGTCAATTTCAATAGTAGTCAGAACAAAAAAACATTTGTGCATACCGCAAACCATTCCAACTCTTTAGTAGCAAGCGGTCTAGTAAGCTCATGCTTTTTCAGTGTCTCCTGGACAGTAGCTTGAACCTTAATAGCAAAAGAAAATTCAGCACTCAAATGAATATACTAGTAATTTATTTTTCTTATGTCCAAACCATGCCTAATCTCAGCATTTCTTGAATGAACAATAAAAAAAGGTACAAACTCTAGCGTAAAATTAAAGAAAAAAATTATTCTAGACCCAGGAATTCATATGAATTACAGTAAACACGCAGTCTGGGAAATATTGTGCTCATTTCATATATCATATTATGATTCTTAAATTTGGGTTTGAGCCTAACTCACTAGCTCATAGGAAGAGGATGCCACGCCACTTATATACTCTTAGGTGGCCATATCTCAAATTGATGCAGGGCTTTCAACAATGATAAAAAAGAGGGACTTCAAAAACCTTTTAAACTAAACCTGCCTCCGTCAACATCACACTGCTGTGTCTATATCATGTTATGACCTCCAAACTCTACAGTAAGGAGATTCATCACGTATCAGTCAATAAAAGAGCATATCATGGACAATTTCCACAGCCCAAAGTGATTTTCTCCTGAATGAAATTGTTTTCCATGGCCAAACCTCATTTGAAAATAAATACAGACAAGACTAATTGTAGTAGAACAGTAGAGATAACTTTCTAAAGAATGACTACCAGGCAAAATTTGCTTATCCAGTTATCTGATTAGCAGATATCATACAGTATGCAACAGGCCATACATGCAGAGAACAATAAAATTGTTGATATCAGCAATAAACAATGTAATGTACAAAGGATTGCAGAAACTTTTCAATAACTAAAGAAAGATGGAGCGTGAAACCTGGAGATGATAAGTTGTGGCTGATTCCAAGAACTTCCCATAAGCATGAACAACCTTCTTTGTGTAAGGCTTCAAAACTACTTGTACTTTTTCAACATGAGGTTTAGCTGCAATAGCAACCTGATCGATGTATGGCTTGCTAAACTTTCTTGCTTCCTGTGAACCAGTTAAGAAAACCTCAAGAATCACATCAACAAAGTAAACAAACAATAAGGTGAACTTATACCTGATAGTAAGGATCTACAAATTCTTTTGCCTTGCTTAAGTGGGGAGCAATTGCATTCTTTGATGCCACGTAAACTTCTGAAGTCTTTGTAGTCAATAATTCAACATGAGGTTCGGCCTTTGTTTTTACCACAGACCATTGTTCTTTTGCAGCTGGGATCCATTTCTTCAATGAAAACAAAAGAGAGTGAGAAAGAATATCGTATAACCAATGAATCCATCTTATAAGCAAGGGAACTCTTAAATGGATACAAAATTGTCAAAATAAGGGTCAAACAAACAGATTGTGAAGCAAATCCATTGTCTAGCCATAGGACACGGTGATTGTAGTAATCCACTGATTAACCCCACATAAAATCTGAAAGGAATAAACAGAGCACTTACAGTTTTAATTGTTTCTACATGAGGTTCAGCCCACTTTCCAGCTTGTTCCTTTTTCTCTAAGACCTAGTATCAATAGCAAACACATTAAAGGACAAAAGTCAATAGGACTTCTTGTATTGAGGCATCAAAAAAGCAAACCTTGCATCTAAAATTGATTAATGTGCCAGAAGAAATAACGGTTAAGAAAGATTGATAGCCAAAACAAAACCAAAATAGTACCTTCTGAGTAAACACTTCAAAAGCAGGTTTCCCATGTTTATTCCAATGAGTTTCAACTAAGGACTGACAAAATAAAATAAAATCTTCAGAAGTTGTGAAGAAAACAGTTCTATTAAACATAGTATGTACATCATAAACTCACCTTACTGTGAATATAGTGTACAGCAAGCCAAGGTGGAAGCCAAGCACCATGAACCTGATCATTAACATCAGTATGCATCAACTCAATGCACATTAATATAATTATTCATACAATCAAAATTTTAGTAGAGAATGAAATAGCTTTCCAAATCTCTCATTATTTTTAGAAATAGGCAGCTACTACTTACAAAACCGAAACAGAGAACTCATAAATCCACCACATGCTGGTTTTCAGTTTTTCTTCAATGAAATTTGAACAGTGAATGAAACCAATGCCACCAAATATAGGCAAAATTAGAAAACAGGAACTGCAGTGAAAGATTTTCAGTTGTCGGAAGACAAAAACCACTTGAGTGGTTAATGAGCAAGTACTAAGTAGTAACCATTTGATTGGTTCGAAATGATTTCAGAAATCATCTGAAATCTTCAGTATCTTAAATAACAACTAAATCTTTCATCGCTCTCTAATCACATAGTCCTAATATTTTGTGAATTGAATAAATCCAGAAATTACTACAACAGACATGAATGGTTCAAGCAGTAAGCAGCCATTGCCCCATGCTATTAGGACAAGACTCAAACTGATTTGGTATTTGTGTGGACTTCGGAGCGACATCAACATCTGCAACACAAACTCAAGTCTTCTTCTCACCCTTGCTGTCTAATAGTGTCTGACTGTGACATTTTAAGGTTGATCTTTCTATGGTTGACTCCCAATCTAGTATGAATTAAATGATTACAAAGGTTTGAACCTTCTATGGCCCCTTGTTAGTGTCTACAGTATTTTCAATAAAATATTGGAATATCAGGGGGTGCTGGTAATGGTATTAGTTGTTCTCTCCAATACCAATACCAAAGCCAAAAATATCAAGTAAAGTCTGAGTTAATCTAGCTTTTAGTTTCTATTTTATTAAGTTTTATTGTTAATAATAATATAGTAATTATTATAATCTAGAAGTTTATAAATTGGAATTTCAGTATTTATATTTACAAGTATTGATCTTCAACTAATATGTCATACAGCATGTAACATCTCATCTACACTTTTAAGTTTTACTTCTACTAGACCCTTCAGTTTGGGTGAAACCTCATTTTTGAGAACCTTGGTCACTGCCACACCATGTTTATCACACATACCGGCCACAAATGCAAACAAATAACAAAATCCAATCAGTTTATGGTGTTAACATTTCAAAAAAAATAAAAAATAGTTATTCACATGTGCAAGGTTTCCTTCATTTATCTCTATAAGAACAAAAAATCAACATGGACTACTTTTTAGGATTCCAGCAGGCAATAAAAAATTTACAAAAGAGAAAGAATAGATGGTTTTGGTAGTAGGCTGATTATTACCTCCCTCAGCTCTTTTTCTTTGGAAGTTGCCTCAAATTTTGCCTTTATCATTTCTTCCTAAACAAGAATATTAGGGAAAAACAAGAGACTTCCATCAAATCATAACCAAGCATCTTGCACAACATATACAAAAGAATAAAATTAAATAAAATAAATACCTCAGCAACTTTAAGAGCACGTTCAGTTTTACGAATGTTCGCCTTCTGTTCCTCGTTTATCTTTTGAGTCTGGAGAATGCATTATGCAAGTCACTATGTCATCTTTCAAGAGATCATGTACTTATAACCAGAAATTTGAATTGACATTGGTATAGAACAACAGGTAACTACTTCTGAAAAATATTAACATCATGATTTTTAATTTATTTTTTGTAGCGATAAGTGGTCAAATTTCATATTTGGATTTTTGTTTTTTTTTTTTTTTTTGCTGTAGGTGGCTTAGTAGCTGAAATGATATATTCTCTTTGATCTAAAATGACAGTAGGATCAATCCGAAGCCAACAGCAAAAAAGCTGTAGTAATACAAAATTTAGTAGAAGACAGTGAGAAGTCAAGGAAACCCTAAATTGAAAACACGGATCAACCGGAAAACTTAACTTTAAAAGATACTCCCTCCGGTCCTATATATAAGTCACTTCTAACCGAATCAACAAAACCAAGAAATGGTAGTTAGCTCATTAAATTTGTCTAAAAAATGAGGTTTTTTCCAATTATACCCTCAATTTAAATGTGCAAATGAATGCTTTGGAAATTAATATCTCTTTCTCTTTCTTATTCTACTTTCTTTCTCACTCCATCATTAATTAAATCTTTGAAAATGGTAGAAGGGGTAAAAGAGGAAAACTCAATTAATGAGTTAGTTAGTGACTTATATTTAGGACCAAGGATTTCTTCTAGAATGTGACCTATATATAGGACCGGTGGGAGTAATCAGTTTTATTGCTGGGCACATCATGGACACAAAAGGAAATGTAACGCAGCAACAGTATTGTTCAAAAGAGTAAATCAAGATACATAACTTTAACGACGGTTACACATAAAGTTACATTTGCAGTGGTATATATATTATGAATCAAAATATCTCCAAATACAGCAAACTTGGGGTGTAACCAAAACAGGAATAGAACAATCTAAACAGATGTGGAACTTACATCCTCTAATTTTGAGTTCAAATCATGAACTTTTTTCTCCAACTCAGCTACCCGAGCTTCCCAGTTCACTTTCTCCTTGTTCTGTGTTTCTAGTTCCCTTTTAAGCTTGTCTACCTGCAAAAAGAGTTTCAGAGAGAGCAAGAACAAAATACAATAATTTGAACCATACATACACTAGGTGTGTGTTTGGATTAGCTTATTTTAAAGAAATAATTGCATCTTTTCATAAGCTTTGTGAGAGAACTTGAATAATAACGATTATTTTCCTGAAAATAAGCTTTCTCAAATGTGCTATAGCTCATTCATGTATAACCTGCTTCTGCAGTTCACCAGCACGTGCATGAGCCTTTCCAACCTGCTCCTCTGCGTCCAAACTCCCTTTTTTCTGAGAGGAAAAATACACGCTTTTAAAGATGCAAATTAAATCAAAAGATATACTAAATGAAACTCTAAGTATGTAATTCCAGCAGCACTTCAAACCGCTCCAAGAATAAATGTATGACATTGATAAATAACGTTCTCACACTCCGTATCTCTTACACTACTTCTATATCTCATTTTACCTGCTATGTCTCTTTATTTTCTATCACATCACTCGTGACATCTCTCATTTTGTCTCTCTTCCTTTTATTTTTCTTTCTCTCTCCCTACACCTCTCTACACCAGCGTAGAAATATCATCAATTCATCACTCTAGCATTAACTACCCTCACTCAATATATATGAAGTAAGAAATAAAGCAACCAATATTAAAATAAAAAATAAACAAATAAATAAACTACAGAATCCCAAGTCAACTCACCTGGAGAGAAGCAATCTCATTCTGCAAGGATTGAATGGTACTGGATTTATCCTGGATGAGCTTTTCCTTTTCTACTATTAATTCGTCCTTCTTCTTCAGTTCTTGGGACTTCTCAGTGATTTCAGATTCTTAAAAACACAAGTAGGAACAACATGTATCAGCCATTAAAACGGTCACCAAAAACAACCACATGTCCAGATGAAAAAATAAAACGGCAAAAAAAAAAAGAAGAAAAAGAAGTGCAAATTAGAACTTCTACAAAATTGAAGGGTAGAACAATAGCCCAAGAATTCAGATTACAGAGGTCCCACCACAATTCTAAATCATTAACCACTTTACAACATAGGTGAGTAGTATGACGATCAATCAAAAGACCGTAATTATTTACAAACAAAACATTCACCTCAGCAATTGCAACTAATTGAAAACGTGAACAGGAGAAAGACAGCGATTCATATTCCCAACAAAATAAAAGAAAAAACGAGAATTGGTCTTTCTCGCAACGGAACAGTATAACTGCTAGAATTAAAATCCAAGAAGCCGAAAACAACTAAACAAGAACAAGAATAGAGATAGGTAAGTATTCGTTTTGAACGGAAGATGAAAACCAACCAAGATTTCGGATCTTGGAATTGAGTTGATCCAATCGGATCTTGAAGTCGGAAAAATCAGGTTGTTGAGCGCCTCCTTCGATGGAAACATCGGATTCAGCCCTGACGAGAAAGAAAATTAGGGCAACAGAAAGAGCGAAGACGAAGTGCTTCGGAGGCGCCATCGCAACGGAGATATGCTTTGCCGCCAACAAAGCTTCGGAGAAAACAGCCCCTTTTCCTGTTCTGATACTTATAATACCACCGTCGTAAGCGAAGAAAACAATAAAGATTTTTATTTTTTTATCGTATGGTTTTTAAAATTTTTCGACCCAAAAAAAGTAATAATAATAAAAATAAAAATAATAAAAAATACAAAATTAAATAATTAAATAAATAATAATAAGTATTCCCTCTATTTCATAATATAAGCCCCAATTACCAAAATGTCTTGTCCCATAATATAAGTACTTACACATAAAATAAGAAGCATTTATTATAATTTTTAAATTTTCAAAATCATTCAACTTACTAAAAAAATTATGTTTAAATTTAATTGGTGTAACATCTCAATAGTCTACTTAATACTTTAATTCAAATAATTTAACCACTTTTTTTAAACGGTATGAAATGTTAGTTAGTGTTTATATTATAAGACAGATGAAGTATAAGGTATAACATCAATAAGTATAGTTAATTATATGTTTGAGGTTTGATCTCCTCTTAATATTAATGAAACGATATTTTATTATTTTCTGACAATTTATTCGTGTAAGCTCAACGTAAAAAAATTAATTAGTCATTTTTTTAAACAAATGAAAGTCCTTTAAAGTTAAAATTTTATGCATGTTAATTACTACTCTCTTCGTTACAAAATATAAGCAAAAAATATCTAACGCATATCATTTAAGAAAATTAGTTAAACTTATTAAATTTCATTGAAATTAAGTAAAAAGTATGTTTGTTTCCTAATTTATTCCTAATTATAAAAAATATGTTATTTTAACTTTCAACCATCGGGAATTTAACACTTTTATGAGAAAGTAGAAAATCTCTTCTCTCCTAGCTAAATTAATAAATTATAGGGAATAAGAAGTGAAATAAATAAAGACATTTTAGGTATATTTAATTTAATATGGTCAAAATATTTATATTTGCTTATAAAAAATAACATAAGACTTTCCAAAAATTTACTTATATTTCGTAATAAAGAGACTACCTATTAAACTCCTTACCATTAATTAAATCATATTGACTTAAATTAGTCACAATTTTATTTTTTATAAAAAAGTAATATAATTAAATATTAAATCTCGTATTCACACACGCATGATTTCACACTGAGCTATCCCGACAAATTAGTCACAGTTTGATTTCTATAAAGAGAAAAAAGTATTAAAAAAACAGAGAAAATAAAAGCCAAGGTTGGGGTTGGGGGTGGTGGTGGTTGGTTGGTTTGATTCAAAGTGGTAGTCGTATGCGTAATAGAATCCAATCTCATCTACAAATAAAGTGCGATCTAACCACGTGCCAAACGAGGCCATCAAAATCTAATAATCTAGGAGTAATATTAATCTAGAGGTAATAATTTAGTAGATAATGGATTTTTCAATCCTAGTAATAAATAATAAATTGAAGTAAAAATATGTATATATATTTTAGAAGTTACAATTTTTTTAACTCAATAATTTCTTAACTTATACATAAATAATAGTATAGTATAGATGGAAGGTAATTTTGCTAATAATCAGTAACTTCCTTTATTGTTCAAACTAAACCTTTTTCTTTAAAGAAACTAGTATATATAATTCCAAAAAAAAATAGTATATATTTGTTAGTAGTATTTTTGTGGTCAATAAATATATGGAGACTTTTTCATATATATTATGTGTGTTACAAGTCTTTTAATTAAAGTAGCATAGTATCTTTAATATAAAAAGAAAAAGATAAAGAAGTACTCTATATTTTTGTTAGTAATATAACACGTGTATCATCATGAAATATATGAGACTTGTTATTTAAAAAAGAAAATGTATGTGTTACAATTTCAAAATGATGATTTATATTAGTACCAATATAAAATACAAAGTATAAATATTCTAATGACTAAGTATGACATGACGTAGTGTAATTTACATTGTCCTTTTATTATAAGAATTGAAATTTAATTCATAGAAATTATAATATTTCGTGACCAAAATGATACGGGATATATTCGATTTATATTTTTATTTTCTGTTTCGTAAAGCATGTTTAAAATACTTTAAAAAAAGCATTATAATCACGCTGTTAGGCAAGTTTGACGATGAGTTTTTTTTTTATTTTTCTTTTTTTTAATGTTTAATTTTATCTGTAGGTTTTTAGTTTCCTTTACTTTTCTGTACACATGATGATGCCACCAACCATTTTGAAGAAATTGTGTTTATCGGCAACCAACAACGTTAATTGACCTCAATGATAAACTATTAAACAAGCATTCACATTTTGCCATGTAGCCCAATTTTTTCAAAGCTTATATTTTAATTTTCTTTTCTTCACTTTCATTTCATTTTATAATTATTTCTTAATTCTTATAGTCAAGTTCTTTTGATATGATGGACTTGTCAACTGTTTCCTAACCTTCAATGGAGGCACTCATTTTCGCCTACCCCTACAATAACTACCCAGCCATAGCATTTAAGAAGCACTCTCTCGTTCGTTCAATTTTAAGTGCCCATTTAATTTTTTTTATTCAACTGTTTATTTATATTTTTATTAATTTTATTCTTAAGTTTAATAGAGAAGTAATTAATTCTTTATTATTAATTTAATAAATTCAAAAGAGATAAAAATATAATATAAAGAATTCAAAAAACATTTTAATTAAAAAAATCATTACATTCCTATGCTTAATTTAGTGTTACGTATTTATTATTGTTTTTTTGGTACAAACATATTTATTATTGTTTAAAAAAATTAATTTTAAATTTAGGTAAAAAAAAATCATTTTTAATTAATTATCAAATAAATCAAAAAATTATTTAAGTTTAGCTATAATAATAATAATCACTTTTAAATTTTTTTTTTTTTATTACAGTTGATTATTTTGTAAACTAACACAAAGTTTCAAGAAAAAAGAATTTTGATAACTTTTTGTTTTTGATTATTTTAAAAATATAAATAAACATCTTAAAAATTTTATAATTATTTTACAAAATAAATAATAACAACTATGATCTAAGTTAACCCCAATAAATAATAAGATACTCTTATTTTTATTTAAAAATGAACATTTTAACTAGGCATGGCAATGGGGCACGGAGTACTCCCCTGCTCCCCATCCCCGCTCCTGAGTTTTCTCCCCGTCCCCATTCCCCATGATGGGGATGTTTTTTCCCATCCCCATTCCCCATCTCCCCACGGGGACCGCGGAATCCTCATAGATAATAAAAAAAATCTAAAAAATATAAAAACCTGAAACATAAGTAATAAAAGAAAAAACCAATGTAAGAGTCATAACAATTGACGCAAGAGCATGAATGATTGTATAACAATAATGAGCAAGAACGAATGAATAACACAACAATTAATGTAAGTAGGGACAAGAACAGAAAGGATAATAATAAATAAAAGTTAATCATATTATTTTTTATGTAAATGACTACGTTAACCCTTTCAATTATATGTATATTTATTATATTAATTATATTAAATGAGAATATTTATGTAATTTTATATATATTCAGGGATGCGGGAACTTCACGGGACGAGGAGCATGGTCCCTATCCTCATCCCCAAATGTGATGCGAGGGAACTTTTGTCCTGTTCCCGTCCCTACGGGGAAAAATTTCCCAACCACAGGACCCCAAATAGGACAGTCCCTGCGGAAATCCCCAAATCCGGATGGTGATTGTCATGCTTAATTTTAACCAGTTATAATTTATTTTTAAAATACATTTTGAAAGATATAACTTACTAGCATAATTATTATGTGTGAACTTGTTATAAAATTATGATATTTACTATGATCAATTTGGTTATCTCTTTATAATTAAAACATATCCAACCCAAAACAATTTTAATTGGATATAATATTTGAATTTCAAAGCTATCTGATATTCAATCTAGACTGCTGTGATTGACTTGAATTATTATTTTTCTTTTTGTAAAATAGATTCAATCAAATTTGTGAGCATCCCCGAATATTATTTTTTATTTTAGCTACACCCAAATATTATTTTGATTCCTCTACTGATCTTTTGCTACTAGGCATCCTATGGGTTGAATGGCATGCTTAGGATTATTTAAATTTACAGTGAGTGAATTTCTCATAAATAGTTAAATAAGATTTAAATTAATTAAATGCAATATAACAGTCAAATTAAAACTTGTTCTATCACCAAACATGGCACAGAATTATTATAACTTAACAAGTGGTCAACTTTATTACTTATAATAATCTTATTCAACTCGAACACAATTATTTTTTATAAAAAAATATACGTGGTCTACACCAAAAATCCGAAACTTGTTCTACACTGAAACTACGCTCAATTTAAAGTACAACAACAAATAGGATATCTAGTGCAATTTAAGGGAAACTTTTATAAGAGAAGAGAATGAAAATATTGGCCGAACAAATTGTTCATACTTTACACCACAAAAACCTTGAAAGGGAAGATACTAACAATGTATATACATAAATAATTATTAGAATATTTCACAATAATTAAATTGCATAATTGTTTCATATATAGTGTAATATTAATATTAATTTCACTTTAATATTAATTAGCTAATGAAATTATTTATGCTAAATGATGGTAGTGAGGAGTCAACTTGACAACTTATAGTAGGGGTGACAAAACAAGCTTGGTCTGATGGGCCGACCCGCACAACTCGCTATTTATACGCAGGGCAGGCTATATAAAAGCAGCCCACTGGCTCGCATAACCCGCACTTTTGATGGGTCAATAGTTGTGCGGGACGGGCTGGCCCGTGGGCTAATTTGTAAAAAAAAAAAACTAACATTTTGAATAAGTTGTAGACAAAAAAAATTGAATCAAACTTTTTTTGTTTTTTGGTGTCACACCTGTTTTGTTCCATTAAAAAAAATAAACACACAAAAACAAATAGGTAGAGTGAGGCAACCAGTTGTACATTTGTTTACTATGAAGTTAACATAAATTTCTTATATTATTGTAAAAACAATACATGGTAAAATTTTTAGATCTTTTGAATAATTAATATTATTATTTTTATATATGAAATTAATATGATTTTTTTAAATTTTTTTATGTTTTTTAAAGAGATCGTGAGATTTATGAATTTTTAATATTTTTATATTTTTTTAAAATTTAATTGGCCGGCTATGCGGGCTAGTCCGTAACCCGCATAACCCTTCATAAAGCAGGTTGGACTGAAGAAATGAGCTTATTTTCCTCCGTGGGCTGGCCCGTCTCGTCCCGCATTTTTGCGAACCAGTCGTAGGACGGACCGCTGCGGGACAGGCCGACCCGCGTTGCCACCCCTAACTTAAGGATGCGAAATACCTCATCATTTAATTAAATGGTAATAAAAAAACTATATGTTGTTATGTATGCCCCCACGGCTAATTAAAGAGTTAGGTTCACAAATTATTTTTGCATAATGGAGAGATATTTAAATCTGTTTAGTTATGGCAAACTAACATGATAAAACCCCCAAGATGAACAAATTTTAATAACTTGATCATTTCTAAATATACAAACCAATTAATAGATTTATAGTGGAAATTTACATATAATTAAATAACATTTGAATTTGTATGTTCAAATAAAGTCTTTATGTGAAGATATGAAGAATATTATTTTGCTAGAGAGAAGTTGTTTTCACAAAATTTAAAAATTCTTAAAGAACAATAAATCTTAGCCATACAATTAAATATGAATGGACAAGGTTAACATTGAGTAAAAATAAAATCAATGCTAACATTCCATATTTGATTGTATTCATATTATAAAAATTTTGTTGGACCCAACATTTATTTATAAAAAAAGAGAGAAGTTTTTTTTTTAAAAAAACCATTATAAATAAGAGTTTATTGCTCAATTTTGTTTAACTTTTTTTATTGTATGTTTATTGCTCAATCTGAAATATTACGATCCGTCACTATTATTAGATGGTGAGAGAGATTGAGACCGCCCAATTTTAAAAATCTCACCATCCATTTATGTATAAGAATCATAAATCTATATATTAAAAAGAGTAGTGTCATTTCTAATAGGGATGATGCTAATCCCTTCCACCTTATTAAATGTCCTTTAGATGTTTCGGGCCTACTGGTTCCTAACACACGCCTAATCACATTGGGCCTATCCAACAAAAATATAGAAAAGATATTTTTTTCACAACAGTGAGTTCTAAAAGCACCATCCCACTCTGATAACTTTCGGAAGTAATTGTTTTTCATTTTTGAAACCTGATTTTAAATAATTTCAGAAATTAGTTTTTGAAAATGCTTTTCCAAAATTAAATTTTTAGAAGTAATAACAAAATTCCAAAAACTAGTTCTGAGAGATAAAATAATAGTTTTTTTTTTCTTTTCTGAAAGTGATATATATATATATATATATATATATATATATATATATATATATATATATATATATATATATATATTTGAAAAGCTGAGTTACACAGATAGCAAACTCAAGAGAGACGCATGATAAATAGACCTGTTAGAAGTAAGAATCATGTTTGTCAAAGAACATTATTAAAGATATGTCTTTTTATGGTACATTTTATATATTTTATTTTAATAGCACCAATATATATATATATATATATATATATATATATATATATTTTAAACAGCAGCATATTACTTATAGCTCTTTAATTTGTATCGATCCATGGTACAAATACAATACTGATAGTTAATAGTGAATCTCGCATCGCATTGGATTTCAAACACTATCAATTATTCGAATCACAATTGCTGTAAACAAATTAAAAAGAAAAATAAAAACTTAAAAAGTATTCCACGTGATATGAATTAAACAATAATTCATGCCGGAACAAGGCCAACAAATCATTGAAAAATAAAATTAAAAATTTGTTGGTACAACAAACAAAACGCGGTTTCTGCACATAAAAGCTTTTTTTTTTTTTTTTAAGTAAAGTATAATATCGTCTTCACAAGTCTGATTCGATCTATATACCAATCTCATAAATTATTTATAATATTGTAGAGCATTGGAGTTGCAGTAGATTAGAGTCAGTGTTTTCAAGGAAGGTACTGCCTAGTGGCTATCCTATAATTGTCTAACAATTTTTATTTTTTTCCTTTCTATCAATTTAACATAAAATTAATATTATGTGGGCTTATTAAAAATAGTAAACACTTTTATAAATAAAATATAAAAGTAATATTATGCCGTTCAAATACTAATATGACAAAGTAAAATTATTAGGATGCTCAAATTTGGTTTCATATTGTTTAACCTAATTCCACTAAAGGGAGAGAGGCTTCTATATACAAAAATTTGAAGGCAGTGAAAAGTGGGATGGGATTTGCTGCTGTTACAGCATCATGCTGTTTTTAATCTAACGACTGTAATAATGACAACATACTTTTTATTTTATCGTTTTTTCCTTAAAATAAAAAAATAAAAGGCTAAGATTGAGACACATCACTACAACATGATGTTGTTATAGCACCAAATCCATTTCCGTGAAGGATCCGGATTTGTTGCTGTTACAACATCATGCTGTTTCTAATCTAACGACTGTAACAATGACAACACACTTTCTAATCCGGGGAACAAGATTGCCAGTAAAATTAATATACGAAATAATTTTTTGTTTAGTCATTTAAATTTACAATGATAGTTTACATAAGTTCTTGAGTTGTACGAAGGTTTTCTTAGTTCTCGTACGAATAATTCACATAAGTTCTTAAGTTCACGGAAGTTTATTTAAGTTTTTGAGATCGTTAAACATTTATTCACTTATTAGGTTTCTCAAGTTTAATAATCTATCAACTTAAGTAAACTATTTTTGTAAACTCATAAACTTAAATGAATAATATTTGATAATTTTAAGGACATAAATAAATTATTCTTACAAACTAAACTAAAGAATCTAAGTAAATCTTTATATAAGTCAGAGACTTATATGAGCTATTCATACAAATTCAAAGACCTATATAAAATTTTTTTACAAAATTAAAGATTTATATAATGTTTCACTCATTAATATATACGTAACTCAAAAAGAACATCAACCATACGTTCTTTTAAATTTTAAACAACAAATTTATTTATTTAAATAAATTATAACTATTTATATATTATTCAAATGCATAATTTACATAAAGAAGAAATTCAAGGATGCAGTTACGGTTCTTACTTGATCAATAAAGACCGCTCAATAAGGAGCGTTGAGGTCAAGGATACAGTCCTGTGTGTCATCCACTTCATTGTTAAGTACTACTGTATTTGTTAATGTATCAGTGCTCTTTTTTTTTATTTTTTTAAATATAAGCAATGTATTAGTGCTCTTTGCTCAGTAAACTTGCTCAGTCATCGGATATAATGAACCCAAAATTTGGAATACATCTAGTATAGGGAAATCCTACAACACTCTTTTTTTTTACTCCCTACCAAGATACTTACCGAAAGAAGTAATTACTAATTATTTTCGTAACTGAATTTATACAATACGGTTATTAGGTGATTATTAAGTAGTCATGAAGTGTCATTTCATTCTACATTCTATAGTAAAAAATTGATCCCTTCATGCATGTAGTTAAAAGATGAAATGAAATACCATTATGACACATTTCGTAATTTTTTTGAAGGGTGATTAATAAAACACAACTAAATTTTTTTTTATCAAAATACAAAGTATTTATTTTATTAATATAGCAAATCACGTAACAACGACCGACTAATTCAAGTGATACATATTTTATTCTCGTTAACGAAAGTATCATTTTTGAGTTTTGTGAATTGAAAAACACCTGTATCGAAAAAATTCATGCAACACGCACTTTTTATATATAGAATTGATAATTGAAGTATTCAATAAGAAAAAATATTGCTTCTCGATCAATAACAATAAGTCACTAATTCAGAAATAGCCCCTGTAAAATACACATAACATAATAATGGTGATAATGCATATATATTATTAATTATCCTCTTAACGGATCCAATTCATATGACAGCTACCATGGTACTCCATAATGCCAATTAGTGGCTTATAATTATTACAAATATTTAATCCATGATTGCATTTGCACCATATACAATACAATGGCATTTAAGTGATATATAATTGAAACAGGGGTATTAAATCATTGATCTAACTATAAAAGAGTCATCACAACAAGTTCAATGCACGTTACCAAAAATCTTGCATCAATTTGCTTCCTATTGTTTCTCAGTCCTATTAGTGAATTTTCTCAAATGGGTATAACAGAAGCATGTTCTCGTTTCATAGGTGATTTCTTACAATCTTTGAAATCCTCATCACCAACCTCAATGCCTCATCACCTTGATCAAAATCACAAGCCACTTCAGAGTATGGTGAAGCTCGACGAAAAGATGGTTCGAGCTCTTGTCACCGTGTTTGGAATGGAAGAGAATGGAAGAATCAAGAAGGAAAATGCAAGGCAAGTGGTGGAGAAGCTTGGTTTGAATATATATGAGGGTACTGAGGTTGGTGGATTATTGCAGGATGATGAAGTTCCTGTTGAAGAAGTTCTTGGAGAATTGGATGATAACATGTCAAAGAGAAGTGAGTTATTACAGCAAGCTTTCAAGATTTTTGATGAGGATGGAGATGGATATATTGATGCTACGGAGTTGAAGAGGGTGCTTGATTGCTTGGGATTATTGGACAAAGGTTGGGATATGAATGCTATTGAGAAGATGGTTAAGGTTGTGGATTTGAACTTTGATGGGAAAGTTGATTTTGGTGAGTTTGAATTGATGATGGGATGATATTAATTAGCATGTTATAATTCATTTGTTTTAGGAATAATTCATTAATTATTCAGCATTTGAGCTGCTAATTGTATATTCATAATTTATTCCAGCATTATGTGATGAAATATATGAATTTTTTTTTTTTTACTTATCTATTTCCTCCATTCTTGATTGAAATTTTGCACGCAAATCCAATTTATTCTGTTGATGATGCATGATTTCTGTATCTTCCCAGATATAGTTCACAACTTTTTGTTTGTAGTGTGTAATAGGAAATGTTAGCTCATGAGTTCCCAATAATGCATCAGAATATTGAGATTAAAAATACGTACTTTAATTTTCTTTAATTTTAGAAATTACATTAACTTTCATTTAACATATACCGCTCGACTCGTGTATAGCATGGTAGCTTTCTATATAAATGGAATTTTTACTCCACCTATTTTAACAATAAGTATTGAAATACTTACTCTACTTAATATTTCTTCACTCATTTTGATATTTCATAGATCTACTTCATTTTAACGAATAGAATGTTTTTTAAAACGTAAGTAAATCTTGCCTACAAGATAACATATTGAGAGATGTTGGATTTTTCTAAAATTTGATATACATAATCATCATGACAATATCATGTAATTCAATGGTTGGATTAGTGAAATTTAAAGTGAGTGAAGAGATATTAAGCGAAATAAGTGTCAAAGACTTACTCTCAAAGATTTACTCTAAGAGCAATCAAATCTCACTAATATATATATATATATATATATATATATATATATATATATATATATATATATATATATATATATATATATATATATATATATATAAGTTTCAAAACAAGAAAATATGAGTATAGACCGTATAGTTTTGATAAACATTATGGATGTCAATATAGTTTATTCACATAATACCTATGAATCTTCCCTAACTTAATTTGGAACGAAACAGTAAGTTATTCTCAACGATCTAGTGATTCCTGCCAGGTGTTTGGCACATGAATATGTGTAGTTGGATCTAAAACAACAACAACAATAAACAAATGAAAATGAAGCAAAGAATTAACAGTGTGTCTCTTGAGTTACAGCTTTTAACGCTTCACTGAGATAATTTGACTTGAGAAGTTGCCAATCGAACAAGATTTGATTATAATGGTTTTTAGATGATATGGCAAAGTGATATATATGTTTGGTCTCTTTACAATTAAAATCAGAAACAGAGAAAGCAATCAAGTTCTCATAGTCCCATTTATACAAAACCAAACACAACGACAGAAGACACTACTCTTAAAGGGCATATAACATAATATAACCTCCTAGGATATTACTCATACAACACATAATAAGATTATATGGATCTAACTGGATGCTACAAATTAAGTCTAGTGAAGTGAAATTGAAACTCTTATGGCCAGATGGTGACACAACTCATAGCATCACTTAAGACAGCATTGTCAAGGTCATTGTAAGTGATGTTATCCAAGTTATTTCCAAGCCCAAAAGCAGAGTTGTGGCCACCAATATTTGTGACACCACCGTATGAGGCATCATTTCCGCCATGGACAGTGATGGTTGGCGAGACATGTGCCATGCGCCGCATACTATTAGTCGGGTTGAGTTGCGGCGGTGTGCTCAATGGACCCGGTGCCTGAAGAAGCTGATTGTTTAATGTGGTGAAGGAGCTCCGAGTCACCATATCCTCAGCTAACTTCACCTAAAAGTACTCAGCAATTTTTTTTTATCAGTCATCAACACTAACTTGTGTGCCTTTAAAACATGGACCAATTAGCTTATATTAACTATTTATCTACATAGTCAATGTATCTTAATGTTTTTGTTGAAATTCCTTAATCAATTCCTAGTAAGTAGTACTTCATTTCTCTGGTTTCTCAAAGTTATCTGTTTTTCTTAAGTTACGTCCTCTTACCATTATTCCATTGTCAAATCTAAACAAAACAACATTCAACTTTCTCCCAAACAACCACATACCTTAGCTCTCAAAGCTTCAACATCTGATTTTAGCACACGGTTATTGGTATCAGCCTCACGAAATTGCTGACTAGCATCTGTAAACTGCTTGTATAGGGTTGCGTTTTCTACTTTCAGTTTTTCAACCTGAGAAAACAAAATTCAATCAGAATGCGAATGACTGTTTCTTGTGCAACTTACTGAATACAGATTCTTAAATTTCAAAAACAAAAACATTCCACGAACTATTGACATTCTATTATCTTAATCAACAATTATAGAGACACCTTAGGCCATAACTTGAGTTACCTGCAACTCAAGATCAGCCAAATGTGCTTGTTTTCTTCTTCTTGACCTTCTGGCAGACTCGCGATTCGAAACCTTCCTGAACCATGATATCATTATTCAACATCTCAGAGAGGATCCATCATAAATAAAAGGGAAAAAAAAACATCTATGAGATTTATACAGCAATTTAAGTGTTTTAATTGGGCATAATAATGATAATAATAATATACCTTCTGAGGCGCTTGACATCAACAGGGTTAGTGCTCTGTTCACAAGGACCAGCTTCATCATCCTCATCAGACGGGTCAGAGGAACCACTTGTTCCTACTTTGATTTGATTTTCTCCGTCGTTTGGTTTATTTGCAGAAACTGGGCTTCCAACTGGCAAATTTGAAATTTAATTCAATGTGTGTCAAACGACATTAACTAGATTTATATGAGCTAGAGCTACATAATATACTACTGCGCTCAAATACAAATACAGAGGAAGGATTGATATCTGATACTAACAATTTGCTAAATAAGATGAATGATACTAATTGACATGCAAGGAATAATAATGAAATGATTACCAGTGGCAGTGCCACAAATGGATGATTGAGAATCAATGGTAGTAGGAGTGAGGGTAGAATGCTTGGGAGTGAGGTTGCTTTGGGAACAAAGGGTGTCTGTTACTGTTAATCCAGTAGTTGAAAATGAAGTCACCACATCCTGCAATCACCAACATCACCCTTCATTTCTTATTAAGTTAATCTACACTGCCAATAATATTTGGGGTTTTATATTATATTATAAAGACTAAAATTAAACGCAACCCTATATCATAATCAGGCCTTTTTTTCACTCTTAACAATCCAGCAAGCAAATTTTTTTAAGAAAAGTGATCATTTCCACTATTGCAGAAGCTTGTTCATTGTGGTAATTTTTCGGATGAAAATTTGAGCCATAATGTAGATTTGTTATACTACCCAGAGCAATGACTTGAGGAGTTTTTTTTGGTCAAGGTCATACATTAACTTGACTCAATATGATGATAAGACCAAACCTGAATTGACCACGAAAAAGAAAGGAAAAAAAAAAGGTTTTGGGTAATGAGATTGACAACGCCTAATTAGGGATGTGCACCAGTTTTTTTTTCCGACGATATCACCTGAACATGCTTTTTGTTTTAACTTCTAGATGATGTCGTAAAAAAAAAAACCATATCTAAATAAGACTGTTCGAAAAAAGACGGTACAGTTCCAAGTTGGGCGGTACAAATTCCAACACGCTTAGATTAATTGGGTCGATCAACCCAAGCACACGCACATATCAACAACCCAAGATCAAACTTTTATTGGATGAATCCAACGAATTTAATCAAGTCAAGAACAACATAAATTCTGCACTGCTGAAAAAATGAAAAGAAACTCACAAGATGATATGCTGATATAAGTGCTAGTATTTTTTTTATTGGAAAAACATAGTAAAAGTAGGCTATTTCTCTTTAACAAATGTAGTATATAATTAAAAATGTTTGTGATTTTGGGTAGAAACGAATAAGCTGGAAATCTTTTTTTCTTTTGGGGTTCCAGAATAAGTTGGAAGTATAGACACCGATTTGTGCATCTCTTATCGTTTTTCCTTCCACACCATTCGAGTGATTAATTTCCATTTTGATTTATCTATCAACTCGAGGATAAATAAAGCATATTAAAAAATTTAATTATTATTTTTACTTTTATCAAAATATTTTTTAAATTTTTTATTATACTTTTTATTTATTTTATTAATTAAATAATATATTTTTTAAAGAATATTAATCAATTAAATAATAAAGTATTAATTAATACTTCAACAAAATATAAAGGTAAAAATAGAATTAATATTTCATTAAAAATGTAAATTAGAAATAAATATAAACAAAAGTTTTTCTTTAAATGGATAGTAAAAAAAACAGATGAGTCGATTAAAAAAAAAAAAAAACCGGAAGAAGTACATATTATGGCTCTTAATCTTAACGGAAGAAATTTGATTTCTTTTCAATTCTTCCATTTTTTTTTAATGAGATACTGGTTAAGAATATAAAAATTATTTTTTTTTCTTACTAAAAATATTAATATTTGTTGTTTTAAAAGTTAAAACTATTTAATGCATGTATTTTATTGCAATTCAAAACAATAAATAAAGTATTATTCAACCTTAACAATGTCTTCAAGATACCCCTATTATTTAGCAAGACCTTTGATGTCACATTTATTTTTATTTTTTTTGGAAGGCTGGTGAAAAGTTTCATTTCTTTCTCTTGAACTTACTGTTGATGAACTCTGGAGCAAAAAGAAAAGTAGCAAGCATTTTATCACTAAATAATTTGAATTTTGCAAAGTCAGTGTTGAAAGTCACGGGATTGAACTAATGATAAGGGGTTTAATAAAAAATTAACAAATATAAAGTCTTGAGTTTAATTTTAGTCTTCTTATTTATTAAAAAAAATGTCAGTGCTAAATAGGACAAAAAGAGATATTTTAAAAAAATCATACAAATATATATTAAAAAAAAGGACGAATAGAGATAACAAATATATAAAAACATTTAGCAAGACATTATTAACATAATAAATAATATTCGTACACATCGAAGATAAATCTGACAGCTTATAATAAACATAGGTTCTCTTATTTGAGCACTCTTAATTAACAATAACACCCTCACTATTTAATGTCAATCCATTTGAAGAGACAATTGACATATTATATCCGTAATAAAGTTTGCATAAATTTTGTTTTTGTTTCTTTTTTTTTTGGACAAAGCATAATTTTTGTTTAAAAAAACGTTAAACACACAATTACTATTCACTTCTCACGAGCCATGATTCATTCAGCCAAAAACACTTTTTCTTTATTAAATGAGTTGTAAGTTGTGGTGGGAAGTGAATAATAGTCGCTACTCTTTTTTAATGGAATGGTGAAGTTTGAACATGACCTCATGCAATATATCCATTCTTCTCATCATTAGTTTTTTTTTTTTTTTTATTATTATTATTATAAGCCGTCGGCCAAATGAAATACTACTCATAAAATTTAATACTAATAAAATGAGTAAAATTGAATTGATACTTCAAGCAATGTTTTAGCCACTATTGCGAATTTAATATTATAAAGATTATACACAAAAGAAAAAAATTTAAAAATTATCTGTATTGCAACTGGTGGGTTGTAACTTGTAATTAGTAGGGTTAAGTATCGCTGTTGGTGAAAATATACGATCTCCTGGCGCTATAAAAAACAACGACTATACACGGTATAGTTTATTTTTTTGGGTGTATATACACGGTATAGTTTTAATACCACGGTGTATATATAAAAAAAAAAAAATCAAGTCCTGTTTCAATTTTGTAGTACAAACATAAACTAAATTGTAAAAGCACTATAGATGATCCAGATCAAATGGTGAAGACATGATACAAACTCTTACTAACGTCTTTCTACTTGTACTATTAAATTTACCCCCATTTTTTCCTATTTAAAAATTTTAAGTGAGGAAATAGCACTTAATTAAAAACGAAAAGGTCTTCGGAAGTAGTACTAACAATTTTTTTTTGTTTGTTAAGAGAATTATTCTTATTATACTTTACATGGCCGGATCTAGAGTTTAGAGCCGCATGTGAAAATTAGGTTTGAGACTTATTTTAATATGACCTATGGATTTTATTTTATTTTACTAACTTCTTGAGTTGTAAAATTGTTCATCAAAATTTTCACTCAATAAACAATTTATACCATTTATCTTCAAATATAAATTAATCACTTTTAATTTTGAAAGCTTCTTCTACTTGTAGCAATAACTACATGTAACATTGACAATATTTTATAAGTAATGCATTTGAAAATTTTTTTTATTTTTTATTTTGTAAATACTTCTTTCCATATCCTTAATTCTTAAAGAAATCTTGATCATAAACACATAAGAATACTTACCAAAACTCAATATTTTTAAGATTGATCTAATATATTTTCAATTTATCTTTGCCTAAATTTTTAAATACAAATTAAACATGTTTTATTCTTTAAAAATTATTCAAATTGACTCTCAACCGAAAAAATAAATTATCTAATAAATATAAAATAGTCAATACAAAGAGAACCTTCAACATTTTTTACAAAACTTCAGGGTCAGAATCATAAATGAATCTTCAATTAAATAAATAACTAATACTATCACTAATTAATATATCAAATTTCATTTTATTATGAAATCATATTACTAAATAAAATTATTTTGGGGTCACCTAAAACGTTTATACAATAATTACCTACTTCCCTTATAGAAAGGTACGATCATACTTTACCTTAAAGGGATTAGTGGAACTAGAATGTGTGACGCGTAAGATTGAATATTTTGTAAAACTAAAGCTTTTTTTTATATTTACTGTATAAATATATTTTTTGTCCTTATACTTTACACTCTTAAATTTTAGTTTCTATCATCACTTTTATTGTTAACTCCGTTGGTAGGAACATATTTTAAATTAAAATGAGTTTCAACATATATATTTTAAATTAAAATGTTTTAGTCTCTACATATTTCAAATAAAAATACTTTAGTCTTGCATATTTTGAATTAAAATATTTTAGTCTTTCATATTTAAAACTTGTGGTTTTTATCCCTGTGATTTTGATTCTTATAATTATCCATCAACATTGTTAGGGCCTAAAATTTTTATAGGTGTAAAGTAGAAGGACAAAAATATATTTAAATATTTATTATCATTTACATATTACATATAAAGCTAGTAATTAGTAATTCACTAAATTATACATCAGTGACAAGATTGCCCTTGTCAAAAGCAGTGAGCAACCGTGCAGAGTGGCACACAAGAAAGAATATCACATTCATGGGTTCCACCTCCAAAGCAAGCAAGACAAGAAATACTACAAAAACAAGAAAAAAGGCCAAAATCCCAAAGTCCTGCTTTCACACAAGTTCTCAATAAAAGCCCAATAATGAAGCAGTCCACATCAGCAAGTCTTTGTTCCACGAACTACTTCCACTGCCACCCACTCACTTTCTAACCCAATTATATATGTCATCAAATGTAACCCCAACAAAAAAATATACTACATATATGTGTCCTAATATACACAAATTCTAATTTTCCGAGCAACTAATTTTCTTCCTCTTTCCACTAATTAGTTCGATTCACAAAAATTAAACGCTAGTGAGTTTTGATCCTCTTAAAATAATGAAAGAATCATCACAAAAGAACGAAATAATTGTAACTCCTACTCTCTCTCTCTTTTTTTTTTTTCCCTCAACTCCACCTATACATCAGTACTATTTATCTAATTATTTTACTCTGTTACTATAGTTCTTCCTCTCCAATAAATATAAACACGAGAACAAATTATTACAAAACAGATCGAAGGTTCGACGAACTTTTATACATAAAAACTCCTTTTATTGAGTAAATAAAAAGGAAAAATTAAAATACCATTATAATTAGGTTTAAAGTGAAATAGTTTATTATTATTATTATTGCTATTACGGTTAAGGAAGCGTCATGCGCAAGGTGTGTAAGCAGTTAGCCACGCCATCCAGCGTGCGTGATGACGTGGCAGATTCAGTTTGACAAACGAGAAAGAGAGAGAACACTGACCGGTTCGGGTACCAGATTCTGGAAAGCGGCGAATGCATCGGCGCCGGTGAGACTCTGAAACCGAAGGTCGTAGTCAATATTGAGGAACTCATAATCGAGATCAGAATCCGTGGTTGCCATCCGTTTGAAATAGCCGCGGTCGGGGAAAACCGACGACGGAGCCGCCAGAGATTGAGACGCAGCCAGAACGCCGCCTTGTTTCGTCGCCGGAGAGAAAAGAAAAACGTTAACAGTATAGAGAGAGAAGAGAGAGGGAAAAGGGAATGAGAGTAGCAGCTCGACGGGTATAAATAGGAGGAGCGAGTGTGCGAGTACGTGTGCTGAGGATTTTTTTTTTTTAAAAAAAAAAAAAGAAAAAGAAAGAAAAAGGAAATGGGCGGCACTTGACGTTAAAACATACCAGAAAGTTTTTGGCGATGTGAAATGACGAAAGTGACCAAAGCCGTCACGTGTAATTACGTGTTGGACCCGTGATGAGGCGCGGAATGGTTTTCCCCAAAGCGAATCTTCACCGTCTATCTCCGATCTCAGGGAGCACTGATATACTGACACGTTATATAGAGAAAATTACAGGTATGCTATTCAAATATTTTTATTTTATTCTCGCTGTTGATATATGAAAAGGTTATCTTATATTCTTAATTTTATGTTAATATGAGTGATTATGTATTACTAATAAATAAGATAATAAATAATTCTAAATAATATTGTAAGGAGGGGGAATAAAGGGGTAGGAATATGAGTCATCCAATCGAAATTCCAATAGCACCATGGATGATTGGCGTATGGACTTATGGCATAAACATGATGTTGGGTAGATTAATGATCATCACTAGTATAATAATTTTATTTTATTTTTTGCATAGCAATAATGAGCACTTTGTTAATATTTGTAAATTTGATTGCTTGTTGTGGGCACTTTGACTTTAAATGGCCAAGTGGGGAGAGAATTTCATTCTCTCAAAAACTCCAAAGGACAAATCAGTTCAAGTACTTCAACCTCCCCACTCGCACTTGCTCTAATCCACAACAGCGAGCAGAAAAGGAAATGTTGCTAATAACTTCTAAGTACTTGTTATTTATCTTTTCTAATTTTTTTTATTGGTAATATATGATCACACACAATTTAAATTAAATTTTTACGGTGAAGGTTTCAAAACTTAACCTTCAATCTCTCGAGCGTCAAATACTTGATATATGACCTAATTAATTAGTGAGCGTATATATATAACAAAACAATAAAAATAATTCTATTTTATTTTTTATTTTATACATTTATTCACTTTGATAGAGTCAAATTATAAAACAATAAAAAATATTGAAAATAATATATTTATTATTTCAAAAAGTTTAAAACTATTTTACTATATATTTTTTAAATAATTAAAAATATTGAATAAAGTGTACATTAAAGCATTCATGAGCAGCATATGCTTGTTTGCTGAAAATAATCAAATATTGGCTAGAAAGGTGAGGAATTATAATTTTGTAGCACCCACGTTCCATGCTACACAGAAGGTCAGAAGTAGCTTCTAGATGAAAAACATGAGTAAGCAATCATCTCCACTCCTGGCTTAAGTGCTCGATCAACTATCTTGCTTAAGAAACGTTAGATATACACACAATACTTGAATTAATCACATGCACTCCTCTCATTTTATTTCTTTAGTACAACCATAAACTCTTCAAATTATAATTTCACCATTCTAATATATGTCTGTTCATATATTTTTTTTGATACATAAGAAAGATTAAACCCCAAAAAAATTTTATGAGAAGTTGTGATTCGGTATAAATTGCAAAATCAAAAAGAAAGAACCGAAAATTTGTACTAACATGTTTATTTATTAGACCAAATTTAATTATATTGACAAAGATTAAATTGTTGGTATATGATTTTTTAGTGAATAGTAATAATTTAATTTCCAAAATATATATTATAGCCCATTTGAATAGAATTTTAAGAGAGACTAAAATATAATGCATTTCTGTAGACTTTAACAAAAATACTTTAAAATCTGTACTAAAATACATTTTAAATGCTGTAAATCTTATCTAAATGGAGTAATAATAATTGAAAAATGATTATGCATGCATATGGCAAGCTAAGCATGCCCGAGGGGCAAGTATCCTGTTCTTTTGAACTCTATGAAGAGTAGACTAGAACTTCCAAAAGTGAATACATCATAACATAACATATCTTTTGTTCTTTGTTTTTTTCTTCGGATATAAAAGCATGTCGATTCATAAAAACAATAATCAATGAAGCATTTGGTGGCATTTGTTATTAAGAAATTAAAGCTAGGGCTTTTAAAACCATATTTACCATTATTGGCAGTCACAATCTCAATCATGCAAAAAGTTCACCTTCTTGGACAACAAATGAAGAGTGGTAAACCAAAGATAAAAAATCTCATAAAAGTGTTTTCTCCAATAAAATATATCCACCACCAAGTAAAATGCGGTCCAAATTCCAAACCCAACAAAGCTTAGAGAACTTTTACTTTTGGAAAAGCATTAAAGCCATATATGTGCCTTGATTGTGACCCATCCAATTAATATGCAACACAATGAATTCTTATAACAAAACTCCATATAGTTAATACATAATTAAGTCTCTTAAATATATTTATTAAAGATAAAAATTTTGTTATGTATATAAAAAATATTTTGTTAAAAAAGATCGTACTGATTTTACTGATTTTTTTTTTTGAAAGAGATTAATTTTTACCTGTCAACTAAAAGACAATTTTGGTATTAAAAAAAATATTAGAGTGCATGGAGGGGAAAAAAGAAGGTTTGAGGGGGTGTTCTGCAAATAAGTTAGGGCAAGAGGGGTTTTGAGAAATAAAAAAGTAGGTTTCTTAAGGGGGAAGTTTGTGGTTAAAGTAATGGATTTTGATTGGGACAAGCACCGACTGAAAGCAAAAAAAAAAAAAAAAAAGTTGGTAACATAATGTAGAAGCTTTATGGGTAGTGTTAGAAAAGCAGGTTAACCCTCGCTTTCTTTCTTCTTTTCTTGCTTTCTAGAGTTTTAAAGCAGGGGAACTTAGCTAGGTAGCTTTGCATTACTATTTGTTTATTTGCAACTTTCACCTTTTTCCTGTTATCATCACGCAACACCTAACTTTTCTAAAATAGATTGCCCAGTGACCTTCTAGACACCTTAATTAATATAAGTTTATGCAAATTAAAGTTTGTGTGTGGTGTGATATAATCTGATTAGGACAATTCAAATTCAGGGGGCGACGGATGGGAGAAGAGCACTATTGTCTATTGTTATTAGAATTAGTACGTTTGGGCTCGGGTTTGGTAAACGTGAATTTATTGGATTTATAAGTTAAAAAAAATTGTGTTCATGTTTAATCTCGTTTTAGCATAAAAAAATATTTTTAAACGTGATTTTAATTTCTAACTAAACATATTTTAACGTAATTTTTTTTTAATTTAATTTTGAGACTAAAATCACGTTAAAAATGTCAAAACAAACGAACTGTTAATATTACACTTAAATTTGCACGACAAACCCTAGAAGCTTCTAGGCACCCTCGTATTTGCAAGATTATGTTAAGAATTAATGGTGCTACTTCATGTTTTCTTAAATGATACTTTCTCCGTCCTTTTTATAAGTTACTTCTAACTAATTTCACATATTAAGAAAAATAGTTAAAATTAATTGGTGACATTGAATTTAGCAAAATTTATGTTGACTTTCCAACATTACCCTTATTTAATCTTTTTGATTCTACAAATCTCTCTCCTCACATTCTCTATCCACTTTAAATAGAGTTATTTTATTGGTTGACACTATTGTTGTAAATTATAAACTCATTAAATACAATAAGGGTATATAAGGAAAAAATTATTTAATACTTCACATACTTTAGAAAATGACTTATAAATAAAAACTCCAAATGTAGAAGGTGACTTATAAATAGGAACGAACGGGGGAGTATGAGCTTAACATTCTACTAAAGAGCTTTGTTCTTTTCTTTAAACAATATTAAGAGCTTGACTAACAACAATCTCATTACACTAATGGATCCATTAAAGGATGGGTAAAGATTACTGAAACAATAGATTAACAACAGCCCACTAGACAAAGAGAGAAATCTGTACGAAGAAGCACCTAGGCCCAGCCCATCTCGCGTGCATAATTGATTATATTAAAAAAATCTCATGCTGTTGCATAAAAAAAAAAAAAATCTTAAAGTTGCTTTGCCAAAAATATTATTAAATTAAACAATAAAAATATAGATAATCTTAATAAGACATTTAATAGTTCTAAATAACAATTTTTTTGCATATAAACTACGTCACTAAAACTTAGTTTAATGGAGATTTCATGATGAAATTAAGTAACAAGATTGTACAAGAATAATTTTGACTTCCAGTCGCATAAATAAAGCCCTCTTCAATTTCACATATATAACTTAATTTGAAATATCAAAATAAAGTAATTGATTGAGCTGTAAGGGTTTTCAACAATGACCACTATAGTAGTGCCCTATCCTGGGCAAGGAAAAAAAAACAAAGGATTTCTTTTTCTGTTGATTGAAAATGACAAAAAATTATAGATATCCATGGAGTAAAGAATTACTCCTTTTTTTCCAAGCTTTTCTGTTTTATACAAACATATGGAAGTAGAATTTGATAGCTCGTAACAGGTTAAAGAATCTCAAGATTATTCGTTTGATGTGTTCTGAAATGAACTGCATCAGGCCAATACCAAGCAAGAAAGGCCCAATATATGAATCCATAATTTGCGAAATGTTTTCTTATTAACGTTCTATTACTTTGAAAAACCCCCAAAACCTCCCCAATGCTAACTTGTCATGTTATGCTTGCCATTTATTTACCAATAGGTAAATAACAAACATATATTATCTCACTAAGTATTTGCAATTTGCAAACAAAATAAAAATCCAAACCCAATCCACTAGTAGTAATCACTGAAATTTGTTGCATGAACCTAATTAAGTGGCATTCGCATTATTAATGCCTAGAAATTCTGATTTCCAACAGCAATGTTCCAAGTCGTTACAAGACCAGCACATGTGTATTTAACGAAACTAAGGTCAGGCAAAAGAAACTCACCACCAAAACCTTTTAAACATTAAACGCCAGCGGGTATAGGTTTCGAACAATTTCAAGTTCAACAAAAGAAACGAAACAAATAAGATGCTAGTTACCATTAAGAAGCAACGGAAGCAAGTAATGTGTCAATAGAGTAGAATAACCAGAGAGCTCATGCCATTATCTTGGCAGACCTAACATAAAGACTGTCGACGACTTTCCCAATATTGGAAATGGTCTCTAAAGTTGCAGGATAGATTGCATCAGTCTTGGGATCGTCAAATATGACGAGGCATCCAGCACCTTGATCCAGGGTCCCAGCAAACTTCTTGTCCAGAATCATCTGAGACAACTTCCGCTCCACGTGATCAATGGGAAGTTCAATAAGCTCCGCAATATGTGCAATCTCAACCCTTGAGAATGGCTCAATCAATCTGCAAAGATTCTGCTCCAGGAGGGTATCATAAAGGGATGACAGGTGCCTGTGGACAATAGGGTCTTCCTCCAACTGTGCCTTGTAGTCTCGCAAAGCAGTTTCAAACAACTTAAGGGATCGCTTAGAATGAGCATCAGCAACAGCTTTCATGGCATCCAAGTCAGGCCCAACATATTGCAGGCCAGCTTTAGAAGAAATAATTCCAGCCACGTCATCAGCTTGGCTCACCATGATCTTACACAACAACATATATTTCAGGCTAAAAACAGCCTTGGGGTCTTCAAGAGCATTGAAGGACTCAAAAGCTTCGAAGAAGTAGCTGTAAGCAGTTTTATAATCCTTCTCCTCAGCATGAAGTATTCCACTTTGCAGATCTATGGCACCCTGTTGAGCTGGAGGCACATAAATAGCATTCGCAGCAGTTCTTGCAGCAGTGAGGGCAGCTTTTGCCTTTGGAAGGTTTCTTAGTGAGAAGTGTAGCTTGCTTTCCAGCAAGTCTATGTCTACAAGAAGAAGCTTGTCATCTAATCTTCTAACCTCTTTGACCAAGCTGGAAAGAAGAGTTAAAGCTTCTGAATACTCCTTATTTTCCATCAGAAGCGCTGCAAGCCTTGCTTCAACTCGCTGCCTCAGAAAGGTACGCTTTTCAGCACGAGTCCATTGTACCATTTCTTTGCAGAGTGCAATTTGTAGATCAGATGTCCCTGGTATTTTAGCAACCGAGTCTATTATTCCCCTAACAATCTTTGCAGTTTTTGCCTTGGGTATCAAAGAGAAGAAGGGCCTCAACTGAGTGAGGAGGCTGCGAAGATCCTCCCCCCTATTCTCTTGCCTGAGAAGATCAGTGAGGTTTGTGATGGCTTGCTCTTTCATTCGCAGAGCATCTGGTGAAGAAGAAGGATCATCAAGTACACGATAAAGAATAGAGATGGCCTCCGATGGGTCTTTGGCCTCCAATGCCTGAGCAATTGACTCTGTTGTGGCTGGAAGATAAGAAGATGACATGGCTCCTGATTGGGTAAACTCCTGCAGAAAAAGTAAAACATTCATAAATGCGTGAGTGGAAACTATCATCTCATACTGTGGCTGCTTTTCGCCAATAAAAAATGGTATGTCTGTAGAATAAACAGAAAAAAGGAAGACAACTTTTCAGGAGAAAGAAAGGAGCAAAATGGGTCACACTAAAGAATAAGGGGTGACTGACTAAAGAGGTGTTAATAATATTTACATTGTTACATTCTTTTATATTTATTATACCAAAGACTAATAAACTAATCATTTGATTAGTTTTGTCGTCAAAAAGTTGTTACCCCTTACTATTAATCAGGATGATCAAAGTACCAGCACAAGTGACATGGAAGCCACCAACGTAATGCAACATGGAAAAATTTTAACATAACCAACATAAGCCTATTTTCCACAAGGTGGGTAGCTAATGGCAGTTTGAGAAATAATATGAAGTTCATTATGTGCATGCTAAAAAGAATTAAAGGGATACTTATATATCATGATAAGTAGATGCGTGATGAAACAAAAGTAAGGGATACTCCACAACAAAATAAGACACAAGACAGGAAAAGAAAAGAAAAGAGCAATTTTTCAGCACCTTAAGACAAAGTTATGGGAAATAAATAACAGTTTAAAATTGGATAAAGGAAAACTTAGATTAATTAGGATCAGTCTGTCTTGATTTTAAGAAAAATAATAATAATCAACAAAGATGCCTCCTTTTAGCCCAAAAAATTAGAACAGTGGAAATTTCCAGAGACCATCATCCAGTGTTTATAATTTTCTGGAGTTTTCTTCTGTTATTTTTGCTTGAATAAGGCTGATTGACCCTTGTACGTCTCAAAATTACTAGCTTGGTGGCCAAGGCCAACTGTGGTATAAAAGGTTAAAATATGAAACAGCAAGCCATTTTCACTCAAACAGACACCAAGGCACCATAATCAACTGAAACATTAGTGCAGCCAGACAGAAGCTACTAAGCAATTCTGCCATTGTGGCAAATATCATTGACCACACTGATCACAAACTACTTGAATGATATTAAAACTTCAAAAATAACATTCTGCAGCATGGTGTATGACGAAGAGTATTATTCTCTCTTTTATAAAGATGTGATGAAAATAACTCTAAACAAAAGCAACCTCAGAAGAAGAAAAAAACACCAATATGAAAACTCATGATCATTGATCAGCTGCAAGCCAAGAGAAACAATCAAAAGGAAAAGATATTGAAAAGATAATTGGCCAGTTTTACTTCAGTCTTAAAATGGAATAAAAGAAAAGTATCTAAGCAAGGCTTTAGAATAAGTATGTATGCAATGGAACTTGTAAGGACCTACGCACTCTGCATGCGTTAACTGATGCAGACAACTTTCTGATAATACTATATCAAAAGGTTGCAGAAATTTTTCACAGGAAAAAGTGGGAAACCAATTCCAATTAAGATCCCCTAACTCTGAATTTATTTTGCTTTTTTACTCAAGAAAATGCATAAATAGATAGACACAAGACCATGAGAGATAGCATCCTGGCACCAAGCCCCACAAGTTTCAACTCGTGCTGAACTTTATCTAGTATCTATCTTCAAATGACACTATCTTTCTAAGATACAAAGGAGGACCCAAATCCTATCCGTTCAAGTAGACAGGAAAGAAAAACAAAAATCAACAACGGCCTAACACGGACCATGCTTCCATGACAAACAGAAAAACAAAGCTTCAAGACTTGGTCAATGAATTCCAGAATATAGAATGCTAAGCTACAGACTGAATAGATAATTGAACAGTGATTATTTGTCTGATTCAATCACATAGGAAAAGAAGACAGCCCAGTTCTGATACATGAAATCAGTCAGTCAATTATGTATTCTGTAACACTGTAAAGTTTAAAACATAAGCATACACGAGATCAAGGAGTTATAATTGAAATCTATTCAATTATATGATGATAGAGTGTTTATGTTTGCAATTCTTAGTTATGCAACTACTGTCAAAACCTTAATTTATTTTTTCTCAGGCTATGAATAGCTTCACGTTCACCTTCTTATTAATTTCTATTCATCAATTATCAACTTCAATCTCACTCTGTCCTGCCCTAAGAGTCTAAGACCATCTCAAAAACAAGAGAACCGAATTAGAGTGGGAATGAAGAGGAAAAAAAGAAGAGAAAGCAGTACCAAAAACAATAAAATCTTGTTGGATGTCGACGGTTCTGTGAGCAGCGGTGGGAGGAGCTTGCTTCGGGTTCCGGAGCGGGATCCGGTTAGAGGCTCGAGACGGTGGAGCTGTCACTCGTCGCAGATCGTTGAAGAAGGAAATAAGGAAAGAAGGGTTTCGGAGATAAGAAAGAAAACGAGCAAAGGGATAAACCGTGTGAATCAGCTCCTCTGATCTAGATCCTTCTTATTATTTTTTTTGGAAGACAGATCCTTATTTTCAAACAAAGAAAAAAATAGAAGGCACATTTACATTAATGGTAAATTGGGCCTTTAGCCCTTGTTTTCTTTTTTGATTTGTATTTTTATTTTCTGTTTTTATTTTTTATTTTTTATTTTTAAAAATTAAAAAAAAACTAAAAATGTTGGAAAATGAAACGATGCAAACTCGAAGACGATAAAGAAAGTCTTAGTAGCAAGTAACAAGTCACAATGTCTTCTATTCTGCTTCTCTCGCATTTAAAGACTAAATGCATCGTTGCCGTACTTTTAAGATGGATAGGATTAGCACCATCTCTATTAGGAGTAGCACCATCATTTTTAGTATATAAATATATGATTCTTACATATAAAAAGGATGGTGCCACTTCCAATAAAGATAATGTTAATCTCATCCTCAACTTTTAGTACTTTGTGGGCTTGTGTGCTCAAGTTTAAGAATTTTTTATTGCTTTTTATTTCAAGAAAAGCTCCAAAATTTAGTCCTAAGTGGGCCTTAGGCCCAAAACAACAAGGAAAGAAAAAAAATACTACAACTACGGAATGGATTCCTCACATTAAAAAATAATATAATGTATCATGTTAGTATTTTTATGTTTATCTCTTTTCATTAATGTTTATAAAGACTCACAAATTTAATATGTATTTAATATCTATTAAAAAATAATTAATATTAATTTACAATTTTTCAAAATTATCCTTATTCTTGTTCATAATTACTAGTACATTAATTGTATTTTACTACTGGTACTAGTACTAGTATTATCTTAAGAAAGTTCCTTAAATGTAGATGAGAGATATTAATAATAATTATAAAGGTTCCTATAAATTTGTTGAAGGTGTTAATAAATATTTATTATTATTATTACAAAAGAGTGATATTTTAAATAAGAAAGAATGAAGTATATGAGTGTGGAGCTAGGGGATATAAATAAACTCTCCTCCCCATTAATGAAGTGACATATTTTCACCAAAACGATTCTATTTTTGTTCTTGGCTTTTGTTTCTTCCTTTTCCCCTCTTTCTCATCTTTGTTTCGGATGTACTAAACCGGAATCCTGACTCTTGTAAAAGCTTCATACATAAGTGTGGTCACTCTTAATTAATTGAGAAACTACAATAAATAATACCTTCAGATATGTCACGCCTGAATTTAAAGTTGAAAGTTACCTTTAGTTAATTTGAGTTAAAATAAATTTATGTTTACTTAATTTTAACTTGAATTCAACAATCATAATAACTTATAAAAATGTAAATTTATTTAAACACAACTAAATATAATATATATATATATATATATATATATATATACTTTTATTTATGTTTAATCTGATTTGATATGTATCTAAACACATTAAGAGTGTGCTTGAATTAATTGCAATTTTAATTAATTGTAAAAATAAGTTGTGAAAACAAATCCTGAAATATAATCAAATTTTGAAAATTTTTGAAATAATGTCCAATTTTTAGTTAAAGAACAACAAACTTATTTCTTTATTAAAAAAATAATAAAAAACTTTTGTAAATACAAAATATAACTATCCGACCAACTTATTCAAACACACTATAATTGTGTTAATTAAATGAAACCAAACACAACTACTCCCTCCGGTCCTATATATAAGTCACTTCTAATCGAATCAACAAAATCAAGAAATGATAGTTAGCTCATTCTCTTTCTTATTTTATTCTCTTTCTCACTCATCATTAAGTAAATCTTTAAAAATTGTAAAAGGGGTGAAATGGGAAAACTCAATTAATGAGTTAGTTAGTGACTTATATTTAGGTCTAAAAATTTATTCTAGAAGATGACCTATATATAGAACCGGATGGAGTATCTCCCACTACTATACATGAAAACGTAAAATCATTATTCCCTCCGATCCTTTTTATAAGATGTTTTCAACCGAATTATACAGATCAAGAAAAGTAGTTGAGTATAATTAACTTTATTAGTTTTCTCAAAAAGTGGATGAGATACCATTTTTATCCTTTATTGAATAATGTGTTAGCTAATTACAATTAAGGAGTAGAAATAATCAATACATTTAATAAGGATAAAAAATAAAAATAAATAAAGAAATACATTATAAAAATTATAAAATATCTTATAAAAAAAATCATAAAATTTTTTTAAATAGTGTCTTGTATAAAGGAGAAAGGGAGTAGCATTTATTCTTCTTATTTTTTGTTATGATTGCCATATATAATAAGATTATTTCTTTGGTACACGCCTTTTCAATGCTAATTTAGTACTATTAGTATTTGTTACGACGATAGCATTATTAATTAAAGAAGATGGGAGTTGTAGAATCAATCTAAAATTTTTATCATCCAACCGGATTAACGGTTAGGTCAATAAAATAATCGTTTAAGACCCCAAATTTTGAAAGACTCAAAAAATTTATTTAATAGTATCATTAATATAAATTTTAAAATGCTATTTTATAATTTTTAATATTATTATAATATGATTAATTTTTTTTATTTGCATAATAATACTTTATTTAAAAAAGTATTGAACATGTAAAATTAATTTTTTATTAAAATATTAAATTATATAAAAGATTAAATTCATTTTTAAATGAGATTGATTATAAAATACATATAGTACATATGATAACAACTATTTTGTAAAATAGGTTATAAATAGGACACTAAAAAATTTAAAATTCTTGATATATAATATGCTATATTCAAATAAGCCTTAGTTTTTTATAAAAAAAAAATATAGGATTTAGTCATAAATTTTGCTTTAAAGATTTCTCCGCCCTTTTTATCATATACTTCATCCAGTTTTGAATACATTGAGTAAGTTTACACATACTTAAAAAAAATGGTTAATTTCAATTAATACTTTTGATTTTTAAAATGTTTACTCTCTTAATTAATTAACTACTAATTATATCATCTTTTCAACTACTAAAATTCGGTGATTCATTAAAAATAAAGAATTTTATAATTGAATAAAATAAAAGTGATTAACATTTACTTATATTTAAAATCAAATAACTTTCATTAAAATTGCTTATATTCAAAAGGGAGCATAAAAACCATGCACAGGATGTTTGTTATATGTGATTTATGTTAACAACCACATTATTGAACACAATCAATTTTTCATCTAAAAACTTGTCACAAAACAGAACACACATGTTCCTACTTTGTATTTCTAATCCTTCAAATTAAAAGGACCATCTTCATTTCTTATAACTTAAAACATTAATACATCATACACCAAATTTTTTTTAAACATTACATTAAAATACTTCATACAAAATCCCTATTCTCAATAATCTCCTTCCTTACCATACGACGAGTAACCACAAAATCAAGATTATAAAGAACAGGAACCATAGTGATAGAACAGAGGAACACCAAAACAGGGCCAAAAATCCAGAGCAACAGAGGCAGAGCAGCATAGAAGAGTCTATTCCCAACAGTGTTCAAAATGAACCCTTTCTCTAAAATCTCATTCACATATTCTTGGGTCACCAAAGAAATTGGGTCCTGTGGTGTATTAATTAAGATATTTACTTGGTTTATGAACCTTATGGATAATGAGTGGCAGAAGAATGAAAAGAGGAAGATTGTGAGCAGAGTGACATATTTTAGTGCTACCATGAACTCCCCGTGACCGCCATAGATGGCATCGTCGAGGGGTTTTTTCACGCTGTATGTGCTGCTTATCACGGCTGCTAGACCTGAACAGAGGAGGATGGAGGTTGTGGCCATTAAGGTTGACCCCATTATTGTGTTCCGAAGGGATTGAACTGCTAGAATGTTCTTTTTGTCGTTGTCCTGCAAAATCAAACCTTGCATTATGTGATGTTTCATTTGAATTTCCTTGTCATGTACCACAAAATTAGTGGAAGAAAACATTTTCTGATGGTGATGGTCTTTTATTGATCAATTTTAGGTGAAACAGTACAATAACAATGAAAAGTGCATTGGTGTGGTACACTCTCTTATGATGTTTGAGTTATTACATTAAATTATTTTCTCTAATCGAAAATAGCTTCAATGATATTAAGCTAATGCATCACTTTAATTCTGTTGAGAGAACTTTAATTTGATTGAGTTTTATAATTAAACAAATCAAAACATCGATCTTTCGTCTAAAGAGATATGCATGTTTTCTCTTATTATTATCACTTGTGTATTATTAGAATGCGAGTAACATGCTTGCATTATATTATTTCATGACTCGGAATGACATAGCGAATCTGATAATTGATCAAAGGAAACTATGATAATTCCTGTTAGAGATATGAGATAAGATACGACAGCTTTGTAAAAAGTCAATGAGTGCCACTAATTAATTAAATATCAAAAGTCTTTCATTTCTGTTTTGTTTTGTTATTTTCCTAGACTAGATACTGTAATTTAATTAAGAAAATAATCCTATGAGTAACAACAGCAAAAGTTGTCATCAGATCACGGATTAAAGCTAGAATATAATGAGGATATATGGCTGGAGAATATACTAACATACCATATTCCTATGATTTAATAGGATAAAGGAACTGTTTAATTTATAAACACATGCAGCATGGAATTCTTATATTTTATATTTAAATATATTATTATTGATGTGTGGATTTGCATGCACATTATCTGGAGATTATTGCATGTTCACCTAACTATGCTATAAAGAAATTAACAACATTCCACCTTGCTTGTTCATGACTATACTAAAATGGCATTTTATCTGGTATATAAATCAGAAAACTAAAGTGGAATATGGAATATGTAACATGCAAAATGAAAAAATCCTTTTTACTTTTAATTTCACCATATCATTCCTTCTTACTTTAATTTCCCCGTAAACACCATATGGCAAAAATTAATCCCAACACAAAAATAATAATTACAATGGCAGTCATAATCACATTGCATTGAATACGATTAACTATAATTATACGTGCTTATCACATATAGAATGTAATAATAATTTGATGTCATTTCGGAAACTATCCAAACCATAATATTGAAGTGCTAGAATGATGTTACATGCATCAACAGATTCGTTAATAAGTTTAAATTTTCAGGACAACATAGCAATATACAATTAGAATTAAAATAAAACCTAACAAATGTAATCAAAATTAGTACCTTCATCATGGCAGCAACCCAATTTCTTCTTCCACTGGCATTGATGCCAATAATGGTGGTGTGAGGATGATTTCTAACAGTGTACCACAGCCAGAAATGGTAACCAATGCTTGTAAGAATTCCTAATGGAACCAATATCACATCCAAATAACACTTCTTCCATTCCATTTGTGTAAGAAATTAAATCTGAGCTTTGGTTTTTCTTGAGGTAAATAATATATATATGATATTATAATATTAAGCTTGCACTTAATTATACTCGTGTGCCTTAAAAGTAAGCAATAAGTTGAAAACTGATATTCCTCCCTTCTCAATGGCAATTCCAAATTTCCAACTATGGTTTATATACACATTAAGAAACATTGAATGTAGACTTGTTCCACTACACCATTCAATTTGTATCAATGTTCTTAAAAGTAAGACCCTTGCTTTTTCACTAAATTACAAACCTTAGCCTAATCTATATTACATGTGGGGTCTACTTAATTCACCTTTAATTTGCCCTATTTTTTTTTAAAAAAAAAAATTATTATTGCTCATTCCAATTAGTTGGGGCCCTTTGCTACTTGCCTACTTGGTGTATTTTAAGAATATATATATGGTATAGGTCGATTTAAAGCAAGTGACGTATGAAGAATTATTAGCTAAGTACTATAATGTATGTAGTGGGGAAAGTTTATAAAATTCATTTAATCTTAATTTGTCTTATGTTTATCATGAAAAATTTTAAAATGTATAGAGTCCTTCAACTTTTAAATATGCGCCTCCAAATTTTAATAGAATGATACATGCATTGACACGTACATGATTCTAAAAATGTTCTCAAGCCAAACCATATATATGCATGTACACATATATATATTATGAGGGTATATATGTTGGACATAATAAAAATAATATAATAATATGATTCACTTGTGTTGTTTGTTAATTTAAGTATCTTGAGTGTGATAAACTTACATAGTGTGGTGGTGTTATGTGCATGAAAGTTAGATAATATTCTTGAGAGTTTATTTCGGATAAAGTTTGTGCAACTCATAGATATACCAGCAAGTATTTATGGGCAATAATTTTTAATTGATACAACTATTATTTATTAATACATCCTTTAATCAATAAAAAATTATATTTTTTATTGACTAGGTTAGGGTTGGGGTTAGGGTTATGGTCAGCACTAACTAGAATACACATCATTCTGGCCACACCAAAAATATTTTTTTTTCAAAATAATAACGTATTTAATATTTAAATGCTAACATAATTTTTACATTAAAAATATACACCAATTAAATCAAAATTCCTACACTAAATTTGGAAATTAAATGTATAAGTTCAAGAAGAAATTAATAAAAAATAATAAAGAGTAAATTTAAAACAAATAAAAATAATGATAAAAGTTTAAATTTGATTGGTGTATATTATTAATGTAAAAATTATTTTAACATCTAAATAGCCAATACGATATTATTCATTATCATTTTTTTGGTTATTAAAAAAATTAATAAATTTGTAATATATTCATTTAAAATAAAAAAATATGTACGTACAAAAAATTCTAAACTTAAAAAATCAAACAATTCAGACTACAGATTTTAGAATATGTTTCAGTATGTTGTGATGTATATTTAAAAATTATCGTTTGAAAACTATATTTCGAGCAAGGGACATTTTTTAAAAAAAAATATTTGTGTGGTAAAACCATAATAGAGTGCGACATAAATAGTAGCCACCATGTGCTATATATGGATGAATAGTAATTGATTAATTATTTAGGAAACATTAATCTAAAGACTTAGTTTAGTCTGGTTAAAATTTTGCTTTGGTCACAATCTAAAAATAGTTATTTTTATTGAATGATTTTAATTTTTGTGCTCAAATAATTTTATCCATTAATTAAATCTCAATTAATGTATATTTTTACTTTATATTTTACTAAAATTTAAATCAAATAGGTACTAAATAAATTAATCATAAAATAATATTAGGGGTTAAAATTGAAGGAAGTGGGGGTTGGAATGTGAAGGGTAAGAGAAAAAGGTGTGGATTGGAATTTGGAAGAAGCAGGGAGAGTGAGATTCTGACAAGGCGCAATTGTAAGTAATTTTAATTTTAATTTTGTGAGAAAACATAACAGATTAAGAGAGAAGGGCCCATCTTCCAGCACCAACACCACCACACTCTACACTCCTTACTCATCTCCATGGGTGCATTCCTTCTCCTTCACCCACAATTTAGTGTATGTCAAGTACCATAGAGACAGACACCATAATTTTATGATAAGACCTATAAAAATATTAATTTGAGAGGATTTTATAATAATAACAAGTCTTTATTTTATTATGTGAGATCAACTATATGAATTACATCACGTTGTCATTGCACTCTATTAAAAAAAGATAATGTTTAATTATAAGATTTTTTTATAAGTGTTCAATGATAGGATATTAATTCCAATAAAATATGCATGTATATAGAGAGACATGAATGAATAACAGTTCTTGTTATATTATGTAAGAATAATAAAATTTGATTATACAATCAAATAAGAATTAATTACTTTCTCTCTTGGATAGTGGCGGACCTAAGACCCAGAGTTAATAGATATAATTTAATTAAATAAAAATATAAAATAAGTATTTTTTAGGAGAGTTTCAAAAAAATTTTAGTATATATTTAGTGATATAATAAACTGAAATTGTATAATTAAAAAGTCAAATATATAAATATAAATCTTGGGGTTCAAAAATATTAGAGTATGTGTTGCAAAATATAAAAAATTGATTGCACCTCTAAACTATACATCAATTTGTCCAAGAGTAAATGATGTGCTAGAGGCAAATTGCTTGTTAGGGATAGGCAACTCCTAAGGTAGTATTTTTGTTACAGTGACTTAATGATAGTATTACTAGAATATCACGTGAAGATAGAAAATTCAAATATTGTTAAATGTAAAATATCATCATCCACTTTCTTAAACTATATAACTTTTTATATTTAACGACAAAATCGATTGTGGATAAATTATATATTACAATGATATACACAAAATATTTTCATATGTAAATGTGTGAGTCACAAATATACATTCCTGGTGGCTTGTGGTTAGAGAGCCGTTTCGTTCACAACTTCTCTAATTTCCTCTTTACATGACATTATGCGGATGCCGTAATATCCATTTTTAGAGCCAAATAAAATAATACTAATTCCTAATAGCAAAATATATATATATATATATATAATAATTCCTCTATTTTTGTATATTAGTCATTTAAGGTTATACATGTGAATTAAAAAAATAATTAAATGTTAAAGGTTATAAAAATATTTATTATATAATTTTTTATTATACTCTTATTTATAAATAGTAAATCATAAATGTCTAATGAAAATATGTATTTATTATAAGAGTATAAGTAAAAAATAACATTAATAATTTATTGATATTCTAAAACAAGAATCAAAAGTGAACAACCAAACAAACAATACTAAAAGACTAACATAAAAAATAATGGAGTATAATGTATTTGGATAAATGTGTCTGTCATGTAAAGGTAGAATTAATTTTCCTTTGATCTTATGGAAATCGAGTATACACCAACGTGCTTTAAGACTCTTTGTAAAAGGAAAAAAGAAAACTATCAATTATTTAAAACAAAAATAATAGTATTTGTTAGTATTATTTACAACCGTGTGTTTGGATTATTTTAAATATAGTCAATGGTCCATAACCAATCGATTGTAGGGATTTTTTCATTTTTATTATTATTAAGCCAGGCTGTAGGGATGCTAATAGGTGGATTTTTAATTTTCTTTTATGAATAATTGGTGGATTTTGGGTATGGTAATAAATTGCCCTTTACGCGTCTCTAAAAAAAATCATTGCACCCATCATTTTATTTTAGCTGATAATTAACATTTTTATTGCTAATAATTTGTATGGATATAGGTCAGATCTAATTGTAATTCCTAACTGTTTCGGAGGAGTATGCAGTAAACTTTGAAAAAAGACAAAAAAAATGTACAACAGATAAAACCTTTAAAAAAAAAAATCAATCATTTTATTTTATAACCAGGTTTCTCGTTCTTAACGTGAGACTAATCTCAATCACGCTGTGTGGCTAATGCTGTCCCCCGAAAATTTAACATAGATGAAATTCGAACCGAAATTTTCTTGCTATAGATCGTCTCTCCTATGAAGTCAGTAAAATTTTATACCATTAAGCCAAACCCATGAGATTAAAAAATCAATGGTTTAATTTGGTAAGTAAATTAGGAATGTGAAGTTAATTTCCTCAAAATAGGCTGAAAAAGACCAACTAGGAAAGAAAGAGTACTAGGAAGTTGGGTTAAAATAACGTAGGTTAATTTTTAGGGTTTATTTGATATACGAAATAAGATAAAAATGTATAGGATAAAATAGTTGGATAAGAGTAGGATACAGTAAAAGTAACATAAACACTTATTATATCTAATGTTTGATGTATATTAAAAAACACACTTAATAACATTGTATCATCATATCTATATTTTAGTTAAATAATATTATAATAAATATTATATTAATTATAAATTAGTGATAAAATCTTAATAAATTATTATATTTAATTTTATATTTTATATTTTTATTAAAAAATAAAATCACATATAATATACATAAAAGAAAGGGTAAATTAATTAATTATTTAAATTTTATATGTGTCCCTTAATTTTATTTTAGTCATTATACGTAAAAAAATGTTCTTTTTAGTCCTTATATGTGTCAGTCATCTTCAGATTGGTCCTTATAATTTATTTTAATACTAACGGTGTTAATTTCATTATACGTGGCTAATAGAAACTCTATGAGGTAATCAATGACGGTTACATAGACCGTTGACATGGAACTTAATTAATCCATATATATGTGCTTCTTTTTCGTTTTAGTCCTTATGCATATACTTATTTTTTATTTTAGTCCATATATATATATACTTGTTCTTTTGTTTTAGTCCATATACATATACTTATTTTTCGTTTTAGTTCATGTCTTGTTTTTTCATTTTAGAAGGGATTAACGGTAAGATAGCAAAAAGATCAAAAGCACTAAAAAAATACATATAGGAACTAAAAAGAACAGTTTTTTAGGTACATGGACTACAACAAAAATAAAAGACACATATAGAGACTAAATAATTAATTTAACCTAAAAGAAATAAGCCAAACTCCTTTTGATTTAGTGAATCAATATTTTTTTTTTTGCTATAAAAAGCATGTAGTAACTAATATAGTATCATAAATTATATTAAGCCACGTTATTTTATTTTTAATTATTTATAAAATCTTGCACTTTAATTAATTTTTCCTTTTTTTTGTATTTTTAAGTGTTTATATTAAAATTTTGCTCTTTCGTCAATTTATCTCCAAAATTCATTCTCTCTTTAAAATTTCTCTCTCTAATATTTTTGAAAATTTTCTTCATGATATTTTTTTTCTCTTTTTAAGTTTTCACCCTCTCAGGGTATTCATCTCTTAATTTTTTTTCTTAAAAAAATCCTGTATGTAAATTTTAAAAGATAAATTCAAGATTAGAATAAATGTATATCACACTTAGTGTGAGTGAAACAAGAAAAATTTTTTTTTATGCTATTATTTTTGCACTTATTGTGCTCCTCCTCTTAATAACTTTTGAAATAGGAAGCATAATAGAATAAACATATTATAACATATTGATTCATCAAACTACATATTATAATAATAGGATAAGCTAAGATAGCTCATCATCATATCATGTTTAATTTATTCTAACTATAAAACGCTATTTAAAAGTATAATAAAATTTGTTGTGTACCTAGATGTCAGGTACGTCAGTCTGGCATAGGCAATTGCTAGCTGGCCTCATATTCCAATGGGGAGTCCGTACCTGTAAGGACTCCGACAATCAAGTCAATAAAGGCTAAGGTTTGTAGTGTGATAAAATGAATGATACGTCTCGTGGCTAAGCGTGTCTCCCAATGTTTTATACGGCTTTGTTAGGGTTAGATCCTCTTTTGTTGTGCCTTCCCGATATGAGCTTATTAGGCCCATTGTCTTGGTTCAGTGCCTCTCAGGCATGCAAGGACCTCCTAATGATGTCGGGATGCTGCTCACAACAAAATTTATGATAACTGGCGAGATTAAAGATGAAATATAAGATGTAATTTTTTTTAATAACTATAAAGAATAATGCATCCTAATTATTAGAAAAGAAAAAGTATATTTCCCTTGTAACAAAAAAAAAAAGTATTTTATTAGTTAAATTAAGCAATGAAATACTTTTTATTTTCTAATAAGAGTACGTAATTTTTTATATTTCATCTTTAATAATTTATAGATTTTTTTGAGCTAGCTAGTAAATCATTTCCAACTTTGAAAAAAGCTGGTCAAAGGAGAAACAAAAGCAACCTAAAGAATAAAGACACTGATAAAGGAAGTACCAATTGAGACCTACATGATAAATTTTCTGCATCTCATTTTCACGAAGATTGAGTTTGGAATTATTGAAATTGATATGATTGAAGTCCAATTTAAATGATTTGATTTATTCACAATAATGCTAAACAATCACAAGACAAATACTTATTTAGAACTTTTTCAAACAAAAAGTTTCATTAATGAAAAAATCATTTTAATTTTATTTGTTATAATAAAACATTAAATCGTTAGTAATAATGATAAAACATTATTCTTGATTTTAATACAATATTCTTAGATGTCGTCAATGTGATTTGAGTTGTGCCCTTTTTAGTAAAGTTTGGACAAAGAGATTACCAAAAAAAAAAAAAAAAAAGAAGTTTTGACAAAGGGGATAGTGGGATGAATTGAAAGACATTGTCTATGGAACTATAAAATTTTCGAAGACAACATATATATATATATATATATATATATATATATATATATATATATATATATATATATATATATATCTTAGCTTTAAAAGAAATGCTCCATTGGTCTTTGCTAAGGGGAAATTAAAAAAACAAGAAAAAGAAAAAGAAAAAGAAAATGCTCCTTATCTTTGCCTATCCAATTGCATGAGTTTCGGATAACTTATCTTCATCAAATTAAAGAGAGAAAGAAAAACAAGGAAATTTAATTAATTAGGAAATTGATAATTAATAATAAAATTGAAGCAAAAAAGGGCTAGTTCAATCAAAGAGAAAATGATGTGTAATGGGGTGCCATTTGAAGTGGGAGAGCAACAAAACTTTACAATAAGTGGATATATGATGTCCACTTTTGTTCACCGTGTGCCTAGTGCTCCAAGACCAAGAGACAAAACAAAGGCACCACCAAATCTTCATTGGAAGGTTAAGTTACGATTATAAAAGGTTGAATTATAAGTGAAAAATGTTGCCTCTTTATTATTCCTTATATGACAGTATTTTAGTGTGATAGTTATACCTACAAAAACTTAACACCTAAATTAGTGATATTGAGCTTTGGTCCAATTGGTCTATAACATGCATATGACCTTCTAGTTATATCTTGATCCACACAACTAGAATGGTACCATATAATCATATCCCAACCTGACTTAGATGTCGATATGCCACTCGTGTAACTAGATATATAATTCCTATCAAAATAAAAAGGATTTGAGTCGTCACAGTTCGAACTCCAACCATACTTAATAATATTTTTTTGAATAATTAAAAAAAGAACGAACGGAGTAATAAATACATAAATTGAATCAACGTTTTTCAACATTCTAAAACTACTTATTGGCAGTTAATTCTCTCATGGTTCACCAAAATTGAGAAATTGACAAGAAGAAGAAAGCCATTGATTAAAGAGAATATGCCTTCCATGATTCCTGCGCACAACTTGTTTGGGACTTTGTTGTGTACACTAAGCAAGTATGAATAGTAGTAACCTCAACTACAGTCATTCGTCATGCTAAAAAAACCTACATTTTTTTTGTTGTGAAAATTTTATGGTGAGTCATTGGTATTCCACCACTTCAAAGTAAAAAAAGTTTTGGGTTCAAACAGTACTTACAGAAGAATTTAAATTTATCTCATTCAAAGAGAACAAGTTGGGATTGAAACCTGTGACGAACCTCACTGAGTTAAAAAAAAAAAATCTACATTAATTCATAAAAAAAATGCTAATAGATGATTAGACTTGAAACCAACTATAAGACTTAAAATTTGAAGCAAAATGTATTTACAAAATAATAGAATATAAATAATTTATTATAATTGAGCTTGAAACAAATGATAAGATCAAGCTTAGAAGAATGTGACAAAAGTAACCGATATTTAAGCCTATAAATGACAATGTAATGATGTGTGTACGAGCTATTTATATAAAAAAAATCTAAATTTTATATTTCTTGACTAAAATTTTAATTGAAAATTATATAACCATCAACATAAAATTTAAATACATTTATATTATTTAAGTGAGATTTATTCGTACATATTTATAAAATTTATATGTGAATGATTTCTTATTTTTGTGTTGTTTTATGAATTTCCACTTGAGAAAATTTGTAGAATAATATTATCAAAATTTTTATTGCTAAATTCGTATTTCAGTCCCATGAATTGATCTTAAATTTTAATTTGGTCCTTTTTTTTTTATATTAGTAATTTATCTTTTCAATATAATATGATTATTTTCTATTAATTTTTTTATTGATAAATAATTAATTTTTTATCCTTATCTTCTTGTTTCTCACATCCAGCAATGATTTAATACATTTTTATTAATTATGTAATGAAAAAAAATGTAGCAAAAATAAGTAAAGGAGCCAAAAAAAAAAGAGAATCAAACTGAAATTTGATGTAAAATTTAGGGATAAAAAATACTATATTTTTGGCTTATTTTAATTTATTCTAATATTCGTCATTAATTTATTTATCTTTCAATTAATAAAATATTTTTTTAATTAATTAAATCTCAAATAAACCTTTAATAATATGACCAAATTATAAGCGTTTAATTAAAAATAATTGAGATATATCAGATTAAAAATAAAAACTAAATATTATATTCAAAAACAAAATCAACTTTATATCTTTCAAATTTAAAAGATTTAATAGAAAATATGACTTAATTAAAATTTTTTTATTGTCTCAAAATTGATTTGATTGAATAAGAGAATATGATGCAATTTTAATAGAAATAACACTATAAAAAATACCTATATTTTATTTGTTCAATTTTCGGTTTATTTGAGTTACGAGTTTTTCGGCTAATTATAGTACTTATGCTAACTTTCTGAAATTAGTTAGGTTTCTATTTCCTACTATTGTTTTTTCTAGGCAAAAATTGCTATTTTCATCCTCTAACTCTTGGGTTTGGTTTAGTTTTGTCTTCTAACTTTTTTTATTCATTTTCGTCCTCCAACTTTTGTTTCTGATTCATGTTAGTCCTTTCCGTCAGTCATCCGTTTAAAACTAAAGAAAAAAGTCAACACTGTTAAGAATGACCACGTGTCATTCTCTTAGTGATTGGTGAATAAAATGATTATAATAATGTATTTTTTTTAAAAAGAAATCTATCTTTTTTTTTTTGAAAAAAAAAACCTTAAGCATTATCCCTTTCTTTCCCAACCCCCACCCTCTTCCACCACCGGCAGCTCAGTCCACCACACCACCACCACTCAACCATTGGAGAGAGAAGAAGTGGGTTTGGAAAAAGCAGAGAAGGTCTCGCCTCCCTACACCACCCTTCACCACCACTACTGCATCGCCTCCCTCCTCCACCACTATTACCTTAGTTTTCAAAAGCACCACTCATCACCACTAGCACCACCCCTCATCCTTTTCTTGCTCATCGACTTCCCGCATTCATAAAAGATCCAAAATCTTCAATCCCAGAAACACAAAGATCCCGAAAATTGCTCAACAAACCCATCGATTTTGTTCATCTAAGTCACTCAAGACATCCAAAACATCCCCAAAATCGCTCAACAAACCCAGAAAAATCCAACCCACCCCAACCCCATCGATTATGTTTATTTGGGTCACTTAGGAAGGGGAAAAAGTTTCAACCTTTGAGGGCTGAAGAAGTGAGAGGGCTGAGGACGAAAACCAAAACCCATGAAGCAAAGAAAAAGACGAGAAAGTAACAACCCCATAGATGCTTGAGGAAGAAACCCCAATTTTGGAACCTCTTTACTTCTCTGTTCTGTTTTCACTACTCTGTTCTTGACAAAGAAATTAAGTGATGTGATTTTGGATTTTTGGCTCAATGATGCTTGATTGTGATTTTCTGGGTTGAGATTGTTGCCGTGTGGGAATGGTGTGGTGGACTGAGCTGGAAGTTGGTCCAGCAGCGGTGGATATAGGTGGTTGTCGGTGGTGGAAGAGGGTGAGTGGGGGTTGGGGAAGACACGGTTAAGGTTTTTTTTTTTAAAAAAAGAAAAAAGATAAAAAAATATTTTTTATTTTTAAAAATACATTATTATAATCATTTTATTCACCAACCACTAAAAGAGTGACACGTGGTCGGTCTTAACAGTGTTGACTTTTTTTTGTTAGTTTTAAACGGATGACTGACGGAAAGAACTAACATGAATCAGAAACAAAAGTTGGAGGACGAAAATGAATAAAAAAAAAGTTAGAGAACGAAACTAAACCAAATCCAAAAATTAGAGGACGAAAATAGCAATTTTGCCTCTTTTCTAGGATATAGAATTTTTCTTGGAATGGAAAGAGAAGGTCAAAATACAATATCATTAATTTGTCTTTTTCCATCTGCCATTTTTAAAATGTATTTGGTGGACATCTATGTACGTTGCACTACTTCTAAGTTCTAAACGAAGAAGAGAAGAGAAGACTTGTGCTCTAAACTAAAGTAATGTGAATGTGAAGTTGTGGATCACACTAATCTAGGATTATTAATTATCCAATTATACATTTAAATTAAATTAATCTGTTTGGTAACTAATTAGCCGAGCTTACAGTTCCAAAATTCTTTCTCTCTTTATATATTATCAGAATTAATGAAGTATCTCCTAATGATTCCATTTAATTGAAAAAACTAGTTAAAGATGACACTAATAAAATTGCTAAAGAAAAAACATGAGGTATGGTTTTACCTACCAGATTAAACGTGTTTTTTTTTAAAAAAAAAATAAAAAATTAACATCACTCATGCTCTGATAATATATAAACGATAACTTAAAAAGATATACTATAAATCATAATTGTATTCAGCGAAAACAACTAAGTCCTTATATTACATAAATAACATTAAGATAACGATTAAATAAATACACACTCAATAGCTTTGGTGATAATAAAAATAAATGAGCAATGATTGCTTTACAACTACTATTCACATGTACAATTTAAAACATAACTTACAACTTTATTTTTATTTATTTTTTTGTTTAATAGAGTTGTATGTTGTAAGTGCGAATAGTAGGATAATAATTTATAAAAAATAAATAAAGAGTATAACATGTTTTTTGTTTTTTGTTTTGTGGGTGAATTATTCAAAATTCAAATAAGGTCCAAATTCTGTTGAACGGCAGGTGTATGTATGTATTATTGTAGCTAATTAAAATGACACATTAAGTTGAGACTTGGAGACGGAAATTTTGTCTCAGTTTAAGTTTAACCAATTGGATATCACTTTAATCTCTCATATTATTATTCATGTTTCTCCTCAACTTTGTAATCATTGGATTTCTTTGAAAATAAATTAAGCTATGAAATAGTAGTTTTTACTGTTAGCAATTCACTAATTCTTCTCATCTTTCATACAAAATATCATTAAGGTAAAAGAAATTGAACTTCCTTTTTTCCCATTTTGACATCTCATGCCAATTTTGCTGTCCTTTTTCCACTACTGCACCACCAAAAGTATTAATCAACACACAGAACACCATAGGGTCCATTTGATGATATTTTTATTACAAGTAAAAATATTTTTTTAAAAAAATAAGAATATTTTATTTCTGTCAAATTTGCTTTAAAATCAGAAATCATTACCAACAATAAAAATACTTTACACCGTAAATGGTCAACGGGCTGGGAGTGGGGGACTCCCGTAAGGGAAAAAAAGAAAAATCCATTAATACTAAATACTTATTTGGGCATTAATTGAGCCCAACAAAAAATAAAGTCTCTGACTTCAAATTTTATTTGGGCCTCTTTTTGCTGGCCGAAAAACAAGATATAAAAAACTGTATAACAAAGATGATAGTAATAATAGCAATAATAATAATAATGACAAACACAACAAAATGAAATAATATTATTCAAAAATTGGATGATTATTTTTTTTACACCAAGAGTATTCTCCAAGCTCCAGCTGACAGCCAAAAACTAATTCCTATTAAAACGAAAAGATTACCCAAGGGAGATCTCCCAGCAAAACATTATCTATGCATTCGACCATTAAAATTATTACCACTATCTTGCTGCCACACACACACATAACTGAACTACAAGAATTATCATTGTTACGTTTTTATCTAAGAAATTGTACACTGACTATTTATTTATTTATTTATTTATTTTATTTTTAGATGAAGTGTACAGTGATTGTTATCTCCGCGTCCTCGTATAATTGTTTCACAAGATTATCTCTTATTTACATCGCCTTCATTTGGCGTCACTTATAATTTTATTTTATTTTCAGTAAAATTTGTAAGAAGGATATGCAAATTAAACCAAACCTAGTTAAAAATTGCCACATAAAGATAAGCAAAAGTCAACCCTCCAATGCACATGTAATCACATTATACTAAACTCAATGATTAATATATTTAATACGAGCAGTAACATAATGTATGGATTGAATGCACAACTTCACACTAATATATACTAATATACACGCCAAATGGAGGATGAGAGCGAATTTAAAACTTATTAGTCAACAAAAACAAAATTACACATTTTATGAGGTGTTTTGCATGATATTATTCGACCAATTGTATTAATATTTTTCCCCATGAATGCAAAAATATAATATAGAGAAAACTATATTGTTTTCCTGAAGAGAAATATTATCAATACTTTATTTAAAATTTTATTATTATTTATACATTTTTATTATTAATTGAAATTTAATAGTCTTGATTCATATATCAGTGAATTATATAGTGTTTAGTCCAGTTTTTTTTGTTTCTCTTCTTCTTATAAGTAAAAGTTGGGCCAAACAAGATTTGTAGTAAACATGTTAAATTTAAGCTGACTTTATTTTCTATATACAAAAAGGTGGCTTAAAGCTTTTCGGAAAAAAAAAATTGTATTATTTTGTAGGTCCATTGTAATTAATACTCAAATATTCTATTTAAAACTTGAAATCTTGAATATGTTTTTCTTCTTTCTTTATTTCACTTTAATATTTATGAATTTTATTGTTATTTAAAATTGTACATATTTAAAAAAATTTAATGTTAAATTATTATTTTGATAAATTTATATTGTATTTGTTTTTTTTAAAAAAATAAAATACTGAATTTTATCAAAAACATTATTTTTTTATTGCAACTTTCATTTAAAAAATTTATAATGATAATTTATTTTTTATATCAAATAAATGTAACCGTTAATGACAAGTAACTTGAAAAAGTTGACAAAAAATATTTTTATCAAACAAACAACTTTTTAATCATAAGGCTTATAAAGTACAAAATAATGAAACTGTCAAACAACTTTAACTTTTTTTAAAACTCTTATTTTTAACGCTTACTTAAAATTTGCTTATGAACTAAAAATAAATCGGGGCAAACGAAGCCTTACACTTAACTTTTAGACAACAAAAATATGAGAAAAAAGGTATTAAAATTAATATGTAATATATTACTGGTATTTTCATTCTCTCGTATAATAAAATAGATTTTAGTTAAGTATGTTATCCTAAAGAATATTTTAGTTAAGCATCATTAATGAAATTTAAAGGCCATTATAGAAAAAAATAAAGCCCATATATATATGATAAGTACTCCAATGATCATATATAATTTTCTTTTATAATTTAAAGCCCTATGATAAGTACCAACAGAACACCAATTATATTCACTTTTCTTATTCCAATGATTGGGTTGTGACGTACTACACTAAATAATCATGGTTTAGAAATCCATAATTTGTTTTTCAAACGTGTACCTATGATACAAAATAAAAAATAAATTTAAAAATGTTTGTATTGTTAATAATATTAATAAATATTTTTTTGTGAAAATATTAATAAATTTTTGAATTATTATAAAAAGTAAAATTTATTTTTGAATTTTTTTTGCAAAGATATTATTTTAAAATTGAAGTAATGAATAATTTAGTTTTCAATAAAAATATCCAAATAACTTTAATTTATTATTGAATGATCATGAGCACATGTTAGAAAAACTGATATACTATCTCTGAACTTATATATAAATAAAAATTACCTAATTTATACATATTAAAAAAGTTAGTTAATTATATTTAATTTTTTTAATTTTAGGTAAAAGATAAAGTCGAATTACTAAAATGACTTACATGATATTTATTGTAAAGTAAAAATTATAGCAATAAAAGAAAAGTAAATTAAAAATAATAATTAAAATTTATTTATATTTTAAACTAAGAAATATAAATTTTTTTTTCTTATATTCAAGTCAGAGGCTACTAATTAATTTGAATAATCATCGGCCATTCAATGATTATCATTTGGTTAGCACTTCATAATTCATATCATTAGAGTAATGCATTGTGAAGTTATCTCAAATGGTGCAATGGACTGCGGATCATGGTCGGAGAGCACCTCTTATCTCTTTTTATGATAAATGATAACTAATTTGTCTAATTGTAGAACTAAAGGTTAAATGGCTTTTAATTTAATTTACTGTAGCTAACAATACTCTAAGGTAGAGTTTGACAGACGTGTTTGAACAAAATAGAATAAGACAATATTCCCTGTTTGGTGCATCAATTAAGAAGAACGGAATAGGACACTGAGGTCAATGAATGAGACAGATTGATTCCAAAAGGGTGAAACGGAAGATAATTATCATTATTTTTCTAGAGTTATTTTTTATTAACAAAATAATATATATTTAAATTTCTTAAACCTTATATTATTTTTTCAACCAAAAAATATTTTTTAAAAAATATTGTTTTTAAAAAATTTACATAATAAAAATACATTCAACATAATTTATATTTAATAATTATTTTTAAAAATATATATAATAATTGTATTTATTGAGAGAAATTTGTATTTAATAATTTATTTTTTCATAAAATATTAATAAAAAATTAATATATTTTAAAATTTTTATTTAGTTAACTCATAATTTTAAAAATAAAATTAAAAAACATATACTTTTTGTTTTTCTTTTAATTTTATACTTTCTATCCAGTAAAGTAAAATTCAGTATGTATTATAAAAAAATATTTTTTTTTAGATTTTAATCCGCATTAAATACAAAATAGTACATATGGTTTTGTTATGTTCCGTAGACACTAAACACAGTACACGGTTCTGTTCCGTTTCGTTCTATTATGTATCATTCTTCTATACCGTTACCAAACACTACCTAATATTAAATAGTTTTGTATAGAATTTTTCCCCCAACTCTATATAGATAATTTCTAGTATATATTATGCATCAAGCTCCATTTATTTCTCTTTCAAATAGTCATTGCCTAATTTAATCCAAAATATTAGTGTAGTCAAATTATGTGCCTCAATTTAAATCAAAATATTAGAGTAGTTAAATTGTGTGCCTCTTAGGGCAAAGCTTTGCATTAGCGATATTCTTTTTTGTTATCAAGCATGTAAACAAGAGTATGATTATATGAAAAAAAGAAAAAATATTTTTATTTAATTCATTCAAATTATTTCATTTGCAGCATAATGTGCCAAATTCTTTCACCTCAAAACTTGTTGCGTTGTTGAACTTCAATTGTTCACCATTAAATGGAATTAATTTTAAATTGATAATTTCCTTGTTGGCGTCGAGGAAACAGTAGAAAACCTTCACAGTTTTAGCAAGAAGCCAAAACTTTCATGAACCTTTATGGTTCTTGTTGGATTCAATTGATTATTTAACTTTTTCTTCTAAACAAAATACTAAGATGAGTAGTTATCTTTCTTTTTCATCCCTTATTCCATAGTACAATGAATCTGTAAAGAAGAGTTTTAGTTGAAAGTTGAGGATGGACCTACGGATTAAATTAATTAAATTAATTTAACACAAAAAAAAAATCTGAATTCGTCTAGGTCATTTGATGCTTTGCAGGTAGACTAGTTGAATTTTTTGTACGAATAAATACGTTTTTTTTTTTCTCGAATTTTATCGAAATAGGTATTCCAAATATTTTTCATGTTTTTAAGATATACATATTTTTCATTTAATATTTTCAAAAAATATGTTAAAAATGTTAAAAGTAAATAGTATAAACATCTGAAAATATAAGCACTTAAACACTCTTCTCACATTAATGTTTAACATTTGAATGGATTACTACCTTTATTTCAAAATATAAGCACTTAAATATTTTTCACATGATTTTAAAAAAAATAATTTTTATATTGATTTTGAAAAAAAGCTAATTACTATTACAATTTTATCCCTAAATAAATATAATCCATTATCTTGATAATTAGCAATAAATTATTTTACTCCCTCCGATCCTATTTATAAGACCCTTTTCAAACAATGTTAGTGATCCTTTTTATAAGATCCTCCATCAAAATTTACAAACATTAATTATTCTTTTCCATGTTTGCTCTTCATAATGAGTCAACTTTTTTTAATTCCAAAATTTGATTACAAGAAGAATTAATATCTTTTACTACTTCCCAATACATTAAATAGGGGTAAACATGGAAGAGTATATAATTTTCTAAAATCCCAAGACATTAACTAACTTAATTACATGTTTTCTTAATAACCACAATTGTCATGTTGGGTCCTTATAAAAAAGACCGGAGGGAGTAATAAATAAGAGTAAAATTAAAAAAGTTAATAAATACACGTTATATTTTGTATAAGTGTTTATAATATGAAACAAACACATTTTACATTTTACTCCTTAAGTGCTTATATTTTGAAACGGGAAGATTAGCTACTAGTAGTACTAATAGAAAGTGGTTTAAGGCTTGAAACCGAGTGTTCAAAACAGGAGAAGCACTCATGGGGTTAATAAATGCTTTGAATTGGTCAAACGATAATCCCTAGCTAATACTGAAATTTAACAACTAATCACCGTACTGATGAAGAAATAAAAAAAAGAGCACATGGGCATTCAAGTAATTCTCTCAAAATATTTTTTTTTTAAATCCCTAGTCTTCATGTGGTACCATCAAGGCCGTTCAAACTAGTGCCTTTGATCTTGAATAGTACAAATGTACAGTTCCATTGTACGAGGGTACCATGACTGTTAGGAACTTTAATTGCATCAGAAACAAAATCAGCCAAGTATCTATCACTCACACTAATATAAAACCCTTCTACTAATTAACAATTAACTCGTAAATCTCAAACCCAGTCACCATTGATTTAAATTAATCAAATCCATATGGCTTTAGCTTTGAAAACAAAAAATGGTGAGAGAGAAAGAAAACTCTGACTTGCACTAATCACTCACATGCCAAGCTAGGGAATACAACTTGACGTTTAACTCATCCTAACCTGGCCAACATAATTTGTTGTTTTCTCATGCATGTGACATAGAAAACCCAAAATGTTGATATTATAATATTCCTCGTTAATAGAACTTAGCATTTTAATATTGAGAGTTACAAATTTATCAGTCTTCTATAAATTGGAAGCATGTACCAACCCACATAACCAGAGTTAAGCCGACAAATAAAGAGAAAACCAAGTTCAATTTCAAATACTACCATTTCTCTTATACCCCACCTAAGAGAAAAAACATACTAATTACTGAAATAACACAGATTCCATAAATGGATCAACCAAAGAAGCCTAATAAGATCAGAGACATCGTGAGGCTTCAACAGATTCTGAAGAAATGGAGAAGGTTAGCCAACTCTTCAAAAACAAGCAGAAGTAACAGCAACAGCAGCAGTAAAAGCATAAACTTTCTGAAAAGAACGCTTTCGATATCAGAACGTGAGGGAGGATCAAGCAATGTGGTTCCAAAAGGATATTTGGCTGTTTGTGTTGGTATTGAACTTAGCAGGTTTGTTATACCAACAGAGTATTTGAGTCACCAGGCCTTTCGCATGTTACTCAGAGAAGCTGAAGAAGAATTTGGGTTTGAACAAACTGGTGTTCTGAGGATCCCATGTGAAGTTTCTGTGTTTGAGAGTATCCTGAAGATTGTGGAAGGAAAGGACAAGTTTTCTACACGGAAATGTAGATTTAGCATTGAAAAGATGATGGGATACTGCTCCTCTAATCACCTTGCTTATTCTCACCAACCTCAAAGTCCAATGTGCAGATAGTCTAGGATTTTTGACATTTTTTTTTTCTTTCTTTATTTTTTTAACTTTCTTTTTCTTTTGCTCTTTGTGGAAGCTAATCCATGTATGAGGGTGAGAGTGAATTCCATAACTATAAGTGAGATAACCCCATTGGAAATTATGAAACAAAGAATACAACTTTCTTTGTCCAAAATTTGTTGTTTGGGTTTAATTGTTCGACAAAACTACTGTCTTCTTTTATTTTCTTTGGTTCTAGTCACAGAATTTTAGAACGAGGTAACAAGTAAAATCGCCCCTAAATGACAAATCTAAGTGCTATTATCTGAATCTATTATTCTAGAACTGAAAGTTATGGTATTTTACAATTGGAATAGTAACATTCTACCATCAAGAAAACAAGCATTAGAAAACACGCATTGATCAGGCACATGCAGTATTGCACAAAAGTTAAAACTCTTTCCTTTCAAAGTGACTTAACTACTAGGTAGCAGTTATTGAATCAAGAAAAAGCATTGAACTAGTAAGAATCAATCGAAGTCTTTTGAGCTGAGGGTTTATGGATTTTTGAGTCTATCTATGGTTTTACCAAATAATTTTGCATTCCACTACCAGCAACACAGAGGCCTGATTTCAGGGAGGTTTAACAAGGAAATGTGAAAGCTTATATGCTTCAGCCATGTTTTTTTTTTCTTTTTTCTTTTTCCTGTTACACATAAATAATATAACCATTGAGCAGGCTTCTGTGGACTTGGGAGATTTGATCAAAATTAGATCATGGAGTTGGTTTTTCTCATATGTGGGTGGAAATGTATCAGTTTTAAGCTTCTTAAGTTGGTGAGTTAATTGAGACTTGCTGTCAAGGGTTGGAGAGTTCAAGTCTTATTTGTGTGCAAAGCCCAGATTAGTGTTGCCTTGAAGAAATTTAAATTGTAATTGGCCTTTGTATTCTTTACTTGATTTCTTGATACATTACCATTTGTACTCTACATAATACTATACATGTTTGTTTATAAATAAGTGAACATTCAAACACTGAAATGGTGTAGTTTCAAAATAGAAATATCTTGATTCTAAAATAATACATGTTAAATTGTGAAGAATAGCACTTTGAAAACTATGCATTTAGTTCCAGGAACAAACTTTGACTAATATTGGTAAGAAACTTGACAAGAGAAGACTCTGCCTTAAGCGACTTTCAATTTGTTATGGGCAAAAGCCAAGAACTGTCAATAGAGCGCTTGTTAAATATTTTTACTTTTTTAATTTTATTTATCAAATGTCGTACATTTTTTTTGGTCTCACAAGTATCTTAAGAGGTACTGTACTTGTTTAACAATCATGAGGCTTTGGGATTTAATTTCACTAGTATCGTAAAAGGTACTTGTTTAACAATCATGAGGCTTAATATGATTTAAAAAGGCTAGTCAAAGGTGTATACTGTATAGAAGTTGAATTTTAAATTTTTAATTAGCTTTAATGGTCTGAAGGTAATACCCGAGAACACATGATATCTTCAGTTGACAACTGGATATGAAAATCCGGATAATCTAAGGAATTTTCCTATCTTAGAAGCAATGTATTTCTTTTCCCTTGGATCGAACTTTCCTCCCATGAGCCTTTCCTTTGTAAAATTCTTGAGATTACAAGTTGCAATGCCAATACCCTCTGCATATGCACCACGTGTTTCAATGGTGCAGTTATGCTTAACAGTATTAAATTGCAGACACTTGCTTTTGAGTCATGTTTTCTGAATGACAAAGCTTGATTTTAATGTACTATAAGTAGAGTAGAAGAGTTTCATATTATATCATTCAATGGTATATTCTCATATTATTCGATGAATTTCATAACAAGAGTACTAAGTTGTAAATTTCTTTACAATCATAATGCAAACAAATTAAAATTCAGTTCTCAAACTTCTATTACGCAGCTCACATGTGAGCATTCATTTCAGCAGCTAAAATCACATGTAAACAGTGAAACTTGAGAAATCATCCCTCGTTTTTTGTGGTATATGACAACACTAGACTTAAGTCATAAGCTACTGCAGCATATGAAATTTTAGTAGTATTAAGTTCTAGAAGACTTCTGTTAACTATAATGTTTAGCACATGGCTGAATGATCAGTAACAATAAATATGTAACCTGCGTTTATCAGTTGATCAGCAAAACACATTATTCAAAGGTTACTAGGGTTTTAGTTTCTTAAGAAACTGTACTTTTAGTTTACAGTACTTGGCATTTTAAAATGCAACAGATTCCATTCAAACAAGGTAAATAGAAGTCAAATAGGTATCTTTGGATCTAAACTGAAGAATATAATATCCGTACCTGGGTCCATGTGTAATCGACCGAAAAAAATCCAGAAGCACCTGTTGTCAGATTACCAAGGAGACCACGTGCTGCTTCCATATTAAAACAGTCATAATCATTATAATATGTCTGAAATTGCAAGTTATCAGGAAATAAAAATTGAAGTATCCATGTTCATCACCTTGTTCAGAAGAAACTCACTTTCAGGCAAGATGGACTCTTAAGTTTTATCCACATGTTCTCCAATGGATGACACGATAGATCTTGGCGTATATCTAGTCACCAAACTAGCAATCCAAAGTTTTTACAAGGTTGCCCTCAGGATTTTTATTCACAAGTTTTGTTTATTACAGGCTTAACTAGGAAGTTACAATATGCAACTCCAAAAACAAAACACTGTTAACCTAAGAAAAATTTGCACAAAGTGAAGCTCAAAGCTATGAACCAAACCAAGTACAAGTGATTGAAAAGTCGAAACACATTTAGAGGTGTTTGGAAACAAACCAAATCAAGCCAAAGGCGAATCAAATTTGGCAATAGCATTTGAAATTTCATGTCAAGCACGTATTTCTACATGAAAAAGTGAAGAAAAAGAGTCAACTGAATAGGGAATTTGGTGAAAGTTGACTGAAAAAGAACAAGTGTATTTCTACGTGAAAATTATCAATTGTTTTGTTCCAAAATTTGTTAAATGTTGGAATAATTATTGACCACATATAAGAAGTTTGAGTGGGATAATAGCTAAATTAAAAACGGCTGTGTGTTATTTGCCAACGAGCCCATGTTGATTGTTGAAGGAGTTACTTACATTTATTTTTTTCCCCAAACATTAAATTAGGATTTTCAAACCACAATTACCAGATATCATAACTATTTGGGTTGATTATAATTTGTTCTGTATATTTTATCTCATGCGCGGTTTACTTTATTACATATTCAGTCAGCTGCAAAAACTTCCAATGTGCGGTTTCTCCCTTGCACTTTTCAAATGCACAGTTTACTATGTAATATCCAAATTAGCAAGAAACTTTTTCCTAAATTGGTGATGATTTTTTTGTAGTAAACCACACATTTCGAAGAATGCAGAGGGCAAATCGCACTTTCAAAATTTTTGCAGCAAACTGCACATGAGAGTACCAGCGACAAATTTTAGTTAACCCTAACTATTAATATGTATTCAGATAACCCATTTCCTGTCGTCTGACAATTATCAGTTATCATAAGACTAACTGTCTTAATTGCATTGGAAAAACACTAAAAGGCCGGTGATAACTGATGGCATAACAGAGACTATTGTGCTCTTACTTCTTAGTTATTGATTCACTCCTCTCAGGTCATCCATAGACCATAATTGATCATTTTGTAAAACACTTACTATGCTTAAAAATAAACAGAGAAGAGGACTATATGGCACTGTTACTCCCAAGTCCCAACCTCCGTTTCTGATCTAAATTGCAAAGTGAACACTACAATCTGTATGAGCCTATCAGGTATGCATTTCAAGCTTTGAATTTTATAAATTTTTAAATCACGTCAGTTACACCATATCCATACAAAATACAAACAAACAAGACAGTGTAATAGTGGATCATGAGTTTTTCATCCTTTTGGCAAGTAAATGGAATTGATTCCTCTGATAGTAAACTTTGAAGCTTGTAAAATTGTACAAGAAGAAGCAGGTGTGAACAATGCAAATAATGAAAAGAATTAAACACCTCCTTGAGCACATAATTGAAAGCACAGTCACTTTGGAATTGAGATTATACTAAGAGGCTCAATAAGAAAATTGATCAACTCTCAGAATCGTCGAAATTTGGAAAAGTGACACATTTGAAGACCTTGCACTTGGAACACAAGACAAATCCAACCTGCAGCAAAAGATAACAAACAGACAATAGTGGAATTACAGTGTGTAGCGATAATTGTTGAGATAAATTAGAGCGAAGAGATAATCGCAGTGGTTACGGCTCTGCAGGAGGGACATCGGCGGTAGATACGCTTGTTTTCAGCTTTGACATTTGTCTTTTGGCCTTTACAGTAGTCACAGAGCAACCATCCCTTTCCATTGCAAGGTTCACACATGATTGTTGCATTTGCATCGCCATCAATCTTAACACACAATAGAGGTGGATCGTGTTAAGAAGAGAAGCTTACAAGTTAAAATAAAATTAACCTAGGAAATGAAGAAGAAGATTGAGGAGGTAGGTACCTGTTGGTGAATTGGAGCGCAGTGAAGGGGCTTGATGTGAAGAAGAGGAGCATGGCGGAGAAAGGGAATTGACGGAAGAGACAGAGAGGAGGGTGCAAAAGCGAGGGGCATTGTTGGCATTTTGGTGAGTGAGGAATGGACATGGATTACCCGATTTGCAAAGCAAAATCCTCATCTCGTTGTTCATTATCTCCGGCTCCGATATCAACAATAGCCTTGATTTTTCAAAAAATAACAAACCTGCCATTCACATTTTTTGCAAGTTGCTCCACCATCAACCTGCCTGCATTGTTCACTCCGCCGGCGGTAACCTCCTCCTCTTACGGTTTTCATTCTAATGCCTCTCCCAAAATAACTAAGTCATCACCAAAAACCAACTGCCACAAAGAAGGGCCATCACCGGATAATTTAACGACAAAACTTAGGTGATTTTTCCTTATGAGTTTCAATGTTTCGCTGCAAAATTACTACTGGGCACTTGAATATGTACATAATTATTGGTCTATTTCTTAATTATACTTGGCTGTCTAAATTTGCTTTCACATGACTGAAGTTAAATTTAAATTAAGTATTAGTCTATTTTGGCCCCATTTTTATTTAGCTATCCAAATTGGGTTAGTACTTGAAATGTATAATATGCTTTTTATACTATTCTATATTGATTTGTTGAACTCCTTAGGTTTAAGATTATCATCTGAGGTGATATCAACAGCTTATATCTATCATATGCTTGATAAAGATGAAGCTCTTATGCACTCAGATGAAGGATCTAACAGCAAATAACTTTTATATCATTTTATTCCTTTTTTAAGATTTAGTTGCTATTTTTCTCTTTCTTTAGGATGTTTTTAGTTTTGCTAAATAACTCCTATGTTTCCCTTTTGCAATTTTCTGTTAATCAGTTGTAACCCTTATATAATTGTAATCAGTTACTCAATTAATGCTAAGTGAGGTATTTTCTTCTTCATCGAGTACCTTCTTCGTTCAAAGGTTTCATCATCCTAGTTCTCTTTGTTCTCCAACACTTTCTGCCCCTGTTTTAAAAAGTTGTTAGGTGGAGCTCATTATTGGAGATATAAAGAACTATTGCAAAGCTCGGTTAGGAAGGGACAATGTCTTAGTAGCCACCCAATATCATGGCATAGAAACACAAGTGAATACATCTTTTACCTCGCCGAGTTACAAAGCTGACGGGCCAGAGTAATTTTATTTTGCTGTAGGTTAATGGTTGGGTTTTCTTTTTGGAAAAAAAAAACTAATAAGATTTAATTAAAAAGTTCCAAACCAAAAACATAGTGAGGCTCGTAATTAAAAATAATAAAAAAAATCAAATTTTTTCTTTTGGAAAAAAGATAGCCTTTTACATTATGCCAAAACCAAAAGCCAAGAAAAAACAATCAGGCCTAATTTCTTTTTTTCACTGGTACAACGGACTGAATTCCAACTTGCATAATTTATAAAGCAGTAGGTCGGGTTAACAAAATGAACCCAGATCTTTGGCAGGCTGACCAACCCAACACATATTTTAGTGTGTTAAGCGAGTTCCAAACTAAATGAGCTGGATTGGACCGTTTGACATCCCTAACAATGTGCCTCATGCGAAGCAGCATGGCTCACGACCAAGAGGATGCTATACATTCGTCTACATTGCCATTTCCAAAACTGTCTCCAAAGGTTGGTACCATTTTCTTTTAGGCAAAATTACACTTTTAGTCCTCTATATTTAGGGGTTGATTCAATTTAGTCCTCTATCGTTTTTTTGGTTCAATTTAGTCCTCTATCTATTAGTTTTGATTCACGTTAGTCATCGGCGTTAATAATATATTAAAACTAACAGAGAAAAACTAACGGCGTTAAAAACTTGCCACGTGTCATGCACTTAATGGTCAATGGATAAAAATTATTTTAATAACATTTACTTAAAATAAAAATTATTTAAAAGGAAAACACCCTTCTTCTTCTTCAACCCATACCTCCCCACCTCCAACGAGTTCCTACAGCAACAAAGAGTGAGTATTGATCGTGAAGTGAAGACTAAATGTGCAGCTTAATTTTGGGATAGAAATTGGTGATGATTCCAATTATAATACCACATGCCAAAAGGAGGAGATAGGAAATGAAATGAATACGAAATAGTTGAATTTAAAAATTGAGATGCTTGGAAAAATGATTAATTTGAGCTTGAAATAAAGAAATAAAGAAAAAGAAAAAGATTAAATTCCCTTGCTAGTTATGTTATTTGGGTTTGAAGAATAAGAATCTAAGAAATAATTAAGAGTTTTGTTGTCAACAAAGGCTAATACGAACCAAAGTGTTGTCAATCTCTTTGCTGAACTAATTTTTCATAAAAGTAATCTCAGCATTCCCCTAACAATGCTCAAGAAATCAACACTTAAACTTTTTTAAAAAAAAACCTTCTTAATCTTTTGTTTATCATTATTAGTTTAAATGGTGGAATTTTCACTGAAAAATTTCGTTGCAGAAAAATCATAATTCTTCTTGAATCTCAATCTTCATCAATCGGGAGGAAAAATAAAAAATTACTGAGCAAGCTAAACTTAAAAGCAAGTATAAATACTTCTTTCGCATAAGCCATCGGAAAAAAATGGTGTAGATACTTGCAGACAGTGAGGATTGATGATGTTGAGGAAGAAGAAGTGTCTTTTTTTTTAAATGAAAATTTTTACCATTTTTTTAAATAAATGTCATTAAAATTATTTTTATCCGTTGACCACTAAAAGCACGACACGTGGCAAGTTTTTAACGCCGTTAGTTTTTCTTTGTTAGTTTTAACATATTATTGACGCTGAGGACTGACGTGAATCAAAACTAATAGATAGATGACTAAATTGAACAAAAAAAATGATAGAGGACTAAATTGAATCAACTCCTAAAGATAGATGACCAAAAGTATAATTTTGTCTTTCTTTTATGCTTTGTTTGGAAGTGAAAAAAATGGGTGGAAAGAAAATGAAAAAAAAAAAAAGAAAAGCATAAATAACGAGACATTTTTTTTATTGTTTAGAAGAAAAATAAAAAAATAGAAAGAAAATATCTCGTTATTTATGTTTTTCTCACCTCATTTTCTTTTTTCTCATTTTCTCCCTTTATCCAAACAAAATATTAAGAAAATAAATTAAATAAGGTGCATACTTAATGATTTTTATAGTTTCAATACATGAAGTGTATTAATTTTTTAATTTATTGTTTACTTAATAAGATAATAAAAATTTATTTTGTAAGATAAATAAGCGAATATAACAATACTCTTTTAAAAAATACTAGTAATTTTTTAAAGTTAAATTATATTAAAAGATTCAGCATTTTAGTTGTACTTTTTTTTCCCAAGATGTACTATATCTTCGATTGCCTTATCTTAAAATGTCATCATTTTCGTATCAACATTATGTTGGCTAGGGTTTTTTTTTTATATATATATATATATTTTCCAGATATTATCGTTATAATTTTTTTAATTCATTATTGATTAATGATTAAATGATTAAATTCAAATTTTAAGATTTTATATTTTGTTTCTTATTTTTATAAATTTATACTTACTAAACCACTTACTAGTATGAATCTAAATGCACAGATGCACTCCAACAAGTGTTTTATTTTATTTTTCTTTATAGGTTTAATTATGTTTTTGATCCCAGTAAAAAAGGGATTATTTAGTTTTGGTCTCTGTAAATATTTTTTTTTTGAATTTAGTATAATACTTTGAAGAAATTATTGATTTTAGTCTCTAAATAGTATTAATCAATTTTTATCCAACCACACCTTAATGAATAGTAAATATAAAATATTAATTAAATATTAAAAATTTTAAAAATAGTTTTTTTAAAAAGAAAAGGTTCGCTGAACCTTTCTTGTTCTCCCTCTCCCTGTAACTCTAGTCACACTCTCCCTCACTCAGGTTCGCCGTCGCTGCCACAGCTTTGTCGCCGCCGCCACTTTGCTGCTGCTGCTCTGCCGTCGTATCACAAGTACTTCCTCTTCTTCACCTTCTTCTTCTCCCTTTTCTTATTCTGCTCCTTGTTTTTTCTCTTCATCTTCTTCTTCTCCTTTTAACCCATTTGGTTTTGATTTGTTTGGTTCTTGTGTGACTTTTCTGTTAGGCGTAGTTTTACTTCGTCAACAATGGAGAAACGAGGATCTGCGGTGGACTCTCACCATGGAGGAGGAAAAGTGGATTTGCGGGATTTGTGAGAAAATCCAAAATAGCTTCTTGTGAAGCCATGAAGCCATGGAAATAGAAAGAAGAAAAACCTAATCGAAATGGAGAAAGAGCGAAAAACAACAGCAAGAAAGTGACTCAAAATCCGGCGACCTCGTTTAAGCGTCACCTCCTTCGATTGCTTCTCATGGAGTTTTTGGCGCAAAGTTTTGATTTTTTTAGTAATTAGTATTAGATCTATGTTTTTGTTTGTGGATTTTTTTGGATCTCCATCATCTTCTATTATATAATTTTGGATTTGTGTTTCAGTTAATGGTTTCTTTTTCCATTTTCTCATATTTGTGCATTTTTGTAAATTCGCAGATCTGTGCGTTTCTGTAAATGTTCATTTCAGACCTTCTTCTTCTTTCTCCGTCTACGCTGCTTCGATCTGTCATGGTTCTTTGTTGCATTTTGGGCAATTTTTTTTTTGTTATAAATTGTTTACATTTTGTTGAATGTTCAATTAAATTATATATAAGTCCAAAAGTGAAACCAATTACCACATTGCTATTGATTCCTTAATAGGAAAAAAAAAATATAAATTCCCTGTGTTTTGAGATGAATATTAAGTGAGAGAGGAATGAAATAGTGAATCAGGAAGTTAAGGAGAGGGGGAATGGGTGGTGGTGGTGGTTGGGTTCTTGAAATGAGTGGTAATGGGTGACAGTGGTGATGGATGACGGTGGTGGTGGTGATGGGTGGGTGTAGAGAGGGAATGTGATGGAGGGGAGAAGTGAATTTTTTTTAAAAAAATTATTTAATTTAATAAATAGTTAATTAATTATTTTTGTAGAGGTGTGTTTGGATGAAAATTCATTAATTGACTTTAAGGACTAAAATTAACAATTTTTTCAAAGTATTGAACTAAACTCAAAAAAAAATATTTATAGGGACCAAAATTAAAAGACCCCTATTTTGCAGGGACCCAAAACATAATTAAGCCTTCTTTATATGATAATAAATTTCCTTTATGTGACTTTTGTATTTATTTTCCTCTCTCTAAAATATTGAGGTTTTATTTGACCTAATTTTTTTTTTTTGATTTAAAAATTATTTTTAAGTCAAAACTGCAATAAGAACTTTAAATAAAAAATTAAAAATTATTTGATAATTTTATTATTTTTTAGCTAATATATTGTTTATAAGTAAAAAGTTGTTTGATAAAGAGTTTTGTATAAAAGCGTGACAAGAAGTAAGTTAATTTTTTTTTTTAAAAAAGCTCATTATTCTAGCTTTTAACTTAAAAGTTATTTTTTATATCTTGTTAGAAAAACCGTTTTTAATTTAAGAGATTCTCAGTCAATTGTGTTTGGTGCAGTTTAACCTTTAAGAGGAAGAGAAGTTAAAAAATATATATTAATTAGTGCTTAGGGAAGAAGCTTTTGCATCCATTGGGCTTTTCTTCTGCTACAGGCCCACAGCATCAATTTGACTAAAGCGATGGGATGTTGGGATTTACTTTAAAATAAAATAAAATAAAATAAAAAATTTTAAAATAACGCCATTTATTTCTGAATAATAGTATTTATAAAAAATAAAATTGTTGAAATAAAAAGTAAATTACCTTTATTTTTATGGATACCAGCGTTCCAAAATACAATTAAGCCTGAACGCTGTTATCCGAAAATTCCAAAAATAGATAGTATATTTTTTAAATGAGATAATGTGAATCCTTGCACCAAAATGATGTGTACTCCTATATCGTATAAGAAAATCACTTGTTATTGACCAAAAACAGTCACTTGTTTTTTTTTTTTCAAAAAGTATTTAAATTGAAAAAATTCGCGTTGGATTTATTTTCTACTGTCGTTAACAATTTGATATTCTATATACAGATGATTAGATAATAAAGTATTTATATTCAAGAATTTGTTATTTTCATTAATACTAGTATTAGTAAGTAGCAATATTAATGCCGCCAATATGGCATTTCCTTTCCCAGATTTGTAAAATGATTGTTTGACTTTCTTGGGCCTTAGAGCCCATTTCAATAGCAAAAAAACAAAAAATTAATGCCGCCAATGCGTCCTTTAAAATCGTAATTTCTTTATAAAATTAAAATTAATATATACTTTGGGAAATACAATTGAAATTGAAATTATTTGTAACTTTATTTATTAAGCTTAAAAATTTTCTCTCAAATTATGAGGATGATAATATATAGTATTAAAAAATGTTCTCATTAGGTATAAGTTCTTTCAACTAGTTTTAGTAGAAGTTCTTTTATATTAAAATCTATTTTACTTATATTTTCTTAAAATTTAATTGTATCTACATTCATTCTGGATGAAAAAACAATGTTTCTATAAATCAGATAAACGGTAACTTGCCAGAGTACATTTTATTTCTTTTTTTTTTTAAAAAAAATGATCAGATAAAAAATAGCACTTCCTGTAACATGCCATCTTTGTAAAATATTTCTTTGCTAAGTGTTTATCAATTCTAAGGGCAACTATTTACGTATTATGAATATGAATATTATTTCACCTTTGGCTAAAATTTGATAGCTCTGCTATTGTAATTCTTCCATTTTTTAATATAAGCAAATTTTTTTATAATATTATATTTTTAAATATAAGTAAATTTAATTATTTCCATTACATTTAATAAAAATATTGTAAAGGTACTTTTTATTAGTTTCAACTACTCATTTATTATTTCTTCAAAAAAAAACTACTCATTTATTATAGTTTAAAAGAAGAGAGATATTAATATGTAAAGGGTATTTTAAGAAGGTTTTTTTTTTTGTAGAATAAAATAAAATTGAATGAGGCTAATTAATTTTATTAAAGGATGTAAAGTAGTTTTTATTTATTTTTTATTTCTGAAAACGGAAGGAGTATTTCATAAGGCTAATTACTGATTATTGTTCTTAAGAATAACTACTCATCCATTTCTCTGTGAAACCTTTCTGTGGTTAAACGAAATTCAGACGAAGTTTTGAGCTCTTCGTCTAATAAACGTATGAAGTATGATACTTTTTTTTTTTAACTAAGTGTGTTTTTTTTAATCAAGAATTTAACTAAGTGTTAAAACAATCTGTAATTCTGTATGTATGCTCTGGGGCGGTCTCCATCTGAGGAACCTGTCACATGTATTGAGCAGAAATTTGGATTCTTTTCATGTTCTTATTCTTATGTCATGGGATTTGTTATTTTTTGCACTCTATCTTTCTGCACTGAAGCTGGACAATTATAGTAATAATTATAATTATATAATAGCATTATATTCATTATTCATAAAGAATATTTCTGCTTATAAAAAAACACTATTCATAAAGAAATCATTTTTGTATTACGAAAATACAAGGATTATCCAAAGATTTATATAATAATGTTCATAATTATTTTTCAATTAGTAAGGATGTCAGCTAAGAGTTTGTAGTTCAAATGACACTAAAAATAATATAAGGTGAAGCTCTAAGAATTAAGGTGTGGGGTTTAATTTCTAATGGTATAGATTTAGTGTAATTTGTGTGTTTAGCCGATAAAAAAAATAAAAATTAGTAAGGATGTGATCTCAAATGATGAATAATCTATTCTTATTGAGATGAGATTTGTAACAAAAACTGTTTTATAAGTGTTTGGAATTTAAATTTCTATTAAAATATTGAAAAGATTTAATTATTTAATTAAAAAGTATGGTATGATAATAGTTCATTTTATTGAATTAGTCACAAGTGCTATGACTGCTTTGTGTGAGTTTAAGTTTTAAGGAGATTCTTTAGAAAATAAATATTATAGGAAGAGATCTAAGATATTAAATATTGATAATATTCATAAAATATGAATTAATTTGTTGTTATAAATATATAATTTTCCTTAAAAGGTAAGATAGATTAAATGCTTTTTTACCATTAAATTATTTAATTGTTCGTATGATCCTTTATCACGAATCTCATTTCAATAAGTCCATCTTAAATTAAAATGTGTTATACCACTCCTCTCAAGAAATACATTGAAATACAAGTAATACAATGTCTGCGATTTTTTTTTAAACGAAACACTTTCATCAGTATGAACCAAAAAAAAAAAAGAAAACAAATTCATCCTCATAATTGTAAGATTAACTGTAATGAAATAAATTCCATCTGAACTGAAAATAAAGAGTTTTGATATTTAAAGCAAGTAAAGTATTGTGGTATAATAGTCCAAGTTTTGCAGAAGTTGCTGATGATGCTGGTTTAGAGTTTAGACAGAAGTCAGTTAAATAGGACAGGTGTTGCTTCTTCTGCAACTCTTTTTCATGCAAATCCGCCACATCACACCATACATCCTCAGCTCTTGCCGCGTATTCTGCCACCACCACCTCCTATAATCTCACCTTTATTATATACTCTACCATTACTATTACGATTTCTTCTCATTCACTCACACTCACTCTCTCAGCACGTAAACATAAACATTATTTCTTCTCTGTTTCTCTAACAAAACCACTCTTATGGCTTCTATGACTTCTGATCAACCAAGAACAGGATCCTACTCTTATGGTTCCTATGACAACTCCAACTTTGGCAACACCACAACCTCAATCTTCACTCCCTCACGCCAAACTGTCAAGTTCATAACAGCTGCTACAATTGGTGTAACACTTTTGCTGTTATCTGGTTTGATTCTCACTGGTACTGTCATTGGCTTGATCATTGCAACTCCTCTTCTTGTTCTCTTCAGCCCCATCTTGGTTCCTGCTGCTTTTGTTCTCTTCCTTGCTGCTTCCGGCTTTCTCTTTTCCGGTGGCTGCGGTGTTGCAGCTATTGCCGCATTGTCATGGATATACAATTATGTCGCAGGGAGGCATCCGACGGGTGCTGACACGCTTGATTACGCTAAAAACATGATTGCTGATAAGGCTAGAGATGTTAAGGAAAGGGCTAAGGATTATGGAAATTATGCTCAGAGTAAAGTACAAGAGGCCACTCAAGGATCTTACTAAGGTTGAAGATGGTGGCTGCAAGTGGCTGGCTGAGACTCCTTCTGCTTCATTTGCATGGCTGAGACTCTTTCTGCTTCATTTGCATGTTCTGAGCTTATTGTCCTGTTTGTAGCTTGTTTGCTATGTTCTGTTCTGTTTATGGTTTTGTGTCCCTTTTGGTTTTTTTGTGTCTATCTTAATTTCTACTTATTTATGTAATCATTATGTTAATAAATCTCTTTTGTAGCTACAAATATTTCCTCTTGTTAAAATGTGTGTTTGGGTTGTTTCCTTGCTTAAATTTGTGTATTGTTTTTGTTTTTCACTCCCAGTTCTTGTGCTCCTTCATTTATCTTGGTGTTGAGGGTGTAGCAAAATTTATCTGCAAAAGAGCAATAGGGTTTGGAGGACTGAAAAGGTAACTATAAATGTAACACAGATTTCTAAAACATCAGCATAATGAACATAATCACAAGCAGCAACAAATCCTGAACTTCTCCATACTCTAACAAAATCAAATTGAGTTAGAAAACTTGTGAAATTAAAATCCACAAGTGACTTCAAAAAATTCTGTCTTCAAATTCCAAATTCCGATGCTGTTTTGGTGTCATCATTTTGTGAATGACACATGAAATGGATACCAAACATAATATAATCTATGCTCTTCGGATCCTGAGCCTGAGCCTTAGGAAGAGTATTCCAAACTTTGTTGCATATTAGCTGGTATCCCTTGACTGGGACCAGAATTTCCTGTCTGAAAGTATAATCTGTGACATTCACTTGTTATTTTGCTTATGCCAGTGTTTGTTCCAGAAGTAATTAGCAATATTTTCATCGTGACCTAAAATTTGGATGCTAGAACTTCGGAGAATTTAGTACATTTATAATTTATAATGATTATTATACTACGGCATATGACAAATGATATTTAGTGTCCCAAGGCCATAGGCCATTATTTATGGCCTTTATTTAAGTAGTCAAATATAATAAATAGGTATTAAGTAGCCAAATATAATAAAAAGGTATTGGAATATGTAGTTTTTGTATTTTCGAGAGATAAAACAATGTGTACTTATTATTGTTTTTCTACTTCTAGTAACCTTAAATTATGCTGTTTTTCTACTTCTAGTAACCTTAAACTAATGCCCAGGGCACTATATATCAAGACCCAACACCCTATAGAGTAATCTGATATTGAGTTGTCTGCAGTTGGCCACTCGTATGAAATTTATAAAAGATGTATTATTTACATCTGTGACTAACATTCTAAGCAGTTTCATTTAAATGAACTTCATACAATCACACATACTCAATCTTTTCTCTCATCGTTTTTATCACTCCAAATACTAAAATTCATTTGGCATGGTTTTTTCATGTTTCAAGAGACCATAGAGGATTTCCCAACTTTCAACAATTCCACTCTTCCGAAAGACTTGAAAGATAATAATGCAATGTAATATTGTAATATATTTCTTCATTTATATGCATGCATCTCTATATTCTGGAGGACCATACTTGGGACTTAGGAGAAAGAGGAGGTAAGAGGTTGCGTAATCACATATTAGTATAAGACTTAAAAATAATAATGCAGTGTAACATTGTAATATACAAAACTATATTAATGAACCTTGTCTTTGAGAAAAAAGACATGCGTATTTAATCATCATCGAAGAGAAACTAACAATTGTTTAGGGAACTATATGGTTCTTGATTGAACCATACAAATGTAAACATCAAGATCGGAAGAGAAACTAACAATTATCAACAGTGAACTGAATGGTTCTTAATTGAACCATACAACTGCAAATACAAGCTTCAGGTGGCTGGCTTATCATTTTCTTGCTTATAGAAGTTTTCATAAGTTAGCACTCTTGGCTTAGATTCTGGCAATTCCAGTTCTTGCATAAAACCATCTGTCATCTTGACGAAATCATTCAAGTGCACTTGTTTCCATTCCTGTCAGGCCAAAATATCAAAAAGAAAGCGTGAGCTTAATTCTAGAATACAAAAGAGAAGCAAGAATAATATCCGGGAAGGAAAAAATTCAATATATACGAGATAATGATATCATCGGCATGACAATTAAAAGTTAACGTTGTATAATGAAATGGCCTCCACTAAGTTATTCCCTTCCTTAACCATAAGATCAAATTTAATCTGCAAGACATTTAATGAGCCAACAGAACTCGGAGAACAGGACAACCTTCTTCTTTAATTTATGGATTCTTTTGGAACCAAGTTTCAAGTATTTACATAGTCACAACTCTTCTATGATTTGATTTCAAAATGTTCACCACAATAAAACATGAAGGAAGCAAAGTGAAACAAGGTACCAGAAACCAAAATAAAATATGAAGGAAGCTAAGTGAAACAAAGGCTTAAATCACAAATAGTTGGCCCCAAAGAAAAGAAGTTTGAAGAGAATTTCATGTTTCTCTTTCGTCTCTGAAATATATCCAATTTTGAGTTTGGCAAATTAAAGTATCAAAGATGACTTGCTCACCTCAAAGTCCCATTCTGAATATAAGTTTGGATCATTTGGGTCGCTCCAAACATAGGTGTGAACTTGCAACTTTTCAGAATTTTCCTGTACAATCAATTCTAGCTCTCTTAGCAGGATTCTTCTGAAAGCACGGAATCTTTCAAATCATCATATGTATTTTACATAATGGCCCTCACACAATGTAATATAAGCATCATCTGTCATGAAAATCTAGAGCTTAATATCAAACTAGCTTTCATGGATGAATAGAAGGTCAATTGAAACATATACTATAAGTTAGTGTGTGTTCGGTTTCACTTCTACCACAATTCTACCACATGCAAACCATTGTTTGGTGATGGTCAAACTGATTTTTGATCAAATTAATATGTTTGGATGCAATAGAATTGATTATCAATGTCAGAACTACGGTTTTACTAGAAGCAACTTGAAGTTGTTTCTGCAAAAGTGAAAAATTGATTCTCTATGTAATATGCCAATTTTCCTTCAAAATTAACAGTTAATTCAAACATAAAAAACTATACAAAGAACTATACACATTAAAACTTATTTTAGTAATTATACACTCCAAAAACAATTTTTATAAAGAAATACTTTTCTAATACATATTATAGAAACAAAAAAAAAATCACGTTTTTTCAAGATAAATTTTATAAAATCACGTAATCCAAAATCAATTTTACCATCGCAAAAACAAACACAAACTTAGACATACCACCAAGGAAACCTCAACATCACTTCTAGTATATTCAACATCCTCGAAATCATCTAGAATATCTAGTTCCAATCCTGAGATGCCAAGAAGGACCTGACCAAAAAGAAATAAGAGATAGTTTATCAGCTTCAATAACAGGGTTGGATTGTGATCAGTATCAGCCCTTTTAGATTTGTTATGCATGCATATAGTATCAATTAATAGGGATGATGAAGAATTGAAGATAGAGAGACAAACCCTGCCAGTTACTTTCTTATTCTCCACAGGAAGAATAGCGGGATAAACGCGACCTTTGATCTTGAATCTATGACTGCAACATTTAAATGGCAAGGAAGAGCGAGGTTAGACAATTCAGAATTCAGAATTCACATATGATAATTTGTATTGGCGACCTGAAGAAATGAATTTGAATTGAAGGGAAATGGATGAGAGAATGAAAACTGACAAGCCGTGGAGGGTAGCAGGAGCGGAGGGAGGGACGCGCTTGAGGAGGACGCGAACGACGTCATCGGCGAGAAGGCTGCCGTAGACAAAGACGCTGTGAGTGTCGCCACCACTCACTGCCACTCCGGAGTTCACACTCACGCTCATCTTCACCACTCTGCTTCTCTTTCCACGAATCCCGCTCTTTATTATAAATTAATTAATTCATATCAGATTTTTCTGATCTACGCTACTATTCTCTATTCTCTCCACAATTCCCGTGCCACGCATTATTTTTTCTTCCAAAAATTGGGTTATTTACTTTCTATTTTTATTTTGTATGTTATTTGTGTGTTTAGTTCAAAGAAAGAAAAAAAATATTCAAATATAATTTATTTGTGTTAAGTTTACAAGGAGAGACAGAGAGGTTTTGCAAAATATTAAAAATATATTATATTTGTTTTTAAAGTTTTCTATATAAATTTTTAAAAACAGAAAATAAAATGAGAATAAAGTAATAGTTTTATATTGCAATTATTCATAAAAGCAACATATGAAAATAGAAAATGAGAATTACAAAATAAATAGTTTCTTTCCATATTTAAAAAACCAGCTAAAACAATATTAAAACCCCTTGTAAAAATATATTTTAGAATTTGATAGTATTAAATTATGAAAACTATAATTATCAAAATATAAAATTCATTTTTTTATGGATTTTAAAATTCAATAGTATGAAGTTATAAAATGTATTACTATCAAATTTTAAAATCAATCTTTGTCCAAATTCTAAAACTAAGACAAAAATTAAATTTTACAAAAATATGGTGTGATAAAAAACCAGTGTAGCGTAAATAATAGCCACATTTTCTTGATATGTGACATGAGCACATTTACATTTTTTTTCTTTTAATATATTTTACTGGATTAAAAATAGTTCTTATACTTTATTTAATACTAAAAACTTTTAAAACATAAGAAAAATTCAGAATGTGCACTTTATTGTAAAATTATCATTAATTTAGTAAAAAAAGACTAAATCTAATTTGATAAAAAAAAAATCTATCCTAATTAAAGTTTTTTAGTAAAATATACATTTTGAAATTTTTTTATACATATTTACATATTGTGAAAAGTTTTGTAATAAAATGCATATGGAATAAAATACAAGAGACTAAATTATATTTTCACTTTATGAAAAATATTATTCTTGCAATTTTAGTGATGAAGTATTTATAATTACTCCCTATTTTTTTGTAAACATTAAATAAGTAACACCTTATTGAAATTTTTAAATATAAATAATGAGATATAAACAGAAATATATATATATATATAATATGACAAGTTGTTGTTTAAATGAAAGAGGGCAGGATAGAAATTCTTATTTCTTTTATTTTTTATATCAGCAAATTCTTATTCTTTTTAATCAAAGTTTTTTTATATGATTATCATTATTTCGTTGGGTTCTGATATGATATCATTAATAATCCGATTTATTATTAAAAAAGACCTTCCATCAATTTTATTCTCTGGCTGTTTTTTTGTCATACTACTTTTTATTTTAAAAAATGACTGAGATGCTTTGGAAAAGGAATCTTTCTTCTTCTTCTTTTCTTTTCTTTTTTTTTTTTTTTTTTTTTGGTATTGAGAAGGAATCTTTCTGGAGTATGAAAGAAACACTCGTGTAATTCTCAAATTACCGCTGTCTCCAATGGAGTTAGTTCAAATTTAACTTCAGCAAATTTCACAATTCCTTGTAATTTATCGTATTACGTCCAACATGTTTTCATTGTTATGCCCCTCAAATAATAGTTTTCTCAAAGCTTAAATTCTAATTTTCTAATTAATAAAGGTATGGACAAATGATATTTAGTACTCTAAGGGCACTATTTAACAACTCAAATGTAATAAAAAAATATTGGAATTTGTAGCTTTTTATATTTCCGAGAGATGAAACAATGTGCTCTTGTGATTATTTTTCTACTTTTAATAACTTTAACTAGTGCCCTTAGGGCACCGGATATCGAGACCCTAAAATATGATTAATGTACAATCATATTCGAATAAATCAACACTTGTTAGTATTCTAATTAGATCATTTCGAGTAAACAGTTGTTAATTTCTTTAAATTACAACCAAAATCTTTATAATTTTAAATAAGTTTAAAATAATTAAATAAAACCCATATATTTTAAGAAACTTTTAAATGATTCTCTTTCGCTAATGGCCATCATCTTGTGGTAAATTATAAGGGATTGTTCGAAAACTAATTGTAGGTATGAAAACGTAATCAAGTATTTATCTATCCAATAATCCTTATAATCACTTTAAAATTTCAAATAAATATGTACCATTTTTTTTTAAAAAAAAAAATCGTAAAAGTTGTAAAGAAATGAAGATTTTTTTATATATGAAATGTAAAAATCCCATCAAAATGTTATAGTCAGACCTTTCACATCATAACAAAAATAATGAAAATTTCACAATGTAACATTTTAAAACTTTTAAAAGATGTTACAAATAATAATCTGCCGCGACAGCACTTCCATTCCATAGAGAATTCCAATACAGACTGTAATGCAGTAACCACTTCCACAGAAAAACCCCAAAATCCAGTCACAATGTTGGATTTATACGGCCTAATTTGTGAACTGGATCATTTTTAATGCCTTAAAGTTGACAACTTAATTGATAGCCCATCAGTTTTGGAGTATATTTTTTTTAAATACATCCATCAAATAAAACCCTCCAAAAGGTGAACAAGTATACTCCAAAAGCAGTTAGAATCTAATCTATATTGCAAACAGTGTGGCTGTTAAATGAACTCAATTATTTGGCAAATTTTAGGTAGCTGGCACTATTCATCTCTGATTTCTTCCCCCAAGACAGCTTTACTATTCTGTTCCCTCCAGTAAATCCTTCAACTTAGCATGCAGATAAACAGATATTGCTTAGCTAATATGACAAAATAAAATGGGTTCAGTACACAACAGACAGAAAAGGCAACAGTTGCCCCACACCTTGAAAGCTCTTTCAGTGATAGTGTTGGAGACAAGAGAACATCGACAGACACAAGATGAATCCAGGAGATTGATTGCCTATTGAACAAGGAAAACAGTAACTTATGACATCAATTAACTACTAAGCTGCTCAGAATTCAGAGGCACACATTCAGTTCTGGACAAGTTTAGCTTTGGCCAGTTTTTATCCTGTTTTTCAGTAGGTTGATTCGAATTGTTCGAGCAATCGTTTGATTAGTTCTCAATTTAACTGGTCAGACAGGCTACTCCAACCGAATTTTTTAAACCATGTTTCATACTACTAACTACCAAGACCACAAGGGAAAAAAGGTAACATAAGTTCATAATTGCTTTCTTTGCATCATCAATTCACCATACAACATGTTAATTGGGAGCCATTTGATGATATGAAGTTTTCCATGGTACAAAACATGGGGGTGTAAGGCGACCAAAAACTATCCAACCAAACAATGTAATGGATTACACAAATCAATAAACTAGTTCAGAAAAAAGATGATAACAGGATATAATCTAGCTGGGCAAGATTCGTAAACATGGCAACTTCTTCATATGTTCATTGGCTCTGGGGCACCAAGGATGTCTAGCAATGAGTTATGCGGCTCGAGCTCCTCGTGCCATAAAGGAAGTTGATCGCCAGGATAGAAATTCCTGGTCACTCCCTCTGAGTTTATCTACAAGGAATTCAAAATTGGGCAGTTTCATAAAATTTCATATTTAAAATTTGAACCTTAGTTCTTAATCTAAAAGTCACTGATCAAGAGATCTTACTACGACGGTTCGGACCACTCCACCACTTGCGCCATCACGAGCAATAGCCAGTGAAACTGCCTTTCGTACCAAATCCTGTTGTTACATCAAACAGACTGTCAGCAATCAACAGTCAGACATAAATTTCACCCCTAAAAAATACCCTCAGATTTTCTAAATACTTTAGCCATTGTTCATATCTGATGCATAATGTTGCCATAACAGAAAAATCGGATCAGCCCCCAAAAAAGTCTGTTTGGTTTGCATATTCTGTTTCCATTTCATGTTTTCATTTTGCTTCCTGTTTTCTGGAATTTGTATTAAAAAAAATGGAAATGACTGGAAACAGGATTTTCTTCTTTCGAATCATTTGCAGTTTTTCCGATACAAATTTCAGAAAACAAGAAATGAAAACAGGAAATGAAAACGCAAACCAAACAGGCAACATTCACGACAATCTTTTTGGCCCAAAAGTAATTTTTTAAACCTCAGAAAGGCAGTGGTAAAATTCAAAACCAACCTCAGCTTCATCTTTGGTCATTCCCTCTTTCCAGGCTTGATCAAAAAATCCATACAAGTAACTGGAGCCAGATCCTGCAAAAGACAACTAAGGTAAACTAACAGACTAGCAATGAAAGATTTAAAAATGATACTAAGATATATAACATGAGTAAAAACCCATATAAAAATTTGCAACAAGAAAAGGTCCAGCAGAAATCAGATTATTCAAAAGTGACATCTAGAAAGCATGAGTATGGATAAGATACAACCTGGATACCAGAATAAAGCAAATTTTGAAGATTACAGGACATGATATGCCTATAATCCAACGTATAAAATCAATACAAAACTAACATATATATCATAAATCAAAAGAGTTCATCAATGTTTTAAACGGGGACAGGAGTCATTATAGGGATAATCAAATTCTGTAGTTTAATCTAACTATTATGGAATCCCATATGTATAGGTATAAAAGTCAAAAAAACAGAATAAAAAAATAAAACTAAAGCGCAGCTAGGAGTAACTGAAGTATCATGAAGGGTCCGTTTGATTTGCTAATTTTCAAGATACAGCACAGGATAAAATTTTTTGTTCTGTGTTTGATTCAAAAAGCTGTCAAGTAACAGCACAAAATTTGAGTCACAGGACAGTACAAATGGCAATTTTTTGTACCTCACTAAAGCAAGGGACAACTTTCTTATTCCATGCACAAGTTAAGAAAAGACATAATTAACCCTGTATTCAGTACTGTAACTACTTTCCCCATTTTCTTTCCTCATTTTCTCCGCTTACGAGGTAGTTTATGTTGTATTTTTTTTTAAATCAATGTTTACGTCATTTTTTATCATTTATATATATATAATTAAAATAACGTATTAATAATAAAATAAATTTTAACAGTAAATATAAATATTAAAAAATAAAGAGTCAAAAATATTTTTTAATAATAATTTTTTTATATATAATATAATTATTATATTACATAAAATATATTATGTAGTAATTTATTAAATCATGAAATTTTAATTTTATAATAAATAATAAAATAATTATAAAATATCAAAATATTATTTTCTTAGAAAAATTTAAGAAAAATTAATAATATAACATGAAGGATATTATTGTAAAATTTATGTTGTGCTTTTTGTTATGTGCATTGAGTATCAAACGATACACAGCATAAAAAGTTGTGTTGTGCCTCATAAAAAACTTGTACAGTGGTGTACTACTTGTACTGTTCTGTTCACGCATCAAACGCACCCGAAGTGTCTGGTATAGGAACAACCTCCTTGAATGACATACAATACTAGGAAGATGACACAACCAAATCATCAAAGACTTCTCAAATTCAAAATCAACTGTCTTGAATGAAAAGTTCCAGCTTTTTATTTATCTATATATCTCTAACAGATAGTGCACAAGATACATATTGAGAAGAGGAAATATTATCAGGTTTCCCTTTACTTCTCTTCTTATCATCCACATCAGACAAGAAGAGGAGAGCAGCAGTCCCCTGGGTATTTTATGATTTTACCTTGCATCTTTTATTTTTACAAGTCGATTATATTCAGTAAAGGGTTAACCTGCACCATGGATTCTTATTAACTAAAAATAAATCTATACGATGTCGCATGATATCAAGGTTTTAACTACGCAGGTGATACAAGGAATAAATGTATATACACTCATATTATATATAGCTGAATAACTGAATGTGAATGTGAACACAGAAATTATAATAGAAATTGTATCCATAAACATATTTTAACAGTCAAATACCTCCAATAGCAAAAGGTTGCTGCACTATTGTTCCACCCAGAGGAACTCCAAAAATTTGACCACCTTCATACTTGTCCCAACCACCAACAATTAACCCAGTCTCTAAGAAATTCTGCCAATGAGAGTAAATTTTCAACAAAATCAACAATGCCCTTTAATATGTGTGTGTACATGAAAATAAATAAAACATGAAGTATAACTAGTACCATCCATCAGCCTATCACAATTCACAATATCATTAAGCCTTTTTTTCATATAGTAAAAGTGTAAAGCTAGTTTTTTTCCAGATGCACCAAATAATTGCTTTTCCAAATGGCATTCAAGCCAGTAAAATAAAATGAAAAATAACACCCAACTTTAAATGGACAAACTTAAGTTCAAACCATTAGATGGCTTGAATTCAGTGCAATTGAAAATTATAAATTCCTTGTCTTTTGTAAAAATAAATGCAACACTGACATAGAAAAAATCAACCATTCAATTTATATCACTGATGCTCCAAGGCATGCAGTTTTGCAAAGCCTTAACTGTAAGCAGCGAAGAAGAATATCATACTACTATGCATATTACTAGAATAGGATTGGCAAGGGGAGAAGTTCTTTTTCCCCCTTCTTCTTTATATGCAGACTTCATTTCCTTGATTTTGTAGGAGGATGGTATAATCTTAAACAAGTGGTGCTTGGTATTGTCATTACCATTATTGATGGAAATCCAAATATGACAATCTAATCAACACGTATAAGCTTGTCAAACCTTGTTGTTATATGAAAGGAGCCGGACAAGGTTTGCAGCAACTTTGACTGTTGCAGGTTGTCCAAGCTGTATCCTATAGAGAGAGAAAACCAACAGTAGGGTAAACAACATTGTAAATACACACAAAATCACAAATCATGGCCTTAACTTCATTCCACGAAAGAGAATATCCTATTAGTATATTTAGGAGGAATGAAGTCACTTACGTGTGTTGATGAAGGAAGTAGCGCACATAATCAGAGACAACTTGAGAGTCTGCAGCCTGCAAAAAGAATGCATATCAGCATTTTGACAGCATAAAACAGTACCTGTGGACCAGAAATTCCATGATCATCTGCCACAGCATTATAACACGAGAATGCTCGGTATCATCGTTAGAACAAAGATAACAATATAATAGTGTTGAGACATTTAGCTCATAACCTTCACCGGAATGTTATGCATAAATTAGTGAGGGAGGAAATATAAAAAATGAGCAGCATATGATGTAAGAAAATGGAAAGGGCATATATAATGACAAATTAAACAGCCAGAAACTTAAACTCTATGTCAATACACAAAGATCCAGATCCAGTAAAAAACAAACACCATAGTTAAAAACCATATAAAAAATGCGAAGTCTAAATCATGAGGAGTGAACTACAAAAAATAAAGCAGGTAAATATCCAATGAAACAAAATCCGGAAATCAAAAATCAAGCTAATGATAATTGTAGTATAGAGTAAAGCACCGTGACTACATAACAATTTGACCAACAAACGAGACTGGTTGGATAGAGAGAACAGTACCGATCCAGAACGACACACGTAGACATTATCAGTGAGCTGTGTGATTTTGTCAGATGCACGGTTGGCAACATACACTCCTGAAAGTGAAAAGGATCAAACATTACTCCCGAAACGAAAATTTCACACAAAAAGCTTATAATCTTCACCAAGGTAAAGACGACTAAAACCTTAAATTTAATTTGGTTCCGCTTCTGAAAGCAGAAATTGGGAAAAGGGAAAAAGAGTGTACCGGTGCTGGTTCGAGAGTCGGCTCCGAGAACGACACCGCCGTTGTAAGTAACGCCGATGATAGTGGTTCCCATGGAATGGGGGGCGCTGAGATCGAGTTTGTGATCCATGATTCTGCACAAGGAAGAAGAAGAACCAGAAAGGGGGTAAATAGTTCAGTGCCCTAACGCAAGCAAAAGAAGCAAACAAATTGAAGACTCAGCTTTTCCTAGTCTTGTTTATGCAGACTTGCTGCCTAAGTTTTTTTTTTTTTTATTATTATTATTATTTTATATTTTATTTTATTCTAGGTTAAAATACATTTTATTTTATACGTTGTATTTTTTGAATTACTTTGGTATCTTATATTTCAATTAATCCTCCTTCCAATTTTATTTTGTTAAGGAATTAATCCCTTAAGGTAAGGGTAGTAACCAATTTTATTTTGTTAAGGAATTAATATCTTATATTGCAATTAATCCTCCTTTTCAAGAAACGTAACGGTATAGAGTATAATAGAATGGAACAAAATAGACCAAAAATGTATATTGTGTTTGATGACCATAGAATAAAATATGATCATATGTATTATTTTATATTTAATGCAGGTTAAAATATAAAAAATATATTTTTTGTAATATATATAAAATTTTACTTTACTTTGATAGAAAGTATAATATTAAAAAAAATAAAATAGTATATTTTTTAAAAAAATTATGAGTATAACTAAATAATAATTTTTAAATATATTAATTTTTTTATTAATATTTTATGAAAAAAATAAATTATTAAATACAAACCTTTCTCAATAAATATAATTATAATATTTTTAAAAATAATTTTTAAATATAAATTATGTTGAATAAAAATTTTTTATGTGAATTTTTTAAACAAATATCTTTTAAAAATACTTTTTGGTCGGAAAAAATAATATAAAGTTAAAGAAATTTAAATATATATTATTCTGTTAATAAAAAATGACTTTATGAAAATAATCATAATTTTTTGTGTGTGTTCTATTATGTTCCACCATTTTTAATAGAATCAATCTGTCCAGTTCTATTATTTTTAATGAAACAAATCTGCCTCATTTATTTGCTTTAGTGTCATATTCCATTCCTCTTAATTGATGTGCCAAACGGTTATATAATATATTGTACTATTATGTTCAAATACGTCTGTCAAATACTAGCTATTGCACTTCTTTTTTTCATTGGATACATTCTTATAAAGTACTCCGTCCATCACAATATTCTAAGACCCTCTCAACTACCTCTGCGAATAAAAAAATGTATTAGTAATAATTTAATTAAATATAATAAATTTATCTTACATAATATGAATAATTATCTTACTCATTATAAGTTATATTTTTTTGTTACATTTTTTAAAGTTATATGAATCAACTACAGTAATATCTATATTTTTTATTGAAAAAATGGAGTGTTTTCATTTTTTAAAATTATATTTACTTTCTTTTTCTTAAGCCAAAATAATAATCTTTACAATAGTTAAAATTATAAAAATAATCCTTAATTTTGTAGTTATAGGATATTTTAATCTCTAATTTTGCATAAATTGCTTTATTTGTCCTTACCTTAGTTATCACTTACCAGTGAGTCGTTTTGGTGTTTGTCATTAACTAAAGGCAATATGGCACATTAAGCGTTGCGTCAAAATTCACATAATCACCCATAATGACGTTATTTGATTTAGTTTTAAAAAAAATCATTTTCTTTTTTAAGAAGTTGGTAAATCAATTAATGGAGATAAACATCATCTTTCGAAAACGAGAAAAAAATAAAAATGCAATGTAAACTTTGAAGTCCTCAATATTAGTCTCATAATATGTTTCTACAGATCTCACTTTTGAAAATTAAATTCTAAAAATGAATTTCAAAAACTAATTCCACTGATTAATTAAAAAACCACTTTTTTTTGGTAAACTAATTTTAAAGCCACTTCTTAAAATTAATTTTCAATTCAAAAAGTGTAGTACATGAAAAAAAAAGGAGGTGGGAAAAGCAACCCTTCCAGCAAAACATTACGTTGGCATTAGTTTGTTCATAGAAAATAAAAAGGTTGATCTGTAATTAGTGAACAAAAATAAAAGGTTGATCTGCAATTTATTGTTAAATTTTTCTTTACAGGTTTTCAAGGAATAATAAAATTTAAAAATTAAGGATGAAAATCTGTATTTAGATAGCTAAACATTAGCTAAAATTTACTTGTAATATGAGCACGTATGAATACATTTTTTCTTTAAAGTCGTATGGACGAATAATTTAATTATATCAGTTAGAAGTTATCTATAAAGAGAATTATAAAGTTTTTTAAACTACTTTTTTAGGGAAAAAATTATATCAATAACTTAGCTGAAAATGTTTATTATTAGATGATAAATCAAAGTAAAAAAATACAGGAGTACAAATGTACAATATCAACTTTTTTCAAACCATTTTCTGAATAATTTTTTAACTTCTTTTTCTTTTATCCAACTCAACTCATCCCAGCTGGGTCACACATGCGGTGAAACCAATACAACCTGTATTGAATTGACATGCATATGAGCTAGAAAGTGGCTTGATTCAATTTGCCGGAATGAGGTGCAAACAAAATCACGTGCTTTGAACAGACTTTGATCTGCAATATTTGTTTTAAAGAAAATTGAAGGAGTCGAACACCAAAAGACTAAACAAACTGGCTCAAAACATCAATATTCAATTATTCATTTGAAGCAGCTAACAAAAGCTACCTACGTGTAGGGTTGCAGTAAAATTTAAATAGAAAAATTAAAGCTTTTCAATTAGGACATCGCTACAAATCAAAATATAGTCTCAGTGAATCTAAGCAACATATCAAGGAAATGGCTGGTAAAACTAGGCTATGTAGAACAGCTATATGGTTTCATTAAAAAATGAATGGGGTTAGCAGGGTCCTTGGTATCGGTTTAGTTGCCAAAACTCAGCATCATTTTTCAGTCATCTGCAGCAGCTCAACTATCCAAAGCAATAGGTTCTGGCAGAGGGTGCAGTTGAAGGGTAGGGATGGGTACATGAGGAGTGTGATGAAGTTGTCCCGCTCCAACCAATTTCTTGTCCTTTGGTACTACATTCCCAACTCCAAGTACTTTCCGCACTTCATTAGCAAGCTCTATCACTAAGTCGTCCTCATGGCCTGCATACCAAACCCTTTAACTCATTAGAACGCATGTAATAACATCAAAATGCTTAGAAATTTAGATGTGATGTGAAACTGGATTGAGTAGTATCTGCATTTAGAGAATAGTAATATTGACTGCATATGCTACAGACAAAACTTACCAAGATCATGCATGGCCTTCTCTAGAAGAAAAAGATAATCCCTGTTGTTTCCACAAGGGCCATGAGCAAATGCTATTTGCCTGATTGGATAAGCAAGGGTTAGCCGAGCCCAAGTACAGGTAACCACGTTCTAACAAGGGGAGGAAAACTAAAATAATATACCTAGCCATGTCATCAAGCGGAGCAGGTCCCAGGTAGTATTTGTTGTTTTCTTTGTCTGGAGTAGATGTGAATCTGTATGCATTGAAATGAGATATGTAAGCAATCTCATTCTCTGGAATGCGAATAAAGCCAATTATTTAATTTTATATCTGGATTAATAAATAGCAAAAGAAAGTCCAATAACTTACACTATTACTCCAGTTAAAGCAGGTTGCAGTGAATCCCCTTCCTAAAGAAAGGAAAGAAAGTTGGAACTTTAGAAATTAAGATTATCAATTATAAAGGTAATAAAAAGGTAACCATAATAATTACTGAAGAAATAAAATGACAAACATCTGCTATATTAATAAACAACATCGATGATTACGTGTAACTTACCTTGTAAAAGTTTACAAGGGTCTTTCGATCATATTCACATTCCCTCCGCTCCAAATACTACATGACAAGAGTACAAAATTGAAGCACATTTAGTCAAAAAGCTTATTACCACGTTTGGATTCGGTCAACAACAATTAATGATATAAAATACTAGCCCATTTTCTAGGAAAATCTTATAAAAAAGTGGAATTTTGATATGGGATATTGGGTGGATTCGGACATGATTATGTTAGTGGGTAAATTAACACCACAAAAGGAAAAAAAATTACTCCAATACAGATAAGAAAAAAAATAACTTTACCTGCATAGCCAGTTTCTCCTTTTCAGGGCCTCCACCGAAACGGTAAGCCGCTCCCCACTGGAAATAGATCAAAATTTTCGTAAGCAATAAAATCAATAAATAGGATTTAAATAGCACAAGACATAATCAAGCACTACCATGGGGTAAAACTAGCAATTAAAAACTAACACCAGCAATGGAAGAATGAACAATTTTTATCAGTTAATTCAACATTCTCAGATGGAAACCTTTAGTACCAGCCTACCACAATCAATATAATTAAACTATGTGCTTACGCAGATTGTGCCTTCTTTCAGCTCCAACGTGCAAGTTCTGGCAGGGTTTTCAGGGGTTCCTCTGTGATCAATGCATGCTGCAATAATGAAATGGCGTGTCTAAGCAAACGTAAAAGCTAAGCAAATTGCAGATCGTACGCAGAACAAATACCAGCTGTTGAGGAAGAACCTTACCTAAATCAAACACACGTCTGTAGTCCTTGATGAAACCAATAATTTTCTCCTCGTATTCAAATCCAGGGTTCCACACCAGTGAACCATAGCCAAAAACCCAGAAAACCATAGCTGTATGATTTCTGAGAAAACATCCAGTATCAGCGATTTTTCATAAATAGAATGTACAAGATGATCACAGAAAAACAAAGCGAATCAAAATCATTAAATTTCTAAACTACAAATCAAGGCCGCATTTATAGCTCCCCCAACCCCTAATCCTTTTCCGTTCCTTAGCCACAATAAGAAAAGCAAATGCGGCAGAAATCAAAATGAAAACAGAGAAAAAATTGACATCCAACAAAAGGCGAAGAAACATTGAAGTCAAATAATAAGCGTGCGGGAAGAAATCCAATCTACCAAACAGTCAACAAAATATAATTAGATAAATTCGTCGATCACAACCGCATTCGTGAACGTGAGCTACAAATAATTTTTTATTGGATCGAATTGCAATGCAAGGGACGATAACCATTGGGGAATTCGTTAACTCCGGATTTAGGGAGTGAAAAGCAAAAATATAGGCAAAAGAGGAAAGGGATTCTTACATTGAGATCCGGAAAGTTTCCCGAGAAAAGGAGAAGGAATATAGGAGGAAGAAAGCAGATGAGAGAAGAAAGAGAGGAAATGCTAAACGATTTAGGGTTTAGCAATGGAAATTAGGGCAGAATGGTTTCGATCCTCTCTCTCTCTCTCTCTCTCTCTCTCTCTCTCTCTCGTTTTCTCTTAACTCTTTCTTTTTTCTTTTTTTCCTTCTGTTTCTCTCTCAAGTGAAGGCGTGAGGCATTCCGCGTATAAAATCTTGGTATTTATGGTGTGAGGTGTACACGAATTCAACGCCCCTACCATTTACCAACTTGCATCGCACGTGCCTTTCATGGATCCCTCATCCCTGTGCTGTGCCATGCCATGCTATACCACTTTCCATTAATTATTAATAATTCATAATTAATAATCAAAAGCTAGAATTTATCTTACCTCTCTTGTGCTAGTTTGACTTGATAAGTCATTCCTGAAAATCAAATCTTTTATCTTTTTATAAATAGTAAAAATAAATTTTGGTTTTTTTCCTTTTTGGAAAATTGGAGAGAAATAGTACTAGTAACATGGAAGTGTGGGAAGATACATTGAACCTGGACAAATGAACGTGCTATCGATGTATGTGGAATGGAAAGATTAACCACCTGCCTTTCCTCAAGCGTGTGAATGTGATTGAAGCAAGAGAAAGTAAAATTAATTGCGTTCAATGAACCTGGACATTTTATGCTGCTAGCAACGAATTTAATGGTTGGTCAGTTATGTAATGTCAATGTGTGTTTATTAGGTGAATTATGTAGGATCACAACCCCCCCCCCCCTCTCTCTCTCGTAATAAGTGTCATTTAAAATTTTTTTTTAAAAAAATATGTTATATTTTTAATATATTATTAAATATATTTTTTTCTATTTTATCCTTATATTAATATATTATATTTTTTAATTTTCATGAAATAAATTTAAACAATTGTCATTTTAAAACGGATGGAATATATGAATGGGTTGGACCAAAATAAATTTTGTATAATTATATTTGAGTCCACTTTTAAAATTAAAGATATGAGTTTGATCTATTATTTATTATATGTTTTTTTTTTAAATTTGAAATGTTTGTTTAAAAGTTTACTTTGTAATAAAGTCTTTAAAATTATTTAAAAAATTTTAAAACAGAGTAATATATATATATATATATATATATGATTTTTTTAATTTATGTCTAAGGGCACAAGTTAACAATAATTTAATTAGATTTTTTATGATATATATTATATTATGTACACCGACTAAACCACTCATCATTGCCTACTTATAAACTTCTATTTACATATAATTTGATTCGTTACTGATCAGTATTAACATGTGTCATCAAGTTAGAAAAATTCATATATAAAGCCAGTTTGTTTCAGCTTATTTAGTAAAATAAGTACTTATTTTAATAAAAAAACTAATTATAAAATTTTTTAACTCATTTGTTTGTGCTTCTCAAAATAATCAGAATCATAAAATAATCATATTTTCTGCTTATTTTGAGAAGCAAATACCAAATTATTTCTTAAAATAAGTTTTCAGCATGACAAATACACAATCATATAAATGAATTTTTTTACATAATAATAATATGCATTCATATTATATTTTAGGGAAAATTACACATATTTCTCCTAAACTTTAGTTAGATTACACCAATCCATACATATTTCATAGATTACACAAATTTTTCCTAAAATTTATTATCTCATTACACATATCTTCTATCTGGTTAAAATTTTGTTAATAAAGTTAGTTAAAAATGCTATGCACATGACTCCAACCCAAATATATTAATTAGTGAATTGTCAATTTTACTTTTGTTATCAATTTTATATGCAAATTTTAATACTAACATCCGCTGAACTTTACTTATGTTATGTTTACACAGTGAAGTTATTTCAGAATTTACATATAAAATTAATAACAAAAATAAAATTAATAATAGTCTAATGTATTTGGACTATAAGTTACGTTCAAGACCTTTTTGATTAACTTTACTAACATATCTTTAATCTTTAGACAAATTTTGTATAATAAGAAGATAAAGTTTATCAGAAATTTATGTAATTAATAAAATTTTATTTACAGAAAATTTGTGTAATTTATTGACTACTAGTAATATTAATATTGTTTAAATAGGCTAATCAAATTTAGAAAGATCCCAAACCTAACTTAGAATCAATTTGACTTTTAAAATAATGTTCAACTAAGTCCAACTTAGAATTGAGTCTTTATCGAACGGGTAGGGCTATTGTTCAACTAAGTCCAGCACATTTGGAATTTTGATTTTTGAAATGATCATGCGTGTTGAAATCAACGGTTTGCCCTTTATTACTGCTTTCTAGTAGGTGATGAAGTGGTGAAATAACAAATGGGGGAAACAAATCTACCATATCCTATTTATTGGATTAGGAGTAGTTTCTTTCTTTAAGGTTTGACCATGTTCAACAGAGTTGTTTAGATGATGTATTTGTGCTAAACAATTGCTTTTAGCAAGTAATTTTTTATAGTAGCTTGTTGATGTGGCTTAGGTTGCTCAGTTAAATTGCTTAAATAAGTAACCAAGACTAAGGGTTACTTGAAGGAGAAGTGAGACTAAAAAAACATAATTGTAGCATAAGAACCTTGTATTGTGGGGTACACACGGGACCCATGTGAGTTGCTTAATAAGAATATTGCATTGTAGTACCAGAGTTGCTTAAATTGAATGAGTGATGTGTACATGCGGGACCTACCAAAATATTATAAAATATTTATTAAGCAACTCGACTAGCAACCTTGCACTGTACATGGTCTTATAGCACTTTTAGCTTTAAACTTAGATAATTATATGATTTGGTCTTTTAATTTTATTAATCGAGCTATTTTGATTTTTTAATTATTTTAATTGTACAATTTTTGTGCTTTTAACTAATTTTTGTAACAAAATTAATGATTAACATAGTCAAACTCATATTATCAACTTTCATTTACGCAATTTTGATATTAAATTTTTTTGATTGCATGATTTTAGTGTTCTCACACTTAGTTATAATAGTTTTACTATGTTAACAATTAACTTTTTAGTGGAAGATGGTTAAAATGATCAAAATCGCACTATTAAAAAAATTAAGAGATTATAAGTACACATTTAACGAAATTGTAGGGTTAAAATCGAACAATAAAAAATCAGGAAACTAGAATTGCACGATTAAAAATAATCGATGAACTAAAAGTATGCAATTAAAAGTTAAATAACTAAGATTGTACGGCTAACAAAGTTGAGGGACAAAAAAACCTATTAATTTTTTTTAATAGACCATATCTATTAGATTAAAATATGAAAAAAAAACAAAAATGGATCATAAGTTGGTTAGTTTACAATTCATTTTTTTATTTTTTTCACTTTTCTGTTTTCTATTTAAATTATACTTTTTATAATTATTTGTACTTTTTTTTTATATATATATTGTCACTGACAAAAATACAAAACAACAAAGAATAAAAAACTAATTTAATTAGCTGTGGGAAAAGTTTAGGCTATGTTTGGATTTTTAACGGGAAAAAATGTGTCTACGTAGGTTTAAATTGAGGAGCTGCTACTCAAAGCTTTATATCATAATCATTGGATGCAACTATGTTTAAATTGATGGTACATAATGAAGTGGAGTGGAACGAAATAGATTGGAATAGAAAAAAAATTTACTTTATTGTTTAAATATTTTAATAAGGAACAAAATATTTTTTCATTCTATTGTTTGGAAATAAAATAGAGCTGAATGTATTATAATATTTTTTTTAATATTACCATTTATTTTATTTCGACGGCCTTCTTACTTTCTTTCTTATTGTTTACTTTTTTGTAACTCTTTCATTTTATAACTTATAAATTTTAATGAAACCAAGATAATTACTCTTTCATTTTTATATTTGTACTTTTTTTAATACATGAAAGAAAATATATAGTAATATTGTTTTTTTGTTAAAAATATATCTCATATTAAAAATAACTTTAACAAACATATTATATATAAATTATGTCATGTATTAGAAAAAAACAAAATCAAACCACTTTGTGTGTTGTCCAAATAATTTAACTAAAGATAAAAAATTTAAGTTATATAAAGATTGATGGAATTAAAGGTGAGAAACCATAACCTTAAATAGGAGGAAAGTGAGACCAATTTCATGCCCCAATTATGTTGTGCCTATTGAAAAATTCACAAAAGACTTGACTTCTCTCTCGGTAGACTCTTATACTCCTTCAAAGCTGCACTTGTTAATTGAACTAAACCATCTATACCACTCAAATCAGAATGGAACCACTAGACAACTTGTATTTATGGAAATGAAAATTGTTTTTTTTTTAAAAAGAAAAAACAATAGTAATAAAATCACAAATAAATGGTCAAGAGTCCACAAAGTTTAAAACAGTAGTGGGTCGTTTATGTTAAAATATTGAAAAGGCAAGTGTGAACAAATAAGAGCAACAAATACTTTGGAGGCTAGAAAGAGTTTGGAAATAAAGACAATCATGGAATAACACTCCTTTCTTCAAATTAAAGACACTGGGGCAAAAAAAAAGGTGAAGAAGAAGATGACGGACGATGTGGCAAGAAGAATTAAAAAAATATTTAGTTTTTTTTTTTTTTAAAAATAGCGGATAACTTGTAAAAATTGCTGATCAGGGATACATCTAGGGTGGCTTGGCACTTTCTATGAAGTTAACATCTACTATCTAGTATAAAGAAAAAAAATGGTATACAATAATTTTTCTGGAGTAAAATGAAAAACAAAATATTTAAAAAATTAAAGCTAGTGTTTAAATATGGAATTTGTTAACATTCATCCCACTTATTTTTTTAGAACGAGTATATTAACGAATTATAACATAATTTTTTAAAATACATATCTAAAAGATACAAGGTACTTATGTACTGATTTTATGAAACAAGTTGATGTATGTTGATAAATCTGTTAACATAATATTACAATTACTATAAAAATCTAACTCATACAAAACTCTAGTTCAATCTATATAACAAAAAAGTATAATTATAATAATAATTAAAAGGAAAAAAACTAGGGTATGAAACCAACAAGATTTTTTCACAAGTTTAAGATTAAACGGCCACCATACTCAGAATCCAAAGCACCAAAGAGAATTCAAAGGCAAACAGAGTATGAAGCAATCCCCGATCAAGCAAAAATCCAAATAGTGTTATTCCCCCATAATTGTGCTGCAAATATGTTACTGCAACAATCAAAGAAAAAACTTCACTACAACATGAAAAAACCATATACACATAATTTCAGTTCTTGGACAGAAATTAATCTAGTGATTCAGTGAGTGTTTTGTTATCCGTAAAGCATTTTCAGTAATCAGTAGCTATCTACTTAAGAACTAAAACTCATGTTAGCACTTTTCAATTGTACATCTGGTTAAGAAACTCTCTTCAAATTCAGCAATTGATTTAAGTAAAATCTCATTAGAATTACTCTAAGTTGTAACATTATTACTAAAATGTACAAATAAGCTTTAAATTGTGCTTATGTAAGAGTTTTAAACAGAAGATAGTGGTTTCACCTAGAGCTTGTCTGGTTTGGAAAGAAGAAGAATGTTGAGAGGTTACTGATATGTAAATATCTGAGGAATCTGAATCACTGTCATTGGGTAGCCCCTCTGGCATATGAGATTTCCATGGCTGTGATTCAGAAGATGCATTGGTCACCAACATGTGCCACCTTGTGGCAATTGACACTATCCCTTGAGCCCTATGTGTGATCCTTGCTGCTCCCACGAGGCATAAGAAAAAGCCACTTAATTGCACTGCTGAACATATCTATACAACAAAAAATTCAGTCTTTGAACATAGAAAGTACAAATTTCAATTCAAGTGAAAGCAATGGAAGACTAGAGAGATAAATTTACCACAAGGTCACCAGAATTGAAGAAGGTCTTATCAGATTTGGACTCCAAAACCAGCAACAAAGAACCCAATTGGGAAAATGTGATTGTGACCAAGCAGCAAATTATGAAGAACCTATATCTATGACTTGTGACCCATAACTGTCTCCTAATCCTCACATGCTCTCTGAATATCATGTTTGAATCAGATCCACACCCTTCAAAAAGCTTTTGAAGCCCTTCAAATCTCAGAATCTGAAGCTCACATGTAAACTTGAAAAGAACACACACCAACAAGAACACTACAGTTCTGTAAACCCATGAAACCAATAACAAAACAAACACAACTGAGTTCAGAGTGAACCCTGGATTGATATGTGGGACTGAGATTTTCACACTCATAAAGAGGAAGATTTTGTGAGCAAGTTGCACAAAGAAGGAAGGTAGAATTATGCATGATAAGTATTTCAAAGCCTTCTGAAGTTGCCGTGTGTACCCGCGACGAACATATGTTGAGTCATCCTGTAATGCGTCTAAGAACAGAAGTTGCCTTAGGCCATATCTGCAAAATCATGTCACAAAATGGCTGGAATTATTTAATGAACCTACATAAATGATTTTGTGTTTTTACAACATTTCTAAGATATATCATGCTCTTGATGACCAAATGAAACAAAATTGGAATGAAATTATTGGGAAGATGAGGTGAGAACTGAGATTAGCTTTAATGTAAATATGAGGTGATGTATGTAAAGTAACAGTTTCTGATTGAAAGGATGAATGTCTAATTTAATCTTGCATACCACCTCCTCATCTTTGTATTAGTCTCTAAACTAGAAAAAAAATCACCACATTAGTACTTCCACTTGCAATTTATTGGTTATATTAATCTCCAAACTATGTAATGTGAGACATCATGGCCATAGTATGTCTAAGAATAATGATTATTATATAACTACTATTCATCGTACAATCATACAACCTTCGTTCATTTAGTTTTTATTTTATTTGATTTGAATAAAAAAGTAAAGGTTGTATAATTATATGCCAAATTGTAATTATATACGAATTACTACTCCATATCTAATAATCTAATATCTAATGATTTGCAAGTTTCTTTTAAACTCTGTTTTACAACTCTTCACTTGCAATTAGCAAATAATATAGAGTCGGGTTGTTTTTATAATTTATTACGAGAAAGTGAAAAAGTACTTTTAAAAATATAAATACAAATTTAGGATACAAATACTGAAAGGAATAAAAATTTCTTGCTTATTCCAGAAATACTTTTATTTGTAATAAAATTGTAACGAAGCGGGTCCATAGCCTCTCTTTCTTTCTTTTTTATCAAAAAAATTAGTTCTAGTCATTTATTTTCTAGAAAATGCATGTCTTTAGTGAGTTTAGTCCTTCATTTTGAGAAATATCCATCTTTTGTCCCTATCATTACTGCATCAATTTAAGAATTAAAAAATGTATTTTTGAAAAAAAAAGGACTAATATAAAAACAGGTGTATTTCGAAAAATGTTGAACTAGAGACATATTTAAACCTCTAAACAGTAATGCGTTTTTTTGATTTCATGATTGGTACCTTCGGAAGAAACAGGAGAGAGTGAAGAAGGAGATAATGGAAAGCAATGATTCTGGTATCTGAACAAGCTTATTGAAGGAGAAAGGGTCATCTCGAGAAGCAGAGTTAGGTACACGAACGAACAGGGAGGTGAAGAAAGGAACAACAATGGTGAAGAACACGAACAACACATACGAAACAAGTTTTCCAAGGCAGGAAGAATGATCAAGAGCACACCATTGAAGGCTCATTCGAAGGTTTCGCAGTTCATCAGAAGTGACAGATTTTGATATTGCATTTGCATAAGATGGTTGAAGAAGCAGAGGAACATTTAGTTGCTGATTTTCCAATTCACTTGGGTGATTTTCAACGAAGGATGGCCTTCTTCCAGAGAAATCAATTTTGACGCTGGTAGCTTTGGTTGGTTCTGTTGAGGGATTCATTGTTGGGAGGATGTTCTTTCTATCAATTTGAATTACAAGAGACAGAGGAAAACAGAGTGAGGAAATGAGACTATTTGCAATTGCATGCCTCTGTTTTCTTTTTGAATCAAATAAAGTTAATAGGTTTATTTTAATTAGTTAAAGGAAGTCATGTAAAACAAGAATCAGTATTATAATGTGTAAATATATTATTATAATCAATTTAAGAACAGTGAAGAGAAGGAAGGCAAAAAAGGTATAAACCTTGCTTTGTCTTGTGAGAGTTCTCTGTGAAGCCAAGAATAAAGGGCAGTTGAGAACTAATTAGTGAGTAATTACTAGTATTGTTTGTGTTCTGGCCAAGAATAAAGTGCATTAAATACACACTCCTATAATTAGATGCTGAAAATTATCTAACACCAAACTAAAGAAAATAAAAAACTACTTATTACAAATAATTTTGACCGAAACAAAATTCTATAAAAACAGGCTTAATATATACCGTAAGAGTGGTGGAATTGAGACCATTTATAAAACGGATTGTAACTTGAAATCACAGGTGAGACATTTTTATCAAAATATTTCTTTTTTTTAAAATTAATTATTAAATTGGGTTCTTAAAAAATTATTTACTAAATTGGGTCTTACCCAGTAAGGATAAAAGTATTTTTTATATATTTAAATATAATTTTTAGAATTTAAAAGTATTTTCTATATATTTAATATTTTTCTATATTTTAACAATATTTAAAATATGATTTATCTTTGGTTCCGTGATAGCTTATCCTTTAGGATTTGAAATGGGCACAAATCAATCTTTTAGCATGATTTTTGGGTGGGTGAGGGTGTGAGATTAAGTGATAAATATAATGTTCTTTATGATTTAGCATAATCCAAGTTTCATAATGTCTGTGGGTGGGCGGTCGTTGAGCTTGGAATTAGGCGTGGCAGAGAGATCTTTTTGAGGACATTTAGAGATGGCGTCATTCGGAGTCCGGATTTTATTCTGTCAAATCAGCATATCCGATTTCTTCTCAAACTCCTATGGATAAAGTTTTGCTCTCACTATGGCAAGTAAAAGTCCCTTTGAAGGTTTCTACATTCTCTTGGTAGTACCTCAGTGATCGGATCCCTTGCAAGGCGAACTTGGCCAGAAGAGGTGTTTCGCTCAATGCCGTGAACTGTAGCATATGTAACATTGTAGCTGAGACTTCCTCACATTTTTTTCCTCTATGTGATAGAGTTGTTAACTCGTGGTATCTGGTTTTAAAGTGGTTTGGTATCGAATCTGTTTTTCACAATGACTTCAGATGCCAATAATTACCGTTTGGAGGCTTAATCCGCTTATCTAAAAAGAAAAGATTGCATTGGTACTCTTTATGGTTGTCAATCATGTTATTTTTAAGGATGACAATTGGAGTTTGCAAAGTGTCTTGGAGATGGTAAATGTTCGTTCTTGGCTTTGGATTAAGATCCTCGACGACCTTTGAGTACTCGATGTCCGATTGGTTTCTAGAACCTTTAGAATGCTTGATGCACTAATAAATTCATGTATTGTCATTCTTAAGATATGAGTTGTTTTGTGATTGTTTGTTTGGTTGAGCTTGTTTTGTACTTGACTCTCGTTTGTTTCGTAACTTTCATGTTGGTCTTGCCTTTTAACCCTTTGCTTGCTTTCATGATTTTTGTATTATTTCAAGAGTATTTCTTATACTCTTCGTTAATAATATTCTTTGGTTTATCCAAAAAAAAAAAATTTAAAATATTGTAAAATATTTTTAGTATTTTTTTATAATTTAAAAGTATTGTTTTGATAATGTTTTATATTTTAAAAATATTTTAAAATATTGTAAAATATTTTTAATATTATTTTTTTTATTTTTAATAATTTAAAAGTATTGTTTTTTAATATTATTCTTTATTTTAACAATATTTGAATATTTTTTAAAATATTTAAAATTATTGTTTACAATATTTTTTAGTGATTAAAAATATTTTTTTAAATATGGAATATTATTTTTTTAAAATTTAAAATATTTTTTTATTATTTTTTAAAAATATATATAAAAGTGTGTTTTTAAAAAATTGTTTTTTTTTTATTTTAGTATTGCACAACACCCCACTTGGTGTCTCGTCATTGTCCCTGGGTTTTCTTTTTTTTTCTTTTTATAAAGGGTCTTTTTTTAACTTGGTGTTGCCACGTGATAATACCCTATTGGATGGCACCTCATAGTAGATGTCACTCAATGAGGTGTTGTCATGTGACACTTAGAAATTTTTTTTTTAAAATGCGTGATCAGTAAAAAAACTCAATTTAGTAAATAATTTTTTACACAACCTAATTTGGTAATTAATTTTAAAAAAATATTATTTTGGTAAATAGTTATTCTAAGAGCCCAATTTGATAATTAATTAAAAAAATTTATTTTGGCAAAAATGTCCAAATAAAGGGCACATTAAAATTGTTACTAAACTTATTTTATAGACTAACAATGTAATAGAGGACATAATCCTCACCATTAACAAGAAAAAACAGTCTCTTACTATGCCACAACCAAGATATAAAAATATAACCATAGAACAAATTAATAAGAATCTTTGGAAATGAAGTCCAAAAACTCGTACATGGCCGGCTTAACCAGCTCATTCTTTGCAGGAAAAGGACCTTGACAATGTCACCCCTTAAAAACCATTCTTATTCATTCCTAATATTCTTCATCTTACTATAATTCCTTAATTCTCTCCATTTCCTATAACTAATCATCCAAAACCCATTTCAATTTTTCATCTTCCAATCATGACTCACAAAACAGATCACCTCTGTCTTCTCATCATGCTATTCACTTTAGCCACTTGTTTTTCACCATCATTTTGTGACACAAACGCTCAAGTTCTAATGAACTTCAAGAACTCCTTGTCAAATGCTGATGCTTTAAGCAACTGGAATGAGTCTATCAAAATATGCAGCTGGAATGGCATTTTATGTTTCAATCAGCAATTTCATGGTTTGAGATTAGAGAATATGGGACTTAGTGGAATTATTAATGTAGACGCATTGTTGGGATTATCCAATTTGAACAGTTTTAGTGTCATTAACAATAGCTTTGAGGGTCCAATGCCAGAATTCAAGAAGCTTGTGAGGTTAAGGGCATTGTTTTTGACTAATAACAAATTCTCTGGTGAAATTTTGGATGATGCTTTTGAAGGAATGAATAGATTAAAGAGAGTTTTCTTGGCAGAAAATAGGTTTTCCGGTCATATTCCTACATCCCTTGCTAAATTGCCAAGACTCTTGGATGTGGATTTACATGGAAATAGTTTTCAAGGACATATACCAGAATTTCAGCAGAGGGATTTCAGAGTGTTTAATTTGTCACACAACCAATTGGAGGGTCTAATTCCTGAAAGTTTGAGCAATAAGGATCCAAGCTCTTTTGATGGTAAACTGACAGTTATCTCTCTTTTTTTTTTTTATAACCCAAAGATATGCTTATTTTTAATTTGTTCTTACTCAATAAATCACTATATGAAATCTAAGACACATTTACAAGTTTATTGTTAAATTTGAAGGTATTCTCAATCTCACTACTTTGCCAAAACCAAACCTTTTCCCCTCTAGTTCTCCCTGTCTAGACCATAAGATCACACATTACATAAATCCAATGATATCTTTTGATTTATTTGGAAAATCAAATGGCATCATCTTTGCCACCTATAGTGGTACTGCCCGACTCAAATCAGACTAATCGAATGCCTGTTATGATATCAGATACTAGGTTCCAAACAAAGAAAAAAGAAAAATAAAATATTGGAGTCTTAATGAAAGAAGTTTAGCTATCACATTGACTACCTAAAGACTCTTATAATCTTCTAAAATGATGTATATCAATACATAATTTTAGAAACTTTACACCATCAAATTTAAATTCCTCAATTGTCCTCCTTAAGCATTTTACTACAAAAATTAAAAGTCAGTTACAATAATCAGTTTAGGCTCAGAAACATGTCTAGGTTATCTTGGAAATGTTTACATATATATTTTTTCTTCTTCTTCTTCCTAGATATAATCTAAGATACATGTTTTATCTAATATTTTCATTGCAACAGGAAATCAAGGTGTATGTGGAAAACCATTAATCCAGCCCTGCAGCATCAGCATCATCCCCTCAACCCCATATCAACGTCCGAACCTGAATCTTCCACATGAAGAAAATGGTCATAAGAAACGCCGTGTTCTTATTATTCTTATTATAGTTGTGGCTGCCGTTGTGGTTTCCTTGGCATTAATACTAGCACTTCTGTTCATCCATTTCCGCCGAAGCAAAACTGCGCAACCCACGATTGTCCGGGATGTTGCACAACCTCAACAGACTAGTGCAGTTTCAAGTGAGGTCAAATCCATTGAAGTGGCAACAGGTGAATCAAAGAAGATAGAAGATGGAGCTTTGCACTTTGTGAGAAAAGAGAGGGAAGCTTTTGATTTGCAAGAGTTGCTTAGGGCCTCAGCTGAGGTTCTTGGCAGTGGAAGTTTTGGATCTACATACAAGGCTATGGTTCTAAATGGGCCAGTTATGGTTGTTAAGAGATTTAAGCATATGAACAATGTTGGGAAGAAAGAGTTTTTTGAGCACATGAAAAGGCTTGGAAGGTTGGATCATCCCAATCTGCTTCCTCTTGTTGCATTCTACTATGGAAAAGAAGAGAAGCTTTTGGTTTATGACTTTGCTGAAAATGGCAGCTTGGCTAGTCATCTTCATGGTATGCTATATGATCATACATTAGTTTATCCTATATCAAGAACAAAAAATAAAATGGCATCTCTTTGTGACATTCTTTTTAACACACTGTTTGTTTTTTGTTGAAATAGTCTCTGATCCACTAAATTATGCAAGTTCAATCCTTATTTAACATATTTTGCTGCTCATATTAGCTCAACGTGAAATTACTTTCATTAATGTTTTTGAACGCCATTAAGATTTATGTACACATAAATCATAACTATTTATATATCATGCTAATGCATGTCACGTTTGTCCAACTGATAAACAAACATTCGCTTAATTAGCGCTTAATTAGTGAATCACAGGAAGTTAGGCCCGGACCCAAAATAAAAATGACATTAGAATATGACCAATCTTGATGTGAGCCACACGTAAATGTGAGAGGACACGCTAAATCTCTGAAGTTAGTTTTTAAGATTCAGTTTGACCAAACCTAGACTTAAGATACAAATAGTGATAAAGAAGGTGCTAAAGAATTTAAGCTAACATTTGTTTCACATATTGAAGACACATGTTAACACCAAAATTGAAGTACTTGCTTTGGCTTATATTGACATTGGTTTGCAGGCAGAGGAGGTTCAGAGTTGGACTGGCCAACCCGTTTGAAGATCATAAAAGGAGTAGCCAGAGGTTTATCTCACCTATACAAAGAATTCCCTGACATAAACACACCACATGGCCATCTCAAATCCTCCAATGTAGTATTAGATCAAAGCTTCAACCCTCTTTTAACAGAGTATGGACTTGCAGAAGTGGTAGACAAAAAACATGCACAGCAATTCATGGCAGCTTACAAATCCCCAGAAACAAGCCAACTTGATGGGCCAACTGAGAAGAGTGATGTCTGGTGTTTAGGGATTCTGATTCTGGAGGTATTGACAGGGAGATTCCCAGCAAATTATCTGAGACATGGGAAGGGAGCAAGTGAGGATTTGGCATTATGGGTTGAATCAGTTGTGAAGGAAGGGTGGAGTGGAGGAGTGTTTGATGAGGATATTAAAGGGATGAGGAATGGTGAGGGTGAGATGCTGAAGCTGTTGAGGATTGGAATGGGATGTTGTGAGTGGAGTTTTGAGAGTAGGTGGGATTGGAAGGAGGCTTTGGTTAAGATTGAAGAGTTGAAGGAGAGAGATTTTGATGAAGTGGTGGATTCTTCCACTATCAGTCAAGATGATGATTTGTCTATCTCAATCAGTTAGAATGAATGCTTGTGAATTGTGATGTCTCAGTGGATACAAGATTTTGGTGGGAATATTGGGATGCCTTTTTTCTGATGTATTGAACATCTTGCTTTATGTTGTTTCATATATTCCAAATTCAATTGTTATTATTATGTAATGATAATGAATTGATATGAAGATGATTTCATTATGTATTTAAAAAGTAAAAAATAAAAGGGAAATGGATACTCTTGCAATGTTTCTTTAAGTGAGTCTAGTCACTAGGTGTGTGTTTAAATTTTCTTTGATGTGATTAACATGCACCCTAAATCAATTGATATTTGTTATTATGTTATAACAACTTAATGAATAGTTTTAGATTTAAAGATGCGTTTAATTTACCTTCAAGTAGAATTAAATGTGAAAAACACATAACTAGAAGTAAAAATTAATGATTGAGATGATTCATGCACAAATACCAAAGCGAGGAGAATTTTGTCATTCAAAGACCTCTTACTTAATTTGAATAAGATTGCTTTTCTTAAAATATACTCCATAACTACCAAAGTTTTTTTTTTTTTGACAAAATTGAGTTTATATATGTACGCATTTGCTTTTGATAGAATAAAAGGTAATATTTAAGTTTAATTCCCGGCAAATTAATTAATGTTAACTTTGATGTGTGGTACAAGGGTAGCTTATCATGTCCCTTACTCATATGTGTGAGGTTTGATTTCGTGCTGGCCAGAATGAAGGACATTTCCTGGCTAATTAACAATCGTTTTGCGAAAATTCAATTTCGAAACAGAAATTTATCATTGCTTCTCGCCGTGTATACCTTATGAAGAATTTTTTTAAAATATTTTTAGATGAAATAATTTTTTTTTATTTGTTGATTCAAGTAAAACATAGTCACTTTTTAATTTTAATATTGTTTTAATTGATTTTTTTATTAAATAAGTTGACAAAATATATAACATTACTTAGATAGATTATATCTAGTGTCCTTAGAACACTTTTAAATGTTGTAAAAAGTTGTTAAAAAATATAACTTTTTATATTTTTGAGAAACAAAATAATATACACGTATAATTATTTTTTTGATTTAATGACTTTTTCTTGAAAAGCTCTAATTCAAATAACCTATACCATTACTAAGCATTTACTTTTATGGGAATGTTTAGTATTGAAAATATTTTTTTATTTTTAAAAAATACACTTAAAATTATAATTTACTCATATTTGATAAAAAATTAAAGTGATTTTTTTAGGATTGTTTTTTTTATTCCAAACTTAAAAAGTGAATATTACTCATTAAAAAACATTTATCCAAAAGTAGCTAAATTCAACTATGGTACCAAACACCTCCAAACTTTTAAAAAATGGAAACTTGGAGCGGTTTCAAGTGGCCCTAAACCTTTGGGCTTATTTATGAGAGGTGGAGAAAATGAAGGTGAGTCTGTCTCGTTCACTGATATTCCCGCGCGCGCTTTACCGCCACTCTCACTCTTCTTTGCTCACCTTCCGTGGAATTGGAAATTCCCTTCACTCTAAATCTAAATTGTAAATGCCCTAATACTATATTTCTCCCATCAAGTACCTTTCTCTTTGATTCCATTGTTCCTCTTTCTACATTGCATTTTAATTTATCTGTGAAATTAAGTTTATTTGCGTTTCTTCGTCACAGTTTCAACGGAAAGGGAAAGGGAAAGGGAACGGTGACTCCCACTGTTAGGGCTTGTCAATCGTTTTCTGCTAAACCGATGGGTTGGTCGGAACGTGTTCAGGAACCCCGGGTTCTCGTTGCACCTGGTTATTTTACTGTCTTACTTATTTTCATGTCGAAGATTATAATTAGTTCTTCACTTCTGCTTGCACTTGAACATTTACCTGATCTTATTTGCCCGACACTGAAATTGGGAATTTGTGAACTTCATGTTTATTGGAATTGGATAACGAACTGTGAAATAAGGATAAATGTTATGAAATGTGGACAAAAACCTGATAAGGAGACATACATTTTTTTTATTATTATTATTTAGGCTTAACTGTGTGTTTGGTTTCTCTGCTATAGTTAACACATGATTTCGGTCTCCCAATATTCTTTTGTTTGAATTTAGTTCTACAGTTCTCTTTTGATCGCAACAGTCAAGCCTTTCATCAACTATACTCTACTTGAAACTCCAGAACTCCTCACTTTCTACTTTAAATCTCTATGAACTGAACCGATCAAACTATTTAAAACCCTTTTCCAATCAAAAAGTCATATTTTCACTCAAAATCAGAAAAGCTGAAAGTTTCCCTTTGGAATGCTAACCTCACACCCTGTACAACCTTTCAAATTTTATCAACAATTTTCTATCCTAAATCCATCCTAAACGCCTAATTATTGTCAAGAGAAAAATAATGCGTTAAGGAGATAATTTAATATAAAAAAAAAAAGCTTTAGAATGAATTTACAATCATGTGTTGATTCATTTGATTATTACATTTTTTGTCCTTCAAGTGCAGATCTTGGTTCTAATGGAAATGATTTGGGACATATGATATTGCTCCGTCATCCCAAATCTGGTAATTCAAAGAACATCCATTTTTTCTACATCATGTTTTTGTTACATGTGTATCTTTATATAATTATATGAATTATTGATTTTGTTCTATGTTATCTATATTGATTTCGTAATGTGTTGATTGAAATTCGATGTAGTTCTGTTAATAATATTATGCATTTATGCTACTTTGCTACTAAATTTTCCCAAGGAATTAGACCCTATTGAGGCTTTTGAATGTTTTCTTTCTTTCTCGTTAGGCTCTTCTATACATTTTTGCTTGTTTGACAGGAAATGCAACACAGTATCTCTTTGTAAATGGGATGCTTCAAGAACTTCAATGGTTTAAGAACATGTATGGATCTTGGTTTTTGGGAGATTATGTAAGTGAAGGTAAATGTTTAATTATTTAAGATGTAAAGTATGCATTTTTCTTTGTAATTTATGTTTATATTTCATGAGGTACATTACTTTCTCTCATTAATCTCTTATCTGGTGAAATCATTTACTTCTACTTTTCTTTATAAATCATAATAATATTTTTTATTGTTACTGTTTATCTCATGTTCTTGTACAGTTGTGCTTCTATCCAACACTTACAAAAATAATTAAAAACCTTTGTTTTTATCTTGGTCTGAATGAAACCATCTTGACTCCTCTTGTTATTCTGGTATCTTTCACTCACAAAGAAACTCTAGTGGAACAATAATTTTTGCAGGTATTCTTTCAATCTTTGTCATCATTATCTTTATTAGTTTATTTTGTTCCCAAACAGATGGTCGGCTGTATCTGTCCACACCGATTGATCCTGTTTTCATTATGTTGCCCATATTTGAGGAAGCTAGAATGAAGGTAATTGTATTTTTCTATTCAATATGGGAATGGAAGACATTTCTTATACCCAAGTTATTTTCCAATTTGAGTAAATCCTTTGCCAACTATTGCTGATGAATAAGCATAAAAGTTTTAGTTGTGTATTTGACACCCACTGTATAGAACCCGCCCCGCTAATTAACCATAGACATAGAGGTCCAATCGATATCTACTTTTGAGGTTTATGAGTGAATCAATTAGGTCTAATTATGTCTCACTGTTTTCTTTAAAATGCATGCAGAAAGGAGATGATCTTGGGAAGTTCAGGCAGTTGGATGAGGTTTTGTTTATTGATGGGTATCCTGGATATCAGCAGTTATTGTCCATTGTGGAGAGCTGTATGCAAGTAGTTTGTGAAGTCAAAGGTGACCCTATATATGTGCTTCTATGTGAAATAAATTTGTTGTTGCCTTTATGTATTTTATACTGGTGATGACAAAGTATGGTTCCTCATTGTTAATCATTTTCTTTCTTTTTCTTAGTTCTCCTGGTTCTGTGGAACAGCGGAAGATATGATTCTATATTTAATATAGATAATAAGATAGATTCTACATATAATGTTGCAATAATGCTGCCTGTAAGGTGTGATGGAAATGCACACGAGAAAAATTGCACTTAAACTGTACCGAGATTGCATCTTCTTTGTAGTTATGGAACTTTAGTGTTATTGTGGTAATTAAATCTGCCTTTGTCTCTCCTTGTGCTGTTGTGCATATGCAGACGTTGGATCCTCAAAATTCTTTAGGCTCGATGATTCAAAGGTTCTACGTTGGCTGTGCTATAAGGTTTGTCCATATTTTCTTTACATAATCTAGCTGCATAACAAATGCCATTCCTTATGCTATTGTGGAGGTATAATACGTAGTAGATGGATGTCTGAATTTTATGATGTTTCCCATTTAAGTGTCTCAGAATGAAACTTGACTCATCTATTTCATCACAATATAAGTTGTATTATTAGAGGGTCTCAACTCATCTTCAGAGTTGATTGTTGATACAAGCATCCATCTATAAAGCAATTCAAATATTACTTGGGTTGCTTCATAGAAGTTTTGCATGCTAACTTACTTAGTTACTTTTCTATTTATCTTTCCACATATATTTGGTGTTCTTTGATTTAGTTGCTTGAGAACTTTTCACCTGTATTAAAGTCGGTTATTTTGATTTCTGTTATTTTAGGTTTGTCAGCTAATACAGACACTTCCCAACTTGGACAAAAACTATGCTGTTCAATCAGAGAAAGACACGTGTAAAATGTCTATTGCCATTATGTTCTGCTAGCTTTTGGAGAATTTTATTCTGTTGAGGTTAAATTGGGAAAAGAATACTTTGTGCATGGAAAAGGAAAAAGCCTGATAAATGTAGTTCTTAAAATGCGTGCTTCTGCATCTGTGTTCGAGATTTATCCCTTTACTGTTCTTTGTTATTGTGCATACATGTGCATTAATGGTGATGAGGGGTGCACTGGCTTGGCTACCTGTGGAACTGACATCTCTATTTTATGTAAAAGTAGGCTAAAATATTTTTGGACAGATATATTATGAGGCATTGAAACTAATAATTACATGTTACATTTGTTAAATTTTAAAAATGGAAATACGGCATCTGAATTTATTCTTTCTGTTAATAGGTTTTCTAGTTTCCTTCTAAGTGAAAACCATACTTGTGGTTCTTAGTTTTTGTCTTGTTTGAGAATTACCAATTAAGGATGCACTTTGTCTCTAACTCTATGTGAGTGCATGAGCGAGATAAACATCTATATAAATGCTTTAATGTGCCCGCTCTGTCTCATATACTTGAAGCACCTGTACCTTCTTTACAGAATTCTCCTATCTGTTTATAGCAAGTATTCATTGTGATGCTTCTCTTCATACTAAGTACATATCTATGGCCTTTTCATGTCAGTTTTGCTGTTCATTAACGTTCTGATGTTACGGGTGCAGTGGTTGATGCTGTCTCTATATTAGGAGATTATTTGAAAGAAGAACCTTGGTTGCAGCTTTTGTGTAACCATCTCAAGTATGGCCTTTCAGAATGTCTCATTATAAAGATTGTATATTGTGGTTAAATGAAAACCAAAATTGCTTTGGAATGGGATTCTTTTAATATGCCTTAAAGATATTTCATTTTGCAGGTTAAATATACTTGAGGTTACTGGAAAAGCACAAATAAATGCTGAAGCAAGTAACTCGGGTCTACATAAAGAAATTCAGGTATTGAGTATTGACTGGGACATGAGAAGAATGAGAATTTGGATGGTATTTTGGATTATAATGTGTGTTTGTTTACCACTGATTTTAGCAGGAGCAGAGTGATGATAAGAAGGGTACAGTTGCAAAGAAGGGTAGACAAGCAAAGAAGGTAAAGTTGGAGACAAATTCACATAACATCAAAGATATGTTTTCGAGGGTCACCCGAAAGAAAAGCTGAATTATTATTCCATTCCCATTGATGGTGGTGGAAATGGGTCATTATCATAATTGTATCGTTTTCTAGACCTGCAAGCAGTGGATAAGCACTGAGTCAGATCCTGGTTTGTACCGTCCGTTTAATGTTATTTATTTCGATATTTTATCGTCATTTATTATATTTATGAATTTCTATTTCACCTTCAGTACGCATCATCTAATTTAATGTCCATAAAATTTTGAGCGCTCATCTCAGGTGTCTAATCTCATTTTAATTTTAAGCATGCTACTAGTAGTATTTGCCACCTATCGTTTTCTTACCCTAATATTCCATATTAGTATTATTCTTTTTCTTTTGGAGGTGGGAATATGCATCTATCTATATCTATTTATATTCTATATAATATATTCAAAGAAAAATTAAGATTAGAAATATTACATATTATATATTCACTTCTCTATTATTACTATTCTGCCAAATTATCTTTTTATCCTATTTGTCACGTTATAACAACACAATAACCAATAATAACACAATAATAAAATACATTGCACTTTCGTATCAAAGTAACTCTAAGGGTTGGCTTAGTAGTAAAAGGTCTCGTTAAGTTCATAGGAGGGATGATCTACAGCGGAAGATTCTATGTTCGAATCTTATCTATGCTAAATTTCCGGGAGTCAGCGCCAGCCACACAGCACGAACGGGATTAGTTTCATCTCAAAAGTGGGAAAACCTGTGATTATAAAAAAAAAAATTACAATATATTGTGAAACAAACGTGATGAATTTTTGATCTATGATTTGTAAGTTACGAATTTTCTTATATGAATTTACAAGTTTCAAATTATAAGTGACTTGAATATCAAAAAAAAAAATTATTATAAGTGACTTGAATATCAAAAAAAAAAAATTATTATAAGTGACTTAACCCATATCCCTGTCATTCTCGTACAGAATCACTTGATTTTCAAGATTCAATATACTCAAGTTTTTTATAAGCCACGCTTTACCCGATCTAGTCCACAACCTTGTGGAACGTTAATAATTTTTTATAAATAAATAAATTCTCCCAAATGAAATATATGTAAATTTTTAGCAAGGCTTTCACAGGAAAGTTGGGTAGAAGAAGTTTGGATACACGTATCTGCAGCCGCAGACGATAGCCCCTCATGATGCTGTCAGCATATCCGTTTTACAAGTGGGGGCATATCCCCAATCTATCGAATATTTAGCTTTCAATTAAAAAAATAATATAATAATAACAGAAACAAACAAATACTAGCGAATAAAAAACCAAAAGAAAAGAAAGGAAAGGAAGCCTTATAACTACAATATCCGTATATTTTGTTCTATCTGTGGATGGGGTAATTTACTCCCCCAATTAACATTAATTTCAGTTTGTAATCTTCTCGTAAATGGCATATGAAAAAAAAAAAAACAGAAGAAAAAGAAAAGGTAAAACATCATATAAAATAAATTCAATGTTGGCTCAGTGATAAAAATTCAAAATAAATAATAAATATCCTTTTACAACTTGATAAACTACATGATGATGATAGTGATTTTTGCTTAGAAGAGATTAGTCTTTTGTGTCGAGGGAAGGTAAAAAAATATAAAATAAATAATAAATATCGTTTTAGATGATAGTGTGAGTATGGAGTGTTGACCATATCATGAACATATTTAAAGCTCTTAATTTGTGTGTATCATCTATCATCATCTCCTTTCGTCTTGGAGACTCAACCTCCTTCCTTCGTTTTCTCTCTTCTTCAAAGGTAAAGCTAATTTCTTTCTTTCTTTCTTCCACTCTCTATCACTTGCTTATTTCCACCAACATAAACATGCATTTTTTCGATGAATTCAGGGTTTTTCCCCAATTTCATGGATTTCTATGCATAACAAAATCAACTTCTAATAAATTCATAAGGTGATCATTTTAATCTCCTCCTCCTCCTCCTTGCCAAAATTGAAGATTCATTTTGATACTGAAACATCAAACATGTCCTTTGGCTCCGTTAAGCTTCACTATTGACTTCAAATTTGAGAAATTCTACTATCATTCACTCACTCCCACGCACTACGTTACAATCCGTACAGTTTTAACTAACTGATTTGCTTGGTCCTACCTATAATTATTATTATATATTTTCAATTATGTTTCAAGCATTTTCCTTATTCAGATATTCTGAAATCATTGATCATCAATCATCATCAAAAGTAGAAAAACGTTACATGATTGTGATAAAAGAACGATTGGAGTGATGATGCTGTTCCATTAGGCAAGCGTCTACGCAACCCTTTGGCTGAAGCATCCTACAGGGGAATATCCCTTATTCGTTCCAATCTTAATTAATCAGATTATGACCTTGCAAAATTAATACGGTTTCATTGATAAAGTAATCATTTTGGATTCTACTTTCAAAACTCATATTTTCCTTTTGCTCAATTAGGTTTCAGCCTTTCTGATAAGCTTATAAAAAAGACAGAGAAGGACATCTGTTTTGCGCAGTTCTGATGGCAGGGTTGAATTTTGAAGCCGTATATATTGACAGCCACGATATTCTGAAGATATTTGCAGCTGAAGGTGTTGAGTTCCTTTTATCGCGTGAAGGGAAGGTAGTTTAGTTTCTGCAGAACCCTCCTTTATTATGTATTTGTGTTGATCAGACAATAGGCTGGTTGATTATATCATTCAACTTGTCTTCAACTGGCACTTCCAGTTTTTATCTTCTAAACCATCCTCAGAAGATTCTCCTTTTCACTAATTCACTACTCACTAAGTAATAGTAAAAGTAAGATCCACAACTTAGAAAAAAAAAATCCCAACATTTGCTTAGTTTTGTGATTTTGGTTACTGTAGGTTCCCTTATCAGAATGCAATGGGAAAATTATCTGCCTATTTTTCACTGCGAACTGGTGCAGGCCTTGTAGAGCTTTCATTCCCCGTCTGGTTGAACTTTATGAAACACTGAGAAAGAGGGGAATAAATCTAGAGATCATCTTCATCTCCTTCGATCGGGAAGAGGATGGGTTTAAAGAACACTTGAAGAGCATGCCATGGCTAGCTGTCCCATTTGATGTAAATTTGCATAGAAGGCTGATTGACAGATACCGAGTCGATCGAATCCCATCATTCGTTCCATTGTGGTCAGATGGCATAACTGTTGAAGAAGACTTGATTGGCTGCATTGAGGATTATGGTGCTGATGCATTTCCTTTCACAAGGAAGAGACACGAGGAATTGAAAGCCATAGATAAAAGGAAGCGTGAAGTAGCAACTTTGGAAGAGTTATTGGCACACGAAGGACGTAACTTTGTAATCTCCCGAGATGATAGAAAGGTAGCCTAGTAATTCCCTGTTGGATTTTTCGTTAGACAAAACTGGAGTTTGTGTTAAACTAGCTTTTCCTTTTCCTCAACGCCTGTTTAAGTCATTTTCCTTTTAGCTAACGGACTTTCATCAGGTAATTCAACCATCATGGGACGTTGTTACACAGAGATGGAAGTCCTTTTAATTTCTTGAACGGAAATCCAAATACACTCGTAGTATTTTCACACACGTGACATGCCTTGTTATTGCAGGTACCTATATCTGAACTAGCTGGTAAAACTGTTGGGCTATACTTCTGTGCCTACTGGTCTCCTCCAAGCTGCGCTTTCACTGTTCAACTTACAGATGCATACAACAATCTCAAGGCTGCAAAAGGCCACAACTTTGAGATTGTTTTAATCTCAACAGATAGGGACCTTAAGGAATTCAATGTCAACAGAAGTAGTATGCCATGGCTTGCTATCCCGTATGAGGACAGAACAAGGCATGACCTTTGTAGAATCTTTGACATAAAGGGAATTCCAGCCTTGGTTTTTATTGGACCAGATGGCAAAGTCATTAGCGAGAATGGGAAGTTTATGGTTTCCTCGTATGGCGCAGAAGCTTTCCCATTTACTGAATCACGGGTAAGAGAACTAGAAGCAGCTCTGAGAAAGGAAGGCGAGGCTTTGCCTCAACAAGTTGAGGATGTCAAGCATGAACATGTTCTGAAATTGGATATGGCAAAAGCATATGTATGCGATTCTTGTAAGAAGCAAGGGAAGTTCTGGGCATTCTCTTGCGATGTGTGTGACTATGATCTTCATCCAAGTTGTATAGAAAAGGTCAACTAAGAATAAAGTTGGTAGAGAATAGAATCAAAGAAGCAGTTATATTGGCTAGCTACTTTCTTAGTGATGGAATTCAACTTGTAAAACGTAAGAAATTTATACTTTCATTCTTATCAGTCTGTTGCTAAAACCTGCTATATATATATGAAGTCAAGAGTGATGTGAATCAGGTGAGTTTGGCTCTCACTTTTTTAAAAGGATGTATGGCTTTATATATAGAGCAAGCCTGAATGATAATTTTGATATGATTTTTTATGCATAAGGCATACCCATAAGTGTATTGATCTGGAGAAAAAAAAATGGTGTTTCTGCAAGGGAAATACGTGTAGGTAAATGACTTGTTATTTTATTTTTCTAGATCTTAACATGCCAATAAATATGTAATACTTGTGCATTATTTATGAATGCGTAAAAAAATAGTTGTGATAAAAAGTTGCATATTTTTAAATCCATTTAATCACCTTTTGTTTCGGGGGTATCAGCATTGCATACTTGTGGAATAATTCACACAATTAATAATAATAATAATAATAATAATAATAATAATAATAATAATAATAATAATAATAATAATAATAATTTATAAATGGGTGCGCAAATGAGCTATGGTTTCTTCCTGAATCCTGATGTATTACCAAATTATTCAGTTATTAGATTCCATTTGCAAGAAGGACGAAGTCAAAGATAACCCGCAATGTTTGGTCAATCTCTCACAGGATAGACAAATAGAATAGAACAATCTGTGTGGTTGTTAAATTCAGGGAAAAATTCTCAAAATAGTTAAAATTAAACCCAAAAATGGCTGCTACTTATATAAGAAAGATTGGTTATTTCCTATTCTTTTGCTCTTTGAAGTTTTGAATACCAAAAGAGACAACAAAAAAACTAACCAAGTAAACAAATTAAACCCATACCTCAGGTCCTTTGCTGAGGGAGAAACAGGACAGAGAAAATTAAAGAAAACAAGAAGAAAAATAAAGAAGAAAAAAAAGAAAGTCTTCCTTTATTTTTCTTGACTCATCAAAGCAACTTGAGGAATTTTTGGGTACAAGATAATTAACAAACAACAAGAGGTAGACAGGAAAAGGCAAAAAGGAAGGAACTTTTCATGGTCTCTTTCAAAGGGATTGGAGATAAGAATTTTGGGTTTCTAGGTGTCCTTAGTTTGGTTTGTGTTCATTGAAAGAGCACAAGAAGGTTGAAGGAGTTTTGGGAAGTAAAAGGCAAAGAGAGTTATGTGGTTGCCAAGGAATCAGATAGAAAAGAAGGATGGTGTGAATGGAGTAATAGCAGTTGCAATTGATAAAGAAAAAGGGAGCCAAAATGCACTCAAATGGGCTGTTGATAATCTCCTCACCAGAAGTTCAACTGTGATTCTCATCCATGTCAAGCTTTTGTCACCTTCTCTTTCTCAATCACCTTCTCTTTTCACCCCAAGTGAGTATATATCTTATACACATTTGTTGTTTGTGCCACAGTTTGAATAAGCTGGTTCTTTGAGTTTCGGACCACAGGTCCATGTGATTTGAGCCGTCCATTTTACAAACCAAATTAATAATAGTGCCATCTGTTGGAGCAGATCACCGGTGATTCCAAACTCAAAATGACCATAGTATAATGACGAATTTAGATTCTCTCATGTTTATTTTTGTCATGTCAGATCATATTAAAATAGAGATAAACACAATAAAATAATAATGGAACCGGCCGTTTATTGTGTTGTATCTATCTCTCGATCAAATATGACAAAAAGGCCCATTTGTGCCATAGGAAACTGGCATTGCATTAACAATAGCATCATTGCCTCCTCATAGCATTTGTGTATTTCATTTAGTTTTCATTTCCTATTGCCTTGTTACCATTTGTTTAGGCGATCCTGACAAGAAAAAAGGGAAAAAAAAATCATAAAAGAGAGGTTAAAAGAAGACAAGTATTTTAGTAGCAATAGGCATAGCCAGTTGAGTTGGTACTTCAATGGCTTCAAGATTGATTTTTGACTTTGTTGATTGCAGAGGTAACGCTAAATTCTAGTGGTGATGTGAGTACACTGGTATGCAAAGAACCTGATGCCCAACACAGAAATGTTTTCCTCCCATATCGTGTCTTCTGTACACGAAAAGATGTAAGTTCTTCTTTTCAATGAAAATGTAGGAAGATTAAAAAGTGAAAAATATCAATGCCATTTATTATTGCTCATTTCAGTAACAAAACACAATTGTTTTTGAATCTTATCATATCTTTGTTCTTGTTTTTTGATTTTTTTTGGGTGGATGGACTATAGATACAATGCAAGGACGTGCTACTAGAAGATGTAGATGTATCAAAAGCATTAATTGAATATGCTACTCTGGCAGGAATTGAGCATCTGGTTCTGGGCTCTTCCACAAAAACTGGTTTGCTTAAGTATGCATCTCTCTCTTTTTCTGATTCACATCCTCATTTTGAAATTTTACTTCTAGGTCAGTTAATATTTTTGTATCATATTCCACATGATATGCACAACATATCAAGACTTCATTCTGTCATTACAACTAATAACATGATGTGTCTAGTGATTATGAGTAGGTATTACTAAGCATAAATAAAAGACTGAATTTCTAGCTTGGATATATCAGTTATGCTATGCATTCCATTTCTTAAGGGGAACTTTTTTCTCATCAGAAAATTCAAGGTATCAGATATTCCGGGAACAGTATCAAAAGGGGCACCAGATTTCTGTACAGTGTATGTTATAGCTAAAGGAAAGATCCAGTCAATGCGATCCGCTTCGCGTCCTGCTCCGGCCTATCCCCCTATGCACAACCAGATGTCTCAACCAAGTATGAGGCCAGAACAACCAGAGTCAACCACACCATTGTCTTATCAAAGTAATAGAGGTTAGATTCAACAACCTCACATTTATATGCATATTTTATTCATTTTGTTAGTATGCTGCTCACTTAGAAATGTGGTTTCTTTTAGAACAAGAAAGGCATTCCTTTGATGCGCCATCGCGTAGATCACAGGATGGAACAGAGTCATTATTCAGGTCAGTGACATTTTCCCTTCATAGTAAAACATCAATTTCGTTCCCCTAAAAATATATCCGCCAGTCATTTTCGTCCATGAAATTATTAAAAAGAAATGTTAAAATTCTTGAAATTAACATCTATCAATCAATTTAGTCCATGATAAATTAAAAATTTGTCCTTATGATTATAATCAATTTAGCACATAATTTATTTAAAAAATGATCAATTTAATCCCTAAATTATGTTCGGGCCTAAATTGATTAGTTTCATAGACTTAAATTTCTTTTTCGTAATTATATAGATTAAATTGACTAACAGTTGTAATTTTTGAAACCAATTTGATGCCTCACTCTTGTTCTTAATATTATGAACTAGTTAATTTATGTAGAATATGTTTTATGATATGAAAACTAAATAATGGTAATGGAAGCAGGTCACCATTCACTAGGAAAGGTTACAATGGGAGGCCATATGGGGAACCATCAAAGCTAGATACTGACATATCCTTTGTAAGCTCTGGGAGGGGAAGCACAGAAAGGTTGTTTCCTTCAATGTATAGCAATTCAGAAACAGGAATGTCCAATCCTCGCCTATCTTATAGTTCAGACACAGATGCAAACTACAGCTTTGAGTCTATGCATTATGGAAGAAAGTCTTTCGATGTCAGCACTCCCCCGGAGTTCTCATCTCTCTCGTTTGATAGCGACCGGCAGTCATCTTCTACATCACAAGCCGTGGTAAGAATAAGGAAAGAACACAAGAAGCATGTATAGGAGTAGATCTTGTCAGAAACGTAGCCTGTTTGGACGAGCTTTTGAAAAAGTGCTTATAGGAGTAGAATTTGTCACATAAGTACTAATTTCATAAACTGCTTTTACATAAATTTTTAAGCATCAAGTTTCTGAATAAATTTCCCTATCTCACTTTTCAAAAAGACACTTCAGGTAGCTTCTCTAATAGTACTAGTAGTTTCATAAGAGCTTATCTACAAATCATAACTCAACTAGAAGCTGGTGTATCCAACCAGGCTCAATATAAGAGGATTTTTAAAGATTTTTGTTTTCTTTGTTTAATTCTTGGAAGTTGCTGTGGTTGTAGGATGATATGGAAGCTGAAATGAGGAGATTGAAGTTGGAGCTTAAGCAAACAATGGAAATGTATAACACAGCCTGTAAAGAAGCACTTACAGCACAACAGAAGGTATGAATTAAATTGATATCTGGTTGTTATGTCTAGAAAAGCTCATCAGTAGTATCTGAGACTGAGACATGTTTTGCATGACAGGCCGTAGAACTTCAACGCTGGAAATTAGAGGAAGAGAGGAGGTTGGAAGAGGCTCGGCTCGCCGAGGAAGCTGCCTTGGCCATTGCAGAAAAGGAGAAAGCCAAATCCAGAGCAGCTATTGAGACTGCTGAAGCACAGAAAAGGATTGCAGAACTAGAAGCACAAAAGAGACTAAATGCAGAAATGAAAGCACTTAGAGAATCAGAAGAGAAAAGAAAAGTACTTGATGCTTTGATAAATGTAGATGTCAGGTATAGAAGGTATACAATCGAGGAGATTGAAGCTGCAACAGAATTTTTCGCCGAGTCCCTGAAGATTGGAGAAGGCGGTTATGGTCCAGTTTTCAGGTGCCTTCTGGACCATACATCTGTCGCAGTGAAAGTTCTACGTCCTGATGCACAACAAGGAAGGTCACAATTTCAACGAGAGGTAAACGCAGAAACAAAACTCTAGATCTGCATGCAAAACTAGAAAATTCAACTCAACTCAACTTATCAAAGAAAGAACCAATATTGCACATCCATAGAAACAACCAATCAAAAGTTCAAGATAATAGAATAGTTTTAGCACGTAAGCAATGCACTAGTTCAGAAATGATCTACTTCCATAACTAAAAATATCATAAGAACCAATTATTGTATGAGTATAGCTGATAATCTTTTGTAATATTCTAATGCATTAACAGCAACATTCCTGTATGTTTACTTGACATGCTTTGCTTGTATGTGATGTAACCTTGCAGGTTGAGGTACTGAGCTGCATACGGCATCCAAACATGGTTCTCCTCCTAGGAGCTTGTCCTGAATACGGGTGCCTAGTGTATGAGTACATGGCGAATGGAAGCTTGGACGATCGCCTCTTTCGTCGAGGGAACACGCCATCACTTCCATGGCAGCTTAGGTTCAAAATAGCAGCAGAAATAGGCACAGGCTTGTTGTTCCTGCACCAGACAAAACCAGAACCGCTGGTTCACAGGGACTTGAAGCCTGCAAACATCTTGCTCGACAGAAACTACGTTGCAAAGATAAGCGACGTAGGATTAGCAAGGCTAGTGCCTCCATCCGTGGCTGACAGCGTGACACAATACCACATGACATCCACAGCAGGAACATTCTGCTACATAGATCCTGAGTACCAGCAAACGGGAATGCTTGGGGTGAAATCTGACATATACTCTCTTGGGATCATTTTCCTGCAACTTTTGACAGCAAGACCACCAATGGGATTGGCACATCATGTTGAAAGAGCCATTGAGAAGGGAACTTTTGCTGACATGTTGGATCCAACAGTGCCTGATTGGCCTATAGAAGAAGCCTTTAGCCTTGCAAAGATGGGTGTTCAGTGTGCTGAGTTAAGAAGGAAAGATAGACCTGATCTTGGAAAAGTTGTTCTTCCTGAACTCAACAGGTTAAGAGAACTTGCAGAAGATAGTAATCTAAATTCTGTGATGAGTAACACCATGAGTGCGTCACATGAAAGACAAGTTTCTGTGCAGCTGGTAAGTTTCTATGATGTTTCTGATAAAGTGACTTTTAAGATGGATCTGTTAAAAAGTGGTTTATGGTCAACCAATTGAATCTTGACTGTAAGATTACATTAACAATCCAACGGTTAGAATTCACTAGTTCATCATGGATCATTTTTCAACCGGTTCATCTTGAACGCGGAAAGGAGGTTGTAAATGTTGACATTAATATGTTTTCTTTGTCCCTTTTGCAGGATGGTGGTGGTCCTTCATTTCCTAACTCAGGGGAGATTAGAAGAAACACATCAGTCGGTGTCTGACAAGTCAAATAAAGACAATTTGTTCATTGGATATCATGTGTAAATTACTTAGGTGGATTGATGTTATATATTATAGCATGCTTGATTCTTCAAGATTACTGCATTCTTTTATAAGGTAGAATTACACAACGCAAATTAAAGTAGTGCTAATAGGTAATCATGGTCTTACACAAAAAGATAATTCATATACAGAAGTAACCTAAATTCAATTATAAGAGATTAAATACAACAATCTATAAATAAATTTTAAAATGGATTTTCACTCGTCTCAAAAATATTTAAAATAAAGAAATATTACTAGACCGATTTACCATTAGTCAATAAGAAACTATGTTAAACTCAGTTCCATGTTACCGAATCAGGCAAAAGTAACACTCCAAATCCTGTTTTTCAGACATTGTAATAAGCAGCTTTCGTTCTAAAATTTTCGTCTTCAATCATTTTTAACATTAGACAGTATGGCGTGTGCACCATTGCATTACTATAAGAATAGAACAGAGTAGAATTTGGCTTACCTCCAAAGCCTTCCCTCCTCAGCACCTCCTTAGCCTTGTAAAACAGCCATATTTTTTCAATTTTTTAACTTAACTACGGTTGATAAACCATCGGTAACGTGTTATTTCGCCTCGGTTAATGGTAACCGCCGAAAAATTACACAATATTACTCGAACAATAACCGCAAGCACTCTAAGGCACGATTGATAAACTGTTGGTAATATGTTATTTCATCACGGTTTCTTCATAACTGCGGGTATTTTTTTAAAAAAAGTTAAAGTGAACCAGGTATATAAAGGAGAAATTTTAAAAAAATTAAAAAACATAGCTATTTTGTAAGGATAAGGAGGTGCTAAGGAGAGAAAAGCTAAGGCGGTAAGCCGGATCAAACAGGAGTAACCTTTTGAATTAATCATGCTTGTATATTTTCAATTACGATACTAACTTAACATATAAAGTCAATTTTACTTCTGCGAGGACCCTTCTATAACAACCCAAGAAAATCACTTGTGATTAGTGAAGAAAGACTATTTTAATGTTCTAAATTAAATTAAGAAGAATCCCACAAATGAAAGATGGTCGTTTTACGTGGTAACACAGGTTAAGGTGCTGTTATGTGCACCACACACATCTCACTACATGCACAGCACATAGCACGTAAATTTTTTTTCCTTTTGACCCTTATTACATAACTTATGTTCCATTTTAGAACTAAAAGCATTATTACCTATCATAAACTGAAGCGGATATTATCATTTTCTTTTTGGATAGCTAGGAAAAATGGATAATAATATCTGTTTTGTACCGTATCAGTTTAAAACAGAGTTTATATTTAGTTTTGCTGCTGATTATGAATTTTATTATATGAGTCTTGAAATTTTAAAAGGTAAATGTTTTGAAATAAAATTTGAACTCTAAAATGACAAAAGTTTTGAAATGAGGAAGCAGTTTATATTATTGCTTTCTATTCTTACATAAAACAATAATGATGCTAAGAATTATATAATAAATCAAATTCACGGTCAGCAACAGAGTATAAATTCTGTTCCAAACAGATATTAATGTCTATTTTAAACGGATATTAATATATGTACGGAATGAATATTATTATTCGATTTATAAGTTTTAGAATGGAACTTATTATCCAAGCAAGACAAAAAGAAATAAATGTCAATGTCTGTTTTAGTTTACATGCGCTAACCATATTTTCAAGTGTTGAAACGGAAGATAAATACCGAACATAGAGTCAAAAATGGAAAAAATAATACATAGAATGCTTCATTTTACCGTTTATATTACAAAAGAAAATATTTATATTTATGTATTATTAATTTGAATCATTGAATTGAATGACTCAACACCCGTGCGAAGTATTAAAGGAGCAAATTTACACTCAATCAATACAGGATACATTAGCACTTCATAAGAAATAAACAATTGCAAATTTAATTGAATGACTTACCTTTGCAATGTAAGTCATTCAATTTAATAAACCAATTATCAACTAACAATATATGAATATTACTAATATCACGTGAATTGTCTGATGAAAAGAACTACGGGTAATCAGGCTTATAATACCAAATAATAGTGTTAATTAACTTAAAATTAGCTTTCATGAATGGTGCGTTGGCAAGATGTTCGAATGTGACCTCATCTCTGCTCCTCCTATCATCCGAAACTAGTGATTTATTTTACTTTACTATTGCTTTAATATGTTTGTAATCCCCTAAAGTTCACAAAATTTGTTATACTTGATAATCTTTTGTTACTTCTTTGCCGCAATAACTTTCTTCTGTATGATTTTGATCTCCACAATTTTTTTCTGGTTTGGTTTTCTTTCTTCAAGAAAAATAGGAACGAAGAAAAAAAATTGACAACAAAGATAAAAACAAATCTATATATTTATCTAGTTATAAACTAAAACTAGGTTTTAAAAAATTAGACTAAACAAAACAAAAATTGTTACCAAAATCGGAATTCGCATATTTTATAAGTGCAAGAAACATAATTAGATATAAATTATTCAAACCAAACGATAATTATCCAAGTCTGTGTAAACTCAAGCGTGCATCACTATTCACTAGTGGACCCATGAAGGAGCAGAGCCTTTCACGGCACCAAACGAAAAACAAAGCAGCATAAAATTATAAACAAGAACGTGTCAATACTTATAATATACAGTAGCGTCAATAAAAACTAACAAAACATGAAGTTAAAAACTCGCTGCACTCTCTAGCAGAGCAGCATAGGTCCCTTTCTTTGGTCATCAAACCCTCGTTAGATCAAACAATACAAATTACAACACAACATAAAAATTAAGTAAATACCAAGACACAGAAACTCAACCAAGAAGCCAGTTTGACGCGCACATCTATGCCCTCAGAAAGCAAAAATGTGACTGAATCTTCACGGACCAATGTGTCAACGATAGTACATTAGCTGCTGTCTTGATGAATTAGCAGCATATCCATCATACATGGGTTGGGATCCTCCCGAGTTTATGCCCATTGAAGCAGGAGCTAAGCCATGTTGCCCAGTCATTTGCAGAAGAGTTTGACCTGAAAGGCCGGATACAGCTGCCTGACTCAAGGCCAGTTGCCGTTGATAAGCCAACAACTCAGCAGGGGAATAGCCTTGATTCATCCCTGCAGTGGGAAGTATTTGATACGGTTGAGTGGGAGGAGGTAGTGGATTTGATGCTGTTCCAGGAGGAGTTGGTTTGCTACCCCATGAACACTGCACACCACGAATCAAGTAAAATAAATTTCGTTCACTGAAACCATAACGCCGGCCATAACGCCGGCCTTTAATAATATAAGCGTAGTAGAAAGAGTGATCATTTAATTGTGATGGTGCTTAGAGGTGCATCACATCAATGGAATTGCATTTGAACTTCAAAGGCATTCTAACTTTCGGACAATATAAACCAGGTCCATCAGTCCATATCAAGGAGATATGCGGTAAAAACATGGTTTTCTAGGTAAAAACATCAGCCCCAATACTAAAATGGAAATTAATTGGTTGACCAGATAAGCAGCTCAAACTTTTTACCTTCATGGTCTTCCCACGAACTACCCTTCCATTAGCCATCTGAATTGCCAATGCTGCTTCCTCATGGGTGTTGTATCTGACAAATCCAAAACCCTTATCCCTCTGAACACGCACCTCCTCAATTACCCCAGCCCCCAGTGCATGGAACTGACAATGGAGTTCAGCTTGTGTTACCTGTGACAATCATAGAGAAACGGTAAGTAAAATAAAATAAAGTTTGTCCTTGTGTGTTCATAGTCATATGTAACCATAAAATTCCATTCTTCAATTTCTTTTAGCATACATCATGGGGAAGGTTGCCGACATAAACTGTAGTGTATGAAGGATTGTTTTCAGGAGCATCCTCATTGTTATTGTCTTGACCTCCATCTGTAGAACACAAAAAAAATGAGGAATTATAATTATCTGTCAGCAATCCAATAATTGGTGTCTAACAAATGAAGCAATTAGAAATCATTGCCATTTAAGGCTCATGGCTAACAATTATGAACCACTAAATTATACATGTTATCCAAATAATAAGTGTGGTTTATATATTAAACAAATTTGAACCAGATTTAAATTTTCATGGTTTAGCAAACATGCACTCGGGCTCTCATCAATATAGAAAGGTGCATTAACCTGAAGAACCATTTGTAAGCACAACAGCATTTTGGTTGTCATTGTTCTTCTCTTCATTGGAACTACCACCAGCACCTTTAGTTGCCCAGTTGCACCGTATTTGCCTATTTCCCAGCCATTTACCTGTAAGATACAGTAAGCAACACATTGAAACAAGTTGGTATGAAAGAAAGCAAAACAGAAATAGGGAACAAACAGCACTCGAGTAAACAATTAAATGACAAACCTGTCATATCATTTATGGCACTTTGGGCATCCTGTAGATCAATTGCATACAGACGTATAAATTAGGCACATAATTAACATAGCTACACCAAACTAACATTTGGTTGAGTTTAACTTGGAAGATGTTATAGAAGTTCAGATTGCTCTTCAACCATCCAACCAAAAAAGAGCAGCAAAAAAAATTTGTATAGCATTTTTTAGAGGTTTTGTGTTCTAAGCAACATTGAGTATTCCGATCTAGTTTCATTTGGAAAAGAAGCATTTCGATGATTCTTTTATGAGGCCAAATGTATGTCTTGTTTAGCTTATAGCTTATCCTTAAGAAAGTAAACACGTTTTTTCCATCAGCTTCTTGAAATAACTTTTGTGAGAAAAAAATATTCTCAAAAATAATACATTACTAAACACATGCTAACTTTATTCTTGTACTACATCTAACAGAGCAGAGAAAAGAAACTGAGAGCAACAGCAATAATCTTTAAACATATTTTTTTCTTCTTTCAGGATGGTTCATTGGTTGATCTCCTTTGCACATTCTAGTTCTAGTATACAAAATAAGAAATACCTGATGATCGCGAAAAGAAACAAAGCCATATCCTTTCGAGCGACCAGTTTTATGATCCCACATAACCCTTGCATCACTGCAAATAATTAGAGAAAAAGAATGAAAAGTAAGTTCCAAAACCAAAATATCTAGCAAAACTGAGTAACCTGTTGAAAAGCTAATTCCCCCACATCAACTATCTTTTTCAACTTTTCGCAATAAACAAGGACTGCGACAGTCACTATAGAAAAGAAAATAGCTTACTCAAGTCTCTAGTGGCCCAAAAAAAATGCAACAAAGGAAGGAAAAAAAAAAGCAATAAGGAACTCACGAACAACTAGGATAGACTGAGAAGCATGCAAATAAAGTTGCATCAGTAACCTCTGGACTCAAATCACCAACAAATATATTGAAGTGCCCTGATGATTTCCAATTAAAATTAAAGGAATGTACAAATGAAAATTAAAAAAAAAAAAACAAAAAAAAAGAAAGAAAAAGATGCCCCCAAGAAGCAAAATAATTAGAGCCAACAATAAATGGAGTGTGCTTAAAAGTAACCTGAAGTGTCCTCCCTACTGCTATTGGCATATGCCCAATTCACCTTAAGTGCTTGACCATATCTGCAAATGGAAAGAAAAAGTTAAAAAATAAATGCAAGTGTTGCAACATATCATGAAAATTCTAGTCATGACAATAATATATTATACATACATTGCCAAGTAAGAGATAAATCTATCAGTAAAAAATGACTATGAAAAGTGAAAAATGATAATTATTTCTCTGTATTCAGAAAAACCAGATGAAGAATCCAACCAAAGTTCACATCCTTATCCAAATATGACAAAGAACCACAATGAACATGACTTAAAGATAATGCTTACAGTTGGCGTCCATGTAATGTCATTATTGCAAGGGCTGCTGATGCTCGATCATGATAGTCCACAAAACCATACGAGGACTGCAATAGTAATTTATTTTAAAAAAACAAAAGCAAACAAATCAGTGGGAACCAGAAAGAAGAAATGCGGATAGTAGGGATAAGGGATAGCAAACGAATATGGTATATGCAGATGCTAAACAAAGTGCCACTGTACAGAAGGACTAACTGCGAACTGACATACAAACACAAGCAGGATATAAAGCAATCCATAATCTTACTAGCTGCTGTGTTTTTCTCTCTCTTAAGCTCTCAGCATACACAATTTCAGGTTACAGAAGCTCACCTAGTCACCTTACACTGCCACTTAAGGTAAACATCATGATAGACAAGTGATCATAGATTAGGACAAGGAGAAGGTACTACCACCCCAATGATCACAGCAAGAGAGGATTTCAAAGAATGGAGATACTGACAACTCTAATTCACTGCCAGTAAAGACTAGCTTCAGTGCTTCACCAAACAATTTTTATAGTGATATGTTTATTACTATTAGACTAAGATGCAAATCATATGAGAACTCCTTAAAAACCTATCATCTTCGTAGAATTAAGAGCAGAAAGATATTTTGAGTGAAGTAACTCTAAATCCTCATGCGAACCAGACATTTTCAAAAAGTCAAAAAAACCTACTCACCAACACTAACAACCAACGTATTCATAATACTAATGAAAAATAGGAAGAATAACAAAGATGTTTTAGTTTTTAAAACAAGGCATGTTAAAATAGGCCAAATTCTCAGAATAATATTAACAACAACATTAACGAACACCAATAAAGAACATTAAATTTAATACTGAACAAAACCTTTTCTTTTCTTATGAGTTTGCACCCAGCAAGAGGACCAGCACTCTGAAAAACTTCTGCAAGAAGTTTATCGGTGACATTTACATGAATATTTCCTACATAACTGAAAGAACAAAGCATTAGATAAATTAGGTTTCAAAAGGAAAACTAAACAGCTTCTGGTACAGTTATTATCATATTGAACCTCAGTACCAGTTAATTAGATATCAAATGGAAAACTGCCACTCTGGCATACAAGCAAAGCTAAGGGAAGAAAACATCTAAATAAATCCAACACTCACACACTACGGCATGCAGAAGTATCAAAACCAGGAGGCAGATTTCCACTTGGCACAGGCTCCATCTGCAAAATTTTCAAAAAGACAGACAGAGAATAAACAAAGGAGAGAAAAGGGAAACAAGGTCCAAGCAACTAAAGGAAGATTCCTTAAATAGAGTCAAAGAATGAAAAATAATTTAGAATAATTAATCGATGGCAAAAGACTGAACTGCATCCCTTATGAATCTAACAGGCAAAATTATCAGACTACAACAAATGCTAAAACGATCAATTGCATGAAAAAACTTTAGTTGGCATTACATTGATAAAACTTTTTAATAGTTCATCCTCTTCCATTAAATAAGACAACTAATTGCATACTTTATGTATCCATGGGTTAAACATTCTTGAAAATTTTTAGTAGGTTCTAACAAGCTAAAGAAATTTTCACATGCATTAGGTTTTTCTATTTGCATATTTAATTTGCATATTAAAAACTAAAAGTTAGTTTCAGAGATAATGCAACCTAAAAAAAACTATAGTAAATTGACCACTAGAAGATCAGCTAACTTGCAGAATGAATATCAGAACATGATAAAAATGATAGAGACAACTGAAAAAAGATCGGAAAGGGCTAATAGCATCCCCATCAAAATACTCCAGTGGACAACATCACAGCAAGGATCACTGCAGCAGAAATTTCCTCAATAAAGAAAAGTAGGTGCATATGCACCAAATAAAGTACATAAAAACAACATGATTGATTATCATTAGTTATTCCAGCAAATAAAGCAGGAAAAACTATAGATATCGATTGCACAAAACTGTTTAGTGGCCCCAAATCTATTAAATTTACTGAGAAGCTGAAATCAAATTGAAAATAGTAACAGCCTGCGGAGACCCTAGTTACACGGATAGTATGTATTCTCTCGGTTCACTCATATGCCCTAGGTTATTTATCTGTGGGAATGAAACAACAGAAATGCAATTGACCGCGGGTTCACAGATTTGATGAAGAAATGGAGCATCAAATGCATTATTTAGGAAAGGAAAACGAAAAATCTGGAAAGAGCGGAAAATGAAAAGATCGGGCGAGTGTTAGGAAAAGAGGAAAAACCTGAGACATAGCAGCTGCGAGCATGCCAGGGTGGTACATCTGCTGTTGCTGAAGCAAGGCTTGTTGCATGAGGGCTTGTTGTTGCTGCAACTTGAGCCTCTGTTGCATATTCCCCCCCTAATCACGCGATTCCTGCGAAGAGAAAAACGAAATGAAATCGTGAAAATGATAATGAGGATCGAGAATCGGAGATTGGAAATCTGAGGGTTTTCTGACCGTGATTCCGAGACAGGACAAAACACGGCGGTGATGGGTAGTGGCTGATCCCAATTCGAGTTGTGTTTTGGATTTTGCTTTGCAGGTCTCAAACCTCATTCCAATGCCAATCCCCAATCAATGTCCATCCCACCTTCCACTGTAACTCTACCCGGATTGTTCGGATCTTCTCCTCGAGTCGGGCCAACCCGTTTACTTTTCTCAAAAATCACATCTCCAGTGTTACTTCACTTTAATTCCCTAACAATTTCTTATTGTTTTGATCACGTAACTTTTTTTCGGTTCAGATTATTTTAAGTTACCTTTACTAAGTAGTAGTAGTAAATAGTTACTGGAAATGGATGATATTGTTTTAATTTAAGATATTCTTTTTTGTGCTTAACACTAAAAATATTGTTTTTTAGTTACTTAACAGAATTAACTGAAAATGATTATATTGGTTGATTATATTGAACCAGAAAAAAATTACTACGTGTAACTAAAACAAATAAGAATGAATTGAAGTGAAACTTTGAACTCGAACCCAATATTTTTTCTCAAGTGAAACAAACATATAATGCTTGAATCAATTATATCTCAGTGTGTCCCAGTCATATAGTTCAATTGATAAATACATAAGGATATATGTGTGGTATAAAATTTGATCCCCGGTTAATATATTTTTCCTTAAACTAGAAAATAAATTATATGTTAGTGTATTGGCGTTTTTTTATTATTCATAAAAATGAATAATAATCGAGAATCAAACCCAAAAACAATTACACACATTAGCTTTAATATGATATATTTTAATATTTTAAATAGACAAAAGGATTTTATTCATCATGGGCACAAAAGGTACCACAACCTATAAATAAAAGGTTAATTGTTATTATTGATAAAAAAAAATATTAGCAACAGAATATTCATAAACTAAATTCTTTCCCATGTAAAAAAAAAATTGAACAAACTTTTTTTCCTCTACTATCATGACTAATACAAAAATTTTTCATTCGGAGGATCTCACATAGAGCTGTCAAAACGAGTTAGCTTAATTCGATCAGCTGCAGGCTAACCTAAAAACGAGTCAACTCGACTCGTTTTTCTTTTGAACTAATAAATATATAATTCAACTCGACTCCCACAAGCTAACAGATTTTGCAGGTTGGCTCGCATTAATGTTAAAGAATAAAAATAATTAAAATTCCATAAAGTAGATTAAAATTTAAGAAAACAATCATTAAAATTCCAAACACGAGTTTAAGAAGCTCAACTTGATTTGTAATTCTTGCGAATTAAATAAATCAAACAAATTTCAGATTAAAATTTTTTAAATTAGTATTTTTACAACTCAACTTATCTACGAGTTAAATTAGATCGTGATCTGTAACTCATTTCTACAATATCTCACCAAAAATTTCAGTTAAATTCGATTAACATGTAACTAAGAATGAAAATAACGGAAAAAAAAAGTCATGACTATAGTGAAAATTTATAAATAAGTCACAAACTAATTCTAAAAGTTACATTATTTTAAAAAAAGAAAAAAAATAAAGGAGTTTCAAGCTCATATTGTAGTAAATATTTCTTGTATAAAAGTAAATAAGTCTTTTTATTTTAAGGGTAAATTACAATAACATTTTTTTTTAAGTTTGAGGAAATTGCATTACATCCCAAACTTAATCAAAATTAGCATTTCATTCCATTTTGGTCAGTTAACTAGCATTTTTGGCCCGTCAAGTTATCATATAAGTATTAAAAAAAATTTAATGTTAATGGAAGGTTCAAAACTTGCATATGTGACAAATTGACATGACAAAAACGTTAGTAGTATAGCAGTTAACTAACGTTTTTGCCTCGTCAGTGTGCTACATCAGTCTTAAAAATAGTTTTTAAAGTTAACAAATTGACATCTTTATAGATGTGACAAATGGGAACGACAAAAACGTTAGCTAAGTCAGCAATTAACAATCAACGATTAAAGAAATGAAGTGGAGTACTAATTTTGGTGAAGTTTAGGGTAGGGTACAATTTCCCTAAATCTCGAGAAGAGTTATCCTTACTTTAATTTATCACTAATTTTTTTGTTTTGTGTGCAGTTGCTTGTTACTTTATTATTGCAAGAAACTTTTTACAATAATTGAGAAATAATACTCCATCTGTTTTTATAAAGTTTTTATTTATAAGAACCTAGATAAAAAACACATATATTAAAAAAATATAAACATTAAGAAAATACATTGATTCTTTTTTTTAAGAAAATGCTTCTTTTTCACTATTTTTCTTATTAAAAATAATCAGCATTCTATATTATTTAAAATTAAATCATACTATCCAAATTAATTAAAGATAAAATTAGAATAAGATAATAAATATTTTTTGTTTATATAATAGGACTTATAAAAAGGAACATAATTTTTTAAAAGGCTTATAAATAAAGATGGAGAGAATATCTTATAATTATAGGAGTATTTTACAATAAACCCTTGATTTCAAGGCCCATGATGGACTTAATGATAAATAATATTATTTTAATAAAAGGGCAGGCAAAATATAATACTATTTGTTAAGAGGTTTATGAGTTTTATTGAGAATGTTTATTGTCATTTTATTTTTATATATTATCACTTTAAATGGATTATTGAAATAGTAGTATTTATTTTGTATTAGTTTGATTCTATTAGTTAAAAAAATATATTTAAAAAATTTAAAGACAAGTGACAATAATATTTCCCTTTTTTATTTTTATAAGTTTAAATCTTAATAAACATTGAACCCTTCTAATCTGTGGCCGACATAAAATACGAATTTAACCTCATCCACATGTTAACCTCTTATTTTCCAAACTCCCTTTTGCCATACAAATTGTCTCAAGGAACTGTCACATTTCTTGTTTACTTTATCTTCATTGATACCATGACATTGAATTTATTATGTTAAATTGGTATTGCTGTGTTTTTAGGTTTGTGGAGAAAAAAGCTAATGAACTTCCAAATCCTAACCAAATCTTTTTACAATTCATATCAAACTTTGTACACATTTTATAAGTATTACTCTTTGTCATGTTATTAAAATATTAATATTTTTACCTAGACTCATCATAAACCTTGAAAATCAAGAGGACCATACTAGATAACATCATAATTATACCACATTTTTTCAAGTAATTGTTTGCTAACTACTAACCTTTCTCAATTTTTTATCCCCAATATTGCAGGGCACATAAATAATTGTTTTCATTTATTTTTTATTAATTATTATAATTATAATTAATATATTTCCTTATCGAGAGTGGGGCTATATTTTACCCTTTTCGTTTCGTAATATAAATGCATAATTATTTTTTACACAGTTTAAAAAAATTAAATAATGTATTAATTTTCTTTAAAAAATAACTTTATTTCAATTTTAAATTAAAACAGTATTAACGGTGAGTTGCTTTAATAAATTAAAAAAAATTAAAAAAATAATAATAAATACAACTCATATTAACTTTAAGGTTTGACTTAGTGGTGTAAGAGCCACTAAGTTTATAGAAGGGACTACAGCGAGAGATCTCGTATTCGAATCTTACTTATGCCAAATTTCTGGGTTGATATAAGGAGGAGTTATTGGAGCTCGAGAAGAGGGGTTTGATCCCCAATAAAATAGATTTAGGAGTAGTGTAGTGTGGTGGTATTAACTTTAAGGTTTGACTTAGTGGTGTAAGGCCCGCTAAATTTATAGGAGGGACGATCTACAACGAGAGATTTCTTATTCGAATCCTACTTTCAAATTTTTGGGTTGGTATAAGGAGGAATTATTGGAGCTCAAAAAGAGAAGTTTGATTCCTAATAAAATAGATTTAGGAGTAATATAATGTGGTGTGTGTTTTCCATAAAAAAAAATAATGTAGTTGTTTATTGTTTGTATTAAGAAAATGGAGGTAGTATTTGTTTGGGGACTGGAGTGGTAAGAAAACCAGGAAAGGCATAGCAATAAAATATTAGTGGGGGTTGGCGTGAAGCGCAACGCTAGGTATGCCTGTGACTGTGATGCACTCTCCATCGTTGTTCGCATTTTGGGGAACCATCACCCATGCCGATTCCATATTTCACTCTCTTTTCTTTCTCCTCAAACCTTCCCACCCGACTCACTCTCTCTCTTTTTCCTTCCACTTTCCGCTCTCACTTTCACTACTTCCACTTCTGTCATTTCCATGCTAATATGTAATCTCACCTTTATCATTCAGGTACTAATTCCTACTACAGTCTCACTCCTCTTTGTTCGATCACTTAATTACTACTTAATTAGATTCTCTCTCTCTCTCTCTTTTTTTTGTCTTTTCTGATTCGTAGCGTTCGCAGCGCAGGGTTTGATCTGATTTTCAGGCTTCACTTCGCGTCTTGGTTTTATTATCGCTCCATAAGGTGGTGATTCCGCTGGATCTCGTTTTTCCTTGTCATGGAGATCCGTGCCGATGCTGAAGCGAGCCCCTATTCCAGGTTTTAGATACGCTTCTCCTCTTCTTTGTTGCTTTACTTTATTCTTATTGAATCGGATATCACGTTTTTCGATGAATTTCCCAATATTACGCGTCTTCAACGGTCAAGAGTGTTATTTAAGATCTAATCGCTAAATCCTGCTGTTAGAAATCATGAATTTTCGAGGTTCTCCTCTTATTATAAGTTATGATCATGATTTCGTTTTCATGCAGTTTGTTTGCAGCCATGTCATATGGAATTTCCTCAATGGCCATGGTTTTTATCAACAAGGCTGTTCTTATGCAGTATGCACATTCAATGACACTCCTCACATTGCAGGTGTTGATAATGAAAGAAAACTCCTCTGAATTTTGATTATTCTTCTTCTGCTGGCTGTTATCAGATTTATTGTTTGCTTGCGTCAGAATGTTAATAACTGTATCTGTCTTTCTTAGCAACTTGCTACCACGTTACTTATACACATTGGTCGAAGAATGGGATACACAAGAGCCAGAGGAGTAGATATGACAACAGCCAAGCAACTACTCCCGGTTTCAATATTCTATAATGCCAATGTCGCTTTTGCTTTGGCTAGTTTGAAAGGAGTGAATATCCCAATGTATATTGCAATAAAGAGGCTTACACCACTTGCTGTGCTTATCGCAGGGTTTTTCTCAGGAAAGGGGAGACCTACAGCTCAGGTACATCAGTACATGTTCTTTTAATTTTCTTATTCAGTTAACTTATTGTTACACTTCTATGATGATTGATAATGGAAGCATCTTATCCTTACCCTGTCTTGGGCTGAGAAAAAGGCTTCTTATGTTAGATTTGGTTCATTTTTTAGATCAATTTCTTGTAAAACGGCCATTGCAGAATCTTAATGTAAAATACAATTGTATTTAATGCATGGGCTGAAGTTTTGATTTGGTCACCAATGTTAGCAGAGCTCACACTCATTATAACATGGTGCACCTTCTTGTGAAATTTCAGGTTACTCTTTCAGTGATATTGACTGCTGCTGGAGTTCTCATTGCTGCCCTAGGAGATTTTTCCTTTGACCTTTTTGGGTATAGCATGGCCTTCATTTCTGTTTTTTTCCAGGTGATATGCCGACACTCCATTGTCCTTAATCTTGTAATGGAGTAATGAACTGTACAATTGTGAATGCTTGTCTCATAGAGATAGTGTTTCTTTCTTATCTATGCAGACCATGTACCTTGTGCTGGTGGAAAAATCTGGAGCCGAAGATGGACTTTCATCGGTGGAAATAATGTTCTATAACAGCTTTTTGTCTCTTCCATTTTTGATGTTTCTCATCATAGCCACTGGGGAATTCCCAAATTCTTTATCTGTATTATTTGCAAAGGTGAAAATCTTAACCTGTTTCTTGGTATTAGACTTTATGCATGATTAATATTTGATTAGTAATTAAGTTTGATGCATGATTAGGTGAATGTTTCAGATATTTAGAATCTTCTGCCTTTCAATATAAACTAGGAATGAGTACAAAAATTTTGAACATGAACTGCTAAAAGTCTCAGTATTGGTTGATCTACTATGTCGATATTTATGCCCAACAGTGACTGCTGCTCGGTACTTAGTTATTTCCTGGTGATTGTTTATCTGAGTCGGTACTTAGTTATTTCCTTGTGATTGTTTATCTGAGTTGTTGGACAATCCAAGAAGAATTATATCAGCGCAAGTCTTCCTTTTCTCTAACTGATATTGTCCGGTGAGAAGTTAAATGCTAATTTTCTTCTTAGTTTTCCACTTTTGAATATTACTCAGAATATAGTAGGTTCATTTCACACTATTAAATCTTGATCTTGGGGGATTTTGCGAGAATTTGAGTTGCTGGATTAGACATCCTAAAAAAAAATCAAGGTAGAAGAAAAGGGGATGAGGCTGATATGATATGACTTGATGTATGGTAGAAAGCAAGATAAAGACATCCGATGTGAGCAACATTTGATTTTAGCGAGTTGGGATGGGCTTGTTTCACAGTAATAAAACACTTTTCCCTTTAATTATATGCCAGATGCCTTATCATTTTAAATTGAAGTGATAGATTAGTTGATTCGGTTTATGTACTTCTTGTAAGTTAAAGTCCTGACAAAGTATATTCTCAAGTAGCCATTTTGTGAGAATAAATCAAGGATTAGAGAAACTTAGTTGTGATGGTTGACAACTGAAGCCACGTTTTGCAACATATATTTATATTAGAAAAGCTCAAATTTGCATATATCTAATGGCATGGCATGGCATAGCTGGCTCATGTATTATTTAGTGACGTATTGATCTGAAAGTTAACATCTAACCTAAAATCTGTTTTCCTTTGCAGAGTTATTCTTTTTCATTTTCGATGATCCTTATTCTTTCGTTGGTGATGGGCATTATTCTGAACTTCACCATGTTCTTGTGTACTATTGTTAATTCAGCTCTAACTACAACTATAGTCGGTGTTCTCAAAGGGGTTGGTTCCACGGTAAGCTACAGTGATCCTTTATGTGCCATAGAATTTTTGTTTCACAGCACAAAAAGTTGCATATGGAAAAATTATCCTGGCCTTGCATATTCTCATCCATCTTTTCTTTGTATTTTTATTAACATAGTGCATGGCCTTTCTGTTAATTTATATCTAGTTTCAACTACAAAAAATTAAATCTGTTTCTTGTTGCTTCTTCAGACCCTTGGTTTCGTCTTACTGGGTGGTGTTCAAGTCCATGCTTTAAACGTGACTGGATTGGTTATTAATACAGCTGGTGGTGTGTGGTATTCATATGCTAAATATCAGCAGAAAAGAAATAAGACAGTGAAGCTTGTAACAGATGTGGAGGCTCATCGTAAATAGAAATGGCATTGTTCGGTTGCGGTGAAAACTGACAGTTACACAATTGTTTCTTTACTTTTAGTTTACTATAATTATAAGCGGTTTTAGTTTAGTTTTTGTCCTCATGATCTTATAGTAATTGCAGGCACGCATAATCAGTCTCAGAAGTAGTTATATTGACATGATATTCAAAATTGAATAAAAAGTAATTGTACTTTTATTATACAAACATACAACAGAATATCAGAGTATGCCATTCATGGATCTGGACGGGGTCTCATGGAATGTTTTGGTCCCTGTGAACTGTAGCTTCGTTGTATTATGATGAGATTTTGGAAGTGCATATTCTCCATTTTACCATCAATGCATAATCTTTTCGGTAGCTTATTTACGCTTGGAATTTTGGAGATCTTTGTCAATTTTAGGGGTATTTTTTGGTAGTCCAAATCATTGCAAAGGGCTTCATGATTACAAAAGTACTTTTCACACTCAAGCTAAAGTGTAAATAAATTATATGAGGAGCTATCAAAGCTAGAAGCAAAACATATTATCGCAGAATGTATTTAGGACCACTTCTAATCTGGTCACAGTACTCAAATTTGATTTTAACTAGATTTATATTTTTGGGTGGATGATTCATGATCAATTATGGTGTTGGAAGTTGAAACCATGGTTCGGAAGACGCAGATTGAAGATACTTTACTTTTAATTAACTAGGTCAATTTTGCACATATTAATGGCTGGCTTGCCCTTCAAAATGAAGTACTACTATTTAACAATTGGATAGTGTGAACGTCAGGTAACTTAGGTAATTATTATTTTTGATAAAAAAAGTTGTGAAAAATATATTTGAAAATTGTTTTTCTAAGACGAGTTATCCAAACAAACATCAACTTAATTAAAATTTGACTGCGTAAAATTACATGAACTCAAGGTGAAATTGTAATGCCAAGGTTAAAGAATAAATAAATGCAAATGGACTAGGACGTATCTCGTGATGCCAAGGAAGCCATGTCCTCCGGCAAATCAGAGAAAGTTCGCTGTGCAGACTGCAGAGGGAGTAATTAAGCACAATATGTGCATATTTGGAAAAAGTGTGGAGGGAGAAAAATTAGTTTTGAAGAGTTAAAATCAATTTTGATTATACTGTGAGAAAAAATTAAAATTGATTTTAAGCCGTCAAAATCAATTCTGGGAATGACTTACTACGTGTTAAAAATTGTATACTGTATTTTTTACTCTAAATTTATATTTAAGAAAAAAAATCCCTAATATAAATTGCATTTCCTTAAAATTAATTTTATAATAAGAATTATGTTAATCAAAAATTAATTCTATTGACACTAAATCAAACACATACTACATAGCAATGAATTAATATATTGACATTACGTATAATTAATTAAGCTTCTATGTACCTCGTGTCCTGCCTGCTGTTCGCTTGAAAAACCAAAGCTGGTTCTGTGATGTTTGCTTCTTATCTACTTCTTTTTCTTTTATTTTTATTCAGGCAATAATTTTTTTTTAAAAAAAAACCTATTCAGATAATAATTGATAAATAAAATGGACCTTTATCTAATCTAGATGGTCCTTTTTAGTCGCTAGAAACTTGAGTGCCTCGTTCACCAAAGTATATAAACAAAACAAAGATATATAAAAGCAGTAACGTATATCTAGAGCCTGTTTATTTTTTGACGGTAAAAGAAAACAAAAAGTTAATCTAAATTTCTTAGCAAATAAAAAAGAGCACTTTTGAATTAAATTAAATTAACGAGTATTCCTTCCGGTGAAGAAAAGAAGTGATGTAAATCTTCCAATCCACATCATTCTCTTGTTTAAACTTCAATCTATGAAATGTAGTTATTATTTAAGGATAGTGAGAAAGAAGGCAGACAAACGCAGGGTGTAACAGATGTGTGGATGTTACATACATACATAACTTGAATTGATTTAAAATCAATTCTACCAATTACTAATTTAAACATGCAGTGTGTCACTGTTCTATTTCTGTCACATACATACATAGATCACAGATTTGAAATACAGCTCAGATTGTGTCTGTCACCAATTTGAGATTGTTGGGGCCATTGTAGTATATCATATCACATGCATCGCACGCAGATCTACCAATAACATATTCACTCACGATACTCCTATTTCAGGATTCAGGACATCATACAATTTTTTTGGCCTTTTACTCTCCTAGTATTATTCAATCCACATTTAAATCAATTACTTTTCTTTTTTCTCTAACAAAACCAACAAGTTTTGAGTGAAAGTACGTAAGGTTGGTCAAATTTCTACTTTAAGATTAAAAAATTTACATATTTTTAATATACTAAGTTCTCACTTTAATAAATTTTTATTTTAAGAAATATTTAAATATTTTATAACATAAAAAACAAACTTTTTTTTATAAAATGTCTCTATTCCTTAAATTAAATGTATATATTATTTATAAAATAATTTTAAAATATTTATTATTCATTATTAAAAAGTGTCATTACGTCCAAGTCATGTAGTTTAGTTGGTAAACGTATGGGGACATGCGTATGTGAGTACGAGATTCGATACCCGAATATACTATTTTCCTATAAACCAAAAAATAAAGTGTCATTAAAAAAGATTTCTTTAGACTTTAAAATCGGTTAGGCCGACTTTACGCCTAAGATCTTATAAAAGATATATTTTATTTGTGTAAGTCTATAACACATTTCTCATGAGCTAAAAATATAGAGTTTAAAATTTGTAAAACTCGAAAACTGTAATGCCCCAATTTAAAATTGGATATATTAAAATATTTTGTTAATTTTTTAGATTTAGCCTGACTGAGTAAAAAAACTAACTCATAAAACAAAAATTTAACACTAATAAACTCTATTTTTAACATGTTTTATTATTTTCAAATAATATTATAACTTAATATCTTGACACACTATTTTCTATGCTTAAAATTAGACATTTAATGTTTAAAATTTATAAGCAAATACATCTACAAATAACTTTGATACCATTTTAAAAGTGGCTTAAGATAGACACAACACATATAAAATAGACGGAGAGAGTAATTTTCCTTTCTTTTGCATCAAAATTGTTCAACATCATTTCCTTTTCTTTTCTTTTTTTTTGGTAAATTACGGAAAGAAGATTTGTTTAATTACGTTGCCTAGCTCATTATACGGCGGAAATGTCTAGTGCAATAAATATTCCAGTTACTATTTAATTTCCTTATCTGATAGTGGTTGCACTTTATTACACCCCCAATTCGATTTCCATAATTAATTATATTTATAAATGTTCTTCTCCATTTCCCTTCTCCTTTCTACAATAACAATAGTACTAAATATATGGCCATTATACTATATACGTTCCAAAATTAACGAAACCTTTATTACTAAATCTGTATCTATATACATATATATAGTTTAAATTTGTGTTTCAATTCACATCAAATTAAACTAAATATAAATTTAAAATATAAAAATTACTCTTAATTTCCATTAAATGAATCTGCATTCGTAATCCCAAAATAAAACTGAACCTTCTTAATTGGTGCATAACTGTAGAGTGTAGATAATGTTGGAAGAAGAAAGGAATATTCCTGAAGAAGCTTCCATTTCTCACCGAATAAGGTTTTCAATATTTATTATTTATGTAAAAATAAAAAAGCAAATTAACCCCTGGAGACTTCTAATCATCCAAATATGTCACTCCTTTTCAAGCAATTATTAAGTTGAAGAAGGCTTACCATATCATTTGCAAGGTTGCTTTTTACTTTTTACACACCATCCTTAATTTACCCTTTTACCCTATTACTATCACTCTCATTCAATCCACACCCTATTTATTGCCATTATTATTATTATTGTTATTATTATTAACGAATAATATTTAATGTTCTAAAGATATTATTTAACTAGTCAGATATAATAAAAATGTATTAGATTATATACTTTTTTATGTATCTAAGAGATGAAACAATATATATTTATAATTATTTTTCTACTTCTAATAAACTTAACTAATACCTTAAAAACACTATATATCAATACCTGTATTTCATTGAAGTCTTTCAATAATTAAAAGATTGCTACATGAACGAAAAATAAAAATAAAAATATATTGCTATACCGATAATATATAGCTAAGCTCATAAATCACATTCTTCTCGGAATCTTTAATTTCTTCCAACACTAACATGAACATCTTATAAAAAAAATCTGAGTTAAATAATGTTATTATGATATTTTTTTATAAAAAAATACAGCAATAACCAAAAATCAAATTTTGTACTGTATACAAATGTTTTCGTCAACTAAATTACATAATTAAGATTTTAAGGATATTTGTTAAAATTATTAAAATTAAAAAACTATAAATACAGATTATTTTGTCTTTTAAAAATATACTACCTCCGATCTTGGTTATAAGAAAAAAAAACATAATTTGCGCATATTAAAAAAATTAGTTACTTGTGTTTAATTCTCTTGATTTCATTTAAAAAGATAAGTTTTAATTAAAAAAAAAACTCTCTCTCATTTGGATAGGTCAAATGACATTGAATATGAAAAAAATGCTAGCATTAAATAAGGAAAGAGATTAAGATTTGTTTATATTTTAGACCAAGAAATTTTAATTTTTTTTTTTTTTATAATTAAGACCTAAGCTAGTAAAAATTATTTTTATTACATTTAATATTATCCTCAGCACACTTGTCAATATCTGCGTAAAAAAAGTTGTTAATTTTTTATTTTCAATGATGCTCTAAATAAATACTTCCACTTTCACTCATCTACTTCTTTTAAAAAATTGTTACCTTATTATCATCCATTCCAGTCAACCATTTCAACATTGTTCTCTTCAGGTGTAATTCCTACTTAAATATTGTTAATTTTGATGGCAAAATCTATAATCATAGAGTAGTAATTGTAATTCCAATTTATATTTTTTTCCTGAGTAGTCAAATGGATATGGATTTACTGGAGAAAACCCACTTGGAAGTTAGCGTTTTCAGTGTTACAGCTGCAGATACCTTCCCTCATAATGCGACCTTCCCATGTTAGGTCCCTTCTAGAGTTTCCTTCACACTACAAAACCCTTTCACTCAATTCACGTTCTTCGCTACTTTTATTTGCTGCATTCTCTTAAATGCTGAACCTTCTTCAACAGGGTTCTTTCTTCTTCCATCCAATACAACCAACCACGAATCTGGGCACCTATGTCTTTTCCTTACATGGCTTCCCAGATCTGAGTCTTCACAAAAACTTGATAAAGTTTGTCTCTTGAGTCATATACTTGTGTTGTTCTGTTTGTGAAGTGTGAACAAAAATGGCACCAAGATTGGATTTTTCTCAGAAAGGAACACCAGTGGTGGTGAAAATGGAGAACCCCAATTTCTCAGTTGTGGAGATTAACGGTGCAGATGCTGCATTCAGGCCAGTAGAGAAGAGCCGTGGCAAGAATGCTAAGCAAGTCAAGTGGGTTTTGCTTCTTAAGGCTCATCGAGCTGCTGGTTGTGTCACGTGGCTCTTCACTGTTCTTTGGACGTTGCTCGGAGCCATTAAGAAGAGATTGATTCATAGACAAGGTGTGTCTGTTGAGAGTGAGAAGTTGGAAAAGGGAAAGTTACTATTTAGAGTCATTAGAATATTCTTAGTAACTTCCTTGGTTGTTTTGGTCTTTGAGATTCTTGCTTACTTACAAGGTTGGCATTTTGGGAATCCTAGTTTGCATTTGCACATTCCTCGTACTTCGGATTTGGAAGGATTGTTCCACTTGGCTTATGTTGCTTGGTTAAGGTTTCGTGCTGAGTACATTGCTCCTCCTATTCAGGCACTTTCCAAGTTTTGTGTTGTTTTGTTTCTTATCCAATCTGTGGATCGGTTGCTTCTTTGCTTAGGGTGTTTTTGGATCAAATATAGAAAGGTTAAACCTAGGATTGATGGGGATCCCTTCAAAGTTGATGATGTTGAAGGATCTGCATGCAATTATCCAATGGTTTTGATTCAGATTCCAATGTGCAATGAGAGAGAGGTATGACACCAAACTTGCGTATTCTATTTGTGCTAACTGAAGTTGTTTGTATCTAGTATGTAAGCTAGTAGCAAAAATCAATATATTAATCTTGGCCAGTTTTTTCTTTTGTTTAGTCAGGAATAGATTTTGCAAATGCCAGAAGAAGATAGAACTTAGAAGATTCTGATTAGTGCCATATACGTTGAAACTTGACCCCATTATAGTTTTAAAATTGTAACTTCCTTAGGAACTATCTGCTACCTTCTAGAATTAGAAGCATAAATACTTCACTTAATTTTAGAGCCGGAATCAGCAATGTCACGTAACTGATGGTATTATTTTCATTTTTAATCAAGGAAAAAAGCTTTGTCCTAACTCTTAACAGTAGTGGGAGAAGTTTCCTGAAATGTTTTGTTGTATTGAGAAATTTTAACTCTTTTAAGAAATCAATGAATACATATAAATTTCATCGGATAAATGTATAATTTTTACGCAGGTGTATGAGCAGTCTATTTCTGCAGTCTGCCAAATCGATTGGCCAAGGGACTGTTTACTGATTCAAGTACTTGATGATTCTAATGATGAGAGCATACAGTGGTTGATTAAGGAAGAGGTCTCTAAGTGGAATCAGAAGGGAATCAACATAGTGTATAGGCATCGCTTACTCAGGACTGGATATAAAGCTGGAAATCTCAAATCTGCAATGAGCTGCGACTATGTAAAAGACTACGAGTTTGTTGCAATATTTGACGCCGATTTCCAACCAAATCCTGATTTTCTTAAGCAAACTGTACCACATTTCAAGGTTGAGTGAAGAGTGTGAAACATATTCTGTAAAGATTGTTGTGAAAGCATGTTTAACATATTTTAACATCCATATATGCCTTTCTTAATTGCAGGACAATCCTGAACTAGGTTTGGTCCAAGCTAGATGGTCTTTTGTGAACAAGGATGAGAATTTGTTGACGCGTCTCCAAAACATTAATTTATGTTTCCATTTTGAGGTAGAACAGCAGGTCAATGGGGTATTTCTCAATTTCTTTGGTTTCAATGGGACCGCTGGTGTTTGGAGAATCAAAGCCCTAGAAGAATCTGGGGGCTGGCTGGAGAGGACAACTGTGGAAGATATGGACATTGCAGTCCGAGCTCATCTCAATGGTTGGAAATTTATCTTCCTAAATGATGTAAAGGTGATCATAAATTGCATTTTTCTTTCCATCCATATCTCTTTCCTTTTGCAGTGCATAATGTACTTGTAGAGTAATATTCTAAATTTCTAATTAATGCATGATATGACTAGTTACGTCATCTTCATGAATTTGGACTTCAATGTTCACCTCAGATTCCGGAAGTAATGTCTTGAATTCTTTAAATTTGTAAATTTTCAGGTACTTTGTGAAGTTCCCGAGTCATATGAAGCTTATAGGAAGCAGCAACACCGCTGGCATTCAGGTCCAATGCAACTCTTTAGGTTGTGTCTTCCAGCAATTTTCAGATCTAAGGTATACCCAATACTCAACTTGAATTATTAAATAGAACAGTGACAAAGAAAACCAAATTCTGACAACTTGCAAGTATCCTTTATAATATGCACTTCCTTAAGATCCTTAAATTGTTTATAACTGCCTGCAGGTGTCAGCTTGGAAGAAAGCAAACTTAATACTACTATTTTTTCTATTAAGGAAACTAATCCTTCCTTTTTACTCCTTCACCTTATTTTGCATAATTCTTCCTTTAACCATGTTTGTCCCAGAGGCAGAGCTTCCTTTGTGGGTGATCTGCTATGTGCCTGTATTTATGTCATTCCTTAACATTCTTCCTGCCCCGAAATCCTTTCCTTTTATTGTTCCCTATCTTCTTTTTGAGAATACCATGTCTGTAACCAAATTCAACGCGATGGTTTCTGGACTCTTCCAACTGGGCAGCTCTTATGAATGGGTTGTCACAAAGAAGGCTGGCAGGTCATCAGAGTCCGATTTACTGTCGGCTGCGGAAAGGGAAGCTAAGTCGATAGAACAACAAAAGATCCATAGAGGAGCTTCTGACAGTGATCTTGTTGAGTCACTACAATTTAAGGAACAAAAAGAAGCAGCTCCTTCAGCACCTGTTAAGAAATCTAATAAGATATATAAGAAAGAGCTAACTTTGGCATTCCTACTTCTCACAGCTTCTGTGAGGAGCCTGTTATCTGCACAAGGAGTTCACTTCTACTTCTTGCTTTTCCAAGGGGTGACCTTCCTCCTTGTTGGCCTTGACTTGATTGGCGAGCAGATGAGCTAGTTATCATTCAAAAGAGCAAAGAGGTGAATGGAAAACGTGTGATTTACCAGCCAAGTCGAAAATCCAGCAACAAAATGAACAATGATAGAAATTCAATTTTTTAAGCTAGCTCCAAAACAGGGTTTCTCTGTTATTCAACTTATCCATTTTGCTTTCACATGATTCATTCTGAGTATTTCATTCAAGGAACTGGTCATTGTACTCTTAGGTATTGAATTCTTGTTATTTGTTATAGATAGGTGTATAAAATCTTCTGGTTTATTCATTGTGTTCTTTGGCTGTATCTGGGATCGGGTTTGGGAGTTCTGATTCGATTTTCCTGTTTTTCCATTCCAAATGTCTTGAATCATAGGTGCCTTCATGATCAATGGGAGTGTGTAAAACAGGAGATCTTTATGTACATTCATTGTGACCTAATGTAAAACAATAAAATTTGTATTCCCTATACTCTTTCAGCCTGTTTGTTCTTTTTGTTACTTATGCAATTTACTTGTGTTTTAAAATTGCATGACCCAATTGTTGGCAAATAAAATAGTGTCGCAGGGAAATAGAAGAGACAAGCTCAAGTGGTTGATCATGTACTTCTGATATGGCCCCTCTAAAAGATTCATGTTTCCAAAAATGATTTCTTGTCAATGAGATTTTTACATCACTGACCTAATATGCTTTATGGTGTTCAATCCATTGACTCCACATCTTACCACTCACTAATGTGTTTAAGGACAGAATTTGGCATTGGCCCATTTCTTTGGATGGATGTGTCGGTCATAATATTGACCTATCTATATAAAGCAGGAAAAAAAGATAACGATAATGTAACTTCTGCTTTCACAATTGTAAAAATTTTAAGCACTTTAATCTGAATATGACATGGAAAAAGTTTAGGATAATGTTTCAACTTTCAAGTCATCAAAGTAATCTACAAAGTGCCGTCAAAGGAAACTGTATACTTAAATTACAAGAAAAATAAATAAACAAAAGCAAGAACAAAAAAACTAAAACTACTTGGCAAGACAGGAACGAATATGATAATATACAAGCAGTGTTGTAATATACAAGTGGTGTGTCTAGTAACTGATATACAGGAGGAAAAACGGTTTGTGAAGGAGATGCACAGAACTGAACAGAAACAAAACCAATTTCTTGCAAGATGATACGTATGGCCATCAACTATGTTAACTGCAATGATCACAACTCAAAGACAGCCTGAATCCTGCATTGAATAGTGAAGTGCAGGCCAAGAGACAATCTGAAAACTTCATCGCGAAACAACTAAGGCACACATATTAATATTATAGATCGAGTGACATCTCACTTAAGTTCTTTCTATTACATGCCAGACATTTTAATCCCTGACTTTATAAAAACTCCGCTTGAGTGATTGAATTTGTAAAACCCTTCACAATAGTCCATAGAAAGGACTAACATGAATAACACTTGTAAAAGTCAATGGATAAATAAGGGTTATTGTAGAGTCGAGGACTAAAATGACCGACCCATATAATGTGAAGGACTAAAGTGAGGGTTTAGTAGTTATAGGTATGGACACACATTATTTGTAAGAGCAATATTTTTAACTCTTGAAGATGGTATAGAACTCTAGACCTTCACTCTTGGCATTAGTAGCTTTATCAAGTATCAACTACTTAATATTTTGCAGTATTGAGCTAATCATCATCAGGCTCTACTGAAAAGTCAGGCTCTTCAGGCTTTTGCAACTTTGGCATATCTACATCTTTGATCTTCTGAGCTCCTCTCCTTGTGTTTGTAGCAAATCTTGAAGCCAATATAGTGACACCAAGGTTTTGTTTCACTTGTGCAGTGTTTGAAGTCCCTACACTTTGTTCCTCTTCCTCATGTCCCCTTTCATCCCTTACTTGTTCATTCTCATTGAAGGACTCAGATTCCCTCAAGCTAAGGCTCTTTGCCAACATTCTCTTCTTGTACCGGCGCCAAGCGGCCTGAATGAAGCATGCAGCCCACGTCCTCCAATGGTAAGAGTAGAAACGGAAGGTATGCTGTAGTTTCTTGCTGTGAAGGCGTCTAAACTGATTGGCGACGAATTTAAGATCTTCTGCTCTTAGTGCAAAGGCTTCAACTTCCACAAGGGCTTTGACTGTTCTCGTAGAAGAAGGCAAGTTAAGAGTAGATTTTGGAAGCAATGCCCAAGCAAGTAGCTCCTCTCCACAGAAATCACCTGGCCTTAAGGTGATAGAGTTGAAGAAACCAGTTCTGCCTCCATTTGTGGTTGAACTTTCAAGTCTTCCTCTAATGATGAAAAGCATCTCAGTAACCGGATCTCCTTCGCGGACTATGTATGTGCCTTGAGTACTCAAGGATGACACTAATCTCTCGCATATTGCATCAAGTAATTGATCATCCATTTGTGAGAAAAAGGGAACCTGTAGTTGGTAGAGAAAGTGATATCAAGAAACCATAGTAGTTCAAATTCAAGGAGGAAGAAAATTATTGAATAATTCTTCATTTTGGTTTCATGCTCGCTCAAAGTTTGATATAAGATTGTTTGTTGGGAGGAACTCACGCGTCGAACAAGGTCTAAGCAAAGATGGCGCTGGATATCTCGGCGGAGGTCTGTTGGTAGGCCTCTTAAGATTGTTTCTTCATCAACCCCGCGAGTTGCAAGCCATTTGTACTGAACAAATCGTCGAACGCGTTCTCTGAGGTTTTGTGGAAGCTGGCGATGCTTCATCCACTCTTCAGTGTCACGTCGCTTGAGCCTCCACTCTTCAAGCCTCACAGTAATAGATTGCAAATAGGTCTGCATTAGATTGAGCATACATAGGTGTTATTCCATACATGTCAAGAAATTTTAACCACGATCAATTGAAGTTCCACCAAATTATATATATAGAAAGTTCTGGAAAAGCTCAAAAAAGCCAAATAACAGAAGTTGACAAGTTCAACAATTATGCTTAATCAGTACATGTGCATGGAAGCATTGTGATCTCAGAAGCACTGTGATAATGGCAAAGTCAACAAAGCATGCAACTTTTTCAGAATTTGTGTTGAAGACATAAGATATATAATTCAAAGATTTCATGGTTTTAGTAAAACATGAACTTTATTTAGTATATCACATAAATTTGATATTATAGGTTGGAGGATTTGAAATTACCTGCATGTTACCAATCAAGTGGGCAAACAAAACCAGACCCAGAATAGCTATGAGTATTGCAAATGCAGTTTCCCCAACAAATGTGCTTGTAGTCAAAGTTTGGCCGTAGGAACTGAAAATTCAGAAAGGAATAAATAATGCATGGGATTAAGTGAAGAGTAACCAAAACAAATATGGAGAGAAAAAAAAACAAAAGCTAGAATCAAACCTCAAGTTCTGCAAGCCCCACCAGAGACAATAGAGATACTTTTCTATAAAAGCAGAGGAAACAACATTGTTTTGCACTGCATTTCCAAAAATTCCATAGTTGAATCTGGTGCTACTTACTGGATTGCAGTTACCAAACAAAGAAGTAGTGTTTGCCCACTTCATGCGATCATCATTGTTTAAACTACTGCAATCCAAGTACTTAAGGACACATTTTACAGGGAGCAATTCATTTCTGCACTCAGATTTCCAGCAAGTAGCATGCCTTTCAATTGACAACAAGTACCATGATGCCCCCAACACCTACAAAAAGAGTTGTACAACTGTTATCTAAAATGTTCTGAGTTTTTATAGTATTTTCCAGCAGATAGACGAAGATTAAGTCTTTTGAGGCTTAGTCTTTTTTACACACAGGTCCACTATTCAAACTCCTATCCATATACTTAAATGACTCAGCTATATACCAACCGTGCAGGTTTTGTTGGTAAGATAGTAATTCACTTTAAATTACAAAAGACAATTTGTGGTTGAAGAGAAGTTAACATACATGACTAGCTAACATGTAAAGTAAAAGGTTGTAAGCAGCTCCAGCCCAAGCGGTTTTTGTAACTACACCAGTGGCTTTAATAATCTGAGAACTTAATGGGAAGATCAGATATAGTCTGGGGACATATTGAAGAAGAACAATCAGCACAAGAGCATTGTTGGTATGATCAGCATGGGAGCTTCTAATTGCTGGCATGATGAACCAAATCACAATCTGCCAATAAAGTCATTCAACTTCACTTTCAGACATCCACAAACTTCCAAGGACAATTTAAAAACACAAAGAAGAGATCAAAAAGGTGTATGAACCGATTATCGCATAAAACTCTTGACCAATGGCACTGCTATTACCTGGAGTGTGTTCAGTTTATAGTTTGCAAACCATGAATTGATCTAATTGAAAAGTAACTTATTTTCACTTCTGCTGAAACCGTGATTTGAGATCCAAAATCTTGTTGAAAATTAATCTCACGTGACTAAACTCAGTTCACACACTCCAGGTAATTAAAATGGTATGTAACGTTTTCTCAAATCTAACAAACTCTAATGTTGCCGGTTTTCAATTTCCTATACATTGATGATAGAACGAACATACACAAAATCAGTCTATTCACAAAATTGTGATACCTGAGGAAGAGGAAGTGTTGCTACAAGATCTAGAAAGAACTCTGATCTCAAATACCTTGTTGCAATCATCCCAGGATCCATAACAAGCTCACCCCTCCCAAAAACCCTTGAACTTGGAGACACATAGGCTGTCCTGAACTTTATAGCCATGTTCATCAGATAGAAAATATCAACAAAAGTCCTGAAACATGTCACAACAATTCCTAGATTCAAATCAGTAGCCATACATGATGAATTCCCATCATTTGCCACTGAGGGAAGGTAGAAAAACAGTGGATCAACAAACAGTCCCAGAATGCAAGAAAACAGGAACACCCTGTTCCACTCCAAAATGAAATCACTTCCAGGATCAAGAATTTTCTTCTTCCATGGCTCATTTTTTTCTGGGAAAACCTTAAACTTTCCGAGAGAGGGAATTCTGATACTCATTATTCTGTTCTTATCAACGCCGCTGCTAATTTTGCATTCTGGATTCAGGGTTGTCTGAAAGTTGTAAACTTGAAACGGCGTCTTCTCAAGATTCTGTTTTCCATCATTGCAGAACCTGTGGGTTTCCCAAACTACTTGTAAATCTGTGAAAAAATTTTGTAACGGGGGAAATAAATGGAGGATATGGTTCAGAATTCAGATTTTACCTGACTAACTTTTCATTTTTCAGCTCCATTCTTGTGATGAACTTTTTATCAAATGCTCACACAGATTATATTACTGGTGAAGAATGCATTGTAAGTTGCAACTTGCAACACCACAATGTAAAAAAGCAAACTTTATCGTTTTTCCTGTTACCTTTGAACTCTTTTTTTTTTTTTGGATCAACAAAACGTGTCTCGTAGCTGCACTACAACCAAAACAAGCTTTTGAACTTTGAAGAAAAAGCAAAAAAGATGAGTATTGGGAAAGAGATAAAGTTTGATGGAACCCTCAAAGATGCAGGCTTTTGGATTTGTGAAAATTTGGAGTTTGACTTAGTTTCTTTGGACAACGGACAGAGTAACCACCAAAACGGCCTCTTACAAATGAAGTTATATTAGTTTACCAAAAAAAAAATGAAGTTATATTAGTATATTCTACATTGGAGATATTCAAGTGTATCAGGAACGTGGGAACCATCACAAAGACGAAAAAAAATGATTAGTTCAGTCATACATGTTTGAGTTTGTCTTTTATTTCACTAAAGACATCTCGAGTTCGAGTAATAAAATTATGGAAGAGTTAATCTCATTATGAAGTTTAATGATTTATTTTAGTAGAGTGTTGATAAAATCCTGTCTATTTTTGACAAGTTTTTGTATGAAAGAGAAATAAACAAACCTATATAGGTATTATTTCTTTTTTTTTCTGGTACTAAAATTTTTCGAAAAATAGAGACTGGAATATAGGGAAAATAGACAAAGGCAACACAATCAACGCATGAACTTGTGGTTTGCACAAGAGGCAGACGTTGACCCATCATACCAATCAACAATTACATAATTGAGAAGATTATCAAGAAAGAACTAAATAATTAACATATAAAACAACAGTTTTTATAGATTGGTGTTTTCTGATGCAAGCAACGTAATTTTAAATGTATATAGTAAACGCTATTTATACTATAAAAACACAATAAAGCATTGAGTGGGTCCTGAATCTTGTTGATTATGGTAATAGAATCTTTTCCACTCAGCTTGTGCTAAACCTCACTCGACGGCACGAACGTGCTACCTAAACGTGCCAGAAACTATTTCAACATTAAAATCAAACGCAATTATTATTTAAAAATTAAAAGGTGATAAAAAATAGGGTGTAACTCCACGCAGATACAATAAAATAACCCTGAACTCAATCAAATTTATTTAGTGAGTAAAAGCAATCCTTAACTGCTTAAGGAGATCTCTAAGCATCAAGAGCTAGTTAAATAGTTGTAAGCGAAGAGAATTAGAGCACGTTTAGATTTTAGTTTGTGTACAAAAGTATCTTCGAATGCATATAATAATATGTCAACGTGTTTATTTTTTTAGTTTGTATTTGTTAACTCAACTAAGTTTAACTTTAAATTGACTTTAAAAGCTGATTTAGTAAAAATAACTAAGGCTCGGGCACTAGTTAAGGTTACTAGAAGTAGAAAAATAATCACATGAGCACATTGTTCCGTCTCTTAAAAATATAAAAAAACTACACATTCTAATGCCTTTTTACTACATTTAAACTCTTAAATAGTGTCCTTATGACACTAAATATCATTTGCCAAATAACTAAGCAGAGGAACCAAGGATCTTGACTCAATTTTATTTAAGGATTAAGTCTTTTTTTTTCTGTTAGGGATAAAGTCTTCTGCAATAGAGTGAATATCAGTATGAGCCTTGACTTAGACTAGTAAAGCTTCAACAGGTGCTCCTTCCTCTCCTTTTTTTCTTTCTTTCGAACCCCAATACTTTATGAAAAGAGAGAAAAAGACACGTTTCTTACTGAAGTAGTTAATGCTAATATAGAAAATAGTATAGTATACAGTCTAGATTTCAATTCAAGTTTAAAAAAAAAAAAACACACTTTCCTATACAAATAACAATTTGTCAACGTGTTTGATTTTTAGTTGAGATCCGTTGATACAGTTCCAACCTGACTTTAAATGCTTATATAGTAATCAAGCCCTAAGGGGATATTTGGTACATCAGTAAAATTTAACTATTTTTTAGATAAATTTTTTCTAGATAAATAATACCCACCTTTAATATGGTAATAGAAAAATATTCTCGAAAAAATCATTTAAACCTACTATCAAACATGAAAAAACTATAATTTTACTCAAGTTTCAAAAAAAATGAAAAAACATTCCCAAAACCAAAAGCCTGGGTTCCAAATTTCATTAAACCAAACTAATTTTTAACTCAACTTTGATTAAATTTAATTTCAACCAAATTTACATCTACAACAAAATCAGAAAAACACTACGCCACGTCTACTTTCTAATACTGTGCCAACTAAGTATTTGATCCACGTCAAATTAAGAAAAAAACACTTAACGTGAAAAACACTTCCGATTGTGCCAAAAAAGATCTTTGTTCATAAGTCGGACTGAAACAGGATGCAAAGTTGAAATTAAACATGCTGTTAGACTGACATCTTCTGATTATCTGTTTATAAGTCATCTACTGTTTTATAAATTTAGTTTGTTCAGTTTAGAGTTTAGATTTTGGTGATTTAGATTTTAGTGGAATAAGTCAAAACACAAACCAAAAGGAAATCGATGTTCGAAATTATTAATGTCAAAAAACTGATGTCATCAAATAAAAATAACTATTTCTAATATCAGTTAAAAATAATATAGACAAAAGCAAATTTTTAAAAAAATAAGCCTTTAAAATTGAATATTGAAAGAAATGTATAAACTAATGCCATGGACAAAGCCTCAAGGTACAATTCGAGCCATTCCGAAACAAAAGACTCAGGACACAGGGAATCAATGTGTAATAAAAACAAGTTGAAACAGGTGCTTAGCTCAAAATATATTCAAGATCTACATTTTGATACAAGTAAAAAAAGACATGAGAACACTTGTCTCTTTACATTTTTAGTCTATGCAAGAAAGCGTCATGTGGAATGCTCCCAAAAACGTTACCCATTTTTAGCTCTAAGTGACATGCATATCAAAAGCCTACAAGCTAACTTCTATAGAACAAATACAATTACCTGTCAGAAGCATTTGATGCAAGTCTGCCAACCCTTATAAGTAAATAAAAAAAATGCCTTTAGAGGCGTCCACGTCACAACTGGCGAGACTAAACGAAACAGAAGCCTCACATCACAATTGGCGAGACTAAGCGAAACAGAAGCCAGTAGCCAGCTGGGACTAGGAAGCTTTCAAAATTGAAAATCTCAGAGAAGGGCAGCGAGGGATGATATCCCTATATATGCAGGGGTACAAAATCAAGGAAGCAGTACCAGAAGACGCCACAAAACAGAAGCATTTGATGCAGGATGTCAACCCCTTATAAGTTAATAAAAACGTGCCATTAGAGTTTGAGGTGTGCACATCACAATTGGCGAGACTAAACAAAACAGAAGCCTCACATCACAATTGGCGAGACTAAATGTAACAGAAGCCTGTAGCCAAGCTGGGACTAAGAAGCATTCAAAATTGAAAGTCCCAGAGAAGGGCAGCCAGGGACGATATCCCAGTGAATGCCGAAGTACAAAACCAAGGGAGCAGTACCAGAAGACACCTCAAAACAGAAGAAAAAGATGTATTTTAGCAAGATCTGAAACTCTCTTTAACAAATTAGTAGCAACTACCTAAAAAGGCTCTTTTTACCTGTCACGAAACAACAAGATTTCTGCGTTGAAAAAATGAACAAGAGCCATGAAGAAATCAAGAAAGTTGTAACTAAAGCAATAAATAGAGTAGCAGTGAAGGGCATTCCCCAATAAAACAGATGCATACTGCAGCAGAAGCACACTAGACATAGACAATCTCATTATCCTCTTAACAATTGCAGTTACCAACTCTTGAAATCAACTCCAGCACTGTTGTCAATCCCGAATTCCATTTCTGCACATTATTGAACACAATCATATGTCAGAACATATGCATAGTAAACATCTTGACCCTAGAACAGTAATAGGATACAAACATGTCGTTCCTCTATACAGCTAACAAGCTTGTAAGGACGACAACAAAAAAAATTGGGGAACATCAAGAACTTCGTAGAGGAACAAAAGAAATGAGGGAAATAACCAGAGTAAATATCCTTTTGAAACTAAACATCATTAACTTCAACAGCCAACACAAGCTAGACTCTAGCAACATTACTGTTTGGAGCAAGAGTCATGGAGAAACAAAAAAAGAAACCAAACAATGAAGTGATAATAAAAATTCCTGATAGAGATAAGAAACCTAACCCGTTAGCATATGTTGGCTCCTCATGTCTGCGGTAAGGAGGTGGTGACCTGCTATAACTACGTCCACGAGGTGACAAGCTGCGGCGCCTAGGGGACCGCCCACGAGGACTGAAACTCCTGGTAAAATTCAATAAAAGGTGTGAAGCAACGTATCGAAGAAACCATAGCACTTTAAAACGTGTATTTAGAATTTAGCAATTATTACTAACACCACGTATGCTTTCAATATTTTTGTTACTTACAAAATGGTCTGATCAATTAATTTTTAACAATACTAGAAACTATTATTGTTATGAAAACAAGATTCAATTGACAAGCTATACCACCCCAGCATGAAAAACAAAAAACAACAAATATTGTATCATGCATTTTTCTGCAAGACACTGAACAATCAGCAAAATTGCACACAGCAACAATACAAAGCAACCTCACCTCCGCCCATAACTTGGACTCCTGCGATATCGAGGTGGAGTACGACTCCTGCGTCTCCTAGGACCACCACCACGCGAGCGACACTCTCGAGCAAAATGACCAGGTTCACCACATTCATAACATTTCAAATCAGATCCTCCACCACCACCACCACCAGAACGACCACGACCACCACCACCACCACCTCTAGAGTTGTGAGAGAGCTCCACCCTCCAACCATTTTTACCTAGTCCGTGGAAGAAAAAAAAAAGGTAACAATAAATAAAAGAGGAAAGAGAGACTACAGAACAATAGCTGATAATTTTAACAACAAAGCAATTCTAGGAAAAAAAATATCATGTTGGAGATATGTTTAAAAGCCAAGCACTCAAAGAGAAATTTTTCATGCCAGGGAACCCTAACGCTATTAATTGAATTGATCTTTAGACTCATCATTTCACAAAGGAAAAAATAAAGAGAATAGAAATAATGGTAAAAAACAAAGATCAGTTTATAAGAATTTAACTTAACTAACTTGTCAGTTAAATGGACCATTGGTGAGAGTGAGACAAACTACAATATGTATAAAACAAACAGCAAAGTGCAACCACAGGGAAATTGTACAAGTGGCATCCTACCTCACCACCCAAAAAATAAATGTCAGATTCATATATTTAATTCTTTTTTCATGCAGTTGGTCTAACTGTAACAATAAGCAGATATTTATGAACCCTAAACAAAAACCATTTAATTCAGCCAGCAGGCACCCTTGAACAGAAGGTTTTTAAGGCAGACATAGAATTAGAGAGCATCTGCTAGCACATAGCATAAGACAATGGCTTCCTCAAATGATAAACAAGACTAACATAGGAAAGTGAGGAAAATTCCTTCAACATATCAACCAGAAAGAGGGAAAACATTAGCATACCATCTAGTTCCCGGATAGCATCTTGTGCATCTCTGCGGTCATCAAAATCAATGAAAGCATAACCAGGAGGTCTCCTTGCAACCCAAACACTACATAAATTAAATTTATGGAATTAGATTAATTAAATAAATTAATTAATATCTAACCAAAAAAGTATGAATTATAAGTGACAGCAATAGCATAACAGGATGAGAAATCCAGAAACATATGTTTGATTTCCATCAAATATTGAACTAGCGAGAAAAATTGAAACTTTGATAAATCTAAAATCTAATTGAGAATATGATGTATGCTTGGCGACCTGAGTCACTATAAAGCAGAGGTGCCAACTTCAGGACAATAAAGCTAATCAACATCCTCTCTAGGAATCAGAAAGATTCAGCAGACTAATTTTACATGCTACATTCTGTAAAACTTGTATACTTTTTTTCTCTAACAAAATGAGCTGAGCCAAGACAAGTTCATATGACAAAAGAGTTCAATAAAATACGAACTCTTAAGGTAATTGCCAAGCAATTAATAAGTCTACCTTATCTTTTTATTCCCCACTATAAAAGATGACTTTTTTTCATTTTTTATAAGACCCCAGGTCCATATAGAATACTCCAAATTCACCACTAGTCCAATCCTAGACATGCATTCTAATTGTGTCATGAATCATTAATGTAGACTGTAACCTGCTCATGAATATATTTTCTACTACATTCTATAAAATTGTACCTAACAACATTTAAAAATGAAAAATTATCAAGAAATGCTGCCGCTACCTCCGTATGACTCCAAAAACACGGAATTCATCTTCAAGATCTCTCTCGGTAACACGTGAATCCAGGTTACCAACATAAACGCGAGACATCGTTTCAGCCTTTGACAAGAAAACAACCTACAAGTCACAAACAACAAAAAATAAACTGGAATTTGAATTCACAGCAAATTGCATATATTAAAAAAATGAAAAGGGGAGAAAACATCAATTTGTCCACCCATGAAAATATTGAAGGAGTGAAAGAAAATGAAAAAGGCAACGAGCAAAACCAATAAAGAAAACAAAAACTTGGTTAGGAATAACATGAGGTGAACAAGATGCAGCTTTGAAATTCAATTTACGAAAAATTCCAGGGGAAGAAGGCCGAATCTAGCAGTGAATGAAAAGAGAAAATTGTTACAAGCGACTTAGTTTGAAGGAAAAGAATGGCTGAATCAGAAGAGAAGAGAAATTTGAACCTGAAGCGAAGAGGTGAAGAACTATCGAAAAACCCTAGCAGCCGGCACAATCGTTCGTTGTCTTGCTGAGCACGTGCTTTACGAGGGCTTTATAGATCTTTTATTTTTGATAAAGGGCTTTATAGATCTTTGTCGCCCTCACTTTGTACTTTTTTTTTTTTTGTGGATATTGGGATTATTGGGATAGGTTAAGGCCCAAATCAGCTACCTAGCACGCAACCTAATAAAAACATGAAAGCTAAATTAATGGCTCGTTTGATTTTTTTTTTTTAAATAGTTTTTTGTTTTTAAAAATAAAAAATTAAAAAATTTATTTGGCAGTCGAGTTTTTAAAAATAGTTTTCGGAAATAGTTTTTGTTTTTCAGTATTTAAAAACCAAAATATGAAAACATCTAAAACATGTTTTGGTTTTCAGTTTTCTGACTTTACACACAAATTTGTATTGAAAACTCCTCTCACTTTTTTTAAAAACTGTTTTATAATACAATTTTTAAAAACTAAAAATCAAAATTATTTCAAACAAGTCTTAAGAATTTGAACCTAGGAAAATTGTCCTATACCAAAATTCTGAACCAAACAACATTTTTAAAAAAAAAACATACACACAGGAAAGAGAAATCATATATCTTTGTCACTAGTGCGTACCCGACAAACACAGCTTACTACAAGTGTTCAAATCGAATGAAACAAACCTAAATTGAAAAATCAAAAATAAAAATTTGACATTGTTTTATTAGAAGAAAATTTATATGATGGTCTTGTACAGTTTTTGACCATCAATGATCCTCTCATATTTACCCATCACTCCAGGTAATTCCGGTAACATTAAAAAATAAATAAAAAATTCAAGCTTCAACAATTCAACCCATTCAAAATAATTGATCGACAAACCCAGAAATTGTCAGAGTTATGTACAATTCCATCAACAAGTTCCCCCAAATTTGAAGTTATTTTGGTGGCTAAGAACTCAATCTCAAAAACAAGAAAGGAATTAAAGCAGGGAGGAAGAAAAATGAATGGAGTGAAGAATTTGTCATAAGCAAACTTTTGCAAGGGTTGAATGTTGTTCATCACAAGTAACATTTCTCTTCATCGCTCTTTCTCTCAGTGCTCGCCAGATCCACTACCACCACATCACAAACACAATTCAATTAGCAGAAACCATGATTGGTTTTCAACTTAATTTGTACACACTACGATTGATTTCTCATAATTTGTTTGGTAGGGTTTGCAAATTGGGGATTTGTAAAGCCAGTGGCAGAAGGGAGAGTGGATAGCGAAAGAAGAGGGCGAAGTGATCATCCATGCTGATTAACGGTGACGTGCGACGAAGTCAACTAGGAGGATATGGGCGGTGTTTTTTAGAACTGCAAGTGGTGATGGGGAGCTCACGACTCCCGTGGAGAGGCGGTGATTGAGGCGGGATTACGGTGGTCTTTGCTCGTAGTTCATGGCCATGGGGCAGCTCTATTATTGGGAGATTTTAATTTTTGGGTCTTTGATTTTTAATTTTCCTTCGTATCCTAGGATTGTAAAGTCCAGGATCTTTAACATTGATTTTATCCTTCAGGCCTTTAACATTGAATTTTTCATTTAGATATATTTTTTCTCTTGTTGAAATTTTTTTGTTGGGTTCAATAATTATTGTTTTGTTGAACCAATTTAGAACTTGAGAAGCTTTTATTTTCTTGTTCTTGCCTTTGAATGCAATGAAGATGATAAAAAAATATAATAGATTTCCATAATCCATACGTGATGCAGGGAATGAGAAAGATAAGAAGGTCACCAGTTCTATCGGTTACGAGTAATAAATTTATGCCGTTCAATAAAATACAATATATCTAACGGTCACAATTAAGTGAACCATCAATGATCCAATTCTTTAAAGGACCATCATATCCGCACCCTTATTGGAATGGTTTGGATTTTAAATTTCCTAAACAAATCGAACCAAACCAACTCAAATCAACCTTATATATTCATACAAATTATTTATAAAATTACAATATTACTCATACTTATATTAAATATACTAAATACATAAATAAAATTAACACGGTAATTTATTTTTCACCTAGTTTATAATGTAAATGTGATATCAATATTATATATTTGTAATTTTATTACTTTCCGATCAATTTAAAATTGAACTTCATCTCTTTTTCATTTTATAGATATATTTTTTGGTGACATTTATTCTATATATTTATTTTTTAGTTTTTTACATTTTATTCAATGTGTAATTTTATATTACTTTTGTTTATGATTGATACAAAGTAAAAAATAAAAAATCGGACTAATATAAACTGAAAAATATCATATCATAATTCTTTTAGAAAGCCAACTAAACTAAAAAATAGTAAGTTGATCAGATCGAATAGCTATGTTCCTCAAAACCAAACCAAACACTTTTGATGTAAAAAATCTCATTTTAACTTGGTTTCTTACGAGTTTGAATTTTCTCCACGTATGCATTTAGTGGGATGGGACTAGTTTATAAATCTAACTACTTATCCCATCTCCAAATTCGCCTCGTTAGTATGTTATTATAAGGGTGTCCATTTATATACTTATTTACACAAAATAATATTATTAGTAATTAATCATAATAAATTTAAAAAATTACTCTAATATTCTAATTTTTATAACCATAAAAAATATTAATTAATTACTATAATCATTAAATAACATAAAGTATAATAATTATAAAAGAATAGCTTCAAATAACATGTTTTGCTGAAAAATTAATGTAGTCCTTGAGTTTATTTTTTAAGATTGACATTTTTCTGGTAATTTTCATACATTATACAAATGAAATTGTTTAATTTATTTATTTTCAATAATAGTGTTTAACTTTGTTTAAAAGTATATTTTAAAAAAATGGAGGGCGTGGGTTCTTTGCAGGGTTTTCCAATCCCCAACAAATGAAAATTAAGGGTCTATTTGGTTTATTTGTTTTTTCTTTTTGTTTTCGGTAAAAATAGAAAGGATTTTGCTATTTATCATCGTAAGGGCAATGATTAAACAACTCATAAATGAAAACTTTGTATTTAAAATAAATTAAAAATAATTGCATAACATTAAATATTTTACACTTTTTAACACAAAGTTTTCATTCATGAATTGCTTAATCATTGTTCTTAGAACAATGGATAGCAAAACGAAATGCGTTCAATTGAAAATTTGAATATATTTTCTTTGAAAATATTTCTGAAAATGAGGCAAATTTTGAGAGAAAAAAATTATCATTTTCCGTGTTTTCATTAGAAAACTTTAGAAATGAAAATAATAAAGCACGGTGGTACATAGGTAAACTCGCTTGAGGTTTCCACTTCGAAACACATCTATGTCATCACTGATATATATTTGTAGCATCATTTGTATTTAACGTTTAAAGTCATCTAACTAATAAAAAATAATTGAGTTTAAATTTAATTAGTGTAATTTTTTGAATGACTTTAAAAGTTAAAAAAATTATAATAAATACTTTTAATTTTGTATGTAAAGGCTTATATTATGGGACAAAACTTTTTAGTAGTTAAAGCTTATATTAAGGAATAAGGATTGAAAAGAGTTTTTTTTTTTATGGTAAGATTTTTTTTGAACTTTTATGGTAAGATGATTGTAAGCATTTTTGTAAAGGTGCCAACTCCTCAGTGTATGTTTGGATTGGTGTCGAATCACGTCAAATCACGTTAAAATAGATAAATTAATAGTTGAGACAAATTTGGCACATAAGTCGAGGCGGATCCAATGAACGCAATAAAAAGTAGCGTTGAAGTAGATCCACGTTAACGTGAATTCACTTCTATCCAAACAGACACTCACCATACTTCTTTTTATCTGAACTCTTTTTTGTCCCTAAGTTATTGTTGTAACTAAAAAAGAATTACATGTTGTTATTTACATAAAATAAAATAGATAAATATAAAAAAATTCATTTTTCATTTTTTCTACATTTTTTATCTTTCATTTGTAAATATAATACCATTTAAATTATATTTGAAGATTGACCTAATTGAACTTTTAGTTTCTATAAATTGTCAATAGCACAATTTTGTTTCCATAGTTTTAATTCAACAATATTGGTCCTTATAAAATTTAAAATATAAAAAATGGGTCCCGAAATCTAAATTTCTTCGAATATAATTCAAATGTTTTGTTGTTATTTATTAGTGACATTATTAATCATAAATATAATTTATCGCAATTCTTACCACAACGTCCATTAACGTCAATAACTAATAATTTAAATTGGATGGAAGTTAGACTACATGATTCAATTTTCATATTTTAAATTCGATAGGGATCAAAATCGCTTAATTGAAACTACGGTACAAAAATTTAACAATTGACAAATTATAAGAATCAAAAGTGCAATTAAGAGCCCATTTATTAAAAAATAAATAGAATTAGAAAATGGTCAGATTTATACTTTTATATTAAGAAGTAATTTTGAGTTGCTTTTCAAAATAATCACTTGTAGTAAAAAAGAGAGAATATTAAAATAAAGGGTAAATTGCACAAAGTACCCTTGAGGTTTTAGAAAATAGCACAAACCACCAAACTTTAAAAAAATTAGTTGTCCACACCATTTTCTCAAATAGACACTAACCATAGTTAAAACTCTTTCTATTTATTTTATAATAAAAAATCAATTTTTTTGTATGTTTTTTTTTTACAAAATTCATCTACTGAATTTTTTCAAAAATTATTTTTTCATAAAATAAAAAAATTATTTTTTCATAAAGTAAAAGAATTATTTGTGAATAAAAAATTATTTTTTATAAATTAAACAATAAATAATTTACAAATAATAATAGTATTTTTTAATTTTTTTACTTTACAGAAAAAAATTATTCACGATTATAATGACTCACTTTTCAGCTGAAAAGTTACAAAAAAATATAACATAATGACTCATGTGCCCCTAAGAGGCGTACATATTTTTTTTTCTTAAATTATAGTTTTGTATATCACTTTGTCAAAAGAGTCTCAGTTTGGTCCCATATTCAATTTGATTTTTATATTTTAAAAGTTTTGGTTTGGTTCCTTACGTTTGATAATTGATAATTATTAAACTATTTTGCAGTTAATTTAAATATATTTTAAATGATATTATGTTTATCTTTTAATTAAATTCCCCTAAATATAGTAAATTAATATTTATAGTTAGTTGATTATTTGAGTTTCATCCTTATCCTGGACTAATTTAGATAAGATTTGATCCTAAATTATTGGATTGCAAAGTAAGTAGATAAAAGCACATAAAATAAGGGTGAAAAAAAAGGAAAAAAGATCTGAAGCAATCTTATCTGATATTATTTTATCTTATATTGAGTAAACATAAACACTTGAGATCTCTGTAAAAAGCCTCATTCACTCGGAGCTAAAGCAGTCTGAGAGGAGAAATTGAGAATTTTAGAGATAGAAGTAGTGCAAAGAGAGATCTTATGTAATTTTTATCTATGAATTCAGTGGTTTCTCAATTCAAGATGGTAGCTTAGATTCCTATTCTTAGATTTGGACATGGCTAGCACCTGATAAAGGATTTTTATAAATCAATAACCTAGGGATAAGTATTGATTCATGAACCCTCTTCCTAGAGGTTTTACTTATTGCGTGATTGAGATCACCTATTTTTAAGAAATTTGAATATGTATTTTTCATTATCACATAATCTTACGGAACGAAAAATCTTCTGTTAGTGAAATTTTTACACTACGGTCTTTCGAATAATATAGAAATCAATAGTTTCGAATAATATAGAAATCAATAGTTTCGAATAATATAGAAATCAGCAGAGGGGAAGACCCAAAAGTCTTAAATTGGTATTAAATCGCTATATAGTTACTATACAGATGCTCTCTGAGGATGATAACATTTTTTCACTATACTGAAACAGTTACTTAACAACGTTGTATTTATGAATCACTTTTGTCTTTTATATTATAGTTTTTTACCAAGTAAAGACCTAAAGCAAGGAACTAAAATGATTCAAAAATACAACATAAAGAGCCAAAATAATTTGAAAAATATGACATAAGGGATCAAAATGAAACTTTTTAAACATAAAAGACTAAATTAAAACTTTTAAAAAATAAAATAGCAAACTAAAATTTCTTAACAATATAAGAGACCGAAAGTATATTTTAAACTATTTTTTTCTCGTAACCCCAATATCCAAATCAAAGTATATAAACAAGGGTGCTTCTAGGGTGGTCCCTTTGATTTAGGGACTACCGTGGTTTTCATCCTCATTTTATTACTAAATATTGTGAATTTCATAAATTCAATCATTAGATTCACTGTTCATATAATATGGATTAACCATATAAAAGTTTATCCAGTTTAAAAATTGTTTGATATTTTATCGGATTGATTATTTTTCTGACCGTATAATATATGCTTAAAATATTTGCGGTTAGATTACATGCTTGCAAATTTTGAAAAAATTTAAAATTTTACACAATTAATCTATAATATTTAAATTTTTAATTCAACAGTTAAATTAATGAAAAAAATTCTTAAAATTAAAAAGGACCACAATAATCCTTATTTTTAAAAGACAACCCTAAAGAATACATACTTAAAAGTATTTGTATACAATTCAAAAGGATTTGATTACGATATTACGTTACGATAATATATAGTAAATACAAGTCAATAGGATTATTTAATTTAATTTTACGTTGGAAAATTGATAAAAAGATTTAAAAAAAAAAAAAAATGTCACGTGTTTACGTAAAACCTGTGAAGTAGCAGAGGTCACAGGGTACCAAAGTAGACAACCTGTGGAGATTCTCCCAAATAATAAAACCTCCGAAAAACAGACCCACTGAGTTAGTATCATGGACAATTCTCAACATTTCGACGTCATTATCGTCGGAGCCGGCGTCATGGGCAGCTCTGCCGCCTACCACGCCGCCAAACGTGGTCTACGCACCCTCCTTCTCGAGCAATTCGACTTCCTCCACCACCGCGGCTCTTCCCACGGTGAATCCCGCACCATTCGCCTAACCTACCCCCAACTCTACTACTACCCTCTCGTTCGAGAATCCTACAACCTCTGGCAACAGGCCGAGGCCCAAGTCGGATACAAGGTCTACTTCAAGGCCCATCACTTCGACATGGGCCCCTCCGACGATCCTTACATTCGCGCCGTCCTCGACTACTGCAACCACTTCTCCATCCCGCACCAAATTCTCCGCCGCCACGAAGTCGCCGACAAATTCGCCGGCCGCATCGACATCCCCGACGACTGGATCGGAATCTCCAACGAGCACGGCGGAGTCATCAAGCCCACCAAAGCGGTAGCTATGTTCCAAACACTCGCGTACAAAAACGGCGCCGTGTTAAACGACAACACCGAGGTCACGGACATCAAGCCAAACGACAATGGCGAAGGCGTCGTCGTTTCAACCGCGCGTGGCGAAACCTTCCGCGGCAAAAAGTGCATAGTTACCGTAGGAGCGTGGGCAAGCAAGTTAATAAAAACGGTTAGCGGGATTGAATTACCGATTCAGCCCCTGGAGACGAACATTTGTTACTGGAGAATTAAGGAGGGGCACGAAGGGAAATTCGCACTCGGGAGCGATGAATTTCCGACGTTCGCGAGTATTGGAAAGGTGTACGTGTACGGAACGCCGTCGTTTGAGTTTCCGGGGCTGATTAAGGTGGCGGTGCACGGAGGGAATCGGTGTGACCCGGATGAGAGGATATGGGGCCCAGCAACGATGATGGAAGAATTGAAGGAGTGGGTGGAGAAGACGTTTTCAGGGATGGTTGATTCGAGCGAACCGGTGGTGAAACAATTGTGCATGTATTCGATGACGCCGGACGAGGATTTCGTGATTGATTACTTGGGCGGGGAGTTTGGGAAGAACGTGGTGGTTGGAGGCGGGTTTTCGGGTCACGGGTTCAAGATGGGTCCGGTGATTGGGAGGATATTGACGGAGCTAGCTGTGGATGAGGAAGCAAAAGGGATTGACGTGAAACCCTTCAGTATTAGGAGGTTCAAAATTTCCTCTTAGTTAATGTAAAAAAAAAAAAAAAAATTGCTAAATTTTCTTCCAAAACTTCTTATTTACTTAATTTTAACAATTATCATTATTTTTTATAAAATAAATGACAATTATTAAAATTAAGTGTTTATAAGAAAAATTATGAAGAAGATTTAGCATTTAAAAAAATATGAGGATGTTATCTATTTCTGTGTGGCTTTGTCACTTTCTGTTGTGTTTTTGTATCTAGTGTGGTGTGTGTTGTAGCTAGTTTTGGGGTTTTTCTGAATGGAATCACTCTGGAATTGCTTGATAGCCCCACCAAGTTGTATTAAAATAAATGCATGTTTGTTAATTGAATCATCATTCTTATATTATAGCACTAGTAGTAGTATCTTTAAACTTGCTATTTTATTTAAGTTGCATCATCACTTTCTGATGCCTCTGTCGTTTTGCAATTTGTCTTATTCACACAGGATTTGATTTTTTACAATCTGTACTCTGCAGGGTTACGACATATATACTATTAGTAAATTACAAATCAGTGTTGGATTAGTTAAAACCTGCATTGTAAACCACAGAACATACAGAGAAGGAACAATATGTTTTTTTTTTTTTTTTTTTTTTGCCTTTTACAGTTAGAGTAAAGGGAAAGAAAAGTTATTTAATGTGATTCCTTGTCAACTGCTTTCAGATTCTTAAAATCAATCAAAATGTGTGAGAGCTTAAGAAAATCTTCTGGTGACAAAAGTACTGTTCATCTAATCATAGTGACCATTTTTGGTAATGAATCTTAAAGAGATTTTTGCTAAAGATTTCTAAACATTTTTGGCGGCCCAATTAAATAAAAAAGAAACACAACACAGTCAATGTATGCATCTCTTGACCAAAAAAAAAAAAGTGAATGTATGCATCTTTCTAGTGAACCCAACACAGATATTGGCCTTTAAGAATGAATTGTAGCAGTATTGAATATGGGCCTGTGATTTGGATGACGCATGCATTATTATTATTATCTGCAATCAACAATCTTTTTTCTTTATGCAAAAAAAAATCTTTTACTATTATTTTTTTTTGTTAAGACAATACACTAGGCTTATGGTTTGGGTTTAACATTCTCTGCACCTTAGACAAAAAAAAAAAAACTATTCATGTAAAAGTGTTTGGTTCAAATGGAGGTGGTAAGAGTGTCAGTCATGTAATTCAGTTAGTGAGCACAAGAAAACATGCATGTGTGAGTATTCAAGTTTAATCTCCAATTAATATACTTCTTTATGAATCAAAAAGAAAAAAGGTGGGGAGAAGAAGAAAATCTTATCAGTGTGCTTGGTTTAAATATAATGTAAGAAAAATAATATTTATGTTTGATTGAATATGAGAGTGATTTCATCTTTTAAGCCTTTCCTTCTTTTCTCTCTGAATTCCCCACTTTTGCATTGATAATTATGAAACTAGTATTTATTTAGTTAATATTTTTTTAGAAGTTTTGTACAGAATAGTATACATATTAAAATATTGTTTTTATCATTTAACTTATTGATCTTTAAAGGAAAAATAAAGTAAGTTATATTATTGTTATTGTTATTGTTATTATTATTATTCAAATAAAAGTTTATAAATTTCAACCCATCGGCATAGTTATTACCAAAAAACCCATTGGCATAGTTGTGAAGGATCAGGATAATTTATATGAGATATTAGGATAAAAATATATTTACTTTTATTTTATTGTAAAAAAAAAAAAGAAGACTCAACCCAACGGTAAAATAATAAAACTTAATTCAACATCAATCAATCACAACCCACCGCGCAGTAGATTCTCCATGTTTAACAAATTGTAATATTTTCTATTAAGAATTCTCTGGTATGTTTTTGAATTTATTTATTTAGACATTAGACAATGTATTAAAAAAAATCAGTTAGACTGTAAGAATCAAAATCTTATATATGTCATAAAATAAAATTGTCTTTATTAAAGTTTCAGCATAAAAAAAATAAAAAAGTTATTGGTGAACCATTGGTTCCCACCAGCCAAACATTCACACCGCAATAATTGAAAGTTTAAAACAAAGGAATACTTAAGGCCACAATCAATAACTAGCTAAGCTAATACTAAGAATTTAAATTTTTAAAAAGCTAAAACATGGCTAAATTAATAGACTAACTTCTCTTGAGGTTTGCGTTTAATTAAGTTAAAATAATTTTCTTTAGTTTAACATGGCTAAAAGGTGTATTCACACAAGATAGAAGCAATTTGATTATAAAAAATAATGAAGGTGGGAATCTTTATTTTGGTATTGCAAGTTGCAAATTGGAAGAAGGTAGCTAGGGTCCAATAATTATTTGCTGAGTGCACAAGTGATCGTGTTCCACGGTTTTTTAAAAACAATTTAATTTAATTTAATTAGGTCAAGCTCTTTATATAATAATCTCAAATTTTCATAAGATATGCTTTTATGTTGACGGTGGACAAACGACTTTTGCACAATGGAATGCCCTATTCATTAATAAATTCAATACATAAGTTAGACTTTGTGCTTGAGATTCTGATGGGATTTTTTTAATAATACGAAAAACGTCATACATATAATATATATAACAACATTAAATTAAAAAAAGGTAATCTCAAACACTAGAGAGAGAATGTATTATTTGTTTTATTCGCAAGATTATGTGCAACAAGGAATCAAATCCTCATCCACATCCTTTTTAAATGTTGTTTAGTGTCATGAATAATAAGGTGCAATTGGAATTTCGAAACAGGAATTGAAGAACAGATATAAAGTAAAATTTCGTAAAATTAAAGCCCAAACAAAGAGCAAATAGCGTTACTATTGGAGTATAACATTATCATAACTAATTAGTGGTAACTAAGTAGCAGTAGTATTTAATTTATTGATTGGGTTAATAATTAAATTGTGATTTTATAGTAACACTCAACAGATACTCATAATGTTAGAACAGTTGAAGTCTTATACATTGATTGGTTTATGTTCTCTTCAAATCACTTGAAGAACAAACGAGTAATTATATTGATAGATTGTCTATAATTCGTTTCGTTAATGGTTAGAATAGCACTTCATCCAACCTTTTTTTCTATGGGAGAAAGCAAGTTGTCAATACAGATGCTAAATGTGATATTTCCCTTATTTATAGATAATTTATGAAATTCCATTTCTCTTCTTTTTTTTTTTCATTCGAATGTACTCATTTTAAACTCTATTTCTGAAAATCAATTATATATCATCACTCCTTTTATATATATATATATATAAAAAAACAAACTTGATTTCGTTAGTATTAGAAAATGACATAGGCCTAACTCTCCTCAAAAGCTAGCTCATTCATCCTAATCACAAACTTAACAGATTTAACTCTAATGAATTTATTTTAGAGATGTATCCTTTTCATTCCACCTCAAACTTAATGTACCTAGAGAGTGTACAGTAATTTTGGGTCTTAAATCAAGGAATGTTGCACTGGCAGGGGCCTTCGTGAGAAGATCTGCAATCTGAAATTGTGCTTGTATGTGTTTGACACTGATGAGTCTTTGAGCAATTTTCTCCCTTACAAACCACAAATCCAATTCAAAATGTTTAGATTTGGAATGCAAAACTGGATTTCTGGTGAGCAAAACGATGCTGTGATTATCACACCAGATTAGAGGTGGGACTTTTTGTGCTATTCTCAATTCAGTTAACAGAGACTTCAGCCAACCAATCTCTGCAACCACTGCTGCAAGGGCACGAAATTCTGCTTCTGTACTACTTCTAGAGACAACCTGCTGTTTCTTCGCTACCCATGAGATGATGTTATTTCCCAAGAACACACAATAACCTGTTGTTGAACGCATATCACTTGGGTCATTGGCCCAATCAGCATCCGAGTATCCTGTGATTGTTAAGTTTTCTGACTTTTGTAGCAGCAAGCCATGATCTTTTGTGCCACTGAGATATCTGAGAAGACGTTTGACTTGCTTCCAATGATGTTCTAAAGGGTAATGCATGTATTGGCAAAGTTTATTGACTTCAAAAGCCACATCTGGTCTTGTGATGGTTGCATACTGCAGAGCTCCAAGAGTGCTTCTGTATAAAGTTGGATCCTGGAATTCATCTGTTCCATCTTTGTAAAACTTGCAATTAGGAGGCAGAGGTGTTTTTACTCCTTTAGAGTCTTGCATGTTAACCTTTGTAAGTAAATCTGTAATGTATTTCTGTTGACAGAGAAGAAGTTTACCCCCTTCTATTTCTTTGGTTTCTATGCCAAGGAAATAGTGTAATTTTCCAAGGTCTTTAAGAGGATAAATGCTGCTCAGTTTGTGTATAAGAGTTTGAATGAAAGGAGAAGAGTTCCCTGTAATCAAGATGTCATCAACATAGATTAGAAAATATGTAATAGTGCTGCTAGTAGTGTGAATAAATAAGGAACTATCACATCTAGTAGATTGAAAACCAAAGGAATATAAAGTTGATGTAAGTTTAGAGAACCAAGCCCTGGGTGCTTGTTTTAAACCGTAAATGGCTTTCTTGAGATGGCAAACATGATTATTGTTTGTAGTAGCAAAACCTTGAGGCTACCTCATATATACCTCTTCAGTGAGAATGCCATGTAGAAAGGCATTATTTATGTCAATTTGCCTTACTATCCAACCTTTTGACAAAGCAATTGTGAGAATTACCCTTATCGTAACAGGTTTTACCACAGGGCTAAAAGTTTCACTATAATCAAGTCCTTCCTTTTGAGCAAATCCCTGAGCAACAAGCCTTGCCTTATATTTTGCTATAGTACCATCTGGATTCCGTTTTATGTGAAAAATCCATTTTGAACCTATTGGTTTTCTATTTGGAGGCAGAGGCTTTAGAGTCCATGTGTTGTTCTTCTGAAGAGCAGTAATCTCCTCTTGCGAAGCCTTGAACCAGTGAGGACTAGCTAAAGCCTGACTTGTTGAAGTTGGTTCAGATTCAGCTAGGAAGGCCTTGGGCTTAAATATTCCAGCCTTCCCTCTTGTGATCATAGAATGTGTGTTGCTTGTATTAGGAATTGTAGGTGCTGCAGCAGGAGGTACTGAGTTTGTGGCTTCTGTACTTGGTATGGATAGAGCAGGTGCATTATGATGATTTGCAGAACCAGAGTCACTAACCACAGCAGAAGGAATAGTTTGGACAATAATTTGGTCCAAATTGCCAGGTTGTTGAGTACCTGCAGCTTGAATTTGTCTAGCAACAATAGGAATAATAGGAACTCTACTAGGCATATCAGAATCAGTCACAGAAGTATGCAGAAAATTTTTGTTTTGCTTAAGAGGGTAAGAAGATTCATCAAAAATTACATGTCTAACTGTATAAACTTTACCAGAACTAGTAAGACATTTAAAACCTTTGTGCTGATTTGCATATCCTAGAAATATACAAGGCTGAGATCTGAACTGCATTTTATGTTTATTGTAAGGTCTTAGATAAGGAAAGCACATACATCCAAAGCTTCGGAACAACGAATAATCAGGAATTTTATTAAACAGTTTTTCAAAAGGGCTTTTATAGTCAATAACAGGAGAAGGTAACCTATTGATTATGAAAACAGCTGCAGAAAAAGCATCAAGCCAGTAACTACTAGACAAACCTGAATCAGCTAACAGAGTTAAGCCTACCTTTGTGATGTGTCTGTGCTTCCTCTCAGCAGAGCCATTTTGCTCATGAGTGTAAGCACAACTTAACCTGTGAACAATACCACTTTCTTCCAAATATTTCTTAAAAACCAAATACTCTTTTCCATTATCAGTTTGAATAGCTTTAATCTTCTTATTGAATTGCAATTCAACCATGGTTTTAAATTTTATAAAGCAGGACAAAGCATCAGATTCATTATGAAGGAAATAAACCCAACTAAATTTAGAATAGGCATCAAGAAACACTATATAATACCTATGTCCCTCTCTAGAAGCATGCTGCGAAGGACCCCAAATATTAGAAAATATCAATTCCAATGGCTCATTGTAAACAGTTTCAGAATTAACAAAAGGTTGTTTGTGGGATTTACCAAGACAGCAAGCAGAACATACATTTGTAGGTTTATTGAAATTGATAGGTATAAGACATTGTTGCATTACAAGCTTTTGTATTTTTAAAGAGCAATGTCCTAATCTGTTATGCCAAATATCAACAAGATTACATGTTACAGAAGTATGAAAACAAGAAGCATTATTATTGTGATCAGCAGGTAGCATATGAACATCTTCAAAAGCATATAGTCCATCAGCTTTAAGTTCCCCTCGAAGGAGCACCTTCTTGGATGCCTGGGATTTTACATAACAGATATTAGGATAGAATTCAAAATACACATCATTATCTTTTGCAAATTTACTCACACTAATTAAATTTTTAGTTATCTGAGGAACATGCATAAGATTTTTTAAAGAGAAAGGGATAGAACTAAAGGGTGTGACAAACTTAGAATTTCCTGAATAAGCAATCTTAAGTTTGTCACCATTACCAACTTGAACACTTGATTTACCAGTGTATTCAGTTCTGTTTACGACATTGTTCAGGTCATTTGTCAGGTGGTGTGTAGCTCCTGTATCCGGGTACCAAGTATCATCAAGATTGGACTGACTACATGAAGTAGCAAGCATTGCTTGTGCACCTTTTCCTGAAGTCTGGTTCTGAGAAGTGGAATTTGGATTTGCTGAAGCTGGATCAACCAAGTCTTCATCATACCTATACCAGCAGTGAAATGCTGAGTGGCCCAATTTGCCACAAAGTTGGCATTGAAGTCTATTACCGCGACCACCATTATTCTGAGTATCGGAGGATCTGTTTGAGCGCCCTCTGCCGCGATGCTGATTCTGCCCGTGACCTCTTCCACGATTTTGATTAAAAGAAGGCTTCTTGGTGGAGGTTTGAGCCATATTAGCTTGAACAGTGGAAGAATCCCTTACCTTGTGTCTTTCAAGCCTTTCTTCTTGGTGCATCAAGATTGCCTCTATTTCTGCAACAGTGTAGGGTTCTGAGCGCGTGATGCAAGATGTAATCATCGGATCGTATTCCTCCGGGAGACCATCAAAGATAGCGTCTATGTGTTCTTCAACCGTAAGAGGAGACCCAATCGCTGCTAGGGTCTCAACTATTTGCTTGATTTGGACCAAGTAATCTGCGATTGAAGTTCCCTTTCAGATATTGCGCAAGTGAATTCTCAATTGCTTCACCCTAGCCTTAGTTTGCGATGAGTAGTATGTCTTCAAGATTCCCCAAATTTGATGGGTCCAGTCGCACCCTACAACGCGGACCTTAAATTGTAAATCCATGGATTCCAAGATCCAGGACTTCAGAAGATTATCCTGTTGTTCGAAATTTTCGAACTCAGGATTCAAGATTCCCTGCTTCGCATCATCTGCATTGAGAAATTGCGGCGGAATCTGAGAAGCATCCATGATGTGCTTGCGGAGCTTGTAGCCCTTGATCGTGCTTTCTGCATGTTGAAGCCACGTGAGATAATTGTCGTCGGTGAGCTTAGCAGAGATGGTGGAGGAAAATGTTTGAGGGACGAAGACGGTGTTTGCGGAAGCCATGGCCAATCGTCCTAGCTAGACTGATACCATGTGAGAAAATGACATAGGCCTAACTCTCCTCAAAAGCTAGCTCATTCATCCTAATCACAAACTTAACAAATTTAACTCTAATAAATTTATTTTAGTGATGTATCATTTTCAGTTAGGTTGTACTTATAAAAAATTACCATTAACCAAGCAAGTGAATTGCTTATTGTATGTGCTTTAAAAAAAAATACTTACATATGAAAATGAAGAAAAGCTTCTAATTTAGTTAATCATTATAGCGTTGATTTTTTTTTTTTTTTGCAAATTTTAAATCATAAACTTTCAAATGAGAATGTCGTTGAATAAAAACAAAGATTCCAGATTATTTTTGTACATTTTGTGCATTTTCTCATATAAAAAATTCAAAAAATTCCAACATAAATATATATGTTTGGTTTTGCGGTGATATAATTGATTTTAGATGAATGTGACTTTTATAAATTTGATTTTTTTTATAAAATTTACTGTACATTAACGTGATTTTTGTTTATAATTTTTTTTCTTGAAAAGAAATTAATAATAAAAACTCTTTAAAATTTTCAACTCTAATAACATAAATGATTTTGCCTTTCCAGTAATAATATATGCTTCTGCTTATAAAAAAATGATTTTGTCTTTTCAAAATTAAGACTTGCCAAAGAGGATTGGAGTTATATTGCAAGGTGGTCGCAAATAAATTAGGCTCTGTTTGGTAATACTAGCATCTCATAATTTATAACTTATAGCTTGTAGCTTATACTACTTCCGATCTTTTTTATAAGAAACATTAAACAAGTTTTATACATACCAACAAAACATAATAAGTGATGTTCTTTTCAATTAATGATGTGAGAAAATTACTAAAATATCCATATAGTTAATGCATCGATTTGTATAGAAAATTGTGAGAGCTCATAATAAATTGAAGGTAACAAAGTATTTTTACCCTTCTTTAGCGATTAATACGTCTAGAAAACTCACAAAGTCTCTTATAAAAAGGACAAAAAAAAATTTCTCTTTTTGTTTCTTATAAAAAGGATCGGAGGTAGTAGCTTGTAACTTATAGCTTATGACTTATGACTTATAAATTGAGTAGATGCGTTTGGTAAAATTAGTTTATTAGGTAGCTTATATTTGTTAAATGATTTAAAAGGACAAGTAGTAATTATATGTAATAAATTATTTAATAGAGTAAACATGTAATAAATGACTAGAGGATAAAATAGGAAAATTATTGAAAGTTACTTTTCATAAACTAACTTAAAAGCTATAAGCTTGTTGTCACCCAACACCTCCACTTATCCATAAGCTATAAGCTCTTAACTCCTAAAAAAAATTAAGTTAAGAAGCAATTCAATGTACAACTAAACAATTGAAATTTTATCAATAGTCAATATTATAACTCTTAACCCACGTTTAGAGGATTCCAACAATATTTTAAACATACACTTAAAAGTACTTTGTGTAAGTTTTAATTGTTAACAAGTGAAAAGTAGTTATACAATGAGGGTCTTAACCTCACTTTCGTGAGAAAAATTTATTTTATATATATAAATAATATTTTAAAACGACCTTTATTATTTATATAATTTTGTATTGAAATAATAGTGATTTATAATTGTTTTTTTTAATATGAGTTATTCTTATATTATTTTTGTTATTTTCTTATTAGCACTTTTGTTTATATCACTTTATTTTTTTATCGAGGTAAAAATTAATGGTTGAAATTATTGATGAACAGAAATCGAGACCATTCAATAAAAGTAAATAATTTTAACTTTGATTAAAATCGATTTTAACCAAATCAAAATATTAAACCAACATATCCTAAAACATTAAAATATCAAATAAAATAAAAGTTTTTTTTATATATGTTATTCATTTTTTTCTTTTGATTCATATAGTAAAGAGTATTTGAATTTAGTCCTTTTATATATATATATATATATATATATATATATATATATATATATTTAGTCTTTACTATTTAATATTGAATTTGATTTAAGTCCTTATAAATAAAGGAAGAGAAAAGTTGATTGTCCACAAGAATTACCTATTTACTTGGCATGCTAATGTTGACATTCGGTTTTTATTAAACAATTTTATTCATCTGATAAAAAGTATTTGTACGTGATCCAAAATATGCATACATATAAACTAACTTAGCTTTACGATTAGGCTAATTTAATTTATTTAGCGAATCCCCTAATGACGCGTGGCATTATTCGATATCGAATTAATTATAACTGTGAATTAAGATTTCAAATCATGTGGACTAAAAATTATTAATTATATTTTGAAATAAGTGGGATGAATAAAAAACAACATATGGTATACAGATCATAAAGACTTTATTTGAGAGATTTGGAAGATTTCATCTCTCCCACCAAATAACTATATTAAAGTCAAACCGTATCGGGCTAATATAATAACACTCCCATTTGGATTGGACCCATCATGCCTCACTTCAAATGCACCAAACTCTAATTCAATTACTTTTCTTAAAAATTTTATAATGATCTCAAAGTTATTCTGGGCAACCTTAAATAAATAAAAAAAAACAAAGAAAAAAAAATTATTAATTCTTCTACAAAAAAATCATGACCCACTTTACCTTATTATTCAAATGCTAACAATTGTTATACGACACTAGCAACTTTCTTCGACCTTTTTTTTTTTTCTCGTAATACTACACAAGTTCAACTTTTTTTTCCGTTTAGATAATCGGTCACGAGAATGGGTTCTTAAAATATAAATATAGATTAAATTAACAAATTAGTTTTTACATAGAGGAGTACTATTTATTTTGGTTTTCTGTATTAAAAAATCTTTCTTTTTAGTATTACATGTACTTATGTAAATTTACATTTTTGTCCTTACTATTCAAAAGAAGTTCTTATATTATTTGATAATATTTTTTTAACCGCTATCTATATAAGAATTATTGTTTCCGATATTTCTTTAAACTTGATATTATTTAAAAATTAATATGAAGAACAATATCAAGTTTATGGAAAAATATGAAAAATATTGCCAAATACTATAAAGACTAAAATCTAAAATATATATTTTTTTGATAGACAAAATTTAAAATATATTACTATCTTCTATTAAATGTCTGGTCTAAAATAAAGTTAACATGAAGAAAATAAGAATATTATACTCCTCCAAAAACATGTAGATCAAGGGTTTGATTTTATTTGTAGATTGAAATAATATAAACTTGTTTATAAAAGTGTAATAATTAATCTAATGGAGTAAACTCTAATTAAGGCACTAACTTAATACTTCATCTATTTTAAAGTAACAATCATTTAAAATTGTATTATTGGTATTAATAAATAAATTAAATATTCTAACAAGTGCATTCAACAGGTTGGTCGGATGGCTGATGTGACCTACTTTAAGTAATAGATCCTCGGTTCAAACTTATGTGTACACACTTTAGTCTTTCAAAAAAAAATTCTGATGAGTAAAATAATTTTATTAACATATCTTTATTATTGATTGAAACATTTAAAAAAAAATTCTGATGAGTAAAATAATTTTATTAACATATCTTTATTATTGATTGAAACATTAATTACTTTACGTTGTTTCTAATTGAACATTAATTATTATAATAATGGGGTAAAATGAAGAAGAATTCGTTGGTCTTAAATATAGGTCACCAACTAAATTATTATGAACAATTTCCACTTATATCTTATTTACAATTTTCAAAGATTCAATTAAATGATGGAGTGAAATAAGAAAGAAATAAATAGTTATTAATTGAATTGAAATATTTATTAATATATTTAGGATAAATCATTTTTTATTTTTATAAATTTAATGAGATAACTTCCCTTCTTTAGTTACGGTAATTCGATTAAAAATAAATTATATTTAAAATCTACAGGCGTAATTATTTTTTAAAAAAATTATTTTTCTAAAATAACTCTTGTTATTAATAAAATAAAACATAAACTAATAGTAGTAGTATTCGTTTACCAAGTCCACTTAGAAAAAGGAATTTTTTTTTACCAAGTCCAAGTTTTCAACGTCCTTTTCAATACTGTGGACGCCTCCTATAAAACATGTTCTAATAATCAATTACCCAAATACATAAAACATCATATACCACACCTTCAAATTCAGCTCAACATTTTTTTTCCTTAAAAAATTGAAAAACAATTTCCCTTTAGTGGGAGAGGAAGTTCAAAAGGAAAAACTCATCAGAGGCATAACTGACTTTTTCAACTTAAATTATCTCGACCTTATATGTAATATGACACCGATTAAACATTTTAAAAGAAAAGATTTTTTATTGAAAGACGACAAAAATTAATTAACTTATATTTTAATATTTATTTATTATTTATCTTTTATTTTATTTTGAAATTTTTATCGTATACAATATTGTGTAGATTAAAAAAATTAATTTAATATATTTACTAATTATCTAAAATGTAAAAATATTTATTACTCCTAAACAATTTAATTATCTAAAAAGTCACTATTTGAACCTCGGGATGCCTTATTGGCTTTCACTTTTTCCACAATTTCAATTCAACCGGACTCGTCAACCGTTGTAAACTTTTGCAGAGACTTAATTTTGTCTTTTAAAAAAGAAAAAAAAAAGTAGAAAAAGTCCATTAGGCGTCTCGTAAGTCGTAATTCATTTCTTGATTTTGTTTCCACCTTCCAAGTGAGGACCCACCGATCTTCAAACTCATCTCATCCGTTCGATCAGCCTTAGAAAAATCCATTTTGACTCATATCTCTTTCTCTCTTACCGGTTACCCCAGTCATCCGGTCACCTTTCCCCCAATATATCTTACCCCTTCCCTTCTTCTTCCATACTCTTTCATTCTCTCATTCCCATTTCTTCCTTTGTCCATGGCTTTTTGACTCCAAACGCTGACGTCCTGCAAATTCCGGTGAGAATGGCGGTGGAGCTGATGGGATTCCCGAAAATGGATGAACAGAAGGCGATTCAAGAAGCTGCCGCTGAGGGCTTAAAGGGCATGGAGCATCTCATTCGTCTCCTCTCTCAACAACCATCTCATCTCAACTCTGATCTCACCGACGTTACCGTTTCTAACTTCAAAAAGGTAATCTCCCTGCTCAACCGCACCGGCCACGCTCGCTTCCGCCGCGCTCCCATTCCCACCCCTCCTTCTACCTCCTCCCACCCTCCGCCTCCGCCGCCAGATCCCGTCGTCGTCCGTCCCGCGCCGGCGAGCTTTGTCCCCACGCAGTCTCAGAGTTTGACTCTTGATTTCACAAAGCCTAACAACATCTTGACCTCCAACGCCAAGTCTATGGAGCTCGAGTTCTCCAAGGAAACCTTCAGCGTTTCATCTAACTCCTCGTTTTTGTCTTCCGCCATCACCGGCGACGGCAGTGTCTCCAACGGCAAGCAGGGATCCTCGATCTTCCTTACGCCGGCGGCGCCTACAGTCTCCGGCGGAAAGCCGCCCCTTTCCTCGGCGCCGTTCAAGAAGAGGTGCCACGATCACGGCGAGCACTCCGGCGACGCCTCCGGCAAGATTTCTGGCTCCAGCAAGTGTCACTGCGTTAAGAGAAGGTACAATACTACACACCCTGCGTTTCACCGTATCATTCCCCCTTTTAAATATTGAAAATATCTCAGTTACGGTTATGATACGGTTAAAGTTAAAAACCATTAGGCAAAGTTCACTTGACTCGGAAACGTGACTCAGTCGCTCGCGTGGGTTAAGGAACGAGTGAGTGCTGAGAGTCAACGATTTCGGTAGTAGTGCAGTTAAAGGCATTAAATTGAAACAGCACGCGTGAGAGTGACAACTTTGGGTTTTTGTCCTGTGCCGCGTTTGTCAATCGACGAAATTTTAGAAACTCTGTCTCAGAAAAAAGACAAGAAAAATTGAACTTCCCAAACATGGCCCGTCCCCACTTTGTCGTTATTACCCCCTTTTACTATTCCCCTTTATTTATTATTGCTGTTGACTGCTGACCATAGCACCCGGCGCATGTTAGCAACAGCGGTGCATCATAAGATTTCAATTTACTAACCAATTATTTATTTAATTTTTGATTTTTGATTTCAGGAAAAATCGTGTGAAGAAAACGATAAGAGTGCCGGCGATTAGTTCGAAGATCGCGGATATTCCGCCGGACGAGTATTCGTGGAGGAAGTACGGTCAGAAACCGATCAAGGGATCGCCTTACCCTAGGTGAGTGAGTGCTGTGTGATCTGTGTTCCGTGACCGTTGATTTGGTCAAAGTCATGATTATTGACGGTGATTTCTATTGTGATTGTGTCAGGGGGTATTATAAGTGCAGTACGGTGCGAGGGTGCCCGGCGAGGAAACACGTGGAACGTGCACCGGACGATCCGACGATGCTGATTGTAACGTACGAGGGGGAGCACCGTCACGCGATTCAGGCCGCGATGCAGGAGAACATTTCCGGAGGGGTCGGTTTGGTATTCGAGTCAACGTGAAGCTGGAATTTAATTAATTAAAAAAAGGGGAACCGTTAGAGCTGTTTTTGTAGTAGGAAAAAAAAAACGTTGAATTAAGGTCGTGGTTGTAATGTAAATTTGTTTCCATGGAAAGATTATTATTATTATATTCTTATACTCTATAGTGGATCTTAACCTTCTCCCACCCACTGAACCTTCGTTGGAAGTGGTATGAGAATGATATCTTTATTTGATTCTGAAAATTTTGTTGGGTTTTTTTTTATCCTGTTATTGGGAGTGGGATTGAAATGGTGACTGAAATGGTAAAAAGTCCCATTTTAGTTGATGCTGCCCAATTGACATCTTAACTAACCCTAATCTTGTTCTTTGTGACCCTGTTTATGTGGTTATTTTTGTGATTTTTGTCAACTTTTATTCTTCATAACAAAAACCAAAATCTGCACAACACCTGATTTTCGAAGATGGTACTACTACTAAGAAGGTTTTGAATTGCAGAGCCATTTCGAAAAACCCTTCGAAATTTTCTTTTCGGAATAGATATTACTCATATTAGTAGTATACTAGTACTTTGATGATTTTTTATTTATTTGTTCTTGTATTGAGTCTTTCTAAACAATGTTTTTAGACGCTTCTTTAACTATTAGAATGAAAAATATAATAATCACATGTTATTTTATCTCTTAAAATTTAAAAAAATATTTTTTATTAATTTTTTAGGATATTTAACTTCTTAAAAGTGCTCTAATGACCGTAGAAAGCATTTGCCTTTTCGTATTATATGAGTTTAATTTGGTTGATAATTTGAATTGAAAAAAGTGTTTGAATTCAAAGTTCTTGCGGAGTACTAGAAAGTGTGTGTTTGGATTGGCGTCGGATCACGTCAAATTACAGCCAAGGCGGATCCAATGAACGCAATAAAAAGTAACGTTGAAAAACGTAAATCCACTTCTATCCAAACAGATACTAAATAAAATTTGAATGCGTTGACTTTAAATATCAATTGTTCGTTTTTATTTTGGTAAAGCATTAATTGTTCATTTAATTTGGCTGAAATTATTCATTTTTTGAAGTTGAAAAAAAAAATTGAGAAGAATAGTGAGTCATCCTTTGTCAGATTTTTTTACAACTGTAAGGGATGACTTGATGAGCATCAACTACTAGTCTACTACTAGTAAATTTTGCCCCAATAATTTAAGAAAATATTAAATAATATTCTTACTATACTTGTTAAAGATACAAAAATAAAAATATTTTATAAGAAACGAAAAAATTTATTATTTCAAAAATTGTAAACTACTCTCTCTGTCACAAAATATTCCTTCTGTTCTTATTTATAAGATCCTTTACAAAAAAAAAATTGTATGTCTCTTTTTATAAAACTCTCTTTAAAATTGTGTAAATTCAGTTTTTTTTTATTAAATTACCCTTATTTACTCAATCACTTTTATATGGTTCAAAGTCAATAAATACTATAATAAGCTAATGAGAGATAAATTTTCTTTCTTAAGATAATTGGAGAATTAAAATTGTGTAAATTTGATTTTTTTTTTTATTAAATTACCCTTATTTACTCAACCACTTTTATATGGTTCAAAGTCAATAAATACTATAATAAGTTGATAAGAGAGAAATTCTCTTTCTTAAGATAATTGGAGAAGATTAATTGAGTAAAAATAAAGTAATAATTCTATTGGTTTTAATAATTGATGGGTATGTAGAGAAATAAACTCGAATTACTAGGCAAATTTAATGACTTTTCTTAAATTTACTAATTTTCTTAATTTTTGTGTTGTGTTGAAGAGGGTTTATATATGAGTTTTTCTAACCTGTGCAATATTGCACAGGTTAAAGAACTAAAGAGGGAAAGCTTTTGTTGGAAAAAACAAAACTTTAATAAAATAGTGCATGGCATATAATAAATACTATGTTTTCTTTCCCTCTTTGGTTCTTTAACCTGTACAATATTGCACAGGTTAGAAAAACTCAATAATAGGGACGGAGGGAATATAAGACACAACTAACATTTCACACAATTTAAGAAAAGTGGTTAAATTATTAGAATTAGAAGTATTAATTAGATTATTGAGATGTTACACAAATTAAATTTAAACTCAATTATTTTCTATTTATTGGATGACTTTGAAAATTAAAAACTTATAATAAATGCTTTTAATTTTGTGTATAAGAACTTATATTATGGAATAAGACTTTTTAATAGTCCGGACTTATATTATGAGACGAAGAAAGTATTAATTATTTTCATAATTTCAAAATACAAATTACATGTATTTTTTTATTCAATAGTTATTATACAGGGTAATAAAATGATATAAAAAAATAAATACGTGGATATAGCAAAACTTATTTTTTTCTCTATAGTTGGTTAATTCTTCATTTTCCTTTCTACGGTTGATGACTTAATGTGCATCAACTACTACTAGTAAATTTTTAGAACTTCAATAAGATGTGTTTAGCTTTGACAAGCCCATTAAAAGTGTCCTCTTCTACCATAAATTTATTTTGAAAAATACTTAATCTTTCTATTAAATTTTTTTTATTAATTTTCGTATTTAAAACGTATCACGAAGAGTGAGGCATGTGATGTGAGACTTATTTTTAATACCCCTCCTCCAACAGAGCCTTCTAAAAGAGGCGAGCCTGCTGGGCCAGACGAAGGGTATCAGAGACCCATACAAACTGGGAGTCTGGTGGATCAGACTAAGCGTTGAGCTCATATTATGTTAAGATTCCATCACGAAGAGTGAGACAGACCATATGAAACTTATTTTCAAGGTAAATGACTCCTCGAAATCTCAAACTCAATAATGAGGTTGAGGGGATCTGAGTTTCCTACTATTTGTGCGAGCCCATTGGCTTATTTTATCACACTTATTATTATTATTATTATTATTTTTCAATCAACAATGATGTAGTAGTAATTGTGTAGGAATTTCAATCCGTGCACTCTCACGCTAGTTGAAAGTCAAATATTCTAGATGAGAATTGAGATTGATAATAGTAGTTGAATTGACATGCCTACATACAAATTGAATTTTTCTTGTTTTGTGTTTCATGAAAATTAATCTGCCTTAGTAGCTCATATACCCAAAATCTTATATATACAGAAAATTAAATATGTAAATAAAAACTTAAAATAATGAAGCACTTGATAATAACAAGGTTGAGCATAAAAGCCAGCTAAGAATCCATTAATTGAAAAGTGGTTGACAAATTAAAGCAATTTAATTTAATTCTGTTGTTCACGATATTCCACAAAGCAGCACTTAATAAAGTAATAACCTAAACGTGCTCCACGTATACAATTCAACCTCATATTTTTGACCTACAATGCAAAGCTTAAGTACGTGTTTTTATTTCAAAATTAGTTTGGGTTACTTTAATTTGGTCAATCTCTATATTCCTAATTGCCTATTGTCCCACTAACGGTGAAAAAGTGAAAACAGTCGAGTACATAAAAGACTTTTGTTAATTATTAAGTAATTATAAATAATAATTTCTTATAGCATTTAACATTATAAAAACTTTTTATTAGATATTGTTTCTATAAAAAACTTTTATTTGGGGTGGAGAATTAAAGATAAGATGTTAAATAGATTAAAATTTTAGGAAGATTTATTAAGAGTGTTAATTTTTTCACTCATATTTTAAGAAATTATATTTTCTCCTCTCAAAATGTAAGACCCCTTATATCAGTATTGCTAGAATTAAGAAAAGTGGTTAATTTAGTTAAATGCATTAAATTTGTCTAACGAAAATTATTAGTTTCCAAATTTATCCTTTCAATCTCATTCTATCACCTCACTCTCTTTTGATTAATGTTGTTCATTTATTTATTTTATTCATTTTTTACTTTTAGAAATACTTTATTAATAACTCCATGTTTTAAAAATAGTACGTCACATTGAAAAGTTCAAAATGATTAAATTTGGTGGCAATGAAGTCCACTTATATGGGAGAGAGAAATAGATTTAGTTAATTAATGACTTTATTTATTATGTTTTGAATTCATCAAAATTGGTTGAGTAGCAAAATAATGAGTTTGAACTTTATTCTTTAATTTTCCATGTAATCAATGCATCCATTTACATAAAAAATGAGTAAATTATTCATAATAAATGAAGGTAAAAAATATTTTTACTCTTTCTAAATAATTAATATGCTTAAAAAAATACAATATTTCTTATAATTAAGAGTAAAAAAAAATCACTTTTTATTTCTTATAAAAAAGACGAAAGGGAGTAATATTTTTTTTCAATGCAGAAGAGTCCCCTCGTTTGAATTGCTAGCTCATAAGTTAGGTTGTAAGGATGCCAAGAAAAAAAGTTACTCCGGCGTTTCTTTTTATTATTTGTTTCTTAAAGTTAATCTATGATTATTAAAAAAATAATTAATATTTTTATTATTATAAAAATTATGAAATAATTGTTTATTATATTTTTATTGGAACTTAAAAATTACTAGTTCTTTACTTCATGTTAATATTCAAAATAATTATAAATAATTTCTTTATTACTAAAGAGACAGATTAAAAAAAATAATTTTTTTTTAAATGAAAGCAGATAAAAAAAACGGAGAGAGTACTTATTTGTGAATCAATGTGAATTATTGCAAAATGGCATGCATCTATTACAAATTAAATAACTCTTGAATTTTAATCTCTGATAATATTGGATTAGTTTATGATTGTTGGATTAGATGGACGGAATATATTTTGTTTTTCACAGTCATTCATTTGAGATCTGAATTTTGTTGCATTATATAATATTTCGTAGATGAAATTGAATTCACGTGCCTCAAAATGCGTAAATTATAATAATACTAGTCAACTTTTGGTTTCCTGTATTTATAAGCTTATCAACAAATTAAATTATTTAAAAGCGCAAAAATATTGACTTTTTGTTTTGTAAAATAAAGCCCCCAAAGTCTAAAAGCACATGTTAAACAATAAATAAATTATAAATAAAATCAAATATAGGAAAGTAGAATATTACAACGTATATTTGTGCCAAAAATTAATATTTAAAAGTATATATTGACGTGTTCAAAATTATATTTCAAAAATAATTATTCAGAGTTTTCTTTTTCCGATCTTGTATATTCTGAGTTGAGTTCTTTTTTTTTTTTGGTCAACTCTGATGAATTGAGTTCCGATGTGGACTTCTGAAGTGTATCATGGGCCTTTCAAATAGTTCAAGTTATAACTAGGCCCATTTGGCATCATTTCACACCCCATCTTGATCTATTTATCCCCCTTTTTATTTTACGGATATACCCTTCGGATGAACCTCATTTAAAATTTTTTTAATGAAACTCATTCAAAAAATATACCTTAATTTTGGATGAAGCTCATATGAAAATATGAATTATTTTTTGGATGAAACTGATCCAAACATTAACACATATCTTCGAATGAGCTTCTTCGTCTGAAAATAAGAAGAAGGAAAAAAAAAAAGAAAAGGAGTGAATGGGAGGGTGTGAAAATTGGGCTCCATATATGGGCTACATTCACCATTTATGTTTTTTGACAAAGTAGATGATTCATTTTATGGGGAGATAAACTCTGATTTATAGCTTCACTAAAAAAACAGTGATTTATAAGATGAGTAAAATTTATATGGTGAGGTTAAACTAAACAGCACAACATCACATAATAAGTTAAAGAAATTAGAACAAGTATGCATGTTTGGCTATTTTTAGACTCCTGGTTCATAAACCAAGATCTGATTTATATTGTGGAGTAGAAAATCCTTGCAACCACGGTGATGAATGTAGAAGATGAAGATGATGAAGGCAAACCACTACATAGAAGAAAGAAATATTAACAAAATAAAAAGAAACAAGAGAAAAATTAAAGACAAGGAGGAGAGGGGATAGATAGAAACCCTTTCTCCCCTTAAGAAAAATCAAAGCACACCCACAACCGGAGCTAAACATGTCAATTCATACTAGCTATTTTTCGAGCCAAGCTAAGACTCTATTTAAAAAAAAAAAAAAGAAAAATTGTTGATCATATTCCTCTTAGTCAACTTTATTTTTCCAAAAAATAAAAATAAAAAATATAACACTATCCGAAGTAAAAGTTTGTGCTCTACTTCAACTAATTAAGTGCTTTATTCAGTTAATATTGTTTTTGATTTTTTGTTGGTTAGGTTACATGTGTTAATCTTTAACTCACAACTTTAACAATTTCTTACTTTAAATCATTTGGGAAGTGGGAGGTCCTACCACTGGGAAGATAATGAGCCAGAATATCACATTTCTGCTCTGCCAGACAAACCTTATCATTTGCTCACAAATTACCAATTAACATGTAGTATAAAAGGAACAAAAATCCCGTTTTAAAATCTGAATGACACTTTTCTTTTTCACCAATCATGACATGGAAGCTAAAATAATTAGTGGAGCTGGAAAGTGTAATAGGGCTCATGAGATTTTCAACCCTATAAAAGACCCCCAAAGAAATTTCATGAATAGGCATAGTGTGAAAATATAATTAATACCTATTTTGCCCCTGGTCTATTTTTGTGTGTGCTAATTACTTACCTTTGACATTAAGATAACAATTCATTTTTGGTTTATCCTAATTCATCTTCTTCTATCTTTCTATCTTATCAATAAATTTTGCCCTTGTTTAGTTCATGGCCATTAAACTTAGGTGGAAGTTGAAAGTGAAAGTTTGTAAGGTGTGATGCAACAAGTTTCCCTGAAACCCCTAAAACTTATTTTATCATATTAATTAATTAAATTGTGTAAAAGTTAGGCAAAGGCCTCTATCAGAAAATTATTTCTTTTCGTAGGCAAACAATATTTTCTTTGTAACACAATGGCATCATTTCAATTTTGGTGCTATGATGTTGCATCTCGACGTTGATAATGTCTTTTTTAATTAGAAAGTAGAAAAAAAAAAAAAAGACGAAACAGGTTTCTTGATAACAGAGGAATGACAAAAATGAAAGGCAATAAAATTCACAAATTTGATTTTTTGTTTTTCATTTGTTAATTTTTCTGATGCATGGAAGGTTGAGATTACAAATTAGAATCGTGCAGGGATTAAAGTCCTTTATATTGCACTTGTTGTTGATTGTAGATTGCTACCTGAATCTGAATCTATATCTATACTTGGCTATGATTGTAGATTTCAAACAAGCTAATTACATCTTAAAAACAGGATTCTGTTAAGAAAGTGCTTTTTTATTTTCTGTTTATGTGATTGTCAATTAAATTCTAAAAACTTTTTTTGGTTCTAGAATTGGATTCTAAATTTGTATTTGTATTTTTCTTTTACAACAATATTATATAATATATATTTTCTTAATACTATATGTTTTTTAAATATAAGAATATTTAACTACTTTCGTTTGTATTTAATAAAAATTTATTTAAAATATCCTTCACATAATTAACCCACTCATTTATTATAGTAATTTTACGGAGGAGAGGAATTAACAGTATTAAGAGTATTTTAAGAAAATTAATTACTCCGTTCAGTTTACATTGTAAGACCTACCATTTTTGAATAATACTAGTGTCTCGTAATATAAGAACGCCGTATATAATTTTTTAGAAGGATTCATTACTTTTTTCTCATGTTTGTAAATCATAATTAATGGAATTTTATAATGAGATGGTGTGAGGTAATTAATGTAATAATAAAAAAAAAATGGATAAGTTAGTGAGATTATATATATTTAAAAAATAATATTGCATTAATTAATTTTATTACTAAATATTTTTTTATAAGAGTAATTGTCCAAATAAAATCTTATAATATGAAATAGGAAGAGTTCTTTTTAGATAGTTTGAATAGAATTAAATGAAGTCAATTAACTTTCTTCATGGTTGTGAAAGTAGTTATTTTATATATATATATATATTAAAATACACATTTGATTCTTTATTTTTTGTCGAAATTTTATTTTGGTCCTTTATGTTTATTTTGTCTCAATTTAGTTCTTTACATTTGTTTTTTGGACCAACGTTAGACTCTTTTTAGAATTTGTTAGTCTAGTTAACCGAACTGCATGCGTGGCACATATATGGCATTAACGACGTTAGTTGTCATCCCTTTCAAGACTAAAACGACACCGTATTGAATTTTGTTCTTAAGCGTATGCAGTTGTGTTAACTTAGGCTAACAGAGGCATGCTTAAGAAAAAAATTCAATACGTTATTGTTTTAGTCTGAAAATGGATGACAACTAATGTTGTTAATTCCATATAGGTGCCACGTATGTACTTCTGTTAACTTAAACTAACGAATTTAAAGAAGAGTGCAACGTTGGTCAAAAAACAAACGTAAAGGACCAAATTAAAACAAAATAAACATAAAGAACGAAAATAGAATTTCGAAAAAACATAAATGACTAAATGTGTATTTAACCTATATATATTATATATATAAAATAGTATATATATATTGCTTATATTGAAAAAAAAGGAGAAAGTATATTTTTATTTTGTCGCCACTTGATAACCTTTTAATTTGGTGTGAGTTCAGTTTTTTTTAAGGAATTAGTTACTGTTTGTGATTGTGAATACTCTGATAAGGAAAAAAAAAATATAATTTCTTTTTATCTAATAAATTTGTTTTATTTGAGGCTTATGACCTGAGTTTATGTATAGTTCATTTGATTCGTAATCTTTCTTTCTTTTTTTTTTTCGTTAAAGGATATTCATAATCCTGTGATGAAGATGTTTGCAAAGCCTATTTATTAATTTCCGGATAAGATTTGCAGAATGGCCCTAAGATTTAGGGTAGGAAATCCTTTGAAGATACTTGAAAACCCTTCTGTGAGGCACAGATCGCAACAAACGCTCACTTGTTATTCAATTTACATTCAGCATTCTATTTTTTTATTGCCTCTTCTATGGGTATATGTCCCAGACGCAAATAATGCATCATTTAATTCTTTTAAATACAAATTTTATTATTAAAACAATTTAATATGTGATTCTCGTGTTGTTGCCAAAATATTTGATTCTCGTGTTGTTACCAAAATATGTGATTCTCGTGTAATAAAAAGTGATTTATGTAATCAAGTAAATCTTGCAAAGAGTTTTTTAATAATAAAAATATATAGTATCAAAATAATGTAAAATTTTAACAATGTACAATTTTTTTAATACATTGTTTTAGCAAATAAGCTTTGTACAAATTCGATAGATAACGTGAATGTATTTTTCATTTCATAAAATTCACGTAATAATGATGGTCCATACAACAAGTAACAGTGAAAGTAGAAACTACATAAAAAACAAGCAAGCAGTGACCAACAAAACCCAAAATAATTAAGAAAAATGTTAATAAATGCCTTGAGGAAAAGTTAAATATGATAAAATGTTATTGAAAAGTATAACTTTTTATACTTCTATTGACAAAAATTATATATACTCAATAATTAATAGAGAGTCCGATCACAGGAATTCTAACTAGATGTATCTATAAGAGATTTTTTTTTTCTGAAAACAAAAATATATTAAACAGAATATAATGGTTACTCTAATAGTTTCTTTTTTGTCGATAAAAAAAATCAAAGGATATTATTCATGCAATTTAAAAAAAAAAAAACACTGTAAAGTGGATCAATTGACACGGCGGAATAGCCGCTCAAGGTTTGCGATTTTAATTTTTTACCTAATATGTTTGGAATAGTTTTGGTTTTTAGTTTTTAAAAATTATATTATAAAATAGTTTTTAGAAATAGTTTTTTAATATAAATTTGTGTGTAAATTCAGAAAACTGAAAACCAAAACATGATTTACATTTTTCATATTTTTGTTTTTAAATACTGAAAAACAAAAAATGTTCCCAAAAACTGTTTTTGAAAACTCGACTGCCAAATGAGTTTCTTAGTTTTCTGTTTTTAAAAACAGAAAACTATTTTCAAAAAGAGAAATCAAACAAGCCCATAATATTATTTTAGTTTCTTTTTATCTAATCACTTCAAAAAATTTAGAGTTTCAAAATAATATTAAATGTAATTTTATCAATTATACCCTTTATTTTATTGGAGTAGTAATTAATATTATACTTTTAAACCAATCAAAGAATGAAAAATAAAAGGTATTATAGGGAGTTTAAACATTATTGTAGTGAAAACAAGAATAATAATTATATTTCTTAATATGTGTATTTTAGTCAAAATAGACAGATAAATAGGGACGGAAATTGTATAATTAATAATTAATGATCAAATCTTATAGTATGTATCTCAACTGGCATAAGGAGGAGCTATTTGAGCTGAAAGAGAGAGGTTCAATCCCTGATGCGGAAAAATTAGGAGAAAATTTAGGAGTACTGTAGTGTAAGAGTGTGTGTTTGGCGGATAAAAAAAAATTCTACAGTATGTAACTCTAAGATAGGAGCTAGGAATTGTCTATCGAATCATGTAAATCTGTGGAAACCTAAACCAAATCATATAAATTCGATAATAATTGGTTTGAGTAGTGTGTTTGGAGATTTTGAACCCACTAAAAATTTAATAGACTAGATTAAATAATTTATTATTTTTTAATATCATCACCTAACTTGTAAGCAAAATCATAAGGGTGTATGGGAGACTAATACTGCGACTCATGTTTTGGCGTGAGACACTAGAGACACTAAGAGCGAGAGACCTAGCCTCCGTCTTTAACCTTCAGAGCCTCCGCTAGACGATAACAACATGGCAGACCATTGACTTGACTTTTGAAGAAGAAGAAAAATCGCGAGAACAATGCGACCACATATGAAAGACACGTGTGTTACAGAACCATCATATCTACTACATAATTGTCACGCTAAGGAGCGTTTAAGGAAGAGAATAACCACACTATCACTAGAAAAGCTTCATCCACATTTATGTATAATATTCAACAAAGCATTAAGTAAAAAATTCTCAAAATTCTCAAAATATATATTTTTTAATCGTACAATAAGTAATCCAACCCAAATTGGTATATTGCCTCAATGTAACTACATTAAGTATTGATACTTAGAATTTAACTATGTGTATGCAACTCAATTCATACACACTTAGAAAAATAAGAATTTTATTATTTATTGTTCGAGAGGTAATTGTTAAATAACTTATATATAAAAAAGTTATTTTAAATTTTGCATTTAAAATATCTTTGTAACATTTATTGTTATACTTTTCAATTAAATTTTTTAGTATATATGAGTTGTTTAATTATTATGCTAAAAAATAATATATAAAGTAACAAAAATCTGAATATAATAATAAATCCCATTTGGTTAATTGCAATTTGCATGGTTAAGCAAATAGAAGTGATTTTAATTGAAAAGGATGAGCGTAGGACCAAATCTGGAGCATGATTGATTAAATAAATTATAAATTATAAATATAAATTAAAAACGGATCCAAAGAGATAAGGGTGGGTCTGCAAATATCAACCACTAGTCTCTCCTCACATTGACCCAATTTCCTTCAATTTTATTGACTTTGTGGCATTATTTCTAAACCATTTCCATTATAAAATTCCCTTATTTTGGAATTTCTGTCTGCCAATATAAGACAAAGTCCACCTAAATCATGCTGCCACGATATCTTTATTTATTTATTTATTTATTTTTCTTTTCTGAATAAGACCTTGTATAGGCTTGTTCCTAGGGTCCTCATTGTTTAATCAATTAAACCAAATACCTAATTTATGCTTATCTATATCTCTATATGTTTATATTTATCCTATATATCTATCTCGATCCACACACTTACCTACCTATAACAAATAAATTCATTTCATAATTACATACTACTTATCAACTGGTAGGGTCATTAATAATAATTAATTAATTATCATTTAAATACATGAACAGGATATTCTCATATATTGGTGTTCTATAATCTGTGGGCTGTTTTTGCTTTTTATTCTTAGGATTTAACTATAATTTGGATCAAGTTCAGTCAAGATATCGTGAATGACTGTTATGAAATAATATAGCTATTATACTGTAGATACTTAAATAAGTGTTTTATAATTTAAATAATTTTTTTATTATATAAGTTACTATGAGTTATATTAATGAATAGTAGTTGTATAAAAAGTCATAACCAAAATTTATATTCTTGGCCTATATGTGCTGTAATTTGTAAACTGCATAGAAGTTCTATTTCACATAAAAGGCACAAATTTGATAATCTCTGTTGGGTGTAAATTATTTCGTTTAGATCTATTGGTAACAACTTAGGGTTCGTTTAGTTAAGTAGATTTTTTTTTGGTTAAAAAAAGTTTAATTAAGGGATAAGTCTACCTCATTAAAAATAAGGGCATACCACCAATTTCAGTGATGATTTATAGTGGAATTTACAGATCACCTATCAACGAGGGCTAAATTTAACGAGATGAGACTTGAACCTAGGACCTTGTGGTCGTTGAGCCTAAGCATACACCATCCGGCCCAACCTCTGTTGGCTAGTTAAGTAAGATTTTAGTAGAATTAGAAATGATAAACACATAAATTAAGACAAAAATTAATAGATAATAATTGAGATTATTGATACATAAAAATCGAGATAATTGAATAAAAATAAATAATTTTAGCTTTTAACAAAACTAAATTTAAAACAAACATGCCATTAATCATGCAAAAGCCTTGAAAAGTTATTAGACCTGGTCATATTTAATACTACTACCTCTAGTTATTTTTACAAGCAATACTATATTCTTTTAATTATTCTTTTAATATCATATAAAATATAAAATTAAATACACTTTAATTTTGAAAATATAAAAAAGCATTGAAAACATTATTTTATAGGTAATTAAGAGGATTTTTAAGAACATGAATTAAGAGGATTTAGAATTATTCTATTTTTATAAGACTCTTTAACCAGTTTATATGGATTAAGAAAATTACTAACAACCTTATTTAATATCTTGTTTTTTTTTAAAAAAAAATACAATCTACCAAAGTTATCCTAATTAAAAATTAAAATTTTTAACAAATGCATTAATTATACTACTATCATTTCATTTATTACAATAATAAATAAGAAAAAAATCAATAATTATTTTTCGGACTTTATAAGAAATCTTATATATAGGACAAAAAAATTTCCTCTAGAGAATCTTATATATAAAACCAAAGGTAGTATTGAACTTGACAATTTAATCTCAGTTTGGAAATAATACGAGAGGAGAAATCTCTCTGTCATCTCTATTAATGGAAGTACACACTAACAAAATAAGCACACAAAAACTCTTACAATATTTAACTTAATCCAACATTTCAAGACTTACGTCCACAAAAACACTCAATTTTTTTATTATTCAACTGCAATTTTTGAACCGAAAAAATTACAATTTTATGTTAGATTTCAACTTACAATTTTTTAAAGAAAAAATTGCAAACCATCTCTATAGATATTTTTTGCAGGTGGGACATAGAGTACTGACTTATTCATTTTTCAACGTGAGATTTATTTTTTTCTTCCACCTTCTATCTACTCAATAGTGAAACTTTAGATTAGTACCCTTTGTTAACCGGTCCAATTTTGGTTATATACGATTAAGGCATTAAATAATTTTACGAGTACTTTTAGTTTAATATAAATTATTACACTCTTAATTGACGTACATTTCAAATAATTAATAATAATAATTTACTGAGAGATTTGTTTTTTATTTTCTTCTGATGATAATTAATTAACGTACATTTTGATTTTTTTAATAAAAACGAATTATAAATTTGTAGTGATGTTTCAAATTTACAGATAATGGCAGGCAGGAGTGGTTTTAGGCAGGTTTATTACAATTATTACGCCGACTGCTGCAATAATAAAGAAGCTTCAATTATTACAATTGTTAGCATTTTCCTTTTTTAAAAAAATTATTAATTTTGAATTCTTATGCATCATAATTCATATGCTTGGTTAATAATTTAAAACGAGAAGTTAAGATTAAAAAATAAATATTTATTACAATATAATATTAAACTCATTTATTAATTATAATTCTTAATAAAAATATTCTATTTTCAGGTAAAAAAAATGTCTCAATTGTAGTTTTATTAGTGAGTACATGAAAACATGCGTGTGTGAATATTCGGATTTAATTTCCAGTTAATTTATTTTCATATAAAAAAAAATAGTACCAAAATCTACTTTTATCTCTTTCAATAATATTTTATGTACACTACAATAATTCAGTGTTTTGAATAATGTAATGCCAGATAATTAACTAATTATGTATGAAAAATAGTAATTAACTAATTACTTATAAAAAAGTAATTAATTAATCATTATACAGATTTTTTTTTGGTTTTTAATTGAATAATGAATAATATAATATAATATGGTAGCATTGTTTCCATTAAGTATGCTACCTACTACGTGGTCAAAGTGTTTATCCTAATTTGTTCGTTCCATCCCTATCTTCCTTTCCTTGTGCTACAAGATATACCTACATCTTATCCACAAACATAATCCTTTTGCACTTGAGCGAATTTCCAATTTTAAATTAAACGTATATTGATTTTTCGAACCTATTCTTTACTATTATATATAAAAATTAAAATTATAAAACTTATAACGATGAGCGAAATTATACATATGAATTAGGATTATGATGGGAGGGTACCTTAGTATGTGTTAAAAATATACTCTTATATTTTAGTCAAGGCTCATGATTAGTTTAATAAATAATTATTAATTAGTGTAACAGTTAATATAAGTTATAGTACTTGTATTCATCTTTTCCATATATATATATATATAGTTTTGTTATATATTATCCTAAAGATAATGATTAAGCAATTCATTAATATAAATTTTATATTTTAAATAAATTGAAAATAATTTGATAACATTAAATATTTTACATTTTTTAACACTAAGTTTCTATTCACGGATTGTTTAATCATTGTCCTAAGGATAATAGATAGCAAAACTCATATATATATATATATATATATATATATATATATTAAAAATTATTACAATCTTACATTGTACATGGTCTTATCACTCTGTCCTTTAATTTGTATATTTTTTCAATTTAAAATATAAGTAATTTTGCTTTAGTTCTTAACTTTTTATTTTTATTATTCAGTTATTCAATTATCCATTTTGGTTTCTATTATCATAACGCCATTAGTAAATTATATATTTTTATTATAGTCTCTGACATTTTTTAAAAAAAAATTAAAGAAGGTCCCTAAGTTTTGATTTGCATCTCAGTGGCTAAAAATTTTAGATGAAATTCATAGATTAAATTAAATTATTTTTAGCAAAAATCGAAAAACTATTCGAATAATTATTAAAAATGTTAGAATTAAAATAAAATTCATTACCAACATCATGACATCAAGAAGTAAATTGAATAACAAAATTAAGTCATTAACTGAAATACTATTTTTTTTTAAAAGTCAAAGAACCAAATTCAATATGATTAGTCACTCTTTATAGCAATAAATACATTATAAAGGGAGAAAAAATAATTCGACCAAAAAAGAAAAAAGGGAGAAAAACCAAATAAAAAAAAAAAACAAACTCATAATCTAGAGTGAATTAGATTGCGTTTAGAATAACTTATATGTAAAAAATAATAGATACTACTTTTTTATGCAACATAAAAGTATTAAGATTTAAAATTAAAACTTTATGTATACTAATTTGTATGTACCAAATTCTTTACAAAAATAAGAGATAGCATATCCAGAATGAGAAACTAACAAAAGGAAACGTAAAAATGTTATACAAAATAAGAGATAGTTACACCAACTTACTCCATAGTTTGCACTTATTATTATTTTTTATTTATCTTCTTATTATTATATAAAGCATAAAATTAAAATTTTTAATTTTAAAATTTTAAAAAACATTGAAAATATTTCTTAATAAGTAAATAAGAAAATTTGTAAAAACATAAAGTAAAAGGATTATAAATTATTATCTCCTCTTCATTTTTAAAATTATTCAAACCTCTTATTAAAATCATATTTCACTTTTTCCAATTAAGACATTACATATTACATTTAACTTTTTGAGATTTGACATTTATTACATATGAATAAGTATAATTTTAAAAATTAAAAAAAAAATATAATAAGACAAACAAAAAGATAGGTGTAATTTTATAAAAAAATAAGATCAATAACGAATTCCTTCGCAAAAGAAATTAATTCGCGTGTGTGAAAAACGTGAATCATTTCCCTCCGAGTTATTTGTTTCTGCAGATATTATTATTATTATTATAGTAATAGTAATTTATAAAAATGATTCAGGAGAGAATTACGGAAAAGATGGCTGAAAAATCGTAAAATGAAAATCCAAAATAAGGTAACAATCACTAGTCTGATCTAACAAAAGGAAACAACAGGATATCTATCCCCCACACGCATGAATGATGTAATTAGAAAAAAAAATTATATACTAATATAATCATTGACTTTATATTTTATCAATCAGTTTAATTTTTCCCTGACTTTTACTATTATTGATCATTTTAAGCCTTGATTTTTACTACATCATTTATTTTAGTCCTAACTTTCAGGGACTAAAATGAATTATCATAAAATTCAAAGACCAAAGTGACTTGTAAAATATAAAGTTAGGGACTAAAGTAACTTATCTGCACAAAGTTAGGGACTAAAGTGAGTTATTCTCTCAAAGTTAGGGACTGAAACGGTACATCACTCCAGAAAAAAAAAATTACACCCGCTAATTTTTTTTTAATAACTACGAGTAATTTTAGTTTTGAGATGAGATTAATGTCGTTTACGCTTAATTATGCTAAAAATTCATATTTATTACATTTATTTATTTTATATTTTTAAAATATTATATTTTGTCTTGATCACGTAATTCAGTTGGTAAACAAGATATACGTGTGTGAGTATTTTGATTCAATTCTCAATTAATATATTTTCGAATAAAAAAGATTGCATTTTTTCTCAATATTTAAAATTTTATTTCAGTTAACCTTTTTAAGGGTGTTAAGTGAAATTTTAAAAGGATTTAAATATAATGGGTCGTCGACCCATTATAGAATGGGACGTCGGCGTATAATAGAACGACACACTGTCCATAAGACAGTTTTATTAAATGATTTGAAAAAATGAATCAAAACCTAAATAGATACTAGGATTGGAAAAACTGCCTTATGCAACGTTCTATTATACGCCGACGTCGACGACTCATTATATTTAAACTCATTTTAAAAACAGACAAAAATGAGTGATTAGACAAATAATATCTAATATACTAAAAAATATTATTTAAGAAGTGAAATATAATAGAAGATATTAAAAAATTTAATTTTCATATTATTATTAAAAGACAAAATAACTTTTGCTCATAATTATTTTATAATTATAATACCTTTAATAAGTATCTTAAAAATGTTATTTATCAATTATGAATACGTTAAGTGTAATATATAAAAACTAAATTTTTGTAATTTAAAAAGAAAACATTAAAAAAAATCAAAGGCAAACCAACTTATCTGGTCTCTTTCTTTTGCTACGTCATCATGAACGTGTCAAACCCTCTCTCTTCTCACACACTACCCTCCTTCTTATATCCTATTTCTTTTATTTATTTTCATTTTTTAGATTTTTATTTTTTCATATAAAAATCCTCCCTTCTTCAATCCACTTCATTTCTTTCGGTGCTACTATTATCTCTGCAACTCTTTCCCTCTCTCTCTCTTGTCTCTATTTCTCTATCTGATTAGATTACATGAACATTAACGCCGTCTGTTTTAACGGATTTTATCACATATTGATCCGTCTGGAACTGTGAGTTATTTATCAGCAAAATCTCATCATCAACAGAGTGAAAGGGTTTCTACTGTTACTGTTACAGTTCAAATCGGACTCTGCAAATTGATGAGAAGCAACCCTTTCACTTGGAAACCCAAGAGGAGAAGAAGACGAAGAGGACAAGGCTGATTCATTTACCCCTTTCTTCTTTCGCTTTTCTTATTACTTAGCAGAAGAAAAATTTAATGGAGGTTTTGGTGGGTCCCACTTTCACAATCGACGTTCCGTCCTCGCCGACGGCGGCGGACGAGGCTGACGGCCGCTTGTTCTTGAACGCGGAGGAGGACACGGCGGGGTTTCGGATCTCGGGGCGGCCTAAGTTTTTCACCGGCGGTTCTTCGGAATCGGAAAGTTCGTCGTCGATCGGAACTCCTGACGACAGCGACAACGAGGAGGAGGAAGAAGAAGAAGAGGTGGAGAGTAAGTTAAAGGGACCAGATGGGTTGTGTTCTTTGGATGCTCTGGAGGATTCTCTTCCCATCAAGTTAGTTCCTTTCTCTCTTTTTTCCCCTTTTTTGTTACTTCACATATCTGATTCTCGTAATCATCGAATGATCATCCTTTCCCCTTGATCCTTTCTATTTAGGGTTTGAAAAACGAAAATGATCTTATACAATTTCTGGGGTTTTCAAAAGATCATTTTTTGTTAATCCTCTTTGGTCTACTCTGTGTTGTGTTCCTCTGTTTTTGGTAATTTTGATTTTGGAATATGATTTGGATAGGAGGGGATTATCGACCCACTTTGAAGGAAAATCAAAATCTTTCTCAGATCTATCTAAAGTAAGCACGTTGAAGGAATTGCAAAAGCAAGAGAATCCATTCAACAAGAGAAGAAGGGTTCTGATAGCATCAAAGTGGTCCAGAAAATCATCTTTCTATTCCTGGTCCAACCCAAAATCCATGCCTCTTTTTCCCGTGGTTGAGGATCGTGATGATGATTTTGAAGAAGATGAAGAAGATAAAGCTAGAAAACATCCCTCTGCATCTTCCTCTTCCTCAAATTCTTCCTTGGGAGAGGAAAAGAAACAAGAAGATCTGTTGCATAATAACAGATTCCCTCAATCTTATGCTGCTGAGATGAGGCTTAGACTTGGAAGCTTCAAAACTAGAAGCTTTTCTCTCGCAGATCTGCAAGAACATGATGATGAAGAAGAAGATGATGATTGATAATCAAACATTCAACACTTCAACAAGAGTGTTTTTGTTTTATTCTTTTGTTATTGTTCTTCTTGTTCCTAAATAAAAATTAATCACTATATTATATTATATTATTAAGAGAGAGAGAAAAAAAAAAACCTTATCTTTCTAGTTTGTCCCTTTAATTAATTTTGAGTTTCTGAAAACTAAAAAAATGAAATTAGTTGAGGATATACTGTGCATATCCATGTGGGTCTAGGATGATAATGAGCAATGACTAATGAAAGCTTCATCTGCGAGCTTTTCTTTTGATGCTGTTTGTTTGTTTTATTTTGCACAAAGTGGATACAGTGGATATGGATATTGGAACACGTTAATTCTACAAGAGGGAAATAAAGATAAGGCAACAAAAATTGGGTGAACAATAATATAAGATTGGATTTTTGGGTTTTATCTATTTAATTTTTTCTTAGTATAAATCGTGGCAAATGGAGAGGGAAGCATGTTCACTTGGTCAGTATTTAGAAGGTATCTTAAACAAATCTTATCCTATCCTTTAAACAATGGATACAACTTGTACTAAAAAAGAAAGGCTTCTTTAATTTTGTCTTTATTAAATTAATATCACTTGCAACTTGTGTCTCCTTTGTCTCTGTTTAAATAATGAAGCCGAATAAGAATCCAATTTGAAGTGTAAAGGTTTGGCCTTTTTTTAAAAAAAGTTAAAAAAAAATAGTCTTTGGTTAATTCTCTCATCCGAATAGAATTTTTTATATAAATGAAAGGGCACTTATGTGAGTGAGTTCGTGCTATTTAAAAACTTTGTCTCTGTAATTGCTAAATGAACATGATGTGTACCACCGGATAAGAGATTAAGTGTGTTTTTGGTTTTTGTGTTGGTAGAATTGATTATGGTTTGCTGAGAGCTTCTAGCATAAGTGATATAAAGAGAAGTTTTTGGAGTTTAAGGAGAGGAGTTTAATCTCTAGAAGGATAGATTTATGAGTAATATAGTGTGAGGGTGTGTGTTTGATCTGTAAAAAAATTGATTATGTTTCGTGTGATTTTATGAAATTGATTTTTTTGTAATATTGATACCAAAGTAACATGATTTATTATGATTGAGAGTTTTTTTTTCTTCTTAAAATTAAATTTGAAGTAGAAATACAAAACAAAAATTACGTTTAGCAACTTTAACCTTGCTTTACTTAAAATCACGTTCAACCTTCTAATTGATTTTACAAATTTCAAACCAAACATGTTACTCACTACGATTGAGGTTCTTTTTTTTTATCACTTTCAAACGTGATTTTGTCTCTTCCACCATATTACCAAACATGCTCTGAAGTTTAGTCATTCTTGTCCTGTGTTTGAATCATAGTTTATAAGCGTGTGTTCTTTCTAAATTTTAAACCATTGCTTTTATCAAAACTAGAAAAAAAACGGGTGATCTTTCTCGGATTTAAATTATGATTATTTTTATGTACCAAAAAAAAATTATGATTATTTTTCAAGTACATAGTGTTTATCGGATTTGGATTTCCTAAAGTTGGAATATCCTTGCATTCATTAGGTTTTGCAATTTGATAGGACATAAGGTTGTGCAATTTTATTAAATGAGTGAAAATTAAATCAATCATGTAAAACATTAAAATATTTGTATCTTCATGTTGTATTTCTTCGAGTATTTCTAGTGCTCATTGAATAAAATGTTAGTTTATTGATAAAAAAAAAAGATGTAAAATATTAAACCTTATATTTTTTTAAACTCATTGAATAGCGATTATAGTTTAACTGTATATATTTTGGGTGTAGATTCTATCCATTCAGAGAGAAAAACTGAAATTTTTTAATTATCATTCAATGATCTAAACCCAGAAGTTTTATTTGGTTAATCTATTTTTATTTATAAAACATATAATTTTTAAAGGTTGTGATTATTTTTTTCTAAAAATGGTTTGGGGCAATCCATTCTCATATTTTTGTGAGTGCAATTTCGTCTTGTTCTAACTACGTGTGTGTTTGGTTTAATGATGATAAAATTGATTTTGAATCAACATTATAACTAAGTGTGTGTTTGGTTTACTAAATGACAACTCAAAATCAATTTTTCGTGGACTCAATAATTTTCCAAACACACGCTTAACCATTTGGCATTTGGGTTGACTACATTACCTATGAGATAAGACATAAGAGGATAAATAATTTAAATTCATTACTATCACTCTATAAATTTTCAGTACGAAAGAAAAAAATATAATACTACGTAGAACTCAACTAAGTATGTGAATATCATAATTATAAAGTCTCTTTTCTCTAGTATTAAAAACTTTCTGTTATTATGAAAAAAAAAAAAAATTCTTGTGACCGAAGATGACAGTAAATCCAGTGGATAAAAGAGAAATATTTACATAAAATATATTTATTGAATACAACTAATAAAACATTAATATTTATATTAAAATAATAATAAAATAAATCTGTATATTTATATTATTAATATTTTAATATTATATTAATTTTTGATTGGTTGTTGCTGAGTTTTTAAGTATCAGAAAGGAGATGTGTTTATAAGATCCTTTGGAATTCATGCGTTGGTAGATTTGGATGAGGTTTGTGGACCTCTTTATTCTCTCCGATAAAAACTGCAAAAGTGGAAATCAACAACATTGGATTCCATATGTTTTTTTTAATTCAGAAGTCATTTTAAATTAAAATATACATAATCTTCAAGCCTGGCCAGTTTAATAAATTTTTTTATAATTTTTTTTTTTACTTAATTTTGATAAATATTTTTTATCTTTTAAAAAATTAATTGTCAAAATTAATTGAGTAAAAAAAAATTTACAGAAAGATTTAAGAAAATAATTTAATATTTTTTTAATAAATATAATAACTAGCAGTACTGTAATGCAAGCTCCATTTTTTTTTTTATAATTCATAAAGCACATTTCCCATCAGTAAATTTAGAATTCGTATGCCAATTAAACCCATTTTTGTTGTTACGTACCTTTGGGTGAGCATTTCAATTTATGAAGCTCATTGCTTTGATATCATATTCATTTTTTTTTATTTTTTGCCACTGTATATAAGATCCTCCGTAAAAAATACAGTACATAATATTTTAAATATGTTCGCAAATATATTTATTACTTAAATCTTGACTATTCAAATAATATTTAAGAGTTTATATTAATGTTTTTACTTTTAATAATAAGTAATTATTCTTATATAATACATCTCATATATATATATATATATATTTTAAAATTATTGATTTAAGAGTTTAAATAGTTATTTTGAACTACTGAAATTCAGCATGATCACTATGGTTAGATTATGACATTTTTATTTGTTCAAATTCTTGATCTAGGAGTGGGTACTACTACAATCAACACGTATTAAATTAGTGCATTGAATTAGCGAAGTTATAAACTAGATCGGATTATTATTATTAATTGATTAAACTTTAAACCTATCATATCAATCTATTTTTTACAATAAAAGTGATGAGATTTGTAGTTAAATTATCATGTAAACATTTTTCATTCTAAAAAAAAATTTGACTGAGTGACTTCTTATTAATCTTATTAAGTTAATTATCAAGAATTTGTAACTCAAGTGACATAATGATAAGTTTTTGAAGATTAATGAGAGGAGTTCGATTTCCGGTGGGATAGATTTAGGAGTAATGTAGTGTGAGATGTGTGTTTGACCGACAAAAATTTTAATATAATTTATTTTTTATTTGATGGACCCATTATCATCCATAATGAGAATGAGAAAATGCAAATGAAAACTAAGTAACCTCATGTTACTGTTTGAAGATTCCAATGGATAAGAGTTTGACAAAAAAATTGGTGGAGGGGCTACATCCTTGTTAGATACCTACAAATTTTGCTACCCTAAAAATATATGATTTGCTAGTCCCAACTTCCACCAAACAGACCATTTTCTTTTTTCTTCTTGAATTTACTATATAATACAGTAGACCACAATTTATTTTCTTTAACCATAATCTTGTATAGAGACTAGAGTGAGAGTAATAGAAGTATCAAATGCTGAATTTTTATTATAAGAGAAATGTAAATTTTTTTTATTAGTGAATGTTATTTTTTTAAAAAATAGTAAAAGTTTAGCTTAAAGTCAACAATATACTTGTTCTTATTTTTAGTATGAGATTAATTCGTTTGCGCCGCATAATTAGTATTAACTCTTAAGAGCTAGTAGTAACTCTTAATAATAAAGGTTATAATTTAAAGGAAAAATGATGTTTTAGAAAAAAATAAAAGAAATTCTCATCAACTCATGGTTAATTGGTTATGGTTATCAATGAATTGCACTGTTCCACCATTTCGTTTCTTCTGTCCAATCACCAGAATTAGGGTTACACCTACTCTTTCACAGCCTTCTTCTGCCTTAACCCGTTCGAGTGGACTCACCTCTAACTCAATGAGTCAACTCGCTTCCGCCGATCCCAACACTGTCGCCGTTCCGAATGATCCGCCGGAAATCGCCGATGTTGTGGTCCAGTACGTGGTGCTCCGCCGAGACCTGATCGACACTTGGCCGCTTGGTAGCGTCGTTACTCAAGGTTGCCACGCTTCTGTTTCCGCCGTTTGGTCCAACAAAGAAGATCCTTCCACCATCGATTATTGCAGCCCCGATAAAATAGATTCTATGCACAAAGTAAGGATTATCTATTCTTTTCATTTTTTTTTCTTTTCCCCCCTCTGACGAGTGAAAGTCAAATTTCTGCTAACTGAAGTTTCGTTCTAAATCACAGCGTTCTTACTCTTTCAAAATGTTTTCAATGTGGATTTTCTAGTTGCGGAATCTGTTTAATTGAATAGCTGTTGATTTTGATACCTGAGTTTTCGAAATTGGACAAGATTTTCACTCCTAGCTTTGTTTTGTATGAAGTTTTGTTGTGTGCCTTTTGCCTCTGCTGCCAAATATGCACATATCTGTCAGTAGTGTATGAAATCCTAAACCATTACAATGGGTTATTACTAGAAACCAGATAGACAAGTGAAAGAAAAACGTAGAATCTAGATTATGTGATGGGGATTTTACCCGATCTCTTTGCCTTTTAATAAAGCTAGATGGTTGATGTTGTCATCAAGGAAATCACGACCGTCGTGGAACTTTGTGATACTAAGGTTATCTGGAACTGTCGCATAGGTACTAAGTTGAATTGTTAGAAATGGTTATTTTGTGGTACTAAGGTTATCTGGAAATCATCGTATTCCGGTCTTAAGCTGAATTTCAGCTCCTTTATGCTTTTTTTTTAATGCCATTGCTGGGTGAATGACTAAATGGATTGATCATTATTTTATTGGCGATCTGTTGTCTGGTTAGGATTAACTGCAAACTCTGTGTAGAATGTTGTGAGGACTACATGTATATTGTTGTATTATTCTTCATGATGGATAGGAATTTGTTCCCAAGATAGTTGAATTTAGTAATCTGTGCTTGAGGTTTGCTGAATAATTGTTTTTCAGCCAATGAATTCCGCGTCTTCATGTCTGCATTGTATTTTTGACCGATATGCTCATCAAAGTAATAATTGTGATGGGCACACTTTCGTGAGACTACTTTGAAAACATCAACCTTTGAATTTGCTATTCTTATGCTGGATAGTATATTAGTCTGATATGCTTATTGTCATCTGTTTTTAAAATTGGAATATTTTCAACATATCATGCATTAGTGCAGAATTCATTAACAGGTCTGATGATATATTATAGTTGAAACTTGAAAGCACAAATACGAAGTAACACTGCAGAGTTGTGGTAATTGTCAAATCTTTATAGGATTTCACACTCTGTTTCTCAACATTTGTATGTTCAGTTGGCAGTTAATGTTTTTTCCTTCTCGCAGCAATTGTGGCTTATCTGTTGTGCTATAGATTGTGCCAACTGACATCAGCTTTGTAGTTTGAATTTGTATTTGTATATTCTTGATAGTGGTACCTGTACCTTTCTGTCCATTTGTTTTTACTAGTTCTGGTCTGGGCCTCCGGCCTTCATATTTGCCGGAGCTTAGCCTCTAGGTTATTGATTAACTGGCTACCGAACTTTAACTGTAGGTTACACTTGAAGTAAAGGGAGAGACTCAGATCAGAAACTTGTCTGAGAAGCTTACATCTGCTGGGATCATTCACAAACTATGGATTGAACAACCTGAAAACATACCTACGTGCCTTGCCACGAAACCTTACCCCAAGTCAATTGTATCTTCGTATTTCAAGAAGTTGAAACTGTGTAAGTGATGTCAGGATTGATATTAGTTTCTAATTATTAGATCTTTGCTAGAAAATGAACTGAATTATGACTGGAAATTCTGGGTTTATTTTGTTCTTTGCCATCTCTCCTAAAATGCACAAAATCTTCAAATGAAGCGATTGATTGGCAAGTTCATTAACAATCAAAACCTGATTGATTTTGACCTTGTTCTCAACCTCTGCTCCACTCCTAGGGTGATGAGGAGCATTTATGCTTTGTTTGATTGTATAGATGAAAAATGGGAGGAAGGGAAACTAGAGAAGAAGGAAAATGAGAGAAAGGAAAAGTTGGAAAATTTTTGTTTCTACAGCTCAACTTTTCTTTCCACTTTGCCTTATCTCAAGGTTTTCGAGAGCCCCTTGAGATTGCTTCTAGAAAAGTTGTGTTTACGCAGAAGCAACTTATGAGATTGATATTTATTTACATAACAAACAGGTTAATATTTGAATGAACATTCCTTTGAAAATAATTCGTGAAGTTGGGTTTGATTTAATTCTTCTTGAGGCTCATGAATTTGTGTGCAAAATACTAGTTGAAGAAATCTGGATTTTTATTCTATCTTGTGGTATAAGCATGGCTGTGTTCGGGCAAGTCGGTCCCTGTTCTTGTTTGCATCTATGTATTGGATATTAGAATAGGTTTGTGAAAGGGAAAGAGGAGCTCCAGTTTCCACGATCCTTTCCTTCCCAACTAAACATAGTTTATGTGAATTGGTATATGTTTTGTTTCTGTGATGTGTATTGTTTTAAAACTATGTGATTACGTGTTTAGGAGGAAGTGAAATGAGTTACTATGGTACTTTCTGAAGCACTCGACGTCATAAATACGAATTCATGAAATGGAAAATTGTTACTCTTTATAATATCTGAAAACTATATTATACTAATCTATTATTGAATCTCCCTGTACATGGAAAGTAGTAAAATAAGACCGGGAAACAAATAAGGAAGGAAAGTAAGGAGCAGCTTTATTTGTTTATGTTTTTTTTTTCCCCCTTGGATCTCTATGGAGGAAAGGAGGTGGGTGTGATTACTGTAGGACGAGTTTTCTGTTGCAGATGGAGCAGTAGTATCTGCGCTTAGTCTTGAAGTACAAAGGCAAGAAACAGAAATTCCACTGGCTCTGTAGATCCACTGCCTGTATGTTACCTCCGCAGAAAGGACATGTCCCCGGTGCCGGCTGCCTGGCCACCACCCTTTCATCCTGGCCGCACACAAACACCAAGCACATCTTTCTCTCTGTGTCTCTTCTATCAACTATCAAGGCAGTAGTAAGTAGTTTTTAATGTCTTGCTTGCTTTGTTAATGATCTTGGACGCAGAGGATGTTTAACGAGCATGCTTTTGAAAGGTGCAATATGAATGAAGAAAGAAAAGGGAGATGGGAATATAAGTTGATAGCGCCAAGACAAGAGAAGCGAGCGTGTGTCCAGAAAATTCCACTCCCCGGACTTTTCTTATCCCCCATATCCCTTCACCGCGTCATCCCTACTTTGTTTGTTAAAACAAGTATAGCTATTTTCCTTAATAAGACCGCTTCGTGAAACAAACAAAACAAGTTAGATCAAATTTAAAATTTAGAATAATATTCTTTTTTAAAGACGCAAAGTAGATTCTCGAAACAGAGTAAATTATTACATTTCATATCGATATCGAAATATAAGGTGGCGTTTGTTTGAAGCAAAGTAGTGCTAACTGCTCCACTTAAAAACCAACTGTATGAACTTTGAACTGTAAATTTAACATATGGACTAAGATACGCCAATTTATGCAAAGAAAAATATTACTATTCAATACTTTTTAAAAACACCTGTTTTTTAAATCTATAAATTAAATAAATTGTTGAAACATATAATTCTCTTGTTTATTTGTCCAAGAGAAATTCCATGTTTGCAACTGCCTGGGTCACGTGAATGCCGTCGACTTAATTTCGGTTTGTAAACTTAGTTTTGCGTCAATTTAATTTTATTGTTTATTTTAATTGATGAACGTGTTCCATTAGATTTACATAAATGGTGATTTCATAATAAATTGTTAATTGTATTTTTAATCCCTATAATTTGTAAATTTTGCAATTTGATTCTTATATATATATATATATTATTAGATTCGTATATCTTCAACGGGATGATTTTAGTTCTAATAAAATTTAAATTGTAAGTTGTAAAACCAATGAAGTCCAGAGACATGTGTCTCACATCTATATCCCTAAGAATTCCAGGTCAAAGACTATATATATATATATATATGAAAAACATTTCTTGACCAAAAAAAAAATATATGAAGAACATTTTAAAATATATAATTGTTAAAATAAGTATATGCATTAAATGAATAAATTAAAAAATTAGAGTTTATCTAGAAGCTGTATACATCATTTATATTGTGACGTCGATATAAAATAGTATATTATCATTTGATTTAATAGTGTATTATCAATTTGTCATATTATATATTTCAATTATACTTCTTTGTTATTGTTAATGTGTTTAATTTTACTGATCTTATTTTGTGTGAGTACATCTTATATTCTTATTTAAGATACTATTTGTTATAAAAAAAAAGTATTTAATTTTACAAACTAATAAATAACCCTTGACAATCTCTCAAGAGATACGAATTGATTCATCTGTCCTGATATGCCTTTTGAGTCTACCAAACAAGCGCCGTCAGGGGAGATGGGCGAAAATTTATTTCTTATCTGTAACAATCAACAAATGCGGATCCGCACCATTTTTATTTAACTTTAAAGCAACACGATGCCAATATTTTTTGTTTCCCATTAATTTTTCTTATGTTGTGCAGACATTTATAGAAAAAATATAGTTTTTCTTTTAAAAAAAATACAATTTACGCTATGGATGTGCCTTCCTTTAGTTGTTTATAATTATTTGTCTGAAAATTAATTCTCACTGGCACTGTTTATTTTATTCCCCAAAGATCATATATAGATATTACTAGTACTATATAAGTTGTTATTATTAGTTAATTAGATAAAACAGTTAGGACTCCATGATAGGGAAACACAGTTCAAACACGATATCTTTGTCAGCGTTTTTTTTTTTCAACACAGTGCAATAATTATAGTGGAACTGTCTATTAGAACATGCATTCCACGAATGATGCTTCAACAGATAATTTGCAATTTGCAAAACAAGAAAGCTAAAGATGTACTGGCTTCCGAATATAAATAAATGTTATAAATAGCATATATATACACTTTTGAATCATGGCCTTATCCCTTTACAGAGAAGATGTTTGTACTTCCCCCCATCAAACTCCATTATACACCTTTAAATTCCCATTCCCACTCCATTTAATCATGAATCAACGTGACAAAAACTAAAATTAAATCCCCCAGCCCTAAAAAACTAGAATTGAGTTAAGACATGTCAAATTAAATTTGCCTAATAAAACAAAAAAAAATAAAAGAAAATAATAAAGGGGTATGTGTAGTTGTGTAGTGTGAGTGTCGTCCTTACACCCTGGCCACTATGCTAATCCAGGTGTTCAGGCATACACCACCTGGCAACTACAAGGTGTGAATTCATGGAAGCGGTGCGGTGCTTCTATTACTTGCCACGTCACCTTTACCCCACCACATTTCCCGCTACTACTCACACTCCCAATTGCCACGTTCATTCCCATCGACGCCACGTACATTTTCCCATCCAATCCCCTCGCAACATATGGCCTCTGTAATACTTCCCGAGGAAATTTATCTCCTTCAACACACCGCCACGTGTCAGTTTCCTCATCGTAAACCTTCACCGGCCACTCCCCGTACTCCGCTATCATGAACAACTTCCCTTCAACCGTTACGCTCACTCCCGTCCACCCGTCCCTCATCCCTTCTCCCATCTCTCTCCACGTGTCCCTCTCCGCTTCGTACACCCACCCCCTCGGCCGAAACATAAACGGCCACCACCACCCCTCCGTAACGCACACCTTCCCTCCCACCACCGCCGATTCATACCTCGCCAACTCCCCCTCCATCCCCGAACCCTTTCTCCACCTGTCACTCTCCGGATCGTATATATCCGTACCTGTTCCACCGACGGCCACGATGCTCCCGTCGATGCACTCCGCCGCGAAGAAGGATCTCCCTCCGGGCATGGGAGACGCCGTCGTCCATTGGTTGGTGGCGGCGCGGTAGAGTAGAGTAGTCCGCATTGGCGCGTCGGTGTCGGAGCGCATGCCGCCCATGACGAAGAGCTTCCCCTGGCAGGGAATCGAGGCGGTGGCGAATGAAGTGGGGCAAACGGCGTCGGGAAGCGGCATCGGAGGGAGAAGGAACCAGCGGTGATCAGAGAGGTCAAGGGCTTGACATTGGATTTTGGAGGTTAGTGTATGAAAAGCGAAGACGAATAGATAAGAACGAGAGAGGGATTCCTTGGATTGAAGAAAAGAAGGATTGGTGATTGCTCTGTTCCAGGATGAAGAAACAGAGCGAAGCAGAGATTGGTAAGGGTAGGGAAGATGAAGAAGACAGAGTTCTGCAATTTCGTCTGGTAAACCGGGAATGATTCCTTGTTGTTGTTCTTCTCGATCGTTCTTGTTGTTGGATTCAATCGGCGCCATTTTCATCTGCACAGAATTGAGTTGGAAATGGGTGGAGAGTGTGTGTGTACAGTTGGAGGAAGAAGGGGATTTTTGAGGTGAACGCCAACACAAAAGGTGTTAATCATTGTGGAAAGCTTAACCACCCAAATGGACTTTTTTTTATATTTTAGTTTATATTATTTTCATTTTTTTAGTGGCTCATGGCATTGTGGCCGCATATGATAGTATGATATTCATGGATGCACTTGCATAATTTAATTTAATTATCTTTGCTACCTAGCTACCTTCTCAATTATTAATCAATAATTTTAAATTCTCTTATCAAATAAAAGATATTAATTATTTTTATAATTTTAAGAAATAAAATATATTTATTTTCTAATTAATATTTATTATATAAAATAATAAGAAAATATGTAGGACAATAAATAACAAGTATAGCAAATCTCATCTTGAATATACATTTCATAATCATATGATAGAGTGAGAATGAGATGAAAAATATGGTTACGTGTTTTGTTTGGTTCTCCATGGGAATTTATTGTGTTCATATATATGCTTTTTCTTCTTTTTCTTTTTTTTTTTTTTTTCGGCGGGCGTAGTTTGTTGTTTATTCCAATTAATATGAATTTGACACTAAACCAACTCTGATGGAAACCCCACGATTAATAACATCAAAAATTAAATTTTGTATTCCTTTCGTTCTTTTTTATTTGTCTCCGTTTTAAGAAAAATTATTATTTTTTATCTGACTCTTTAAAAATTTAAGAAAACATTTATAGCTTGTTTTTTTATTATACTCCTTTTCATTTATTACTTTATACATATACTAAGTAGTAGATAATTAATAATGGTAGAATTCCAACAAGGATACAAATAGAGAATTATCTCATAATTTTGATAGTTACAAAAGTATTAAATAATTTTTTTAATTTGTGTATTTTAACCTTAAAAAATAGATAAAAAAAACGAAAGAAATATCACATATTCATACATACATATTTTTATTAATTGTGCTTGCCTTCCCGTTAAAGGGCTTGTTTGATATTGAGAATAGTTTTTTAAAAAAAAATTAATTTATTTATATTCAGTATAAGAATAAAATAGAATTAAACGAGTTTTTCAAAAAATCCTTTTTATTCCTATTGAATATTAATTATTAAAAAAACACTTCCCCGATAGAATATAGTTGAAATCGGCTCATAAAGGTTTATCGGTTGCGACAAAAATCGTCCAAATGTTGGTCTAAATTAGTAATTTTATCTTTTCCGATTTCGTTATATAACTAATAAAAGATTCATTTTCATTCTGTAAATTTTCTTTGTCCAACAAATTAGTCATTTTCATTAGTTGCGGCTAACACCTGACGGAGTTATGCGTTACCACAGTTCATCTTCTTCCTCTCACCATCACTGTTCATCCTCTTCTCTCTTTGCCATCGTCACTGTCAGAATGTCATTAGAATATCCTTTTTATTTCTCCAACGTCTTTGACGTAATCGCCTTTGTCTTCGACTTCTCTCTTTTTCCTTGTTTCTACAAATCTCCCAAATTTTTGGGAGTCTAATTTTCACAACCCATTTTTTTCAGTTCCTTTGCCTCACTTCTTTGTAAAGCTTCACGGGTTGTGTCGTCACTACAAATTAAAATTAAGAAGGTTCTAAAGCTGGATCTGAGGTTGAATTTGGTTGATCTGGTGGTTGAGGCCAAGAACATAACTTAGTTGCCCAAATTGATGAAGTTTTGTTGGCCGTTGAAAAACCCATTGCAAAATACGTGAGTGAGGAAGCAACCTTCTCAGTAAAAAATGGAGAAAAGAAGAAAACCGGAAGTAGTTGTTGGGAGAATAAAAGAGCAACTAATCACAATTGTTTAGGCTCGTTGGAATGTCGTTAGAGAGGACATCGACAGAGAGGGAGAAGAAGAAGATGATGACCACTCCGGTGAGAATGAAGAAGAAGATGACAATGAACATCAACGTCTAACACTGACGGTGTTAAACAAAACTAACGAAAATGATTGATTTGTTTGACGTATAAGAGTTAGAGGACGAACATGAAATTTTTATTAGTTAAGTTAGAGAACAAAATTATTATTTTGGCCATCAAATGTTTGAAACCGAAAGATTAATCAAATAGATTATAATATTATTTTAGCAACTGATATTTAGTGACTTAAGGATATTATTTAAGGAGTTAAATATAATAAAAAAACATTAAAATATATATATTTTTTTTATTCTTAAAAGATAAAATAATATACATTAATATTTATTTTTCTATTTCTAATAACCTTAATTAGTGCTTTAAAGATAATACAAAAACCCTATAATTTTGTATATACGACGGGTTGCATATTTGAACCCATTCTTATTTCATTTGAATTTAGAAGCTTTTTCAGCCTTTGCTTGAGAACAATTCCCCATTTCCCCTCACCATAAAAGTTTGTAAACAAAATAAATAAAAAAAAAAAAAAAGTGTAGATTTGTGAACACGTGTTGCTTACATCCTCCATTTAATACTACCTACCAAAGGGGCAACAATCCAAATTTAAGAAGAATATATGAAGATTTATTTATTTAGTCTATTCTAACTGTAAATTAAAATACTCATTTAATTGGTTTTCGGTTAACTCACCAAATATGAAATCAATTAGATTGTTGGCCGAACACATGTCAATGCGTGTGAATAATGTGATTAACATTTCCAACAAAAGAATTGTCTCACTTGTGTGCTTCAATGTTAAAATAATTATTATTCCTTCCGTTTTAAATTGTTTGGTCTTTTAAAAAAAAAAAGTGTCTCAATTTGATAAAGTAGGAGGATCAGGGTAAATTGCTCGCAAATTAAATGGATTTAGACAATTACAATTCATCGTAGAAATTTAGAAGGAATTAAATCCTTAAATTTTTGCTAACCAAAAATTATTTTATAAATTTATCGTAATTAAGCTCAAAATAAAGTAAATAATTGAGCATTAAAAAATTAAAAATACAATCTCTAACACAATAGAAACTTAAAAAATAATTTTGTATGGATTAATTTAAAGAAGATTGTATTTTATATACACAACAAAACATATTTTACACTTGTTTTTTTTATCATTAATAATAATAACTCTTTTTTTGAACTAACATTAATAATATGGACAATTGAAGCTAAATATTTCATGTCAAACAATCAAGGCCCATGTTCATCAATGAAGTCGGGCCCATTAGACCCTACTCACATAAATGCATAATTGGATCAGATTCGACTATTGTGAAAAAAAAATTAGTCTTTGCTGTTTATTTTTGACATTAACAAGTTTACCAAAAAAAAAACAATAACAAAAAATATGATTTTGGGTTTACCAAAAAAAAACGATTTTAGTATTAAAATTATAAAAATAATCTAAAGTGACACCACCTCTAGTTTTTGAAATTTCTGAAAAGCCATCTTTTGGAATGAATATTTTATAAAAAAATACTTTTTGTTTGAAAGTTTTCGGAGAGGTCTTCTTCCAAAAATATTAAGTGTAGTCATTTTTGGTGTTATGAACGTACCGAACACAAAGGATGGTGGCACTAAATTGAGGGTGAGAGGGATTGCACCATTCAACTTTAGAAGTCCTACCATCTATTTATATATAAAAATCATAAATCTATATATTAAAAGGGATGATGTCACTTCCAATAAGGATGGTGCTAATCCCTTCTACCATATAGAGACTTCTTGAACAATTTTTTAACGGTCTGACCCATGAGCGAGGCGGCTTTTACTAATATTTTAATTAAATTTTTTTTTTGGTACATACTCTTAATTTTAATTTAACAAATAACAAAGTCTTCTTATTAAACAAAATCAGAAAAATTTCGTAGTAGATTATGTTTTTAAAATATTAAAATCGTAGGGAGCTTTTGTTTAATTTTTGGAATTATATTTATTTTCCTAATATATTGGACTGAGTATCATTTTATCTTCGTGTTTAGTTTTTACAAAACAATATTCGTAGATTGAAAATACAGAACCTTTTCTCTAACACACAAAGTCTTTTTTATGTAAATACTTTATTTATTTATTTATTATGTGATCACTTGTAAGAACGTTCATAGTTCAAAACTTACGCATCAAGTCATGGAGGGCCCCATTCCTGTCCCAATTTAAAAATAATCAAAAGTAACGCGTTCTTCAACAAAATTTCCTTCAAATTAACAAAATAACCTTACCCTTTTTACATATATAAGAGAAATACACGAAGGAACAAACATAAATATTTTTGGTTAAATTAATTATTTAGTCTCTATACTTGTTTTTCATTTTTGTTTTAGTTTTTATACGTAAAAAATATTTATTTTAATATTTATACGTGTTCATTATTTAATTTTTATTTTAGTCTCTATACATGTATTTGTATTTCGTTTTTATTCATGTACATTTACTTATTTTTTGTTTTAGTGTCTATATTTGTTTTTCGATTTAACAAAGGCTAAGGACCAAAAATACTAACGGAAATACGTATAGAAAATATAATGAACGTTTTTTATGTATACTAAATTATTAATTTAACAAATATATTTTCTTATTTTGTTAAAAAAAAACACCATATATTTCTCAAAATCTACCACGCAAGTAGCTGAAACCTTCCCCTGTTGCAATTATTTGATTTTTATACTATAAGATACACGCTTCATATATCTTTCTACTTGCAATCTTCTATAAGAAGCTTCTTTTTATGTCTCCTATATAACCACAAATTAACAACACATCTTAATCTCAGCTGATCACCAACTATAACCAATTAGATAGTTAGCTTCAATTCGGAAAAGAAGAAGAATTAATGGATCATAAGCAGAAATCTTCTTCATTGGTTAGACAATTAAGATATGCTATGAGGAAATTGAAGTCTCTATTGTTGCATTCAAAGGTATCCAGAAGTTTGAAACAAAGATTGTTCAAGTTTCTCCACAATGATGAAATGGGCTTGAGTAGGTTCTTCAAGGAGGATGAAGATGAACAAGAAATCAAAAGTGATTATATGGTAAAGTATAGAAGAAGAATAAGTTATGTTTCAAATGATGATGATATTGATAAAAAGGCAGAGGCTTTTATTGCTAAGTTTAGACGCCAATTAAGTTTGGAGAGAATAGTTTATTCAGAGCCAAAGTATTATTCAAGTAGCAGTTTTTTTGTTTAAATTCTTGAGTATTGGGAGAAAATTGCAATATATTTTCTCATCTTAATAAACAAACTGTAAAAGCATATATAAGTTACAATGCCACTAATTACACATGTTTATGAAAATTGAAGGCAAAGAAAGAGATGAAAATTACCTAGTGTATATTGGAATTTACCAGTGTATTTTTTGTTTGAACTTTGAATATCATTTTTCTTCTCACTGTATCATCACAAGAAACACACACACACATACATGACATGAAATATACATAAAAATTGGGTTTGTTGGAATATTTATTTTAATTTTTTTCATTTGGTTTGATAATCAATAACAGATTGAAAAGCACCAGCCAATGCTCTGACCTTATTCTTCCTTGCCTCCAACAATTTAGATGCAGTTTCTTCAATCACACCATTCGATACTTGAATCTCTTTCTTGCTGTTATTCCTCTGTACCGTTCCCTCTGTTTCTTCTTCCTTTCCCTTTCTATAATCTCTTATCTCTTCCACCTTTTCTTCTTCTTTTACTTCTTTTTCTTCTTCTCCTTCATTCAGTTTCACCCCTTCTTCCTCACTTTTCTCTATTTCTTCTTCTTCTTCTTCTTCTACCACAACCTCACCTTTTTCTTCTTCATTTTCCTCTTCCTTTTCTTTCACCTCAACTTCTTCTTCTGTTGTTGAATGATTAACTTCCTCCTCACTCTCATCACTAACATTGTTATTTTCATCTTCATCCACCTTGTTCTCTTCTTTAACTTGCTCTTCCTCTGTCTCTTCTTTAGCTGCTTCCTCTGACACTGTAGGAATAACCTTCTCTTCATCATCATTCTCCTCAACCTTTTGATCTTGTTCGTGTTCTTCAGAATCTGTATGATGAGGAATTTCAGGTACGTTTTCAAAATCATCAAGTTTCTGATCTTCCAATTTCTCAACTTCCTCTTCAATCCCTTCATTTATAGCTTCTTTTACTTCCGCCTCTGTTTCTGACTCTGTTTTTTCCTCTGTTTCACAAATTATGGGTTCTTCAGTTTCAGCAACACTTGTCTTTGTATCTTGGGCTTTTTTAGTCGAAACACTTGGGCTGCTCTTTTTTACGCTTTTGCCATTAAGTGGGCTTCTTTTTCCTTCCTTCGGGGTTTTTGAGAACCTCTCTGGAATGGTCCTCGAGGTGTTGATAGTTTTAACGGGAACACTCGAGGCCCGAACGGGTAGGGCCCGGTCTCGTGGGCCTGGAGAAACTAGGGCTTTGTGCTGTCTTGAAGGAGAGGGTTGTGTTTGTTTAACTAATCTTGAAGGTGAGGGTGGTTTATCAAGTGATCTTCTACGGTTTAGATTCGACTTTATTGGGCTTTCATTTTTCGAAAGTTTGAAGGAATGAGACTCGAGGCGCGAGCTTATCGTGGGCCTAAGGTAGTTGGGTATTTGTTTCTCTGTTGGGCTTGAAGTGGGCTTTTCGGATGGCTTGGTGGTGGTGGTGGTCCTTTTGATGCTTGTGGTGGGAGAATTAGAAGATTGGGCCTTCTTCTCCTTCCCAACACCACTACTATCTTTTGCTTTTGTTGCCATAAATAAATATATTTCCGTACGTATTTTTCGCTAATAATTTGTTTAAAAGGACCTGCATTTTAGTAAAATAAATTAATCCACTTATATAATCTTATCGAGTGAAAAAAAAAAAAATTTCGTCTCTTGTTTCTTCGGCATTAAATGAGTAGGTTATCATCTAAATTTGTGAATATTTAATTATTTATGCTAAGATAAATGGACATACTAGTATATAATTTTCTAATATGATAATGTCCTGTCATAAATAATAAAATGTTAATATAAAAGGAAACATTTCCAATATAAATGTGTCTATCTCATTCTCAATAATCAATATCCCAAGTCAAGACTAAGATTCAAGTGTGCTTGAGAATTGGGGTAACCCCCCCTTTGCCCTTTGTTGTGTAATACTTGTCTTTATTTGTTTGTTTTTGTGAAAAACCTTAAGAATTTTGTGGGAATTATGGGCAATTGAAATTGAAATGATGTTATAAAATCATGTGTACAAATTAAGGAAAAAGGTAAAGAGTAAAAGACGAAATGTACAAATACACACTAACCCTAACCCTTACCTAGCATGATTTCCAGCAAGTTCCACTTTATAATTGTTGTGTATTATGTATTTATCCACTATTTATTTATTTATTTATTTATTTATTTATTTATTTTTTGTCAATATCCACTAAAATTCAAACACAGAGTCCGCACTATTTTTTATACAACGGAAACTGTGAAATTTAAACTCAAGACTTCATATATACTATTCAAACCACTAACCAAATTTTACTGGCTTTATTTTTGTATTCGCACAAGACTCGTTCGTTCTAAATGGTGTTGCTCTTATGCCACAATGTTTTCATATCATATTAGATATAAGAAGGAAAAGATTTTAAATTCAATCACTTAATCGAAATTAATTGGAACATACTAATAATCACAGTAAATGTCATTAGTTTTGATATAATATGTTGCAATTCCTCCAACATCACTCACACCATTTAATTGCTAATACTAATTCAGGAAAATAAATATGTGTATGGTGAAAAATCTATCCCAACTTAACATGGAAAAAAGAAAAGCTCATCTTAACTTCTTAACACTTCCTTAAAATAGGAAGGTTCCATATTATTCTTCAAATTTGTCATTACCAGACATCTAAGCCCATCAATATCAATAATTATTGCTTCAATTTTCAAATCCTCCACCTTTATGTATTATTGTTGATAGAAAAATATCCATCTTCATAAGAAAAGTGGTTTAATTTAAACGAATTATCTGTAAATGGAAAGAATATCAAAGAGAATTTTTTTTTTCAATAAAAAATAGTAAAAGATATATACCTAAAGTATTGGTCAAATGATTGTGATGAATTGATCATCTTGTATGGATACTTGTAACAAAATCAATGTTCCTTCTATAGCAAATTAAGAAGAGAAGAAAAACAACTAATGAACATGTGACACAATGATTGATTTACACTTCTTTTTTATACGCAAGCAATATAAATATTGAATAACTTGATGCAAATTGGTGAACTCAATATCTAAAAGCCAAAAAAAAAAAAAAGGAAAAATGAAATTTATAACAAGCAAAGCAGAGAAGGTTGAGGTTGGAAAAACGTACCTTGAAAAAAGAAAGTTGATGGAAGAGTGAAATTGAGGGCACAAAGCGAAAATTGCTTTGAAAGAGAGGGAATATATGAACAAAGAAGGAAAAACAAAAAGAAAAGATTGATTGGAAGATAAAATTCAGAAAAATAAGGGGTTCGAAATTCCTAATAATATCATAAATGAAGCGCAAATTACGCAAATTCTGAAAGCTGATTAAGGCAAATAAGCAATTAAAGGTGTTTTCAATTTTTATTGCAGGCCATTAAATCAAAACAATAAATTGTTTTATTTTATCCAACAAAGCTGTGAATAACCGGATGCGTTGGACTGTTGACCTTTTCTTTTATCAAAACATTTTTTTTTTTTTATAAAACGGATAAAATGTCTAGTTTTATTTAAGATAGTCTTTTGTTATTTTATAAATTAAAAAAAAATGGTTGAATAAAACATTAAAATTAAAATAACATCCATGTGATTGCCGTCCGTGTGGCAACTACGTCTACGTACAAGGTAAAGCCAAATGGTGTGCTGTCATTTGTGAGAAGCACCGTATAATTTGGTTACGGAAAATAATACTATTATACTATTTTACTACTATACTTTTCCATAATTATCTCTTTTTTAAAAAAATAAAAAATAAAATCCGTGATTATCTACTTTGCAAAAGAAAAACTGAAAATGCTAAAAATAAAAATTATCTGTTTCAAATATTTTCAGTTTTTGCTTGATAAAAATTCAACAAAAATAGAAACCAAATAGTCCCTTATAAATCTAAATAAACTTTGGTACAACTCTGAATCTATACAAACAATCATTATAAACCAAAGATTAAACTAATAGTAATTTATTTTTGTACTCACAACATTCTTGAAACTGGAATTACACGTAGGCTACTGGTCACGGTGTCATTTTATTTTTATTCTGAATTGGTTGGATACTTGAGAGTTCATAGGCTGTCATGCAAATGATTAATGAAACCCCATTTGAAGTTGCTTTATTTATTTTTAGCTGAAAATACGGAAATAGTCTAATTATGACATAACCAAGGTTAGATCAGAGGGTTATTAGGGTAACGCAGATAATCAGATATACAATTATTTCCAATTAATTATTGTTTGTGGAGCACCACACCTTATAATATGAATGTTTTGGCCTATTAGGGAGAGGTTTGGAGGTGCAAGTGTTGGCTAAAACTAACCCATATAATAAGACTTACCCTTAACGCCACACCATATATATAGTGGACGAACCCAATTTCTCCATTATTATTTCCTTTCATTCAAACATTTTATTAAATGCTCCTAAATTGACCACCTTTCCCTTTTCTTCTCTCTACTCATTAACTAGGATATCTTTCCTTTATATTTTTTTATAACTTCAATTTATATATATACAAATTATTACAAATATAATTGAAGCCTCAAGCCTCAAGTGTTTATTGATATATTTAAAGAAACGAGCCATTTTTAAATTAAAATTGGGCTTCGTTATTTTATTAATTATTTAGGTTATGACGACATATATATATATAGTATATATGTAGCTATAGGGTGATAGGCTTAAGCTTATCTAAATATTCAGCTAACAAACAAGGCCTTGAAACAAAAACAAAAAAGAGCTAACAAAAGGTTACATCACTAATAAACTATCAAAAAATCAAAATTAAAAAAAAAAAAGGGGTAGTGGTGGAGGGACGAGGGAGAGCAATCCCCTCTCTGTGCCACACTTGGCTTTCATGCAACCAGTCAAACTTTATGTTATTATATATATATATTCTTCCTAGCTAATTTTATTTATTTTTTATTTATTTATGGGTTTTGATAACTTTTATAAAAAAAAGGGGTTTCTTTTCTGGCGATCATACTTTTATAGAAAAAATGTTTACTTATTGAGAAAAAAAAAACCATAGATACTTTATTTGTTGAATTAAGTGGGGCTTGACCTATTAAAGAAAGGAAAGAAAATGAATACTACTTTATCAACAAAATGATCATGGTGAGTGTGCAAGTCTACAAGGCCGTCACACATTTGGTTAAATTATTTTTAACATGGGCCTTCGGCAAAGAGAGTGCTTTACTCTCCCTCTCTATTAATATTATTAATATGTTTTTTTAGGGTGCACAAATGAAAGCAACAAAATTTAAATTTAACCTAACTTTGTGCATAATAATTTTTACTATTTGCCAAACCCTTCCCACTAGCTTCATCTCAGTGGCTTATATTAATAATATGTTTACAGTTTACTTTTATATATTTTTAGTTTATAATTTTATTATGTAATTATAGCTATTCTTTTTTTTTTTTTAGTTTTAGTCTAAAATATTCATGTAATGTAATGATGAGACTAGTTCTCCCTCACCCAACCTGGTAGGATTTTTTTTTCATCCATAGTCTTATTTGAGTAAAATAAACATATATCACCTCAACCAATTATTAGTTAATATAAAATATTTTTTTCTTTTAAATAACATTTATATATGCATTGTTTTTATGATAATGGTAACAATTTTAAAATATTTATCGTTATTATTATTATTTAAAAACATCTCTATCACAAAAAATCCATTTCAACCCTCAGATTTAGTTTAATCGGCGTCGAATATTTTCAGGTAATAACGTTATAGGTTAAAATGATAAAAAGCCATAAGAGTAGTTTAAGACTTCGGAATTTAGGGTTTGGATTGAGCTCTTTTTTTTTTTTATGAGTCAACAAACAGATTTTATTAAATATTAGAAACAAAGCACTAGTGGTGCTTACACAAAAGTTCTGAAAGCCAACAAAATCAGAACCAACAGCAAACCTCAAATCATAACAATTCGAACCTCCAGGAGATAGAAAATGAAAATTGAACAAGGAAAAACAAGAACAAACCAAGAACTAACCCCTTAATTTCTAACAACATAAAGATGCTCAAATTACACACAAAAAAAAAACAAAATCTAATAAAAAAGCAGAAAGGAGAAACATGAGCGCAAAGTATTAACCATGGAGGCATTCCTATGGATTTGAAGACCATCGGTGTACAGTATAAAGTTTTATTTGCAGTTTTAACCCACTTCCAAGATCTTAATTTTATTAATTCAAAGCAGTCAAGCAAGTCTAGAATCCCATTTTTAAAAATAATATCATTCCTCCATAGCCAGATGCTCCAAATAGATGCAAACCAGATCATCCACCAGCCATCCTTGTTAGAGCAAGAGCTACCTATTAAGCTACCATGCTGTAAAAAATGCTCAATGAAAGAAGAAAGTAGAACTCCTGAAAAACCCAGTCACTCATAGCAAAGAGACCACAACTTATAGTTACAAGTAAAAAACAAGTGATTGACAGATTCTTCATCAGTTTTACAGAAAACACAATTCCTATCCACATTACTACTCAAAATGCCCCTTCTTTGTAAATTCACTTTAACAGGAATACAATTAATTATGAGCTATTTTCCATACAAATGAAACAACTTTCAAGGGACCTTTCTTGGACCACAGTTCGCTGAAAGTGGAAAGGTTATAACCAGGAAAATCATTAGATAGAAATTTGTAAGCTGATGTAGTAGAATAAATTCAAGATGCCTCCATGCACCACACCCACTTATCAGATTGTTGATAATACAATCAATTAACTCATGTTCTAATTGACTTTCCCACTCAAACAAGATCCTTCTCCAATTAAACTTCCAAATCCATACCCTTTCGCTCCAATACCACATTTGAAAAACTGAAATTTCTTTATCAACTGCCAAATTGTATAGGTGATTAAATTTCTCCTTCAAAGCCATATCACCCACCCACACCTCATTCCAAAAACTTGTGTTCTTCCCTTCACCAATAGATTTCCTAACCTCTGTATCAAATCACTGAGATTTGACACCTTCCAATTTATCACAAGATAATAAAATATCTTTCCACCATGATGAAGTATTCCTATTGTTACTCGCTCTCTCAGAAAAAGTATCCCCATATTTCGCTTTAAGGATCCTCATCCACAGAGACTGAGGTTCAGTAATGGCCCTCCACTTCCACTTACCAAGAAGAAATACATTGAAAAGATTAATATCCCTAATTCCCAACCCACCCAATTTTTTTGGTTTACACACTGTTTCCCATTTTACCCACGCCACTTTCCTCTTATCCATTTCCCCACCCACAAAAACCTCCATCGAATTTTAAAAGTAGACACAATCATAGATTTGGGGATCTTAAAAAATGAAAGATAAAAAAGAGGAATAGAAGTAAGCACAGATTTGAGAAGAATAATTCTACCTCCAAAAGATAGATTACTGCATTTCTAAGAAGATAGTTTGCCAAGAAGTTTGGTAATAACCGGATCCCATAAAGAAACAGAATTAGCAAAGGCTCCAACAGGAATTCCCAAGTATTTAAACGAAAGTTGACCCTCTTACAATTCAAATAATCAACCCAAGCAAAAACAGGAAGGTGATCTACATTCACCCCAATTAGATTACTTTTGGAGAAATTAACCTTTAAACCCGACACTAATTTAAAACACCTCAACACTACCTTCAAAATTCTAATATTATTTCACAGAGGCTTCCCCAATAGCAAAGTATCGTTTGCAAATTGCAGATGAAAAATAATCTCTTGATCTATCTAAATACCCCAAATAAATTTATACTACATGCACTCCTCATCATACCATTTAACTCTTCCACCACAATCAAAAATAAGAAATGGTCTAGCGAATTCCCTTGTTAAGTCCCCTCTTTATATATATAATTTTATATCAAGTAGTATAATATATTTTCATTGAGATTTATAATTTTTGGCCTTCGTTTATTTTAATTTCTTTTTTTTTTTTGTGATGTTTTTCTCTACTAATTTATGAGATTGAGGTTTGTGGTTTGCTTTGTATTTGGACTTTGAACCCCTTTGTTCACAAAATTTTTTACTGCTAGGAGTACTTTGACTAATATAATTAATGGTCCCATATACTATTTCTACTTTGTAGTAGTTAAATAAGTGCGAGGATAAGCTTGATGAGTGCATCTTGAATTTATTTGACTCATTAGACTATTTTTTTTTTCATGAATGACTCATTAGACTATTTATTAGCCACACAGATTTACTAAAAAAAAAAAAGCAATAACAGTATTATTTTTATGTTTTTTTCGAGCTACTTATTTTATCTTTGACTGTATATTTTGAAGTTTAATTATAGTGTGTTTGTTTTTTTTTTCACTTTAGTTATTGAATTAACTGGTAAAAGTCTTTCGCAAATTGGGCTTTAAGCCTTCCTGAGTTTTTGCTTTTTTTTTTTTAAGTCTTTCTCAAAATGATATTTTCGAAATTTTCACCAATCACTGATTTAATATTTATAAAATAATAAAATATCAATATCAAATTTATGGCACTTTTTTGTATATGGTTTATGGCACCCGGTAAAATTTATGTAAGCGATACCTTTTGTTTGTTTAGATTTTAATAGTAATAAGTAGATAAGTAGATTGCAAAATAATATAACAAAATCGTTGATAGTTTGTTCAGAAATAGAAATATTAGCCAAATAATACATGTGAAACATGTAACTGTCATGTCATCATCAAAATAAGGAATATGAAAATGTTTTGCCATTTTTCTATTGATTATGATTCTTCTCGTGACGTTCATGGTGTACAATGTGTTCGTGTTTTTTATTATGCCAATAAACAAAATACAATGAAAATACTAGAATAAAAAAAACACGAAAATACGATACGTACGACTGTTTTCCAGTTTATTTTCTTGCGTTGAGAGACCAATTCATTAGGGTTGGCCATAATAACCCATAAAATAAGAGAATTTTGATATCAAAATACAAACTTAAATAAAATTGAACGCTTTTAACCTGCAAGGTAGAAGCACGCAAAAAAAAAAAAGAACTTGATCTATCCACCAATTTTTTATTTATTTAGTGTGTTATACATTATTCAATACTATTTTTATAAGATATATTATTTTTAATAAAAAAATTGTTGATATAGATTATCTTAATTAAGAAAAAAAATTAGTGCAAAGGAAAAATAGTAATTTGACATGTATATTATATATCAATATATGATATTAAGTTTTAATATAAATTTAAATTTAAAACTAAATATAGTTAAGCTATCAATATTTTTATTAGTAACTTATAATTATTATAATATAATTTAATTATATGAATATAATAAGATTTTGTTATCTATTGTTTTACGGCAATTATTAAGTAACTCATAAATGAAAATTTTGTATTTAAAATAATAATTTTTGTTATCCATTGTTATCCACATGTTAAGAATTTCGAATTAGAAATTGTATATGAAAAAAATAAACATTAAAAACCATGTAAATATAACTTTTATAATTCTCAAAGAATAGTTTCTAAAGTTGAGATTCTGTACAATATTGCACATGTTAAAAAACTATTAAAACAAATTAAAAATAATTTTATAATATTAAATACTCTATACTTTTTAACACAAATTTTATTTATGGATTACTTAATTATTAAGGATAATAAATAACAAAAACTCATATAATACTAAAATATTATTATGTGTACTATGCAATAGATACCAAATATTATGATAATTATCATATTATGCTGTTATCAACTAGGTTATCATATACATAATTATTCTATCATATTCACTCAAATGAATCTGTAATGTAATGATTTTGATTTGAATATCTAAAAAAAAATCATAAAAGATCTAAAAATTTATGGAGTTGAAACATGGAAAATATTTTAAATTACTTGTTAAACTTATAAATCCAAGAAACTGATTTAGGCTTGTTTGTGTTAGTTTTTGATTCGGTCAAAATCACTTTTGATCAAAGCTAAAAATATTTATTTTCGTTAGATTGTTTCGGTTTTTGTACATCAACAATCTCAACCTTTAAGGGTCCGTTTGGTTAAACTACCACTAGAATATATTTTATAGAATTTTTTTTTAGAAGAATTGATTTTTGAAAAATGAGGTATGTTTCGAAAACGTGAGTTTGGAATGTATTTATGAAAATGAATTTTGTTTGAATGGATTCTTAAAAAGTACTTTTTCAATTAGAGTACAGTTCAAAATACATTCTTAAAAATGAAAAGTTATTTTTTCTTACTTCTCCAAGAATATATTTTTAGAAAATAAAAATTGATTTGCTGTTTAGTAGCCAATTTACCAAACGCTCCTAATTTTATTAGGAATACATTTTAACCACTAAAAATGTATTTTGGCACTGTACCGACAAACATACTCTAAATTTTTATATCAATTTATGTAATTTTATTTCTCATTATACTAAATTCTAAAGAAATCAAACTCTTAATAGAGTCCCCATATTAGGTTTAACTAAATCCTCTTTCTTTATTTCCTTTTCTTATTTGTTGCACTGTAATCTAAAAAAAAACCGCTCTGCAATTGCATTGAAAATAAACGGCATAACTTATATAAACGAGAAAATAAGAAAGGAAATAATTCAAATTCACATAAAAAAATAAAAAAATCAAATCGGGATATAAAAGTATCTAAAATAAACAGATAAGAAAAAAGAAAAAAATTGTAAAGAAAAAAGAGAAATAAAGGAATTAGTGGGGTTGGTACGTAATATTCACCTGAACACTATGGCACTTAAAAAATTTCACATTCATTTATTGATTATTGATTCGTTGAGAGCTGAGAAATAAATATTGGGATTCAGAGGGATTTGGCAATTGCAATTCCTTTCGTGTGCCCACAAATTGAACCTCACGTTAGTATTGGTTACTAATAAGTAATAATCATAATCATATTCTATTTTATTTATAAGGTTCTTTGAGTGTAAAATCACACTCAATCTAAACCCTCCATCTTTCGCAGTTCCCCCTAACCTTTCCAATCAACGGTCCAGATCTGATTCTCTCGCTTTTCTCAACTAGGACGGCGCCCACTATGATCCCTTTTTCTTTAGCCTTTTTGGTTCCGCTTCCCTAACTATAAAAATAAAAGAAGAAAATATTTCACCAAATAAATAAATAAATAAATAAGAAATAAAAAACAAAAAAATTAATAGTGTTTATTTTTAAAACAGGTTCATTGGGTTAGAGTATTGGACTTTGCCTAATTGCTTCTCTTTCTCTCTTTCTTTTTCTGCTTTCTGTTATCAGAGTTTCTTTCTTCTACAACTCGCTTTTCTCTCTTCCAAACGGAGAACAACATCCACCACGACGAATAAAGGTAGCTGCCGAATTCAATTTTCTCGTCTCAACTCGCGATGTTGTTTTTTCCAACTCCACCGCGACCTTTTTGAGGTTTTTTTTTTTTAAAAAAAAAAACAACTTAAATTGAAATTTTTTGGATGGTTTGAATTTTTTCGTATGTATCAGTTTTCTCGGCGTTGGTCCACGTCCATCTATGAATATGTTGTTGTTGTTGATGATGATATTAGTAAATATATAATAAATAATATAAATATTTTGTGAAAATTGACCAGATTGAATTTTAATTTTGGTTTTTTATTTTCCTTATAAAAGTAAATTAAGGGTTCTTGAGTTGAAATTAATCCACAGAAGTGATTGGCTGTGTGAGGAATACGTGGAGGTAGGGATTTTGATGTCTATTTTTTTTTTTTCTTGGGATGAGTATTGGCATGGATAGTGTTGAGCTTCTTTTCAGCGCTGAAATAACGGAGACGGAGTCTTTGTGGATTGTGTGGAGAATATTTGAAGCGAAGCTCCATCCTTTAAAAATGAAGCGACCCCCAACTTTTTCTGTAATCAACCATGGCCTTGTGATCATTCATCACGCCCCTCTTCTAACTCTTCTTCTCCTTTTCTTCCTTCACCTATTATCGTTTTTACCCTCAAAAACATATTTTACTTTGCCGTGTATGTTGGTTCTTCAGAATTGATTAGTTTTGAGGATATGGATTTCACTGTATCGTCGGTTTCTCTGCACTTTACCTCTGATCATGGTTTCTGGCTGTTGGCGTTCATCATCATCTGATCATGTATTATGCTGGTTTGTTATTTTGTATTTTAGTTCCTTTTTGGATTGTTCTAGCTGATGGTTTGTGCTTTGGGTTTTATGTTATGTTAGTAGATTAAAAGGATACAGCCTGCTGATTCAGAGAAATAATAACAATCATAATAACAACGGAAACACAGTGTTGGAGAGCTTTTATTCCATATATTATTTTGTAATTATTGGTTGATTACAGTAACTTGTAATTTGTTGTATGAAATTTGGGAGTCCTATTTCTGTGGCTGAGGGGAAAATAGTACAAGCCTCTGCAGCTACAACGATTCAATTTTAGTAAGAATTCTAGTGTCAGAACGAACGATATGGTTTGTAGATTATGCATGCAACCCTGGAAACTTTCTGCCCGATTTGTATCAATTCGTTTGGAAGATTCAATAACATATCTATATTGGATTATTGGCTGTTGACTGATCTCTTCTCTGTTAGCTGAGTTTTCTTGGAATTCTGACCATATGGTATCATTATTTTTTTGAAAAGAAAAACATCATGTTAATTTGACTATCTGAGAATTTGTTTTCTCCCTTGTTAGCATTCCTCATCTTTAACACCGGCAATACTTTTCAAAGTTGGTTTTTTGACTTGTTCCTAACTTCTGATATAATAAAAATATGATTTAATACAACTGCTTTGATGTAGTACATATTCCCTACGGATGTATTCAATTGAATAATTAACTTAACTGCATTTACAATATTATTCTTTTTGTCCCCTTTCACTTGAATTCCTTCCATCACATATACTTGCTGTGGTTTCTTTGTTCAAATTCATCTGAAGCTCCTCTGTAATCTAAACAAAATATTTCTTGTAGCTCCAACCTTAAGAAAGAAATGCATTTTTTTACATTGTTCCCTTTAAATGCTTAAAATTAATTACCGAACTGCTTTGAAGAATTTTGGCTGTAGTAGATGACAAGTTTGTAACAGCATCTAGATATAAGTGGTAGTATTCTCTAATTCCTTAATGGTAACCAAACTCCAATTTATTCACTATGAGTGGAGCTTCTATGTCTGACCAGTCTTTATGTTGCAGCTTGAGTCCTGCATATAAGTCATTGCTATCTAGAAATATGATGTAAAATTATTGACTTATACACTTTATATTAATAATTATGCTTTTGACAATCCTGTAGTTTGTATGAGTTTTTGATCATCTTACACATCATGCAACTGTGTTACAGATTTGAAGGGATTAATCTATTGATGGATGAATATTCTGGTAAAAGACCCACTGATGGGGTCGTAGTCCCTAGAAAGGGCATGGGCCATGTGTTTAGAGATAATGCTAACACTAGAGATCGAAATGGTAACAGTCAAGTCTGCAGCCGCCTTGCTTGCAGTAGTAGAGTCAACTCTCCTAAAGTTTCTCAAACTGGAACTTCTGAAAAAGGCAAATCTTTGAGGCCTTCAATCCGATCCTCTTCAAGTGGCAAGGAAGCAATTGGAAGCAGCTCTAGAGCTTTTTCCGGGACTAGTAGCTCAGGGAAAGCCCTTTTAAAGCCCCGGAAAACATTATCATCTCAATTAGAGACAGATTCATCTGAAACTAGTAGTGTACATGATGAACCAGAAATTTCTAAACTTATCTCTCCACCTGAAAAAATCCAGTCAGGGCTTGAAGCTCAAGTGGAAAATGCAGAGCCTGGTAGTCTCATGCTTATGGAAGTAGGGAGCTCTAGTGCAGTGTCTAATACTAGACATAGGAGGAATTTTCATCCAAAGGCTGGATCGCGTGGTCAGGAAATTAAAAGTGCTGGTCCAGTGACACGTGCTGGTACCAATAGGTATGGGTTGAGGAACCTCAAATGCAACTCTATTGCTGATGTCATCCCTGCTGGTTGTTCAACATCAGATTCAACTCTCAACAGAAGGAAGGATATGATAAAAAAGAGAAATTGTGAAGGTGAAAGTAGTTCAACTGCTAGAGGGAAGAAGATTAGTGGGTCTTCATTAGAAGGACGGAATTCTGGTTCTAGAAATGGCATATCTATCTCCGATTCAAGAACATCCAGAAATACTCCTCCTCACAGGGACAGATCAGAAAGCAATGTGGCATCAGTTAGAACGAGAAGATCAATTAGTGGTCATGCCAGGGGAAGGCATTCTGGCCAAGGAAATGCTAATCCTGTGCCTCCCAGTGAATCACTTGTCATCATGCCTTCTTTGCCTCATACTGGTGATCTGAATGCTCCCGGTGTCTCACATCATACTTCTGTAGACAGTCCTTTAAATTTTCCGGGCTCTTACAGTAGACCAAGTACTGGCAGTGAGGAATTATATGGTGCCATGCCTGTATCTCCTGAAGAATATAGCATTACTCGTTCTCTATTCAATCGGGATGGCTTTCGACGACGTTACAACGTGGATGGTATTGTAGAGGTAATTTTCATTGCAAACATCAGAATTACAACTATTTTGTCTTGGTCTCCAATTTCAGGGTTTACAACTAAATTATTACTCGGAAATTTTATTTAGGTATTGTCGGCACTTGAGAGGATTGAACAAGATGTTGAACTGACACATGAGGTAATTACCGATTAAAAATTAATTTGATATAATGTGCCGGTTATTTGACACATTCTTTTTGTATCTCTGCAGCAAATTCTTGTACTGGAGTCCAACTTTTTCCTTACTGGACTGAATTTCTATGATCCACATAGAGACATGCGATTGGACATTGATAACATGTCATATGAGGTTTGTTATTAGGATAAGATTCTACAGTTCAGTTTGTTATATTTGTTTGCTTAATTTCTGTCCTTTTTTCTCATAATGTCAACTATGGTTTGATAATTTTGTGTTTACAGTTTTGGATAAAGTTAGGTTAAGAATGCATGTTTCCAAACCAGCGGGATTCTAAGATAATTTTGTGTGCTGTTTGTTTGTTGGCTGTAAGTGTAACTTATTCAATATAAAGGAAGGGTTTGAAATTTAGCTGAGTTGTAGGAGATGGCTTCGAGAAGGGATCGTTAACCTTGATTACATGCAGTTATTTTGGGATTTTATTTTTTAAAAAAAAATTTCAGTTATTCTCACCTCCCAAAGTTTTCTATAAATGACAGCAACTACTGGCTCTGGAAGAGAGGATGGGTACTGTGAGCACTGCTCTAACCGAGGAAGCACTATCAGAATGCATAAAGAAAAGTTTCTATCAGTCCTCACCTTCAGATGATGCAGCTGAAAGTTCCAATGAGGATAAGGATGATAATGATATTAAGTGCAGCATCTGCCAGGTATAATGATCTACCAGCCTTCAATCAGATTCAGTTGACAAAATTGACAATATAAATGCCGGTTGGCAAAAGGGTCTGCATAAACTAGTATACCTTGCATTTTAAAGGCACCAAAAGCATTTAATACTACGCATTTCCATCCTTTCCAAAAGGGAATCTAGACCTAGGCTCTGCGTCTCCCTCTCGCAGATGAGATACTTTTTTTTTGTTACGGGATCCTATTCTGATAAATTGATTTGATTTTTGCAGGAGGAATATGTGGTTGCTGATGAAGTAGGGAGTCTTAAATGCGAGCATAAGTACCATGTGGATTGCATACAGCAGTGGCTACGGCTAAAGAACTGGTGCCCTATTTGCAAAGCAGCGGTGGCACCTTCAACTCCATCCTCATCCCATCAATCACAATGTTAGGCCAGACTAGGGAGATCCCTCTCTCTCTTTTTCAATTTTCTCATCACTTGTGTACAAAAAAAATACAGTTGCTCCTCTTCCTCTTCTTATTGGTCATTTGTACATAGCCAATATTTTCATCCCCATCATCTAATAACACAAAGCTACTGGCTTTAATAATAGATTGGAACTTCTTGTTTAGCTGCGGGTGCAATATTTTAGTGTCTTTCACCTTTTGTTTTTACTTGTTTTTAATCTTTACATAAGACATAAGAAGCCCAAAGAATTTGAAAGGAAGTACACAAGCAAGGTTTTTTCTTTTAAGTACAACATTTGTTTGAGTAATTTTATTGGCAAATTTCCAAAACCAACGGTGGGGCTAGGATTTATATGTAGCTAGTTTAGTGGTAACCAAATTATTATCATTATTTCTAATTTTTAGTGTAGTTCTTTTTCTTCTCTGAACTAAATTTTAGAGAACTGGTTTATAGAAGTTCTGGTGTAAGATTCTTATTTAACATTTTCATTTTTCCTATCCCTTTTTCTACGGCGGTTTTTCTCACCTGTGCAATGTTGCACAAGTTAAGCATCTCAAAAGAGAAGCTTTTAATAGGAAAAAACAAAAATTTATTGAGTTTTGTCTTCAATATACATTTATTACTTTTATTTTTTCTATTTTAAGATTTTTATCCCGTGCAATGATTGCATAGGTTAGAAAAACTCTTTCTGTAAAGAGATCACTTATTCATGTAATTATACACACAAAATGGAGTAATCCTTTATGTTATGGAGGAGATTGTGTTGTAGCACACTTTCCTAAAAGGAATGTGCCCCCATACCACAGTCCTGAACCGACTTGTGAAAAGCAGCAGTAGTGAGCTTTTCAATGGAGAAAATTAAGAATCCATTCGTTTGAAAAACTAGATTGACCAAAAAAATAACATTGGAAAAGTAGAAAATCAAACGCTCCAAACATTGAAAAAGTACAGAAATTCTTCGTTTTAGTTTTTATTTCTTTTGGGAGAAAATGTATATTATACTTGGTTTGGTGCAACAAGTAATAGCAATTGGAAATTATTTTCACTTCCTATATTTTCCTCACCTTAATCTGCCAAATTTGTCACAGCTCTATGACTTTCTTTCACTTTGCGCTTTAAAGCTTTTCTGTTTATTCAAAGAATCCAAATTTGTTCATTTCTGCAGATGGGGATAGCAGCAGCTTTTAAATTTTTCAGTTAAAACGCTACAAAGTCATTATTTTAAGCGTGTAAATTAAATTCTGTCGGGAAATAACATACTTGATAAAGTTACATTATTTTTCAACTTAATTGCCCTGGATGATGTAGCTCCTGTGACCTGTATACAAATCATGATTAGCAAAAGCATAACACTCTGGACACTCATGAGCCTTTTACACATGCAGATACAATCTACAAAATCATGTTAAGATCATAGCTTCCTTTGCCAGCACTAGTTATAGAGGAGTAAAACCTCCTTCTTGCTGTTCTGCTGATTCTAGTATTACGAGATTATACAATCCTATTATAGTAACCAGAATACAATAAAATCTGTTTCGCAAGACTTCTAAAGTCATCATTTATATGAAATAATAAGATTATGAGAGAGAATTCAGCTGCACAAACACTTTGGTTTAAATTGCCTTCATTGAAGGATAAAAGTTAGTATAGTAGCAAAGTTCAACAATGAAAATGGGAATGACAAAAACTATATACGGAAAATAATACTATACAAATGCTCAAACACCAGAAATTAACAGCTCGTTCGTTTTAGGTTGCCATCAGCTTGATTTGGCATTCTGAGGAGATTTTAGCTGAACGGAAAATATATCATCTTTGAGAAAATGCATGCAGTTTCAAGGGTTCTCAATGCATATAAAAACAGACTATAAATCAGCAAGCATTGAACTGCTCATTCTCAGTTTCAATATACACTCCCAACTCCTTTTCTTATACAGACTTGAATTCATGTACTGAGAAATACTCCTATCAAATAACAGAGAAAGAATAATAAGAACATACACAAAAGCAGCCATGGCTCATGTCTGTGGCTCCTCGCTACTGGCTAGTCTCAGGATCACTCTGATTCAATATGTCTGAGAACTTCAATGCACTGCATGTTTCTCTTCATCTTGCTTTCACATTTCATCAACATATAGCTGCGTGCCTATCCATGATAGAACCTTAAAATTTTACCCGAACTTCAATGTAAAAAATAAATATCACTCATCATTAGAGCAAGATCCAAGCAAACACATCTGATTTTTTATTGCAGAGAAGTTGATGAACATACAGCAATTCTGAAAGAACAAAAAAAAAATATCCAAATCAATTGGACGACCATTTTGTAAAAAAAAAAAAATTATTATCCATATTTTCTGTTTAAGTCATAGTTAAGTTTCTCCAAGCTGCTGCAGATATGCACAGCAAAACAAAAAAAGAAGAGATCAGATAGAAAAATGTCTGCTGATAAAAAAAAAAAAGATAGAAAAATGTCAGAATATGTGAAAAATAATGAATAATATCTTCGTTATATTTTAAAGTAATTTAAGTAACTTAATATTAGTGTACCAAACTTCCTTATCACTTCATGATTTATTTTCTTGTTTAATTGGAATTATACAAGTATAAATTGAGATCGGTATTTTATCTTTCATAACAGAAGTACACAACACAATACTACACATCATCTTATATCAAGTCCATATCAATTTCAGAATATTCAATCTCTCTACTCTCCTTTTTATCTCCTTATACCTAAATCCCTATAATTTCAATGAAAAACAACAAAAAGCATTTTATGTATTCTCCCCTTTTTGAGCCTGTGCATTTTTAAATTCCATGAACCTGATACGGCTGCTATGTTAAGTAAGCACACACTTGACAACGTACAGAATGGACCTAGAATCAGCTGCTTCTGCACAATGTGCTTGTTGCACTTCAAACAGAGAATGCACTTCATAATAAGTCAACACGTGCCAATATACAGCAGCATAACACAGTAGTCTTTGAGAAAAACTGCTTCAACTTCAATCTTCTGGAAATCATTGCCCAGACATCAAGAAATTTGAAAATGGCCACTTCAGTTTCCTTGCAACTTCTGTTAACAGCCATGAACTGAGGTATTGTCTCTTAACAAAAATTTACGGATTATATGGAAGTGGATATTTCCATATATTAAGATTCCAGGAGATAGATACTTGCAAAAACTAGATAGTCCAGACATACTATACGTAATTTTTCGCAAACTTTGGCTCTCTTAGTGTAATATCATATCTAACATTACCTCCTTGAGGGTGTCCTCAAAACATCTAATCATTACATGACCCTAACAAGAAAGTCCACAACTTAGTTGTACCTGCAGAATATTAACAAGATTATACAATGCACAACAGCCAGCCAGATCACACATGGCCATTCAAAGTTATAGGTAAAAGAAGTCAGTATTATTTTGGTCCAGACAATGTTTGAAGTTGTACTTATAAAATGAGGCGTCAGACTATCAGAGTGACAAACAAAAAGAGAGAATAGAATAACAAATTTCAAAATATTCAAGCAGTATTATTATTTAACTCCAGAGGTCATTGGCCGTGAGATCAAAACAACTTCCATATTTGCATGTTTCGCACCAAAGACAATAGTACACTTTCTGATATATACCATGGATTATCGGCAAATTACACTTGAAGCTGTTAGTCAGGCAAAGCAAAACCTAAAATAAAATAAGCAGTTAGTCACCCATTGATCACATTTTCCATGCCAGAACAGAAGGAATGTCAGTTAAAAATGTAACGGCAACAATCAATACCTAATGACAACACTGATAGATTCAGGTGATTTTCATTTTCAACACAATTAGAAGCAGCGTGATATTACCAGGAGCCCATAATGCTACCTACAGCAAATGTTCAAAAACTTCTGATGATCAATAGCATATACAAATTCTAAAGGATCCAATGTTGAGTCCTCTTCAAAATTGATAACACACTCGTGTTATTGTGGCATTTGGATATTGCAGCTCAAACATATAGAAACTTTTATTTTTCACTAGGCTGCAGATGTGTTGAGAATATCTTCCACATATATTGTGTAAAATGCATCATTATCTTCTTGCAAAAAAGAATACAAAACAAAAACAAATGGCAAAATCACGAATCCTGATTAGAAAGCCATTTTCTTTTGTTTCCCATTGCACTCAAAAGCAATACAAAACAACCATTAGCAACTAACTTTCCCCAATCTGCCTGATTTTGCCCAAGTAGCTTACAGTTTCACCAAATTCTCAGCAATACTGTGCTTAACCACTCTTCAATTACATGAGTGTCACTTAATATGAGTAGAAAATGTTATTCCCTTCAAGTTTAACTGTAGCACTTCCGTGCACTTAAGGGCCATTCTATTCTGACTTTAATTCCAAAAGTTTTTAGATTAAATATCATGTACCATAACTCATCAAAAACGTAATACACAATGATGTGCAAGCAACTTTTATGAGAAAAATTTTAAACAAATAAATCAAAACGGTTATGGTTGACTAATAATATATAGGAAAATTATAATTAAGTCACTCTTCATCGGCAGACTAAAACAGGTAATAAAGACATCAAATACCTCAATGGGCATTAAAGAAAGAAAGAAATACTCCACATTGAATTGATGAAATGAATATATGTCAAAACTTATAAATCTCACATTTTATTAAAAATAACAGTTACAGTCACCAAATTAATTTGAACTAAAAGAGTAGAGTAAGTTACAAATCTAAACAAAAACACTACTTTGGGTATTGATGAATTTTGACATCAGGGAGCTCAACCATAAATCATCAGGGAACTTTCAATGGATGTTAATGTATTATTGATATTGAATTTCAATCAAATCTCAGATTCTAAAAATACATACAGAGCGACCTTGCAGCTCTTATACATGTCATAGTTCCCTGATCCCAGCTACACAACAGTATCCCTGCAAAACTTTCTTAGTTTTCTTTCTCATTGGCTGTAAAGCAAACAAAAGCTCGATATCTCTTGCAATGGTAAATACAGCCGACATCAATGCTAAAAACATACAACAGTGCAACCAATCCTGGGTTTGATTTGATAGTACCCTTGGTTGCAGTTAAATAAATTTCTGATCCATCCAGGCCCTATAAACAGTAAAGAATCCAGAGGTAATATGGTTGGAAGCTCTGAAATCAATACTTCATCCTGAAAAGGGCTAGATGTACCAATTTGGGGTCATCTAGTTCATACTATCACATAGAACAGAACCAAGTAGGCTGACAACCACTGACCATTAAGACCTTTACATGAAAAGACAAATCTTCATAAATGTTGTTATTCCTCAAACGATTGCATGGATATTTTCTCCAACTGCAGCGGCCAATCTTCTCCGAGTTGCTGCGGATTTAGCTCCATGGCAACTTTAAAATCATGCAAAGAAACTGAGCATGGTGATCTGTGTTCAGGGACAGGTTCTGCCTGCCCACCGGCTGTCTGCATGTGGAAATGATTAGTTGGCCACATGCCATTGATAACCTTACCCTGAATCTGTTGTTTGGGGACAGGGGTCTTCCTCAGCTCATTTGTAGACCTTGCTCCTACTAATTCAACACAAGATCTGATCAACCGTTTCAAGTACACATCCAGCATAGTATTCAACATATTGGCACATTCCATAGAAACACCTCCAAGACCCTGTACTGCTGCAATCTGCTCCATGCGCCTTCGCAGTGTATCAGTATCAGACAACCAACCACTCTCCGAGCAACTATCAAAATCACCAGTGCTACTTACTGGTAATGCTTTGCGGGCCCCACCTACACTTGCTGAGCAGTAAGGAATGCCCAGTGGTGCTACCAAAGGACTTCTAGAGAAACTCAGCCGGTTTAACTGATCCACCTCTTCCCCATCTTCAAACACTGGCATTTCAGCAGGCCCTTTGCCATGCATTATTGGTTTTTCTGCAGGTGGCTGAACAGAATGTCCCCTTTCCTTCTCAGGCAGCTCAGCAACGGATTGAAGATGCTGAACTGGTCTCTGATAATCACATGGAGTAAGAACTCCATTCTCCATATCAACCTTGCTACCACTGTCTTCTGTACCCAAGGATTGGTGAGAAACAGAATCAACCTTCCCATTTGGCCCAAGAGGGCTTGGTCTATCTCTTGACTTCCGATCGCGTATTCCAGGCCTAACCTTGCCTGAGGATGCTGGCAAAACCCCATTTGACCAAATGGGTGCATTTTGATTTTGGTAGCCGGCCACACTCTGTTCATGCCCATCTTCTCTACCAGGAGATATGTCTGTAGCATTTGCTCCAGACTTTGGGGGACCTGATGGCTGGATTGGTGGCGGGGTCTTGGCTTGGTAGGCATTCTTCAATATTGACTTCAAAAAATAGTTGTGCAACGGAACGTTCTCCCTCCCAAGCACTCGAGAACATAACTTATCAAACTCAGTCTTGCTCAGCTTGTTACTCAGAAACCTGTTCAAGTAAAAAGTGTACCGCTTGAACTTGTCTGCTCCAAGCTTCTTTATAAGCTGTGCTCTTATTTCAACCAAATCAATTCTTGAGCTCTGCTGGGGTTGCATTTCTCACCAGACAGATTCATACAACGCCCAACAAATCAGATATTGACCCACCCACCCGTAACCTCAATTTGAGCCAAATTGTAGTTATTTATGATTCCAGAGAACCCTAAACTTCCCCTCCCCCATATCAGCTGAATACAAATCAACTAACTAGAATTTGTGCATATCCGAACAACCAGATGTGTCAATGATACTAATGACAGCAACCAAGAAAGAAGCTTACAATTCTGAAACAGAACACAGTTACCGTTATGCACGATAAAACCTGAATTCACCGACCAATAGACCACCCAATGCAAAGCCAAATCTCATCTCCCCGAAGCCAAAACCCTAGAGATCAAACCGCAACGGAACAGAGAAACACCGAGCGCGAAATTCCACAAATCAAACTGAATTCACGGAATTGAACGAAAAATCAAAACCCTAAGTTTGAATCACCAAACCCGGGTCAGAAGCTCCATTGTTGTGTCGAACAGCACGTAGCGAACATTACATCACTGCAACAATTTAAAACCTCATTGTTTGGACAAAATTCAAAGCTTCGAACTTCAATTTTCGAAAATTGAAGTAGGGGGGAATAGATCAGTAAGTTGGGCCAAACTAAGTTATCAGAAACAGAGATAAACAAAAAGGGGGAAATTGAAATTGCTAAGGAATGAAGCAGAACGAAGAACAAATACTAAAGACAGCAAGTGGGTAAGGGGAAAACGAAGGACTTATACATTGATTGAACTCTGACCTTCGCAAAGTTCGCGAATTGCATACAAATCTCGAACCTCACTCACTGGGTTTCAATCTTCCAAGCTTCGACCTTTGCCTCTCTCTCTCTCTCTCTCTCTCTCTCTCTCTCTCTCTTTCTTTTTCTTTTTTCTTTTTTTTTTTCTCACCAATTTAATTTAATTTTTGCTTTTTGTTGGCCGAATTTATATTGAGCTTTTGCCCTTTGTAGCTCGATCGCTGCTAATACTATCCTTCCCTCCCCTTCCCTCTTTTCCTTCTTTTTTTTTTTTTTGATCAAAATTCTTTTTTATTTATGCACTCGTCTCTCTCAGTATTAAAAAAAAAAACAGTATACCAAAAAAATCACTAAGAAATAATTTATATACCATATAACTGCATTATATATATAACAATAACAAATATAACATATTTACAATATTATCTCAAACAATTAGACTATATCTCTAAATATCTTGAGTGTATCTCAAATATATTTAGAGATTAATAGTATATCCTAATCAATATCAACTATTTATATTTTTGTTAACTATTTTTGATAATTCATTTTTTATAATGTTTTATACTATTTTTTATGAACTAAACAAAAAAAATTGAAACACTAATTACCAAAATAATTACTCTGTTGCTAATAGAAAAAACAAAATATCAGAATAACTTCGATTGGTCTATACTTTTTTAGTAGAATTATTTATTTATTAATATATGAAAATAATGTATATTATCTATTATTATCTTGTCAGTGTAGAGATTTAATTAAGTTGTTAGTTTAGAGTCACATGTTTTATACTAAGAGATTTCAAGAAAGTTGTGCTCTTGCTCATATTCAAGTTTTTTTAGTTACTACTTACTATTTTAAGCTCCTTCCTCTATTTTTCTATAACCTTCTTTCAAAAACATAACGGTATTCATCTTGTTATTATTGAACATGATCTAAACCCATGTTATTTTTCAAAGACATTATGGACACTTTTTTTATTGGTTTTCAATAAATTGTACCTAGATACAGCCTTTGTGTTGTTGCATTAAGTAAAAATTTGTCTTTACAAATTTAATATTTCGTTAGTTTTCGTTAAAGTTGCTATTGATTTATGTGTTATTGATTATTTTTCTTAATTCTTCTCTCTATTTCTTGAAATTATTATTATAGAGTTGTAACGGTACACTCTTATCATTAAAATATTACATTAAATAATTTGATTTTTTAACACCCGGAATTTCGCTAGTATCTATGATCTAAAGTTGATCACCATAGCTTAACACATTGATAATCTTTTGTTTATCCTTATTTCTATCATAAATGTAACACTAATTGATTATGGATCTTGTTTATTTGATTTTGTATGAACACTTGCTAGATAGTAACTGCACTCAAGCCAAATTTGTCTTTTGCATAAAGATACCTATCATTTAAATTAGTGTTCCTTTTTAAAATTGAATGCTCTTTTAAAATTATAGTATAACTCAACTATTACGTCAACACAGGTTTGTAATAACTATTAATTTTGTCTGTGATAGATTGAATATGTTAAAAATTTAAAAAGTCAACTAAAGTATCCGGATATTATACGGATGAAAATGTATTATTTTGTACAAATTAAACATTGTTTTTATTTTTTTTATAAAAAAACAATTTTTAAAGTTTGAGACACTTATAAAAGAAAACTGACCATTTCTATTTTTGCACTCTTTAAAAAAAAATTAAGTGGCATTTTATTTTAAGGTTAAATTATATTTTTGGTTATTTGTATTGTACGAAAATTTTAGTTTGGTCCCTTATGTTTATTTTGATTCATTTTGGTCATTTATGTTATACTTTTTAACCAATATAGCCCCTTATGTTTGTTTTGATTTTTTTAAGTTTCTTATGATGTATTTTTTTTAATCATTTTGGTCTCTCGTGTTGTATTTTTTATTAATTTGGTTTTATATGTTATTTTATTTACCAATATGGATAGGTAAAACGTTGTATTGACGTCTTTGATAATACAATTAGACAAAGTTAAAGGAAAAAACCAAATTGGCCCAAAAAAAAATAATATAAAGGACCAAATTAAATTAAAATAAACACGAGAGACCAAATTAAAATTTTATAACAATGTAAGGGACAAAAAGTATAATTTAACCATATTTTAATGTTTTTGATTTCTAATTTTGAAAAACAAAAAACATATGAAAATTTTAGCTCAATTTACTAAAAACAAAAAGAAAAAAAAAAGGACACGACCTTTGAAATTATATGTGTTTGTCAATTTTACCTTTGACTTTATTGAAATTATTTTTTAATTTATAACTTTGTAAAATGACATGTAAATTATTCTAAAGTCAAGAATTATATTATTAAACTTTACATAATAAAGAACTAAAGGAGATTTTTTATTATGTTAAGGACTAAATTACTCGTTATCTACAATCTCATAAATTAAATAAGTAATTTACTTAAAAAAAACTAGGTCTAATAAGACCCTAGTCCCACAAATAGAAAAAAAAAGGGCAAGCCAAGACTTATATTAGCTTAAAAAAGAAAAAGGGAGACATATAGCAATAAGCCCAAAACTTAGCATTAAACAATTAAAAAAAATGGGCTCTAGAATCTTAGGACCTTTTTTTTTAAAAAAAAATGATAAATAATTTGATCATTTAAGTAATGATATTAAGGGTTTAAATAATAATAACTGCGTTTATAAAAAAAGGCTTTGATAAAAGAAACAAAATTTATTATCTCTACCTCCTTTAACGAGATTTTTGGTAGATGGGATTAGCATCATCCCTATTAGGAGTGACACTATTCTTTTTAGTATATAAATTTATGATTCTTACATATAAAAAGGATAATGCAACTCCTAATATAGATGGTACTAATCTCATCCTCCAGATTTTTTTACTATCGTTCGTTTGAATGGCACAATAGTTGCAAAAAAAGAAGACAACACCTTAAAAAAGTTTTATAAGAATGAAAATAAAAATAATTCTCCATTAACCAAGAACATATTTTGCATATATTTTTTAATTCATACAGACTTTTGTACCAAAAAAAGCTAATATAGATTTTTGTACCAAAAAAATTCATATAGATTTAATTTTTTAATTAGAATCTGTGAGAACAAGGTTATCACTGTTTGCATCATCCATTTTACTACTTGCACATACACCATCTTGTTCATTTTCATTTTGGAAATGTCTAAAAGACCCTAAAAACAACACCACTCCGACCCATTATTTCCTAAATGTGAAGATTTTGTAATTCAATTTTCAAAAACTTTCATAAACAACACCCACCTACATTTATGTTATTGTTTATACAACTACTATGAATTATCCTGTTTTGTACCAAAACTTATTTACTGGATTCTCAATTCAGTTGATGGAGTATTGCAAGTGTGATGCTGTTGCCAGGATATATAACCATTTTTTGTGGGGAATGTATATAGTAGGTAACAGAAAAACTACCAAACTATGTAGAACAATTTGTATACTTATTTACACTAAAACTTGATTTTCATCCTTACTACTACCATTGCACCGAATCTGTTCTTTCCTGTTGCAGATGGTTACCAGCATTTTTTTGTCAAATGGATTCGGTGGAATGCGGCCATAAACTTGATAGCGCATGGTTTTACTATTCTATTCTCAAAGTGAATTTTTTTGAGGCAATTCTTTTGATTGTATCAACTTCATATAGACAGTGTCAAACAATTTCAGTTTCATATAGCGCATGGTTATTATTGTTTTGCAAATGCACTATTCTTTGGTGGATGGGATTAACACCATTCTTATTGGAAGTGGCACCATCCTTTTTAGTATATAAATTAATGATTCTTACATATGAAAAGGATGGTGCTACTCTCAATAGAGATGTTGCTAATCTCATTCTCCTATTCTTTTGAAAACAATTAACTATTGATGTTGAAATCATTCTCACCCATGCAAACGCACGAGTTTTTACACGGGTTTGTTACTAGTAATTTTATGAAACACAAGTTTTTGTTCCAAAAATTACTTCTTGGAAATAAAATAAAATTATTTTCAGAATTTTAAAAAATAAAAAAGGGATGGTGTAGGTAGTGCAAAAAGTAATTTCCTGAAAACGGATACCGATTTGTTTTACTGGTCCACATCTATCCAGGCCCATTATGTGGCAGGAAGGCCCACACATAGAGACATATTCACACTAGTCCCATTGGAAGAAGATATCATTCGTTCCGTCATCAGCTTTAGGGTCGTTGGGAATGGATAGCGATGTTGAAGAATCTCTCAGAAAGAGGCCCCGAAAATACCCCTTCTCCGGCGACCACTCCTCTCGCAAGGTCTCTCTTTCTTCCTTCTACCTTTATCGTTTATTTATTCTTTTTTTCTCATTTTTTTTTAAAAATTTTCTCGCATGGTTTACTTCTAGACATGGAACTGAATTCCAAAGCTTGCCTGTGCATACTGACAAACAAGTTGCTATCGTTACCTTAACAATTAGACCTAATGCAGTATCTGTTCATCTAAAATTCAAATTCAGTGAAGAATTATGACTCTCTACCCACAGTAGAACGTTCTGGATGGTTATGTTTGGTTGGATTTTTCTATATTCTCTAAAGCTGTTTTTACTGGCTAGTGGCTATGCTAATACCTAGTGTGTAACTGTGAGGTGATTCATTTATGGTGGCTTTCTTATACGGTGTTGATTGCCTGACATCTGATTTAATGTCACCAAGATATTCTGAAGGCAAGGTTTGGGAGAACAATTATCTAGGAAGCTATCAAAGCTGGGACTTTTTCCTGTAATTAGTTACTTTTAAATTGTAAATTTTGATGGCATAAGCCTCAACGTCCATGCCGTCAGTAATGATGAGTTTATTGGTTCATCTGCCATGCTTATTTTCTGTTTTATGTTATTATTGTTCTCTCTCTTCTCTATGAACTGATGATTGAAGAATCATGCAGCAATTTGAACAGTATCCTGGACGGCCATATGCAGTTATGGGGGAAGTGGTAATGGTTCTCACTTTCTTACTGATTTGGTAGAATAAGTGAAAGAGTATTTTGTTATTTCTTTTTAAATTTCTTGCATCAGTTATCCTTCTTAATAATATGGGATTGTTGAGCATGAATATGGGGAGAAAAAAAAAAGTAAAAAACATAGATGCATTGCCATGATTCTTGCAGTTTCAATCTTCTCTTTTGGAGTCAAAATGCTGTAGGATATGGTAGGCTTAGAAGTTTCATCAATCTGCAGTAATTCTCTAGTTTCTAACAGTATTAGTGTTTTGGTAAGTTAGTAGTACCCAATCAACTTTTGTAAGATCTGCTTTATGAATTACAGGTAATATGGTTGTGCTTGGGAATCAGAAACAAAAGGGAAATAAAAGTATGACATATAGATTGGGATGCAAAGCATCTATTGATGGTTGACCCGGCATTAGGCTGGGGTGTTTGGTTTGGGGGGGGGGGATGTTACCTTTTATTATTGTGATCTTAATTGAAAAATTGCAATCTTGAATCATAAAATATGGTCGGTTCTTATGAATCTAATTCATAGAAATTCTGTCCAGTAAAATGGACGGATTATAAATCTCCAAAATAATAGATAGAAATATCGCGTATAGAGCCACTGCATTCCTTTTTTCCTATTTCTGTTTATATGCATAAGATATTATGCATTTGTCCTACGACTCCTTTGATGATGGATTTTGTGTGATGTTAGAGTGCATTTTAACTTGTCCAATATTTTTTGTCAAAAAATTTGGAAAATCTTTTGAAGTTACATATTTCTGTCTATATATGTATATTATTAGTTTTTTATTGCTAAAATCATATTTGGGTTCTTGTTTTATCAGAATTTTATGCAAGATGATGATAATCGTTTGGAGATTACACGAGCAAGATGTAAGTCTTTAATCTCATCAGTGTAGCTTCCTTCCATTTCCTAGATCACTTAAAGCTTATTCTATTCTTGTCATAACAGTTGGAAGTTTGCTTAAAAGACATGGAGATTTGGCTGAGCGTCTTTCTAGGTAAAAAGCCCTTGAAGATGCGTATTGCCTTTCTGTAGTTCAATTTTTCATTGAAAATCCATCAAGTGGGCGCCTACTAGAATTACAATTTATTATGCATGGAACTGTATAAACTTATTCATGTTTAATCATGGTATGGTATGCCAATCTTTTGGAAATTATATTTCAAGCATTTAATAATGAAACCATTTGAGTTCATGGTCATTTTACATATATGTTCATTACTGTTTTTTAGCAACTATGATGCTTGTGTTGGGAGTTAAATCAGAGAGAATGTAGATAAATGGAACTTATCAAGTGGGCGCCTTTCTGTAGTTCAATTTTTCATTGAAAATCCATCAAGTGGGCGCCTACTATAATTACAAATTATTATGCATAGAACTGTATAAACTTATTCATGTTTAATCATGGTATGGTATGCCAATCTTTTGGCTTTGTTGTTTACCTCATGGGGCGGGGGAGGATTGGAAATTATATTTCAAGCATTTAATAATGAAACCATTTGAGTTCATGGTCATTCTACATATATGTTCATTACTGTTTTTTAGCAACAATGATGCTTGTGTTGGGAGTTAAATCAGAGAGAGTGTAGATAAATGGAATTGATATTTCAGAATCTGAACTCAAAGGATAATAAAGGAGAAGCCCAAAATTAGGAAAAGCAACTCTATCATATCGTCCTTAGGAAATTCGTTTTTGTAACAAAGTTAAAAGAAATATGATTTGACGAGTTGACCAAATATTTCTTACCTGTAACTTCAAGAGTTAAGTGACTATTGTCAATGAAGCTTCTCCATTATGTTTTTTTTTTTTTTCATTCTTTCATTTGTTTGTTTGTTTGTTCTTTTTTTTGTTTTGTGGATAATCAAGAACGAGCTTGTGACATGGCAGTCACAGGTTCTAGTTGCTGAAACAGCGTCTCCATTCATGGAGTTATGATTGTGTCTTTGACCCTCCCAATCCTGTGCACTTGGGCCATGCTCTGTCTTTTACGAAACAAAAGGCAGGTTCACAAAGAATAGGCATTTTGTTGCAATTTGCAATATGTCAAAATTCCACATTACCAGAAAGATCTCTTCTGATTTTTCACTTTTGTTGACTTCATATGTGTTTGTGTAATTGCAGACATGTTTTGAAAACTGTTTCATACACAACTGGGTTTATTGTGTCACTTTAATATATATATATATATATATATATTTTTTTTTTCTTTTCCTTGGAAAATATCTAAAAGATTATATGGATGCCTAAATTGAAGATCATTGTTTCGAAATGTTCATTAGTTGTTGTATTCTGTTGTAACATTTATTTCTCAATTTTTATTGGGTTATAGGGATTCTGACAAGATAATATTTGAGCGTCTACAGAAAGAGTTTGAAGCTGCACGAGCTTCTCAAACTGAAGGTATTTTTTATTTTATAAGTTGGTAGGTTCTTTGACGAATAAATGACCAAAGCTGTCCTTGACTTTGTGATCATCCTTCAAAAGGATCCCTGACTTATAAGACCAAGCCTGCTGGGAGAGTGAGGGGACAAGGTGCTGGTTGGGATCGTTAGATAAAGGGTAACCAATACAGCATTGAATATAACTAGCAAAAATAAGATTTTTCAGTGCCTTGTATGGCTTAGCCTTGAATTGGCTATAAGTTGAGTGGTTATCCATTTTTTAGTTGAAATAATGCTTTTCAAAATCAAAAGTCAAAATGTTCACAATTTTATGTTGGCCAGATAAGATAAAAAAAGCTCTTACTGCTGTTGATGTTATCTCTTCATGACTTCATGTAGAATAAATATCGAGGCCATTTTTGCACTGATTAACAAAAGGAAATTGAAAGAGAAGAGCCATTGTACAATCTAAATCATTGTACCAAGTGTATATTCTTGGTTCATGTGATGCTGAAGATATATACTTCTGTAACATCTTAAATGCTGATTAGCTTCCCTTTGTGCATTAATTTTTGTGGAGGTATCCAGAAAAGTTCTTAACCACCATTTTTTTTCCAGAGATATGCTTAGACGGGGAACAATGGAATGATGGTCTACTGGCTACAATCAGAGAGCGAGTATGGTTATGTATTTTTTTTATTTTTTATTTTTTATTTTTTTTTCGCTTATGTTCTGAATTTTTGATATTTTACCTTCATGGTCTCTGTACCGATCAATTTGTTTGAGTTTCACTTTTGACATCTATGATAATGTTTTACACATTAAAATTTGTTCCTGTCAGGTGCATATGGAGGCAGACAGAAAAGCGATGTCTGGGGATGCGGACATTTTGGCATGTCCTCAGGAAAAAATTACTTATAGAATTGGAAACAAGGTAATTGATATATGAAGATACATATTGAATCACACTTTTCATGGGAAATGACTAGTTAATTTTCTGTGATAGCAGACTATAGTTGTAACTAAGCAGATGTTTCGAAGATTCTAGACAGTAACTTGAGAATAAAAGATAGGCAGATGATTAGAAGCTGTTGTCTTGGATGAGGTTTTTACAGTCATGCATGAGCATGCATATTTATGTTGTGTGTGTAAGATAGAGAACTGTAAAATGTCAGACGTACTTAAAAGAGGAGTTAGAGTGTTTTATGTGGATATTTATTCTTAATACTCCCTCCGTTCCTTTTTATCTGTCCAGAAAAAGGAAAATTCTTGTTCGTATTTATCTGTCCATTTATATTTTCAATGTAACATTAATTGTACTTTTACCAATTCTAACCTTATGTTTAATTGGATGTTAATCAATGCTCCACTATTCAATCGGAAGATAAAGGGTATTATGGAGAGTTAAAATTTATTTTGACGAAAACCATAACAATTATTACACTCCTTAATATGTGTGATTTTCTCTCTCCAGACAGTCAAATAGGAACGGAGGGAGTATAATAGATACTTTGTGATATAAGGATTAGTAGATTACCAATACATGCTCTTAAAATGTGTATAATTTTGCAAATTGAGGCTTTTTGGATGATGTCCTTAATTTGGTAGATGGAGAAATTGGTTTTAGGATGTTTATCTTTAATTTTTTCCTGCTGTTGTGAATGAAGAACTGAACCAAAGTCTTGCCCTGGGTATAGTCCTTTTAGGGGCCGCCTGTCATTGCGAAAACTTCTAAATATTTATACTGTTGAAAGAGGTGCTTCCTTCTCTATGGGTGGTTATATTTTTCTGATTCAGTTGTGTGTATCTATTATCCCATGTACTATCTATCTCTTGTATTTTTATCCTTCCTTTCTTCTTAATAAATTCCATGGTTATAAAAGAAAAACTAATATGCATAGAGGAAGTAGCCAATGACATTTGAAATTACCAGGGGAATTGTCTTATCAAATTGGACTGAATTGTGGGTTTTCATATTTGACATAACTATTGTTCAAGAATAATGGGTAATGATGTAATGCTTGAGAAGTCTTGGTATAGTTCAGAAATGAGTTTTGATTTCTGCTTGTATAAGGTTCATTTGGATGGAGTAAAATGCTTACGCCTTTATGGCAGTCTCTTAGAACCAAAACTTGCTATGGGGGTGGATTATATTAATGGCTTTTCTTTGGCGTTGTGCTCATGGATTTTTCTAGGGAGTTGCCACTTCTGATGTGCAGAATGATTGACAGACTCTGCATTCTTTATTTTTCATGTTTCTTACATGTGACTTGCTTGTTTATCTTCTCACTAGTTGTAGTTGTACTTTCTTGTTTTGCTCTATACTTTTTCTTATCCGCCCGCACCATTGGTATGCCTTGTTCGCTGCTGCACTTAAAGAAGTTGTTATTTTGTGCATATTGACTTCATGACCAGATAGTATTTTAATGTTTGTTGTCTACTTGGAAGCAGGTAATTTGCTGTTTGGAAGGGATGAGAATTGGCATACAGTATGAGACATCGTTTGCTGGTAAATTAGCACCAAATTGTTTGTGACTAACTTATTGACGAACACTATCATCATTAGTATCATTTCATTTAACACATGATATGACATTATGAATCACAAAGGAGGCTGGATGTTTTCGGTTTTCCTATCTGCACCTACCCTCTCCCTTGTTCTTTGTTTTCACCATTAGTTTATGTTAATGTTTGTTCATTTATCTCCAGGTGAACCTTGTGAGTTCTACCATTGTGTGCTGGAGAGTAAGTCATTTCTCGAAAAGATGACTGTTCTGGAACACACAATTCCATTTTTCCTGCCAATACGTGAAACAGAGAATGAGCTTCTCTCATCCAATGCAATGGTAAAGTCAGTCATATGTATTGGCTTTGCAGCTCGTTTGTTTCAATTTTTTCTTCTTAACATTTGATTTTATTGGTTTGCTTTCAGAAATTCATAGACCATGTTGGAGATCTGTTGCAGGCATATGTGGATAGGCGAGAACAGGTAGAGTGGTAGACTTCCCATGTGTATAAGCAATCATTAAGAGCAAGTTTGACGTGTTTATTTGTTGGAACAGAACAAAAATATCTCGCCTTCATATTTCATAATCAGCATAAATTTTCCTTTATATATGGAGCAAAAGTTTACAGTTTTACAATCGCGCAGGCATCACATACGAGAGTTAGTAACCTAAATATATGAATGAAAGAATAATGTCAGCGCATGTTGAAGCAAGTACTTTATGACTAGTTTGACCGTATCAATATGTCCACAAAACAATATATCAACATTACCCTATACTCTAAAACGCTGGATTTTTGCTGAAGTATATTTATGTACCTGTATCATATGATATGTTTTCTTTGGCTGCTACTAAATGCCATACTTTTTGGTTTAGATTCTTGGAATGCTATCTTCTGCATCAATCAGGGGTGCACTGTGCATATGGATTTTTTTCTTCTCTAAATTTGTTAAAATGTTCATTCCTGGTTCAGTATTCTGATGCAGACCAAAATTTAACTTTTTGCTCATCATAAATATCATGCAGGTCAGACTTATAAAGGAACTCTATGGAAATCAAATTGCAGAGCTGTATCATAGCCTTTCTTACCACATGATTGAATTTGTATTGGATGATTTTGACTGGTTAGTATCTTATAGTGATGATTTAGAGACCATTTCTACTTATGCTTGAATAATTGAAAAAAAAGTTAGAATGTGAAGTCTGTAGTTCAGCTAAAGTTTTACTTTGGTGGTTGTGCGAGCTTTGTTTTATTTTATTTTTCGTACGTTCTGATGTGTGAACTGATGCTAAAAATAGTTATTTTTTTCTTTTCTTTTTTTTTTCCCCGGACATTCTAATGTGGTCTGATGATAAAAATAAAATAGCGTGGTTGGTGTGCTTCAGCTTTCAATCCTAATATAAAGCACTTTAAAAGTGATTTTACATTGAAGCTACTACTTTTTGGATGACCTTTACATTAAAGTTACTGATCTGGATGAATGACTAGTAAATTACTCAGCAATTGCATTCTCCGTCTTTATCTTCTGTCAAAGTTATGTAGAAAATTTTCAGAACCAGCAAAGTATATAGCTGTCTTAGACTTAGTCAAGTGGCTAGGGTGCTGTCCAATGCTTACATAAAAGGAAAATTTGTAGCTTATAAGATGTTTGATTTGTTTGTAGTACCTTTCATGAATATGTTCCTTGTTTTTATTTGTCATTAACATTTTATTGTGTCAGAAATTCATCATCAAAATTTCGTATCTCCTGTCACTTCTATAGAATGAAATCAATAAGACATGCAGAGGGAAACAAAATAAAAGAAAAGCTGAAAAGATATTCTGTACTTAATAAGTCATTTAATTTTGCAGCAAGGTGACAGTCTGCCTTCGTTATGCGGATCTCATTTCGGTGCTTCCAACTCGGATCACAGTGCTTGCCTTTCCAATGTTCAAGAAAAGCACTACAACTTTGAACAGGAAGGACGACAGAATCTCAGGAAGTCATCTTGCTCCTCTTCGCCTAACCTATGCAGAAGATGCCTTACGAACCATGAGTCTACCAGAAGGTGAAAACTGTTACTTCTGTTAAATGTCTTATTTTTGGCTTTTCTGTCGTCATCAATAGGTCTATAATCATGTTGTATGCTACTAGGTGAAAGTTATCACACTTGAATTTTGATTCTGAAATTAACATGTATTTTGCGTTCGAAAGTTTCTCCATGCTTATCTTACAAGCTATTTAATTGTGATTGTTTCTTCATTGCTCTACTGGTGGCTCACTCTCTCACAACTGGCTTTATATTTTGTTTCCCATCTCAGCGTACGCAGAGATTGTGTTAAATCTACCACAAGCACTTCAGCAGATGTATCATCAGAGAGCCGCCGCCTAGAGCTCCGCCCTTTCAGTGGTGTAGATTCATCGGTAAAAATTCTTATTTGTAGAAATGTTATTGAATATTAGGAAAAATAACTTTAGAAGTTGTTACCTAGCAAAATTGATCATAGGTTGAGTTCATTTTTATGTACTATATATATTGTCATACGCCATTAGAATTTTGAGCCCTCGTTATTCCTTCAACGCCTATTATGGTGTCTTGTATAATTAGTAATAGCGCTGGGTTAACTTCTATACGAACTGTTGTCATTCATCTCTTTTACATATCAACAATGTACATGTAACTTGGTTTTGTATTACAAGTTCTGTCTTTCACATTTGCAGAAGGTCATTAGTAGATCTCTCCATGATTTTCTTAACTCATTTTAATTATAATTTTTGTTTGATGTTTTTCATATCTGAAGAGGTAAAAATTACATCAGACTTCGATTAATTTAAGCTGCTAAGATTTATTTAAGGGAATAATTTTTTAATGTTTATTCTTGTAAAGTACTACAAGATTGAAAATAGATTTATTTATCAGCGAAAATTCAGCGCCAACAACCGTTTAGATAATTATGAGTTGGCTTGATTCCTTTTTTCTTTTTGGGTAAAGAGAGTTGGCTTGATTCTAAAAGCACATAGTGACTTTTGTTTATTATATACGAGTATCAAATTCGGTTTGGTATTACAACCCGAAAGAAAAAGTGCTGTGTGATTTTGAATTGATAAATGATAATTATCTACATTTTGGATTAGTACATTTGGCAATGGCAGTGTTGTTCAGTCCTTCAATAACTCTTAAGCCTATTGTCACACCTATTTATCTATGATTAGTATTACTCTTTTTGAAATAAATTTTAATAATTTTTGTTTCATCTTTATAATTAAATTAATAATACATAAAAGAATTTTTAAAAAAAAGTGACAATAAACACATAAGAGCGACTTTAACACCTCCTAATAAAGTTAGCAAGCAACTTAATCTGAATGTGTATTGTTATTTGGGTTGTCTAGTTTATCATCTTTACAATTAATTTGAATAGAAATGTTTAAAGTGGTTAGACTTCAAATTTGTGAAATTATTACACTACATTCCGTAATTTTTCCGTAATGAGGGCAACTTCTCAAAAATAATTTTTTCTACAAAAAAGAATTATGTATTAATGTCTTATTCAACACTTGAATTTAACTCATTTAAGATTGAATTAAGCATTGAGCGACACTAAGTGTTAAGGGGAGGTCCAAGGTTCGAATTTTGACAGAGGAGAATATGAGTATAGTTTAGTTTATGGTGTGTAGTGGGTGTATGAGTATTTGCCTATAAAAAAAAAAAAGCATTGAGCGACATTATTCAAGATCGAAAATGCTCAGCAAAAAGGATATAATAATAGTATAGAGCTTTAATGTGAGACATTCATTAACATTCCCCAAAAACAAGACGCAAGTAACTCCTATGAACCATGTTATTTGGTGCCTAAAGAGAATAGCATCTCCTCCAGCTACTGCCATAGATGCAATAGAGAAGTAACCATCTAAATTTTCACAAAAGGACCTTCATCCTAATCTAAAGACAGATTAAATTATGTCTTCATCATTATCTTCTTCGGTTTGTTCTTGAACAAAGAAAGAAACAGGTTCTTCTTTAAGGTTGTCCAAGCATTCTTAAACCGTATAATGTTGCTGGATTGTATCAATGTCAAGCCCCTTCAGCTTCACCACTGACTCAACATGTCCCTTCAGAGTATGAAGCTCCCTTAGCCTGTGACAGAACCATTTTTTTTTTTAAATATCTCTAGCACAACCATTACCATAAATGTAATATATTTAATCATCCCTTAGTATTAATTTTAAAGATTTTTCCATCCCGTGCAATTTTGTTCACGTTAAGAATCCCTAGAAGTTTTTCATAGGAAAACAAAGCATTATCTGCATTGCAATTACAGAAGTAATTAAATTTGTTTTTTTCCGATGAAAAATTATTTTTGGATTCTTAACTTCTGCAAAATTGCACGGGAATAGAAAAAACTTTTCAGATACAAACTTGATACGAGCGAAGTCAATGGCTTACCTTGCAACCTCAGCGCGTCTCTTGGCTTGCTCAGCAATCTCTGAAAGCTCCCTATAGCTATTCTTGTCATTGAAAAGGTTGGCTGTTTCAGGTGGCTGAAGGCCATGAAGAGTCCTCTGTGCAGCTGCCCATTGTGCTTCTCTCTCTTCTTTTCCATAGTCTTTCTTTGTAGTGAAGGCAGTCTGTCATTACAAAGCATAAACATGTTTTCAAGTGTCTTCCTTTGAAGTGTTAAATGTCTGGATTAAGATCAACAATGTGATTAACAACAAAGAAGAGAATAAGTTACCTTGTTCTCCAAAAGATTATCCCAAGCCTTCCCACTAAGAACATAGCGGATTGCGAATTTGAGTAAATCAAGAGGGATATATGTCACTATACTATATAGCCAGATTACAGCAGCCCAACCCCATCCCATTCCATTAATTCTTGCAAAGCCCCAGTTAGCATACACTGCTATTAAAGTTGCAACCTGCCAATCACGAAGCAAATTATTAGTGCCACAGAAGAAAGGTACAAGCTTTTAATCAATCAATCAATCAGTAATTTGTAATTTTGTATTGCTAACTGATAGAGCAGTATTATGCCTAAAACCACTGCATCCTAAGACAACAACAATGTTGACTTTGATTCCATTTCAAGTTTTCAACACTTATGCTGTGCTCCCACATCTTAGTTTAATTAAAGATGTAGTATACATTTTCTAAGAGTGGTTGTGGAAAGAATGAGTGACAAGTGCATGATCACGAGACCAGGTTCTTGAAAAAACAAAATGACACTGCTTCAATTATGAAATCAGGAGAGAAACTAAAACAAGCAACTACTATATATATTAGGTTGCTAATGGGAGATAATAAATAAGAGGTTCAACATTACCAGTTGAGCAACCATAAAAGCACTTAAAAGGAGAAGACCAGGTCTTTCAACATAGGACCAGCTGCGGGACCTGGTGACAAAAATCAGTGCCTGACTTATAATACTGACTTGTAGGTACAGTGCTGCCATCATTTCTTCAGGGCTTGTTCTCAGTGACCTCACACCAAACTTGTCCTGCAACAATGAAAGTTGTGCTAACATCTCTTAGAACCTTGGCTATTTGGTGATGATAATATTGAGGGAAACGTGAAACATAAATTATTTATTACCGAGAAGAAGTCGGTATCCTTCATGAGCCAGAAAAATACCACTGTCATTAGTGCCAAGTAACTACCTAGCACAACACCAGTAGCGAATATCTCCCTCAGCTTCCAGCTGTCAGGCATTGGAGATGGTTTCACTCTATCCTTGGATATTGTCATAATGGTACCTATAGGTATAGGGGTGAAGAAAATCAAGTTTCAGCATTTTCACAGAATGATCAAAAGTAAATTGACTGAAAGAAGGCCAAGCAAATACTATCTTACCATCATTTAGTATGGCAATGATCAAAACCATAAAGGGTGCAAAATCAAACTTCCAGATCAATGCAATGAACATGAAACCAAACTGCCAAAAAGAAGAATATATCAACACAAATTATATGAACCATGTTATGTACAAACAGTTGACATGCTTTTTCATGAGTAAATCTATTTTCTGCACTTACCACAATACGGATGGTGATTGACACAGCATAGATCTGCAATAATCAACAATCAACATATCTGACTTCAGATCAATGAGACATTAAAATAAAGTCAAGCAATTAAATCATGTATGCCAGAAGACTAACAGTGTAGTTCTTCATCCTCTGGAAAATTGCCCTGCTTGTGAGCACTGCACTAATGATGACACTCAGACCAGGTTCAGTGAGCACAATGTCAGAAGCACTTCTTGCAGCATCTGTAGCGTCAGCAACAGCAATTCCAATATCTGCTTTCTTTAATGCAGGGGCATCGTTGACACCATCACCTGTCATTCCACATATGTGTTTCCTCTCTTGCAACCTCTTCACAATTTCATATTTGTGTTCTGCCATGTCACATAGAGAGAAAAAAAGGATTGAAATGTTAGTAAGTGTAAATGGCAATTTCGAAACTTAAATGTATTGTTAACAAGAGTAGCAGTTTCATCTCATAAGATCACAAAGTTTCCATGGAAAGGTAAAGGACGTTTGAAGTAGTTGAAACTACCATCATTGTCATTATCAAGGACCTACCAGGAAATACTCCAGCAAATCCATCAGCTTTCTCGATCAACTCATCAACTGGAAGAGCTGAAATAGAAGCATCCTTGCTTTGGCCAAGCAATGAAGAAGACGGGTACATGTTTGTTCCCATCCCAAGCCTTCTTCCAGTTTCCTTAGCAATGGCAAGCTGATCCCCTACAGAACAGAACACCCGCAATAAATTCCTAAGCTACAAAAATTTCATTTATGGTATGTTATATAAACTACAATAAAGCAGGACCTCAAATCTTACCAGTAATCATCTTAACATTCACGCCAAGATTCAGAGCTCTTGTGATGGTTTCCGCACTGTCATGCCTAGGAGGATCAAATAGCGGCAGCAGACCAACAAATTGCCATGGTGCTCCAGCAGCATCCTTTGATTTCTCAGGTACTTCCTGTTATAAACAGAACAGACCATAAAATCAGCACATAAATAAGTTGGAAACAAGAAATGTTAATAACATATTATCAGTTTTGCTAACCTGTCTAGCAACACCTAAAGACCGGAGTCCACGTTCAGCGAACTTGTCAATTACTGCATGAACCCTTTTCCTAACATCCTCTTTGCAGTTGCAGAGGTTCAATATCTAAGCCAAGAGAAAAACATCAATTAGCAATCTTCAAAAACATAATATGATGGTGCTAAGTGACAACAACACGCATATTTATATTTACCTGCTCAGGAGCTCCTTTGCTAGCTCTATGCCAGTTTCCATCAGAATCAATGTAAGTGAGAGCTGTCCTCTTATCAACAGGGTTGAATGGAAGAAAATGGACCTCCCTGATACCGGCTCGAGCCTGGCCAATTCACAGTAAAAAAAGGGTTAATCTTTTTAATCCTGATGTCCATAAGAGAGATCACGTTGGGATATTTACCTCCTTTGGGTCAGCAAGCATGCCAACAATTGCAGCATCTATAGCATCCTGATTCTCAGTCCTAGAGGCTCTTGCGGCAAGAAGGATAACATAATCCTTCTCAAGACCCTTAGCGAAAACCTCAATCAAGTTTTTATCCACGGTCAGCTTATTAAGCGTGAGGGTCCCAGTTTTGTCACTGCACAGAACATCCATCCCTGCCATTTCCTCAATAGCCGTCATTCTTTTTGTGATTGCACCTTGCTGGGAAAGCCTGTGAGAGCCAATAGCCATAGTAACAGACAAAACAGTTGGCATAGCAATTGGAATTCCTCCGATCAACAGAACCAAGAGATTGTCAATTCCATCTCTGTACTTGCGGTGTTGTATTGGGTACATGACTATGAGCTCAATGAGTATTCCAACCGCAATTGAGCAAATACAGAAGTTACCAATTGCAGTAAGGACTTTCTGAAAGTGACCAACTTGGTTGGTGCTGTCCACTAAATGAGCCGCTTTGCCAAAAAAGGTGTGCACCCCAGTTGCAATCACAACAGCTTCTATCTCACCTTTCTTGACGGTCGATCCAGAAAACACTTCGTCAGAGGGATTCTTTGTCACAGGAAGAGACTCTCCCGTTAAAGCAGACTGATCAACACTCAAAGGATCACCCTCAAGAAGACGAGCATCAGCAGGAATGATATCTCCTAATTTGATGCTGATTATGTCTCCCGGCACCAAAATCGCAGCATCTTGTTCTGTCCATCGCCCATCTCTGAGGACCTACAATTTTGTAACAAGACATTACCATGAGAAAAAGTGCAAATGCATACTTTGGCATGCTTAAAAGTCAAGGTTTCAAATCATAAACGACACCATGTGATGCTATATTGCAACCTGAGCATCATAGTTTTGGCAAGCATCAAAGTGTCTGTTTGTTTGTTTAAGATTCTTATCAGTTATCAACGCAAACAGAGTTTGAAAGGAATGCTTCCGTTAAAAGCTTTCAAGATGCTGGTGACAAACAATCACAACCTGTCAGTTTGCTTCATAACATACATGCTCATGGGCTTAAACATACTGTATCAGAGTGTGATTGTGGTTTGCAACAATAACACCAGGCCAAGTCAAGCACGGTAGTAACTTGAACGGCAATTTGAATTTTGAAATATTTTTAGTTATTACGAGTTAAAGGATAGATAGATGAAGTAGTAACCTTGGTTTTGGGAGCTAAACCAGCCATGAGAGCAGCAGCAGCATTACCAGCATTATTTTCTTCAATGAAACTGATAGTGGAGTTAATGATCAAGAGAGCAATGATACCGACGAAATCTTGCCAATCGGGAGGCCTTCCACCGCCATTAGCCAAAGCAATAGCCATAATAGCAGCAGCTTCCATGACCCACGACAAAGGGTTCCACATGAAACCCAAGAATTTCAACAGCTTGCTCTCCTGTTTTCATAAAAAAACGCAGAATAAAGAAGAATTAAAGTGTCAAGTGAGGGGAATGAAGAATTGAATTGATGAAGAGAGAATAAAGAAGAGACCTTCTTCTCTTCCAATTTGTTGGGTCCGAAAACTTGAAGCCGATTGGCTCCTTCGTCGGAAGTGAGACCTGCTCTTGAACATTTCAGCTGCTCGAACACTTCCTCAACTGGAATTCGTTCCTGCAAATTGGAATCACAGTGCAACCAGCAACTTCAATTAAAGAAGGGAAGAAGAAGAAGAAGACATTCCATTTTTGCATTTTCAGCCGCTAATTTAATTTTAGTATTTTTATTCTATTTGAATTTGGGAAAAAGGAATATTAGGGGCGCGTGGAGGAACGCGAAGTAGTAGTACGTATGAGGATTCGTTTCTTTCGGTGACCGTGAGATTTATTGCACTTTACTCTCCATCCCAAAAAAAGTGAAAAACGACACTTGTTATGACATCAAACTTTTTAATACTCTCCTCTCCCTTTTATTTTTATTCATATTCATATAATAATAATAACAACATCGTTTAAGGATTATTAGTACAGAAAAAAGTGGTTTATTAAGTGTACTGTTTGTGTTTGATAAAAAATAGTAGTAGTATTATGAGGTTTGTTAGTTAAAGAAGATGAGAGCTAGGATTGGTGAAAGAAAGAAAGAAAAAGGATTGGTCCATCAAAAAAAGAGGTTTAATTAAGGTTTCTTGATTTGGTATTATTGGGTTGGGAGAAGAACGTAACAAATTAAAGGATGGAGATGAGAAATTTAAAAATAAAAATGAATGAAGAGTATGTAGTGAATAGATACCAGATCGACGTTCTCGTTTTTGATCTCTTCGAGGCTGATACCACCCATTGTTGCAAATTAAATTAGTGTGTTTTGTGTTTTGTGTTTTGGAAGAGGAAGAGTGTGCTAATGCCTTTATATATCGATCAATCAATATTCACACACAAGACTACTGCTATATATATATATATATATATGTGCTCTGCTCTGCTCTTCTCTTCTCTTCTCCTCTTTATGCCTTTTCTCTTGTGGTGGGTTCCACAACTCCACACTTTTAAAAAATAAATAAAATTATACATTTCTACTTATAATTTTCTTTTCTTTTCTCTATCTACTTTTTATCTTATTACTAAACTAAATATTTAATTATCTCATTCAGTCAAGTAACTAAATTAATAAATGCATGAGGAGATATATATTCGTTGTACTACTTTTTTATGAACAAACAAAATAAATAGATATCTTTATTGGTACTACTTCCACTTTGACCAGAAATTTATGATGGGAGTGATGTACCGTTTCAATTCCTAACTTTGCGAGAATAATTCACTTTAGTCCCTGACTTTATGCGGATAGGTCACTTTAGTCCCTGACTTTATATTTTACATGTCACTGTAGTCCCTGAATTATATGATCATTCATTTTAGTCCCTGAAAATCAGGGACTAAAATAAATGATGTAGTGAAAGTCAGGGACTAAAATGACTAATAATAGTGAAAGTTAGGGACTAAAATGACTGATTTCGCAAGGAACGAATGATAAAATACAAAGTCAGGGACTATTTTAGTATATAATTCTTTATGATGGTGATTAATACTACCTCCGTTACTGGTAACTAAATTATTTTTATTTAAAAAATAATTAATTCTATTTAATTTTTATATTTTATAAATAAAATGATTTTATTTATTAAATTATTTTTTAAAAGAAGATTCTCTCTTTTATTATCATTTTTTCATAAAAAAGTACAATAACCAAAAAATAAACATTAAATTAATATAAATATAATTTAAGAGTAAAATAGTTAAAAAAATTACTTATAATATGAAGAAAATTATTTTAAATGACTTATATTAATATATGAGAACATTAATAGTAGTGTTATCAGGGGTAGGCTGTTTCCTCTTTTGTATTTCCTTCTACCGTACTCTCCACTTCCATTTATTTTTTCCCCTTTTCATTTATTACATAGCTAATTCTCTCTATACTTTTAACTTCAATTTCGAAACGTAATTATATTTATATACTATATCACATTAATTATGGTTTTAATCTACTTTCCTATTTATTATTGCTTCTCTTTCTCTCTCACATTTTTTTATAGGTTTTTTTAATTTGTGCAATATTGTACAAAATAAAAATTTTAAAATTGAATAAATATTAAATAATAAATGCATATTAAAATATGAATCAATTAATTTGTTTTTTTTTATAAAAACTTTTCATTTAAGATGTTTAACATATATAATATTACACAAATTAAAAAACTCTTTTTTATTTTTTTTATATCTAAAATAGTAATATACATATACAAATATACTTTATCCTTGATATTTTGACACTTGCGTGCTAATTGTTTATACTACTCCTACTTAATTATAATACCTCCGGTCCTACATATATACAAGATGCTTCGAAAAAAAAAATTTATCCCTTATAAAGTTTAAGAAATAATTATTAGTATTTTTTCTTATTTATTCTTATAATAAATGAAGAAATAATAGATACAATTAATATATTTGTTGAAAATTTTGACTTTAAATATGGATAAATTTAATATATTGTACTATTTTTTTATAAGATAAAATATTAAATAAAGTTGTTAATAATTTTTTTAATCTTAATGAATTGGTTAGAGAATTTTATAAAAAAATACCAGAGGTAGTAGCATGTTTTGATTTACGTTTGGAATCAACAAATGAGGGTTTGGAACGTGTAATTTGTTTGCAAAAAGAAACACATATATTGAATTATTTTTTTGACGTGATCTTAAATTCTAAATTATAATTTAATTAATAGCGAAAAATAGTTGATTTTGGGTTGATCGAAAGCTTAGTTTTACAAGCACAAAGCAAACACGTACGCACTTAAGTAATTTGCTAGCTACAAAGTAACATGTCTAATTATATTGTATGGAATTTTGGATCAAACACTAAAGTTTTTATTTTATTTTATTTTTAGCGGATTAATTAAAGTTTAGGGAGGAGTTTTATTGTGCTTATGATTAATAATATGTAAACGGAATATAAGAGGTTGTTATGGTTCTATACTTGCACTTGCTTCATGCATCTTATATACATTATTATGCATGTTCTTATTTATATTGTTTTTTGCATTTATTTTGATTCTTCAGTTGCTATATATGGAAGCAAATAACGTAACCAACCTTTTTTTTAGGATGGGATTAGCACCATTTATATTAGGAGTGACACCATTCTTTTTATATATGTAAGAATTATAAATTTATATATTAAAAAAGATGATACCACTCCTAATAGAGATTGTACTAATCTCATCCACCCCTTTTTCCATTTTAGGTTTATTCTTCGTTTCAATTTCTTCGCTAAAATTAACATACCCATCCCCTATCATCTCCTCCTTCTCACCCATCTCTTCTAAATGTAAAGATTTATTACATTTATTTTCAGGGACTCACTTTATCATATTTAAGTTTTTAATAGATTAATTTAATAGTTTATAGATTTTTTAGAGCTAATTTAGTAGCATTTAAATTTTAGAGAAATTAATTTGATTAAAAAAAATATACGAGAAATGAAATTCATGACAAATAAATCTTTTAAAGATAAAAAATAATATTTTTTTCCTAGCATCCTATATTCTTCTCCATACAAACAGGGCAAGTACAGATAACGTATAGTGGCCAATTATACATTATACATCCTAATAAATTTATGGCATATATTCTAAATGTCCCCAGAAACTCTTTTGCTTTAAGAGATATATATATTTAAAGAAATATTCACTCTACAAAATATCCTATATGTGTTTTCCTAATTTTAATTATGAAGATAAATAACTGATCAAGGGCAAGCAGCTAAGTGTATGTTTGGAAAAATATTGAGTTGAAGTAGAACTAATTTTAAAGAGCTAAAATCGATTTTAATGGATAAATTAGTTGTTTGTTTTTGCGTTGAAAAAAAGTTAAAATTGATTAGAGTGGCCAAAAATGATTTTGACTGAAGCAAGATGAGACTTGCTTTCACGTTAGGTTAAGAAATTTACACTGTATTTTTACTCTAAACTTGTTTTTGCGAAAAAAATATCAAACATAAATCATGTTACTTTAAAATCAATTTTAAACGAAATCAATTCTATAAAATCACGTTGATCCAAAATCAATTCTACCAACACTAAATTAAACACACACTAAGTATTTTAAGTGCGGTGTATATTTATATATATGCCAAAATAAATTAAAATTGTTTTCCTCATCATATATATATATATATATATATATGCATCTTTTCTATTTTATATTATCCTTAGATCTTTTATTTTATCAAAATTAAACAAGAAGAAAAGAGATACTCAAATTTAAAGAATTTTGTCGCTCATAATGATCCATTTTGACTTGAGTATGTGATTCTGATTGCATAAGACACCAGTAGTGAAAAAAATCAATCTGTTTTTCCTCTTCACCGGAAAGAAATAGTATTAAAAAATCATTATAAGAAAATTATTGTTACGTTTAGGTAACAAATTTTACCTTCAAATATTTTGTATATAGCTAATCAGTAACTTATACATTGTTACTGGTTAAGTGGTTATGGGAGAAAGTAGAGGTAGAAAATTTATGAGTGGTAACAAAAAAATAAGCAACATAATATAATATAATTCAAATCCTTCACCACAATGCATTTTTCAACGCAACTTCATTAAATGCCCCTAATTTCGCTTGGTGAATTTACATATTACTCCCTTTGTTTTTTTTATTATTTGTTCTTATTCTTATTAATTAAGCTTTATCAGACTAGTCTTATTATCATTTTCTTCGCTATTTCTTTAATTATAATAATGACCTATCAACAATAAAACAGTCACTAATGAGATCTTAAATCTAATGTATTGTATGATTTATTAATTGGTTTAGGTGTCGGTGTTTCTCTTGGTTGTGGAGAAATTATGCTTTCTCAATTGTTGTCGATTCTTTTCTTTGTTATGTTGGTTTGGCCTTGTTCGTTCTCGATCTGTCTCCCTGATTTCTTTGTATTGTTTTTGAAGTATTTTTTATACTCTTTTATTAATAATATGCTTTGGTTTATTAAAAAAAATAAAAAATTAAAATGATTTATATAAGGTCTTATTGTAGAGAAGAAAATAAAAAAACGTGAAGTGATAGCAAACAGTAAGTCAAAGTTGTAAGTTAGTTAATGTAGCTAAAATGGTCAAATTATGACATAAGACATCATAGCACTTTGATCGGCTCACAAAATAAATCAAATTGTTGTTACTCAGTCAAATAGGGGGAATAAGCTCCTTATATTATCATTCCTACTAGCCTAACTTTTAGGTTTTTTTATGATTTAAATTTAAATTATAGCTTTAACGGAATATCGGCCAGAGATTAATTATCTTAATTTACGTGTTCAAATCTCATCTATTTTCATTTTATATAAAAAAATATATTATTCTAAGTTAGCCTAAATTAGTTAAACTTAATAAGAAATTATTAGTTACAGAACCACATTTGTTTGTTTTCTACTTTACTTAGATGTTAACCTCCGACAAAATAGACACATAATGTATGGTTATGGTGTGTTAAATAATGCTAATAATTTTATATTGAGTTTTGGTACTATATTATTCTTTGAATACATATATAGTTTAATCAAACACTTATAACACTAGTCCACAATATTTTTATTTTCTTTCTTAATATGGTAAATTATTTTATAATGTGTGTAACTATCGTAGTTTTTGTTCAACTAGCTAGTAATAATTTAGATTCGTAATTAAATCGGATGTATCTAAAATTCTGGCTGCCTAATCTCATGATATATTATGACCCACCGTATCCTTGAGTTAATAAAATTGAACAATCAATGTTCTTCAGGGTTATCAATACTATACTACTCCTTTCAATTCAAGAATTTTATAATTTAATGGCTAAATATGTCTTTTATCTTTAAAAATATTTCATTTTAGATTTTAGTCCTTCAATTTTTTTTATTACTCATTACATCATTTAAAGTTTAAAAGTTTTAATTTTAATTTTTATCATAAAATTTTATGTTAATTAGTGACATAACAGACAATAATAATACATCAATGTATGGCATGTCAGCTGAACATTATTGAATTAGATTAAAATATACATGTTAGCAATAGTCTTTTTTTAAATACTTTTTTTGAATTTTAAAATAGTTATTAAAAAATTCAAAATAAAAATATTTTAAAAAATAATTAATGCTAACATACATAATTTAATCTGATTTAGCAAGATCAATTGATGTGACATATACGCTGATATGTCATTCTGTCTACTATATCACTAATTAATAAAAAAATTTAATAGTAGTGACTCAAATAACAACTTTTAAAATTTAAAAAATGTAATTAATAAACTTTTTTTTAGGGACTAAAGGACCCTATATTTTTAAGAAAAAAATATATATTTAAGTCATAATTTAATAAATGTTGTACAGAAGTGAGCAGGATAATGCCGGAACTAGATTTGAGGTGTTTGGCGGCATACATAATTCCACTTCCAATTTTTTGAAACATTTGACCTAAATTAGAAATAAAGATGTTTTCCTTTTCACCCTTGATCAATGATCAAGCTAAGTACCCCCAACACTTTCTGAGACTAATTATATATGTTTCAAGCATTTATGCTGATCCTTCCCATTAAGACGTTTAATTTTGTGGAAATAAAGATCTTTGAAAAAAGAGTAACAAGACACTTACAAGTTACAATAATTTATGTTCTATCTGCTTAGATATTAATTATCTTAAACCAAATTAAAGTGTGTGTTTTATAGTTGACAAAATTATTAATGGAAAATGAAAAGGGTCTGTACAGATGAGCATCCTTGTGCTTTATATAATAATAATAAAAAAAAGAAAGAGATAAAATTAAACTAACTAAACAATGCATCAAATAGTTTGAGCAAATAATCCTAAGGTTGACTTAACGGTGTAAGGTCTCACTAAATTCATAGGAAAAAGAACCCATGTTCGAATCTCACATATGCCAAATTTCTGGGGCCAACGACAACTACGCAACGCGAACGAGATTAGTTTCATCTTAAGGATGAGTAAACTCGTAATTATAAAAAAAAAGTTTGGGTAAAATGGATTTTTTTTTCTTTCTCAAATCATATTTAACAAACACCTAAAATCTTGTTGAAGAATTACTAAATATGATTTTTACTAGAATGTTTTTAGACAGAACTAAGTTTAGACACTTTAAAGTTTAAACTAAACTAAAAATTAAAGTGCTTGATTGGTTAAGGTTTCACACCCACAAAAATAAATTTCACTCACAGTAATCCGAATCTCAAAGTAAATATAACAAAAATTAAAAATGTTTGCTTTCATCAAAATTAATATCACTTATAATTTATAATGAAAGTTAATACAAATGGATCCAAAGTTGTTGTGCATTTACAAGAAGTCAATATGAAGCTTTCATTTCCCTTGGACTTCATTGCATCTATGATAAACAAGCATTTATGCTTCAAAAGGGGGAAAAAAAAAGATGTAGTAATAAAACTATATATAAGCAAATTAATTTTATTTTTTTTTAAAAAGTGTAAGAAAATAGAGTTCAAGCAAGTGAGCAACCAATGGCTGAAATTGAATAATAGAAAGTGCATAGATAAATTTTTGAATTGAACAACAATGTTGCAATTTTCCCCTAAAATAGTTTATATTATTCTGCAAAGTGGTCCTTGGTTATTTTTTTGCATCCTAAAATACTAATTTGTCCCCACAAGGTTCCTAAGGCACTCACTTTTTGACCCAACAAATCAAATAGGAGATGGACACGCCTTGAGTATAAAGTTTAATAGAACAAAAGTTATGGCAAAGAAAGGCTGAGATAAGAGATGCCATTAGAATAATTATCATTGCTACCTAAAGTTGAATGGACAATAGTATTTCTCCCATTTTTAAGGGCACACTAACCAAAAGTGTATTTTTTATCTTGTTACTGTGCCTGAGAAACATGAAGCGTCTATTTTTAGGGCACACTAATCAAAAGTTGAATGAACTATAAGCTCTTGACTAATAATTTTAATCATTAATATTTATCTCAATTTGTGTATTTTTTACTTCTCATTCTATTAACATTTAAATTACGGTCCAAAAAATATTTATTTCTATAGAATGATCTTGATTTTTATGTATTTTTCATTGAATGACTTTTATTTTTGTATATTAATATATCTCAATCATGATCAAATTTTAATTTATCAAAATTTATGTGTTTTTTAATTTTTTGATATGCTAAAATCTAAATCAAACTTACGGTAATTATGGTAATTATGTAGGGTTTCATTTTGTTGATAATAGTTTTATTGTCCTTTGAGGAGTACGAAGTGGTGAAAAGATTGTTGAGAATAGGCTTTAGGACACAAGATGTAGATTGGGGTGGCAAATTCCCCTGCTTGTTGGGTCAGGACTCAGGAGTAGGACGAATAGTGATTTAGACAAGTGTTTCTATTCCAAGCACTTGACATCTAAAATCATCACTTTTTTCTTTTTCCTTTTTTTTTTAGGATATATATAAATAAATCATCACATATTTTGTTTCCGTGCGATATAGATATAGATGCACATAAATAGAACATAACACAGAGAAGTAGACAATCCATAGTCAAGTGGCTAATTTTTTTTTCTTTTTTTCTTTTTTCTGTTTGTGAATTGTAATGATAACTCCGAATTGCTTCTTCTCCTAAGCAGTCAATTCCGATGGGATTCGGAAATTTCTCTAAACCAATGATATTTTAAATTCTCTTCTCTTCTTGAACCCCACCCTAGCTAGTATCTTGTATATTTATCTCTCAATATAGAATAAAGCAACATTTCAATTATTCTTTACATTTTTTTTCTTCAATTGCTCATCTCAGTTGTTTTCTAATTTTTTTACTTTTTACAATAATATGTAATCACAGTTTTTTTATCAATATTTGTGTAAGAAAAAAAAAGTACTATAGTGAACATAACATTTGTTTAATAAAAAATAATAATGATGTGTGAATAAAGAATAACCCATCCATCTCCTTAAGAAAATTCAAGAACCTTTTTTTTTTATGTTATTTTGGTTGAGTTAACTACGGGAAATTGTGATAAGATTACGATATGGACTTAGACACTGAAAGTTAGATTGATCACGATTCACGAGAAGAGTGGTAGTATTAGTATTAGAATAGGACCTTTTTTTTTTTTAAAAAAAAAAGAAATTCTGGAAAACCAAAAAGACAAATTGGATGGAGTGAATTTCGTGAGGGAGGATGGTTACAAGTCACAAGACAGATTAGCTTAGCAGCACGAGACAAATATAAATGTATGTTTTGGCAAAGTGAAAAAAAAGAAAGAAAGAAAAAGAAATTGATCAAGTGTTTAACGAAACCAGTTGTTGGATTCTGAAACTGAAAGTTACCCTTCAGAATAGCTAACCTTATATGTGATGCTAAGATTCTAGAAAGAGAAAAGAGAAAAGAGAGAAGAGAGAAAGAGAGTGAGGAGTCTCGTGGAGGTAGGTAAAGGTTAATTAGTCCCACCATCCATGTGGATGTGAGGTTATGAAAGGCACTATATCCCATTAAGTTAAGGACCATTTCCTTGTGACTGAAGACGTTCCTTTTTGTTATCACTTAAGAATCTTATCAAACGCATGTTGCTTTGACAGTGATAGAGAGAAGAAAAAAATTTAAAAAAAAAAAGTGCCCAGAAATTATTCTTTTTTGGACTTTAGAGATGATTTACCAAAAATTCTGAAATTGACAATTGATACGTCTAAATACCTGTTTATTAACACTACTTGACATATTTTTAATTGTTAATTCAATTAAATGTTTATGATATTGATACCCAATGCTTTTGTAAATTTGTTTGGGTAAGAATGAGAAGCATAATCCAGTAAATTCTACTTAAACTAAAAGGAAGATGGTGTTTGAGTTGGGGTTTGGTTTTTAATGATGAGAAGAGGAAAGAGGAAGGGTACGTCTAAACTGAGGCCTCTCCTATTGGGATGGGAAGGGTATCTAATTGATTATGCTCTGAATTTGAATTGCCGTACATTAAGAAAACGACTTCGCAAAATCATAGCCTCTCACTCACTCATGAATGTAATGTTCATTCATGTGCACACACAGATCACTCAAATACTCTCAAACCACCTTTGCACCTGAACCACCCATTTGTTTTTTCCCTTTTTCTTTCTTGTTTCTGTACCAACCGCCCACTCTGATACGTATCCAATTCCACCACTGCTATCTTGTGTTTTACTCGTTTCATTTCTGAAAAAAAATAAAAAAAAATTCTCCAAATTGAGCAGTTAGTGACCATTTACTATAAGCTTACATATAGGTATCGTATTTCGTTTCAGTCTATTTATATCATCAGTATGAGAATGAGTTATTGAAAGCTTCTAATAACATTCGCTTACACTTACTAATTTTTCTTCACTGTACTGCAGAATCTGATATCAATCCCACTAGATTATGTCAACAAAAATACTTCAAAGATATTGCCAAGATTTCTCTCACGTCCATTATACTTGCTAGTTCCTACCCAAATTGCGTTGGACCCTTTTATTCCCAAGTTAGGTCTTTTCTAGTTCTACTTCTACATATTCCCTTCTATTTACCAATAATCGTTAAACACTTTCATAACACATCATTTTCTATACTAGAGGTAAACAAGTTCAGATGTCAACTTGTGACAACTGCAGACTCAGATCAAAGGCTGCATCGATCAATTCACTCGGGCAAGTTCACAGGCACAAGAAAATTAAATTAGAAGAGAAAATACGGCTAGTAAACGGTACTCAAGCACAAAGCAATTGTGATAACTGATAACATCTGCATTGGCCAACGGCTAGGTGAACTCCAGATAAATCTACTCCCATTCAAAGTGCATAGGGATTTGAAATGACTTTCTCACATTGAAATTATGGGAGACCAAACAAGCTATTGAGCTAGAGGACCAAGTTGGGGGTAGATACCTCTTCTTGTGAAATAAAACATGAATATACAGGTCAAATGAAAAAAAGGACGCAATGCAAAACTAGATTTACTATCCCTCTATTAACTGTAATGCTATGCATCTGTTAAATGTAACCGGGTTGGCCGATAATGAGGACGGCACAAAAAAAAAAGTTATAAAAATGTTCGTCTAGTTGGATGAGAGAATCAGCTTTCAATCATCGGTTCAGGACCAGACGTCTCTCCACGAGACCTGTTTGCTTGATGAACAGAGTTAAATAGAATGTCCTTGATTACCTACATAGAAGAAAAATGTTGTATTTCAGCAGTCTTGCAAAGAATAATATCAATAAAAAAGGGGGAAAGAGAAGGGGGGATTGGAAATACAAGTCACCTGTGACATTAAACCATGCACTTGCTCCACAGTAATTTTTGCACTATCACGAGTAATCTTAGCAAGTGGAGATTCTTCCTGCAAAGCGTTGACATGTCAGCATCAGGCATGCAAGGAGGACAAATTGAGGGGGAGTGAGAAAATAATGTCAACATCAACACATGGGGTGATGCTCACAAAGTTGATACTTGATAATGACAGAATAGCATTAAACTACACAATTGCATGGTTCTAGATCGGTTTATGCAGTGAGCATAGTACCCATCATCATGAAAGGATAAGATCGACCAAAATTTTAAGCACATTTCAGAAGTCTTGCTACCAACCAATAAATACCTATTTCTATAACTTCTAATCATGGAAATGTGGAAGGGGTATGTAGTCAAACAACAACGTGATCATAAAACTAATCAAACTTGAACTTTAATGCGGGTGCTCTCACAAAGTCTCTGTCTTTGATGAAACATTTCTTAAAAAAAAATAAATGAATATAATGGTTTAAAATGAATGCATCAATATGCATCCTGGAGACAGTCGCTGTAACGGGACAAGAAATTCAAGATGTCATGGGGAATCAAATATTAAATAAATAAGCAGAAATGCAGTCATCTTTAGATAAAACTAATCAGGAATCAAGCACAATTAATTACTCCAGTGATTTATGTCTCAACCAAAGTATAAACAGGGTCCCGCAAAATGTGTGTAATACAAAAGCCTTTGTTTCTGTCCTTTTTAATTATGAGGTACGAGACAGAAAATTGACAAGAAGTTAATAAAAACCATTTTTGCAAAAAAAAAAAAAAAAAAAAGAACACATCGTTTGTTTTTGTGTGTGTGTGTTGGAGGGGGGGCTTAGGTGGAGGATCAATAGTTAGTCCAACATCCAGGGCCCTGATATTTTGCTGTCACGGATAATTGATGAAATACAGTAGCAAAACAACCCAAGTTCGCCAATGTCCAGCACCCAGTTCCTGTTCTTTTTTTGCTGTCACAGATTTGATTAATCAAAGCCGCTAGATAAACAAGCTGAGTTAGCCAATGTCCAACGTACAGTTGGAGCATTCATGAATCTAACAATCAATTAAATGAATTCCATTTTTGAACCCTTCCTCCAAAAGATGTCAAATGGCTTTCACTCTTACTTTGACACAAGGTAGCATGTTAGTATCATTCTAAATGTGCTACATTTAAATTTAAGAGAACTACTTGGTACTTACTGAACAATCCTTAAAGTGCATTTCGGGGACACACAAAATTGCAACCATGGACTAGAAATTTTAAAGATAAGAGATGAAAGTTGCACCATATTAAATTAGATAATACAAAAATTATACTAACCAAACTAGAGAACTGGAAAGGGAAGGGAGGGGGGTGGGGGGCTCATGTATGCATGGACGTCTTGACTGCAGGCTAATAATACTCAGGTATAAACAAAACGCAACAAAACTCTTCTGCTGTCTGCAGGATCTTCATCAGGTTTTGTCATATGGATGCTTGGTGTATAGTTTCTAAGACAAAGCTCATTCTACAAAAATCTACACATTTCAAAATTACCACTTCAACCAGCTTCAGAGCCCTAGGCTGCTATGCTTTCCAATTTGTACAGCGCTCTTCAGTTATGGCCAGCTATAACACCAGAAACTGCAGGATTTCTTGACATTCACACATGCAACTATTATAGTGGTAAAATCCCACACTTTTTGCCCCCATTCACTGCATCATCCAAAGGGTTTGAAATTGAAAACCTCATTTCTGAACAACTGCACCACTCCCTCACCAGGCGCACTACTCCCTCACTGGACAAACCACCGAGACAATCCACTGCTGTCCAGCGCTGTCTTTGATCACTGCAGGCATTTTCTGGCCAAGTCAGACCCCTGCTGCCCATCTCTTTTCTGCCACTTCTGTTATTTCCTTTGTATGTGACTGTTCCGTGCGGTTTCGGTTTGCTATCATCTTCCTCTTCATTTTGTGGCAGCAGAGCAGAACTTCTCTCATCATCTCAATTCTAAATCACAATTCACAACGATTTAAAGTTTCACTCTTCCTTGCTTCTAATCTAGACTTCCGATTGACTAGTGCCTTTAGCTTAAAACTTTGACTTCCTACCATTAATTAAGAATGCATCCTTAATTTTGTTTTCACCATTTAAGCAATTATGTGTTTAGTATGAATTTTTTTTATCTTAATCTCAAAACTTCGGTATAGCAACCCCCACACTATCTCGGTATAGCAGTTTTGAGGCTCCAAGCAGCTATTTGGATTGATTAGTTGATTGCTATGCAAACATATATTTGAAAACATGCAATATATATCAATCTGAAGGGAAATCCTGTCAGTTGACCACTTCAGTCAGTGTCAGCAGACTTGGAAGAAAACCTTTAGTTTGGAATATGGGACCTAATTCTATGACGTAGCAATGTGGCATCACGATAAAAGACACTTGGCAGAGGTCGCCTTCACAAAGCCAAAGAGAGCTATTATAATGAGTGTCATTAATTCATCCAGTGCTCCACTCTAAGTTTCTTTCCTACAATTTCTAGATGTTTTCTCTTACGCTGTGAACATAATAAAGTGAATTCAACAAGGGAAATTCTATGGGCCTGGACTTTTGCTGCCTTGAGGTTAAAACATGTAATAAAATCCAACAAAGCTGCACATTTTAAACAATATCATTTGTGAAATCATGCCTCCAGGCTGTATACCTTATTCCATTTAAAAGTTCAAGACATGACTACTAGAGCTGGCATCAATTGGAAATTTAAGATAGAATAGGATAGAGATGCAAATAATGATGAATGAGAAAGCCGACATACAACGTGGTATATATACTGATCACGGATTCTCTTGACCGACCCTTAGAAACAGGATCAGCATTTCAAAAGTAAGTGTATATTTGAAATTCACTACAGCACAAACAATACAAAGATAAATGCCTACAAGGATTTTGATCATAAAAAATTTATGCATTGCTTGACTCCAGTGCAACAAGACGAAACACTTTAACAATGCAAAAGAAATCCTAAATAAAGAAATTACTTTGGACTGATAGAGCAACAGTTACTCACTTCTTTCTTTCTAGGTGTGGGTGCTATTAGTGGGCCAAAGCGTGAGTGCGCCAGCTGATTCTCTGCTTGCTCTAGCTTCTCAGCTGCAATAAAATAATTTACCCATAGTTACCCTTACTTTCTAAACAATAACAATGAAGATAGATGGAACCATTCTATTCCCCAATCATGTTCAGAACAAATGGCAAAACCAAAAATATATTGTAGTAGAAAGAAAGGCACTGAAGAATACCCAAATCTGAGATTTGTCCAGCAACATAGTCTCCATTACCCAATAGCGGAGAAGATGACAGTGTATTCACCCAATATTTGTTCCATAGCAGATCCAAGAGGTGTGAGTCAAGAGAGGACTTAAAGTAAGTGATATCCAATGCATAATACTGCAAAAGCACAGGAACTCAGTTGAGACAAAAATCAAACAGACGTGGTTGTTTAAAGAAACGGCCAAAGAAAAAAGAATAACCTGTTTACAATGGACACCAAAATCTTCAATTTTATTGAGGGGAATGGTCTGGTACTCAGAAATAGGCTCATCTGGAGGCTTATAACCTTCAGGGTAAGTCCTGAAAGCCCCAATCTCAACTTTTCCGGCAGATACAGTTCTGGTAGGGTCAATAACAACAGCTAAAAAGGGCTCCTGAAACTGCTGATTCAGCATCTGCGTCGAAACGTCAATGCCCGAAAGCCAGCAACCATAACCGGGATGAGAATGATACCATCCCACAACATTTTCCAACCGCCCAGCCTGTACACCAAAACAATGTCAAATTAACTAGGCAGAAATGAGGGTTAGGGTTAAACGATGTCAATCTAACTAATAAGATATTAGGGTTAAGGTTAGAATCAGAATTGAACTAGATCAAACTAACCAAGCAGAGGTTAGGGTTAGGGTTTAAGCAAACCTGCTTATTGGTCTGAGAATAATCAACCATATATTCATAGGCATCGGCTTGTGCATTGACGCGAGTCTCGGTGCCTTCGACAGGCAAGGCGAAGGCATCCATGACGATGATGGCGTCGGCGTCGGTCTTGCCCTGCATGAGGCCCATGACCTCGATGGTGCCGCCAGAGCGAGCATGCACAACCATCTTGAGGAGAGCGAGGGCGGAGATCTTGACGCGCTTGAAGTAGTGAGGATCGTTGGCCCAAGGCTTGTCGCGCTGGAACTCGTTCTGAGCAGATTCGTCGTAGTAGAAGATGGAGTCGTCGGCGTTGTTGGCGGAGCCGCCGGGAGTGTCCATTGGAATGATGTTGTTCTCTAACTCCCATGTTTGCTGTGCTATCGCTGATAGCCCTTCCATCTCTCCCACTCACACTTCGCTATCACTCTCTTCGCTTTTCTCCCCTTCAACGAATTTAACTCATGCTTTCATGTCGCTCAAACTCAAATATATTTTTTTCTTGGTGATCTTAATATGGGTTAAAAAAAATTCAGATCACGTGATGAATTTATTAAAAATGAAAAATACTGAGTATTTTTAAAAAAAATTACCTTTTTAAAAATATTTTATATTTTTTAAAAATTTTCCACGTTTTCTATTTTTTTTAAAGTAATCATATATTCCTAATTTTTTTTCTCACCTTAAAATTATTCTTTTTCTTAAGGGTATGTTTGGTTGGAGGTTTTAGAAGGGGAGGAAAGGAATTTTGGTGTGTTTTGGAATCCCTCCAAAAGTGGAGGGATTTGGAGGGGAGGAGAGGGAGGGGTTTTTAACACATAAAATTCATTTCCTTTCCTTCAATCAAACACAAAACACTATTTTTCCTCTCGTCCCCTCCCTTTTCTTCCATTTGAACCAAACACACTACCAAAATTTTTATTTTCTCTCCGTTTAGTTGAACCAAACAGACCCTAAGTCCTATAAAATCCGTTATTTTTTATTTTCATTCTTATAAAAATTTTCTTTGCATTTTGATTTCTATTCTTTCATAATTAGTTTCTATAAAACTCATCTTTACATTTTATCCTCATTCTTTTAGAAATGCATTCTGATTGTGCTTATATTCATAAATTGTTTTTTATTCTCACATGAATTTGTTAAGTCAGCAAAGAGATAACAAATTTGGTCTAATGACGATTTAAAAAAACAATTTCTAGAAAAATAAGGATCAAATGCAAAGATGAATTTTATAAGTACTAAAATGCACAAACTCATGGCTGTACACAACTCATAGAAGTTCAAAAACATTATAAGCATATAAGTTGTACAAACTCATGGCTGTACACAAACTTACATCGGGTTAGGCTTATTGTTGTTGGAATATGAAAATCCAACACCTGTAATATTTTAACCCGAATCAATTCAATTACCAAAATCGTTGTTGAGAAGCCTGAAAATCCCGGTAAGAATGGTTGCACCATTGTTATCTAAAACATCATTGAACCTATTACAGAGCAATTTAATGGCCGTATTGTGAGTTAGAATTCAAATTCATGAATCAAAATATTATATTTAACCATAACAATGTTAACAACGCATTGTTTATGCATGTTTTATGTTATTGATTAAAATAAACGGTAACATTAAAGTACAACTTACTGAGTAAAAAAAAACATTATTGAACGAGTCACCCTTTAAATATGCGTTTGCATTTCAAATTTTGCTATTGACTGTTCCTCACAAGATCTTGAGGAGTGAATTCTCTTTGAATACATAGCGTGGTTGTCATTTTGGTCATATATTATCGTGGCATGGCGTTAGAGAAATAACAGTATTCAGGATGATAAAAGATGGAACATCAACACAAGTTTCAATAAAATTCATGATTGAATGCAGAAGCTTAGTGGCATGGAGAAGGACCCGGGGTTCTCTTCTTCCATCATTACCAACTGATAATTTCCTTGAATTGAACTTTTATTTCTAACAAGACATTCGTCTTGGAGGCGTCATCAGAGAGTCTGTGATAAGTTAACACCTCTACACATGTCCTCCTATTGTCGTTATATCACACATCACATCACATTCAAACTAAAAGTTGCTCGCTATTTGACTCACATTGCAAATTATTATGATCTATTAGTCACCTTACCTTTTGTAAAGGGTACTTTAGCTTCTGGTGAAGGAGCCTCAAGGAGGCAGACTGACAATCAAGGGCCACCAGCATTACCATTCAGGCTGCACAAGTTCGTAGGTATCCCATGAAATATACATGCAAGCTAACTTGTTAACCACAGGAAAAGAAAAAACTGATGTCACGCTAATTTAACAATTTTTATAGAAAATACATTCAAATCCGTGGGCGGTGAGCCTGATTTCCATGGATGAAATCCCCAAACAGAAGAGAAGAAAGCAGATGAGAGAAAAAAATACAGCCTAAGTTGACTAGACTCACTCGTTAATATTATTCATCTCACAATAAATGGCCTGCAGAATCCCTACTTTCTAAGCTAACAGTAACTTACAATTTAACATACAAAATACAACCGTGCATCATTTGACACCCCTGCCCCTGCCCCTTCTATTGTATTTGGTAATTCTTTTTCCCTTTTGCTTGGCAATACTAGTTGGCGTGGCAGCCAAGCCTGTCCCTAAACCTGACTGAGAACTACTCTGTTGAACCTCGTACTGTACACTGGAACTGTTCTGCGAGCCAGTGGCAACGCCGTCCTCTTCTTTGGAAGCAACAGTGTCTTCAACAATCACATGAGGCACCTCCATGGGTTCTCTCGACAGCTTACAAGTCTCTTGCTGAATATCCTTAGCTGTCCTCTCCCGACTTGAATTTGTAGCACTGGGTTCGTCATTCGATGTTTTTGTGTCCTGTTCGATAACCTGCCCAGCATAGAAACTAGCAAACAAGAAAATGGCCAAATCAATTAACAATTTTGATGATTGGGATAAGACGGTAAGGTCAACAAACTTTTTTTCCCAGACAAGCAGGAAGGGAGTCGGTGATTTTCCTGGCAGGATATTTCAAGCCAATTAGTAAAGTTAATATTCCAGATTTTATATCAGACGGTCAGTATTTAAAAGTCACTTTCTACCCCAATTAATCCAACTAAAGTCGATTGAAACTATTTCAGATGGCAACCTAGTTTTTGGATTTATATTTTTTTTTTAAAAAGAAAAACCCTAGAATCTTACGCCTTACTTAAGGATAACTAAAACTTCTTGTTACCTGGACCTGGACCATCAAGCGTTGGTTATTTGTTCATTTATGCAAAATTTGGCGATTTCTGTTTGTTTTAGAAATTGGTAAAATTCATTTTCAAATAATTTATTTGTGTGGAAATGATAAACAAGTTTTTGCTGCCAGAAATGTGATTCCAAACGTATCCAAACAGGCTACCAAGATAGAATTATGGCTATGTAGACCAGCGTAACCTGACGACAGTAAAAATAAAATCAATTCAGAACTCTATTAGCTAGGGAAGCATTTTTCCAAGGCATTAGATCAAATTCCCAGGGGAATAATATCTTAAAGATTACTACGGCGACAAATGCTATTTGTTTAATTCAAAAATGTTTGGCTAGCATACAAAATTTCCAGAAATATTTTTCAAAATTGATTTAGTTTGAAAAAGGAAATAAACTCAAAAATTGGCAGAAAAAAATGTGGTAGAAAGAAGTGGAAGTGGAGATTAATGGTTGAGTAATTCCAAGAAAACTTCCATTTCCATGGACATGTTACTTTCTTCGGAATCAATAAAGCCTGTATGAAAAATGAGTAATGCTATATCCTCCTAAAAATCTTCTAACATATCCTCCTACTATCTCATAAAGTAAGTAATAAATGAAAAATTAAATACCTTTCATGTCTTGAAAAGTGAAAAAGCATTCAATACATTTCTCAATTAGTAAATAGGAGGATTTATAGGAGTATTTGGTAGGAGAATTTAGAATTATTCATGAAAAATAGAGCTCATTTACTTCACATTTTCATTTTCAAAAGTAGTGTTTTTAGGTTTAGTTTGCTAGGTAAGAATAGAAATTTTACAAAACACTGAAATTAATATTTAGTTTTTTTTGGTTGTTTTCAACGTTTGCGGTACAAATATAAAAAAAAAACAAGAAATGAAAAGGTTTTACTCCCAAGTTCACTTTCCCGGGAATAACTTCCCATACCTTGAAATAAGGACAACCTAAAAGTAAAATCCAAGTTATTTAAAAGGATTTTTCTAACATGTGCAATATTGCACATGATATGATAAGAAACTAAAGAAGGAAGGTTTTTATGGGAAAAATCAAAACTTTAATGAGACTGTGTAACATACAATAAATACTATGTTTTTTTTTTTCATTTTTGGTTTCTTAACATGTGCAATATATTGCACAGGTTAGAAAAATCCTATTTAAAAAAGAAAAGGTTTTAGAACGAGAACTTTCAAACAAAAAGAAAAGCCAGTGAACATAAATTTACCTGGGCCCTGAAGAGGGGAACCCATTTGCCAATGCATCTTCTGCTCCAACCTTCTGCTCCAATGCATCTTGTAATCTAGAGTTAGAAGCTGCATACAGATAAAGGAGGATCAGTAAAATTTGAAAATTTTGAAGAAAAATTAAAGAGGCACAAATTCGGAGGTGTATATGATGACCCGATAGGAGGAAAACACCACAAAACTACCTACATTTGCAAGGTCCTGTAGATAACCCTGATCTGTGAAAACACATCCTCAAGAATATGCACTACATATTTAATTAAGAATCATTTAAAGTGGAACCAATCATATTCATAATAAAAAAATACAAGGATCATACACTAGCAAAAATGACCCCTACCTATATTGAATTGCAAATTTGCACTTGCAAACGAGGTTTAATTAAGTGTGATGTCAAAATAAAAACAAAAATGAAGGATTAGTATAACTGTACAAGACTAAGTTTATACTACAATAATTTTAGAAAGCAAATAGTTCCAGCAGTAAAATATGGCTTGTAGGGCTATCGCATATAGAGAAAAAACACGTCTATATTGAAATTCACTGCACATTATATAAAAGACAATACATGTAAAATCATCAAATGGACAACAATGTATTGGGAATCTCACCAAAAAAACAACGGAGAATGATTATTCAAAAAATATATAATAACTCCAGTCTGACTAAGCCGTGATCAGAGCAAAAGAAGACTGCAGTAAGGGTCAGTGAGATCTCCCAATCAAGGAAGCTGACACACTATTTAGACGCATTTCTTTTTGACCAAACATAAAAAATGATTCTCAAAGTATAGAAACAAAAAGGCTGAAGTTCCTTTGCAATTTACATGCACAGCGCATCCTAACAAATACTTGAGGGAAGTTACTTTAAGCTGAATGGAGGACGTCATGACTCCACCAGCAATGCAGCATATCCAAAAGCAGTGGGTGAGGTCAAAGGCTCCAATAGCCAGGCATTGCCAAAGATTGTGGGAGTTTGCATGTTTTTCCTCAATTTTCAATCAGACCCGACACAGGAGCAACATGGACTGTGCAATTTTCTTTTAGTTTCACTAGCAGACTAGCAGATGCTACTGCCACGAGAAAGATACTATAGATTACAAGGGTGCAAAACTAAACTTTTAGCATAGCATAGTGGCCCACACTGCACCTTTCTCAAGAAAGCATTATAATTTATAACAACTACAACTATGACTAAATAAATTGCAAGAAGCACTTTACATCAACTAAGGTTGTTTTCTAATCATAAGGTAGCCAAAGGAAAGGGAGTAAAAATTTCTACCTTCTCTATTTTCTTCAACTGGCTCTGGCTGATGATTAGACACATTTGTGTCATTGATGCCATTGACTTTAACCAGATCACCATGCCTATCACTGTCAGAAAATCAAAATAAGATAAATAATACAACCAACCACAGCCAAATTTTTCACAAGTCCTGAAAGACCTCTGTACATCAGACTCTCGATAATCATAGACACTGAGATTGGATTAAACTGGTAACTAATTTGCCACTGTTATCATATCAATTTTGCACATCATGGCATCTAGAGTTACAATTTTTTTCTCTTGATCACTTCCCCACCCCTCTCCCAAAAAAGTGCCAACATACTAATCAAGTACTGAAAACCTTGGACAACTTTAGACACATGTGGTGAGTTTAAAACAAAGAAGCACAAATAAAATGTACGTGATGTAGGGAAGTCAAAATTCCAGTTATCAGCCAAAAGAAAATGTCAAAAAAGCAATCATTGGGTTAGGGTACAGAGTACTGAGGACCTTAAATGCACTGTATATTTACTGCACCAATCAAACAAGAAGAACGAAAGATAGAAAAAGCAAAGTTGTGTGGGAAGCAACAATAAGGTAATGTTCAGAAAGTAAATGCTAGAACACTTCACCTGATGAAAGTATATGTGTAATACCATATCGAAAATAAATGTGAACGTGATAGAAATACTCTAACCTGTGGTTATCATCTGAGGACTCATCTTTTAGTCCTGAAGCAGTTATTACTCTGCAGTCATCTTGTGTATCTGTGTGGAGGGGTTTTCAAAAGCAATCGTAAAATTTCTACAGGGAGATGAAGGACTTAGAACTTGTGCATGAACAAACAATTTATCTGATAGTCAGGTTGTGCCAACAGAAAGCACAATGGGTTTATACTTGTATGTAGTTAAATCATACTTCTCAGCTCTAAAATATTAATGAACAATGTCTATTCAAATTGTCCCATTATAATTGTATTGAGTATTTCATAAGCTAAGATGAACAAACAGTTTTGATTTTAAATATATTGAACCAATAAATTAGACATTGGCATACTTGAAGACAACCATATTAGGCATAATAGTAAAGGGGGTTGTTTATGTGCAATTGCAATGGATTAAAAGCATCACTGGCAGTAGTTTACCTTTGGTTTGCTGAACAGCCACAAAGCCCTTAGTAAAAGGAAGAAAAATAATCATGTTAGATCCAAAATAGGTTGCTAAAAAAATCTTGAATGAATTACTAGGAGAAGGGTTGTTACATAAACACCACTTCAGATGAGCACCTGATTCTGTTCAGAATTAATATTAGCTGGAACAGACAGCAAAGATTCAGTTTGGAACCCATCCAGTTTAGTCTCCAAATCTAAAGTGCAAAAATGAAGTTAAATATGTCAAACATCTGAGATGTTACATATGTTTTAAGAAAAAAGTAGGTTTTACAATTAAAATGACTGACTACCAGAAGAAACAAACCAACAGGGTTATGGCAGCAGCAGAACCATACCTGGAGAGGCCTCAGAACCTAATTCTCTGGACAAGTTTGCAGTTGTGTCTGCTAATTTTGCAAAATTATGTCCTTCCACATCCGAACTAGCTCCAATATTTTCAATAGCTGAAATTTTAACATTATGTTTCTGTTCCATAGCAGATGCAGACCAATCAATTTTTGAGGAGGGGAGTGTCCTAAGCATCTCCTCTGTTGCCCTGGCTCTTACTCTTCGTATTTCATCCTGAATACTCCATGGCTCAGTAGCAAGAGAATCCCTTTTCAACTGCATTCACGAACCATCAAAAATGAAATAATCAATAAACAGCATAAGTCAGTCAACGTAAATGACAAGTCAGCTTGATTTACAGGAGCATTTCATATAACTTCATCATTCCAGATAAATGGTATTCCAGCACAATCAGAGGCTGGACATAAGAAATGTGAAATTATGACTGCCAGGGAAGATGAGGCCCAGAAAATCCATTCCCTAGCAAACTTAGAAACAATACAGTACAAATTAACTCTGAAACTAGATCCAATAGTCGTGAATAATTTATCATTTTCACTCTTGACATTCTCTAAAGACAGTCAAAGGAAAAGATTTGCAACTAGGCTGAATATGAAATAGAGTAATAGATTCTTTTTGTGTATTGTTAGAAGTCCCACATCGGCTAGTGATATGGCCATTGTTGAGTTTATAAGGGTGTGGCAAACCTCATTCTACAAGCTAGCTTTTGGGATTGAGTTAGGCCCAAACCCAAACTGTAAGATGGTATCAGAGCCTATCCTAGATCCGTTTGTTGGCCTCCATGTTGTTGGGTGTGTTATTGGGTGTTTGTTAGTCCCGTATTGTTGGGTCACCCGTGTTTGTCCACACTCCAACTGTGTTGTGCTGGGCGTGTTAGAAGTCCCACATCGGCTAGTGATATGGCCATTGTTGAGTTTATAAGGGTGTGGCAAACCTCATTCTACAAGCTAGCTTTTGGGATTGAGTTAGGCCCAAACCCAAATTGTAAGATTTATTTTCTATTTACATAATAATGAATTGTTTAGTACTCTATCTCTACTACTTTTCAAGATTTCAATTTCAAGAACTTCAGTAATAATACACTTTCTCGTCTTTTTATACCTCATCACCTCATGACGGCAATGTCAATGTAGGCTTGATCTTCTAAATAAATTTCCAAAGAAGTCAACTCAAGTTTGAGAACAAAAGAAGTATTAAAAAATACATACATGATTTCCAAAAAAATAATAATACATCAAATGGCACCTTGGAGGACGATGTAGAATTTCCCCCGAATAGATGTGGTGTTTCTTCCTTAAAGAGTTGAATTCCAGAAGGTGTTGGAGGCTTAGTATGGTCTATGGAGGGAGATGCCCATGGAGGGCGTGTGCGCATATATGACTTTGCCACATCCACTGGTGATCCTTCATCTTTAGGAGCCTGCATACCAGAAAGGTATATAGGTAAAAACAAACAACTAATGTGAAATCATATTGCCATGATATATATTATATAATGAAGGAGGCAAAAGGGAAAGAGACAGCATGTGCAAACATTACTGTGTTTCTCCACAAACTCAAGAGACAAAGGAAAAAGTCACTAACTTGTGGTAATGTAACCAAATTCAAAGTAGGACTTCCATAAACTAAATCTGAATTTGAATCTAATCCTGACTTCTTTTCCAGCAACCATTTCTTAGCCTCCAAAACAGCAGCACTACAGAGATCAGGTGACTCTGTAACTGAGAATCAATTAAAAACCGGCGTCAGATTATAGTAAGCAGCTAAAATTTTGTTTTTTTGTGTGTAGAGAATACCACTTCCAAGAGTCCTGTTGGATGTATCTCTTGCTCTCTTATCCCCGTCACCATCGTTTGTAGGAGAGTCTACAATTCTTGATCTTATAATGTTTATCAACCTATCACATTCTTCCCTGGTCAAATATTAAGCTCTTTTAGAATCTTGTTATTCCAAACTACTTGAGGATTATGCATCCATGAATTTCAGCATATGAATCATATAATAAATGGAGTTCTACTCCTTACTGTTCATAAACAACGTATTTCTCAAGGTCTGCAAATTTTAGTACAGGCGACTAGTATATGCCGCAAAGAAACTTTTCAATTACATGATCATGTTTCTTACACCTGACCAAGGTTAATGGTTGTTTTTTTAAAGCTTCCAGTTTTTTACAAGTGGAAATCACCAAGATTGTACATGCTAGGATGAAAATTCAAAAGTAAATAGATGCTGACACCAACAAGTCTTTCTATAAATTTAAAAATCAGCCAACGGCAAAAATATCTTCTATGTTTTGATTACTTTCATCTGGGATTCCAGTTGGTTTACAACTAATAAATAAATATGTAAGCAACAGAATTATATCAGAGGCTATGAGTACTTCTAATTGTGCGGAAAATAATATAAAGCCCTATAAAAATAATACACATTTTTAGTGTCTTTTTATTTAACTGACTGTTAGTAATAATTCAAAAGTCAATAAATGCCGATGCCACCAAGTATTTCTATAATTTTAAAAACAGCCAAAGGCAAAAATATCTTCTATGTTGTGACGATTTTTATCTGGGATTCTAGTTGGTATGGCACTAATAAATAAATACGTAAGCAGTAGAATTATATCAGATGCTAAGAGTACTTCTAATTGTGTGGAAAAATAATATATAGCCCTAAAAAAAGAATACAAATTTTTAGTGTCTTTTTGTTTTACTGACTGTTAGTAATAATTATATTACATTGTCTGCAAATAATATTCTATGCAAAGAGATGGGGAAAAAATAAAAACGATAGAGGAAAAACTAGCTTTTTAAACTTAAAATTAATACAAGTGCTTCAGTACCTTGAGAATGACTCCTGCATAAGTAGCTGCTCAATGATATGCTTGCTTTTGTTATTCCCAACTAATGGCTGGAGCCCCTTCACAGAGAAATTGATCAGTTCTGAAATCCCACTCCTTCATGACAGATACCAATATCAAATGTGCAACACTCTTAGATGGAACCAACTGATTCATGAATAAAGAGAACAGTACACCAAAACTGCCTCTAACTGAATGCAAATGTAATCTACAGTACTGTCACAACTCACAAGCCATTATTCTTTATTCTTAAAATGAAAATTTAATGCAAAAGAGTTCAGATTCATGGAGCATTTTATTTGGAGGGTGTAAGTTGAATGAGTGAAGTCTCTAAAGTTACCAAATGCCCAGATGGGTGTGGAACAACGAGGTTTCTAAAGAGAAATATGAAGAACAGAGCCATGTTTCTGCAATGTATATACCAGTCCATGCGTCAACACACATGTATTTTGTACAATAAGAAAAATCTGTTCAACTTCCCCAGCCCAAAAGAATGGAAAAGCTAACATTTTCATCTACACATATGCATTACCAAAAAAGAAAGACTAGTTTCTAGAAGCACAATATCTCAAGGCTCAAGCACAGTACAACATAATAGACAGTAGATTACCTTGTCCAATGCAACATCACCATCAAAAGGCTTATCGTTTTCATCATCGAAAGTACCAACTTCCTCTGCAAAATTGAACAGAAAGCACCTTTTTTAGGAGGAGATAGCGTGGCCCAAGACAAAACGACATGCTGTCCATATTTTCTTTCTTAAAAATTAAAATAACCTTGAGCATTGCACATAGTTATGCTCAAAACATACAACACGTCCATGTAATTCCATCCTCTTAAAATCCAACAAAGGAATTTAAAACTACCGTAATTGCAAGGCAGCTACCTCGACAATTAGACCTACCAAAACCAATTAATGTATAATTTTACCTAAGTTTTGTACACTCAAGTCCACAAAGTCAAAAGAACCACAATAAACCTGAATTAATTAATCATCTTAACAACAGAAAAAACAAAAAAGTACAGAAACCCTAGCATTGCAAGCAAAACAGTATAACGGTAACAAAAGTGAATAAACAAAGGAAGAGGAATTACCATCACTGGAATCGCTATCAGAAGAGGAAGGAGAAGAAGTAACAGAGGAGGAGGAAGTAGGAGAAGACTCGAGATCCAAAACAGAGGAGAAGAGCTTTCCGGCACCAGAAGCAATGAAACGAGTGGGTGAGATGACGAAACGTGAGAGCCAGTTAGGGCTCTGAGATGGAGCGGGTCGCTGGTAAGGAGTTCGGGTTCTGGTGGAGGCAATTCGGCGTGGTCGAACCATTTTGCCGCCAGATCGAGATCCGGAAATGGAAGCCATGGAAATTGGAAACAGAGCACACACACGTGAGAGAGAATTCGAGTTTCAACGGTGGTTTGCTTCGTGTGAAGATGCAGAGCTTCGTTCTAGTTAAGAGCAGAAGTAGCTCTCTTCAGTGCTCTGCTCTTCCCCTTCAGAACCTCTCTTCTCAGGAACAGACGCCGAGTTTGATTGTTGGAACGGTTATCTTCGGTTTATTGCGTTTTTCGTTTTCTTACTTTTAATACTTGTTTTTATTTTTATCCCGTTAAAAAAACATTTATTATTAGCTAAAATACAATTTTAGTCATTTGTATTTTATTTTTGTAAATTTCACTCTTATGTTTTAATGTTTTAATATCTCAATTTAATCCATTATCTTTTTTATAGTCAATTTAGTTTTTATGTTTCCTTATAAGTTTTACTTCAATTCCCTTTTATGAAGTTATCAAAGATGAAATTAAAACTTTAAATCTTTTTATAAATAATAAAGGACAAAATTAAGATTATAAATAAACATGAAAAAAAAGATAGAACTAGATTGAAATATTAAATAAACATAAAAATAGAACTGGTAAAAATAAAAGATAAAAAACTAAATTAAAATTTTCGTAAAATATAAGAAACCAATAATATATTTTAATCTTTATTTTTATTGGAAACTGTGGGCCATGAAAAATATCTATTATTAATTTATTATTAACTATTATCTAATATTTATTATATTCATAAAAAATGCTAATATTTGATTTCTTTTATATAAGTATCAATATCAATTTTTAGAAATTGTTTTATTTATAATATTTTGATCACTTTAATTTAATTACGTATTTCACTTTTGTAAATACAGTATTATGTTGTTCAAAATCGTTAAGGATCCTCTTTCTCTCTATTATAAATATCAGAGCATTGTCTATGACATAGTATGGAGTTTGTTACCTTGTAATTAGAATATGATTTTAAAGCATACTTTAAGCCTTAAGAAAAAGTAATTACATAGTTTCAGGAAAAAAAAATAGGTAGTTGAATGGTCCGCAAAGAAGTGAGCTGCGACTAGCACTAGAATAGAAGCGTTCTTTATGAACCTCCTCTGCAAAGTTTCAACGAATCAAAAATGGCATGTTTGGCTGTGCTCGTCGCTCGAGGGACGAATTCACATTATAGTTGCCATCAAACGATTTGCTTCTTTCTCTTGCTACTGGTGGGCTGTGGCTTTGTCACTGTCTGGGTGAGACGAACACGTTCTGTTAATTAATTGTGGTTAATTTATAATACTGGAGAAAAGTGAAGGACAAAATAGTGAAAGTCATAGAAGCAAAAACACATGCATTATTACAATTTTGAGTTTTTTTTTTTTAACATTTTAATCCAGGAGAAATACAAACTAAAATGAGAGGGAAAAATTATTTCCATAGCCCAGAATTTGGTTTTGGTATTGTCATGCGAATTTGTTTTGGCATCAAGGAATGCTGAGACTACAAGCATAATAGATATATGGGATATATCAACCATTTATTTACGGTGAGTTAAAATTATAAAATATTATAATTCAAATTAAGAGTATATATATCTTTACTTTCTCACATTATACAAACTCTTACTTTAGAAGAACCAAATTTCAAAATATAAAAAAAATAAAATGAAAAAATAAAATAAAATAAAATTCTTCAAAGTATTTTATTGCATAATAAAATTTTAAAAATGATTCCCAAACTAATATCTAATCATGTGTGGCATGTTTCATGGGTGGGAGGAGGGATTGGGACAATCCCATTCAGAAGTGTCATCGTCCCTTTAAACGGATCATGAATCCATATGCTAGTACGAATCATGAATCCGGATGTTAAAAAACAATATACGGATCATGGATCCGTTGATCATTACTTATGTATCCAATATGTACATTTGGTACGCATCATGAATCCGTATATTAAATAGGATTGTGAGACTTCCGAATGGGATGGTCCCAACCCCTCCCACCTTGGCCATGATACCCTTCATCGCAAAATTGGTTCTCATCACTCCCAATTCAATTTTTTGCACAACTATAATTTTCTACTTCGACAAAACTCACTAGCAGTGATGCTAGTCTAATCATAAAATAACCTTTTCTTTTTAAAAAGATTTCCAAATACGATCATGTAATTGATTTTTAAATCTGGTCCACACGAACCCTAAGTTGGGTTAGCCATGATAACACAAAATGGAGGACGGTTGGACTAATTTTAAATGACTAAGAAGCACTCCTACCGTCAAGTCATCACAAGACATAAAAATTAAATAGTTATATGTACAGGAAGAAAAACTGCAAGTTATTCATTATCCCACAGAGAAGCAAAGTAGAATGCCTTCAGAATTAACTTTAGTCGCATAACATGTTTCCAATGGCTGGCATACTTTCTTCATTCAGAATTAATTGTTCAGCCCACAAATACCAGTGCCTCATCGCTGCCTCATTTATCTAGAAAGAAATATACTATCAGCAGCAAGTTTAGACTCACCAGGAACTCGGCATAATAACAGAAAGGACAATGGAAGTAATTCGTGGACATAACATACCTAAATGTCATCGAAGAGAGAACGGCGTCTCTGGGATCTGTGGATAGGACAAGTAAACATTATACTGAGATATAATGACATAAATTGTGAGCACAACAAACATCGTCACTGTAAATTGAAAAACAATCCAATTCCTTAATATCCCTAGTAACTCTATTCAAGAACACTGTCATTCTCAATATTCATTGTAAGTCACATTGAATCCTGTAAAAATCATAATCTGCAATCGCTAGTATTCAGTTGAAATTTCACCCGTAAGGTGCTGCTGTGAAATCTACAGCTATAACATCATCCATCATATTGTTAATACTAATTTACAAATGATTGAGATGGTGTTTTCTTTTTCACATCAAAATGAATAAAGTTATGTGAAATGATATGCTGCTTAGCTGTAATGCTAAGCAAATGACAAATCCTTTTAGAGATGGTAAAGTAGATTATTGACATTTAGGATGTGTTTGAAAACGCAGTTTAATTAATTACTTATGCAATAAGCTCTTGCTAAAAAAGAGCTTACTTATAGATAAAATTCTACAACTTTTTCTGATAAGTTAAAAACAGCTTATTGGAATCCACAAGTTATTTTCACAAGTTGTGCTTAGGCTCTTCGAAACACAACCTTAAAGGTCAAAAAATAAAGAACAAAATTCTAGGTAGCGGAAGAAACATCATGGTGGTCTTGAATAAGAAAGCAAAGGGAAAAAAAAAAGTCAAATGCTTAGGATGTTCGAGAGGTAAGCTACACATAATTTCAGTTTTAGTCCACAAAGTAAAGTCATATCGCAATATCAACATAAACACAAATATACAAATGTCAAAACTGACAGAAGGAAAAGTACTACTCACCTGCGAAAACCACTATTACCTCTCGAGGGCCGAACTGTACTAACAAACTCATCATCAGTGTCATCTAGCCTATACTCAGCATACTCTAAAGGTACTATAGAGGCTTCATCAGAATTTGAAGCATCATAACTTAGACGGTGATTAACCCTACTTGGATCACCAGCTCTTGTCCTTCTTCGGTTTCTAGCACTCCTGAAGTTATTGAAGGCGTGATACAAAATACAAGAGGTCCACCAGTTACCTTCATCTCCAGGGAAGTCCTCAAACTCATCTCCAGTATCATCGTCACCATATTCAATCACATAATCTCCAAAAACAACCCCCCGTGGATTTTCTGAATGAATAGTGCTCAAAACATCTATGATCTCAGAGGACTGCTGAAAATTTTCCCAATCAAGCTGCCGGGCAGGATCGATTTTTGATGGACAAGCATTAGGGTGTTCAAGTTGAGCATGATCTTGGAGTTCTGAGTAATTTCCAATAAATGTGCATCGCTCCTCGTAACAACAACGCTTCTTCTCGTCAAGATGCACACGAGCTTTATCAACAATAATCCACCCAGAAACATCACCTCTACACAAGGGACAACTCAGCTTGCATTCACCATCAGACACCATTGGTTCATTATTTCCTGTGGAAATTGCATCATACGCAGAAGAGGGTGGCATCCCATATGTGCTTTTAAAACGATCAAAACAATTTGAGTGCAATTGATTTGTGTCACATACAAAAGGACGGCACCCCTTATCATAAGATGAACACTGAAGAAGCACACTGTTATGAGGAAATTCCAAGCATATCGGGCAGATTACGTCTTCCAAATTGGTATCCAATAGAGTATCCTCCATGCTGCTTACTATAAGTTCAGTAAGTTGGAATACACTATCAGAAAGTCTGAAACCAAACAACGGCCCCTTATGTCAAATAACAAAAAGTGTTTGAATTAGAACATGGCATGCTCCTTGTTATTCTTTTGTCAGGTTATGTTGATGAAACCCGGTAACACAACGAGCAAATTGTGTCCAATATTTCAAATCAACCCTAACAAGACAAGACACAAAATCTAGCTTAGAACCAAACATACCTAGGAATTTAAAAGCAGGGAAAATATAACTCCATAAAGAATTTTATCTATAACACTGCATATTTCCATAAATCACACTACCAAGAATTTGAATTTTTGGAGTATAAAAATCCTACTACAAGTCTACAAGTATCCTATCTGAAAGAGTAAAAATATTTTTGTTCTTATTTGCAAAACAATTCGGTCGTAACAACATGCACTGTTATTCTGATTAATTGACAGAGAAAATGGTTTTCAGGCACACTCCAAAAGCCACAGACCGCTACCATATAGAGCTCATCATTTGAATTACATGACAGATATACCATATATCACCCAAATCTAAAATTTAAGGAACATACCAACAATAATACCCCAAATAACCCGCCGTCAAAATCAAACGAAATTTCCATCTCCACCCTGTTGACACCAACAGATTAGTGGACAACAAAATAGGTATTTCAAATAGACCAATCAATCAATAACTCGGTCTTGCGTCTTAAAATAAATTCTGATAAGGAAAAAAATAAAAGAAAACCGATCACGAAGAAACAAGTTGACCAATCCGACACAACTATGAGATAAAAATCGCAGCGGAAATTCATTGATGTTTTAGGGGGGAAATGATGAATCGGTAATCCGTTTAGGCGGAAGCAGGTAAACATAAATTGAAGAAGAGACACCAAATGAAGTAAAAATAAAAATAAAAATTCCAGAAAAAGAGAACAAGTTAGAGTGCGAAAGGTGATGAAGTAGATAGAGAAGAGATAGAAAATCACCTGATCGAGATTGGAACGTGGATGGAGGCTGCGGAGCGAAAGTGACGGAAAGGGTTTGGATCGTAGGTGCGTGCGAATGTTGGAAAAGTATATAAGGGTTGCTAGTGTCAATGGACTCTTTCTTCCTCAGTCATCACAGACACATTCTGGAGTGGAAAGAAGAGAAACGAGGATTAAATTAAAGAGTAATAAAGAGGTACATAGTAAAGGACACAAATGCCCTTTAATACTCCCTCAATTTTTATTTTCGCTTAATATTATTTGGTTAATTTATTCTTCCTTTTAACCCTACGTGTATTTCCTCTTAATTTTTACACGTGTCTCTCTTCTTTCGTTTTCATGCTTATACAAAAACAACAAGTTTCTTTTAGTCTTTAGTGTCTTCGTTTACGTTTTTTTGTTTCTGTCCTCATATTTTCTTTTCGTTGCAATTAGACTATCTTTTTATTTTGGTCAACTAAAACTATGGCAACCATACAGTTATTCTTCCTTATTGTCACTCATGAATTATGTCTACCATAGAGGAGAGAACGTCAAACTGGTAGAGGAAATCATCAAACACGATCAGGTACTGGCCATAATCAAATTTTGTTTGAGGGACTAATGACGTTAAACGCAATATAGAAATTTATCTGTAGTGAACATATGTGATGGGGATTAAAAGAACATTTATTACACTATAGAGATTAAAACGAAAAATAAAAATATGTATAGGGACTAAACAAAACTTTTTATTTTGTATATGGACTAAAACAAAAAATAAGAACATATATAAGGATTAAATGTTTAATTCAAATGAAACAGGAACTAATAGAAATAGGCATAGCAATCACCACCTGGATTTGGAGATCCCCACATGGACGGCCCCATTTGGGGCCCGTGGTTGGGGAATTTTTCCCCGTAGGAACTGGGATAGGGACAAAAGTTTCCCCACAACAGATTTGGAGATGGGGTCAGGGACCATGCTTGTCGCACTGTGAGGTCTCCGCATCCCCGAATATATATATATAATTGCATAAATACTCTCATTTAATATAATTAATATAATAAATATACATGTAGTTAAAAGGGTTAATGTAGTCATTTACATAAAAAATAATATGATTAACTTTTATTTATTGTTATCCCTGCTTACAATTGTTATTCGTTCGTTCATTCCTTCGTATTGTTCTTGCTCATTATTGCTATACTATCATTCCTTCTATTGCGTTGTTTGTTCTAGCTCTTACATTCGTTCTTCCTTTTATTACTTATGTTTTGGGTTTTTACATTTTTTAGATTTTTTTTTAGAATTTTGAATATTTGCGAGGATCTCGCAGTCTCTGTGGGGAGGCGGGGAATGGGGATGGGGGAGAAAATATCCCCATCGCAGGGAGCGAGAATGGCGACAGGGAGGAAACTAGGGAGCGGGAGAGTACTCCCCGCCTTCGCTCAGCCTCATTGCCTTGTCTAAACGGAAATATAATCACAATGACTAAGACAAATAACGACGACATATATAGGGGCTAAAAAAAATATTTTATGTATATGGACTAAAACGAATGTGAGATATTTATAAGAACCACATAATTAATTTAATCAATATACTATTCGTCTATAATAGGTTTTTATAAAAGAAAAAACATTTTTAGTCCTTCGCATCAAAAATACATATATAAAAAACATTTTTAGTCCTTCGCATCAAAAATACATATATTTTGTCCCTTATTTTTAGAAAAGTTCATTTTTAGTTCTTAATTGCACTATTAATTTTTCATCTTTCTTGAAGTTTTTTTTAGTCCATCAAATAAGTGTTGTGAAAATTAAAAATAAATTTTTTTAAAAAAGATAGACTAAATGCATGTGTTTTTGAATATGAAAGAATTTTCACAAAAGTCTATAAATCAAAATATAAAATGGTGTCAACACCTTCTAGGTGTGAGTCCTTTATGAGTGATGCTAGTTGAACCGGCATCACTCACTATGTGTTAACACATGTTAACACCTTTTTTTTATATAAAAAAATAAAAAATTAATATAAATATTTGTTAGGAATGTTAAAATGGTTCATCTGACCCACAAAAAGTAAGTTGGGTGTGTCAACCTATCAATAGACTTAAACTTTTAGCTCACCCAATTTTAAGGGGTGTCACTGGTTGACTTGTTGGCTTGTCTTTTTTAACTTATCAAATTAAAAAAATTTGTTTTAATTTAAAAAAAAATTAATAAAATAGTAAAAATAAATACATTGATTATATTTTATATCAACAAATAGTTAATCTAATACATTTAAAAATTAATTAGTCCATTACAAATACAATAAATACACAAACACATAGTATAAAGTTATAAATTAAACCATGTATTTAATTTATACTATTTAATTATTTTTTTAAATTGTAAATGGCATTTTTTAAAGTAAAATAATTATTTTTTTAAAAAAAGAATGTGAGTTAGGCCGGTCAACCTATTCCGCCCACGCTCTTAACCTAACGGGTTGGCAAGTCAGGTAGGATATGTATAATCGGGTTACGGACTGTGAAATATTAAACCACGCTTCTATTTTGAACAAATCTATCAATCCCAACCCATTTTGATATGTGAGCACTCACTAATGGCTAAATAAAACGTGTTGGTGACAACACAAAATAAATAGTTAAAAAATTATATTATTTTAATTAATAATTTTAAAATTAGTATTATTGTGGCCAATCAACTATGTTATGATGTCTTTTTTATGATACTAAATACATATTAAATATAACTCACCAAATCAATTTATCGGTAAAAAGATTTATATATTTTATATAAACCTATAGATTCAATGATTTTTATTTTATATATATCCTCCTCCTATGTTGTTAACATGAAAAAAAAATATCATCCTATGTGTGAGGGGTGTTTATTTTTATATTAATTAAAATAATTCTTTAATTTATATATTAGTAATAATATTCATTTTTCTCGGCTTCTTCAAATAGTATGGTATTTTCAAACTGTTTTAATATAGTAAGAAATTTATCAATTATATATAAATAATAAATGTTTTATAATAAGATTAATTTTCAGTAAATACTAAATGTTTTCCCCCACAATGTTAACAAAAAAAGAAATGTTTTCCCTACAAGAAAAAAAAAAGAGTAACTCTTTACAAAATAAACAAATAAATAGTATCCCAATAATAAATATTTTCTTTGGTCCATAAGTTATGTTATTTTAGACTTTTTTTTAGTCTTAAAAGTATTGTTATTTTTTATTTTTAAAGCTTAATTACTTTTTTATTCAATTATGCCCTCACTTAATGATTAAGTATATATACATTTGTATGTATTTTTAAGAAATTATAATTGATGAAAATTGAAAATGTATTGTTTCCAAAGAATAATAAATAGGGGTACTTTAGTCAATAAGATAAAAAAGCATGACATAATTATTATTTTTTTAATCCGTGTGCATTAATCTTAAACAACTTAACTTATGAACCAACAGATTGGTTGGATAGTTGAAGAGTATTACTTTGAGTAGCAGGTTCTCGATTTGAAACTCTTTGGACGCACTTTAGTCTATAAAAAAACATATTAATAATTTATAAACAAAATTTAAAATAAGTACCTAATTTATAAAATAAGAAAAAAAAGCTCTTAATTACGCTTTTAATCAGCTAAATATATACCACTTAGAAGGACTTAAATTTTTTGGGTAAACATATAATAAGGACTTAATTGATGTATGACTTTAGCTCACTGGTTTTTGTAAAACACTTTCAATTCCCCCTTTTTCTTGCCCATATTTTTTTCCAATTTCTGATAAATCATACTTACACATAATATTTTGTTAACGATATTACAACAAGAAAGTTGTATGAATTATGAAAGAATATTATTCCTCATTATGAAAGAATATTATTCCTCATTATGTATAGCTATTTTTGAAAAGACTTAAAATACTTTATAACTCGGAATGAAGATAGTTTAGGTTATCTATTAGGAGCTTAAATCTAGTTTATATTAAGTTTAGGTTAAATTAAGATAATTTAATAAATAGGTTGACCAACGTTTATTTAAAAGCATAATTAATTAAGGTAAATGATATTTAGTGTTTTAAGGGTACTATTTAAGAACCCAAATGTAGTAAAAGAATATTGGAATGTGTAGTTTTTTGTATTTCTGAGAGACAAAATAATGTGCTCTTATGATTATTTTTCTACTTTTAGCAATCTTAACTAGTGCCCTTAGGGCACTGTATATCAAAAGCCATTAATTAATTAGACTTGACTTCAGGCTATTCAAAATGTCTTTTAGGCTTAATACCGGCCTATATATATAAATAAAAATTATATTACATTCAGTAAGTTAGTCAAATAGTTGAGGAGTATTGCTTTGAGTAGTAAGTTCTTGGTTCGAACGTTGTTATTTTTCTAATAATTTTGATATTATATTTTATGATCATACTTTAATTATATTTAAAGATTTAAATAACTACTTTATGTATATGCTTATATCAATTAACTGGTTTTAGAAGTAAGTAATTATTAATAATTTTTAGGGCTTTATTTAAAATAGGCTTTTAAACCGGTTTTCAGACTTAGTAAGCTTTTCAATAGATCATATTTAAGCCACAAAAAAAGGCCTATAAAAGGTAACAAGCTAGCTCAAACCGTCAATTTAAAAAATAGGCTAAGCTCAAGTCATACAAAACTTAATTCGACCTATGCTATTTTTATCCCTATTTATAACGTATTAGATAATTGGAATAAAAGAATATCAATAATTAAATTATTTGACAAAAGATAAATATGAAAAATAATAACTAATTGTTCATAGAAATTGAAAATGCCCGATAGAAAATAGCAATTAGTTTTTCTTGGACGTGGTTTATAATAAGGATCGGTGAGAGTATCTATTATAGATTAATACTCTATTTTTATTTTCGAAGTTGTGAAACAGATTAAATGAAGAACATTTTAGAAACTCTGCTATTAAATGAAAAAAAATAGTTAAAATTATTTATATTTGACAAATATGTTGGAATTTGATTATATTGAATAGGTTAAAGGGAGATATTATTGTCATTCTATTATTATTTATTGTCATTTTTTTTAATTAAAAATATTATTTTTAACGAATAGAATCAAAATAATGAAAGATATATACTATTGATTATTGAAATAATATATTTGAAGTGACAATAGACAAAAAAATAAAAATAAAAAAATAGAGTAACAATAGACACTTTCTACATTTTATCCTTACACATGACATTAATTTGCGAATTAGTCCCAATATTCAAAAATGCTAAATTTTAATCCCTGCACGATTTTTTTTTTAAATCATGCCCCCTGCCTTTTGTTTGGGAATTGTGGGCACTCATAGTACCTCTGCTTAAAATACACATTTTGTTACTAAATGTGATATTGATTTAAGAATTAGTTCATATACATAAAAACACTAATTTTAAGTCCCTACATAAAAGTTTCCGTTAATTCCCAATATTTGTAAAGAGTTTTTTGTTTAGAAATTGAAAGTTAGTGATTTTTAATATATACACTAATCTATAAGTCATTGTTATATATAGGGACCAAATGTATATTTTAACTTATTAAAAAATCAAGTGACAGTATACATATCTCCCAAAAAGTATTATAGTATGAGTGCTATTAAAATATCAAGTGAAGATATAATATTCGAATCTTCCTATGTGCAAAACTCCCATGTATTTCCATATTTAAAAAAAGTGGGAGTATACACGTGTAATTTTGCAAATAATAGAATTATAAAAATTATATATTGGCATTAGAAAAACCGTTATAATATAAGCAACAACCTAAAGATGATGAATTGTAGTAGTATTATTCGTTGAGAACTTGCATGCCATCCAACACTGAACTGAATTCTAGCCAATTATATTTCCTATTTTTTCCCTTTCATTTTTTTGGCTCTTATCTTCCATTCATCCAACCGAGTAAAATTTTGAAGAAAAGTAAGCCTATCATTTCATCATCTCTTATTTTTCACTACACAAAAACCATGCTTAACCATCCAAACCCCCACAACAAATAGCAACGGCACAGAAAGCTTCCCTCGTACACCATCCAATCCCAAATCAATAATTCAAACACAAACACATTATTCAATAACTAATTCCTATATAAACACAACAATTCCCCACCCTAATCCACCTTAAGATTTCTAATTAATTAATCAAAGAGAAGAGTTTTGATTTAAAAAAAAAATGAGTCTGAGAAACTCTTCTCTAGCGTGCTTGGCACTCTTCCTAACATTCTCCGCATCAATTCACGCCTTAGACATCACAAAACTGTTAACCCAATATCCAGAATTTAAACAATTAAACAAATACCTAACAGAAACCAAGTTGTCAGATGAAATCAACGCTCGAAAAACGGCGACAATCCTAGCCCTTGATGATGCAGCGCTATCCTCTCTCTCGGGAAAATCAACGGACACGATCAAAGCAATTCTAAGCACCCACGTTCTTCTCGATTTCTACGACGAGAAGAAACTCATGGAAGCTCAAGGAAGTCACGCGCAATTAGCGACGCTTTCGTCCGAAGGAAAAGCGAAGGACGACAAAACGGGTTATATTTATGTGAATCTGATTAACGAAGGTGAGGTGGCGTTTGGATCCGCCGTTGAAGGTTCAACGGTGGATGTGATGCTTGTTAGGACCGTAACGACTGAACCCGACGTCGTTTCGATTCTTCAGGTGTCGAAGCCGATTGTGGTGCCTGGAATTGAGAAGGGAGCGTCTTCTGTTGGAGGTAATATTGCTGTGTCACCAGATTCCAATGCACCTGCACCTGGTCCTTCCAGCGACGCTTCTTCGAATACTAAAATTCTTGGATTCTTCGCCGCGGTTACTACATTTGCTTCCGTTTTCCTCTCTTTCTAAACCTTGTTTGGATGAGCAGAAGTAAGGAGGAGGAAAGAAATCAAAAGGAAACAAAATAAAAAAAAAAATTGGTTTATCTGTTTTTAAAAAATTAATATTTCGTTTTAATTTTCTTTACATTTCTCTTGAATAAAAAAATTGTATTATTTTATTCCATTTTATTTTTTCTTTACTTTTCTCTTGAATAAAAAAATTTGTATTATTATTTACTCCTTATTTTCTTTCCTATCATCCAAACAAATCAATAATACCTACAAATGAACATGAAACAGTGTTATTGGCTGGGATTCATGAAGAAGAGTCTTTTGTTAATTGATTGATTAATTACTTTGAAAAAAATAAAAACCTGTCACTTTTGGTTTTTATCAGATTTATTAATTACATGGTAAGGTACATCAAACCTGAAACAAAATTTTACATTATGTTCTGCTCAGTTTTGTTACCTTCGGTTGCACATTAGCAAACATTTTTTAGGTTAAATTAATATTTATCTTACGTTTCATGGGAAATAAATAGAGAGGAAAGAGAAATACGGAATGTAGATATTTTGTTTGGTTGGAGACAATTTTAAAAAGAAAATTGATTTATACAGAAAAAAAATTGAAAAACTTCATTTTTCTCTATTTCTCTTTTTTCGTAACTTCATTCCACTATATTTTATTCTTGCCTATTTTGACTCTACCAAACATAACAGTTTTTATATGTGTCTTTATACGTAAAAATTGTTTCTTTTAGTCTTTATACATGTTTCTATTAGCAATTCCTTTATTTTACCATTAGTCCTTATTAAAACGAAGAAACAATTATAGGGACTAAAACAAAAAAATAAGTACATGTATAAAGACTAAAATAAAAACAAATACATATATAAGGACCAAAATGAAAAATTAGTACATGTGCTAAAACTAAAATGAAAAATAAGTAGATGTTTAGGGATTAATTAATTTCCATATCAACAGTCTATGTGTCTGCCATTGTTTGGCTCACAAAGGTTTCATTAGCTACATAGAACAAAGTTAACACTATTAGTATTGAAATCAACTATAGAGACCAATCCAAAAATGATAGACACGTATAAGGACTAAAAAATATGTTTTATGTATAAAGACTAAAATGAAAATTATGAACATATATAGGAACGAAATGAATAATTTAACATATTTTATGAATAATATTGAAGACTTGATTTTGTTTTTGAAATTGAATAATTCAAAATTAAATTTTTGAAGCTTGGATTTTTATTTTTATTGAAAAGTCACTCCACTGATTGGAGATCAAATCTACACACATAACTAAATCGTGGTTTATCAAAATTCTACTTTGATTTTTTATTTTCATTTTTAGTTAATTTTATCTTTAATATTTATTTAAGTTTTAATTTAGAAATTTATATTATATTTTTGTCAATTTAATCTCTTATATTTATTTATAAATTTCAATTTAATCTTTCTTTAACAAGTTATGAAAGGTGAAATTAAAACTTTGGACAAAAAAAATTGAGATTATAAATAAACATAAAGAATAAAATTAAAGAAAAATAAAAGAAAAGAAAAACTAATTTGACATATCATATAGACATTGAGAATAAAATTAATAATAAAAAAATAAAAGACTAAATTAAAATGTTTACAAAATATAAATGATCAATCATATATTTCTAGCATTTCTTTAAAAAATAACCTTATTACTCATTGTTTTAGTTTTCTTAAATCAAACAAAAAAATATTATTTCGGTTAAATTAATCATTTAGTTTATATACTTATCTTTTATTTTCGTTTTAGCCTCTATATATAAAAAATGTTTCTTTTAGTCTCTATACATGTTTTCATTAGTGCTTTTGGTTATTTTGTTTGTCCTTGTTATAAAAAAACAAGTACCGAGACTAAAACGAAAATTAAGTACATGGATAGGGACTCAAACAAAAAAACAAGTATATATATAGAGACTAAAATAAAAAATAACTACATGTATATGGATTAATTAATTTTAATATCATCAATCAATGTGTCCGACGGTTGGTCATTGATTGACTCACAAAGATTCTGTTAGTTATATATGATAAAATTAATACCACTAGTATTAGAATTGACTATAAGATTAATTTGAAAATAACGAATAATATAGAAACTAAAAATAATATTTTTTATATATAAAGATTAAAACAAAATTTAAAAAATATATAATGACTAAATAATTAATTTAACGTATTATTTTTTATATATATATTTTTTAATCCAAACACATTATTACCATTGAGTACAAGAAACTCTCTTTATATATATATATATAAGTAGTAGAAATCTCCATCCTTTAACAGTGCATTGGAATTGATGTTTTCCATGTCAGTTGCATAGCTATGTTAAACAATCTGACACTATATCAATGACTAAACATCTCCATAATTCTACCTCTCCCAATATAAAGTAGAAGCAAGCACACCAATTTTTTTTGTCCCTTTGGGGACATCCAATGTACCAATTCAAAATTTGAATAACCAGAAACTCAATTATTCAAATTGCAGAACGTATACGATTCATTGAGGCAATACCATTTACATATACTCCAAAAATTATTAAATTTATCTAACAATTTTTCATTCTTTTTTTATTTATCCTTAATTATTAAAATAAATAATATTATTCTTTTCTCACTAAATTACTCTTCTCTAATTATTATACGAGAAACTCTCTCATCAATTTATTACATTTATTGATTTTGAATCATAAAAAAGTGATTAATTAAATAAGGGTAATTTAGTAAAAATAATTTAAATGTACACAAAATTTCAAAGAGGTTCTTATAAAAAGGGACAAACAATTTTTTTTATAAAAGTTCTTATAAATAGGGATTCCATAATCAAACAACCGCATTAAGAATAAAAAATGAGATCATACATACACACAAAACATAGATAAAACACAATGGAAGACACATTTGACACCTCTTGCTTATATTCATGAATCATCTCAATAAGACTTTTACTATCTCAAAATAAAATTACAACGAATATAATTAAATTTTCTGAATAAACAAGTAAAACTTTATCCGAATAGTTTATCATCCTACAAATTCAAGTATATGAAGTTACAAGAAAAATATTAATTTCATTCGGAAGGAAGCTATTATGAAGGTGTCTCGAGAAGAAGTATGACACAAATATTGTAGCTTTATTTAAGTGTTATAATTCCTTGTAACCAAGTGTGTGATACTTGAATTTATATGACACAAATATTGTAGTTTTATTTGAGATAATGAAATATTGAATTGGAGTTTTTTTGTTATGTATTATGCTTAAGGATCCTTCTTTTCTAACAAGTCTTCCCTATTATCAACCTTACCCAGAGGTCAGGGTTTTGTTGTGGGCTTTACAAGGTCAAGATTCTTGGTTAGGGATGAAAAATACAAGTGAGAAACTCTTTGATGGTGGTTTGACCTTGTAATAGCTAATAGCTAATAGATAGAGGAATGAGATGTAGTATGATGATTGAAGTTCTCTTTTTTCTCTTCTTCCATGGAGTGTAGATGCCAAGAGAGGGATGGAAAAAAGGTATTTGAGGAACAAAAAGCCAGTGATTAGGAATCAAACCCTTGGATGTTAAAAACTCATGTTGGTACTAAATTTCCACATCTTACAATACTTAACTATAGAAATTTGGGATGTTACACACAATTTAATCAATGAATTCATATAAAATATTCAATCAGTCACTTCATAAAGTCAATTCATATAACATACCATCTTGAACCCACATCTTATTTCATCTCGAACCATTCAGAAAAATAGCAATCAGTGTTTTTTAATTAACCCACCTCAGCTAATTATATAGCCAAAAGATAACTTATCAAGGTTTCAAATGAACTTGCACAAAAGAAGCATTGGCAAGTTAATTAATAAAACACCCAAGAAACTAAATCACCATAGATAAACCAAATAAATCGAAAATAACCATATGATCAAATTAAATCCCATGAAGAGTCATATCTCTTAACTAACCTTTACCCAAAAAAAAATGATCTCTTAACTAAATAAAATCACCATGAAAGATCACAATTAAAAAAAAACTGTTACAAATAATATGTAACCAAAATCAATTGGCTCTTGATGCAATCTTCTCGGCGATTTCAGTGACGACCTTGTCCATGTCTAAGTTCATCATGGCTATAAATGGAGGTTTCATTGCCTGAAAATAAAATAAGGGATTATTAGTAAATAGTAGTAGTAGTAAAACCCTTTGACTGAGTGCTACCCAAAAATTAATGCGAAAGGTAAAATAGTCAAAACAAGTCCAAAATATAGCAACTCTAATTTTGCAAAAATGGAAGAATATTTGATGATTAATAATTTAACCTAACAAATTATAAATTTCAATTATTCAAGCTTAATAATTCTAGGGTAAGATTTACCAATAGACTGATGAACTTCTCCCCTTCTTCTCCATCCTCTCGTATTTCAAAGCAACCCTTTCTTGGCTGTCAAAGAAAAAAAAAATGTGTCAAAGTTGGATCAATCAATCTCTATTCACATCACTGCTCAATTTTGAAAGGATTAAATATAATAATTTATATTTTTATAAAAGTAATAAATTTGTAACTTAGGAATTTTTATAATTTCAAAAACTATATTAAGTAATGATTAAAATTAATTAATAATTATAGTTTTCAAATGTTATACTACTACTTACCTTAAAAAATTACCCCTAAATCGTAGGGAAAAAATTACATCTATTCTATTGTCTTCTCAAATGTGTACCAAAACTATCAAACAAAACTCAGCATTTTTATTTTCAAATTAAAGCATAATAGTTCATACCGTTTCAGGATTCAATGTCACAGTGATTCCTGGAACTTTCTTCTCCAAACCAGACTTCGCTTCCTCAGCTCTCGTCTTAAATGGTTCCATCTCAGTACTAAGCCAAATCAAACAAGCAATTGCAAATTTTAAAAATAATAACAAGTGAAGAATATTGTCATAAAGTCCAAGGGTATTTTAGGTATAAGAGAAGTATTAAAAAAATGAAAAATGTTGTAATAAAACAAAATAAATAAGAGTAAATGAAGGGTCAAAACAAAGATTCCAAATTTCCCAAACACTATTATGATTATCAAACCGCAGAAACTAACAACAAACGTTCATGGGAAACAACAGAGCAGTAAAAACTGAATACCCAACATTAATTTCTTGCGCAAGAACGAATCTTTACGCAAGATATGGAAGAAAACCACGGGAACCAAACGACCCATTTCCATTTTCTGGTCATTTCATCATTTACCAGGACGAAAAACACAGGAAAAAATAAAAGCGAAAAAACTAAAGAACAAAAAATGAAGCTAAGAGAGATGCAAACCAATGCTCGATGATGATTGTACTGTTGTCGGAAGCAGCTGGGGGTGATTGGTTTGGCGTTTGGGAGGTAGAAGATTCAGGCTTTGTATTTGTAGCTTTCTTACGCTTCTTATCGGGAGAATGGGTATCAGGAAGGGAAACGTGGGCAGTAGCAGAACCGGAGGTGGAGGCGCGTCTGGCGGCGGAGCGGGTGAGCCTGGTGTTGGCGAGAGCCATGGAGCGAGTGACTCGGACATTGGTCTGTTGAGTCGGGGTAGGTGGTTCGGGCTGGTTGCGCTTCTTTGGTGCCATTGGAGGTTGGGATTAGTGTGATGTCTGAACAGTGCTGCACTTTTTAGTATTTCACTTTCAATGATGGTGCTTCTCCCCTTTTATGAGGGTGAGGGAGGTCAGGGTTCTGGTGGACCCAAAATCTGGGGTTTTCTTTTCTTCTTTTATTATTTTTCAATTTCAATTTTATTATTATTATTATTGTTATGGAAATAAATTTAGTGAGGGTGGATTCACTGAATAAATTCACTGTATAAGTCACATTTAGAAAGAAATTGGTGTTACTCTTTTAAAATAAAATAATTTAAAATTTTATGGCATGTTTAAATTAGCAGTGAAAATTAACTGTGAAAAATAATCAATTATCTAAAATATAACTAATTTTTATTTGAGTATATTTGATTTTAGAAGCGATTTTAAGATATGAAATGATTTTTAAGCTTTTTGAAACATTGTCTAATTTTTAATTAAAGAATCGAAAATCTTTTCTTTTATTAAAAGAAAAATAAAAAATTTTGTAAGTGCAAAATTAAACAATTCAACATATGTTAAAATAAAAAATGCCCAAACGTGCCCCAACGTTAAGTTTCTCTTATAAATCTTTGTAGTATATGTTTGGTAAAATTATATTTAAGTGATTATATTTTTTATAATTAATATAATAATTGCTTTTTTAAATTACGTGAAAATAGTTAGTTACTTATATTTAAAATTTGGAAGGAATATCGCCTTCATTTCTATTTTTCTTTCCACAATAAACTACGTATATTAAGAAATGTAATATTTTTTTTGTTTTTATCAAAAATAATTTTTTTATCGTATACAATATTGCATAAATTAAAAAATTAAAATAAAAATAAAGCATAACATTAATTGTATATCAAACATAATTATAATAAATTCCTATTTTTTTTTCAATAATAACTTTCTATTTTTGCTTTTTTAACCTATATAATACTGTATAAGTTAAAAAAACCTTTATCAAAATAAATTTACACTTCTTATAATTTTATTTATCTCTTATTATTTTATTGATTGAATAACACAATATTAATTAATATTCTAATTAAAGATAAAAGTAAAATTAATAAAAATTTAATTTATATTTCATTAAAAATATAAATATATAATTAAATAAGAATAAATTTTTAATCTCAAAATAGACACTTAAAAAATAGACGTAGAATAATACTCTATTCATTCTGAAATATTATTCATTTTAATAAAAAAAATAGTTTTGCTAAACATTGTCCTAAGAGCACTTGTTAAGGTTACTACTATTGGAAAAATAATCATATGTACACATCTTTTCATATCTTGAAAATACCGAAAGTTACACTTTTCAATAAATTTTTACTATATTAGACTCCTTAACTAGTGCCCTAAGGGCACTATTTAACATTTTCCTAAAAAAAAATTGTTCCAAATTATTTGTCACATTTACATTACTAATGCTATACTTCCTCCGTTTTGAAATATAAGCAAATTTTTTCACAATACTATGTTTTTAAATATAAGCAAATTTAACTATTTTTAATTGCATTTAATGAAAATTTATCTATTATACCATCTACTCAATTCACTCTCTCATTTATTATAGTGGTTTTGAAGAAGAGATAGAGTAACTTAATATAGGATAATTTAGGAAAACAAATTGACTTTTTGATAGATTCAAAAAAATTAAATGAGGTTAACTAATTTTCTTAAAGGGTGTGAGTTGGGTAATTTTTGCTTATAATCGAAAACGGAGGGAGTATTTATTAACTTTTTTTACTTTTATTATTTTTATAGCCAATAGCTATTGAGTAAACCTTAAAGTATGACTAATTTAGTTTACTTATGCACTTTTTGCTAGATTCTATATAAATTAATTGTACTTCTTAATCCATATAAAATCTCCTAAGGTAACTAATATTTCAGAACGGAAGAAATAGTCGACGTTAAAATTATTACTATTTTAGATAACAAAAGAGTTATCACTATTTTAATTTAGTCTTAACTTTTGACTGATTTTATAAAGACAGTATCCACATACAAGAATTTTAAGCGTGTATTAAATATTTGTTGTCTTTTATATTTGGTAAGTTAATTCAATTTTCTTTTACATCTTTTAATAATTGGAATGTATGTAATGGCTATAATTTCTTTCACATTGCTTTTGAAGAATTTTTGGCTATTGAAAAATCCCCACAGATAAACTTTGAAAAAGGAACAGTTGTCAAATTGTTTCCAGTTATTTTTTAAGAAATTGGCATACATGCATGGTAAACATCAATACAATAAGAAAACATTGTTTATCGTCTAAAAAATTTATTAAAAATATATTATTTCTCAGTAAAGAAGTAAAAAAAATAGCATTTTATTACATTGAAATGTGAAATCATTTACTCCCTCGATTCCTAATTATAAGTTTCTCAAAAAAAAACATCTCATATATTAAGAAAAGTGTTAATATCCGAAAAATGCATTAGTACTTTAAAAAATTATTATAAATCTTCAATTTTATCCCTATTTAAAATTCATTTTGATTTGAAAATCAACTTCTTGTATCTTCTTTAATTAGGGATAAAAAGAAAAAATCATAATAAATATCTCAATTTTTTATGTTAGAAGTTTATAAATTTTTTAATGTACTTATAATTAAGAACGCCGGAAGTAATAATATTTTATTAAATAATGGAAAATATTAAAAAAATCCTAAAGATAAGGTTATGTAACCAATAATGTTATTAATTAAATATTTTACAATATTCTGTTCTTAAATATAAGTCTCTAGAAAAAATGTTTCTTTTTATAAGTTCCTGACATAAGAAATTAATGAAGATAAAAAAGATTGATTTTAAAATGAAAGTGGATTTTAAATAAAGAAAAAATTAAATATTTATAATAATTTTAATACATTATATAAATATCAATAATTTTCTTAATTCGTATATTTTTTTTAAGTCCTTGTAATTAAGAACTGAGATAGTATATTCTATTAAATTTAAACAATCATCTTCATCTTTTAGAAATATTTTCATTTTAAAATGGAGGTAGTAAGGCTTTAATAGTACTCCCTCCGTATTTTATTATGAGAAAAATTTTGGAGATTTTTATGTTCTTTATTATAAGAAGGGTTTTTTTAATCCGTGTAACTATTGTATAGGATAATAATTTTAAAATAGAGAAAATATAAGTTATAAATGCATGTTAAATACAAAACTCAATTAGTTTTTATCTTTTTCTATGAAAAGCTTAGTTTTGAGATGCTTAACCTATACAATGTTGTACATGTTAAAAAAACCGTAATAAGAAATTTTATCAAATTCAACAAAAAAATACCTAAAATACCCTTAACATTAATTATTACTCCCTCCATCTTATATGAGTAATTTATAATTCTCCTACTTTATATTCCTACGAATTCTCTTACTTACCCATTAAAGAATATTTTCAATGTTTTTTATGGTTTTAAGATTAAAACTCCACTTAATTTCATACTTTATATAGTAATAGGAAGATAAGTAGGAAGATTTTTAGGAGGATCTAGCATTACTCATCCTATATTGATCGGCCTTTTAGGCTTTTGCACATAGATTAAAAAACTCAATCACTGTTCTTGTAACTTACAAAATTAATATTGCCTCCATTCCTATTTATAATATGTCTTTTGAAGATTTAGATGTTCCTTTTTATAAGAGGTTTTATAGTTTATATGGAGCATTTATTGTCTGTTTTCTTATTTACCCTTATCCATTGACTATTTGTACTCTTCAATTGTGATTGGTTAGCATAATGTTTAATGAGGGTTAAAATTAGTATGTTATATAATTGTTTAGAAAATTAATAAAATTAACTAAACTTAACTACTTTTATTGGTACGTGTAATAATAGTTAAAAATGTCTTATAATAAAGAAATGAGGGAGTACTAATTTTTCTATTTTGTCCATCAAATACTTGAGTTATTTGTTCTCTATCCAACCACCTAACTTAATTACTTTAGAGAGTTAGTGGTAGTAGTTGATGAGAAAGTAACAATTTATATAAGGATAAAATTATAAAAGCAAAATAAATGTTGCATTAATATCATAAAAGGACAATGAAAATAAGACAAACTTTTTTTCTTATAAGACCAATCAATATAGGATAGATTGAGTAACTTTTTACTACTATTTTCCATAAGCATTTAACTCATACACTATTACTACTCCTATTTACAAGACAAAGCATAAAAAATGGAGAGAGAAATTAATTCAACGTCAATATTAAATAAGGTTAATTTAGAAAATACAATCAACTTTTTGTATAAAATCAACAAAAATTAAATGATTTTAACTAATTCATTGATAAGTGTAAAGTTATTTTTTTTCTTATAATAAAAAATTAAGAGAGTAGAGGCAAAACTCACTTCAATGATATTTTTTCCTCGAAGAGATTAGTTTTCGACTTCAACAAAAGAATACTCTTATTACTCCCTCGGGTCATATTGATAAGACGTTTTCAACCGAATTACACAAATAAATAAAAGTAGTTGAATATAGTTAACTTTATTGGTTTTCTAAAAAAATGCATGCGATATCATTATTATCCTTCATTGAATAATGTGTTAGCCAATTACAATTAAGGAGTATAAATACTCAATATATCTAATAGGGGTAAAAAAGAAAAGAATCAATAAATGTATTATGAAAACTATAAAATATGTTATAAAAAGATCAAAAAAATCTTCTACACGGTGTCTTATAAAAAGGACCGCTGCGACTACGTAACAAAAAAAGTCATTTTTAATTGATTCATACTTTCTCCCCTCCTTTTTTTTTTATTATTATTAAAGAAAGGGGCCTAAGGCCCATCCTTTTATTTTGTTGTCAACGATTCTCATCAGTTTTAAGAAAATATTAATTACTTGACTCAAATACCTTCATTTAAGTTTTTGAATGATTTTGTTTATTGTTATTCAACACCTACTATCACCTACTAAAAAATTTATCAACTTACAAAGATCTATAAGTTGTTTTCATAAACTGAGCATAAGATACAACCTAAAACAATAAAACAAAATGACTCAAAAGGAGTATTTTTATATGAGTTTTGCCAATAGTTATCCTTAGGACAATAAGCAAGCAATTTATAAATAGATTTTAATTATTAAAAATATAAAATTTAATATTATAAATATATTTTCATTAATTATGATTTTTATTACAATTTTTTATTGGTAAATTACTTGTCTATTATGCTAAGTGTAATGCTTATCAAAATCCTTTTTACATTAAATTACATAAGTTAAATAGAATCTATTAAATATTATCCTATGACCATTGGCATGTATATATTTAGGGCTTGTTTTAAACCATTTTAATTTTTAATTTTAAAAATTCGTATTATAAAATAGTTTTTAGAAAATCGTTTTAAAAAAAGTGAGGGGAGTTTTCAATACAAATTTATGTATAAATTCATAAAACTGAGAACCAAAAACCAAAACAAGTTTGAGAAGTTTTCAAATTTTAGTTTTTAAATACTTAAAAACAAAAACGGTTTCCGAAAACTGTTTTTGAAAATGTAACACCTAATGGAAATTAAAGCTAAGTTTTTTTTTTGACATAAGATAAGAAATAGCTATCAAGTAACTCTCATACATGAGTACATTCACTACTTAGTCTTAGAGAGATGAGCTAACATATACCCTATCAAAATACATAAGTCCATAGGGGAAGATAATAAGTCTAAATGTCTACTACATGTCAGAGAAATATGTTCATAACGATAGCCAACTAACGTACTAAAGGAAAGGTTGGCTGCCCCAAAATACATATCAAATATATAAATACTAAACATCTAATATGCTAGGTCTTCAGGCGCTGAAATCTTCATCCTCTGAATCTCCTGCAATATGGTAACCGTCAGTTATTGGTAAACTTATAACTAAGTAACCCCCGGCATTTTTGAAAACATTTTTATACCATATCACAACCAGTCTAACTGGAAAACACCCCATTTAATTCCTATCATACAAATCAATCCAAAGCAACATACAAAACATAATGCATAAGATGACAAGATATGGATGTATACATGGCATGATCTTTCAATTATCATTTTTGTCTATTTCTTTTCTTCAGTCTTTTACGGAAACCTCTACACTAGACTTCACCATAGGCGCATGGCAGCAACGCGCATCTGAGCTCAATCATGGACCACGGCAAGCGTCCCTACCGTGATCAACTGTCGGGCTATCTTGACCCCGTTCATTGGGAATATCCTAGGACTTCCTTACCCGTTCATTGGAATAGTCCTTTCTTTCGGGTCATCTGCCCAGTCACAGGGCAACCCTACTAGTTCAGGCCATCTTACCCTGTTCATTGGGAGACCCTACATTCTCAATCTTTTCATGCTTGTCCGCTTACCCGGTGTGTAACCGATGGAACTCAACCCACTTACTCAACATCCGTTGAAGGGGGAAAGCTTATCTTATCATTTAATTTCATTTTACAAGTTATCATACATTTTCATTCAACATTCATCACAAGATTATTTCACAATTCAAAATCAAAGAGCTTGCCATATCATTTCATAATCCTAAATCATGCTACTAATTCCTATAAGCCTATTTCCATTCATTCCCATCTTAGAAATAGGTTTACAATGCATTTTGGAGGCTAAAACAGGTCAAGGAGGTACAGAGCTTTGGCGCTTGAGCGCCAGGCAACGTTTTTCCACTGCCAAGAAATTCATTCTGGCGCTTGAGCCCCAATCCTAGCGCTTGAGCACCAGACATCCATTTGCCACTGCCAGGAATTTTGTCCTGGCGCTCGAGCCCCAGCGACAGATGATAGCTTTTTGCGAATTTCACTAAAAGCTCAGTTTATTTCCTTTCAACCTCCTTCCTTGACCCCATTCTAACTTCCAAAATACTATTCACATTATGGCACAACAAATTCACACATATACAATCAAATTGGCACAAATCGAGTACATATTTCTACATCCAACCTCAAGAGACTCAATTCAACAACATACATCACATTACTCATACAATTCACACTCACACCTTGGTATCATAAGCAACAAGCCTAAGCACCAAATCATCAAATTAACCAATATGCACATGAACAAACCCATTATAACACATTTCTCAAAGCTCAATCATCAAACCACATGCTTCCAACTGAATCATCAATTTACAAGTTCAAACATGTATATTTATATGTAAATCACCATAACTCCAATCAAGATATATGTGTCAAAATCCAATCATCTACTCTAGCAATTCTAAACCTATTTCTATCACATTTTCACATTATACCAAAACCAAACCTCCTACCAATTCTATTTCCCTACATAGTCTAATTTTGAATTCTTGTGGGGTTACCTCTCAAGTGAAGCTCCAAAACCTTATTTCCTCCAAGTGTACCCTTGTTCCCAAATAGTCTCCAATTCCTTCAAGTTGCTACTCAATGACTTGATAGCCCCTAAAATTCACAAATACAAGCTATTAGCACCTATGGGTATCCATTCAAGAGCTTGCATGTTAGAAGATGGGATTGGGAGACCATTTGCCCCAAAAATGGGTCTTGACCAAAAATGAGAGAGAGAAGATGCAAGGCTTACCTAGGCACTTCAATGACTTCTCCAAGCTCCCAAATCTCTTTCTCCAAGGCGCAAATGTGGGGAATCAATGGGGAGGAGCTTGATTTCCTTGTGCTTGGCAACCCTAGGAGAGCTTGGAAATGGGAAGAAAAATCAGAAAGTGAAGTGTGGGATGAGAGGGAGAAAGTGGTGTGGGAGGGAATGGAAAGGAGAAGTGAGGGTTTTGTTAATTTTTTGACATTTCTTTAAGTTTTGCAAATAGGTCTTCCTTCCATCCTTTAAATATTTGCAACCTAGTCATTCTCCCTTAACTTGTAGAAGTGCCACACAACCCCTAAATTCTCAATTTCTTCTAAACAATCACTAAATTCCTATTTGAGAATTTGTGGGATGTTACAAAAAAACTCGTCTGCCAAACAAATTTTTTAATTTTTAAAAACATAAAACTATTTTAAAAAACGAAAATCAAACAAACCATTAATATTTTAAACTTTTAATTAAATCTCTTTTTTGACATTGTAACTTCTTTTAAACTCCTTACAAATTCTACACAAATCAAATACATTACTAATTAAAAAACTCATTAATAAAATACTATTAATCCCTTTATTATAAATGGAATATTTTACTCTATACATTACAAATATTGACAAAAAATAATATAAAAATAGAAAATTTTCTGTCAATAATTTTTTTGGGATTAAAATATAAATATATATTTGTGATGCCATATTTTAAAATAGTAAAAAACTAAAAATAGTTCTTGATACTTTCATAATTCATTGTTATCAACTTTGCTACAATCCGTCAAAATCGTTAAAGATTAAATAGAAGATTACATTTCACGTGCTATTTTACTTAATTTTTCTTTTATAATAAATATTTTACTTTATATTCTTAACATAAATTATCTGCGGTCACAAGTAAAATTATTTAGTCACATTCACATCTCACAACTCACTCACAAGTGATTAAAATGTGTTTTTTCTTTTCATACACTGATACACGCTATATTGATTTGATTGTAATATTGTTTTGTACCTCAATGTCTCATCAAATTCACTTTCACTTCTATATTTTATATTTATATATATATAAAGATAAAAAAAAATTAATTTGTGTAATATTTTAGAAGTTGAAAAATTAAACATAAAAAAAAAACATAATCATTTAAATTTTTTTTTTCTAATAATAACTTTTTAATTTTAATTTTTTAATATGTATAATATTGTATAAATTAAAAACTTATAACAAAATGTTTAGTTTAAATACAATTTTTAAGGTGCTGTATATCTTACCTTATTATTATAAGGATTTTTTTAACTGTGTATTATTGTACAGGTTAAAAAAAAAATAAAAAAATAACATAATAATTAATGTATGTTACACATAATATTATTAAAATTTTAGTTTTTTCTATAAGAAAATTTCTATCTTTAGTATTTTATCGTAATATTACACAAATTAAAAAAAATCTTTATTATAATTTTATTACTATGACAAAAGACTAATTCATCAAATATAAAAATGTTTGTCTATTTAATTGGTGCTCTGTCCATAACTTGAACCAAATCTCTCGTATACCTCTCTATTACACCGCCATTATGAGTCCTTGTAACTTTTCATTTCCTTTAAATACAATTTTTTAAAAAGAAGAAAAACTTTTTTTATATTGATTTTTTTACAAGTGGAATGTTAAGAAATTAAAATTAAAAACAATTCATAGAAAAGAACAAATTAAATTTTTTTTGTTATCATTTGTCATGTACACAAGTTAAAAAATCCTTTAAATGTTACTTTAGTGGATAAATATTTGGGTAAATTGTATTTACCATCCTTGAGGTTTGGCTAAATTGTACTCTACCTTATTCTTGATGTAAAATTACATTCCACTCTATTTTATTATCTATGGTTAGTTTTATTTTTTTTATAATGGTTAATTAATTATTTTCTACATTAAAATTGTTAGTTTTTAGGTTTAAATAAGTTTTTAACCCTAACCATTTTTGTTTTTTATTTTAATCCAACTTAATTCAAAAATTTTATTTTTAGTTTTTAATAATGTTAATTTTGTTCATAACATTTTATAGGAGACCAAAAGAAAATTAAATAATAAGGTTAAAGTTAAAAAATTTTAAATTTTATTGAAAATTAAAATTAAAAAATTCAAGAGAATAAAATTAAAAATTTTGAATTAATTTTGTCAAAAATTAAAAAAGAAAATTATAAGGTGAATCACCATTTGGTTAATTCTAAACATTTATTTTTAATCCATATAAAATTTCGTTCCACGATAAATATATAATTTTTTAATCCTTGTAATTACTAATTTTTATTTTTAGTTCCTTTTTTTCTTACTTTAATTCTGTTATTTGATTTATTTTTCTTTTGGTCCTTAAAAAAATGTGATGCAAAAATTTTACATTATTAGAGACTAAATAGAAGTTTTATTAAAAGGAAAAATAAAAATTGTTGGGACTAAAAGTTTATTAAAACTTAAAAACTAACCATTTTAATGTATCAAAAAAATTAATTAAGAATTAAATAATTTTAAAAAAATTTATGTTTAGTCCCTTGAATTTTTTAATTTTAATTTTCAATAAATTTTTTTAATTTTTTAACTTTAATCCTATTATTTAATTTTCTTTTGGTCCCCTAAAAATGTGATGGAAAAATTTAACATTATTAAGAACTAAAAATAAAATTTTTGAGTTAAGTTGAATGAAAATTAAAACAAAAATTGTTGGGACTAAAAACTTATTCAAACTTAAAAACTAACCATTTTAATGTAGAAAATAATCAATTAACCATTGTAAAAAAAAATGAAACTAACCATAGTTAATAAAATAGGGTGGAGTGTAATTTTACCTAAAGAATGGAGTGGAGTACAATTTAATCAAACATCAAGGGTGATGAATGCAATTTACCCTAAATATTTTTCACAATAATCTTGTCTCTAAATATGCTTGATCATTGATCATTGAAGATATTTGAATTTATCAAAGAGTGCAATTATACACTAAACCAGAATTTTCAAATTGTCCAAATAAATTTAACAAAATATTAATAATAGCATATAATTAATTACACCCACCACTACTGAATAGTACAGTAATTCACTAAGTAGTAATATTTAATGCATGACCGCTGAAAAATGCGCATGACAGTACAGTTAAAACACCTTAATTAACTTCCCAAGTAAAATCAAGAAAACCAAAATAAATTTTCATCAAACATGAAAATTTGTAATGAAGGTGAGGCAGCAGGGATCATATGCTGTTGATTACCAAAGAATAAAAATGAATTGGAAATTATTTTAAGATGCAGTAGAATTAGAGAAAAGAAGCATCAATTTGTTTAAGGTTTCAGGGTAAAATTTCCTGGCAAATAAATAACAGGGTCGTTTTGATCCATTCCACATGCAAGGTGTCATCAACACTGTTCTCTGCAAGCCACATGAAATTCAAATTCAAATTTAAATAAAATGAAAAATCATTCCTTTAATAGAAACAGAAAAATCATACTATCTAATTTGAACCATTTATACCTGTTCATTACTTGTAATATGTGGACATTCATCAATGGACTGCAGTGGATGAAGTTATGTCATTAACAAAAAAATGGGAACAAATAAAGTGAAATTCTTAAACAAGCTAAGGAATCTCACAAATTTAAGTAAATTTTCTGTTTTCATTTTGTTTTCTCTTTGTAGTCTATGTAATTCGTCAAAGCTTTTATTAAGGTTTCTTTGACAATTCAGCATGAACACAAAAGCATCTTCCTTGTGCTTATTTAATAAAATAATCACTTATATTTTATTAAAAAAGTGCTTTTAACCAATTTGAACATGCTTGTTTGATCTTTTAAAAATGACCAGAACCTTGAGATAATTAGAATTCTGGCTTATTTGGAGGAGTACTGTAAGTTGCTTCTCAAATGTAGTAATTGCTAAATGCGAGAAAATCAGAAAAACCGGTGACCAAACATAAACAGCTTCAAATTTTAATGATAATCTCTAAACAATCAATCACATTTCTACACAACTTCAGAATAATTCATGAAATTTAAACAAACAAGCCCCAAATCAAACTGAAAGTAGAGGGAGTGAAGTTTATGTGACATACTGTTAAGGTTTTCATGAGTTGATAAGTGATATCATGAGCACTAAATGATCTAGGATGCCACTTTCCTTCAGACCAATCAACAAAAGTTACTGACCAGTTTGAAATTCCACCAGGATCAAGCATCTATATTCACATACCAAATCAGTTAGCAACTTATAAGAGACCAATATATTTTACACAAATTAAAGAACAGCTCAGATTGATGTACCGACGTTAAAGAATGTTGGTAAGTAATGTTCATCGGCGTAGCAGTTGCGTCCTCCCTCCATATTTGGCTGAGGAAGTTGAAAACATGAACAACAGGATGTTTGTCAGTGAAGCTACCTTAATAGATTTCATTTAAAAGAATAGAATGAACTGAAAAAAGAGCAAAACATATTAAGGTTGTGGTAAGAATGAATGGAAAAAACTATTCTCATTCACTTTCAGAAATTTGAAAATAAAATAAAAAACTCATGCAGGTCGCGGAAAATACAGAACTGACTACATGCCAGAATAAAAAACCATTACCAATTGTTGTAATTTCAATCCATTTCTTCATAGAAAAAAGATGAAGGACAATTACACTTTAGAAAAAACAGAGAAGTGAATAACAAAAGAACTTCAAGTCTGGATAAGAGAGATATATGCATGCTATTGATTGTTGAGAATTTGGTAGTTAATAATATCAGTACTAGATTGTGTTTGACACTGGTTAAAACTTGCTATGCACTGCTCTAAGATAATCCTTTTTTTAAAAAAATTTATAATGAAAAATGTAGTTGCTAAGAAAGGTGATAAAACATTTGAATTCAATAGTGACTATTAAGTATTAACTAATGAATCTTATATAGTGTTATACATTTGTCAACACTAAAATTCTTGACAGGGGTGATAGGACAAACAAACTATGCAATTAGCAAAAACAACAAAAAGTGGTTACAAGAAAGTACCCTGCAGTGATGCTTGAATTTTGTAAAATAGAGACTGTCTGCCATAACAATAATAGCATGCTGCCGCTTCATTGTGAACCACTGCAGTACAAATATCATCCAAATTAGCTGCATAGTCAGAAAATTTTCATGCTGATCACCTAGATGTCTACATTCTTCATCCAAAACCATTTTTTGAACCAAATCCAACTGTAATGAATGATTCTGCATTTTAGAGGGGAGATGAATGCACAAAAGAAAAAGATTGTTGTCAATAAAAGTCAACCCTGCTTAAGAAACTTCCAACAGTTATTAATTAGAGAAATCAAAACTTTTAGGCATTAAATGATACTATGAAATGAACTTATGAAATTATGAGCAAGCAATTTTTTCTGCTATCCATTGTGATTATAAAGCAAAACTCAATAGCCTCATAAGGCATGGACACTAAAATCGGAACGATATGGTGTTAGATTCCCCAGAGGGACAATATTTGTGATTAAAAGAGGATATTACCCTCTTATAAATGAAATCAATGATGTTTCCAATGCTGCTAATTCATCTTACTCATGCAAATGAAAGATATAAGCAAACAAAAATGAAGAACGACCTTAAAAAAATGATGAAACACTTCAATTAAGTGATCACTTGAAGTTTCTAAAACAGGCATCAAAATCTGAAGAAATTATACCTGTGAACCTTTCCGGAAATCCTTCTCTTCTACTTCAGGCAACATATAATGTATATATCTGCCGTTTCCATGAGGACCAGGATCAATATAGCTTTTTTTTTTGTAGTGGAAGGAGGAAAACAGAAATTAGTTAGAATTTATATCTAACAATAACAAATGTGTGGCAAAGAAAATTTGAAGAAAGGAAAAAGTTTCTAAAATTTCACAAACTAATTAGTAAGAGGTTCTTTCTGCAATATCTTACCACTCAATGAAGCTGACATTTGTTAACAGTAAGTAGTTGTACACGAATTCGAATCGACGCACAGGTATACAACTGAAACAAAAATTGAAGATTTAACTAACAAGATCAAATCCACAAAAAAAAAAAAAAAAAAAAAGAAAAAGAAGCAAGACTTCACAACAAAAGATAAACCAGAAAATAAAAATGACCTTTCAGACAGTAAGACAAAATGTTGATTATCAGGGTCTAAAAGCGCGTTTGCCAAAAGTCTCCTTTCTGCCTCAACCATAGAAACACTTCCCCAACTTACCTATAAGATGAATGGATGCTAAGTAACAGGTAATCATACAGTATGCAGAAAAATCATGAGTTAAAGAAATATCTTACTTTAATACTTCAGGTATTGTTTATTAGGAAAGTAGTGTATCTAATTAATTTCTTTAAAAATAGCTTTCTTTTATTATAAGATTTATATGTCTTCAATGAAGAGTTAGAGTATATATAGAATATCTCAGAGAAAAATTGTTGTATCTTAAAAAAGAATCTTGAATGATATCTTAGGAGTGGTTTCTATTTTATTGTATTTCATGATTTGTTTTCTCACTCTACTAAGATTAGAACTTAGGAATCTAATACTGATATAAATAGAGGTTGATGTTTTTCCTTCTGCACTACAACTTTCTGATGTTTTGGCGCGCGCCTTAGATGAATTTAAATAAATGATAAGCATTGTGCTCATAAACAGAGAATATCAATAAATTAATCTAATACCGGTTCACTGTGAATCTCTCGACCAAGAAAATAACGGCTGACATGTACTGGTTTTTCCTTCGATGCGTGTACATAAATAGAGAATTTTCCCTCATGCCCCTGCATTTTGATTTACGTGAGTATCAAGAAAAAAAATGAAGAAAATTTCTGCAACAAAATAATAATAGTGAAAGAAGAGACAAAGTTTAGTTCCATACTTGAAAGAACAAGTGCCAGAGTTTCTCAAAGGGCAATGAACCTGGAGTCAAAAACAAGAAGGCAATCTTGGGGGTTTTGCTTTGAGCAGGAAGGAACCTGAGAAATTCGTTGACAACAACTCGAGATTCAATCTCACCGTCAGTGAGTTTGCGCGAGAAGTAAGAATTTGGATATTGCAGAACATATGAAGTTCTTGTTGGTGCATAAAGGTAAGCAGCAATCATAACAAGGCACACCACAGAAACCAATACAATGATCCAAGTTGGTCTCTTTAGATCATTTAGAGTTTGCTTTCTTGACCTTGCCATCATCACAAGGTTTCTTCTTATGCCTCATGCAACTAGTTTTCTCTTCATTAGTTACTGTCATTTTCAGATAACGAAATTCAAAAAAAATGCTGATACATTTCACATGCATGCTTGAATTATAACAACATCAATAAATTAATTATCCAATGTTGTTAATTTTTGTTTTTTTTAATATATGGAAATAAAATAACCACAAGAAGTAAACAACAACATAAGAGGCAGAAAGATCTATGACAGAGAGATATGGAAACATACCGTTAAAATACGCATCCGAATGTTCCAATGATTTAGAAGAGTAGAGGCAATTATTGTGATCCAAGATCTGAGTGACAAAAATAATAAGATTTGAGAGTGAAGGGGAAAATGTGGTAAAGATTGAAAATATGAATGGGTGGGAATTATAATGAATAGGATTGAAGAAAGGGAAGAATTGAAGATGGAAAAGGAAGGAAGAGTGATGTCTGAGTCTGAGTTCTGAGGTGCTTCCAACGGAATTGAAGAGAGTTCAGGAAACTCAGGTGTTCTTGCCACCTCACACACTCTTTCCTTCTTTCATCTATCCTCTGCAGTTTCCAATAATAACATATTAATAACAGACCTGTCATAAATAAAATTATAATTTCTCTTTCTATTCTACTTATTTTTTAAAGCTTTCCAAATATTCTCGTACCTGTTCCGAGACTCCAACGCGAGCCATGCACATGCATCGTACGTGCTTCATGTTTTTTTACTATACTACATAAAACTCATCTTATTTAAATGCTTATTTAGTCCTTTTTGCATTTAAGAATATAAAATTACTGGGAATGATATTATTATTATTAATTAGTTAGTTATTAATAAAACAGTAATCGTGTCCTGTAGACTAATAAAAACAATAAGTATTTTAAATAAAATTTTCCTATATTTTAGAGAAATAATAAGGCTATTAAAATATCACTGCTCACAGCAAAAAAATCTGTTGAATGCCTGTTCTTGTTTATAAACACGATAATGCGTACGATGTTTCTAATAATTAGATGAATACTACGTTTTTTATTCTATACATATTAATTTAGCCCTTTCAAATCATAATAACTTTGTGTCAGTTTTCTAGTTATTCAGTTATTGAAAATAAAAATGTTTTAACTTTTTATTCCATACCTAAAATAAAATTTGAATATCTTTAACTTCACATATTTGATCTAACAAATCCATTTAGGGTCTAGTCACACTACGTTGTTCCTTTCAGGTATGAGGTAACCTCTATCTGATATCTGAAAACATTAGTTCAAAGGAGGGGATAAACACCTAGAATTAGTGCATTTTCAGTAGCAATATTTTATTGATTCAATCAGACTTTGAATTCGAATAAAAGTTACAACGATTTAATAGTGCAATACATCTGACAGAATCAAAATAAGAACAGCAGATAGCTTCGTTAGCCAGGCCCAACTTTTGGAATATCATAATGCTCACTAAGATTGGCAAGATATTGATTAAAATGCTGAATCCTATCTCGATGAGACCTGCTCGCCATCTTTGATAACCTTTGAAGCTCAAGTTTCTGTGTCTGCTGGAGAAATCGCCTCTCAGCTGGAGTTAGATGATCATCATATGATGCACTGTTTCCGTTGGCACCATATTTGTCAGCCTCATTCACGCTGTTGTCTTCATGGTGATCCGTTGACGACATGCTCCCATCTAGCTTCTCCAAAGTGAAAAGAAAAAAAAAAACCATTAACATAAGAAATTATAAGCAAAGTCAGCTGCAAAGGAACAGTATGAACAGATATAAAAAAATGCCTAGAGCAATCCATCTTTGCCTAGAGCAGTATCAAATGTCATAACAGGGGCCCAAGAGTAATATTATCAAAAGACTGCATAAGCTTATAACATGTTATATGTACAAAAGAAATAAAATTGAAATATAGAATGGCACGGACATAGGAAAGCCCACGCCAGTAATCTACAGTAATTTTCTTAACAGTTTGAATAGCAGTCTTCAACTTTCTAAATGATGAATGAATGAATCAGTAATTTCCTTGATATGTTAGCAATAACTTGAATAACATCATACATAGATTTCATAAGCTGCAACACCTTAAGCTATGATAATGTGCCGATGACATAGAACAACCATAGAGGTCAAGAACTCCCAATTCTGAACTAAACCACAAGTGGAGAAATAACAAAATTGCATGAAGTAACACCTCAAAAATGTACACTGAATCAAACTTCCATCAGTTGAAACAAATTAAGATTTAAATGTAACCAACATAAACCTAAGGACAAAATATTAGGCAATGAATCAAATATTAACCGTAATTCAGTGTTACTTTTGCCCTTTTGAGTAACTATTTTCTGGATCTTTAGCAATCAGCATCACTCCATCCTGAGACAAGAAAAAATGTTCAATAGCCAAATTCATTCATGGAAAGGAAAGAACACATGAATATTGAATTAAAAGGGACCTGTCAACATTTGATCCAACAAAATGGCAATGACTTGCAGAAATAAATATTTTTAAGCCCCATTATAATAAATGTTTGCCATGCATCCTACAGCTTTCATTTTATTCCTCCGTCTCCCTACTCTCGATGTGTCCACATTAATGCAGTAACACCTTTCTTCACATGCCCAGATTTAATAAGATAGTAAGCTTCAAAAATAATAGATAAACCTCCTCCACTACGCACCTTGCTCAAAGTATAGGTAAGCTGTGCTTAATAAATTCAAAAAAGGGCACTCTGAATACCACCATGTTCACTGGTAACTTGGGAGACACCCACTACCATTCACCCAATAGGCAAGAATCTCTCAACTTGTAGTCTAAGTAGCACAAAGTATTTATTCAAAATTACTAAATAAGATTACCTATTCCAACTAAGTGAAACATTAAATCTTGAATACGCATCCAATCTATTGGAAAGATTACAAGGATAAGGTACCATCAATTGTTGCCATAATAAAATAAATGATTACTAATGGTTCCCTGAATGTTTTCTAACAAGTAACAACATATTCATATATACTCACTTTTGACTTTTGAGCTAACTTCCTAGAGAGCATTCCATCTCAGGACCTTATCACGTTTTCAATCCTTCAAAATATAAATATTGGCCATTTAAAGATCTAGAAACATGATAATTTTGCAGTCGTATCTTCAGCATAATTTATTAACACTATCCTAATAGCAAAATTTACAATAAACATGGATAAATTTTCTTTCCCCACTCAGCTTCAAGAGGTAAACTTTCTAGATGTTGCACATTGTTCCATCAAGTCTCTTGACTAGGAAAGACTAATCTTAAACTTAAGGAATGATGAAGTACTAATTTCTTGATTGTGATTTTCTTTACTTTGAGGTTTGGCAAAACTCAAGTAAACATTTGAGAGTCCATTTAAACCAGCTTTAGACAGAGTAGAATCCTTCACTTCTCTGAAGGTAAAAGATATTTCCTTCCTTAAAAGACATCCAGTAATGATGCTAAATGCACGCACCTATCCAATATTTCTAACTTTTCCAACATCCAATACACTAATCAAACAAAATCCATATATAAATATTACAGTCGACTAATCTTCATAAAATTAACCCTCAACATCTGTCATGGATCTCTTTATGCAAAACATGATAACAAATTTGGATAACAAATATGATTAAAGACACTCGGTAACGGTTCAGCACTGTTGAAATGTCCTAATGAATAATGAAAGGGCAAAATAAAAGACCTAATTACTATAAATGAAATATAAAACCATAACGATTAACAGAAAAATCGAGTTCGAGTCGGAACCATACCTAATTACTATGAATGAACAAACTATCAAGTTGCTGAAATTTTTCCTACATCACCTTAAAGCTAAAAAGTGTACTATGTTCACCTGAATTGGATTCAGAGAGGTGATGGTATCTCTTATCTCGTTTCTTCTTCTTCTTAATCCCACCAGCTTTCACGTCCAATGCTTTTCCCTTCAGCTTCAATCTCCCAACCACAACGCTGTCGTACGCAGACATTTTCACGATCAGATTCAGAGATTTTGAAAATGTTTCCGGTCGAAATGTCAGGGATTCGACCGAATCGGCGATCACGAACTGTGACAATTGAAACGAAACACTAGTGCAGAGGAATCGAAACAAGACATCGAAGGCAAGGTTGGCGTATTCTCTAGAACCAACTCGAACCGGTTTGTTTTTTTTCAAAAAAAAAATAATTATTTAATCTCTATATGTGTGTCTGATTTCCATTTTAGTCCTAAGATGAAAAATATTCATTTTATTCATTATACTTGTATGTGATTTTCTGTTTGGTCTTTATAATTGATTTCAATATTAACGATATTAACTTCATTATACTTGGCTAAAAAAATTTTTGTGAACTAAAAAATGACAGACGCATAGACTGCTATCATGAAAATTAATCAATCTCTATTCATGTATGTATTTAACTTTTTATTTTAGTACTCGTACATGTAATTATTTTTCATTTTAGAGAATTTTTTATTTTAGTTCCAATTTATTTGTTTTTTTGCTTTAGTCTTTATATATGTACTTATTTTTCATTTTAATTGATGTATTTAGTTTTTTCGTTTTAGCAAAAATTTACGATAAGATAACAAAAGTACTAATAAAAACACATATGAAAATTAAAATAAATGTTTTTTATGTTTAAAATCTAAAACAAAAATAAAAAATAAATATAATGATTAAATTATTAATTTAACCATTTTTTTCTTCAAAGAAACTGCAACATGATTCTCTATTTGATTGGGCTGACCTAAAGAGCCCTAATTTTGTGCAGTCCGGGACCGGGAAATTTGTATAATCTTTTGTATATTTTATATATATATATATATATATTACGGGAAAATTGTGTAAAATTAATATATTTTACCATAAAGTTTTTTGCTATTTTTTCTGAATAAAAAATATATTAAGTTAAGGGATACTATTCCAACCCCATTACAAGACAACAGTATTGAAGAATAAAATCAACCAAATTAACTAATACAATGCAATGGATTTGCAATCAAATCTATGTATATCAATGCAACAATCTATTTGGGGTACAACTATAAGTTTTTATATTGGTAGGGTAAATTGTACTCATTACTTTTGAAGTTTGATTAAATTGTATTCGACTCTATTCTTGATGTAAAATTGCATTCCACTCCACTCCATTTTTGATGTAAAATTGCACTCCACCCCATTTAATTAACTATGGTTAGTTTCATTTTTTTTTTTTTACAATGGTTAATTGATTATTTTCTACATTAAAATTGTTAGATTTTAGGTTTGAATAAGTTTTTAACCCAACAATTTTTGTTTTTCATTTTAATCCAACTTAACTCAAAAAATTTATTTTTAGTTCTTAATAATGTTAAATAATAGGATTAAAGTTAAAAAATTTAAATTTTTATTGAAAACTAAAATTAAAAAATTCAAGGGACTAAAAATAAAATTTTTGAATTAATTTTGTCAAAATTTAAAAAAAAGAAAATTATAGGACGAACCACCCTTTGGTTAATTCTAAACATTTGTTTTTAATCCATATAAAATTTTGTTTCATGATAAATATATAATATTTTAGTCCTTGTAGTTACTAATTTTTATATTTAGTCCCTTTTTTTCTTACTTTAATCCTGTTATTTGATTTATTTTTCTTTTGGTTCCTGAAAAAATATGATGCAAAAATTTAACATTATTAGAGACTAAAAATAAAAATTTTGAATTAATTTATATTAAAAGAAAAAATAAAAATTGTTGACACTAAAAGTTTATTTAAACTTAAAAACTAACCATTGTAATGCACAAAAAAAATCCATTAAGAACTAAATTAATTCAAAAAAAAATTCTTTAAGTCCCATAGAATCTCATAAAAAAAACTTAACATCATTAAGAACTAAAAATAAAATTTTTGAGTTAAGTTGGATTAAAATGAAAAACTAAAATTGTTGAGACTAAAAATTTATTCAAACCTAAAAACTAACCATTTTAATGTAGAAAATAATCAATTAACCATTGTAAAAAACAAAAACAAAAAATAAATAAAAAATAAAAGTAACCATAGTTAATGAAATGGAGTGGAGTGCAATTTCACCTTAAGAATTGGGTGGAGTGTAATTTCACCTCAAGAATGGGGTGAAGTACAATTTAGTCAAACCTCAAGGGTAGTGAATGCAATTTATCCTTTTACATTTTGTATAGATGCATTATTTTACTGTTTTTATTAAAATACAAGAAAAGAAAAAAAAAACAGAGAAAACATACAAACTTTGAGTTGTACAAAATGAAACAAACTCAAAGTTGTATCACAGTTTTTTTCATATCAATGGACCTCCAATATTTAGCAGAGAAAATCATTTTCAAGACTAATATTTATTTTCATAACACAGAAGGATATGTTAGATTACGATTTTGAGATGGTCAAAATCAATTGACAAATGCTATATTCTCCAGCTATATTTTTTTATAAATTTTCTTATTATTTAATTTTAACAATTATCATTTATTATTTATTATTTTAAAAAATAAATATTTAATAGAAGATAGATGACAATTGTCAAAATTAAGTGATTAACAAGATTTTTAAGATGAGAATTTAATATTTTTCAAATCGATTTTAACCGAGGTGAAATAAATCTCCTTTTATCTAAGGTGTTTTAGATCCATACAACAATAAATTCCATCCGTTCATAAAAAATCAAATGTTTGAGAATGATTTTTTTAACATTTAACGCTGAAGACATCTCTGTTTAACAAAATGCAACTTTTATGCAACCATATGGTATACGCAAGAGCAATCCAAATAGAAAACAAAATTTTCCACCTCTGAGAATTGCTATCTTAGTGGGATACATTGTAAGTAGTTAAAATTTGGTTAAAATACATATTTGGTGATTTATGTTTTTGTTAAAATTCTATTTTGGTCCTGTTTATTTTGTTTCAATTTGGTTCTTTATATTTGTTTTTTTTTATCGACGTTGGACTCTTCTTTGAATTCGTTAGTCTAAATTAACAGAGCTGCATAAGTGACACCAATATGACATTAATGACGTTAGTTGTCATTTCTTTCCAGACTAAAACGACACCGTATTGAATTTTTTTTCTTAAACGTGCCTCTGTTAGTCTAAGTTAACTGAACTGCTTAAGAAAAAAATTCAATACGATGTCGTTTTAATATGGAAAGGGATGTCAACTAACGCTGTTAATGTCATGTAGGTGCTACGTATGTAGTTATGTTAAGACTAACAGATTCAAAGAAAAATCTAACGTTGGTAAAAAAAAATTAACATGAAAGATCAAATTGAGACAAAATAAACAAAAGACCAAAATAAGATTTCGACAAAACATAAAGGTGTATTTTAATCTTAAAATTTTATTCCTTGCCTCTCTCTTAAATTACTAGTTCTTAAAATAATAATGTTAAAAATAATATATTAATTAACACATGATTTGAGAGTTCCGAATATGAAAGTGACTTGAGAAAAATATATTTACTTGGATACTCTTTTTATCTAGAAAATTATAAAATGAAAAATGATTAGATGTAACACCTATTGCTATATAGGATTTTAAAAATATAATTCATAAACTTATGAGATGTGTACTAAAATAAGAAAAATCTTTTATTTTGTGCCTCTTTTAACGAAGAAGATGAGATGATGAAATTCTTTTTGGAAGAAAGATAAAAAGATAAAAAAAAAAAAACTAGAAGAGAGAGTTGTCCAAGTAAAAAAAAAATGGAGAGTAACATCCTCTTTTTGAAAATAGCCCATACTTCAAAAAAATTGGAGTTCAAACCAGCCCAAACCATAAAAGGAAAAAATTGACAAACTAACAAAAGAGAATTCTATTTTCCATTTTCTTTATTTCAACAATTTTCTCTTCTTCATCTTCTCTCCAAAAGAAAAATCCATCACCTTCTTCGTCAAGAGAAACCAAAAGTGTGAAAAGATTTTTCTTATTTCAACACACACTTTGTAAGTTAGGAATCTCTATTATGTTTTATAACCCCATATTGCAATAACATCATTACACAATAGAAAATAAAATGGAAAATCATTTGAAAACATAAAATAAAAAATTAGAAATGATTACTAAAGGGTTTGTTTGGAACAGTTTTGATTTTTAATTTTTAAAAATTATATTATAAAACAAGTTTTAAAAAAAGTGAGAGGAGTTTGCAATACAAGTTTGTGTGTAAATTCATAAAACTGAAAACTAAAATATGTTTTAGATGTTTTGGTATTTTAGTTTTTAAATACTGAAAAACAAAAACTGTTACCGATAAAAACTCGATTGCCAAACGAATTTTTTAGTTTTCTAATTTTAAAAACAGAAAACTGTTTTAAAAAAGAAATATCAAACAAGTCTTTTATCAATTTTCTTTAATCAAAAGAGAGCAAATAATCTAAAATGTCAAGCATAATTGGATCTCAAATTCTAATATATTGCACGTTTAAACTATCGCTTATTTGCTTTGAGTGGCATAAATATAAATATTTTGATAAGTGCTTTTTTATGTTGGGAGACTTTTTTTTCAAACACCCTAAATTTTTAATTAGAGAAAAAAAAAAATAAAATGACAGGTTTGTGTAGGAGTAAACGAGTAAGTACATCCATAGGATAGCAAACGGCCACGTGACACCTACCATCAATTTCCAAGTGTCACGCTCTCAAAAGCTTGATCTGGCATTCACTACCCTCTTCAGCAAAACTGAAACCAACGTCGTTCATGGCCATTCTCCTCCTCAACACAACGCTTCCATTTCTTTCTCTGAAGTTCACCTTCAATTCATCCAAATCCACATTATCGTCAATATTCACAAACCGAAGAACACGAAACCACTTCTCAGGCATGAACTTGAGCGCGAAATCGAATTCCGCGTCGAGCTCGGCCTCTTCGCCAACGCACCAGGTGCCAGAGCAAGATGGTAACGAGATGGAAATTATAGCGGACAAGGTATTTCGAAAGTACACGTGTAACGCGAAGAGGATCGGAAAAGGAACGGCGATCGTGTGGTTCAGGAATGATCTGAGAGTGTTGGATAATGAGGCTCTCTATAAGGCATGGCTTTCCTCCGAAACTGTCTTACCTGTCTACTGTCTTGATCCTCGCCTATTTGCCTCCACTTATCATTTCGGTTTTCCCAAAACTGGGGGTATTGTTATTTTCACATTCGCCTTCTATGCTATTTCGATGTTTTGGTGTCATGGATTAAGTGCAATGTTTGTTTTTCAGTTGGACAAGTGTGACTTGTGTTGCAAAAATGTATAAACGGTTACCATTTATTTATACACAAAATCTAACTATGTTTAACTAAAATAACAATTTCTTGCTTTTAGTAATAGTACTTTCACTTTGAGCTAACCATAAAACAAATACACAATTAATTTGATAGATAGCATCACCCTTGTAACTTTTGTGCAGCATTGAGGGCGCAATTCCTCATAGAATGTTTGGCTGACTTGAGGAAGAATTTAATGAAACGGGGACTTAATTTGCTTATTCAACATGGGAAGCCTGAGGATATTCTTCCTTCTCTAGCTAAAGCTTTTGGAACTCATACAGTAAGTGTGTGTTTGATTCTGTTTATTTTGGTTCTCCACTCGCTTATGATTTCTAGTTTCTTGATAGATTCTTTTATGAAAAATCAGCAGCCATCTCTCTAAAATTAATCTTTCTTAAGCATGCACTATGGGTGTGCGTATTTTATAATTTGCTAACCATTGTTTACTTTGATTCAATAACATTTTTTTTCACTGTTACCCAAGTCATGGTTTTGGTTCCAGCATTATATTCAAACATATTTCAAAGTGATTTTACCAGACATGTTATGTTCAGACAGGACTCAGTTTACACTATTTAAATTTTGAGAGATTGTTATTGGAATTCAAACATGCAACAAGTCTTTGAATTTAAAAACTGTTTGCGAGCCAGTTCAAATTGATAACTTTTTCAGCTTCTCTGGTGATCAAAGCTACAAGCTTAATTACTTAATGTAAATTTGTCAGGTGTATGCACAGAAAGAAACTTGTAGTGAGGAGCTGCATGTTGAAAGATTAGTCATGAGGGGTCTTCAACAAGTGGCAACACTACCTGGGGAATCCACTGGTGTGACAGTTTCAAACAACTTTCCAAAGTTACAATTTATTTGGGGTACTACCATGTACCACCTCGATGACCTCCCTTTTGATGCTACTTGTTTGCCAGATGTGTATACTCAATTTCGTAAGGCATGATTTATTTCAATTGAAATTTGTTTGAAATGCTACTTATGCTATCTAATGGGGTTTGAATTTGCAGACAGTTGAAGCTAAATGTTCAATACGCTCATGCGTCAAACTTCCAGCATCTCTTGGACCACCTCCTCCAGTTGAGGATTGGGGGTGCCTTCCTTCATTAGAGCAACTCGGACTCTGCTCACAGAGTGTAGGTTTTTCATAACTATACATTAGAGTTTAGAAATATTTCAAGACATCTGCATGCTTTTGCAAGAAACTTAAGTCTTTCTAAGTTTGAACTCAACAAGGAAAAAATCATGAATTTTGTTTTTTCCTTTGTTTTCTTCATTTTGATATAGGTTAACAAGGGGATGAAATTTGCAGGGGGTGAAACTGCAGCATTGAGCAGGGTTTATGAGTACTTTTGGAAGAAGGTCAAAGGTTACCTCAAATTGACATTGTAGATTCAATTTATGCTATGTCAGTTTTGCTGCATATGACTATTCTGTAAATAATGAGTTACTTCTGGAGTGATCTTTTATTTTTTGGGTGAAATGAAGGTTCAAGAGTGATATTAGACGATGAAAAGTTTTCTATTTATGGATCGTGTATATATAATCTATCACATGCATTGTGAAGTAAATGTCTTACAATGAGCCTATTTGGATTGGCTTTGAATCTAAACACTAATGTCATAGGTTGTTTATACATAATTTTTAAAGGTTGCCTTCTTGAATAAGCTGTTTTGCCTAAACTTCTCTCAAATTTATCTCGAGTGGTAGATTCTACATACACAAGCTTGATACAGTTCATATATATTGCAATTAGATATGATTAGTTTGCAAGAACTTTGAATTCACAATACCAGGGGGCTATATAATTTTGTGTGGCACAAAAATAGGATTAAGGATCAGTCAAATTAAAATGAGTTCATTACCTTCTAGACTAGTCAAATTTCTAGGACACTGAAAAATGAAAAATTGATGTCATCATTTGTTTGGTTATCTAACGCATCATTAAGATTGCTTGCGTGTAGGATTTGCTGAAGGTGTATAAAGAAACCAGAAATGGGATGTTAGGGCCAGATTATTCTACGAAATTCTCACCGTGGCTTGCCTCAGGAAGCTTGTCTCCTCGTTTCATACATGAAGAGGTTAAAGTTGGCAATAATCTTTCTTTTGTGCTTTGCATGATATCTATAAAATGAGTCTGCTTTGACAAAGCTCAATTTAATCCTTATAGGTGAAGAGATATGAGAATGAAAGACTAGCAAATAGTTCTACCTACTGGTACTGCTACATTTATCTTATTAAATTTATCTTTATCTGTGCCATATTTCTCGATGGTAATGTGTTATCACCAGTTTCTTAATTATTCCTAAGGAACTAACTGCATCCAGAACAGATTTTTTTTTGCGTGGTAGATACATCTATAGTTTCTAATTATCTATTTCCCATGTGTTTGTGATCAAGCTTTCCGATTTACAACAGCTCTGATTTAAACAATAACGGGTTTGACCTACCAATTTTGTTTTCTTCTTCTGAATTATCTTTGTTTTTTACAGGGTTTTGTTCGAGTTGATATGGAGGGATTACTTTAGGTTTCTATCTCTGAAATATGGGAACTTACTTTTCCATTTAGGTATTGATAGGTTCAATTCTTTGATGCCCTCTGGTGTTTTATAGAGTTATGGTTGGTTTTATACTGAGGTGTATGCATAGTTAGTTGGTGCAAGTGAGATATCTATAAATTGAAGAATTTTCTTGTTAGAATTATTTTGTTAATATTACATACAAATAATTATTTTTCTTTTCAGGTGGCCCTAGGAAAGTTCAGCACAATTGGAGCCAAGACAAGATTTTGTTTGAATCCTGGAGGGATGGCCGTACAGGGTACTGTTTCTGTCAGAGTGTTCAATAATTTTCTTGTTTGATTGAGTTCACTTATGATCAGTTGATTTTATGCAATTTGTCCTATCATTTCAATCTGAAATTGGTTCCTGTCAACTTTAATATCTTAAATCTGTCTTATATAGGTAATTTTGGAAGTCACGGGATAAATTTTGGTGTACTTTGTAATTTATTCATGTATTTTTTTATTTGATAATTCGGGTGAAAATAATAAGTGGTAAGACTGTTTTTGCCATATTTCAAGATTAAGTGCCAATTTTGTATATTTGGTGTGAATACTAATTGCATTTGTACTATTAAGCTTTTCAAATTACTTGATGGTGAACCTTCTTCTATGATTTTGTTTGTATCCGTCTTTATAAACCATTTTTAATCCCTCAACTTCCCTGACATAGTTTATTCATTCACATACTAAAGATTCTGACATAGGTTACTTTTTTGGCATTAGGTATCCTCTGATAGATGCCAACATGAAAGAACTATCAACTACAGGGTTCATGTCAAACCGAGGACGACAGGTGATCTAGAGTCCATTATTCTTTCTTTCTAAAGTATAATAACTGATACTCGCTAGAAATTGATGCAGTATATTTCATGAACCACAGTTGATAAGGAGTAATATTTTATTCTACTGGAATACTGGAATTTTGCATACAACTTAAACTTAAAGCTTGATTACCTTGTTGACAGATTGTCTGTTCCTTTCTCGTTCGTGATATGGGCATAGATTGGCGAATGGGAGCAGAATGGTTTGAGACATGTCTTTTGGACTATGATCCATGTTCTAATTATGGAAACTGGACCTATGGATCAGGTAATCAATTATATCTGGACAATTATGCTTATCAACAAATGTATGACTCTGCAAGAGAGCATGGAGAAGTTTCTTTCTAAAAAAAAAAATTGTGAGAGCATGGAGAACTAAGCTTGTATCGCATTATTTCTATTCACATTGATGAATAGTTAAGGAGCAAGGATTACCATAGCGAAGGTAGAATAGAGGGAAAATCTTGAAAAAAAGAAAATTCATTGAGTGAAAAATCTTGAATTATTTGATTAGACTAGCTTCTGATATGCCATGCCACCGTTACTATTCTGTTCATACATTTTAAGCAGTGAAAATTACAATCTACACTTTTTCTTTTCTTCCTGCTTAGGAGTCGGGAATGATCCCAGGGAAGACCGTTATTTCAGCATCCCAAAACAAGTAAGTAGCTGTAAAGAGAGTTTCAATATTTCACTAAACATGATTTAACCAGAATGAACCCCTCTAATTATTTGATGGTACTAAAACTTATCCTTTATTTAGAAGAACTAAAACATCAAAGTTCCAAAATTTGACCACTTAGACATTGAGGTTTCGATACTTGTATCATAGAATACCTCTCCCAAAAGTTTAAGTAAAGGCTTATAAATGACTTGTAGTAGTGCTTCTTTCATAGCAAATGCTTCTGTATGTTTCTCTTTTGTATTGGTTTGAGTACATGTAGTACTCCCAATTAATGAATTCTATTTGCTTATAAAAAAATGAAGATACAGTCAGTGTAGGGAAATTTGATATATATGGGATCACATCACATGATACACATTAAAAAAGGTTCAACCAAAAGGATGGCTTAGAAATTGCAAATTTGGTACTGATATGGCAGTATCATATACGTTTCTTTAATTTTTATTTTTTGTTTTTCAGGCACAAACATATGATCCAGAAGGTGAATATGTTGCTTACTGGTTGCCACAGTTACGAACAATCCCAAAAGAAAAAAGGAACTTTCCTGAAAATTTATACATTCGTCAAATTATGCCTCTCAAGTTTGGAGCAGCTAGTAGACACAATAATAACGAGGACAAGAGAAGGGCCAGTGGTAGAGGGAGTGAAAGAAGATGGAACAGGAGATAAATTTAAAGAGTAGAAATTAAACATGCCAGCTTTTATGGATTCCACTGTTCTTTGGGTTGCTCCAGTGTATCAAAAATAGAAAAATGTTTTTTTAAGGGGGAAAAAATCAATTTTCTTCTTTTGATAAAAGGAGATCTGGTCCAGTTTCAATTCTAGCCATACAGTCTGTACTATATAATATACATGAATGAACCTGGGTATTGAAGATAAAAATTTAATGATATTATGAGAGTCTAGCAGATTATTTAATATGTTTTTGTTGTTGGTGCTTTGTTTACTTCAATTCTGATATCGGTGCAAGTTATTATGTACAAAGAAATGAAAAATACCGGTGTAAGTTATATCATGACAGATGAAATTTGAATGAGATCTCATTAAATTTCAAAACATAGATGTATCTCTTCATGAAATTATGTAGCGGAAGAAATTACTGATGTTACATTTTGAATTTTGTAAGTGTAAGACGTACTCAATGGTCTATGTTGTATCAGTATCTCAATGTAATTAGCTATCAACTCAAGTTGAACGTAGAATTTAGTATTGATTGGGGCGAAGAGAACCTAGAAAAAAAATTACTTACTCATGCTTTGTTGTCATTGTGCAATTTTTCTTTTTCTATTTCAATTTCTATTTTTTTCTTTTGTAGATGGTGAGGTGTTGTGCACGTTGAGATTGAAAGCTACTAATAAGTTAAAGAAATTTCAAATATCATATGAATGATATTTAAAAAAAAGAAGAAGAAAGAAAATGACGTAAGGAGTGTAGAACATGTATTTTTTACCGAAAATAATCATGTTTGAGTTGAACATTATAGATAACAAAGCTCTCCTTCCGAATATTTAGCATAGCTGCATATCCAAGACTTCAATCTAACACTACTATTTAAGTTAGAATAATCTTATGTCAATTGACCGACGCCTTCAAAATTTCATAAATATAACTTAAAACTTTCGCATAATTTTATTCAATTTAAATAAATTTCCAAAAATTTTAACTTAGAATAATATTTTGAAACTTATTGTAATTGGGTATAGGGTAAAATTTATAAAAGTATTTTGATGCGATAAGATTTCAATAGAAAAATATTTACTTTACATTGTTTACCAAAATTTGTTAATGCATGAACTTTTAATATTTTTAGAAGTTATTACTATTTTTTTATAACATTCCTTTACTTATCGGGGTCTATTTAAACGTAAATTATATATATTAAGAATTATAATGATAATTCTTATTTTTCACAAAATAATTTTTGAATTTTTTATAATATATTTTATTTTTTGTTATCTTATTCGTTTAATAATAAAATATTAATTATTAACCTAATTAAAACAAAAATAAAATTAATAAAAATATAATTAATATTACATTGAAAATGTAAGTATACAAGAACAAATTATTTTCTCTGGTACAAATAAAAAGGAAGAGAAGAAGTACTTGTTTAAGATTCATTGTAAGAAAAATATTGTTAATGTGTGTTTTTTAAAGAGTTCTAATATAAAAAAAATTCAAACCAATTAAATCCAAATGTTTACTTCTTCTTTTTTGTTAGGATCATTAAGGAAAGTAGGAATGCTTGGTGAAATAAAAACCGTTAGTGGCGAGTTAGTACTATGTCAGAAAAATATGTAAAAACGTGAAATTTTCAGGAACCGAAGCCACAACGTGATTGCAAAGTTACAACTCGAAAGGGGGACAGCGTTGAAGAAGAAGAAGAAGTAAAGTTCATTTTTCCTTTTTCTTCTTTACAAATTAGTAATATAAATTATGAATTCATATATATCATCACGTTACACCAATGATTAAATGCATCTTGGGTTTTCTATTTCCAGCTTCGTGTGTAAAATTCGTTACGGTGATATATGGGGATTGCAACCCTCGTGCAAAGTCCAAAAATCTCCCCAATTTCGAAGCCTTTCTCTTCCTTTTCCTCCAATCCTATCATCATTCATCTTTGCGAGATCTGAAGGAACAAGAATAAGATCAGCCAGAGGAGGAGGTATTTTTCTCGAATTCCCAATCTTCCTTCTTCGATCGCATACTTTATTTTTCTTAAAAAAAAAATAAAATTTAGCATCATCAACATCTTCCATAATAATCTCCACCTTTTCTGATCGGTCAATTAACGGAAGAAAAATCTCTATAAATTCTTGTTGCTGTTAATTGAGACGATTAGTTACTGAATTGTTGTAATATTAAAATATTGATTTGAAATTTGTTTTCTCAGGATATTGAAAGGAAATGGCTGATGACAGAGCAGTTGGGGAGGGTGAAAAGAAAGAGACAAGTCCTAGTCCCCCTGCTGCGAATGAAAAGAAGAAGCGCAAGGGTTTTTTTTCACGAATTTGGAATGGAATATTTCGGTTACACGGTGATGATTTTGAGAAGAGGCTCCAGTACATTTCTAAAGAGGAAGCTACAGTTATTGCTAGAATGAACAGGAGATCCCGATCCAAGAGGCGAATATCCCGACAACTTATTGTATTTTGTGTAATATTTGAGGTGTGCTATATTTTTGTTATACTTTCACTGAGCAGAACATTTATTGCCAAATGACAATCAATAATACATAACATGCCTTTCTACATTTCATTGTAAGATTGATAAGGTTTTCAGTTTAGTTGTTCATTTGCTAATGTGTATATTTAATGGAATTAAAACACTTCTATAGAAGCAAATTAGTGTTACGAATGACTTCAACTTATTAGTTCATGTTAGTTATTCATTTTGACTGAATTGCCAACTTAGTGGTTATTTGGTCTTTATCTTTAATTTCTCTCATGATCCTAAACTGTTACTCCTTTTTTTTTGTTGCACTTAAAATTGAAGAATCTTGCTTAAAATGGTTTAACTTTCAGGTCATTGCTGTAGTTTATGCTATTATGACAACAAGATCAATTGATCTGAATTGGAAAATGAGGGCAATCCGGGTTCTGCCAATGTTTCTTTTGCCTGCATTGACATTTGCTGTTCATTCAACATTTACCAGCTTCACAAAAATGTGTAAGTGTCATAAACTTTACAATGAATATGCTTACCTTGCACTAGCCATTGTACTTTTCTATTACATTTTTTGACAATCAAGGCTTCTGAGGTATATTGCCTTCTACTGTGATTGAGTTCACTTTTGTGTTTCTTAATCAACTGTTTTCATCTATTGCATGGAATCATAACTTTATATTGTAATTCTCAGATTTGATGCTGTTAAGTGTTCCTATTTATGATATAGTTTACTGTTGAAAAGATTTCTGAATTCATCTCTACTATTACTTTCTGCTATTTTTCTTTATTTTTTTTTCATCAAGTTAGAATGGGAAGGAGATATTCTCCTTGCAAGTTGATTCAACACCTTTTATCCATTTCTTCTATCACCTTCGATAATTCTTGACACCTAACATAAATAGTCTTTATAATTTGATATTCCAAATGAAAATAAAAGCCCTTTATTTTTTGAATTTTTTATTTATAATGTGTGATTTTGCAGCTGATCGTAGGGACCAGAAAATTCTTGAAAGGCTTCGAGCTGAAAGGCAAGAAAAAATTGATGAGCTCAAAGAAAAGACAAATTATTACATTACACAACAGCTCATTCAGGTGATTGTTTGAAGCAAGGCTTGCTACACGGTTTGCAATGCCATCTTTCTTTTATACTATTCAGATCAGACCAACAAATTTCAGGTTGTAGTCTGCTAGTGTCAGTAATATCAAAATCTTAAGTTGAAAGACATAGTGCATTCCATCCGAATTTGATGACATGTCCCCTAATTTTCAATTTTGGTGACTTTTTTTTTTGCACACATTCATAGTCCAGTTCTTTATTCTTTGAAAGAATCAATAATGTGACCATATAAATGACTTTAATTCACGTGACTGTTGGAATCAAAGTTCCTTTATTTCAATGAGTTAAGTAGCTGAGCCTATGTCTGTGCTTTAAGCAGCTTTGGATAGTATCCGCATTCAACTGCATTAATGTTGTTGTGTATGTGTTTTTGATCTACTCAGAGATATGACACAGACCCAGCCGCAAAGGCAGCTGCTGCAACTGTTTTGGCATCCAAGTTGGGTGCTGATTCTGGTCTGAAAGTTTACGTGGGAGATGAAAACAATTCCAATCCTACAATAGGGAAGAGCAATGACGTTGAACTTGTGCAGTCTACCGGACTTCGAAATCGCAGACAAATTCAGTCTAGATCCACATCTGCAACTCCAGGGACAACCACACCAAATGTTGCTGATCAACAATTAGTTGGTTCAGGGGTAACTGATCAACCTCAGACTTCTGAGCATAATCAGCTTGTTGTTGAACATCACCAACCTCAAAGTTCAGCCTCACAAGATGGAGGATGGATTGCACGACTTGCAGCGTTGCTTGTAGGCGAGGATCCAACACAGTCATATGCTCTCATATGCGGTAACTGCCATATGCATAATGGTAAGGGGGCTAGATTTGATTTTTATGCTTTTGTCCTCTTGCATTCGTTGCAGAATAAAGATGATAGTGGTAGTTTTTAGTATCCATCTGTTAATATATGAACTCAGTGGCTGGAAAAGTGTTATCATTATATACTCGTTTTCATTCAGGTCTAGCTAGGAAGGAGGATTTCCCATTTATCACTTACTACTGCCCGCATTGCCATGCCCTGAACAAACCCAGGCATTTGGATGAACGTATCTCTGGTATTACCTCCACAAACGCGGGGTCTCCAACACACGAAGATGCTGAGGCAATTAGAAATGCTATGGTGTCTGCAGCTGAGAGCATAATCACAAGCGCTAGTCCCGTAAATGCAATCCCTGAGATTGAGGAAGTATCAGAAAGGGCAAATTTAGAAGAAACAGCTAGTTAAAAGTGCAGCCTTTCTCTGGTGATTGGGATTACATCCCCCCCCCCCCGGCGCGAACTGATTAAAAGAGAGGAACTTTTGCAGTTGGTTGGCTTTGCAACGTGAAGATTGCTGAAATACTTTGACACAACTTGTGATTTGTGAATGCATAGATTGCACGTATTGCTTGTGGGTTACGGCAATTTTGGTGATAGTGTTCTAGTTCTAGATTTATAACTGGAATTTGGATTGTACCTTGAAGACTTTTTTCTTCTTTTTTTTTTTTTGGTTACTGCCTGGTTTTGAACTGGTCTTATATTCATTTTGTTTGATGGGTTTAAGTATTGTGCATTTGAGCCCATGGATTATTGCTGTAATCTAGGGTTAACGACTGAGGTGTATGACCAAAACTTCCAAATTCAGCACTGTTTTTTGGGTACTTGTTATATATACCGTATACACAGTAAGTTTAGTCATTGTTTAAAACATTACACAAAAGTATTAATTGTTGCAGATATTAATCTTAAATAAAATAATCCCTCTCCTTACAAGACCCTCTCTAAAAAAACACAAGAATTAAAAAAATTAATAAATCTAAAAAAAATCATTAAATTTGTTTAACAATTTGAGTTTATTTTCATACTTACCCTTTAATTATTAAAATTAATATAATTACTCTTTTTTTACTTAATTAGTCTTCTTCAATTATCATAAGAGAGATAAATTTTCTCTCATCAACTTATTATATTTATTGACTTTGAAGTTGAACCACACAAAAGTGGTTGATTAAATAAGGGTAATTTAATGAAATAAATTTGGATTTGTATAAAATTTCATAGGAAGTCTTATAAAATGAGACATTAAATGGTCTTATATAAATAGAGATGGAGAGAATATAAAATCATAGTACATTTATATAATACAAAAATTAATATTTTAATAATTCATAAACTCTACAGAAAATTATATATACTAATATTCTTACGACTTTATTATGTAGAATGTACCCGCCGCACTTTCAAATGTCTCGTGAACAAATAAATACTACTAACACGATAAAATAGTTTAATCTTTAGTCCCACACGAGTCTATAGTGTATGTACTAACATATCTGCAGTATAAAATTGTAACAATATCATCAAAGAAATTTTCATGAGTTACATCAAACAAAACAAATACATTTTTTTGTTAAATGGAACAAAATTAATACACTTCTATTACTAGTATTTTTAAAAGGAAAAATTGTCTAAAAAATTAAAAATAAAAATAGTTATAAATAAAAGAAAAAAAAAGTCAAAGACCAATACAAAAAATATGAAAGATAGAAAGAGTAAAATGAAAATGTGTATAACAAAAATAATTAAAAAAATAAATATCATATATCAACTTCATGCTTCAAAGTAGGCCAGACCAGACACACAAAAAAAAGGCCTAAAACAAGTAATAGACTGTATTCAAACTATAAATAAATTTTTGAAACTGGCCTGGCATGCTTAACCAACATTTAGTTTGACCATATATATATAGGTATATAGGTAAAATGACCTGATATATTTTCACCTCATTTAGCTTCACAATTATCCCCGACTTTCATTAAAAAACTTTCAGACAATCTTTCGGAATGTATATTAATTGAGAGGATAGATATGAAAAATATTTTCCCTTTGTTTTATAATATAATATAATTCTTTACATAGAAAATTGGAAAAATTTATTATCCTTTTCAAAATATATATGTATAAGCATACATGTTAATTTTACCATCCTTTTTCAACTTTTTATATGCTAATTTTACTATCCTTTTTCAACAATATATATGTTAATTTATTTAATATTTTAAAGTCACACCACCAATTGAATACTGTGGACTCTGTTTCGTAATAACACAATAATTTTTTAAAAAAATTAATGCATTCATTAACTTTTTTTTAATTACCTAAAAAATGGGTAAATACTTATATTATGAAACAAATGAATAAAAAAATATTTTTTGAATTTTTTAAAGTGTCTTGTATAAAGGGTCAAACAACAAATTTCTAGTGTCTTATAAAAAGTATTCATTTTCATACATCTGGTTCAATCCTAAGAGAATGAATGACATCATTCTTTCACGTTTTTAGAAAAACATATTAGTGTTAAGATATCTTAACGAAAGAAGTAATTCACTTAGCTTATATTGTGTTAGGTTTTGTTTTTATAAACCAAATTTTAGGGGATCAATGTGAGAGTTTTTAGACATAGCATGGTTTAAATCATGTAGTTTCACTTATATCCTATTAGCACTCACATTAAGTTACTATCAAGGAGATTAAGGCTTTAAAAAAAAGTTATTTGAAAAATTTATTATTTTTTAATTTATAAGTTATTTATAAGTGAAAAACTGTTTAATTCCAAGGATTGACTTAGCGGTGTAAGGTCCATTAAATTCATAGAAAGAATGATTTACAGCGAAAAACTCTGGGTTCGAATATTAAAGGTGAGAAAATCCGTGATTATAAAAAAAATTAAAAGGCGGTTTGTTTTTTAGAATATCTATTACCACTTCCATTTAGTTATTTTAATAATATTTATATATTAATATTATTATTTTATTGATTAAAAAATATATTTAAAATTTAAAAGAAATTAAAAAAAGTGACAATAAAGACTTTTGGATTAGCAATAGACACTTCATTGTTTTGTTAATAGATACAATATTTCTTTTGGATACAGAAAAATTATTTATTTGATAAAGTATTTTATACATTTTTAGTAGTAGGAGAAATATAAGCTCAAATTTGTGACTTATATTTTTAGAGTTTATCTTTAGTGAAAAAAGAAACTATCTAATTAATTTAAGAATTTATCTTTTAAATCTGTTTAAGCGAACTTTTACTTATATGGAAAAAAAAAACTAAAAGAAAAAGATTAGGCCAAAAAATTTTAGAATTTTTATATTTCATTTAATTATTAAGGAAATAAATTAAATGATAATCTTGTCAATAAAAACCCTAACTATTATAAGCTATGTTTGTGTGACGTCGTTGGGTGGCACTTTGTGCACCACCCAGTTTTCAAGACACATCACACAAAATAATTTTTTTTTATTTTTTTCTTTTATCTGGAATTTATGTTCTATTTTTGTACTAAATTCATGTACAACATAAATTCATACAGAACGGAACTTATGTTCCGTATCATACTAAATATAAGTTCCGTTTTTTTACTTTTTTATTGAGAATAAATTCAAGTCCTATAATATGTAAATCAATAAAAAATGAAATAATGGAAGCGGTCAAAAATTCAAAATTTAAAAAAAAATCAGAATTTGTCCTCCATTTAATTTAAAAAAAACAAAAGTTATGTTCTAGGCGAATCAAAAAACGAAAGTTAAGATTCGAATAAAATCACGTTAGGCAGGGATTTGTTTTAGTCCAAAAACGAAACTTAAGAACGAGAAAATGAAAAGAAATAATAAATTATGTGGTGGGCGGTGAAATGATGGCGGTGAGCAAAGTACCACCTGAGGCCGTGCAGTGTGCAGCCTCTTTTATATATTGCTTCCTCAGTTCTTTTACCTTTCTCACGCGGCGGCGGCTACCGGCGCAATGTTCATCGAACGTCGACCACCATAAGCCTCTTCATCCACCATCGAGCGTTCAGACCACCACCTGCCAGAGTGCGACCGCTTGTCCCAACGCCGCTTGTCCTATTTTACTCTCTAGTAATTTATTACATATTTACTCTATAAAATAATTTATTACATGTAAATATTATTTATCCTTTTAAGTCATTTAACAAATATAAACTACCTAATAAATTAAGTAACGTGCTAACTGCGCTTATTGCAAGCCGCGATAGCCAAAGCTTTTTCCTCCTTTTTTTCAATGTTATTATAAGAATAGACAATAATAATTTAGAAAAGAAGAAGAAGATAAAAACAGACTTTAGAGAAATGGAAACAATAAAGGGCAACATTTATTTGTTAATTAGCCTTTACTGGGACACGGTAAAGAAAGAAAATAAAGGAAGGTTGAGATGTATTATATATATCTCCTTCTCTCTCTCTATATCAATAAATTGTAGAGTACGTTCTTATTTAGCACTTTCCTTTTTCTAAATAAATTTAAAATTCCATTTTCTAACATAATAGATCTGCCCATTTTTTTAATTAGAAAAAACAAAAACTAACGATTTAAGCCGAAAGAGAAAAAGGATTTGATATATGAATCTATTCCTTAGCTTGAAAATTAATTAAGATAGATGTAGTAAATTAAATGGATCGTGTCCTTGATGAAAAAGAAAACACAATCAAATAATAACATTGTCATCGATCATTAACAAAAAGGATTTGTCATGTTGGATTTGGACTTTATAAGTAACCTTGATGATGAAACGTCAATCGGTTAGGTTGTGACATTTTTGTGTTCCTTTTGTTGACAAAATTCATTCCTTCATAGATTCTATATATGTCCAACCAGGGGATCGAACAGCATTCCTTCAAGTCAGTGTCTTTTTATTTTTTTATCGGCAAAAAAGATATGCATTAAAATTAAAGATGCACCAGTAGTACATATGAAATGAACCCAAATACCCAATATTATTTAATTTGCAGAAGATGCACGCACAGTTAATATCTACAGGGAGAGGGATCAAAATAATATCGGTGTATGAAATAACACAGTTAATAATTGACATTTTAAGAACAACATGCTACCAATGCAAGGCTTAGATAGGGTATTATACATTTTAATAAACAATTGAACTAAATATATTAAAAAGAGTACATACATGAAATACTCAAATAATTAGTTACAAGTGATTCCAGCTAACGAATGCATGCAATCCGTATATAATCTTTATTTTAAAATATATGATGATGATTTAATTTGTTTCCAACTTTAATTTAGAGATAAAGGTAATAAAGGGCAACAAATAATGAAATTAAATAAATAACATTATTAATAGTATTGGAGTACATACACAACTACAAGCTAAGTAGACACAACGTTGAAACCATTTATATAAGCACACATACAGTACAAATACAAGTACAAGGCATATATATTAAAGGAAAAACTAATTATTTAAAACTATAACCAAACTCTAATTATAACGACCACACATCTGCTTGATGCAAATTAAATTAGAGCTTGGTGAGAACATATATGGCTACGACCATTAAGAAGAGGACACTGATGAAGATGAAGGTGGCAACTTGGTCAATGAAGAGGATGAACATGAGTATCTCGCACGCGATCACTCCTGAAATGTGGAAAATACTAGTAGTAATTGTGAACGCATTGTTGTTGTTGTTATTGTTATTGTTGTTGATGTGTTGTGCAATGGCATGGACACCGGCTCCAATGACAAATGCTATCAAAAGAGGAGTGAGCTGGGAGAAAGGGTTCGTCTCCCAGTTTTGAAACTTCTTTCCAATCAGATCTAACAGCACGCCTATCACAGTTTCGTAGCCACTGCCAATAAAATTAGTTCAAATCCTTCAAATCAAGTAGTAATTTAACAGCTAAACAAAAAAATCACCAAAACACTCAAGATCAAATAGATTCAAGATTAAGAAAAATAGAGATTAAAAACAAGTGAATTCAGATTAAAAAGAGGTGAAAACATAAATCTTTTTTTTGATTTTAACAAAGAAAATCGGTTAATCACGAAAGGTAGTTCAAATCCTTCAAATCAAGTAGTGATTTAACAACAAAACTGAAAAATTACTAAAACACACAAGATCAAATGGATCAAAAATTAAGAAAAATAGAGTGAATTAATGATTCTTTACTTCAGATACATCTTAGCTTCCTAATTAAGCTCAAAATAAAGCAACATTATATATATTTTAAAGCAAATTTTATTACCTGAGGTATGCATACACTAGCAATAATTAAGCTAAGATCTCTAATAATTACTAGTGATTTATTTTAAGGGCGAATCAAAACATCAAAACAAAACAAAAAAAATTTTTGCATTATTTAAGAATAATAAAGCCAAGCCATCACAAATTAAACATATATAGTTTAACACACCTCATGTTGTATAACTTGATTTACTCAGAAATTTCTGCTATAAAAACTAACTGGTGATATAAACATGGAAAAGGGAGAGCCTAGACAGCATTTTATACTAAATTTTAGAGTCTTCTGGGGCTGAGATAATGAAATGAACTAGTTGTTTTCAAAACATCACTTCCCTTCATGTTTTTAATTTCATTTTTTGTCCTTCATATTTTTAATTTTTGTGAATTTAGTCCCCAAATTTTAATTTCGTGAATTTGATTTTAAAGTTACTAAAAGTAGCAAATTTTACTCTTCCATCCATCTCTGTTAATTATTTAACCGTTAAAGCAATCAACTCATTTAAGTTATTTTTGATAAAAAAACAAAAGAAAAATCAAAAAGAAAAAAATAATTTCCTAGTCAAGTTGAGGTAAAAACTTAAAATAGAATAATACATCATATTTTTTTAAAAAAACTTCAAATAATTTAAATAATATAAAAAATGTATTTTCATTTTTTTAAATAATTTAAATGATTTTTTAAATGAGTTGACCACTTTGATAGTTAAATAATTAGATGGAAGGGTAACATTTGAAACTTTTGGTAATATTGGAGATCCAATTCGCAAAATTGAAACTTGGGAGACTAAATTCATTAAAATTTAAATTATGAAAGACCAAAAGTGTAATTAAGCTTAAATTGTTGAATCACATAGTGTAATGAACAAAATTAGAAGATAAATTCCTCACTAGAGTGGAAGATCCCTCTTAAAAAATAAAATAAAACTTCATATTTTTCATTGATTGTCCTTTGATTCACTATTACATATATTTATAGAACCAATAGAGTATTCTAGATCCTAATAATAATTCTGATAACTTTGGGGCTATCCTATTTTAGCCCAACTCTATTCATGACACATAGTCTCATCTAAACAAGTATTGTATGTATAATTTATTTTTAGCAACATTTAAAAAAATATTGATTAATTTCACTTCTCTCAGAATAATGAACTAAACTTGGAGAGGGGTGGGAAATTTTTTTTTATTGAGCTGGAGGTGTGTTTGACCGATAAAAAAAAATTATTTGTTGACTTATCAAAACAAATTAAGATAAGCGAGCAGATGAGAGTGAGACGACCCTACACGTACACATTTCATGATCCATATATATATTAATCACGTAAATAAAGTTTCACCTTTGTGGCAGATTTTAGACAAAATTAAAATAGAGAAATAAAGCTAGTTAATATATATATTCTTCCTTCATAGATTCTACTACTATATATATATATATACATGCCTCACTCTCACCGGAGAACAGCATTATATGGATTTAACAATATTTTAAAAAATATTACTAAAAATTCAATTATGTTATATAAAAATTGTTCAAACCCAAACAAGTACCGTATATATTAGTATTAATTATAATATAATCTACTTTAGATGGATGGATGGTATATGCAGTTACGTTTAGAGGGTTAGTTCATTAAAGTAAAGGGAAAAGGAATAGTAGTACTATTAATTAATTAAATGCTCAAATGTCTCCTTACATTTTGGACTTTCTGTTCGTTCTGTGTTTTCTTTTTGAGGTCCCCACAGAGATAGAATGCTCAAACCCCACTAAATCGATATGATATGATTTTGATGAATCTAAAGTTATGAATTAACTAAATTTATTTTTCTCTCCCATATAAATGGACTTTATTGCCATCAAATTTAATCACTTTAACTTTTTATTGTGACGTATTATTTCTAAAACATGAAGTAATTAATAAAGTCTTTCAAAAAATAAAAAAATTAATAAAGTAAATAAATGAACAACATTAATTAAAAGAGAAAGAGAGTGAAGTGATAGAAAGAGATTGAAAGAGTAAATTTGAAAATTACTCTCTCATAGAAACCATAAAACGTCTTGTAAAACGGAACATCAAAATCTTCTAAAAGACGTCTTATAAATAGGAACGAAGGGAGTAATACTTTTTGTTAGACAAATTAAATATATTTAACTAAATTAACCATTTTTTTTAATTCTCGTAATATTAATCTAGGAGCCTTGCATTTTAGGACGAAAAAAATGTTATAGTAGTATAAACGCTAATTACAACAAAGTGCCAATTACAACAACTACTATTAATTATATTATATTTATTATTGCTTCTTCCCTCCATAGCTTATATACCTGACTCCTTCCTCCCATCTTCATTCACTAGTACAATTTTGCACAAATATAACCAATTACATGATATATATGTATGTCATTATATTTTAAAGCTACAATTTTGCGCAAATTCTATAAGCTCGCTTTTTAAAAAATAAGACGTCGTAATTGAATCAAACCAAACTAGCTATATTCATTTCAGGTGTAAAAAGCAAATGAAACTATTTGACCAAACTAGCATGTTTCAAACTATATCTCTACCAAATAAGACAAGACCCTTAATATATATATATATATATATATATATATATATATATATATATATATATTCCTCATATGCCCAACCTTGTTGGACAAGAACCAAAACATTAGACTAAACTTTAGAAATATGATAAAATGAAATATCTAAAGCAAAGATGCAAACGTAACACTAAACTTTTAATGTAAAAATTGCTTTTTATTGTAAAAAATTAAATTGTAAGAGAAGAGAGCAAGTTAAAGCAAAAAAAATTAATCAAAAATCTCTAAATTCTTGCTTATTCAAAAAAATATTTTTATAGTTATATTAAATAATCAAAAAATTTAATTAGTTCTCTGAAAAATATATCTGAACATCATCTTAGATCAACTAAAATCCTTTTTTTTTCTTAAATTCACATGTCTTTTCAATGTTTCCAAACAAGCTCAAAAACAATTTCTTTGCTTAACGAAAAAAAAAATAGTACATAATTTTATGTACAATAAGTTATGTTTGATTGACAGCTAAAAATTAAGCCATTTAAGACAGAAAAAGAGATTATTAAATTGCATAAAATCTCTTTGACTAATTTTTTTTTTTTTAAATTATACGCAGTCAAGATTTAATCCCCTTAATCAAATTGCTCAAGAGATAGATCGGCTATATATCTATGAAATTATTAATACTATTATGAATCTTTGGTATCTATCCAATTTCGGCAAATAAATTCAGAATTTAAATCATGTGTTCTCCAAATTATGTCCTCAATTATGTCTCACCAATAGAATATTGTCAGGTCATTAAAAAATTTATTAGGAAATTTAAGATTAAAATTAAAAAAAATATTTTCAATGACGTGGCAATATTCTATTGGTAAGACATGATTAGAGACACATGATTTCAATCCATAAATTCATATATGTATTTATCTTTTCTAAAAGTACTAGCTAGTATTTGAAATTTAGTTTCCAGAGAATATAATATATTATATACGTAGCTAGGGTAGGTAGTCTGAGTTGTTGCATGACGAACACATACTGCCTGATGCAAATTAAATTAGAGCTTTGGTGAGAACATATACGGTTGCTGCCATTAAGAAGAGGACATTGATGAAGATGAAGGTGGCAACTTGGTCATTAATGAAGAGGATGAAATGTGCAAAATACTAGTAGTAATAGTAATAGTAATTGGGAACGCGTTGTTGTTGTTGTTGATGTGTTGTGCAATGGCATGGACACCGACTACAAGGAAATACTAGTAATACTACGGAGTAATTAATTTTTTTTAAACTGCCTTAAAAACATAGGTAAATGCTTATATTATGAAAGAAAGGAGTAATAAAATATTTTTTGAATTTTTAAAAAGTTTTATATGAAAGGACAAATAAATAAATAAAGGGACAAACAAAAATTTTCTAGAGTCTACCTCCCTTAATTTGTAGCATACACAACTTGTTTGAAACGCAAAAAATATTAATTTTCATACATCTAACCCAATCCTAAGAGAATGGATATCATCATTTCTTCACATGTTCATAGAAGCATATTAGTGTTGAGATATTTTAAGGAAGGAACCAATTTACTTAGCTTATATTGCGTTAACTTTTTTATTAGCGATTTTTTTTTAGAAAATTAGTGTTAAAGTTTTAACACAATATGATTTAAATCGTGTACTTTCACTTATATTCAATAGCATTCCCAATCTCTCACTAAGCTACCATTAAAAAGATTAAGGTTTTTTTTAGCATGCTTTTTTTATAGCTTAAAAATTTCTTTTAAGTTAAAGCTGTAAATAATTTTTTTTGAAAAAACTAAAAATTGTTTGATAATTTTATTATTATTTTTAACTTATAAGCTATATACAAGTGAAAAACTGTTTATTTCATAAGATATTTTATATACTTTTAGTCTTGTAGAAGTAGCAAGAATAATAAAAACTCAAATTTGTGACTTATATTTTTAGAGCATCTATGTAGTAAAAAAAATAATTATTTGATTTAAGAACTTTTTCTAAAATTTATTTGACTTCTAATTATAAGAAGAAGAAAAAAAAGCCAAACATGTACTAATGGCAATGTTATATCCTTAGGTAAATATTGCATTGTTGGAGGACAAACTTACACTAATTTTTTTAAAAAAAATTATTCTTTTTTAATTTAAAAAATAAATAAGATTCTTTTTGAGAAAATTTCACTTACTTCTCTTGAACTTTGGTCAAATTACACCAATTCCTTCATATTTCATAAATTACACAGATATCCTCTGAACTTTACCACTTTACTATACAGACCTCTCATGTTGTTAAAAGTACGTTATTGAAGTTAATTAAAGATGTCTTACACGTGACTTCAACCAAAAAACATTAGTGAATTGTCAATTTTACCGATATTAATGTATCAAAATTTGATATTAAATAACTTATTATGAAATTAATTTTATTCAAAATTAATCTAATTAATTGAAAATTATTTTTGATAATTAATTTATAATTTTTGAAAGTTATTTTATACATATAATTATTTATAATGATTGATGAAGCATTATTTACGAACATTGGACGAAGAACCTGCGTTAATCACACAGTTATCATACACAATTTCCCTCATGATGACTTTTTTTCTCTTTAAATTTTATTTAGTCCTCTAAAAGTTCATCTGCCACCAATTTTGTCCCTAAAAAAATTTTCTCATCAAATTAGTCCCTCAAAATATTTAAACACTATCAAATTAGTCTATCAAAATACACGTAAAAAATTTTTGAGGGACTAATTTAGTGACAAAAATCTTCGAAGGACTAAATTGTTGGCAAATAAATTTTTAAAGGACCAAATTGATGGATTACTCTTTTATATACTATGTAAAGATTTTCAATTGACAAGAGGAAAAAAAAAAAAACTCAAAACAGTCATTCAATATATAACCTAAGTTTTAATTTTTTACCGTTTTAAAATTATGGGCTAAAGGCCCAATTCACCAAAGTTTTTTCTTTGAAGAACGAAGTAGGATGCTTAATTCCAAAAAAAAAAAACAGAAGGATGCTTAAACCCTAGGCTTTCTGGCTGGTTTTCTTTCTCATTCTCCCAAACCCAAACACTTCTCATGCTTCCTTCCTTCGCCCCTCATACCTAGACGACGTCGAAGCTACAGATCTGCGCCACCGTCTTGAGCCGACTGTCATCCCTCTAACCGGATCCCGCACCCGAAGCAAGTTCCTCCCACCGCCGCTCACAGTCGACATCAAAGAAGATTTTATTGTTTTTGGTACTGCTTTCTCCTCTTCTTTCCCTCTCCTTTTTTTTTTTTTTTGAGATTCTGTTAGACTCTTAGGATAGGACAGAGTGAGATTGAAATTGATAATTGATGAGTAGAAATTAAAATAGCCGAAGCAGAGAGGTGAGAAGAAAAAGAAGTTAGGGAAGAAAGTAAATTCACTTTTTGAACAATAGTTGGGTAACTAAGAATTGCAAACACGAACACTCTAGCATTAGTTGGAGGCTTTTGTTAGATCGTATTCCTACTAGAGTCAATCTTGCTAAAAGGAGTGCTTTGCCTTCTAATGTGTTAGTTCTCTGTCCTTGCTGTGGTTTGCATTATGAGGACTCTTTGCATCTTTTTTTGAGCTGTTCTGAGGTTTTTTGAGTCTGGAATCTCATCTGGAATTGGTTGGAAATTACAGCACCTCTTCCTCTGTGTTTAAAGGATAGTTTTATGCTCTTTAAGAAGTTGGGGCGTGGGATAAAAGGAGAATTGAAAGGACTATGTATTTGGTTCGCATCAATGTGGTCTATTTGGTTATCTCGTAATGATTTAGTTTTCAATTCAGCTCAGTTTAATGCTGTTCAGATTTTTTATTCTGTCTGCTTTCGCTCATGGGAGTGGCTAGTATCTATTGGGGGTTTTCCAATTTCTTTTGATTCATGGTGTTTTTCACCAAATTCTTTCCTTGATAGCTAATTGCTGTAACATCTTCTCTCTGTATTATTGCACCTCTGGTGCTTTATATTAATATATTCTTCTTGGCTTATAAAAAAAATAAAAATGAACATGCTAGCATTATATAATTTATAATTTAATAGATAATAATGCAGAGTGATATCTGTCTCTTCAATTCTAGTTCCCAAAATCTTTAAACTCCTCATCATAGCTCTAGACATTTCTCTTTTAAGTCTCCGGATACTAATCACCAGGTAAAAGCACGTATGAGAAAACAAATGTTTAACACTAATAAAATAATAAATTACTTCCCTCAAATTTTACTCCTATTTTTCTTGTTCTATTTAGACTTTCTTTAGCACAAGATTATCCATTGCAGTTACTACTAATGAATAAAAGCTGAATTGTCCTTTTTTTTAAAATGTGTTTTATTATCTCCCACTGAGACTTGTGTGGAATCGAGGAATGGGGACAGGGGAAAAATATCCCCACAGTGGGGATCAGGGTTGGGGGAGAAACAGGGATACTGGGATCAGTGGGTTACTCCCCTGCTCTCGCCCCGCGCTGGTGCATACAGCCCATACCTACCTAGAATTGCTTTATTTTGTTACTAATAGAGTTGCTAAAAGTTTGTATCTTTGTGTTTATATTTTCTACTTTTATGAGTAATTGTAATGCAAAACTATTACCTTGGCCTCATTTTATTTTATGTTTTTGAAATCTTGTATAGAAAATTTTGAAAACAACTAAAACAACTGTAATTTGTTTTCAATGTTTTGTAAAACTCCTCCACCCCCCATATAAACTAAACATAAATACACTATTTTTTAATTCCTCTCTTCCTACTCTTTGAACTAAATACATAAGAAAATTAAAACACAAAACTGAAAACAAAGTAAATAGGCCCTTAATTTCTTGTTTTTTAAACTTATTTTAAACTTAGTTTTCTGTCGATGCTATCTGTTATTAACATACTGATTTCTGTTGCATACTGCATGTGATACTGGTTTGCTACGTGTTGACACTATTCCATTCTTTGATATTTGATTCCTGAACTTTTTTAACTGATGAAATTGCTGCTTGCCATTGCTTCATGATGTAAGTAGTAGAGATGCTCCTAGTTTGTATCTGTTACGTTATCCTGTGTGGGGTCTTCTGCAATAATATTTTATAGAATGTTATTAATTTATTATTTCCGTTTTTACTAGTGTGCTGTGCAGTGCTGCTCTAGTCTCGAGGCACAATGAGATTGGAGAAATGCTGGTTTTGCTCTTCAACCATATACCCCGGACATGGTATGCATTTTGCTCGTAATGATGGGAAGGTAATTGAAATTAACTCCTCTCTTCTTTGGAATCACATTCAGTTCATCTGAATGAATTTCCTCTTTTATCAAAAAACAAATATCAATTCAGTCCTATGTTCTTGTACCCCTGTAATTTGTCTCCCATCTATGCTGGTCTATTTCTGTAAATGCTTATACAGAATTATCAACTAGGGTAATGTTTGGGGTACAACCCCAAACATGTACAACTTATACAACTCATTATTTTATTATTATCTGCTCAAATTAAAAAATAATCAACTCATTTTTTTCCCCAACAAAAATAATAAAATAAGCAAGTTGTATAAATTGTACAAACTTTGAGTTGTAAACTAAATTTTATCGTATCAACTATGCATTTGATTGCTCTTGTTGGATCAGATCATGAGATTAAATGTTTTATGAAAGTGAGGCCCCATATCACATGGCAGCCTTGGAAGCTGCTTGGATCACTGACAATGGTTTTTTGTGCAGATTTTTCGGTTTTGTAGATCTAAATGCCACAAGAACTTCAAAATGAAGAGGAATCCTCGTAAAGTAAAATGGACCAAGGCATATCGGCGAGTGCATGGGAAGGATATGACACAGGTAATTAATTATCTTGGTTTTAGATATCTGTTTAATCCTGTTTTCTTGTTCCAGACAAACTTAAGAGTTATTATATTTTGTTTTAGGATTCAACCTTTGAGTTTGAGAGAAAGCGAAACAGGCCTGAAAGATATGACAGGAATCTTACGGAGAATGTCCTCAAGGCCATTCCTAAGATTGATAAGATCAGAGTCAGCAGGGAGGAGAGACACCATAAGAATAGGTCTTTCTTCAACTCCACCATTACTACATATATGTATTTTTGGAAAGTTTTACAAGGTGTTGTTTTGTTTAGGCTTTCTCTGACATTTTGTTAAAACTTCAATAGGATGAAAGGCAAGAAGGAAAAGCTGCTGAAGGAAGCAGCAAAGGAGTTGGAGCAAGGCATCAGTCTGGTCAAAGCTCCTTCTGCGCTTCAAGAGGACCCGTCGCTCACTTTACCGAAGATCAAAGTCAAGGTTTCCCAACAGCAATCAGAGGAGAATCGCCCCATGGAAGAGTGATTTTGTCAGTACTGCGCTTTATTTTTTCTGGTTTAATGTTTGGCTAGATTAGTTGTCTAAATGGCCCCAATTTTCAAGACAGCAATCAGGAAAGTTTTCCCTTGAAGAGTGATTTTATTAGTAATGCACTTCGTTTTTTTTGTTTCGGGTTAATGTTTTTGGCTAGATTAATTGCCTGTATGTCCCAAAGTACCTATTGCCCTGTGATCATTAATGTGAAACATACCATGTTCATGCAAACGTTGTGTGTTGTTTCTTAGACTATGGGTGTGTTACAGTGTGAGACAGCCAACTATAATCAGAAAGATTTTTCCTAGGATGAAAAACAGAAAACCTAATACTTGGAAATGCTGAGTTTGCTAATCTCTTGATCTGTGACAAAAGTTAACATTGAAGAAAAAATTTGATGCAATTGAAAATTGCAGAAAGCAAATGCAGATAAAAGAAGGCTTTAGAGATAAGGAAACAATAAAATTAACAAAAAAGGGTCTAGAGTGTTTTGAACTTCTTTAGCCTATGTTTGTTTCTAGGTTATTTTTAGGGTGCTCCCCACCACTCATGGAGGATCGGTACTGACTAAAATTTAACTGCTTATAGTTGGTTAATGAGGTAGCATTTTTTTTAAAAAACTACGTTTAAGTCAACGAAGTATACAAACTCATCGAGGAGAAAAAAACGAACGAAGCATGAAGGCAGCCCGTGAAGCGTTTGGCACTGTGGAGTGCTGTTGACGTGGAATCTAGCATTTTAAACCACCGCAGGGAAGGGCAGAAGGCACTGCTGAGGTTTGTCGCCGTTGCGTGGGGAAGGCAGCGTCTGGTCATGTCGGCGTTGAAACACAATTCAACCACACTTCACATAATATTTCAAATCTGAAGCTAAACTATATTGTGTCCAATTCTCCACTATATAGCGTATACAAAGAGCAAACCTGACAACCACTCTCCCTCATTTCCCCAACCCCAACAAACCAAAATCCCAAAATTCTATTAATCTTTTTCATTGTTTACATATTTTTCATATAAAATTAACAGAGAAAGGGACTGTTTTTAAATTGGTGCATTCGGTGTTTAACATTAGATTGCTATGGAGTAGAATATCTATCTTTGTATGTGTTAAGTGTCTAGCTGGACCAGAATATCCTATCTTCCGATCTTTACATTCTCATGACCCTAGTTACTCAATATACTCCTTCTCTCTCTATGTCAATGAATTGTACGTTCTTATTTAGCACTCTTTCCTTCACCAGACCGTTGAAAAATTAAAAGTCATACTCTCTGATTGACTAAATAATGTGGGTGTAAAAGTTAATTCTCCACCTTAAGTAGTGAAATGAATACATTACAATAATGAAACTGAAACATAATTACCATACTAATGAAATATAATTATCATACAAATATATTAAGAATAATTTTAAATTCTCTTAATTCAAGTTCTTAAAAATCTTCTTATTTATTTATTAAAGAATATTTTTAATGCTTTTTATATTTTCAGAATGAAATTGCATTTAATTTCATACTTTATATGGTATTAAGAGGATAAATATGAGGATTATTAGGAAGGTATAATATTGTTCAAATATTAATTAACTAAAGTCATATTTTCTTTATTAATTTCCCACTAGCTGTATTATATCATCATATCGATTGAGTACCAACAAACTTCACTTTTGGTTATAACTAGGTCAGTTACATACGCACACACACTTCAATTTAATGAATGCCATGAATACATACATACAGACAAGTAATGATGTATGTGGATGTTAATGCAGGTATATTGGCCAAATAACCTTATTTCTCTCTTTTGTTTCTTTTTGTTGTTTATTTGTCTTGCAATATTGACTCATATGTTTGTTTGTGCTTATTTTACAAAATAAGCATTTATTTTAATAAAAATAAAATTATTTTTATAAATTTTTAGTATGTTTATTTGTATTTTTTAAAATAATTAAAAGTAAAAAAAAAAGATATTTACTTATTTTGACAATCAACTTTGAGTTGTTTCTCAAAATAATCAACTATAGTAGAGGAAAGAGAATATTAATAGAGTGATTATTCTTATTTCAACCAAACATAAATAATTATTTCTGACCTTTATCATAATTAATTAAAAATATAAGTCATTCTCTATTTCTATTCAGAATCAATTATTTTTAAAAAGTCACTCAATTGGTTCAATTATTGACAAAAAGGTAACAAAATACTCCTTACGTCCCTATATGTAATACCCTCTAAAAAAGTCACTCGATTGTTTCAATTATTGACAAAAGGGTAACAAAATACTCCCTACGTCCCTATACATAATACTCTCTAAAAAAAGGCACAACAATTAAGAAAGTTGATTAATGTAGGTAAAGTCACTAAATTTGTCTAGCAATTTGTATTAGGATGTGTTTGGATTAGATTATGTTCTAAAGTACGTTAGATAGTTGTATTTTGCACTTACAAAAGCTTTTGATTGTTTTTTTAGTAAAAGAAAAAATTTTGTCCTTCCGTTAAAAATTGAACATTGTTTCAAAATCGCTTCTCATAGCTTAAAATTATCTTAAAAATCATTTCTGACAGCAAATATATCCAAACAAAAATTGATTGTCTTAGACAATCGATTTTTTTTTCACAGTTAATCACAGCTAATCCAAACACATCACTAGTTTCTAAACTTACCTTTCAATTATTAAACCAATAATTTTATTCTCATTCTATTCAGTTGATCTCTCTTATTAATCTATTATATTTATTGACTTTAAACCACACAAAAGTGATTGATTAAATAAGGATAATCTAGTGAAAAATAATTAAATGTACACAAATTTTCAAATTGATTCTTATAAAAAGGGACAAATAATTTTTTTTTAAAAGGTCTTATGTATAAGAACGGAGGGAGTATCAATTTTGTGCCGTTTCAGTCTTTTAAGTATTAAAATAGTGACACAAATATATTCGAAAGAGTAGGATGAAATTTCTTAATTTTTTACGAGATTTATCACATTTTAATTCAAATAATGTATATTTTTGTGTTCAATTTTGTTCCTAAAATAATTTTATTTAAAAGATTAAAAAGTCATGGTTCAATTATTGACAAAAGGGTAATGAAATATATCAGTTTTGTGTTGTTTCAATCTTTTAAATATGTAAATGGTGACACGAACATGTTTCAAGAAGCAAAATGAGAGATTTCTTTAGTTGTTATAGAATATTTTTGTCATCGATCCGTATCCCCTCTGGATCCTCCCCTGCACACGCTTCAGTTAATTTTCACTTTTACACACTGTATTGTGAGTGGATGTCTACACACTGTATTGTGAGTGGACCTACACCGCAGGTTCATAACTCGGATCTCTTGAAGACCCATAAGCGACACGGTCCAAAGTGCCGGCTCACACTATGAAGTTACTCTTACTCGGAAAGTATAAATATAGATACTATGGAGGACCCAAGTATGATAATCTTGCCCTAGTACATCTACAAACCCTAGCCCATATTGACTTGAGTGTCGGAGTCTTTGCAGGTACCACCTGCTCCATGGCGGAGCATCAGTGGATTTGCCGGACCACGTTGTATTTGGATCTCAGGTACACATCAGTGGCGCCGTCTGTGAGAAATGCACAAAACAAGTGTGGTCTCATGAGTTCAACATGGTCAATACACGACAAAAAACATATGATGACAACAATCAGAGTGTTCACAATGAACCTCGTTCGGCGGATCCTGGCGCTTCACACCCACCTTGTCCCGTTGTGTGGCGGACATCGGTGCTTGTTGAAGACGTTCTGGAACAACATGCAATCTAGCCCGTTCTGCAGCCGACATTGGAACCCGATGAGATCCGATGGATGGCTCATCTCATAGAAGAGCAAGGGAGGCTCATAGAGGAACTCCGGGCAGAGAGACGGCGGGCTGAGGCCGAAAGGGTCAACCAACCACCACCTGTTAATGCACATCCTCCTCCGCTTAAAAACCCGGTTAGGCAAGCGCCCAATGTTCTAGGGCGACATACCCGCCCAGTGCTGGAAACACCACAGAACAATCCCGTTATTGACACACGACCACCTTTGCGAATAGGTGGGCAGATGTACAGAAACCCAGTTATGGTGACGAAACGACGCCGGGATGTCTTGGCTAACCCCCAATTGCTAAATGAGATAGTGGTTGAAAACGACCTGACATTGGGGTATTGTCGAAACCCCTTCACCTCGGATATTATGGCACAAGAGTTACCTATCAGTTTCCAGTTCGCCAAGAAGTTGGATGACTATGACGGGACTAAGGACCCTCATCAGCATGTGTAGAATTTCGAAAGAATAGTTACTTTTCAAGGTATCCGCGAACCGCTAGCATGTAGGGCGTTCTCATTAACGCTTATCGAGGCAGCTGGCAGATGGTTGAATGAATTGCCGCCCAACTCAATAGGGAGTTGGAAGATGTTTAAAGATAAGTTTCTCCGACATTTTACTAGCAGTAAATGATAATTCAAATCTGAGTATCACGTAAAGAGTGAAACGCAAGGCGAAAAAGAGCCTTTGCGGGATTTTATAATACGTTTTAATAAGGAGGCCTTAGAAGTCAAAGATGTAACCCCTAATATGATCTTATTTTTCTTGATGGAGGGTTTAAAACCCAGTTGTTTTAAGCGGGAATTAACTGGGAATAAGCCCCTAAACATGGAGGAGCTTAAAGACCGAGCAGAATTTTGGATTCGAATTGAAGAACAGTCCAAGGCTAGCGGGGACCCGATCTCTCTACAAGTGAAAGCAGAGGACAAATCAACAAGCAATGGCCCAATCCAGAAAAGATCCTTTGACCCCAGATTTCAAGGAAAAAGGGCCCCGGGGGACGTTTAACAGTTACAAGCCTGTGCTAACAACCCCGACAAAGGTGTATAAGGAGGTCATGAACACGAAGTTGACCGAGCGACCTCCCGCGTGAGAATCCAATCCCGGGACAGGAAGAAGTGGTGCGAGTATCATAAAGATCACGGATACTACACCAATGAATGTATTCAGATCAAGGATGCAATTGAGCGGTTGGTACTCCGAGGTAAGCTAAAAGAATTTGTTCACCCTCATAGAGATTCTGAGGTCGGCAACGAAGCGAGTCACCCCGTAATAGGGGCTGAGGAGGTTAAGGCCAATCCCCCCGACAAAGGAATAACGACGCCAGGTAGGGGAGAGGGCGATCCCCGTCTCCTCAGCAGCAACCAACATCCCAACCCCTGGGTGTCATTAATGTCATAGCAGGAGGCATCCCGGCAAAGTCTAAACGCACGAGCAACGAACGAGAGCTTTGTGCTCAGGTAATCCCTGTTACTGATGTGATTTTATCATTCAGTAAGGTTGATTTGCCTGTAGGAAAAATCAGAGAAAACGCGCTGTTGGATTAAAAACAAATGTTTAAAATTAACCAAAGGATGGTCCGCCCTATGATTTTCTTTTTTAATTTTTGACAAAATTAATTCAAAAATTTTATTTTTAGTCCCTTGATTTTTTTAATTTTAGTTCTCAATAAAAATTTTAAATTTTTTAACTTTAATTCTATTATTTAATTTTCTTTTGATCCCCTAAAAATGTTGTGAAAAAATTTAACATTATTAAGAACTAAAAATTAAATTTTTGAATTAAATTGGATTAAAATGAAAAACAAAAATTTTTTGGATTAAAAACTTATTCAAACCTAAAAACTAACCATTTTAATGTAGAAAATAATCAATTAACTATTGTAAAAAAAATAAAATGAAACTAACCATAGTTAATGAAATGGGATAGAGTGCAATTTATCTCAAAAATTTTATTTTTAGTCCCTTGAATTTTTAATTTTAGTTTCAAATAAAAATTTTAAATTTTTTAACTTTAATCCTATTACTTAATTTTCTTTTGGTCCCATAAAAAATCTCATGAAAAAATTAACATTATTAAAGAACCAAAAATGAAATTTTTGAGTTAAGTAGGATTAAAATGAAAAACAAAAATTGTTGGGACTAAAAACTTATTCAAACATAAAAACTAACTATTTTAATATAGAAAATAATTAATTAACCATTGTAAAAAAAAAAAATGAAACTAACCATAGTTAAAAAAATGGAGTGGGGTGCAATTTCATCTCAAGAATGAGGTGGAGTGCAATTTAGCCAAACCGTGAGTGCAATTTACCCTTATTTTTATTATTTATTTATAAATTCTAAATTAAAATTCAGTTTTGATTATCTCTTTTGATATATAAAATGGACCAGTAATCGATCGAGTCAATGATCAAGCCGAATTTAATAACTATAGTTATAACTATAAAAATAGTTTATATGAATTAAAACATTTATTTCTTTAAAATTTTAAAACTGATTCAATGCATATATTTTAAAGTATGATTCAAAACGTTAAATGAGATATAATTGTTATAATTTAACTAATATATTTATGGTACTTTCTATCACGACCCTAGCTAAATTTTTGTATAACGTTACAGAAAAATTGTTAAATTGTTGAAATGGAGAGTCTCTAGCTCTTGGAAGCAAGTACTGTATGAGCAACATTTGTGTGGACATATGTGTTTATAGACACAACCAATTAAAAATTAAAGTGACATTAAAATAATAATAACATCAAATTTTAAATATGTGTTAATATTAATTAAATATAAATACTTGAATCTTATTAATTGTGTTCAATAAACACATTCCATACAAGTTCTACTCGTACCGCTAGCTACACATTGCAATATTAATTGTTAGGGATAATTACACCAACCTTCCCTGAGGTTTGCCTATATTACATTTACCCCCTCCAGTTTTCAAAATTATATTTACCCCCTTGAAATTTTAACTTTCATTACACAAACTCCCCTAATGTTAATTTTTTTAATGGTATTATTGTGCAAATTTTTCATTTTTCTAAGAAAAATTAATTTTACTATTTATTATTATTTTTATTTTATCATTTTTCTAATAAAAGTATAAATTTCAGAGGGTAAATATAATTTTAAAAACTGAAAGAAGTATGTGTAATATCAGTGAACTTCAGGAAAATTGGTGTAATTATCCCTAATTGTTGTTATTGGTACACTATAATATAAAGAAAGAAAGTATGATTTTTTTTAGCATAGCTCAGTATATCCAAATAAAGCATTGATGTATATATATATATTGGCACTGATTAGCAACCTTAATTAATTCTCTCTCTCTTTTTTGTTTCTTTATGTTTGCTACTTTATGTGTTTTAATGTGTTTTATTATCCCCCACTGTGTCTTTTGTGGAATCAGAGAAGGTGGACAGAGGAAAAAATTCCCCGCAGTGGGGACCAGAGTTGGGGAAGAAAAAGGGATACAAGAAGCAGTGGCATACAGCCCATATCTACCTAGGGTTGCTTTATGTTGTTACTAGTAGAGTTTCTAAAAGTTTGTATCTCTTAATTTCTTGTTGGTTAAACTTTGTTTTTTGGTCGATGCTGGGTGTGTTTGACACAACTAGTTTATACCTTATTTAGGAGTTTATAACTTATAGCTTTTGTGTAAGCAGCTTATGAAAAGCTACTTCAACTAGCTTATACCTTATTAAAAGTAGTTTTCAATAATTTTTTCCTATTTTACTCTCTAGTAATTTATTACATATTTACTCTATAAAATAATTTATTACATGTAAATATTATTTATCCTTTTAAGTCATTTAACAAATATAAACTACCTAATAAATTAAGTAACGTGCTAACTGCGCTTATTGCAAGCCGCGATAGCCAAAGCTTTTTCCTCCTTTTTTTCAATGTTATTATAAGAATAGACAATAATAATTTAGAAAAGAAGAAGAAGATAAAAACAGACTTTAGAGAAATGGAAACAATAAAGGGCAACATTTATTTGTTAATTAGCCTTTACTGGGACACGGTAAAGAAAGAAAATAAAGGAAGGTTGAGATGTATTATATATATCTCCTTCTCTCTCTCTATATCAATAAATTGTAGAGTACGTTCTTATTTAGCACTTTCCTTTTTCTAAATAAATTTAAAATTCCATTTTCTAACATAATAGATCTGCCCATTTTTTTAATTAGAAAAAACAAAAACTAACGATTTAAGCCGAAAGAGAAAAAGGATTTGATATATGAATCTATTCCTTAGCTTGAAAATTAATTAAGATAGATGTAGTAAATTAAATGGATCGTGTCCTTGATGAAAAAGAAAACACAATCAAATAATAACATTGTCATCGATCATTAACAAAAAGGATTTGTCATGTTGGATTTGGACTTTATAAGTAACCTTGATGATGAAACGTCAATCGGTTAGGTTGTGACATTTTTGTGTTCCTTTTGTTGACAAAATTCATTCCTTCATAGATTCTATATATGTCCAACCAGGGGATCGAACAGCATTCCTTCAAGTCAGTGTCTTTTTATTTTTTTATCGGCAAAAAAGATATGCATTAAAATTAAAGATGCACCAGTAGTACATATGAAATGAACCCAAATACCCAATATTATTTAATTTGCAGAAGATGCACGCACAGTTAATATCTACAGGGAGAGGGATCAAAATAATATCGGTGTATGAAATAACACAGTTAATAATTGACATTTTAAGAACAACATGCTACCAATGCAAGGCTTAGATAGGGTATTATACATTTTAATAAACAATTGAACTAAATATATTAAAAAGAGTACATACATGAAATACTCAAATAATTAGTTACAAGTGATTCCAGCTAACGAATGCATGCAATCCGTATATAATCTTTATTTTAAAATATATGATGATGATTTAATTTGTTTCCAACTTTAATTTAGAGATAAAGGTAATAAAGGGCAACAAATAATGAAATTAAATAAATAACATTATTAATAGTATTGGAGTACATACACAACTACAAGCTAAGTAGACACAACGTTGAAACCATTTATATAAGCACACATACAGTACAAATACAAGTACAAGGCATATATATTAAAGGAAAAACTAATTATTTAAAACTATAACCAAACTCTAATTATAACGACCACACATCTGCTTGATGCAAATTAAATTAGAGCTTGGTGAGAACATATATGGCTACGACCATTAAGAAGAGGACACTGATGAAGATGAAGGTGGCAACTTGGTCAATGAAGAGGATGAACATGAGTATCTCGCACGCGATCACTCCTGAAATGTGGAAAATACTAGTAGTAATTGTGAACGCATTGTTGTTGTTGTTATTGTTATTGTTGTTGATGTGTTGTGCAATGGCATGGACACCGGCTCCAATGACAAATGCTATCAAAAGAGGAGTGAGCTGGGAGAAAGGGTTCGTCTCCCAGTTTTGAAACTTCTTTCCAATCAGATCTAACAGCACGCCTATCACAGTTTCGTAGCCACTGCCAATAAAATTAGTTCAAATCCTTCAAATCAAGTAGTAATTTAACAGCTAAACAAAAAAATCACCAAAACACTCAAGATCAAATAGATTCAAGATTAAGAAAAATAGAGATTAAAAACAAGTGAATTCAGATTAAAAAGAGGTGAAAACATAAATCTTTTTTTTGATTTTAACAAAGAAAATCGGTTAATCACGAAAGGTAGTTCAAATCCTTCAAATCAAGTAGTGATTTAACAACAAAACTGAAAAATTACTAAAACACACAAGATCAAATGGATCAAAAATTAAGAAAAATAGAGTGAATTAATTATTCTTTACTTCAGATACATCTTAGCTTCCTAATTAAGCTCAAAATAAAGCAACATTATATATATTTTAAAGCAAATTTTATTACCTGAGGTATGCATACACTAGCAATAATTAAGCTAAGATCTCTAATAATTACTAGTGATTTATTTTAAGGGCGAATCAAAACATCAAAACAAAACAAAAAAAATTTTTGCATTATTTAAGAATAATAAAGCCAAGCCATCACAAATTAAACATATATAGTTTAACACACCTCATGTTGTATAACTTGATTTACTCAGAAATTTCTGCTATAAAAACTAACTGGTGATATAAACATGGAAAAGGGAGAGCCTAGACAGCATTTTATACTAAATTTTAGAGTCTTCTGGGGCTGAGATAATGAAATGAACTAGTTGTTTTCAAAACATCACTTCCCTTCATGTTTTTAATTTCATTTTTTGTCCTTCATATTTTTAATTTTTGTGAATTTAGTCCCCAAATTTTAATTTCGTGAATTTGATTTTAAAGTTACTAAAAGTAGCAAATTTTACTCTTCCATCCATCTCTGTTAATTATTTAACCGTTAAAGCAATCAACTCATTTAAGTTATTTTTGATAAAAAAACAAAAGAAAAATCAAAAAGAAAAAAATAATTTCCTAGTCAAGTTGAGGTAAAAACTTAAAATAGAATAATACATCATATTTTTTTAAAAAAACTTCAAATAATTTAAATAATATAAAAAATGTATTTTCATTTTTTTAAATAATTTAAATGATTTTTTAAATGAGTTGACCACTTTGATAGTTAAATAATTAGATGGAAGGGTAACATTTGAAACTTTTGGTAATATTGGAGATCCAATTCGTAAAATTGAAACTTGGGAGACTAAATTCATTAAAATTTAAATTATGAAAGACCAAAAGTGTAATTAAGCTTAAATTGTTGAATCACATAGTGTAATGAACAAAATTAGAAGATAAATTCCTCACTAGAGTGGAAGATCCCTCTTAAAAAATAAAATAAAACTTCATATTTTTCATTGATTGTCCTTTGATTCACTATTACATATATTTATAGAACCAATAGAGTATTCTAGATCCTAATAATAATTCTGATAACTTTGGGGCTATCCTATTTTAGCCCAACTCTATTCATGACACATAGTCTCATCTAAACAAGTATTGTATGTATAATTTATTTTTAGCAACATTTAAAAAAATATTGATTAATTTCACTTCTCTCAGAATAATGAACTAAACTTGGAGAGGGGTGGGAAATTTTTTTTTATTGAGCTGGAGGTGTGTTTGACCGATAAAAAAAAATTATTTGTTGACTTATCAAAACAAATTAAGATAAGCGAGCAGATGAGAGTGAGACGACCCTACACGTACACATTTCATGATCCATATATATATTAATCACGTAAATAAAGTTTCACCTTTGTGGCAGATTTTAGACAAAATTAAAATAGAGAAATAAAGCTAGTTAATATATATATTCTTCCTTCATAGATTCTACTACTATATATATATATATACATGCCTCACTCTCACCGGAGAACAGCATTATATGGATTTAACAATATTTTAAAAAATATTACTAAAAATTCAATTATGTTATATAAAAATTGTTCAAACCCAAACAAGTACCGTATATATTAGTATTAATTATAATATAATCTACTTTAGATGGATGGATGGTATATGCAGTTACGTTTAGAGGGTTAGTTCATTAAAGTAAAGGGAAAAGGAATAGTAGTACTATTAATTAATTAAATGCTCAAATGTCTCCTTACATTTTGGACTTTCTGTTCGTTCTGTGTTTTCTTTTTGAGGTCCCCACAGAGATAGAATGCTCAAACCCCACTAAATCGATATGATATGATTTTGATGAATCTAAAGTTATGAATTAACTAAATTTATTTTTCTCTCCCATATAAATGGACTTTATTGCCATCAAATTTAATCACTTTAACTTTTTATTGTGACGTATTATTTCTAAAACATGAAGTAATTAATAAAGTCTTTCAAAAAATAAAAAAATTAATAAAGTAAATAAATGAACAACATTAATTAAAAGAGAAAGAGAGTGAAGTGATAGAAAGAGATTGAAAGAGTAAATTTGAAAATTACTCTCTCATAGAAACCATAAAACGTCTTGTAAAACGGAACATCAAAATCTTCTAAAAGACGTCTTATAAATAGGAACGAAGGGAGTAATACTTTTTGTTAGACAAATTAAATATATTTAACTAAATTAACCATTTTTTTTAATTCTCGTAATATTAATCTAGGAGCCTTGCATTTTAGGACGAAAAAAATGTTATAGTAGTATAAACGCTAATTACAACAAAGTGCCAATTACAACAACTACTATTAATTATATTATATTTATTATTGCTTCTTCCCTCCATAGCTTATATACCTGACTCCTTCCTCCCATCTTCATTCACTAGTACAATTTTGCACAAATATAACCAATTACATGATATATATGTATGTCATTATATTTTAAAGCTACAATTTTGCGCAAATTCTATAAGCTCGCTTTTTAAAAAATAAGACGTCGTAATTGAATCAAACCAAACTAGCTATATTCATTTCAGGTGTAAAAAGCAAATGAAACTATTTGACCAAACTAGCATGTTTCAAACTATATCTCTACCAAATAAGACAAGACCCTTAATATATATATATATATATATATATATATATATATATATATATATATATATTCCTCATATGCCCAACCTTGTTGGACAAGAACCAAAACATTAGACTAAACTTTAGAAATATGATAAAATGAAATATCTAAAGCAAAGATGCAAACGTAACACTAAACTTTTAATGTAAAAATTGCTTTTTATTGTAAAAAATTAAATTGTAAGAGAAGAGAGCAAGTTAAAGCAAAAAAAATTAATCAAAAATCTCTAAATTCTTGCTTATTCAAAAAAATATTTTTATAGTTATATTAAATAATCAAAAAATTTAATTAGTTCTCTGAAAAATATATCTGAACATCATCTTAGATCAACTAAAATCCTTTTTTTTTCTTAAATTCACATGTCTTTTCAATGTTTCCAAACAAGCTCAAAAACAATTTCTTTGCTTAACGAAAAAAAAAATAGTACATAATTTTATGTACAATAAGTTATGTTTGATTGACAGCTAAAAATTAAGCCATTTAAGACAGAAAAAGAGATTATTAAATTGCATAAAATCTCTTTGACTAATTTTTTTTTTTTTAAATTATACGCAGTCAAGATTTAATCCCCTTAATCAAATTGCTCAAGAGATAGATCGGCTATATATCTATGAAATTATTAATACTATTATGAATCTTTGGTATCTATCCAATTTCGGCAAATAAATTCAGAATTTAAATCATGTGTTCTCCAAATTATGTCCTCAATTATGTCTCACCAATAGAATATTGTCAGGTCATTAAAAAATTTATTAGGAAATTTAAGATTAAAATTAAAAAAAATATTTTCAATGACGTGGCAATATTCTATTGGTAAGACATGATTAGAGACACATGATTTCAATCCATAAATTCATATATGTATTTATCTTTTCTAAAAGTACTAGCTAGTATTTGAAATTTAGTTTCCAGAGAATATAATATATTATATACGTAGCTAGGGTAGGTAGTCTGAGTTGTTGCATGACCGTACAAGTAGGTGCATGACCGTATTTAGCTTTCTTAATCGCCATCACCCTCCTTTAATTTTATTTTATAATTTATAATTTTATAATATGGTAGTACATGCATAAATTTTAAATACTTTTTTATTCAAAAAGCTATTGTTTTGTAAAAAAATACAATAACAAACAAGCTCTAACATATGTCAAAACTTAAATATATATAATTTTCTTAATAAAAGAAGTATTTATTTTATGAAATAAAAGAAAGAAATGATCTCAAAATATGAAATTGTAGCTCCCTTTCGAAAAATAAGAGCAGTATTTGTCATTTGTCATAATAAAAAATCAAACCAAGCTAGCTATTAATTCTTGGATACACTACTCAAGCCCTAGAAATTTATTTTTAATCAAGCGAAAACATATCACCTCGCCATGCTTCTTAATGCTCACTTCAGGTGTCAAAAGCAAAATGTTTGTATAAGAAACTAATGAAACTGTGTTAGACCAAGCTATACATAAATTGCGAACATAAATGAATGAAAAACCTGTCACGAATGAACTTAAACGTATATATGAATGCCTTGAATTAATTACATTAGAAGAATGCACTAGTGAGAATAATAACATGTACTATATTTTTGTACAACACGATTGCAAACAAAATTGAGATGAGAAATCCACCAAGAGGCTGGCTTCAAATAAACAATTTGGATGAGTCGCAAAACAGTGGGGAATCTTGAAATATCAAATCACAAAAAGAGCATTTTCTTTTCACTTTTGGGTAGCGTATACACCTCTCCACTTTTAGCATTTGAATTGATATATTTGTAATCTTGATATGATAAAGTAACAATTCTAACTACTTTTAATAACAATTTTAAGGGTGTAACGGTGAACCCCACAAGCATGATGACTCAAAACCCGGGCAGCAGCATTATAAACTCAACAACACAATACAACTGCCACAAATACAGGTCACTAAAGCCCAACCCAGTATGAACGTCCATTACTGTTATGAATTGCCGACGAAGATGGAGATGTAACACACCACTCATACCAAACCTGTTACACATTCCATCAAAAAAAATACATAAATGAATTTTTATTAAATGGAAAAACAGATGATGTTCTGAATGCAAAAAAAGACGAGATTTCAGATTACCAAGTGATACCCAAAAAAAAATACCTTTGTAGCACCACAACTGCGCCAGAAATTTACTTCAAGAGTAGAACCAGGAGCTACACAAATAGGCGTCCTTAGTGGGAAAAATATTGCAAACCTGCAGATAAAGGCAAACAAAAAGTAGGGTTTAAGAAATAGACTTGTATTCCCTATATTTAACTTTTCAAAGGTAGGGTCATGGAAACATTTTGTAAAACTATTACTGCAATGCTTTCTTTCCAAAAATAACATTATTGACAAGGCAAAAAACAGCACAAAATTGTATTAGGCATCATCGTGAAATATAGAACACCAAAAGTAAATAAATAGGCAATATATGGTCTCAAATAGCCTTTAAGGTGCTCCACAACCAGCTAATATAATTATTTTTTATTAAACTAATTTAATTATTTTTGGCATCGTTTTGCATAGTTGATGTATTTAGCCTGTATACTCAGGTTTCTTTATTGCAATTCCTTGGGTGGACTTAGGGCTTGTTTGAAACAAATTTGGTTTTTAATTTTTAAAAACTGTATTATAAAATAGTTTTCAAAAAAAGTGGGAGTTTTCAATACAAATTTGTGTGTAAATTCAGAAAACCGAAAACTAAAAACCGAAACAACAAGTTTTAGATGTTTTCAAATTTTGGTTTTTAAATACTAAAACAAAAATTGTTCTCAAAAATTAGTTTTCTGTTTTAAAAAACAGAAAACTATTTTCAAAAACAGAAATCAAACAAGTCCTTATTCTCTGATATTGTACCTTCTCTTTACTACAACAATGAAAATACTTCTACAATCCCAAAATAAATTAAACAGCAGAATAATCTCAATACCAACTGAACATATTTGGTGTCGCTGTTGAAGGTTCTATTCCAAGATGCACATCCTTGTAAAGCGTCGCATCAAAATAGCCCGCGAATCCTATGATCAAGTGTTACACAAGTCAATCTCAAAACAGAAAAACATAGCTTGGGGAATTGAAGGGTTGGGGCCGTTGAGCAGAACTAGCTAAATCTGACAGATGAGTAGCATTATCACACAACATAGAGAAACTAATATAATTAATGTAGAATATTATCATGAATCAATACCAACATCCTAATACTGCAATCTATAACCATTTCACAACCATGTGTGTAATCAAGTATACCCTGACAACATTGTCATGACAAAATAGATCATCACAAAGTAAAATAAAATAAAAATTACTTGAAATTAAAATTTAACTGCAAAGATATTTTCAAAGTGAAATCAAATATATGGACAAGTCATTTCTGATAAAATTAATTTACTCTATAAAAATGGAAAAACATCACATACCATGCACCATTGCTGATCCAGTGTCATTAGGTATCACAAAATGCAACTTTTTATAGCGCTGATTGCTTTCATTGACAGAGCGTTTTGGATGAGTAAACGTAAAAACCTACACAGATCAAATCAAAACGAGAAGAAAACAAAAATATATAAAAATTATAAAGCAGCAAAAATAATTATAATTATTAACCAATAAACCAAAGTCCAAAACAAGGCATGGACTCGAACAGCAAAGAGATAAGCTTGGTCGAAAGATTGAAGCAAAAGAAAGTAAATTAAATTGTACGAGGAGAGACTTACAGGTTGAGATGGTGCAAGTCGGGCTGCATTGTGTATTTTCACAACATAAGCAGTTTCGAAGTGTACAAGGTCTTTATGTGCCTTAACCTGAAATACAACCAAAAGCATGTGATATGATGCAACAAACTTATAAATATAAATTTGACAGGGAAAGAAAAAGAGATATACATCATTATATAACTTTGAAGCTGTGACTGGCTGAAGGAAACTTGTGTACCTAAAAATCAATAATAACAATGATTAACAAATGATAATTTAATAGAATTAACTTGCAAAGAAAAAATCAAAAGACGTAAATTAATTAGTCAGAGATGGCTCCCTAGAAAAACTCAATCTTTACCAACAAAGAAGTAAAATTCTGGAATAATAACCATGTCAAAATTGTGTTCCATGTTGTCTATTTTTTATTTTATTTTTTTTGTGAAAAAAGTTGTCTTTATGTTACTATCAATTTATAATCAAGAAATTAGCATCAATAACCTACATGGCTTGTCCAATAACTGTAATATCAACTTATAAACAAATTTTGAGCACAACCAGGGTTCGAGGAATATGTGGCTATGCACAATGTTTAACAGAAACAATAATCAGAGAGTGCGTTCAGAAGGAGTGTAATGTTAATATGTGTAAAATCAACAAACACGCATGCAACTCTCAACTGCAAACATACACAATAGCCATCAACTTAAGTACAGTAAAATAAATAAAAAAGCTACTTAACAAAGATAAACCAGTAACACATGGAATGGAAACAATATACATACGAAGATGGTATTGAAATTCCATCATCCTTTAGAAACCTCTGGGCTCCATCAAGGCACTCAGGAGATAGTTCGTTGTCACCAAAAGAACCTAGCAATTCACTAACCTAAATTGAACAAAACAACAATCAGACCATCATATTAAAAGTAAAATAATAATCAACTACGTAAACACAACAATATACCAATATGTCAGCTTTTTCAGGGGCATCCCAATATCGCATGTCACTTGAGACTATAGTAACAGTATCTTCCCATCCCTCTAACTTAATCAATGCCTGTTCAAACAAACAAGTGTCATGTCTAAAACAATGACATTAGTAAAATTCAAAAGAGAAACGGATTGCTCCAAAAATTATCTAGCATTCACGTTAACATAAAAACCTAAAAAAATGGACAGAGAAAGCAAATCAATTTACAGATGCACCAAAACAACAAAAGTAACTGAGATTTTGCACAGATTCAGGAATCTTTTTTTTTTTACTAAACCTAATATTTCACAAAGAGTCAAAGATTAGGGAGGGATTTGAATTTGGATACTTTTTGATTCACAATTGACATTAAATCAGCACATTAATTCATGGAAGATCACCATAAGTGCAAAATGTTGAAAGACAGACAACTAACATGAAGAGTTACAACTGCATTTGGATTCTTCTCAACAGCGTAAACTTTTAGCTTCCGCCCAGTTTCTTCAGAAGCCTACATATAAATATGACAAACATCATTCTAGAGAATAGGACATACCAAAATCCACAATTGACAGAACTGGAGTTCATCACAAATACATTACAAAAACACACCTGTAACGATGCCCGCACAAGGGGCCCACGTCCTGCTCCAACAACCATCAATACCTAGTTTCGGGCAAAAATAAAAAAATTTCATGTCTCTGCTGCGTTGCACAGCATACAAAGTGGTGTGTAAAACTCAACCAAAAAAATAGCAATTAAGATTAACAAGTAAAGACAAATAGAACAGAAAACGAAAAACAAATCATACAATGGTTTTCACAGATGCCTCATCATCAGGAACCCTGTCAAGCAATGCTTTACTAACTGCTCTCTCATACTGTAAAGAGAAAAGCTTATGATTAGATTACAAGTACACAACTAAGAAACCAAAGCCACAAGTTGCCACAAGTCACAACCTAGGTTAAAAACAAAAGAACAAGCACTATGCCCTTTTTCTCAAACATATTTCTGTAAGCATCAATGGATCACTAGCATGTTTCAAACTATATCTCTACCAAATAAGACAATGTCACATTTTATAGCATACATATTTCAAGTGCCCTCTACACACACACACACACACACCATTCATATTCAAATCATTCTTAAAAACTAAAAATTACCAGTAAGATCACCCAAGAAATGTTGAGAAAAAAATAGAATGGGGGTTCATGAATATCAGTGGACAAATCATAAAGCTCATAATGTCCAGTTGTCCACAGTCCAAACACAACAGTTTCATTAATCACATTCACGGTGACACTGCCTAGGGAAGAGAGAAAGAGAGAGAGAGAGAGAGAGAGAGAGAGAGAGAGAGAGAAAAGAAACAAGGAGAATGTGTTATGTTGAGAATGTTGTGCAAGCATTGACATACCTGAATGTACTTGACTGCATCTCTCTCAAAAGTCTCGTATGTCTGAGCCTCTAAATTATCCATCAGAGGCTGCATAAAAATAAGTAAAAAATTCAAATAGTGCTCACAACATACAACCAATGAATGAGTCGAAAGAAGCAGCACAGAGAATGCTTACTTGCAAGGGTGACTGCAAAAAATCCCTGTAACCAAGCTGGAATAAGATGCTTAGAGGGTCAACAGAAAGATAACAATCGATAATGCTATGCCTATATGTTCAAGATATATCAAGAGAGATACCTCAAAACGTTCTTGCTCAGGAAGAGGATCCATCCTTTGGTACAGATATCCCACATAGCGCAGATATGGAAGCAAGGGATGACTTTGTGAATCTATAGGGCAAAAAAACTTTCTATAAACAGAAGATTTTGAAAAAGGGATCAATCTAAAGGGAAATAGAGGCAAAGGAACAAGCATTTTCACAAGGAAACACACACTAGGAAAGGAAGAGACTAGAGAGATACCCAATCATCTATATTGGCAATAGAGATAGCTCTTTAAAAATTAATGAAGGCCAAGTAAAAGTTACTCAAAATAAGGGAAAATATGTTAATTACTCGAAGAATTATGTTAAAAAAGTCAAGATAACAAATCTATGAACAAATAATAGGAACTAACCTGCAGCTTTCGGATGAATGGAATTTCCAGATATAATGATCTGAACAGAAGTTTCAAACTCAGTACTTTTTAAGGAAAAGAAAGCCACTTGAAATATCAAGTTATAGGATAATTAGATAAATGAGATACTAAAATCGGAAGATGACAAGGTTGCCTTCTGAAGAAATATTTGCTCAACTTATTTTTCTATCCTTGCATAATATTGGACCTATATTTTCAAAAATATAATACTCAAAAAATTTGAATGGTTTACCTGTTTAGAATGGTTGAAAAAACCAGTAATTAAGTTCTGGTGGCGCTTGGAGAGACATGGTTGACCACGAGAATTAGTTAAAAATGACTGGCAACAATCCAATCAAAACTGTTATGACTTTACACAAGAATCAGCACCACCATAATAGATGTTTCAGAAATGTATTAGAGAGCACAAGTTGTCCTTACGTCTGTATTTAATATAGCTGCTCTAACAGACTCCCCAAACCAACGTCCTACTGAATTTGCTGAAGGCAGCGTACTCCTAAATGAATAGGATTCCAAGAACAACTATCATGATTCGGGAAATCAGAGATGAATTGTTGCTATTATAAAATGAGTTTTGGAAGAATGTAAGCCACACAACATCAAATATCATATGAAATACAACGGATAAAGGTCAAAGTGTAAACTACTCACAAAATATCAAGTGCAACTGACAGTTGACTATGATGCTCACATAGCAGACGAAATGAATTCCATGTTTCCCAGGAGTCAACCTAAAATCAGGATTACAAAGTTCTGAAACAAAACATAGCATCCTAAATTTTTCACGGCACAACAGTCTACCCCCACAATTATTTGTTCAACAACAAAGAATATATATAGATAAACACAATAAACATCTTGTGTCTGCCACATTGAATATAGTAAGAAATGCTTTTCTAATCATCTCTTTCATGTTACAATAAAAATGTCATTTCGGTAAGAACTAAACACAATTAGCATAATGTTTTCAAACTAAGTTTAGACTTAAAAAAAAAGCATGGAACCCTATTAAATTCAAATCACACACCCTTACTAGTCCACAAACTTACAAATAGTGTTCAAGAAATATATCATACATTCATACTAAGGATATCACAAAAAGATGAATCAATAACATAGCATAACAATAATATACATTGAAAAACATAGCCAATTCAACCCAAGAGGCCAACAAAATAAAATTTTGCACAGAACAGGTGCATGTGTGATACAATATATAATTATAACCCAAGCTTAACTGTGCACACTCAAGAACAAAACCTCCATGGCATGATTTTAGCATATTTACTCACCGAGGTAACAGAGTCTGCATCCATAGAATCAATATCAGGCTTCACCAACGGAATCCTAAGCCACAACTTTATTACAAAGTTTAATTCAAAGAAATACAAATAAGAAGAGAGCAAATGACACTTATAATAAAAAAACAAATGAACTAACTTGAACTTAGAAAGGTACCTGCATATTACTTAGGCTCTGTAAGATTTGATTCACACACCTGGCATAATTAGCACAGGAAGTTCCCTTAGGGGCAGGAAGCAGGCAAGCCTACATCAAATTAAAAGAAATTAGAAATATTATATCAATCTCAACCAACAAAATTACGTTTCTTTGTAACTAAAACATGTCATGCCAGCTTACTATCAGTTATAAGCATGAAAGCCCTGTTTGGAAAGAGCTTAAGCGTAGCTTATAGAAATAGCTTACGGGTTCCTATAAGCTATTTTGAGCTTATTTTCATAAGCTTTTTGGAGGAGCTTATTAGAATAAGCTATAAACAACATATTCAACGAAATTTCAGAATTTTTATCTATAAATTAATTCTCATTTGAAAAGAGCTTATTACATAAGTGCTTATTTTAGTGTTACCCAAACACATCCGAAATAACTTGTGAATAAAACCAATTAGCATGCTCTGACACATCAAAATAATAGTATTCTTGGTTGTTTGCTTTTAAAATAGTCAGCGTGACAGGTGTCCAGGACAGATTTGCTGGGCAAAACTCATGTTTTCTCAAGCCATGGAATATGTATTGACATTACTTCTTGTGTTTCAGCATGTTTTCCCCATGGTTTGATGTACTTAAAAATATTACCTTATTTAAGTATGAATCAGAAATCCTGAATCTAATTATGGGAAAGAATAAAATAAATACAAATATGGTGTTGCAGTGAGTAAGAAATAGGGTAACAGACACATCGGGCATGTATATGGTACAGAACACTCAGTTGCATACGCAGATCTTATTTTCCTCAAATTCAGGATACTGCTTGAGCACCCGCAAGTACTATATACAAAGGAACACGATGTCGAGTTGCAATGTATTCATTATTACTTATTCTCATGTTAGTCCAAGGCAAAGGCGGTAAATTCTCCTTATTGTAATGCATCAGGATCCTTGACAATTTTTTTTTGAAAAAACAGAACATGAAAAAGTGGAACCCACTTGGCAGGGGCTTAGATGATGATTACTATGTCTATCCAAAAATGGTTAATGAAGTATTATATACAACTGAACAAGTTTTTATCTTTGGTTATACCTTGAGTTTTTAAAAAAAATTGGAATTGGAATATTATTATGTCATCAACGAAATTTACATGTTTTTTCATTTTATATATATACACACACTTCTGTATCCATACCCTAAAATATAAAATATCTCTATACTCATTAGCCATACCCTACTGGTAAAGGTACCGTAACCATGTCAAGGAAAACAAGGGGAATAAAAATAAAACCAGACAATCAACCAGTTAATATAAGTGTAAAACCACCAACATTTTTGGAACCAAGAACCAAATAGTGTAGTACAACTTTGAAATTTTCTTCAACTTGTTACACCAAAGCAAACCTGTAAAGAGAGATGAGAGGCCCAAGCTATTTCTTGTTTAAGAGTGGTTTCAGAATCTATCCTAAGGGTTTCATCTTCTGAATCCAAGTCTATCCATGAGCTAATTTTTCCTGAAAATGATGCAATAAATTATATGAGAAGTTACAAACAGTAGTGAAACTGACGAGACTATCAGCAAAAAATAGAAATTTCACCACCAAAAGATTTTTATAATTGGAAGAACAAACAGAAAATTAGGTTCATCAACTTCTCAACACCTATTAAACACCTCATTGAAGAAACAAAAAAAAAAGCTTCATATATGGAACTTTTCCAAGATAAAGAACAAACATAACATTTTCGAATTCTAGCCAAATAGTAACATTGATCATGCACCAAGAACATGATAACATTTTCAATACATAAGCAAATAATTAAGATTAATACTCATGTCATAGCTTCAACATTACAAGTGCCCTATTGACATGCCTTTACCAGAGCAGCATGGGTTACATCCAGTTACGTAATCCATAAGAATGGACGAAAAAATGTTATAATTTATTTTTGGTGCATTAAACAAATTCAAACCCAGAGAGCCTGACAAAATTCACATGTAAATCATTATGCATTCAATCAAAACATACAATAGTGGATGAAGGTAAGAAAAAGGTAGAAAATAGGTTTTATATTGGAAGATACAAAGTTGATAATATAAATTACACAATATCCATGCTTGTAATGAGAATAATAACAAATCATACCCACTACATGACTACTCCATTGGGATGGGCTCAAGACCAAGTCTGACCCAGCAAACGGCAAAGCACCAGATCCCAAACTATCCTTTTGCACTAAGCTTGGCCGATAAGATGGATTCATCTGAATTGCAACACATAATCATGTAAGCTAAACAGGCAGTAGGGAACTTCATCAGCAAATGGATCATTTCTCCAGAAAAACCAAAGTAAAAAATCATACTCCATTCCAGTAGTGGTAATAATAATAATAATAATAATAATAATAATAATATAATAATTGATAAGCTCAGGAAATCATATGAGAAAAAATTAACCATGCATTTACAAGATAAAATATCCTAATTGAGTTCCTTAGGTAGAGAGTGAGATTTTACCTGGGAGCTTCATTACATGTTTGCCCAAAATATTTAATCAATGTAATCTAAGAAGCTCTTGGAGTGAAACCACATTGAAATAGCTTCACACGCAAAGCATCAGATACTGTTATTTTGGGTAAGCTTACTGACCAGACATACATGAAATGGCAGCAGCAAGCTGATATATGACTGGCTAATTGGCTACCGTAAATGAAAGAAAACCGCATTCAAAGAAATACAGAAGCACACTCCATACTTATACATATATATTCCTATCATACAGTTAAAACATTAAAATAATAATTTGGTCCATATACGGCTAAATGCAAAGCTTGATTTCACTTAGGTTCCAAAACAAATCCGCCCCACCATTTGTTCCGATAGTAAACCCAATCTTCAAGATAAAAAAAAAAGAAAGAAAAAGTCAAATAGGCAGGCATTGGAAAACGGTAATGTGTTCCCTTTTTTTGTCTAATGTAGCTCAAGAGAGCCATCCAATGAAACCTCAAAGGCTCGCAATGGAGCAGTTTCACTTTAAAGGGCCCATCGAGCAGTTTCAATCTAGGTGAGCTTACTGACCATTCACACACAAAAGGACAACAGTAAAGTTGTAGTGCGAGTGGCTAATTGGCCACCATAAACTACCTACACTCACTGCAATATATACATCTCACATATCACAAGATATAAAGTAGAAACAGAACAAACAAAATTGACACCAAAATGCACAAAACCATTATTCTCATGATCTCTGTGATTTAAAATGGTGAAAATCACGAACCAGAGGAGCAATGATGAAATCGAAGCCGCCAGCGTTGAGGTTGAACTCGAGGACACGTGGCATGTCATCGCTGAACTCTGTCTCGACGCCACAGTACCGCGATTCGCTCTTATCGCCGGATCTTTCTCCCAACGGCATTTTGGCGATGATGTTTTTGGGTTCAACTCTTTCTCCGGCGAGTGGGGTCGAAAGAGGACCGTGTGTTGGAGGGTTTTAGTAGGGTTTTGTAGGAGAAGCTGGTAATACCAACGTACACTAGGGTTCTTGCTAGGTTTTGGATTTAACGGGTGGGCTTTTTGCAACTAGTTTGTGGGCAATACTATTAACACCACACAAATATTAAAACAATTACTTAAATTCCCGATTTTGCACCCTGCACCCTACTTATTTAATACATGATTTGCAGTGGGTGAAAGGTGGATGGGATTAGCACCATCTTTATTGAGAGTGGCACCATTCCTTTTAGTATATAAATTTTATGATTCTTACATATAAAAAGGATGGTGCCACTTCAAATAGAGATGGTGCTAATCTCATCCTCCTTGGTGAAATGTTGCGAAAAATATAGATCTAATGTGTTTTGTTTGCAATTATTTTTTTGTTTCTATTTTTTTTACTTAGTTTCATGTTTTTTTAAAAAATTTTAAATAAAAAATTGGAAATGTTAGAAACAAAAAAACTAAAAACAAGATATCTTGTTTTCAATCATTTCCAAATTTTTTATATAAATTTTACAAAAACAGCAAACAAAATTAAAAGAAGACAACAAATGAAAATATAACTAAAGAAGTCATTAGAACTTGGTCGAGAGACCCACTTTGAAGATTCTTATTCACATTTTTCCTATTTAAGAGTTTTTTAGCCGTAAAGCAGCATCAATCAAATTAACCAACAATTTTCTGTTCAACTCTTGCTCTCCCTTTGACCAAAAAAATCCCTCACTCTCCTATTTCAATCTTTGCTTCCGTAAAGATCTTCGTTTACTTTGAAAATGGCTACCTCCGGGGATGCACCCCCTACCTTCTTTATGGTTACATTTCAGGTAGACCTGTCAATTTGCTCTACACCAGTGGTTTGGTGTGTGATAGCTGTAGGATTGAAGACATTTAAAATTAATGGTCCTCATTGTAACAGGCAACCTAGAGTCCCTGTCAAGTCTCTAATAAACATAAAAGTTGATTGACGACTGTATTTGGTACAGCGATTGAGTCATGTGGGGGAGAGTTGCTATAAAATCTACTTTCGTTGTGCATTCACGAGAGTTTAGTCGCCATGGTTCGTCAAAATAATTTTTTCATTTGTTGTCTAAGTATCGGTTTTTTTAGTTGTGTAGCGACGTCGGTGGTCGTCAGTGTTTGCATGGAGACGTCGGTCGTTTTCAGCTGTGTCGACGCAGTGGTTGGCGGCGTTTGCATGGAGATACAGTGGTTGTCGCCATTTGCACGGAGACGCGGTGGTCGGCGGCGTTTGCAAGGATGGTGATTCATTTAGAATGAGGTGTTGAGGGTGAACACAAACGACACTTGGGTATCGATAATGGAGCCCCAAATTTGTTGTTGTTGTTGATAAACACATCTGGACCAGAAAATTCGTTCTTATCCTCCTATCTCATTGTCGCTATGCAATCGTTGTTACAAAAGCTCGTGTCTTGATCAATCAAACTCGTAGCAGATGCGGTGGCCGTTGGAAATCACACGTCTCTAATTGAACCTAACCCACAAAGAACTTCTTTTCACTCTAATAGCCTGTAATGATCTGTGAGTAATTTGAAATATAAAGAAAATCTATATAAGGAAACATTTTAAATTTATAAAAAAATGTTAGGACTATAACCTAACTATTGAAAGTTAACATTTAACTTGTTCAACCTGCTATTGTCCATAAAACTTAAGTATTTGCAGGTAGTCAAGAAGATTTTGTCACTACCTTAAATGGAACTCATTCTTTATTAGTGTCCAAATTCATGAGCAATAATAAACAAAACAATGATGATATGTCTGCACCTATTATTCATCATATCATTATACACTTAGTTCAATTAAAAAAAGTCCAAAAAAAAAAACTTAGTTCAACTAAAAAGATTTATTTTTTATTTTGACATAAAGTACAGTATAAATAGTACTATTATATTAAACACTTTTTAAAACAAAAATTATTGTTGCCATCTTCTTTCTATATTATCAACATGTTCCCTTTTTCTCTAATTTTCTATTTTCTATTCCATTTTTTATCAGTGAGATATGGTATGGCGACAAGTTGATCCAACTATCCAGCAGTGATACAACATTAAAAAGTTTACAAAGAAGGTTAATGTTTTTTTTTAAAATAAATATTATTATTATTATTATTAATCATGAAAAAATTAATAATATTATTATTAATTAGCAATTGTTAATAATAAATATAGTAGTTTGGAAGCTCTTACAATTTGGGTTTGGGCCTAACTCACTCCCAAAAGCTAGCTTATAAGATGAGGTTTGCCACTTCTAACACGCCCAGCACTACACAGCTGGAGCGTAGACAAACACGGGTGGCCCAGCAATACGGGATTAACAAACACCCAACAACATGGGAGTCCAACAAACGGATCTATGATAGGCTCTCATACCATCTTAGAATTTGGGTTTGGACCTAACTCACTCGCAAAAGCCAGCTTATAGGATGAGGTTTGCCACACCCTTATAAACTCAACAGTGGCCATATCACTAGCCGATGTGGGACTTCTAACAGAAGCATTTGTCCGAATGACCTTGTATCAAGATATGTCAAAGCATTATTATTTTAAAAAAATAATTGGTCGGTGTCTTTGGGATAAAAGTTAGTTATCTTATTTGTTGCAGAGATGAAAGTTAGTTTTTCAACTTTCAAGTAAGAATTGTTATGAATATTAACTACCTCAACGAATATTCACATATGGTCTTATCTCAAAGGAGATCTCATCCAAAAGTTGTTATCAATTTCATCCCAAAGTAATTTTTTTGGGGATCATCCCAAAGTGATTACAAACTAATAAAACTACTAATATTACTAACACTTTTAATTGGATAAAATGTCTTGATGATCAATTCATCTGTTACTCAAAAAATACACATAAGTATCATCAAAAATAAAGATGATGATTAGGAGGACAAATTGTTTCTGTTTTAATAAATAAATAGACATGTTTTATACCAGTGACAATGAGAGTTCATAGAGAACAAATATGTAAAGCATATACACTTGCATTCAACAGGTTTGAATACAGATAAAGTAACTATGGAATATGATGTTTATACTTTTATTCCTAGCAATCACAATTTAGGCACGTCAATTCACCTATATGGCTATAGGTGTGGCATCATAAGCATTTGAGAAAACTTCAACATCACCTTTGTCACCCTTATTTTCATCAAAGAAATCCTCCCAAGCAGTGTCGGCTAACATTAGCGCAATCAACCAACGGAGGGATGAATAAGGGACAAAAAAGCACCACCACCAAGGAGGTTAGTTTTAGTTGTAGGGCAAGTATAACTCTTATCAAGATATACATTGCGTGTAAGGTGAAGTTGTTCAGTGATTGTTGGCCATAACATCATAGTTGCAGCTAATCCAATTGAAAACCTAAGTAGATACATCGTTATGTTGAGAAAAATTATTCACTGGAAATGAGGAGGGATAGGGAAAAGAAAAAGAAAAAAGATGGGAGAAAAAATACTAATTAACAAATAAAATAAAATTTACAGTCAATCTACTGCATACTTAAATGCTAACAACAAGCTCTATCATTTTTAAACATCTAACCGTGTGTTTGATTAAGTGTTGGGGAGAGGCAGTACAACATTGTCTCAGCTCTCTAATTCTAAGAGTTGAAAAAAAACATAATATTAATGTGCATTCGAATATCTTATTCAAACGGGCTATATTATGTTGGACGGACCAAAAATGTATTGTATCAACAAATTACATGTATTGTGTTAGCACTCTAACATTAACCAACAGGTGATTATGAATTTGCACGGACCAAAAATGGCACCATTTTTAAAACATGGGTGACTTTTGAAAGTAATTAGGAAAGTGCATTCAACGAATTATGAGAACCAGACTAGGAAGAATAATAACAAGAGATCCACTATATATGCCACCATAAAATAACCATGTTACATTCTACAACACTAATAAAAGTGTTCTTATATAAGTAGTAGATACAATTTTTAAATGAGAAATATAAGATCAAGCATTTCAATCTCAACGGAAACTACAAAAGTGTTCACTACAGAGGCAATCAGGAACTATCTTTTAAGGAAACACTACTTACAATGCAATATTGAAGAAGACTGTGAAAAGCAATAGTGGATGCAACTAAAAATCCCACAAAAAGATAGCTCAGTGCAACTGCCGGATCAACAAGGAACTTCAGGTCACACCATCTTTGCTGGTTACTGGTGTTCCAGCAGTAGGCTATAATCACAAAAATTAAAAGAAACAGAAAAAATGTGATCATAAAATGTAAATAACAAATGCAACACACATTTAGGATTTTAGGTCTATAATATAACCTATTTGATACCTGAGAAAAAGACTCTGGATTTCACTCACAAAATCTACTTTCAAATATTATCATCTAATATGAAACAAGATAGAGAAACACTAGCTGATAAAAGTCAAATGGTGAGAGAGTGCTTGGATATAATAATGATATACAAATTATTATATTATAATATAAACAAAACTAGACCCAAGCATCCAAATAATTTCCAACAGTTCAAACCATTGGAGTTTTATTTTTCCCTTTTCACTATGATAAAAGAAAGTTCACATTACCAAATCCAATCAACAATTTTTAAACGTTATATCAATAAATCCTTTGTGACACAAGGTTTATAATTCATCAAACAGTTCCAGTAATTATAATTATAATTGTAATATAAACAAAATAAGACCTAACATGTTGAGCATCCAAATAACTTCCAAGTTCCAACAGATCAAACAAGCAAAGTTTTATTTTCCCCCTTTCACTATCTATCATGAGAGAAATTTCACATTAGCGATTCCAATCAACAATTTTGAAACGTTGCATCAATACTTTGTTACATGAGGTTTATTTGTAATTCATCAAACAATAACAATCAAGTTCAAACACGTCTAGAAAATTATCTGAGAAAATGGTGTGTTTGGGGGATTACCTTTTTGTTTTCGGCTATAACTCCAAACATGAAAGACAAGATACCATAAAAAGAAATAATCAAAGCCATTTGCTTCATGGTAACAATCATTGTGCCCTCATGCGAGCAAAGTGAGGGAGAGAGATTACATAGGAAAATGGAAATGGATGAGAAACAGGAATAGTTGAATTTGATTCCACTGTGTATCTGATTGAGATTTTGCCACTAATGAAAAACCTAGAATCTCGGTTACCTTTAGTCAACTCGTTATTTTAAAGGAAACTTATCCACCAGCATTGACTTGGATTTAATATCATAATCTTAGCCCATTTTGTTTTTGTAAATAATCTCAGCCCATTTATTTTCAATCTCCGCATTTATATCTCATTTCAATTTAAATTTTTAGTCCTTATGTTTTTTTAAATATTTTATTTTGTCTCAATCATATAACTTAGTTGGTGAATATATAAAAATATACGTGCGTAAGTATCTGGGTTCAATTTCTAGATGATATAATTTTCTATGAATAAGAAAAAAATATTTTGTTTTAAGTCCTACAATTTTTTTTTTCTATTGAAAAATTGATCTCACGCTATGTTGTCATTTACATATACCAATTTGAAAATGTAGAAACCAAAAGAAAATTTTTATTTAGATCAATATATTTTTTATTTGGTCAATGAATTGTTTTTTTTTATTTAGTCCCTGCACTTTTGGACACCTTTGGTGACCAAGATAAGAAACTCAGGATATGATAACTTATCATATCATGTTACTATATGTAGTTTGGTGAGCCAACCTGATATGATAAGCTTACCTTGTTAGCTTATCATATCCTACCCTCTAGTACAATGTTATCCTAAGGGGGGAGTTGGGTTAGAGGCCAGCAGGATAGGATAATGATTTTTATTTCCTAGTTTAGTCTTGTTTATAATACATTTTATTAACTTAACATTTATTTTTATAATAAAAATTTAAAATAAATCATAAAAATAAAAAGTTTAATAATAATAATAATTATAAATATTGATAATAATAAAAAATTTAATAATAATAATAGTAATAAAAATAAATAATAATAATGAAAAATAATAATAGTAATAAAATAAATAATAAATATTGATAATAATTATTATTATATTAATAAAAATACTAAGTAATAATAATAAATCATATTAATAGTAATTATAATAATAATAAATATAAATATAGATAATTAAAATAAAAATAGTAATAAAAATAAATAATAATTAAAATAAATGAAAACAATAATAAAGTTAAATAATAATAATAGTAATAAAATAAATAATAATAATAATAATAAAAATAAAAAATAATAAAAATAAAAAATAATAATATTAAAAATAATAATAATAATAGTAATAATAATAGTAATAAGGTAGTAGTATCTATTCTGATATGTTAGACACATCAAACACCGGATATGATAAGAGTTTATCAAGGCTTATCCAACTCTTATCATATCCTGTTGTTATTTAACCCTCTTATCATATTCTGTCCACCAAATGAGCCATTTATTTTATTTAAGAATTGATTTAGCGTTACGACAAGGTAATAATAAAAACCAATTTCTTAATTAAATGAAAGTGTAAAGATAAAAAAAAAAAAGTAAAGTATAAAAAGTAAACATAAACTAAGAGTGGCAATGCAATGCATCCCGAACAAAAATAACACTATACGTGTGCTTGGTAATTTTTTTTAGTCAAATGAACTATTATTCTAATAACAACAAAGCTTGCAATTCGGTTTAGTAAGTGTTTTACGAGGAAGTCGATTTTAATAGCTATTATAGCATTTTGATAGCATTTTCTGAAATTTACATTGAAAAAATTATCTTTAAATTTTCTATCGATATTTTGTCTTTATTAATGATTGATGACAAATTAAAATTATAAAGAATTTTTTTATTTATGAAAATATTGTTTGAATTTTTATTTAGAGAAAGAATATAACACACATTGTTATATGCTAAAACCGTAAGAATAATTATTTCTGTGTCATAACATTTATTTATTCTAAAATCAATAAATTGTTAATGTTCTTAAAAAATGACAAAATGTATTTTTTAATAATCTAAAAATATTAAATAATAATATATATTTTTTGTATTATCTAATTTATATAATAAAAATATTTATAAATTGGAAAATATTACATTTTAGTAATTTGTAAAAATATATATATAGCTATTAAATTTTATATTTTGGCCAAGTACTTTGATATGTCATTTTATAATTATTAGCTATTTCACCGGTTTGTTTGACTAAACACTTTTAACTCGTTCAACTAGTTTATTCACTTATTATTTTCAACTTTCATTTTTCAATTAATTTTTCATCTCTCAATAACCTTTTCAGCTTTTAACTAGCATATTCACTAGTTTTACTAAATACGCCTTGATAAACCTATTGTTGTAAGTGTACCAGTTGTACACTTGTATACCACTGTAATTTTTGTTAGTACAAAAATATTTATGAAGTATACATGAATAATTAATTATGCCAATTATTACTCCATTACAAAATATCCTATCATTGAAATGTGAAATGTTACATCATTAGTAAAACAAGATAAAGAAAATTAATATCAAACAAATGGGTTTGAGTTTGGCCGAATTGAAGCGTACTAGGGAGTTGTTTGGTTTGTATTTTCATTTTCTGTTTTTATTTCTTGTTTTTTGAAATTTTACAAAGGAAAAACTGAAAATGTTTTTTCAATTTTTCCTTTGTAAAATTTCATAAAACAGAAAACAGGAAATGAAAACAGAAAATGAAAATGCAAACCAAACAACCCCAAATTTGCATCGTTTGAAAATGTGTAAAAAAGTATTCCAAAAAGAGATTCTTAATTTGGGGCCTTGGTTCCCGTTCATTCACCCAATAAAAATGAGGTTCTTAGTTTGATTTGATTCATACAAAAAAAAACTCTTGAAAGAAGGTTTATTTATGTCGCTCTAAACTCTGTAAAATTTTCCTCCACAGTTTAAGCAAAGCAAACAAAAAGAAAATTAATATTTATAATTTATTTATTTATTATTTAATTTTTATATGAAAGTTATTTAATTTTTAATGATTTAGCTCATTTTCATCGGTTGATGGTGTATTATGCAATACGTCGATGCTCATTGAAAAAATGCAACAAATGTTGATGGATCGAGTTGAGGAGGTGCTTCGTCTTATTCATCATTTGCGTTCTAAGTGTAAATCAAAAATTCCAAGTTAGATATAGGATTCTACTTAGTGTTATTTTTAGTGTCTCATCTAAACTTTTTTCTTCAAATTAGTGTCTCCCTTAGGGAGTTTTTCTCCCCTCTCCTCTTTGCCACGGGCTCTCCTCCTACTTTTGGTAGGCAACTTTTGTACCAATAGTTGTTTCTTTTCTGGTGTAGTTTCCTCTTATTTTTCCTCATCTCCTCCATGGCTAATTAGCTGCTGCAAGAATTATGATCACGCCCGTGCTAAAAGTGGATTTGCGAGGAGCTCCCATGGAAATCTTTGAGATGTATCTTCTACATGGAGTCTGCAACTAGAGAAGTAAAATTACAAGATGAAGTGGATTTACAAGGAGCTCCCATGGAAAGCTTCAAGGTTGTAGATCAAAATCCAAAGTATTGTCTAGCTTCTATGAAAGTGTTTAGTTTTCTTCTTCCACTATCCATTGAGGACATCAGATATCATAAATGTGATCCTTTTTTTTCTCTTATGGGTGTTTTATAGCCAAGGGTAGCTAATGAATTATTGTGTTTGGGACTAGTTTGTTTATTAGCATTGTTAGACCAAGAAGCGAATTTATGCTTTAAAATATTTATGTTTGATCATGTTGCATCACTAGATATGAATCAAAGTTCATAAATGTTTTTCTATATGATTGTATATATAGTAAATATTGTGGACTTTGAAGCTCGGTTTATATCATTGATTTCTAATGAAATACAAATATGACGTGTTTGAGCATAAATTGATTTGTTTTTTTTTTCTTGGTTTGATTTCCTTGAGGTTCTTTTTCTTCTCTAGAAATAGATTGTAAGGGTGTTATTGCATAATGTGCAAGGGGAGTTCAAATTTGGAGGTTAGATGAGTAGTTAATTTGCAAACCCACTTGCCCGTGTTGATAGGTTGAGAACAATTTGCCTCGTTTTAAAACATACCATAATTGATATGGTTTCTTTTATGCAAAGACATAACGAGTATCACATTTTATCTCATTACTTTGGTTGAAATGGAAGCCGAAGAAATCACATGATTTTGGATGAGAATTCTTTGAATACCAATACATAATTCATACTATTTTTTGCAATCATTGAGAATCTAAGCATATTTGTTGAAGGTCCCGATCGATAATTGTTAGTAATACTTCCTCTATTTTTAAATACAAGCAAAAAATAATAATTTACACCCTTTATGAAGGTTAACTGATTTTATTTAATGTTTTTAAGCGCATCAAAAAGTTACTCCCTCCGTTCCTATATAACTGTCCGGAGAGAGAAAAAAATCTTGTTTCTATTTATCTGTCCATTCATATTTTCAATGTAACATTAATTGTACCTTTATCAATTCTAACCTTATGTTTAATTGGAGGCTAATCAATGTCTCACTATCTAACCAATCAAACAATGAGAAATAAAGGGTATTATGGAGAGTTTAAAATTTATTTTGAGAAAAACTATAATAATTATTACATTTTTTAATATGTGTGTTTTTCTCTCTCCGGACAATTAAATAGGAACGGAGGGAGTAAAATTTTAAGTATATTTTCATTAATTATACAAGTAATGTGGAGGTATTGTTGGTACAAATAGCAAAAAGGATGATGGGAAAAGACGTTCTCTTGTTACCTCCCTTTTTTTGGAGGGGTCTTAGTATTAGGGCCTGAAAAAAAAAAAGGTTCGTTAGGGTTAAGAAAATGGGTCGGATATCTCCGGAAGCTTCCAATCCACAATCGCATCGCGTTTGTTCGTGTCGTGCCCTTTCTTACTATCTTTCTTCCTCTTCTTTCCTTTTCCTTCTTCGTTTATATTTTTGCACCTCTTTCTTTTACTCTCTCCCACCTCTTCTGCAAACTGAAACTGCATTCCGTCACATCCGTACTCTGTAACATATATATAGGTTTTCGTAGATATTAAACACAGAAAAAATTATCATACCACATATCACATCCTTTTGTTATTTTCACGATTGTCTTTACTCCGTCGATACTTCATGGAGGATCAAGCGAATCACGGAGAGAACGAAGGACACGCTTCGCCGGCGCGTGAGGAAGAAGACGATTCAAAGAAGGAAGAAGAAGAGTTGGTTGCGAAGGTTAACAAACTCATGGAGAAGATCACTTCCAATCCTGATAACCCTAAACCCAACGTTCTCCATGCACTTGCCTCTATTCTCGAAACTCAAGAGTCGCGGTGAGTATCTTCTCTCATTTTTTAATTCATTTATCCTTGTTTAACACGTGAAAATCGCATACACGTTATTCTTTTATGATTATGAGTGTTTATGTGTTGATATAAATACGTGAATATAAATTCAGTTTTGTGTATGAATGTCAATTTTGTTGTTTGTGTTTTTTAATTTTTAATTGTTTACTTTTAAAATTAGGTACATGGAAGAGAATGGTCATTCTTCCTCCAGTAATGCCCGAGCTGCTCATAACATTGGCCGCCTTGGGGGTTTAATCCGGGTATCTTCACGTCCATACATGATTCTCATTATATAACTATTATATTTTATTTTGACATTTGGATGTAGATTTTTTCTTTAAGCTAATTTCTGGTATTAAATTATTGCGATATTGAATTGGCTCTTCCATCCATACCAAACAGGAAAACGATGATTTCTTTGAGTTAATATCTTCGAAGTTTCTGTCAGAAACAAGATATTCTACTGGCGTTCAAGCTGCTGCTGTCAGACTTCTCCTATGCTGTTCCTTAACTTGGATAGTAAGATTTCCCTTTCCACTTGTGTCAGTTCACTTTGTTAATTTATGGCTATTTATGCGCTGTTCAATCAATCTTATGACGTGTGAATGGACAGTATCCTCATGTTTTTGAAGAATCCGTCGTCGATAACATCAAGAACTGGGTGTTGGATGATAGATTGCTTGTTGAAGAGCAAAATCTAAAGCTAAATCAAGGAAGAAGGGAGGCCTCGGATTCCGAAATGTTGAAAACCTATTCTACTGGACTCCTTGCCGTGTGTTTGGTTGGGTAAGCTTCAATTGATAGGCAGTTTCTTAGATTTATAGTTCAGACGGTTTGGCTTAATTTTGTATTTTAATTTTTGCATCTTGCTGATGCTGGTGGTTACCTGCTCATCCCTATTTGTTTGGCTCTCATATCCTCTGTTTTCTTATTAATTTGGAATTTGGAATTATCTCAGTGGAGGCCAAGTGGTGGAAGATGTATTGACATCTGGTTTGTCAGCTAAGCTTATGCGCTATCTTCGTCTGCGTGTGCTGGGAGAGACAGGCAACACCCAGAAAGATGTAAGTCATTTGACAGAGAGTAGGCTTGCTTCTGGAAATACCTCAGTGAGAGGCAGAGAAGATGGTCGCAGCAGATACCGCCAACTTGTGGAATCAAATCATTTAGATGATACAAGGATGATTGACGAGAGGCCTTTAGATGACCTAACTCTTGAAAGGGGTTCAGATAGAAGCATTAGTGGACAAACTTGCCAAGAAGATTCCTGGATAGATGGTGAACCTGAACCACCTGATGGGCTTGATGAAGTTGCTGATGGGGAGGAGAGATGGCGCTGTAGAGATATTCGTGATGGCAGGATAAAGAATGGCGAGCATGATGACAATGCTAGAGATGACTCCTCAAGGCGGCGTGCAAACCGTGGATGGGGAAGATCTAGAGGGAAAGTGAGGGGCAATGATGGGAATGTAGAAAGTGAATCCATTTTGTCATCTCCTGGTTCTGGTAGTCGATTGGGACCGGGGCGGAGTGTTAGAGATCGGAGCATGTTGAAGGATGCTGAGGCTAGGAGGCTGCCTGATTCTAAGAAGACCCTTGCCAGGGCAACTTTTGAGGCTTCTGTTTTTGAGAGGGAGGATAATGATGATTGTTTCCAGGAATGCCGGATAGGAACTAAAGATATTTCTGATCTTGTTCGGAAAGCAGTCCGAGCAGCTGAAGTTGAAGCTAGATCAGCGAATGCACCTGAAGAAGCTGTCAAAGCAGCTGGTGATGCTGCTGCTGACCTTGTTAAAACTGCAGCTTCAGAGGTATGCCGGGGTCCTCAATTTTTCATCAATTAAAAATTATTTTTCTCATATGTCTGTATGTGTATTTTACAATTTAAATTTAATACTGAAACTGTTGAACAATTAATTTTGCATTTATACTCAGGAATATAAATCCACCAATGACGAAGAGGCAGCTTTTTTGGCTGCTTCGAGAGCTGCATCAACTGTTATCGATGCTGCATCTGCAGTTGAAGTTTCAAGGTATGTCGGAATATAATTGCAAACTTCATCTAAGACCCGAGTACCTACATGAAACCCGTGTAATAATGTTCTTCTTTGGTTGGTGGCAGGAGCTCCACTTGCGTCAATGCCGAGACAGAGAATGAGAGTGGCAAAGAAACAGAATCCAGTGAGGATGTTGAAGAATACTTCATCCCAGATATTCAATCACTTGCAAAGCTGAGGGAAAAATATTGCATTCAGTGTCTAGAGTTACTTGGGGAATATGTAGAAGCTCTTGGCCCCGTGTTGCATGAGAAGGGGGTTGATGTGTGTCTTGCACTTCTGCAGCAGAATTCCAAACATCGGGAGGCGTCCGAGGTTGCTTTACTTTTGCCTGATGTCATGAAGTTAATCTGTGCTTTGGCTGCACATAGGAAATTTGCTGCACTATTTGTGGACCGTGGGGGAATGCAAAAGCTGCTTGCTGTCCCTAGAATGACTCAAACTTTCTTTGGCCTCTCGTCTTGTTTATTTACTATTGGTTCTCTTCAGGTATCCATAAATTAATAGTCATAGTTATGAAGTGATGCCTAGATATGTTTATTCTTCAAACCTCTGTTTGTAATTATGTATCGCCCATGTATGTTATCGATCTTTGCTCAAACTGTCACATTTTTCTGACTCTAGATTTGATTTCAGGGGATCATGGAACGGGTTTGTGCTCTACCATCAGATGTTGTTTATCATGTGGTTGAGTTGGCTCTCCAACTCCTTGAATGCAATCAAGACCAAGCTCGGAAGAATGCAGCATTGTTTTTTGCTGCTGCATTTGTCTTCAGAGCAGTTATTGACGCTTTTGATTCACAGGATGGTTTACAGAAGTTACTGGCCCTTCTAAATGATGCTGCTTCAGTAAGATCAGGAGTGAATTCTGGAAGCTTGGGTTTATCTAACCCAGGGTCACTTCGAAATGATCGATCGTCTGCGGAAGTTCTAACATCATCTGAGAAGCAGATAGCTTATCACACCTGTGTTGCTTTGCGGCAATATTTTAGGGCACATCTCCTCTTATTAATTGATTCCATTCGTCCAAACAAAAGCAATCGCAGTGCTGCTAGAAATATTCCAAGTGTAAGGGCTGTGTACAAGCCTCTTGATATTAGTAATGAAGCAATGGATGTGGTATTCCTACAATTACAAAAAGACCGGAAGCTAGGCCCTGCATTTGTGAGAACGCGTTGGGTTGCAGTAGAGAAGTTCTTGGCATCCAATGGGCATATTACGATGTTGGAATTGTGTCAGGTATGGTATACTTAGTTTGTGCATTCCATGTACCTGGCATTTTGTGTATTTAATGCTCATTTGGTTGCTTGCAGGCCCCACCTGTTGAAAGATATCTACATGATTTGCTTCAATATGCATTGGGTGTTTTGCACATTGTAACATTGGTCCCTAATAGTCGTAAGATGATTGTAAATACAACGTTAAGCAATAATCGCGTTGGTATAGCGATTATATTGGATGCAGCAAATATTGCTAGTAATCATGTGGACCCTGAGGTAAGTTCCTTGTGGTAGCAATTGTATCGTTTACTGCCCTAATTTCTCCAGGTAGTTTGTTAGACATTTGACATTCTGATTACGCCAGTATATGGTAACTTTTGTTAGCAATCATTTCTGCGTTTCAGATAATTCAACCGGCATTAAATGTTTTAGTGAACCTAGTTTGCCCTCCTCCTTCAATCAGTAATAAACCATCCATAGTTACACAAGGTCAGCAGTTTGCACCTTCCCAAACCTTAAATGGTCCTACTTCAGATCGAGCTGTTCAAACTACCGGCCAGATTGATCCTAGGGAGAGAAACATGGAGTCTGATGCTGTAGATCGGGGAAGTGCTGCAGCACTTAATTCACAATCTGCTGTAACTTCAGGATTGGTTGGCGATCGAAGAATATCTCTGGGTGCAGGAGCAGGTTGTGCTGGTCTTGCTGCACAACTGGAACAAGGTTATCGTCAAGCAAGAGAGGCTGTCCGCTCTAACAATGGTATAAAGGTTCTTTTGCATCTGCTCCAACCACGCATATATTCACCTCCTGCTGCCCTGGACTGTCTTCGTGCTCTAGCATGTCGAGTCCTACTTGGTTTAGCTAGAGATGACACTATTGCACACATATTGACAAAACTTCAGGTGAATAGCTATAGCTGACTTTCACTAAAATCAGTCATTCTCAAACAGGACTGTATTTATTACATGCTGGTTCTTGGGATTGAACTAGCCAATATCACTCTAAAGAATGGAAATAGGGCTAACTTTGCTCCAACTTTTTTCTTGCATATCCATTTGGAATTTGTTTTGATTGAAAATAAATTTCTTTGTATGTTTTTGTGTGTTCTAGGTTGGGAAAAAGTTGTCAGAACTAATCCGGGATTCAGGCAGCCAGACACCTGGAACAGACCAGGGTAGGTGGCAAGCTGAACTTTCCCAGGCTGCGATTGAGCTAATTGGGGTGAGCATTTTACTCTTTCTATACCCCCCTCCCCCCAACAAAAAAAAAGAAAAAATGTTGTGGTTACTTTTGTGTGTTTGTATATGTTGTTTTCCATTTTGTGTCTAGACTGTTTAGTGTTCACCAGGAATTGTAGGGAAGTGAAAACTAGTTTTCCTTTTATTGGACTAAGAAAATTTTGAACCTACTACCAACTAGAATCTTGGTTTTGATTTTTTCTTTTAAAAAATGAACCTGCGCCACAACCATTAAATATGCAACAAGCAGAATGCTTATAGTGCCTAAATCCTTAAGGTTATTTGCTAGAGTGTATTATTGCATTAGGACATGAAGCAAAACCTATTGGATGGAATTAAACTGGTTTATACTTTTGGCTTCCATGCTCATAATAACTTATAGTGGTTATATGCTAGCTAGAAGAATATCATATCATAAGGTATTTTTTATTTGTGTTTTTGTGTGTGTGTATTCCATTTCAATTCAAATTAAATTAGAACTATCATTTTTTATTGTTATAATTTTTGTGGATACATCTTCAATATTTATTGAATACTATCTCCATTCCTATGTACAAGTCACATTCTAGAAGGTTTGTGTTCCTTTATACAAGTCACTTTTAAAAGTATGCAAAGCATATAAAGTATTTTTTCCTGAAATATCGTTATTTTATTTAATGACTTCACAATTTTCAATAATGGTGACTACCAATATAATTACTCCAATTAAAGTTGAGGGAATTGTACATTAAAGTGAAGAGAGATTTGTTGAACCTAAAAAAGGAGAGTTTTGGAAAGCTAACATGAATTTTATAACTAATTTTGACAAATTTTCTTAAAATGTGTGTGGATTAGTTATTATTATAAATATAATTAGGAACAAAGTGTACTGCGTTTATGTTTGTCACATTGGATACATGGTTTTAGATACATATGGTTTTTAGGAATTTGCTAGTGATTTTATTCATCTATAAAATTTGTTTAAGAGATGAACAAAGTAGTGATGACAGACATCGGTTCAAACTTCAAGCAAAGCCATGCTTATCGATAGTTGCTTTCTCATTATGTTTTTAGTTTGTTGCTTTGACAACTGCGGTGAATCTAATTAGCTTTCTCAAAATCAAGAAAACCACTTGACAATTATTTTGTTCAGTATTCTGTAATCCTGAACAAATTACGATACAGAGAATACACAGATATAATATCTTTGATTCATGAAGGCTGCTGTTCATTCTTGTGTGGAAATTGTATTTGTAGATTGTGACTAATTCAGGGCGTGCAAGTACTTTAGCTGCTACTGATGCAGCTACTCCTACATTAAGGCGCATAGAAAGAGCAGCTATAGCCGCTGCGACTCCTATTACTTACCATTCAAGGTAATTGGTGGTGTTTTTTTTTTTTAAAAAAAATTGTATGTCCATGATCCCTTACATGTAAAGCTCCCTTCTGATAGCAGCACCCCCTTCTGATGGTTGTTATTGTTTTCTTATTCAGGGAACTCTTGCTGCTTATTCATGAACACCTACAGGCATCTGGATTGTCACAAGCTGCTTCTACGTTGCTTAAAGAGGCCCAGTTGACTCCTTTACCATCATTGATTGCTCCGTCTTCTCTTGCACAGCAGCCCACCTCACAGGAAGCTCCTTCAACCCAAATTCAGTGGCCATCTGGCCGCGCTCCTTCGGGATTTCTCACTAACAAATTAAAGTTTATTGCAAAGGATGAGGATGCCAGTCATAAAAGTGATACTGTCTCTGCAAAGAAAAAATCACTGACATTCTCATCATCTTTTGGTTCACATTCAAGACATCAACTTCTTGACTCTCAGCAGTCATCCGTCAGAAGAACCGGGAAGGAGTCTTCAGAAACTGGTTTTGTAGAGACTCCATCCGAATCTACAGTGAAACATAACATTGATACTGGATCTCAGCATAAGACTCCAGTCACCTTGCCAACAAAACGGAAGTTATCTGATTTAAAGGATGTGTCAATGTTTTCATTATCTGGAAAACGATTAAATACAGGGAATCAAGGACTTCGTTCTCCTAATTATTCTAGTGCAATTCGTAAAAGTGGTTTGCAGACTGATTCTGTTGGGCTTTTCACACCACCTTGTAATCTGAGAAGTCAGCAAGGTCGTTGTACGGCTGATGGTGTGGACGAGAGTCAGCACAGTATCTCAAATCCATGCCAGATGACTCCATCCTCCCAAGCATTAAATGACGTTCAGCCCAACAATACTGAGCGTGTAACATTAGATTCTCTAGTGGTTCAGTATCTGAAGCACCAGCATCGCCAGTGCCCAGCTCCTATCACCACTCTTCCCCCACTCTCTCTTCTACACCCACATGTTTGTCCTGAACCTAAGCGAAGCCTTGATGCCCCTTCCAATGTGACAGCTCGGCTTGGTACACGTGAATTTAAATATATGTATGGTGGAGTGCATGGGAATCGCAGAGATCGTCAATTTGTCTACAGTCGGTTTAGACCATGGCGCACTTGTCGTGACGATGCTGGTGCCTTATTAACGTGCATTACATTTGTTGGGGACTCTTCTCATATTGCTGTTGGGAGCCACAATGGAGAGCTCAAATATTTTGACCCTAACAACAACAATGTGGTGGAGAGCTACACAGGTCACCAGTCTCCTTTGACCCTTGTTCAGTCTTTTGTTGCTGGTGAGACTCAGCTATTGCTTTCTTCAAGCTCCCAGGATGTTAAGCTGTGGGATGCAACTTCAATTTTAGGTGGTCCTAGCCATTCATTTGAAGGGTGCAAGGCTGCCAGGTTTAGCAATTCTGGGAATGTTTTTGCAGCCTTGTCATCAGAATCTGCACGAAGGGAAATCCTTTTGTTTGATATCCAAACTCATCAATTAGAGTCAAAGTTGATAGATACATTATCAGCTTCTACGGGCCGAGGTCATGTTTATTCTTTAATTCACTTTAGCCCTTCTGACTCGATGCTTCTTTGGAATGGTGTCTTGTGGGATCGGCGGGTTTCTGGGCCGGTTCATCGCTTTGATCAGTTCACTGACTATGGAGGTGGAGGCTTCCATCCTGCTGGCAATGAGGTATGCATAATCTTGCATTTGACAAATTAATAGAATTTTGAAGTTGTGGATAATCATCTTAAATTGATAGCAGTTAAAAGTGAGAGAACGGTCATAAATAAAATATAGGTATAACTATATAAGTCTGTATGATAGTCAATGAAAGATATTTGAAGGTTTCAGATATCAATATTACTAGGAGAATTTATTTTCTGCCGCATCCATCGAGTGTCTGTTTTTTTTTGGAGATTTTAGAGGGATGTTTGTGTGTTTTGCATCCGAATTTCTTGGTTATATAAAGGGGCAAAGGCTCTTTAACTTATTGATAATTCGCAAAGGTTCTTTAACTTACAAATATGTAAATATTTAAATACGAGATATACATAAAATCAGCAAGTACTTTAAATCTGTAGGGCTGAGGTATGAAGAGGCAATCTCCTAAAATAAACTTTATCAGAACCAATCACTGAATCAATAACGAGTTTGACCCCAAGACATCATCTTTATAGAGAGGAAGATAATTGTGTTTAATTGTTTTTGCTTGTATGTTCAGTCTCCCAAGGTGGCATTTCTGACTTTTGCTTGTTTGGGAAAAATGTTTTGTAACCAGGTTATTATAAACTCTGAAGTGTGGGATCTACGCAAGTTTAGACTGTTACGCAGTGTACCTTCATTAGATCAAACATCTATAACATTCAATGCTCGTGGTGATGTCATGTATGCGATTTTAAGGAGAAATCTCGAGGACGTAATGTCAGCAGTTCACACACGCCGTGTCAAGCATCCACTTTTTTCTGCTTTCCGCACGGTGGATGCAATCAATTATTCTGATATTGCTACTATCCCTGTGGATCGCTGTGTTCTTGATTTTGCAGCTGAGCCAACTGATTCATTTGTTGGGTTGATTACTATGGATGATCAAGATGAGATGTATGCATCAGCCAGAATCTATGAAATTGGTCGTCGGAGGCCAACCGATGATGATTCTGATCCTGATGATGCTGAAGAAAGTGAGGAGGAAGATGAAGATGACGACGATGACGGCGATGTAGATCCCCTTTTAGGCCCTGGTCTTGGCGGGGAAAGCGAGAGTGATGCAGATGACATGAGCAATGACGATGAGGATGATGATGATAGTGGAAGTGAATTTGGTGACGATGATGATGGAGATTTCATATTGGAAGATGTAGACTTTGACGGAGGAACTGGCCTCTTGGAGATAGTGACAGAGGGAGATGAGGATGATGATGATAGTGAAGTACTTGAATCTTTAAGTAGCGGCGATGAAGAGGATTTTATGGGTAATGGTTTTGGTTATTAGTTGTTAATCCGAAAGAGGCTGTAATTATTGTTTCTTTATATTTCATTTTTGGGCGAAAAGTTCATTATTTCGCACAAAATTTTGCTGCTGCCTTTCACATTTATACCCCTCCCTCTGCGATATTGCTATCATGGTTGAAGGTCAAAAGCGCAATTGTATATAGTTACAAACCGCAGTTTTACAGAGAGATATCATGCTCGTAGTAATAGTGTAATATCCGAAAAGAACGATATTCCCGAACAGGCTTTACGCGGCATCCAATTCCAAATCTTGTTTTCAAAGGATTCTCTATTTTATTCTGGTTTTATATTTCATCTCTTTTTTTCGAGGTATCACATTGCTGCTGCCGAGGGGACAAGTATCTCGATAAATCAAAATACATGCCCTAGAAGCTAAATTTATTTCAGGATCCGGTCCTAAATGTAGGCTATTTTTAACCGAATCACCGGAATTAAAGAGTGTAAGTTATTTTATTAAATTTGTCTTAAAAAAAGTTTTTTTCAATTATACCCCTAAAATAGTCACCCAACAAACTTCACAAGCAAATACTTATTTCTTTTCTCTTTTCAATTTTTCTTTATTTTTTAATCAAATTTTTTCTCTTATATTATTTAATTTTCTTGGGAGTATTTATATGGGAAATATACTATCATTAATTAAATTTTCAATTATTACTAATTGAATCTTGAATAATGTTAAAGGATAAAATTGTAACTTTTTAATAATTGTAATAGGTGGTGACTAATATTTTGGACCAAAAAAAATTTTAACTGGTGACTTACATTTGGGACTGGAATGATATATTTCAGAATAACGCTTCTTAATCTCGATTTGATGTTAGTTTCGTCAATTAACGTAGATGTCTGCGAGGGTCTAATTCTGTTTGAAAAGTAGCACCAACTTGGAAGCGAAAAAGTCTAACCCATTGTTTGGATTAGCGGAAAGAAAATAAGAGAGAAAAGTGAGAAAAATGAACAGAAAAGGCAATGAGAATAGCATGAGAAGAAAAAACTATTGGAAGACGTGAAAAGGCGGTTGATCATTGATACGCATTGGTTATGTCAGTTTGTGAAATTTTTGCCTTTTTCGTTTTACCAGTCGATGATTTCAATTTTCATGTTTTAAACAAAAAGAAAAAAACAGTCTCCATGGTATTTCTATGTTACTAGAATTAAAAAAAATAGTTATAAACATATATTATTCTGTTTTCTTGAAAATAACAAAATTATATTTTATAATAATTTTTATTACTTTTAACTCTTTAAAAAGTTTTCATACTAAATAATATTTGCCTAAAGAGTAAAATGTAAAAACTATCTTTGAGGTTTCATTAAAAAGCACAAAACACCAAAGTTTGAAAATATATGCAATTCACACCAATACTTCAAATGGACTCTTACATAATTGAAATATTCCTTTGAAATATATTTTTTTAAACTATAGTTAGTTTTTTTTTTTTTTTAATAAGAATTTGACCAAAGTCAGGTGATGTTAGAGCAAGGTCTTTGCTTCGTTTCTCTAAGTAAATGTTGCACACACTCACCTGATCCACTCACATTTATAAATAACCACACTAGATAAATTTTTATCTGTTAATTAAATTATAAACTGTGCATCTTGAATTTCTTAGTCGAATTTGTGGTAACATTGTGGTTTCGTGATTCAGAAAGACAGAAACAGTGCTTGAATTGAGATGACAAGATCAATAAATACTAAATAGACGTGCGTGGAGCAAGTGTAGCTGAGAAGGAATTGATGAGCGAAATATTCATAGTGCATTTTGTAGTATTTTATTTAATTGTATTTTATTAATAATAGGGTTATTGCCACTCTATTTTGTCTATTGTAACTCCTAATTAATTATTTTAATAATATTTATAAATTAACACTTTAATTTTATTAATTAAAAAATATGTTTTAAATTAAGAATTTTTTAAAGTTGAGTAACAATAAATAAAATAAAATAGAATGGCAATAGTTTGACTCTTAATTAATTGTTAACGGTATAAATGTTATTTATTTTTTAATTTTAATTGATTATTGCAAAATAGCAAGGATTTATTTTTACAATCCCAATACACTTGTCTTACCATGGTTAGTTTTGGGATTGAATGAGTCTGTGTCTCTTTAAGCTAAGGATTGGTGTGAATGACATATTTTTTAAAACTTTGGTGTTTAGTGCTATTTGGTGAAACATCATTTACTCATGCCTATATTTTGGGATGTTTCTACATTTTACCTTTGCCTAAAAGTAATCCACATAATTTTCATGCATTGTTTTTTTTTTTTAAATAACTCATGCATTTACTCCTTTTTTTTGTTTTTTAAGATTGTTGTGCACATATTAAAAAATATTATTAATAATAAAAAATTATTATAAATAAACTAAATTACTTTAATTTAATAATATAATATATAATACCATAAAGAAGAGATAAAGAAGAAACATAATTGATAAAATAAAAATAATTAAAATATATATTGATTAATTAAGTATTGAATTGATAAAATAAAATTAATAATATCTTAAAATTTTAAAATTACAATTATTTGGAAAAAAATCCTAAGCTAAAAAGCAAGAAAAAAAAAAAAAAGAAACGGAGGGAGTATGCAATAAGGGTTGAAAATATAGAGACAGGAAGCTCCAGTTCCAGCTTGAATTGGAGGAAATCCACATCCTTTCTTTCCTCTGCAACTGCAACTGCAACTTTCATTTATACACACTTTCCAGTCTTCGACGCATAAAATGTTGGGAAGCGCAACGAAAAGCCTCACAAATTTATGCCCTTCTTTCCCATTCATCTCCAAAACCAAAAACCAGACGAAAAAATCACTTTCCTCCAATGTTGTCTCTTTCCCGTCGATTAAAGCCGTCGCTAACCCAATTCAGCTTCAACCCACCACTGAGTCACTCACACCGGGTCAGTTCCGAGTCGACATCCTCTCGGAATCGCTCCCTTTCATTCAGAAATTCAGAGGCAAAACCATCGTCGTCAAGTATGGCGGCGCCGCCATGAAGTCCCCTTCGCTTCAGGCCTCCGTCATCAACGACCTCGTCCTCCTCTCCTGCGTCGGCCTCCGCCCCGTCTTGGTCCACGGAGGCGGCCCAGAGATCAACCAGTGGCTCGGCCGCCTCAACATTCAGGCCGTCTTCCGCGATGGCCTCCGTGTCACCGACGCCGAGACTATGGAGATCGTGTCCATGGTTCTCGTCGGGAAGGTCAACAAAACCCTCGTTTCCTTAATCAACAAGGCCGGTGCCACCGCCGTCGGGCTCTCCGGGATGGACGGCCGGCTCCTCACGGCTCGGCCTAGCCCAAAATCTGCGGACCTAGGGTTTGTGGGAGAAGTGGCCAGAGTGGACCCCGCCGTCCTCCGGTCGCTAATCGACAGCAACCACATTCCGGTGGTGACGTCCGTGGCGGCGGATGAGTTCGGACAGCCGTACAACATAAATGCAGATACGGTGGCCGGAGAATTGGCGGCGGCACTTGGAGCTGAGAAACTGATACTGTTAACTGATGTGTCGGGCATTTTAGAAGATCGAGACGACCCAAATAGCTTGGTGAAGAAGATTGATATAAAAGGGGTGAAGAAGATGATGAACGATGATATAATTAGCGGTGGAATGATTCCAAAGGTGAATTGCTGTGTAAGATCCCTAGCACAAGGTGTTACTACTGCTAGTATTATTGATGGTCGTGTTCCTCATTCTTTGTTGCTTGAGATTTTAACTGATGAAGGTGCTGGAACTATGATTACTGGCTAACCTTTTTGTTCTGTTTAGTTTCAAATTCGAAAGGCTTGTTTTTCAAGACCTTTGTTGTTGTTCTGCCTTTCTGTGATTGGAACAAATAATAGATCATGCATGAATCATCTTTGTTGTTGTTCTGCTTTTTTGTGTCTGAAGATATTAATTTTACTACCTAATTAAATTCAATTCACATTTTTAAGAAGAACAAAATAAAAAGAATTCCAGTGAAATATGCCATTTTAAATTTAAATACTGAAATCCTTGTTCTGCCTGTCACTTGAGAAGGCATTTTTTTTTTTTTTACATCAGAAAAATAAATAAAAATAAAGACTAAAAAACTAAGAAGGAAGGGATAAAGTGAACAACTCCTTCTCTATCAGCTAACAACAAACTAGTTGAGGGATAGGAGAGTGGATCACTGTGAGAGGAAAAACACCGCCAATTGCGAGACAAGAGCTCCTTGATGGACTGAATCAATGCAGCATAAAGATGAAATTGTTCGGCACTCGACGGTCTCCACCGCAAGGAGCGAGTCAAAGTGGATAGAAGCCGACTAGCTCCGCATGAGAAGGCATTTAAGTTACTAGAAGTAGAAAAATAATCATAAGAGCACATTGTTCCGTCTCTCGGGAATATAAAAAACTACCCATTTCAATATCTTTTTACTACATTTAGATTCTTAAATAGTGTCTTTACGGCACTAAGTATCATTTGCCATAATGATTTTATCCTTTTGTGCTGCTGGAAGGAACCTTGAGATTTTACCCCAACAATGACAATCTTATGTTCTTTTCATTGTTGTTGAATTCTTTCTACACCATTCATTTCGCTAATTAAATACATAAAGCCCAGTGGGAATTGGTATCGCCAGAGACAAGAACATCATGGAACTTGTGTTCATTGTTCTTGGTAAATGGTAATATTGTAACCAGAATTCAGGTTGTTGATGAACTGACGAAGCCAGTTTCAAAAATTGAAGCGAAACCTAGCTATCCTGGTACATCCCAATTCTCTTTTCCCATATTAATTATAAGATTATAAGTCTGTATTTGGTTTGTTGGTGCCGTGGAAGTACTTTCGTTGGAAGTGATGATAAATTGTTACTTGTGTCAAATATGATTAGAATTTACGTCCAAACATTTCATAATTAAGAGTTTGATTAGATCCATGCTTCGGTTCCAAATTGCTTACAAATACTAAACAACAACAGTCTATTGATATTGAAAATTCAATCCAGTTACATATCACACACTCACATTCTGTTTTGGATTTGAATTTCTGCTGAAAATAAATGGCTTCCTTGATAATGTCGTTTTATGAGTAGTAAGTACATAGGGTGATAGGGGGGTATATATATGACGTCTGAAATCTGAATGGAAACTTACAGGGACTGATTGGCGGTGAATGGAAACTTAATGCTACAGCTTGTGACTAATTTATTACTGCAACTAAACAATATTTATTTCAAAAAATTCCATCTATTACATGTTAATCATATTTAAACGGTCCTAGAAGGATGCAGTTTGCTGGGATGATGTGGACAGTTTGGAAAACCAGAAACGAGTATGCTTTTTAGGGTAAAAGTGAGTTCCAATCATATCTTGCATAAGATCACCATTCTATTTCAGGAGTTTGGTTGTTGCATTGACGGAAGCTAAACCAAATGTCTGTTACCCAGCAAAGTAAGTGCAATGATTGCCCCTGATCCTTCAAGTAGAATTTTGATGGCAGAATGTTTATTCATACTCAAAGAGTGAGTTTTGAAGGAGTGATTAGAGACTATATGGTTCAGAGGTGATTGGTTTCTCTGGTTTCATTGGGGACAGAACGAACAATCAAGTTGAGTTGATGGCTTGAGCCTTGAAGCAAGGGTTGAAATTAGTCTCGGATTATGGCATTCGTGTTCATACTTGCATATAGATTCTGAATTTGTTAAAACAAGTTAGCAACGTCAAATCTAAAGTATGATCATCCAGCTGCTAAAAGGACTTGCAAACATTTTAAAGAGTAGTCTACTAGCACTAGTGTATGCCATCGTTCAATTTACAGCCAAAACATTCGACCAGAACTGTGATCGTCAAATTGAAATTTTTTGTTTTCAATTCACAATACTCTTCTATTGAAGGGATGGACTGTTACCTTCGAGCATACTGATACACTGGCTGAGGGAAGAAAACCACTAACCGGTGTCAGTGTGCTAATTGGATGCCAAGGTATGGTGTTTCTCATGAGAACTCTAAAAATTTACCCTTCTCACTCTATTGATCTGTATACCACCTTACTTTCTGATATGAAAGATGAATATCACAGCCTCTTGGTGTTTTCCTTTTCTTTTCTTTCTTTTTTTTTTTCTTTTTGAATTTTCGCTCAACCAAAATAAAAAGTTGACAACATCAAATTTGAACTATGGTTAGCATATTTATGTATGACAACATTCTGCCTATAATATTTAGCCAGAAATCTGATCAGTTAGACATCTATTGATTTCAATCAAGTCAACCTGTATGCAATCCAAAAATATATCACTTCTTCCTCACTTTTTGAATCTTGTTATCATGATAATTGTAGAGAAATAGAATAGCAGAATAATTCCAACATTGAAGAACTCGTTTTTATTTTGATAAGACAACAATCAAGGCTCGAAAATGAAAATTTAAGAAAAAACCTATAGTTTGACGCAAGCAAGTAGTGAACAAATAAATCTATACCCCCAAAAGGAAGCACCAAATTCAACAAAACTTAAAAGGTGGTATTCCATACCAGCACCAATTAGTATTAGTATGAAATATAAAAAATAGGAGGAAAATATTGTCATAACAGTCCGATGTAAATATCACCCCCAAGCGTTCTAGAACGGCTTAACAATTGTATTAGACATGGTTGACCAGAGCTGATGCATTAAACTTCTAGCTTAGATTCATTCCCGGTATTTATCTACATCTTATATACCCAATACCCGAATATTTTGAAAATTCATCGGACCACGCCATCAAAAACACAAGTATGGGTTTGTGGATTCCAAGACAAAAATAGGACAAGCAAAAAATATCTATAATCCTAGAAAGAGGAAAGCTGTCCCAAATTCCCTCAAATTTTGATGTCAAATGTTGCTAGACATAGAGATGTAGGAAAATTAAGCAGACTCTGACAAATCTGCTTTCCCTTCATTTGCTTCATCCTCTGAATCTAGCACAGTAATTTCGATTGCAGAATTGCGAGTTGGTCTTTGCCTCAGTCTTTGCTTTGCAGACAAGCCTCTGCTTTCGAGAATAGTGTGGCTAGGGACTCCAGCTAATCGCTTGCTACAGCGAACCCCCTTCGGATAAGAAACTGCATCGCTTGAATGTTCTTCTGTGTTGGCCAACTCACTATCATCATCAACCTCGTCCTCACTGCTACCATGCTTCTCAGTTTCATGTCCACTGTCAGTTTCATCACTATCAGATATCGCAGACAAATCCATTTCGGAATCACTGTCTGTAGAAACATCTTTCTTGCTGAATTTATCTTCAGATCCTCTGTTTCTATCTCGCTCAGCAGCAGGAGACCTTTTCCTCTTACTTAACATTGATAAAATGAGAAAAGTAAAAATCATAAAAGCAGAGTCAAATTGAGACATAAACATGACTGTTGGAGAACAAATTATAAAAGGAAAAGTTAAGAGGGTTATAGTTCAGCAGCAAAGATATCATCACGTAAACCTTTGTTGAAAAAACTAGGGTTGATGTTCTCAGGAACATCTACTTTTATCTCACTGCGTTGTGTAGCATCTACGTGTGTGTGTGTGCATTGAACATCCATTTTTATTTTTCTTTGCTTTCATTTGGCTCCTTTTTTGTTTGGGGAAGGGGAATGGGAAGGGGTGGCTTCAATCTCGAGAGTAAAATATGAATTAAGAAAATACAGTATTAAATAAAACATACTTTGTCAACTGTATTGCTTCCTTCATAGTTCGATCATACACTTCTGCAATATTAGCCAAACAGACTTGATTAATCTCTAGTTCTCTACAACTTTAGTTGATATCATTAACAGGAAGCAAGAAAAAGAAACAGAAACAGCTTAATTGATAATTTGTGAGATGCATCAAGCAACATGCGTTAAGCAATTAATAATATACTTAGAATGTTTTGGAATCGGTAATTTTAATAAATTAATTGCTTATTTATCAAAAAGGTATCGTAGGAGACTGGCAAAAAAAAGCAACTACTCCAAAATATGTTGAACTTGAACCAAACAAACACTTGATCAAATATTTAAGCATACTGAAAATGGAAATGGCAGCTAATGAGAAAATAGTGGTACATGAAAAAACTCAAGCTATGAATGCGATTCCTAACCACAGAATAGCATCGAAAGGATAGTTTTTCAAATAATTATTGTACTGGGCTAAATAACCATTCAATAGTTAGACGTTTCACATGAACGCCGTCCATCACTTCCCAAAACCCAAACCTGGTTAACTGGTTAAAAAATAAAGAACAAGAGAGCATTGAAGTGAGGTTGAATTGATTTGATCACATAAAATTAAACATCAACAACATAATACTCGGAAAGCAATTTCTAAGAGGAAAATATCTGATGACAGCTCATGTTCACTGTGTCATACAGTGCAATATGAAGGACATCTTACACATCAAACATACTCACCTACTCATTTACAAGGCCTACACGTACTAACATCGCAAGTAATACGTAAAGAATAAAGAATAGTCATATACATTAATGTGCGTGATAACATTTGTCCTATGCACCAGAATTTGTGTTTGAACACAAAATGGAACATATAATGCAAATCTTACCAAATGTATAACTAACGGACGTTCGAGTGCGACAAGAGCGTGTGTTTCCAGAACAATAAGAGTTCCTAGAATCTTTTAAGAGCATATCCTGCCGTTCCTTTTGTTTTAATGCTCTTTCTTTCTTCTGCAAGATTCAAAAGTTTTTCCTTTAGATTGCGCATTCAAAACTGAGGTGTTCTCTAGAATAGAATAGACACCTACAAAACAAAATGATGTTCACACCTTCTGAAGCTTTTCAAGAACAGGAATAGCATCACTTTGAAGCTTCATGCTTACAGCAACTTCCGCGGTAGACTTGCTCAGTGATAATTGTTCCTGAAATGAACATTCCAAGACAAAGTTAGCTCAGGTTTCAAATGTGGGAAAAGAGAAAGACAAAAGCCAGTTAACTAGATCTTACCACTGCTTTTGAAAATTCTTCAAGATTGGAGGCAACTGTTTCCCATTGAAATTTGATAGTGGGTAGTGACGAACATTCTTCATCCTTACCATTTGGAGTTGAGTCTAATGTGATTGTTTCCCTGTACAATCTATGACTCTGACATTTCGCATTTGCATCATACCTACAGTAGATGTTGTCAGATCAGACAAACTAGAATCAGGATTTTAGGGTTCTGAGAATCTTAAAAGGATAAAACCATATTTAAAAAAGTTACCAATACGATGTGCCAGTTCCATCTCTTCCCAAGGCCTCTTTGCGAAAAGAAGAAATTGGAGTTCCTTCTTTTTTCAAAGAATCATTAATGTATGACACTGCATCGTTTTGCTAAAAAAACAAATACCCAAACAACATAATATACATCAGATTAAAAGATTGGCTTGGAAAAGTATTAAGTGATACAAATGGGAAAGTATCCGTGTGTGAAAGAAAAACAATTAAAGAAACTAAAGAGGAGGTAATAATACATCAGCTCTAAGTTCACAAAGCGCTTTTAGCAGTAGTAAACGATCTGATGGATCAAGCTCCTTGTACTTAGATATCTCCTCTCTGCTCAAGCATTAATGGCATTAGATTTCATAAAGTTCACAGAAATTATTAACAATATAACATATCTGTGAATCTCGTTACCCCTTAGATGCTACAAGTGGAATCTTCCCCTCAGCAACCTGCAAGAAAGGACCAACCAGTACATGAAAATAGTAAATCCAACCAGTAATAGGAAGCAAAAAAGTAAAAGCAAACTGAAAAGCAATCCATAAGTGACTCACCCATGGCCACCACATACTCAGTTTCTTACAGAGTGCAGTTACCCACTTATCAGGTTCATTCAGCATTTTACTCACAGGTGGTGTCCCCTAGCAAGAAGAAAAATGAAATAAAAATCCAAAACAAAACTAAGGATTAACCAACATTGAAATTGAAACCCAATTAAAAGAGGAGACCGATTGGTTTGATATGAGGAAGTTGACTAAATAAGATGTGAAAATGAAAACACTAGAATTTGGTTGCTAATAAGAGCTTATAAGTTGAACCAGATACTCTCAGATTTTACCCACAAAACAAATATTTCAACCGAGTAATTTTCAGGTTATAAGACTTCATACCAATCCATAAATTACATTACATGCAAAATCCAAATGAAAAATGCTACATTTGCACAATGCATCTCTAGCGCTGGTCTAAAAATAATAATCACACCCACTTATGCATCAATCAACAACTTCTATAATTACTCCATATAATAAAATATTTTCTATATAACCGAAAATTACATCAGGAATGCCTACACCACACTATTGTTATTACAGTTTTAAAATATGGTCCATGAAAGCCTATTACACGGTTAATCCACTTGGGAATAGCAAAAATAATACTACTAATAACAGCAAATACAACACGCGTTTGAAAAACTACGGTGAACAAAATACCTTCAATAGTTGAATATGAAGCTGAGCGAGTGAAGCGTTAGGCTTAATAAGTCCGACCTCTATTTCTTCAGCAGACAGCTTCAAATCTTTACCAAGTACCGGACTGAACACCTGAACCACACAAAGACAACATGTAAGTCACTAAAAACGCAATGCACCGCTCGAGTTATTCTACCCTCGCAGAAAAATTTCACACTCGGAAAAATAAAATAAATTTTCAACGTGATTTCGTTTCAGAAAATAAACAACTCCAACCACTTGAATAATAGCGATAAATATAAACGGCCTTGCTGTCGCCAAGAAACAAGGAAAATATCAATGTGATAATACGTTTTAAATTGCGGAGTACATCGTGTGATGCAGCCAACCTAACGGTTTCGACACTCACCGCAGCCGCGTGAGATCGTGATTACCGTCAATCGAATTACATTCCACAACCGCAATTAAAAAAAAAAAAATCTCAACTTACATCTAGGAAGTTTAGAACAGAAGCCAGTTCCCAGCGTTCGCGAAGCTTCGAAATCTCCGACTGCAACGGACTTTCCTCGCCGCCACCGCCATCTTCTGCGGCCAGCATTTTCTCTCCGGCAACAGTGACTATATGAGAAAGACTGATGTTGATTGATTGAGAGAACGAAAAATAAAAACGAATGGTGAGTTATGTATGAGAACACGAAGAACTTTTTCTCTTTCCCGCCCAAATGGCTTTTTCACTTTTTACCATTTGAGACGAGACTTGATGACAATCGCACTGTTCTGTCTCGGATACTGTTCTCTAGTTCTAGGGTCAATTTCAGGATCGCGCCCTTTCGTTTTTCATTCCCTCCCGATCCTAAACGCACCGTTTAAGATTATTTGCCTCTGCTAAATGCCGCGGTAAATTGCGGTCATTTTGGATCTTCCCAAGGATGCTTAACGCACCTTTTCAAATTTCAAATAAAAAATACTTAAATATAAATATGTTTCTTTCTAAATACTGTCCAAAGATAGTTTATAATTGAACATATTAATTATTTTTAATAGTAAAATGTTTATATACTTTTTCAACTTTCTCTAATAGAATTATCATAACCACAAATTACTTTTAGGTAACGTCTAATCTTTAAATATATGTATTAATATACATTTGTATAAATTTATAAATTCTATTGAGTTTTTATTTTCTTTTAAAATAATTAGGTGTTATCAAATTTTGAATGTTTAATTTTAATTTATTTTAATTATTTAATTAAAATTTGGCAGATCTTCATCTATTATTTTAGCATGCAATTTTTATTGAATCGTAGGATATAATCTACAATTGCTTATACTCTATAAAATCAATAAGTTTAAGTTGAATGATAAATTATTTATTTTTTCTCTTGTGATATATTTTTGTTCATTAAAAGTTAAAACAATAACTTGAGTTTCTAATCTCTTATACATTATTCGGTAACAAAGTCTCACTACATATTTAAGTAAGAATATAACTAGATATTTTTATATTCTTTACTAATTTTTTTATTTCAGGATTTTAAATTCCAAATTAGTAATAAAAAAATAATAAATTGTTTAACATTGCATGAGAGTATGAGACAAACATCTTGAAAAAAATCTTAATAAAAAAATCATTACTAACTTCAACAAAACTAAATTGCAATATGAAAGAAGATAAATTCAAAAAAAAAAAAAAAAACTCCAATGTCACAGTCACAAAACTTTGACAAATAATTTTTTGAAAGTTTCATAAAACTAAAAAGATACAATATTTTTATAAAAAATGTTTTTATTTTTATAAAAAAATATGTTTTTAATATATAAATGGACATCTCTCATTCTTATTTGTTCCTTCTTCAGTAATGTATAATGTACATCTTCTTGTTTATTTCTTTTTTATGACGTAAATATAAAACCATATGACTTATAAATATATATAATTGACTTTATGTTATTCTAATTATCAATATTGTATATATCTTATTTCCACTAATTTTAATTATCTAAAATCGTTCTACTAATAATTTGAAATAATATTTATAACTTGATTACTCTATCTTTTGAAAAAATAATGATAACTCTGATTTTTTTTGACATATGTTAATGACTCATTGAATTTGTGCAATTTATTTAACATTATTCAATTTATATATAATTATGTAAATTAAATATTAAACCGATTTAAGATATTATAAAATAGTATTTCTCTACTGGTTAGTAGTTCATGTCTAGATTCAAAATCTTATTTAATTTGAAGTAGTCTTCGATCCAGTAGTTGAATAATACCTTTGAAATCAAATATATTTTAAAAAACTGGCTACATAAATAAAAATTAACAATTATGTTAAGGATCTCTCGTAAAATTAATTGGCAATACGAGGAGTAGTTTAACAAGTATTTAAACTACATCCTGAAGAGTGAGACAGACAATGTGAGACTTATTTCTAACAAATTATACAATTTAAAAAACTCTAATGTTATGAAGAAATATATTATATATTTTCAAAATAGAGAAAGTTTAAAAATTAAATAAGAAATTTTTTTAATATGAGCACAAGATAACAATAATTAGAAACTATTAGAATTTCATGTGAAGAAAAGTTATTAAGTAGTGGTGTAGTGAAGAGTTTAGTGAATGTACATAGAGTATAATAAAAATAATCAAATTCAACTATTAAAAAAATCAACTCAATCATTGTTAACTTACAAGTTAAAAAATTCCATTAAATTAAATAATTATAAAATTTTATTCAACGCATCCTACATATAAGTAATTTGTGTAATAATTTAAGTATTACTACTATTTAGTCTGGTTGAAGTCATCACCCCCTGTAGTGCATAATACCTTAAGAACACAATAATGATACTAAAAAATTAATATGTCAAGATAATAAAATTTAAAAATTATAAAATTTGAATATCCGATATGTTATAAATAATTATATATTTTAAAAATATAGACAAACTAAAATTTATATAAAAAAAAAAAAATTAGTAGACATTCGTCTCTGTAGGTGAATAAACCTTAAAAAATTATTATATTTTAAAAACATTTTGTCAAGTAAACAAACTTAGGTAATTTAAACTCTATATTCTCGTGTTAATTTAAAATTTTACAATAAATAATATATTTAAAAATATAAATTTACAAATTAAAATATTATAAAAATATACTTATCTCCGTATGTGAGGAGTTTCTATCATTATCTAAATATTAATATTTAATCTAAAACATTCAACAAACAAATTTTTAAATTGTCCATCCAAATTTGTTGGTAGTCCTCAAAAAATAATCATATTTAAAAAATTTACTAAGTCATAGAATTATATTTATCCCTAATTACCAATAATTGTGTCATGATTTTATTTTTAACTAAGAGAATTACAAAAGACGAAAGAAAAAAAAACAAAGAACTATTATCAGCTAAAAGAGCTAAAGAGACGAACTAAGGACAATCCTCAATAATTGTTAACTCTTCCGTTCTAAACAACATCCTTAACAAGTAAATTAGCACATTGATTCGCTTCCTTGCATTGATGGAAAAGGACCCCAACCCAAGGTAACGGATAGCAATATTAGAGGAGCATAAACATAAGTTTCAATTGATACAGCAGCATGCACTAACTAAATTGCCTCCAACGAATCTAATTCAACGTAAATTTTTCGAAAACTCCTGCCCTATACAATGCTTAGACCAAGGCATAGTGCATGTAGTTTAAGGAACTATCAAAGGCTCGTTTCTTCGCCAGGAAACTGAATAACTAGTCACCATTATCAACACGAGCTATTCCATCAAAGCTCCCAAACTCAGAAGCCTGAGAGAAGCTGCCATCAACATTCAACTTGATAAACCCGCAAGGAGGTTTGGATCAAGAGATGAGACGCTCTGAAACGGAGGAGGACACTCTAGAACAGGGAGCTCATAATGTGAAGTAGAAATGGAGTTCTGGCATAACCTGTTGAAGCGACCACTTATCGTCGTTAAGGACTTGATTACAACGTCATCTCCACAACCACCAAGTGATATGGCAAAAGATGATAATCGTGTCCTGATGGATTCCGTAATCCAAATAAAAGGATTCATAATAGAGAAATCAATCCGAATAAGAGGAAGAAGACGATGAGACACCCCAAGGGAATGGGGGCAATCTCGCAAAGTATGAAAAGTATTTTTCATACCAAAAGAACACCTCACACAATTTGATGAAAATGCAAGGTTCTTGTGATGACGAACCTGATTAGTAGACAAAAAATCACGGAACACCTACCATAAGGAAAAAATTCATCTTTTCCGAAATTTGAAGTTTCCAAATGAGTCCCCACAAATGCGCAGCTGCCCCAAATCTGTCTTTAGTGAGCCACTTATAAGCACTGGCAGCTGAATAAATACCATTTAAGGTTGCGGACCATCTCCAAGTGTCCTTCTATTGGCTATAATGAGGGATTAGCATATGATTTATCATTGCCTTTATATTATCAGGGACCAAAGTATACATCTCAGACGAGCGTCATTCCCCATCATTCCATAGATCACAAACTTCCAGATTAATATATAAAATGTTGACATAATAAACCAGCTGGCATAGAGGACCACATTACTAAAAAAAAAATGTACCTTGTAGAAGATGTTTGATACAAGTCACCAGAAGATAATAGCTATATTTCACCCCGTCACTTGCAGTGTTATGCGCAAAAATAAAATCAACAATCATGATAATTAAGGGTTCTAGATGGAAAAAGCAATGAGCATATACCTAGTTTAAATATGTAACTTTTAACTGTCCCAGAGGTGGATGGTAGACTATCACTTTCCAATTTGAGTAGAGACTCACTCTGTTTGGCATAGCTGCAGGATTTGTCAGGATAAAGCCCTTCTTTGAGCAACTCAGCTTCCTTAGAAGATAAACCCTATCAGGACACAACCAATGAAAATTCATTATCAGACTTGTCAGTGAAAAGAATACTTAAATGCATATCAACAAAAAAAGGTATGAGTGGATTAATCCAAATATGAGACAAACAAGGAAACTTTATCTTACACCAAAAAAAATGGCTGTCAAATATGAGCAATTTAGCTCAAGAGTATTTCGCAAGTGCTTTTGTCAAGTTATATTTCTGACCCTGTGAACAAAAACAAATGTCAATGAAGAGAAACAATGAGTTGAACATAACACAGAAAGTGCAAACCAAAACAAAATAATTAAAAAAAGAAAAAACCTGAATGGCTGAATCCATCTCCAACATTAGCACAGCCAGCCCAAAAATAATTATAATTTCTATCCTTCTCAAGCCTAATCTGAAAAGAAAGAAAAGAAAAAGAAAAATATTAACATTTTTGATAACTAAGAAACTGAACATGAACATCCACATGTTGAATAGGCCATAAGTCTGAATAGGATCAGGGGAAAGTTTTCGAACAAGCTCAGAAGGAATGATGGAGAGAACGCCAACCAAGATCTTGCATATTTCCAAGCAATCTGTTTTGGGTTATCCACTAAGGCAGTAAGGCACTAACAAATAAGTGGTTCTATCGATGTAAGCGACACAGAATATGAGAAACTGAAAATTATATCAATGGGGGAAGAATCCGTTGACAACTTTATCCGTTATCGAAAGAGGTGCTTCTGGTTTTTTAAAGAATCTGAATTCAAAGGGAGGAACCCAAGCACTGTACACAACCAAACACAAAAAAAAAAGAAAGTAAAGAATGTGAAAGAATGAGAATTAGAAGGAGAAGGAGGAACCTGTAATGGCGATGATAGGGAGAGATAATGAGTGGTCGGAACCCGACACAGCGGTTACTCCGAGCACCAAGAGACTGTAATGGCTGCCATCTCTTGAAAGTTCCACCTCTTCTTGCCCACACATCCAAGAGATGGACGCCACAATTCTTTTCTTCTTCTTTTTCGTGTTTCTCTCTGTTTTCTTTCTTTTTCTTGTTTCTCTCTGTTTGCTTTCTTTTTCTTGTTTCTCTCGGTTTCTTTTCTGGTTTATGAGACATGGAGATAGTGATAGCAATAAAAGTTTTCTTATGTCTTAAGTACATATATTTACACACACCAACCCACAGAAATCAGTAGGCACTTGCTTATTTCTTTCTGATTTTTTTTTCCTTCATTCTTTTTTTTTTTTATATTCTCGTTGTCTCTTCTGCCGTTCAATATAAATATATTTTATGAATTATATCTCTTCATCAAAAATTTATTAGGGATATACAATTAGTAATAACTGAAATTAAATCCTCTCCAATGGCTTATAGTTGACTTTTCACTTTTATTATGTTAAGATTATAATTATTATAATTATTTTGTCATTTATCCTTTGTAGAAAAATTTTACTTTCACACTTGCAATTGCAATGAATGTCCTAATTTTATCGTAGTATATTTTAGGTTTAAATAAGTTTTTAATTCTTATAAAAAAAATTAATTTGAGTCTTTATAAAATATTTTTTTATTTTAGTCAAACTTAATTTAAACTTTTTATTTTTAGTCTATATAAAATTAGCAAATTTTTTTACTGAGTCCCTACAAATTTTATTATTATTTTTGTCCAACTTAATTTGAATTTTTTGTTTTTAAGTCCCTAATGTTAAATTTTAATTTTTTATCACATTTTTTCAAGAGATCAAAATAAAAATGTTGAAATTTCATAGAATAAAATAAGAAAAAAGTTAAGTTGCAAGAACTAAAAATAAAGTTTAATAACAATAGAAACTAAAATTTGTATCTACTGTGAAATAAAGTTGTATGGACTAAAAACAAAAGTTTTAATTTAAGTTGAACCAAAATGAAAAAAAAATTATAGGAACTAAAATGAAAAAATAATAATTTTACAGGGACTAAAAATCTTATTTAAGCTTATATTTTATTTCAAACAAATCATATTCTTTAAACTTTTTCCTTCCACTGATAATTGACACTTCTATGAAGGGTTCACTTTCTTTTTAATTTCTATTACCTCTAAGAAATATAGAAGATCTTCACATACAAAAAAGGAAAGTTAAGGATCGCAAACTTGAGAGTTTGAAATTTTTGAAGAAAACATTTTGATATAAAAAAAAATTGAAAGTAAAAAATTATAAAAAGCTAGAGGACAAAATTAGAGAGTTAAATATTTGGGACTTGAAATTTTCAAAAAAAGATATTTCAAAAATATACAAGTCAAAGAAAGCTAAAACTTTAATGGGACATTTCAAAATAGAAAAAATAAGGATGGGAAAGTTAAGAGTTTGAAAATTTTGAAGAAACATTCGGATAAAAAAAAATTAGAGTAAAAAGTTATAAAAAACTAGATAAAAATATTCGAGATTAAAATGTTTGGGACAAGGAATTTTCAAAAAAAGATATTTAAAAAATAAATAAGAGAGAGCAAAAAATTTAATAGAGCATTTCCAAAAAGGATTTTATATAGAATAGATGTGAAATATAGACTTTTTAAAAAAATCGTACACTAACGGATTAGTTTAAGATAAAAGGGAAAAAAAAGAGTAAGTGTGGATTCCATAAATAGTGCAAAGTTCATCTCTCACCAACAACTTTTTCTCCTAAACCAAATAAGAAAAAATTACACTTTTCATCTATTTTCTCTCCTATCATTTTCTCTTCTTATAAAGTCACTCATAACAAACCAAGGGTATGGGAGTCCTTTCACATATTTGTTTTTGTTAACTGATGTTTTTCATATTTGTATATTCACACTTATATTCACGTTAGACTGTCAGTTAAGAATAAGATGCAACAGTTTTATACATTTTTTTTCAGTTGTATTTTTTTAAAGAGTTTGTTTTTGGCCGTCCTTAAAATGTTTATAAAACTAGTCACAATAATTGCGAAATACCACTATTGTAGCCATTTTTACCAAAATAATGCCATTTTTTAATTAATTACCAAAATAGGTCCCAAAAAAATATTTATTAAAAAAAATTACTCGGGTAACACGTGCCACACCCCATTGAGTGGTGCCTACTAGAGGGCACAATTCAATGTGGTGCTGCCACGTGGCAGCCCCAGTTTTTTCTTACAAAGAAAAGAAAAAAAAGAAAAAAATGTGTTTTGCCCAGCAAGGAGCGCAAAAAGAGAGAAAAAAAAGAAAAGGAAAGACCAAAGGGGAGGTGCCACGTGGCAGCCCCTTATGTGTTGCGCCTGTGGTTGGGCGTCAAATGAAAAAAAATATTAAATACCCACCTCGTGCAGTATGAGGGGTGGGTGTAGTGCTGTGAGGAAGCACTTTATATAGGGGTAGAGCTGTCAAAACGGGTTATTCGGACCTATTCGGGCCGACCCATTCGGGTAGCGGGTTTTTACGGTCCGGGCAAAAAATGCCTAGCTCTATTCAAGCCTTCAAATTGGAAACCCAACCCGACGCTAGGCGGATAACGGACTTTTTCGGGCGGCCTATATTTTTTCCCGTTTCGATTTCTTTTTTAAAAAAATTGTACAAGAAGATCAATTGTATACAAACTATTGTTTCCTTCTCAAATGATGATAAAATGAAGTGCACATGCACACCAAATTTAGAAATACCTCTAAATGTCACGATTTAAAGGTGAAGTGGCATATTAAATACTTAGTTACTTACTTAAAATCACTATTTTTATTCATTGAGGTTGTGCAACTCGACGTAATGCTAGCCTTGAAGTTCTTTTTTTTCTTTCACATTTCTCAATTAGTTGTTGGACCTATTTCATTTTTTATTCTTGATTTTTTTATGTCTAGATTTGTTGAATCACAACAAAAAAATGTAAATAAATAAAAAACGGATGGATTGTCCAAACCTGGCAGGCTTTATGAGCTCGACCCCATTTTTCTACGGATTTTTACGGACCAGGCTAAAAAGGCTCGGATTAATTTGGGCTCGTACTTTCAATATCCAAACCCGCCCATTTTGTCGGTTATCCGGGCCGACCCTAACGGTCTGGCCCATTTTGCTGTCTCTATATAGGGATGGAAGGGGATCCTTTTATGTGTCATTTTTTTTTATCGGCCAAACACACACCCTCATACTACACCATTTGAGCTACAAGCTCTTGGCCTTTTATGTGTCATTTTCTTTTTCCCTGTTGTATTTTTTTCTCTCTTTTGTTTGCCAATAAATCAGTTATTAAATATTTAGTGCAAACTGATAAAAAAATTACCTATGTTAAAATTATCGATTAAAAAATATTTAATAACTGATTTATTAGTAGACAAAAGAGAGAAAAAAATACAATAAGGAAAAGGAAAATGACACATAAAATAGTCCCCTTCCACCTCTATATACAGTGCTTCCTCACAGCACTAAACCCACCCTCGTGTTGCTCGAGATGGATATTTTAATATTTTTTTCATTTAGCGCCCAACCACAGACGTAACACATAAGGGTGCCACACGACATCTCCCCTTTAGTCCTTCCTTTTCTTTTTTTTCTTTCTTTCTTTTTGCCCCCTTGTTGGGCACAACACTTTTTTTTTCGTTTTTTTTCTTTTTTTTTATAAGAAAAAATTGGTGTTGCCACACATTAAATGATGTCCTCCAACAGTCCCACTCAATAATTGCTGCCACGTGGCACTTTAGTGATTTTTTTTTAAAAAGACGGTATAAACAGTAAAAAGACTCAATTTAGTTAATAAATTTTTTTGAGACCTATTTTGTTGATTAATTAAAAAAAAACATTATTTTGATAAAAATGCCTAATTGTGAAATACCATTATTGTAACAATTAAATAGTTAAATACAAAACAAACCCCAATCGACAACCATTATCTGTCTATGGCGATGGCTAGGAGCATATTTCTTTTAGTGATGGAATAAATGTAAAGACAGTTTTGTTTTGTTTTTTCTTTTTTTTTACTTATAGGTTCATTCGATGAGAATTCATAATTTCTCTTTAGAAGCTCATTGTAAACTATCGTATTTTCCAGACATAAACCAGTAATTTCCGCCTACGGTATAAATATACTTTCTCGGATATACTCTCAGTTTTCTCACATTTTCTGGGAAACCAAATAGAAAATTACAGCAACTCACGAAATTTGCTGTAATCGTCTTCGAATGCAGTGAGCCAGTGAAACAGCGAGGAGCATCATCGTTTTCTCGCAGCACAATGGGCAGAGAAACGGAAATTCTCTCTCGCCTTGCCGCGAATCATCTCTACCTTGCTCAATTCGAACCCTTACGAGGCGTTCTTCTTGCACTACGAACGCGAAACCGTGACCTAGCTCGCGAGATTCTTCAAACAATCGTCGCTCGATCGGGTCGCTTCCAAAACATCACGTGGTCGCGTTCTTGTTCCTCTCCCTCTCTCCTCACCTATTTATCGACGCTCGAATTGTTGCAATTGGATAACGCTTCTTCGGCTTGGAATTTCGATGATGAAGCGTTGCGGTTGCGTGCTGAGTTTCTGCTACTGGTTCAAGATTTGATTGACCTGGTGTCGGAGGAGGAGCAATCAGGTGAATTGGGAAGGTGTAGGAGAGTTTTGGATGGGGTTTTAGAGCTGGGCGTGAAGAGGTTGAGGGTGGATGAGGATGGTGAAACCGATAGGAGTGAGACTTGGGTTACTGCTAGTGTTGCTCCTGTTGAAGAAGAATCGATGAGTTTGAGGAAGTTGATTTTGGATCATGCGGATATTTTTGATGCACTCAGTGTGAATATACATAGGCAAACTAGGCAGTGGGAGTGTAACGATCCTGGTTTGGCAATTACTGTGAGGGGAAGTGAGGATTCGGAAGAGGATGTTAGGGTGCTTTGCGGGATACAGAGGACTGCTCAGGTTGCTCATTTGGATGCTATGAGGGAGAGTCTCAAAGTAGGCGATGCAGAAGGGGGTGTTTCTCAGATACGTTTTCTCCATTTTGATTATGGACTTGAGCAATCTGAGTACCGGTATGCCCAATTTTCATTTCTTTTGCATACAGAAGCAACTCGTGAGGGTTGTTTTTAGAATTATGTAATATGTAATATGTAATGTAATATGGCTTGTCTTCTGTCTTTTTTGTCTGGTCAGTTGCTCCTGCATTATCTCTCATCTTGTTGCATGCATTCACAAGGGAATTATGATTATCTTGAATGAGAAATCTAGTTTCAATTTTGAGTTTCCACAGTCTAAGTAGAGAATTTGGAGATTTGGTTGACTGGTCCACACCTGGGGAATTGATAGTTTATCATGAACAAAGCCATAAATCTAGTATTATGGAAGCCTATAATGTTTTGTTTCTTGATTTTATTTGAACCATGGAATCTTAACCATAAGCAAAAGAATATTTTTATTCGTTCATTCTTATATAATAGTATGCTCAGTGCTATGGGGGACTCCATTTCCGAAATTATATTATTAGTCAGATCAAAGGAGAAAATGATGATAGATTGAAGGGAGTGAATGTATGCTTGGGAGCAGAGGAGGATAAGGTAGTGTTTGACCTAGCTTATTTTCCTTTTAAAAGTACTTTAAACTAAAACACTAAATAAGAGGCTTAAAAAAAAGCCGTAAGCTGTTTGGTAATTTTATTTTTTTAAAATTTAGTATAAGTTATTTACTTTGAATTTTTTTATTTATAATAATAAAAAGTAGTATATATTTTATATTTAATATGTTTTTTAAAAAATTTGTTGACCGGCGGCGTAGGACAGCGGTCCGGCAGTCCCGTGGCGGCGGGCAGTGGTCCGGCCGTGGTTATGGTGGTTGGTGGATGTTCAATGAAAATAAGAGGCTGAAAAATAAGCAAAAGCTCCTATTTGGGGCTTATTTTAAATCTCTTTTTTTATCTCTTTTCTTCATTAAAAAAAATCACTTAAAATTTAAGACCTTATTAATATTTCTATTTGGCCTGATATTTACTTATAAATAGAAGATAAGCCCAAAATAAGCCGGACCAAACGGTGCCTAAGAAATCTTACTGAAAAGAAGAACACAAACAGAAAACAGCAAGGCTACATGCCTACATGGCTCAAGAAAACTGAAAGATTACCAGTCTCTTTGTATATTTGTGATTAAAATTCATGTAAAACAATTATGAGTATGCATTCTCAGAGAATCAATATTTCAAACCTCATTCTCCAGTCAATGAATACATGGAAAGATTTAATCGCTAAATGTTCCTCTGATATTTGTGATTTCTGTCATTTTTCCATGGACACCATCAGCATATGTGACAGTGCTATCTCTAAATTTAAATGAATGATAAATATTGTATCATTCTTTTATTTGTTATATAAGTAGTTGAGGAACTGTCGTCTTCTTTCTTAAGTAATTAATGTCATCTTGCAACATTTCTCCAAACCTAGATGTTCATACCCTGCATTTTCTTAATTCTTTTTGTTTGTAGCATAGTTTTGAAAGATCTCCTCAAGGTTGTTTTATCAAGAAGTGAGAAGTATGGGGACTCTTGGCTTAGCATGCGTAACCAATTGCTACAGATTTATAGTGAAGCCCTTTCATCAAATTGCAGAGATATTGTTCAAATGATGCAGGTAAACAGTGTCTCTTCTTTTCTTGAAAGGGTTTCTTTCTTTCTTAAAGATATTATCTTACCCAAGCCTTTAGTAATTAGCATACTTTCATTGCTGCATGCTATAGGATTTCTGTCATTCCTTTACAGAAAACTATCATTACGTTTTCTGTTGTCTTCCTTCCACCATGAAACCAATTTGGAGAAATTGGTTCCAGTGTGACTCTACTCGTATCAAGTTGGATTGGTCACTTTGCCTTGGGAGTTATTCCTTACCTTTTTTTTTTTTAAAAAAATAATGTCTAACAATGATATGATTAGTTTACAGCACAGTTATTTCCTTGGCCATTTTATGTACATGAAAATTCTGTTGTGTTTGCCTATATTGAAAATCAATGTTTTTCTTTAGACCATTCATGACGAGCTATTGTCTGAAGAGATTGAAATGGATAGAGTTCAAACTGACAACTTCATTCCACGTCCTCTTGTACGTCTAACAAGATATCTGGAAGAACTGAAGCCCGGTAAGAATTTAGTTGACAAGGCATTATTCCTGAATGAGGTAATCAGATCTTGCAAGACAGAGATGTATCATTATGCTCGTGTTTCTGGACTACATGTTCTTGAGTGTATTATGGATACTGCTCTGTCTGCTGTGAAGAGGGAGCAGCTGGAAGAAGCAAGCCATGTATGTGCCTATTCTTTTTTTGTTCTGCAAATATGCTTGTTTATGAAAGGTGTTTTTGTATGTTACAAATGGATTGGGTCTAAGTCAACTCCAAAAGCTAGCTTTGGGAGAATTGTCCAAGCTTTATATGTTATAATTTGTCCATATTTCTAGTTGTTGTGGGATCCCAATACGCCCCTCATGCTTAATGCTGGACATATCATGATTGGACATTTGCGGGTTGGGCAGGGTAGACTGTGATGCCGTGTTATAAATTGATTAGGCTTTACTCAATCAAAAGCTAGCTCAAGAGGGAAGGATTTCCTTGGCTTTATATTCTAAACAACCAATTTATATGTGGCTATGCAGCTGTACTTTCAAATATAAATTTATGTATTTTTTGTGGCAGGTCCTCCAATTGTTTCCACAACTTCAGCCTTTGGTAGCTGCCATGGGTTGGGATTTATTGGCTGGTAAAATAGCAGCTCGGAGGAAATTAATGCAACTTCTCTGGACAAGTAAGTCACAAGTAATTCGGCTTGAAGAATCTTCTCTTTATGGTAATAAATCAGATGAGGTATTTTTCGTATTTCACTTTTAAAATATGCTTTGTGGGTATTATTACTAAATTATTGAATAGGTGAATCTTTGCTAAAAAATTGATCTAATTTTCTGACAGATGCCCTGTGTGGAGCATCTTTGTGACACATTATGTTATCAGCTCGATCTTGCCTCTTTTGTTGCTTGCGTGAATTCTGGCATGTCTTGGAATTCGAAATTCTCTTTAATGCTTAATGGAAAAGAACAAGAGGCATTTAAAGATGAAGATGCTTATTCTGATCCTTTTGTTGAGAACTTTGTGTTGGAACGACTTTCAGTCCAAAGTCCTCTTCGGGTAATACTTTTTGTCAAATGTATGACATTATAATCACCATGCTTGGAGTTGTTTCCTATCTTTGAAAGGGTTGCAAATACAATCGCATGAACAATTACTGGTATGATTGGCTTGTATGTAATTTGATAAGCAAAGAATTTATAAAGATAGAAGAGAGTGATATATTCCTCGTCTCACTTAAGATCTTCCTTTATAGGATGCACATGAATATTTGAACTTTATGTTTTCGTGGTACATGACAGTATGTTTGAACTTATGTTTTTCTTGAAGAGAGAAGTTATGTGTGTTCTATTTACCTTTATGATCTTAGATGACATGATTCCTTCTCTATTTTGGTAATTGTATGTAAGACTGTCACACTTGTGACGATGCAAGTTTTGATGCCATTTGGCTATATGCTATCTTTTTTCACTTTTACATAGTGGATATGTCACTGTTGGTGAAGAGAGAAATTATTTGGAAAGAATATTTTTCTTGATGTGTATAATCATTTAGGACGGTTATTATTTGCCTTTGTTTTAAAGCAACATATATCATGAGTTAATGATATATACTCCCTCTGGTCCATATATAAAGCACATTCTAGAGGATTTGTGTGGTCGTTTTTATAAGGCACTTACCACTTTCTATGAAGCATTTAATTCTTTTTCCTTCTTTACTCTTATTAAATACCTCAACTTATTTCTACTTTTTCACCCCGTAAACTTTAAATCATTAATAGGACGAGAGGGAGTTATCACATAATTTTTGGGACAAACAACTACATTTAACTACTTTTGTTGGTATTAGTGATTCGGTTAAAAATGCCTTATAAATAGGACGAGAGGGAGTTATTCTTTTCATGAGATGTGTCAAAAATTTTCAATGTCATGAAAATTGGACCGACCCGGCCGGTTGAACCTGGAACCAGTCAGGTGGTTGGTTCGAATGAGTAAAAAAAGGCTAAAATATAACTTCGGTTCGTTATCTTTTAGTGAATTTCTACTATGGTCCTTTATCTTTTATTTTTATCAATATAGTTCCATACCTTTATTTTTTACACCGTATTGGTCCTTTTGCATTAACACTATTGAGTGCTTTAGTGGAAATGCCATAATGACGTTGAGGAAGAGGTAGGTGAAAATACTCAATGGTGTTAGCGCAAAAGTAACAATATGATGTGAAAAAATAAGATAAAGGACCAAATTGACAAAAATAAAAGATAAAGGAAGAAAGTTGTATTTTAGCCTAAAAAACAGATGTGAAGTGAACCGGTGATAAACCAGGAAAACCGGTAAAAAGATGACAAAACCGGTGTGAGCCGACGGAACAATGGGTCTGAGTGTTTTGTCCAAAAGCTCAAAAAAATGTATAAAGAAACAGTGAAGAATCCGCGATCTTCATGGCAGCGCAGAGACATAAGAAGCTTCACTTCAGTTTAACCCACAAGTGAACCTCCTCGGCATCACCACGCACGTCTTTTTGCCATCGATAGCCACTTTGCTTTGCCTAAAGATCTTGTTTATAACCGTCCCCATAGTGTGCGAGTTCAATGTGTGCCTTCATAGATTTACGCTGCAGCTATTTGAGTGAGAAAGAGAGATGAGAATTTGGGAATAGTAGAGAGTTGCAGAGACAGTGGCAGCACTGAGAGAAATGTAGGTTGTAGGTTGATGTCATCATGTTAGTAACTTAGGGTTGTCTGTTGTTGAATTGTTGGGCTTGGGCTTATGTAAAACAAAACCAAAAAATTGAATCCCTCTTGATTTTTTTGGTAGGTCTATTTTAAGATTTGGTAGATATTTAAAAAAATGGCTTGATGTATTTTGCGGGGACTCTTTGGAGTTTGTAGTCACCTACATAAGAGTTATTTCCGATCCACAATGTTATTTAAATGTAATTCAGGTCCATCTCACATTTATATCAAGATAAAATGATTAGAAGCATAAAAAAATTATTATAAAAGAAATTATAATAAAAATGTATATTTTATTATAACCGGTTCAACCGCAGTCTAACTAATAAACTGGTTTGCCTTTGAATTTATTCTAGATTTATTATACTTGGACATTTGAATGTTTTGTCTTATGTAGTCCTGTCATGACTGGAGATTCTTCTATAGGTACTATTCGATGTTGTTCCAGGCATAAAATTCCAGGAAGCCATTGAATTGATCAATATGCAGCCAATTGCTTCTACTCTGGAAGCTTGGAAAAGGTTTGTTTGTGATTTTCCTTTCTCTCTCACTGATAATTTTCCTAAAATGTGTTTCCTTAGGTACACGTTGAGTTAACATGTGACATCTATTTATTTATTTATTTTTAAGTTGTGTTTAATTTTTTGGGATGGTATCAAGTACTTGTACGATAGTTTTGACTATGTAGTGGATGGGCATATTCATCTAAAACTTGCACTTAGTTATGCTTATATGTGACATTTAAGAGTAATGCTATTGCCAGCTAGGTCACATGCTTCTATTACTTTCTACACCGTTTGATTTGCCTTTGGATTTGTCTTAGTTGAATTTAGCCATCAACACTTCTTATGCATATGTCAACATGCAACCTGACTTCTCTTTTCTGGGTGTAATCCCCACTTGTGTTGCTAGACTTTCTTGATATGAAATGTTCAAATGCTTAAATATCCCGTGGTAACTCTTTGAGGCCTATTTTGTCTGAGTTTTCCTTTTCTTGCTGATCTTCCTTCTTTTGGCATAGGAAACAAGATGTAGAACTCATGCATATGCGTTATGCTCTAGAATCTGCTGTTCTTGCTTTAGTGGCAATGGAAAGGAGTATTTCTGATGATCTTGAAACTCATCAAAATGTTGCATTATTTCATTTGAAAGACTTGCAGAACCATTTGGATGCAATCAGTAATCTTCCACGGAAGGTTATGCCCTTTGCCTGCTTTCATCAATTTTTTCTGTCCAATTGCTTACTTCCGATAGGTTTTCTAAGCAGTTTTCTTCAGGGTAGTTGTGTTTAGCAAGTTTTTGTGGTCCGCATATGTTGTAATTTTACTCTTTCCTCTCTAATCTTTTTTTTTTTTGGGCACCTGACCTAAATGAAACTTACCATGAGTGGCAACGCTATGTTGTAGGTATTTTTCTTAATTGTTTTTTTTCCTTCTCTCCAATATTACTTCCATTTATGTAATTTGAACAAGAATTTGTTTTATTTGGATCCTTCTGTTAATTTATTTTTACGAAATAAACACAAGGGAAAAGTTTGTGTAGGATGTGATAGAAGATGTTGTAAAAATGATCAAATAGCATCTTTGTGATGTGACACACATTATAAAAAAGGGTCCATGTTTGCATATTTTGCTTTTTTTTCTGTGATCTTTTGTATTTCTTTAAATTTTAATATTTGAAGCATTGGCATGACTTGTTAGAAGACTAAAATTTTCCTTTTACGCTTGATATTTGCCATTCCTATCTAACACAAAATTTTCAACAAGGCAGATCTTGATGGTGAATGTGATTATTTCGCTACTGCATATGGATAATATCTCTGTTAACTTGATGCATTGTGGATCATCGGGGAGTGATTCTAAATTATGCAATGCATGCTCTTTGGAAGATAGTTGTTCAACCAGAAGTGAAGGGGGGAATAAAATGGTAATATCTTTCACTGGTTTGCTGCTGGATATATTGCGTCATAATATTCCATCCTCTATGATTGAGTTAGAGAATGCACTTGATGATGGTGTAAGCACAACCAGCAGACAGGCCCTTGAGTGGAGAATCTCAATCTCAAAACATTTCATTGAAGAGTGGGAATGGCGTTTGTCAATTTTGCAGCATCTTCTACCATTATCTGAACGCCAATGGAGATGGAAGGAGGCACTAACTGTTTTACGTGCAGCTCCCTCCAAGCTACTCAACCTGTGAGTTCTACTCTCTTTCTAATACATAAAATTGTTAAAGCGTGTAACTTCATATTTGTTTTTCTATGATGTTATTATATGTAAAAAGTGCATAACAACCATAATTCGATCGAACTTTGTTACTTGTCTCTACAAAAATATTTAATGGTATACAATGTTTCAGCCTGTGATGGGAGTTTTTGTCATGCATTTCCAGAGAGACTGGTTTACTGTTTGCTGTTGATATGTTTCAATTGTTTGGTTCTGTTTTCTTTTCTTGGTATTTAGTTTGTCTTTTGGATTTGCTTAGTATTAGATAGCTCAATGGAGTATGGATGTATTTTATATTTCAGGTTTTCTTCATTTTGTTGTATTAGCTTTTCTGGGAAAATTTATTGTCCTTCTGCATGCTCGTTTGTCTTTTTATTTTTTTTTGTCCCAGAAAATCTGATATTGTTTTATTCTTCTACAGTTGTATGCAAAAAGCAAAGTTTGACATAGGAGAAGAAGCGGTTCATCGATTTTCGTTATCTGCTGAAGACAAAGCTACACTTGAGTTGGCTGAATGGGTTGATAGTGCCTGCAAAAAAGCATCTGTATGTTCTTTATTTTGTTGGATGTTTCCTTGAAATATTGAAGTTATGGTTTTGATTGATTTCTCCTGACTTGTGTGTTACTGATGCGTGTGTGCAGTTGGGTAGTCATGGTTGATTATCCCAGGATATGTGGATGCTGTTACTGTTTTCGAATTATCTGATTCTTATGTCTTTGTGACAAATATACTTCCTAAATTCAGCGTTACCTGTTCAATTCAGTCATGGTTGATTATCTTTTGTATGCAGGAAGATGATATGGTGTCCCGTGTACAGGATCTAGATTTTTCCTCTTTACGCTCCCAGTTGGGTCCCTTGGCTACAGTAAGTACCTAAAATGATAAAAGTGTATTTATTTAGACTTTATCATCTCAACTGAGAGAAAAGAATGCTTTGGTGTTGTTGGTGCTGAGAATATGCATTTCTTGCCAGATTCTTCTTTGCATTGATGTTGCTGCCACTTCTGCGAAGTCTGCAAATATGTCTCAGCAGCTACTGAATCAGGTGCTGCTATCCTTTTTTTCAATAGATTCCACTCAGCTGTTTTTTGCTCTTGACAAAAAAAAAAAATGAGAGGGAAGGGAGAAAGAGAAAATAAAGTAGGATAATTAGCTGTGTTTTCATATTAAATTAGTAACGCTATTGGATATGTCAACTTTTACCTCTAGCCCTTAGTTACTATTACAGGCTTTTATCCTTCTGATATATGTTTTGTTCTTTATTATTCATACAATGTGCAGGCCCAAACTTTGTTGTCTGAGATATATCCTGGAGGATCTCCCAAAGTTGGCTCCACTTATTGGGATCAGATCCTTGAAGTCGGAGTAATCTCTGTGTCACGGCGTCTTCTGAAGCGCTTACATGAGTTCTTGGAGCAGGTGAGACTATAATATTATTTATTCACGTAAGAAAGAAAACCAGTACATTTATAATTTTATGGAGATTGAACCAAACTTCCACTTATAATGTTATGCTCCTATTAGACTAAAAAAATGCATTTTACCCAAAAAAATTGGTACATATACAAATGCTGTCAAGAAGGCTTGATCTTGGTAATGACGTTTATATGATTTGCCTCTCTAGGATAACCCTCCAACACTTCAGGCAATACTAACTGGGGAAATTGTCATCACATCATCAAAAGAGTCCCACAGGCAAGAGCAGAGGGAACGTGCTCTTGCTCTGCTACATCAGATGATTGAAGATGCTCATATGGGCAAGAGACAGTTTCTGAGTGGTACCACTTTTTCTTTTAGGCATGTTAATCGTGTTTATTTTCCATATAATATATTATTCTATCTGTGGACATTTTATTCTTTTGAAGTTCAGTTCTAGTGATGGGTTGGAGTTTATGCCCATCGAGTACTACTAAAATGTCAACACTTTTTAATACTTAAATCAGGTAAGCTTCATAACCTTGCAAGAGCTGTCGCTGATGAAGAAACTGAACCAAGTACTTCTAGGGGTGAAGGATTTTATGCTGATCGGGGTGTTATTTCCAACACTGACAAGGACATTGTACTTGGGCTTGGGTTAAGAGTTGTCAAACAAATACCTTTAAGTTCAACTGGAGGAGAAACTAGCCTGCAGTCTTCTGGTTATGACATTAAAGATTCTACGAAGAGAATATTTGCTCCCTTAAGTACCAAGCCTATGACATATCTGTCGCAATTCATTCTTCACGTTGCTGCAATTGGTGACATAGTCGACGGGACCGATACTACACATGATTTTAACTTTTTCTCTGTCATTTATGAGTGGCCTAAGGATGTAAGATTCTCTAAATATCTAAACTATTAGACAGTGATAACGGGTATCTTAAGCGAGTTGTTGCGCACGAAACGGATCTATTCATATTCAGTCGCTATTCTTATATCTCTTTTACCCCGCTGCACTGTAATAGTGGAAACATACATGAACTTAGCAAAAGTTAGGGAAAGTATCTGTTATTTTTTTAATAAAGTAAAAATACATATTTTTTTTGTTTTTTTATATGTTCCAGTAGTTGCAATTTAAGTGTATTTGCCTCTTAGCAACCATCGCAACACTCACATTTAGATAAATTGCTGCATGTTTAATTCTTTAAATAAAATCTAGTTTGGACTTTGGTAATTGAGGGTGGGCTTTGGTGCAATAATAAAGGTTGCTGCCTCTGGACCAAGCGGTCATGTGTTATATTTGCAAAAATAACCTTTTTTTTTGCTTATGATGATAAGACTTCATACATTTGACTATTCCCAAACCCCGCAATGTTGGGGCTTAATGCGCTAGGTCTCCTCTCATGTAACCATTTAGAACCCTTCACAAATATTTGTTGTTCTAATGAGCATTTCTCGCTTTCCTTTGACAAATCTGTGTTTTACTGTTCCATCTTGCAGCTTTTGACCCGTCTTGTTTTTGAAAGAGGCAGTACTGATGCAGCTGGGAAGGTAGCTGAAATTATGTGTGCTGATTTTGTACATGAGGTGATTTCTGCATGTGTACCTCCGGTTTTTCCTCCGCGGTCTGGACATGGATGGGCATGCATTCCTGTTGTTCCTACGTTTACTAAGAGTAGCTCTGAAAATAAAGTACTGTCTCCCTCTTCTAAAGATGCAAAGCCTAATTGTTATTGCCGCTCTTCAGCAACCCCTGGTGTCTCTTTGTACCCTCTCCAATTGGATGTGGTGAAACATTTGGCCAAAATATCCCCAGCGAGGGCTGTCTTAGCATGTGTATTTGGGAGTAGCATACTGTACAACAGCAGTAGCTCTTCAATTTCAAGTTCCTTGAGTGATGGATTACTCCAGGCTCCGGATGCTGATCGATTATTCTATGAGTTTGCACTTGATCAATCTGAAAGGTTACCACCCTATCTTTGTGCATTTGTACGAGGGTATTTAAAAGCAAACAATGAATAGTTTGTATCTTAATATTATCTTAGATACTTGATCAATAACATAAACTTCATTTTTTTATACTATTGGTTTTATCTATAGATTTTTCATCAACACGTATTTTCCTATGCATACCTTGTTTACAAATAATATATGATATATAGTTTCTTTTTATCCAAAATTGATATTAATAACATTATACATATACTCTGTTGTAACTTGTATAAATAACATTATGCATCAAACCCTTTTCAAGAATTATTTTAGAATGTTAAATGTTATACTTTTTAGTTTTAAATTTAAATTTAGTCCTTACATATGACGTGTAACTTCAAATTGGTCCCTACACTTAAATTGTTTTCAACTGCATAAAAAAAAAACGTTTTCACTTTGATTCTTACTGTCTGTTTCTGTCATACCGTTGTTTTCAAATTGGTCTTTGTATGTGACACTCACTTTCAGTTTGATCCTGATAGGTGACATTTATTTTCAATTTGCTCTTATATTTGACAGTTGACACTCATTTTTAAGTTAGTCCCTATACTTGTGAATTGTTAGTGTATTAGTGTAAAGGAGATAGACTTGTGTTAGTGTTAGTTATGATATTTATCCTACTGTGTTAGTTAGGATAGCTTTCAGATATAGATTATGTTTTAGAGCTTTGTCTCTATATATACTCTGTACTATACTTTTGATCATTTGTGCAATAATATTTTTCTCTTCTCTGAAACTCTCTTCACTGTTCTCTCTCTCTCTCTCTCTCTCTCTCTCTTCTATCCTCTCTGTCATCTAAACCCAAATACAGATTCTATTATGAATGAAGCAGGGGAAAGAGACAGACTATCTTGCTGCTGCTAGTCTATTTTAGTCGTTTGTTTTTATTAGACATGTTAACAGTACTTATATGCTTTTATAACAGCAGCAAATTGTGGTGTGACCAAAATGATTTTTTTAATATAAAGTCGTAATTGAAAAAAAATTGTGTAGGGATCAAATTGAAATCGGGTGTTACATAAGGGACCAAAAGTATATCTAAACCTACTTTTTATGAAGCTATTCAAGAAAAATCCTTTCTTAGTATTACATTGTGATAAGATTTGAAGTATTTTAAAAAAATTAAGCTGCACGGGAGAATGGAATTGACATTTTGGAATTTTGATTTTCCTCACGGGCAATGATTTTTCCGAGAGCCTAATTTGGGACATTTTTCTTCCATACAGTTCTGTGGTTTTCTTGAAGAATAGTTAAGAAAGAAGAAACAGAAGAGAGAGGAGAGATTGCTTCAAGAGAGAAAGTATTTATGTCTGAAAAGTAATTCTGAAGTTTGTTTATGAGAAAGAATGTTACATTGAAATATTTATAGAGAATGAGTACATGAGAAGCAACATCAGTTAGTAACGAAGTTTGTTAATTGCCAGCTGGCAAATAACAAACTAACAAACTAGACAACAAACTAAACTAACTCTATGCTAGGCTATCCAAGTTACAGCTTAGCTACTCAAGTACTTGAACACTAAATTACAATATGTTTATTCTCAAACAGGCTTTAGGTCAATCTTTTCTTTATGTGATTCTCATATTTTCCTTTATAAATAAATTATTTTACTAAAAAAAGGTAAGCCATAGGGGTTGAATGATATCAGTTAGTATTATTGAATAATTAATGTAACCTTTTCTCCTGTTGCATAGGTTTCCAACTCTGAACAGATGGATACAAATGCAAACTAACCTCCATCGAGTTTCAGAGTTTGCTGTTACTTCAAATCAAACAGCTGAAGGTGACAATCTTGAAGCAAGATCTTCTGTTAAGAGAGTTCGTGAACATGCCACTGAGACAGAGTCAGATGCTGATGACATTGTTAGTAGCACTACAATCCCTGTAGCTCTGACAGACCTGAATAGCCAAGGGTCTGAATCTGCAGACTTCTGGCATGATTCCTCAAAATCTGAAGCTGCTCAACTAGACACAACAGTTTTCCTTTCTTTTGATTGGGATAATGAGGAGCCATATGAGAAGGCAGTGGAACGGTATTAGTTCATATTAATTTTTTTCCTTGTTATGTTTCATTGCTCTTACATTAGGATGTTGCTGACTTGGTGTAATCAAGGCAAACATGATGTACACCCACTATTTCATCAATTTTACTCTATATCAGTGATTGATGATTATTTACGACAGTAAATTGTAATTTAGCTTCATTCATGTTAATCTGAACTTTGCACTTTTTAAATTTGTGCTTACTATTGATTGAGTTTTGTTGATTTTCAATCAGATTGCCATTATTAGAGGTTTTCATATACAGTGTTGTTTGTGAGATAGACAATGGGGAAGAGTAAAAAACACCCGTACCTTTTGAATCATATATTTGTGTATACTGAATTGTCAAATAATTTTGTATTCCCTTTGTTCATAGTTTTATGGTCTTAAATAAATACAGCTTGCCTTTATTTAGCAATTTACGTGTTAATAAGTGTTTCTTTCTTCCCCTGTTATAGACTAATTGACGAAGGAAAGCTAATGGATGCTCTTGCACTTTCGGACCGATTTCTACGTAACGGAGCCTCTGATCAGCTTCTTCAGTTAATTATTGAACGTGCGGAAGAGATCCATTCAAATTCTGCACAGCGTCAAGGATTTGGAGGACGTAATGTTTGGAGCAATAGTTGGCAGTATTGCCTAAGGTTGAAGGACAAACAGCTGGCTGCTAGACTTGCCCTAAGGTGTGTAAATCGTTTCATTTTCATAATTTTAGGGAATGCAATTTAAGTTTATATATCTGGTAAAAGGTTTATGAGAAATGCTTGGAAGGTAGAAATGCACAATTTAACATGCTCTTTTTAACAAAATCTTTATTGTTGGGTGAATTGCATGTGGGTTTCACTAAAAAAGTGGCTCCAAGGTTTTTAGTGGGACCTACATGCTACATGGCACTCAGCAAGTAATTTAAGAGTGTATTGCTGACATTATTCGAGGGTTTATTCTTGATCAACAATTCCTTCTGTTAAGAGATACAAGACATTCCTTAGCCTTAATGTAACAACAGGATCTTTTAGGACGGTTGAGTCTGACACGCTACTATAGCATCAATGGCAAAATGGTCAGAATCAATCCTTGCTACAGTAATTTTTCACTATTAAATTAAATTTCGGCACATGGTAAAGTGGGTTTGTGCATTTTATTGTCTATGCTTCAAGAACAAGGGATTTTGCATTAGGGCCTAGGGGTGTGTTAGATATATAAAACAATTCCTATGCATCCACGTAACAGCTCAAGACTTTAGGAGAGTTGGTTCTTAACACTTCCTCAAGCTATATGTTTACTTGTAACATGTTTAACATTATGATAATTGGATGATCAGTATTTGTCTAAGCCTATGATGTCGTATTTAAATTTTAAAATTCTATAATAGGTATGTGCACACATGGGAATTGGATGCTGCTTTAGATGTTCTCACAATGTGCAGCTGTCATCTATCTCAGAATGATTCTATTAGGAAAGAGGTACTTATTCTTCTTTTAATTATCTGTTTTTATATGCATGGATGCTCTTTATTGGTTGCTGTATTCCTACAAATTATGTATCTGGCATAGGTTGTTGAGTTTTCATGGGTCTGTACTTTTTTTTTGTCTTTTCCCATATTCAATACTTTTGGGTATGCCTTGGTCAAGCATTGCAATGAGCTTGATATGGCGCAAGTTCTAGCCAACTTAGTGAAAAACCAAGTATTATTTAGAACAAAACAAACTGCTATCTTTTCCCTTCTAATCTTGTGTCCTCTTTAGGTATTTTTGGCTTAATACATTTTTTTTAGGTTTTTCTTTTTCCTTGAAAACTTGATATTTTTGCCACTTATGGCTTTCTGATGGAGCCCAAGTGCCACTTATGTCAAGACTTGGAAAAGTTTATGTGCTTAAAAACTAGGGCTGTTCATGGTTCTGGTTTACTCAAGAACCAAACCAGAACCACACCAAACCAAATAAATGGTTCAGTTTATAGGACCGAAACACTTTTGTAGCCCTCAAACCGGTTCTGAACCGGACTGTTTTGGACCAAACCGATTCGAACCAGTTTTGAACCATTTTTTATTTTTATTCCAAAAAACCTCAGTTTCGACATCCCTAAACCGCTTCAAACCGGTTTAAACCGATTTTTGAACCGGATCGAACCTAAACCATTTTTATTTTCCCAAACCGGTTTGGAACTAGTTTTTAAATCTGGTTATGGTTTAGTTTTTTATCAAGTGGTTCGCCTTTTAAGTGGTGCGGTTCAGTTTGGTTATCAATTCGGTGCGGTTCTTTTGGTCTTTTTGAACAGCCCTATTAAAAACCAAAGGATATCCTCCCAAGCTGAGGTGGCATGAGATAGTGTGCGGAGTTGTTAGAAGAGAGAGAAAGAGTGTATCCTTTCTGTTATTTAGCAATCATGAATAGAGGGAATATTTTTGTTCTGTTTTTCTTGGGAAATATTGTGGGTAGACGAGCCTATCGGTTCTCTATTAGGAGCTTGCTCTGGGCAGTAGGACTTGTTGTCCGCTGTATGTTCCTTTTCCTTCAATTAATACAGAATCTCATATTTTCCCTTGCACTGTTGTTGTTCTGTTCTGTTTTACTTGCTTGTTGATTGTGGTACTTAACAATTTCTATCTCTGCCATATCCTGTATCCTTTTTTTTTGTTTTTTCTGTACCTCATGCCGATGCCATATAGCTGTATTCATGAAATGCTTATTTTCAGTCTTAAATTGACACTATTCATTGAAATGCTTAGGTTTTGCAAAGGAAACAAGCTTTGCAGAGGTACAGCCACATATTAAGAGCAGATGATCATTATACGAGCTGGCAAGAGGTTTCATTCTCGTCCTTGAACTTTCATATTGTAACGCACAATGCTATGCCAGTTTTTATCATTTGTTACAGTTTTGTTGTCTGTGTATATGAAATTAGATGAACACTTCCTGTACATGATATATAAACATATTAGCGTCTAGACTCTACTATCTAGGAATTTATTTCTCCATTTCAAATTAGCTTTTCCTTATGGCAGCTAATGTCCTCCTTAAAAATTCTTTGTATTCAGGTTGAAGCATATTGCAAGGAAGATCCAGAGGGACTGGCACTTAGATTAGCTGGAAAAGGAGCTGTTTCTGCTGCACTAGAAGTGGCAGAAAGTGCAGGATTGTCAATGGATTTACGGAGAGAATTGCAGGGGCGGCAACTTGTGAAGCTTCTAACAGCGGACCCTCTTAATGGGGGAGGACCAGCAGAGGCATCACGGTTTCTTTCTTCATTACGGGATACAGACGATGCTTTACCAGTTGCTATGGGTGCAATGCAGCTATTACCAGATTTGCGGTCAAAGCAACTTCTTGTAATCAAGCAATTATCTAGCTTACCTTTCATCTGTTTGAGGATATGAATTTCTTTTAGCTGTTCTGTAAGGATTTTTGAAATCCCATCCTCATCTCAATGACCATTTCTCTGTACATTTTATTGAAGGTTCACTTCTTCTTAAAGCGGAGAGAAGGAAATCTGTCCGATGCTGAGATTTCGCGGCTTAATTCTTGGGCTTTAGGACTTCGTGTGCTGGCTGTGTTGCCAGTGCCATGGCAGCAAAGGTGCTCTTCTTTGCATGAGCATCCTCATCTGATTTTGGAAGTTCTACTGATGAGGAAACAATTGCAATCTGCAACGCTGGTAATACACTTTAATTTTACTAAGATACTTTTATTAGCATGAATCATTTTCCATTTACTAATTTATGAAGTAGTGATAGTGAAGCATTAAGGATGCCCTTGTCTTGTATGCCTAGTTTTTGCCTTTCCTTTTTTCGCAACACTCTCATCAAACTTCTTGATTACTTATTGCATATTTTCAATGTGATATTTATTTGCTGTCTTTCTGTAGATATTAAAGGAATTTCCTTCTTTACGAGATAACCATGCAATTACTACATATGCAACTAAGGCTATTGCTGTCAGTATCAGCTCGCCTCCAAGGGAACATCGCATATCTGTTTCAGGATCCAGACCAAAGCAGAAGGCAAGATCAGGTGCCCAACCAAGGTTGTCTTTTACGAGCAGCCTCAGTAACTTACAGAAAGAGGCTAGAAGAGCTTTTTCATGGGCTCCAAAAAATACCGGGGACAAAAATACTCCAAAAGATGTTTATAGGAAAAGAAAAAGTTCTGGATTGTCTCCCTCTGATAGAGTTGCGTGGGAAGCAATGACTGGAATTCAAGAGGATCGTGTTTCATCTTTTTCAGCAGATGGCCAAGAACGCCTTCCTTCAGTTTCAATTGCTGAGGAATGGATGCTTACAGGTGACCCAATGAAAGATGAAATCGTTCGTTCATCTCACAGATATGAAAGTGCTCCCGACATCACACTGTTCAAGGTATATTAAATATTATTGAGTTTATCTTAATAGTTGATATTATTATCATAGAAGTCTACTAGGTAGGATATCATATTAAGAACTCAGTGCTGTTGCTTTGTCAGTTAGAATATTCCTGCATTTCTAAGCTTGAATAATATTGAAGCTCTCATAAATGGAAGTCACTGGTTGCTGATATCTGAAGCCATGCAGTTGCTTAGTGGTTTCATAGAATACATCTGTATTTCTTATTCTCATCTCGCCTCTACTGAAAGGCTTGGATTTTCCCTTTCTAGGCACTGCTTGCTCTTTGTTCTGATGAGTTAGTCTCTGCCAAAATTGCCCTTGATTTGTGCATTAATCAAATGAAAAATGTCTTGAGCTCTCAGCAGTTGCCTGAGAATGCATCTATGGAAACAATTGGGCGAGCATATCATGCCACGGAAACATTTGTCCAGGTATTTAATGGAACAGAGTAATCAATTGATTGTAGTTTTATCAGCGGTCAATGATGATGGATCTTAAGGATATGTTTATTTGCTTTACTTGCACAAGTAAGATAAGATGACAACATCGTTGTCAGTTTCCATTATTAGCATTGTGCTTGTAATGAAAGCTACAATTATTCCAATTGCAGGGCCTAATTTATGCTAAATCCCTGTTAAGAAAGCTCATGGGTTGCAGTGAATTGCCCAGTAACTTGGAAAGAAATAGAGATGCTGACGACACATCATCTGATGCTGGTAGCTCTAGTGTGGGTAGTCAATCCACAGATGAGCTATCAGAAATCTTGTCACAGGCAGATGTTTGGCTGGGGCGTGCGGAGCTACTCCAAAGCCTTTTAGGATCAGGGATTGCTGCTTCTCTTGATGACATTGCTGATGCAGAATCATCTTCCCATCTTCGTGACAGGTTGGTTGTGGAAGAACGGTACAGCATGGCTGTTTATACCTGCAAAAAGTGTAAGGTAAGCAAATTACCTGTCAGTTTTTATTCACTAGAACTGCTACATTTCACTTATTGTGGATTTTAAAAAGTGAATATTGCCCTTGTTCAGATTGATGTCTTCCCAGTGTGGAATGCGTGGGGTCATGCACTAATTCGGATGGAACGCTATGGATATGCTCGTGTGAAGTTTAAGTATGTTATGATTTTTTGGTGATGATGGTCTAGTTTAGTCATTTTTAAAGCTCCGAGTCATATATTTTATCAGGCATGGGTATGTATTTAAATTGAACACAGTGTAATACTATATATATACCTTTATCATTTCAGGCAAGCTCTTCAATTGTACAAGGGTGATCCTGGACCTGTGATTTTAGAGATTATTAATACAATTGAAGGTGGCCCACCAGTTGATGTTTCAGCTGTTCGTTCTATGTAAGATGTTATGTATAATGATTGTCTTTATGCATTAATATACTAGGTTTTGTATCGTTATTAGACTAAAAGTGTGTTCAAGTCTCAAGAATGTCTCTAATATTTGTATTGGATATTGGCATTCTTCTTCCAATGCAAATTTATATATATATATATATTTTTTTAAAATCTTTTGGTTGAAGGTATTGTTCTGGTAATTAGATTGTCAGCTTTCTATGGTGAGACTTGTTGACATGAACAAGTTAGTTGGGTAACTGGATTTTACTGGGAGTGCTGTTTGGTACCTGATCGGGGTTAGTTAGATATTTTGACTGATCACATGCTTTCCTGCACTCTGCTAAAAGCACAAATATGTATATTCTTTAACTTCTGACCTTTCAATCTGGTTAATTTTTTTAATGTATTAGTTGCATCTTTTTTTAACTTCTGAATAGTGGGGAAAGGAATGAAACAAGGAGAAAATTAGGGAGTGAAAACAAATCTTAGTCATTGCACAGAAACAGCATCTGATTATATTTCTGTTTCAGGTATGAACATCTGGCAAAAAGTGCACCCACAATCTTGGATGATTCTCTGTCTGCTGATTCATATCTCAACATCTTATACATGCCATCAACGTTTCCCCGTTCAGAGAGGTCAAGACGATCTCAAGTTTCTGCAAATAATAATAATTCTATATATAGCCGAGACTTTGAAGATGGTCCTCGGAGTAACCTGGATAATGTTAGATACACTGAATGTGTTAATTACTTACAAGAGGTGGGATAAATCGCCTTATCTGCAAGGCTTTGATGATTTAAGAGTCTGCTTAATTTTTTGTCAAATTAAACAGCTATGCATCAGTTTGAAGAATTTAGATCATACACTTTTTGGGATTTTATTGCTAGTCAGTCCATATTTTTTCTTGCTTTTCACTCTTTCGTGGTAAACAAAAAAGGTATAATTCCAATTTAGGTTTATATATATATTGTTTGTAATTTTTTTATTTTGTAACTTTTAAGTATAATTAAAATGCTTCCTATCTTTTGCAGTTTGCTTTTAACTTTTAGATTTCCTAATTTTTGTTTAAAATTTTGCAGTATGCACGCCAGCATTTGCTTGGTTTTATGTTTAGGCATGGTCACTATCATGATGCTTGCTCTTTGTTCTTTCCTCCTGATGCTGTCCCACCACCACCACAGCCATCAATTGTGAGTGGAGTGTCTTCTTCATCTCCCCAAAGACTAGATTCTTTGGCGACTGATTATGGGACAATTGAAGATCTGTGTGAATTATGCGTGGGTTATGGTGCTATGCCTATTTTGGAGGAGGTCATTTCAGCTAGAATGTCATCCACTGAATCTCAGGATGCAGTGGTGAATCAGTATACGGCCACAGCCCTTGCCCGCATCTGTGTCTATTGTGAAACTCACAAACATTTCAATTATTTATACAGATTTCAGGTAACTTTTTCCGCTAAATGAGTTGATAGAAAATTGGAAGCAAGGTTAAAAATTCACAAGGGAGTAACATTTTTTCAATCTTTAGGAAGCACGGTGATCTGCCCATTTTATGGAACACAAACAACGTTTAGAGTTCTATATTTGGCTTTTTTGTGGGATTTTAAAGAATCCGGAAATGAATTATAGCTGAATTTTGTATTTCCCATGTCCTGTTTATTTTGGGATGTTTCTGTTAATTCAAGGAGCAGTCCATGTCAATCGTTTAACCTTTTATCTAGTGCTCTGTTATTCAAAACACAGCAGTTAACTGATGTTTGGTAAGTTCAATAATTTTTAGAAATATACTAAGCATGAAACTAATTTCTTACTGATTCTACCCAGCTTGAGAACTAACCAAACCCAAGGTGATTTGATTGGTTTGGACTCTAAAACCCACCAAACTTGAACCAACCCAACCCAAGCCTATCTCTACTTCTGAGAGGATTTTGTGTTTCCAAGTGGGGTTGGCATGGAAATGTCTCCAGCTGGAGGGGAAATCTCAGAGAAAGGGAGATTGCCAAACGTAGATACACAGTTCAATTTAGTTGCTTATTCCAGCGATCTCAGCCCATATTACCTGGTATTGATTTAGGAACTGAGTTTGAGATCTTTTCAACCGTCAGCCTGCCAAATACAAATATCACAATAGTCCTCCTATCAACATTTATGTATCTTTAAGCTGGTAAATCTATGTAATCATCACCATTACTTATCATATGAACATCAAAATCCTAATGTAACTTATAGTGATTGTGTAACTTGTATTTATTGTATGGAACAAAACCTAATAACCACAATCGATATAATGTGTTATCACATTTTCTTTTTCATTTTCCTGTGGGAGATTTTTCTGTTTTCCTAATGATCTGCATTAATCAGGTGATTAAGAAGGACCATGTTGCTGCTGGACTCTGTTGTATTCAATTGTTTGTAAATTCTTCTTCGCAAGAGGAAGCCATTAGACATTTGGAACATGCTAAGGTATGTCCATAATTTAATACAAAGGACAGCTAGCTTGGTAACTTCGAACACACACAAGGCATTTATTTTAACTTTTTTTAATTGAAGATATCACTTTTAGTAGGCTTACATTTCTGAAGTTACTTTTTTTCAGAAGTTGCATTCTTATTCTACATGAATATTAACTTCTTTGTTTGTTTTTCTTCTCTCTATTTTCTGTTTTGAGAACCTTACCAAATTTAGTGGGAGTAGAAGCAATAAGTTGATATGAGTTGAAGTCATTAATTAAGATTAAGAAGGGTGTAGTTAATGCGATATATTGTGGAATGTTGGTTTATTGACTCATTCATGGGTTTAGCTTATCGAACTAGTTTTATGACTATTGACTTAATATTTGAGGGAATTACCTGAAATGAAAATTCACTCAGCCTCTAGAAATTTATTTACAGGATAATTACAAATCTAATAAATACAGCATGCATTTACGGTACATCTAAGGCTACTTGGTTAGTGGAACAAGTATTATTATGTAATTTCAACGTACTTGTTGCTGACATATTTAGGTTGAAGTTGAAGGTTGGGTTGATTTATATACCAATACGGTTTTAACTATGCATCTGAAACATATCTCTACTTCAGGAAAGATGGGAGGTGAATTAATCAATATGTTAACTCCTCCCTCTCATCCACACTCTTTTTCTTGCAGGAAAAGTAGCTTTGATCAACTTTAGAAAATAAACTAGTACATTGCAGTTAAAATGTTATAATTAAGTTTGCCTTAATTTTAAGATTTAAGCGTAAACTTATTGGTAAGCCCGCATGAACTAGAGTGGAATAGCTTGGCCTACCGATTAAGATCTCACATCAACTAGAAATATGGTCATAATCGATTGCATAAGCCTTAGGACCCCCCCCCCCCCAAAAAAAAAACAACAAATGAAATTGTTTTTGGGGTTGGGTTAACCATTTCTAATATGGTATAAGAGCCTATCCAATTTGCAAATTGGGCCCACCCGCATACGTTGAGTCCTCGGTGTGAGGTGGTGTGTTGACATTCCACATCGACTATGAATACGAGTAAAATTGAACATATATAAGCCTTGCAATCCTCCCTCCGTGAGCTAATTTTTTGGATTGAGTTAGGTTAAGTCATTTTTAATACTACGCATGGGTAAATATTTTGTGGTAGCCTCATCAGACTACACTGCATATTCTCTTGGTATATTCGGTTAGTATATGCTAAATAAGAGAATAAATTAATACATTCTGAAAAGGTATAAGGGAAGAGCTAAATGCTAAACTTGAGATTTGGAGAGACTTTGGATTCAAAAGGTTTTCGTTTGAACAAGAGTAAGACAAACTATATGCACTGCAACTTTAGTAAGAGGCAAGTTGAAAATGATTTGGAGGTAAAAGTTTGAGAAGTTGTCACACCACAAAATTCTAAGTATTTGGGATCTATAATGCAAAGCGACGGGGAAATTAATGAAGATATCACACATAGGATACAAGTTGGGTGGTTAAAATGGAGAAAGGCATCAAGAGTTATTTGCAACCGCAAAGTGCCTAAGAAGCTTAAAGGAAAATGTTATCGTACTGTTACACACGGCTAGCATGCTTTATGGTAGTGAGTGTTGGGCTTTAAAGGGACAACTAGAGAAAAAAGTGGGAGTTGCGGGGATGAGAACATTGAGGAGGATGTGTGGTCACACAAAGGTTAGATAAGATACATAATGAGTTTATAAGGAACGATATTGGTGTGGCACCTATTGAGGCAAAGATTACAGAAAACCGGTTAAGGTGATTTGAACATGTGCATAGAAGGCAGTTGGAGGCACCCATGAGGAGAGTTGATACTTGATAGCATGGTCTTTAATCCTGTAAAAAGGGGTAGAAGGAGACCTAGAAGGACCTTAGGAAAATTTATTAAACAGAATTGGTTTCTGGTCGAGCACAATGGCGTCGTGTGATCTATGTAGTCAATCTCACCAAGTGTGATAAGGCTTATTGTTGTTGTTGAAGCTTAAAAATAGTTATTATGTTGTAGTGCTGCCAAATTACCGAATATGTGTTTGGTTCAACTTATTTTGGATTTTTTTTTGTCAGCTTCCCTGGAGAGTTTGTGAGAAGATCAGAACAAGTAGCATTGTTTTTCCAAAATTAATCCTTACAAAACATGCTACGTGAGATGTGGTGAACTGAACAGTGGCCAAAAGGGCATTTTGGAGGTTTTTGAATAAAGGACAGGGTTTATCTGTACAACAATCTTAGTTGATTCACAAAATATACAAGATTCATTTGAAGATAGATATTTTTCCCTCTATATATCAATTGCCGTAAGCATGTTTCACTTTGTTTTGTTAATAATGCTGTGCAAGGTTAGCAAAATCGCGATTTAAATCGTAAAATCGTGCGATTTTACGATTCTGCTGGACCCTGCGTCATCGTCATCGCTCAAAATTGTGTTTTTGCAAAGACGCTGCAAAATCGACGATTTCAGCGGCGAAATCGTGGAATCGGCGGCGTCTCGATTCTGTTTTGGACGCGGGTCGGGTCGGGTTAGGTTTACCCCCGGGTGTTTTGACTCGTTTTCAAAACGCGTTTTGGGTTAAAAACCCTAATTTCGATCCTCTTTTGCTGCGCGACCTGATTCCCTCTGTTTTGCAACTTGTTTCTCCCTCTGTTTCGCGACTTATTCTGCTTCTCCCTCTGTTTCGCGACCTAATTCCCTGTTTCTCCTTCTGTTTCGCGACCTGATTGATACCCTCTGTTTCTCCTTCTGTTCTGCTTCTGGTTATGAGTTGTGAACTTGTGTTATGTTATGGAATTATGGTAGTATTAGTATGGTACTTTATGTTTGATGTGATGTGATCTCAGTTGTGATTTATTGGGATTTTATATATATATATATATATATATATGTAATTTTATATGCATATATACATATTTAAGTATAAATTTGATTTTAAGTAAAATCTTTTGTCTCGTGTTACGATTTCACGAGTTACGATTTTGTACACCCCTCCCGATGTCACTCAAGATCACGATTTTTCTAACCTTGATGCTGTGTCCTTTGCTTATTGATGTAGATGCATTTTGATGAAGGATTGTCTGCAAGGCATAAAAGTGGGGAATCTACTAAGCTTGTCACAAGAGGTCTTAGAGGTAAAAGTGCCTCTGAAAAGCTTTCCGAAGAAGGTCTTGTCAAATTTTCTGCTCGGGTATCAATCCAGGTAATCAGATATACCCAAATCCAATACTAAGATCAGTAGTTTACTAATTAATTCCTGAAAACAAGTTTAGCAAGCCAATTTGGCAACTCAAAATGAATGATATTAGTGGTTTCCCCTGAATTTATGGACATAAGCCTTTGAGAGAACATGCTAACACAAGTGGTTATTTAGTTGTAGACACTTCGCTTTCAATTTTGAATATTTTACTCTTTAATAGTCTTATCAAGATTTGATTGTGAAATCCTATGTTTATTCCTCATGACTTATGTGAATTTACTGCATTTTGTAGGTTGAAGTTGTTAAATCTTTTAATGACTCAGAAGGACCGCAATGGAAACATTCACTTTTTGGGAATCCAAATGATCCAGAAACTTTTAGGTTTGTTCTGTTCTTAAGCTTAATTACATGGTAATTTTGATTATCCATTTCTCTTTCTCGGAGCCAGTTTGGTATCCTGAACATTCATGGTTAAAATTTTGGGGATATCTTGTACAATTTTAATAAACTTGTCCAGAATTTTTCAACCAAATTTTCTGGGGATGTCTAATTGACCTCTTATTATTGTTAACCAACTATTCCAAAAGCTCAAGCTGTTCTGTGAAAGCTTATGTGTTTGCTTGCAAACTTAACACATGAGATGTGTAGTTTTGGGCATGAGGGAAGTGTGTTAAGATTTAAAATGTTGAGTCAACTCTCATATCAGCTAGGAATTCGTCCACAAAAGAGTTTATAAAGTCTGGGCAGTCCTTCTTTTATGAACTAGATGATGGGATTTAGCTAGGTCCAATCCTAAATTTAAGTTATATACTTGGTGCATGTTTTGTTTAACTTTTTTTTGAGAAACATGTACTTTTGCCACCTTGGACAAGCCTTTTGAAAAAAAACATTTAAAATTTTACCTTAAATTAATCTTTCCTAAGCATGTGCTTAATCTATGAAACAAAAACTTTGACGCAGGCATTGAACATGTGTGTGAGTGTGTGTGAGAGAGAGAGACATAATTAAATGTATAGAAGAGAGAAATTTAAAATAATTGTTGTGTGAATTGATCACACTTTTGTCTCTATTTATACTGATTATACATTTAATTACAAGGATACTAACAAAAGAATAATATCCTATACATAATTACAAAAAGGCATATTCCACAAGTATATTATTTACAAAGAGCATATTCAGTGGAATATTCTAACACTCCCCCTCAAGCTGGAGCATATAAGTCATAAGATCCAAGCTTGTTACAGATGTAATCAATTCGTGTGCCTCGGAGGGATTTGGTGAGCATGTCAGCCAACTGATCTTCAGACTTGACAAAGTCAGTAGTGATCTCTCCAGAAAGAATCTTCTCTCGAATGAAGTGACAATCAATCTCTATGTGTTTGGTCTTCTCATGAAACACAGGATTGGAAGCAATGTGCATAGCAGCTTGTTTGTCACAAATGAGCTTGGTGCCTCTAGTATCTCCTAGCCTCAACTGTTGAAGAAGATATCGCAACCAGGTAAGTTCACAGGCAGCTGCTGCCATAGCACGGTATTCAGCTTCCGCGCTAGACCTGGCAACGACGTGTTGCTTCTTACTCCTCCAAGAAATAAGGTTGCCCCCAATAAGAACACAATATCCAGACGTGGAACGCCGATCCGATGGTGATCCTACCCAATCAGCGTCGGAATAACAAACGACCTGGGTATTGCCTCTATCTGCATAAATTAATCCACGACCAGGAGCACGTTTGATGTACCGAAGGATGCGAATAACGGCATCCCAATGACTGTCACAAGGGGCATTCAGAAATTGACTGACCACACTAACAGGAAAAGAAATGTCTGGCCGTGTGATAGTCAAATAGTTGAGTCTGCCTACCAATCGTCGATATCGTTCCGGGTCTTTCAAAGGCTTCCCCTAACCCGAAAGGAGTTTGACATTGGGATCCATAGGGGTATCACAAGGACGACAATCAATCATGCCCGAGTCGGACAGGATATCAAGAGCATACTTTCCCTGATTGACGGTAATGCCAGTGGAGGAACGTGCAACCTCAATGCCAAGAAATACTTCAAAGGACCTAAATCCTTTGTCTGAAGCTGACGGGAGAGATGGTCTTTAAGTCTCTGGATGCCTAGGGCATCGTTTCCGGTGATAACAATATCATCAACATAGACAACCAGAAAGATGCATCTGCCGTTGGGATAGTGAATGAAAAAGACAGAGTGATCAACGGCACACCGAGTCATGCCAAAGCGTAGAAGGACCGAGCTAAAACGGCCAAACCAAGCACGAGGAGATTGCTTCAAGCCATAGATGGAACGGCACAACCGGCACACAAGATTTCAACCACGAGGAGTGGTGAATCCAGGCAGCTGAGACATGTAGACTTCCTCCTGCAAGTTAGCATTCAGAAAGGCATTTTTGATGTCCAACTGATGAAGAGGCCAATGATAAATGGCTGCCAAGGCAAGAAAGAGGCGGACAGAGGCCATCTTGGCCACCGGAGAGAAGGTGTCACCATAATCAAGGCCAAAGATCTGGGTATATCCCTTTGCAACCAAACGTGCTTTCAACCGATCAACACGGCCGTTAGGACCAACTTTAACTGTATACACCCATCGACAACCAACCGTGGTCTTGCCGGGAGGTAAAGGAACCAGTTCCCAAGTTCCATTTGCCTGTAAAGCAACCATTTTGTCCAACATCGCCTGCCGCCAACCTGGATCAATCATAGCTTCACCTGTGGTCCTAGGTATAGACATAGAATCCAAAGAAGATACAAAGGAGAAATAGGAGGGTGATAAAGAAGAATAGTTTAAAGCACAGGTATAGTTGGGATTAGGATTACGTGTAGAACGAATACCTTTGCGAAGATGAGTCTAGAGGACTATTTGTGGGAACAGGGGGCACTGCGGTGCGACGGCAGTACGTTAGCAATGGAGCTGGAGGAATAGCTGGATCTGGGTTAACCGATGGAGGAGGAGCCGGAGGAGGTATCGGTGCTGCACAAACTAGTGGAAGCAAGCTAGGAGGACTCACCGGTGCTGAGGAAACAGGTGGAATGTCCGGCGAAGTAGCAGGAGCATAGTATGGTGTAGACTCGAAGAATGTGACATCAGCACAGACAAGATATCGTCGAAGGTGTGGAGAATAGCAACGGTAACCTTTCTGTGAGCGTGAATACCCAAGGAAGATACATTTGAGAGACTTGGCAGAGAGTTTGTCCTTCCCTGGGTGAAGTCATGAACAAAACAAGTACACCCAAAAACACGAGTGGGGACAGGATACAAGGGTTGATTAGGTAATAAAATGGAGTAAGGAACTTGATTTTGGAGAACCGAGGATGACATGCGATTGATTAAGTAGCAGGCTGTAAGAAGAGCGTCACCCCAGAAATGAGAGGGAACATTGTGATGCAGCATCAACGTTCGGGCTGTCTCGACCAAGTGACGGTTTTTGCGTTCAGCAACCCCATTTTGTTGGGGAGTATGAGCACATGAGGTCTGATGGAGGATTCCCTGTGAGGTCAGGTAATTTCGAAAAGAAGTAGACAAATACTCAAGTGCATTATCAGTTCGAAAGATTTTAATAGAAAACCCAAAAAGATTTTTGATTTCAGAAGCAAAGTTTTGAAAGATGGCAAAAACTTCCGAACAGCGTTTCATTAAAAATATCCAAGTACATCTTGAATAATCATCAATGAACGTAACAAAATAATGAAAACCTAATGTAGAACTGACACGACTTGGACCCCAAATATCGGAATGAACTAAAGCAAAAGGAGACGCAGCTCGTTTATTGACTCTATCAGGAAAGGAAATTCTAGTATGTTTGCCTAACTGACATGACTCACATTCTAAAGACTGTGTAGAAATACCGGGACTCATAAGACGCATTTTGACAACGTTTCGGATGACCCAACTGCTGATGGAGAAGAGAGGGATGTGAAGTGGCAGCACATGCAACAGGAGTGGAAAGGAGAAATAGTCCACGAGACTCAAGGCCTGCTCCAATCGTCCGCCGGGTTTGCCGATCCTGTATAAAGGCTTTGTCAGAATCAAAAACAACCGAATAAAGCTTTGAACGGGTGAGTTTGCTAACAGAAAGCAAGTTAAAAGGGCAGCCAGGAACATAAAGGACAGGATTAAGGGTAAGGTTACGAAGGGGTTAGGAATGGCCAATCCCTCGAACCTGCATTTGGGAACCATCAGCAAGGGTAATAGGAGGAAGAGAGTCGGTGTAAATCAATTGAGAAAATAAAGAGACGTTACCAGACATGTGATCGGAGGCCCCGGAGTCAAAGATCCTGGGGGGCCATGGGAGGAAGATGGAGCAACTAGGGCAGCAGGATTACCAGATTACCAGACTGAGTCATGCTAGTGACAGGCGAGGCGGACTGCATAGCGGCTTTGAGGCGAACAAACTCCTCATAATCATTGGCGGAGATAGAGACATCCGAAGGAGAGCTCCCAGAAGCAAGATGAGCATGTTTTGCAGGTGTGCGGGACTGATCACGAGCTTTAGTGCGGCACTCAGCCTCAATGTGTCCAAAGCGGTCGCAGTAATAACAGCGAGGGCGCTGTTTCTTACCACCACGACCCCCACTGTGCCCCCCACGTGAAGAGTGGGAGACTAGAGCAGAAGCATCAGATGCATCGGAGATAGGAGCAGCGGGAGCAGACGTAGGGGAGAACACATGAGGAACGGATAGGCGTAGGAGCTGTTCACTGACCACGTCATATGTAGGAATGGTAGGACTGGACAGGATCTGGTTGCGTTCCGAATCAAGCTCAGGAGGAAGACGGGCAAGTGCAAGAACCATGAAAAACTTGCTACGCTGAGTAGAGTGCGTGGTGGCATCACTAGTAAAGGGCATGAGAGAATCAAAGTCAGCAATTAAGCGGTCAAGCTTACCGAGATAGGACTGAACATCCATGTTCTCCAGTTGGAGAGAAAGGAGACTGGAAACCACACTATAGAGACGATGAACATCGTTGGAGAAGACCCGTTTAGCCTTTGTCCAAACCTCGTAACAAGTACGAAAGGCCTGGTATTGAGGTTGTAATTTCGCATCAATAGAGAACCACATAACAGCACACAAAGAGGCATCAATTTGCTTCCAACGAGGGCGATCCGCCTCGGGTATCTCGGAGGCTTGTTTCGTGAGGTGATCTTCATGACCTTGGCCTTCAAACCACAACTGGACAGCAGCGGACCAGCTACTGTAAGTGGCAGATCCGGTCAGTTTCTCACACGGAATCAAGGGAACCGTGGTAAAAGTAGCACTGGAAAAGGAGGCACCGGAAGACATGGTGAAAAATTGCAAAATAACTGCCTGGGTAGGTGCGCCTGGCAGAGAGGAGGGTTCTGGTGAAACGCCGGCGGAAAACGACGCCGGGAAGTGGAGGCACGCGCGCAGATAGTGGTGGCGCGTGAAAACAGACGCGCCGGAGAAAGGTGGCGCGTGGAGGCGCATGAGGCGGAGATTCGGGGCGCTGGTTGGACCGCTGGACTCGCCGAAGGATGGCGCTTCTGATGGTGTGGGTGGCGATGCGATCGGAGAAGCGGGAGACAGCGAGCAGGCTACTGTAGCGCTACAGTACCGGACAGAAAAAGGAGAACGGAAGCGCAGGGATCGTTGAACCCTGGTCTGATACCATATAGAAGAGAGAAATTTAAAATAATTGTTGTGTGAATTGATCACACTTTTGTCTCTATTTATACTGATTATACATTTAATTACAAGGATACTAATAAAAGAATGATATCATATACATAATTACAAAAAGGCATATTCCACAAGTATATTATTTACAAAGAGCATAGTGGAATATTCTAACAAAATGAAATCAAATTTAAGCTTTTCCCTGTTGGTCTTCATTTGCTATTTTTCTGCCGTTGCATGCATACAAATGATTTTCTGTGGTGGAGATTAGCATTTCATGGTTTTATATTAATAATTATTATAAATACTCATGATGCTTTTGAAATTTCAGACGAAGGTGTAAAATTGCAGAGGTTCTTGTTGAGAAGAATTTTGATTTGGCATTCCAAGTAATCTATGAATTCAATCTTCCTGGTAACATTGATAATTTCCTCTTTACAATCTGGTTTCGCTGTCTTGTATTTTTAGCTCCACATACTGAGCCATTATATCCCATGCAGCTGTTGATATATATGCTGGGGTTGCTGCATCTCTTGCTGAGAGAAAAAGAGGCAGTCAGTTGACAGAATTCTTTAGAAACATCAAGGGCACAATAGATGACGATGACTGGGACCAGGTAATCTAATTATATTTTCTTTTTCTCTTCTACTTGAAAGAGAGCACGTTTGTATTTCAGTTTAATGATTCAATATAGCTCAAAAGTTAAATGACTGAAACTCTTCTCGAATGAATTTGGAATTGTTTTAAAAACTGGACGGTTTATTACATTAATGAAGGTATTCGTTCACCCATTTTAAATACTATACAATCTACTAAACACCGTTAGGGCCCAAGGCCCAGATGTGGGCCGGTTAATTGATGATAGGTGTCATGGGCCAAGAGTATGGAAAGTATACTACAGTAGGAAAAGAATAAAGAGTAGGAAGTTAGCAGTCACGATGAGCTGGCAATTGCTAGTTAACATGATTGGAGAGTAAATTGGGGGGGGGGGGGGGTGGCTGTTAGTGTTAGGGGAGGGGGCACGAGAAATTACTGTAATGAAAGAAGGCGGAGACCGAGTCTCTGTAGGAATCCGAGACTCTGGTTCTTGTATTGATCATTCACAGAAATAATCAAATAACAGCAGGCTGTCTTTTTCTTCACACTAAAAAGAATTCTTTTCTTTTATTTTTCCTGTTTCATCTCTTTTCGGGTTTCCTAACAGAATCATAAAATGTGTCATGTAAATTTTTCTATTAGCCCAAAATGAACATATTTTATGTCTTGCAAGATAAAAATAATAAAAGGCTATGTAAAAACAGTTCATAATTGAATTTCTTTGATTGACCTATTTAACTTGGCAGTGGACTTTTGTTTGGTTAAAAAACTTTTAGTTCAACAGTTTTTTCCTGTAAAAAATGAACCGCTGGAACTATGGGGAGTAGTTAGGTATTAGGAGAAGCTAAGACTAATTAGTCATGATTGATTATGACCTTGTTTTGGTGTTACTTCGTCAGAAGATAAAAAGACTTGTATCTATTTATACTTGTGCTAGTACTAGTCTTGATCCTAATTAAAAAAGAAAACAGATCACAAAATAACGAGGAAAAACAAAAACTAGTTCTATGATATTATGAGAAAATATAGAACTAATTCTAAGATATGCTACAATCAAGATATTATTTGACATATTTCATATCTTTTAACAATAAAAAATATAAATAGGATGATCGGTTCCAACTTGTTCTCTATCACTGTTTTGATACCAATTTTCATCGGTTTTTAACTAGTTTGACTCTAGCCGATTTTCAATTTAGAATTTAGACAATTTCATTGCGTAAACAAACTGAACAACAGGTTCACTGGCTCTTTGGTCTGGTCCAGTTTTTTTAACAATGGTATTTGGATAGTATAAGACTTTATTGAACAACATGGAAGACTATGTTGGTCGAAACTGCATTCTGTATGCATCAGAAGTGCCCTAGCTGCCCAAAGCTTAATGCTGGAGACTGTAGTACTAAACAAAATCAACAATGCACTTGGAAGTTTGGGGGGAAAAATCTTAGTGTGTTGACTGTAGTTTGTAGTTGACTGAGAAGCTTCTTAGGTCTGCTTGGAGGACTTACAGTTGTGGGCTATTACCAACAAGCTATATAATAATAGACCATGCTCTCATCGTGGTAGAACTAGAAATTCCAGCTTTCCAGGTAAATTCCATCAAGAAAAAATGGTTCTCAGCTACTTCCACTTGAGATATTCCGTAGAATAAACCAGAAAATACATACACCCAGTAAAATAAAAACAAGAAGGAACCTAGAAAATAGGAATTGACACTAGACACAATTATCCGCCTCCTCCTGGTCAAAGGCTTCCTCTTCTCACCCAAATTCTTGGATAATTCCCTCATGCTCCAACCTTCCCCCTATATCGTTCTTCACATCATTCCATTCATGATTCTCCAATTTCCTCTTGCCAGTTGTCCAGAAAGTTAATCATTTATCTCGCTCCTCCAACTGAATTCTCCACTCCTTTCCATCTGTGTCCCTTTTTTCTCCCCTCCTTCTCCTGTATACAATAGACCTGTTCTACTGTTAGGCCCGTATTTCTGTTTCTGAGGGTCAAAGGCCAATCACACCACCAGTTTTTTATATTGCATTTAACTATTGTTTGGTAACGGAAAACTTGGCTCTAAAACTAACATAAAAGTGAGGTCGTGGCATGTGTAAACATGAGCTTCATATATCAATAGTCAAAACAGGTTAGGAAATAAAAATGTGCCTTTTCTAACCACTTCAGCTATTGCTTGAGTTCTTCTGGTGGAAAAAGAGTGTCTTTATGTTACAATAAGTGAACTTACCTTCAAGAAATCAATGTTTTGGTGTAGGTCTTGGGTGCTGCAATAAATGTATATGCCAATAAACATAAAGAGCGCCCGGATCGTCTAATTGACATGTTGACCAGCAGCCACAGGTGAGGGCTTTATCTATTTTTATGCATAGGTATCAATGATTTTTTTGGGAATTTTTTGTCCAATATTTATATGGATCATTATTGTAAAAGGGGTAGAGGGAGACCTCAAAGGGTCCTAGGGAAACTTATTAAACAAGATCTAATGTTTAATAATATTCATGAAATTTTGGTTTTTGATTTAGCACAGTAGCCTTGTGTGATCACCTAATGGGATAAGGTTTTTTGTTGCTATTATGTGGATCATTATTCTTTTACTTAAAAATTAGGTACAAATAGTTGGGTATTTATTGTTATTTTTGTCATTGACAATTTGACAATCAATATGTAGCTTAGACACGCAATGCACAATCCCATGTGCCCTCCCCATAGCTTTTTCTCTGTAGCAATTCAGTAACAACGGTAACGTTTATTTTATTATTGAATTGGGCATGCAGGAAGGTTCTTGCTTGTGTTGTTTGTGGTCGTTTGAAAAGCGCATTTCAAATTGCTTCACGGAGTGGAAGTGTAGCTGATGTTCAATATGTTGCTCACCAGGTTAAATTTATAGCCTCCAGTTCTGGATTCATTTTATCATAACTTTCAAATTACAATTAGGTAACCAATTCTATTATTTGAAACTGCTGAGTGAGGTTACTGTTGATTATTGAATCTAACCTCCGAATAGATAGCAGCATGGGATTGAAAGCCCTATATATTCTGAACTAACTACTTCAAAGTTCGGGGATGATATATCAGAATTATAGTCCTGAAATTGTTCTAAATCAATGGCCCAAACTGGTATGCTGATTCGTGGATCTGATGAAGGACCCTCAGTTTGCCACGTCACTAAAAATGTACGGAGGACAAAAAAAACCAACGTTTTGAAGTTCAAGGACTAAAAACGGATTCTCGCTAAAGTTCAAGGACCAAAGACATTTAACCCTAGATATAATTTATGTTAGAACATTATGACACAGATCCTTAGATCCTTAAATACCGACTCTGCATTCTTAAATTGATTTCTTAGTTTTGATGAGTTCCACAGATCCTGACATCCTGTTATTGGAGGGATACTAGTATTGCATGCCCTGGGGTTGTAAAAACCACCCACATCTCACATGTCAAGAACTTCCTTCATCTAGATCTTAGTTTGACAGAATGATTCACTATTGCTTCTGCTATCATGACCTGTAAACATGTTTTTGGTTAGTAAAATGTTCAAAATTCTCTGGCGGTCTTGCCTTACCATCAATCTTCTTTCAGGCACTGCATGCAAATGCACTTCCCGTTCTTGATATGTGTAAGCAGTGGTTGGCTCAGTACATGTAATCTATCGCTGGCAAAATCTGTGGATTGTCCAACGTGAACCTTTTGGTCTATTGATGCACAAGATGTCTTGAAAGCTTGTGTTAGATTATATTCATTTCTCAAGGGACGTGGATAGAACTGAAGCCATGGGTTTAACTGTAAAAGTCAAAGAGGTTGTATTTTGTTGATGTGATCTGAGTGTTTGGATTTGTTGAAGTGGGCTCCTGTGATCTGAGGTATACAGACATTGAAGTTGGTCCAGCAAGCGTGTTGTATTGCTACCATTTCCAGGTTTGGAAGATTAGTCGAGTAAATCTTCACGTGGTTCAAGCAGAATTAGATGCTTTTTTTTACCTTGAATCTCGTATAGATACTGGATTCGGGACCACCTGAATGTCCATGATGGTGCTTGAGTTCTTAAGCACTCAATAGAATTGAATCTCTTTCAGCCAACGAAAATTACTTTTTAATATGACAGAGAGCTCTGCAGTTGTGAGCATGATGTTCTAGAGTAGAGTTTTTGTAAATGAATTTTGACTCTTGAACATTTGTCAACGTATCAAAATAAGTTGTAAAGATGTTAATTTGATTGAGGGCTTCCCTTCATTAAGTTATTTGGTACAGGTTCAACAAGCATAATTCATTGGCTGGACCATATTTTGGTTGACCTGTGTATTAAGTAAAACTTGTCTGGATGGTTACTAAGGCGTGAAAAATCTAATAACATGGACGGGCTAAATCAGCGATCAAATCAGGATGTGAATATTGCATTTCACACTTCAAAATTAAAGGTTCAAATTTGATTTACATATTCATAGAGCATTTGTTTTAAGTTTTGTATTTATTTTATTCATATTTTTTTGACTCGTACAAGAATTACTCTAATAACTTTTATATTAAAACAATGGTAACCCATGTATTTAATTTTAGAGTATCGATTAAGTAAAAGCAAAAGTCGATAGCAACGAGAAGCAATTATTATATTAAAAAAAATTATACATGGATTTTAACTGATTGAATGTATTCAGTAAGTGTCCTAAATTTGAATATTTATTTTTTGTTTTGTTAGTTTAACATAATATAAAGGCAAAAAAAATAATTTTGGTTTCTTATTTCTATTATTCAAGGTCCATTTTTGTTCCATAAATTTTTTAAAGTTTATTTTAGTTCTTTAACTTCTGTTTTTAGTCCAAAATGGTCACTGTCTTCATTTTCATCAGCAATTTAATGGATTTTGATTAACGCGGTTACATTTTGTTATCTACTAATTTATCTTTTTTACAAATCGTTATTTATTTATTTTGAATTGTTAATTTAGAACAATTTGAGCCGTTAGAATTCGTTAGATTGCTAATGGGAGTAATGACATAAGTTAAGAGACTAAAATAAGCTTTAGAAAGTTATGAAACCAAAATAAATTTTGAGTAAAAGATAAGAGATCAAAATATATTTTTACCTAATATAAATGTAAAAATAATTCTTGTAATCCATAAGATATTTATTAATTATCTTTATATTTTTTAATGTGTTTTCTTACGTATTTTGATAATTTCCTTAAATTAACTAAACATATTTTATAATAAATATTTAAACTACTATGTTGTATGCAATAATAAATGCATTACTTTAAGCATAAACTCGTTTTACTTGATGTCTAGGAAGAAGACGACCACAAGATAAACACATCCACATGCATATCATCACGTCATGATATGCCCATTATTGCACAAATTTTTTTTATCAGCATATGTATGATAGTTGAGTTGAAGATAAAATTATTCAGATAATTGAATTTAAAAAAATGAATCTTCTAACGGACAGGATTAAATAAGCTATAAAGATTTTTCCGATGTACCAAAAAAAAAAAAAAAAGTTATAAGGAAGAGAAATCCGTTGACATTGAAGATTTGAGTTTTGAACTTCTCCACGTTGACAAATCCCTGGATCACTCACACCTCCTCGCCCCCATAGGCTAAGTTATTTTAATGTGTAACTATGTCACTACTAAATTATTATATTATACTATCATAATATTTGATTAGAAGTCTGAAGACTCCCTGGCACCTCCCCATATTATTCTAATGCTCAGGGAAACTCACTAGAAGAAGCTAATTTTATATTATGTGAATTTGTGGCCAAAAAGCTCGCCTTGTGCATAATTTATTATACACAACAACGTTGATAACAAGAAGTTTTGATTCCCCCCTCCCCCTCCCTTTTTTTTTCTGAACAAGCCAATTTTTCAGTGTGTTTCTAAGAATGTCGTCACCATCTCTGATTAGAAGACGATCAAGCGGTGAAATAAGGAACTTGGCCTCAGTTTCCAGCAGCCTCTTACCAGCATTTGGTACCATCTTAGATGAAGGATACTTGAACCTAAGAAAAAATGTTATTGCTCCCTATGACCGTAGATATCGGTAAGTATTCAATTAATTTCCTGAAAGCCATTAATTAGTAACTCAAATTTATTTATGCATTGATCTGAAATTAGAATTTGTGATGTAGGTTGTGGCAAACTTTTTTAGTGGTATTGGTTGTGTACTCTGCATGGGCTTCCCCATTCGAGCTAGCTTTCAGAGAAATGTCAGATGGGTCGTTATTGCCCGTTGATCTCGTCGTCGATGGCTTCTTTGCAATTGATATAATCCTCACTTTTTTTGTGGCTTACTTGGATAAATCAACTTATCTCCTCGTTGATGATCATAAGAAGATTGCTATCAGGTGTGTTTGACACAAGAGGAAGGAAAAATAGTGTCTTTATATTTCAATTGAAAAGCACCGCAAAAATTTGAAGTAATTTATTTTGTTATTTTAAAGTTTTCTCAACCTTTTTCGATTCCTCCCATTGTTTAAGAGTTAAAACCCGCTATTTTTCTCAATTTTCCTCCCATGACCCATCCTTAGCTCCTCTACAATTCCCTCCAGCAAACAGTCTTTTTTTTTTTTCGAGGGCCAGCGAACACTACTTTTTTTGGTCAACCAAACACTGTTCAGTTTGGTAGTTTAGTTTAGGTGCAGAAATCATTGCTAACCCAATCAAAGGCACCCAAAAATACTGTGAATCTTTTTTTTCCCCTATTTCTCGAGTATTTTCTTACCCAATTATCAAAGTAAAAGATCGATTTCTCAAGCGCTAACAGATTTACCCTCCTAATTGATGCAATCTTCGGGATTGAAGGACTCAGAATCATATGTCTTTTTGTTTTTGTTTATCATGATTTTTTTTGTGCTTTCACTTCAACAGGTATGTTAAAACGTTATACTTCCCCATGGATCTAGCGTCCACTCTTCCATTTCAGCAGGTATACCAAATTCTATCGGGCAAACGACACAAGAGCGAGGTGTTTAGTTTCCTAAATATGCTTCGACTCTGGCGATTGAGACGTGTTAGCGAACTCTTTGCAAGGTACATCTATACATCTATACGAGTGAAATTAGAATGGAAAATCAATGAATATGCCAAAGCCAAATGATATTAAATTTGTATATCTCATACTCAAATAAAGTAGTTATAAACAAAGTTAGAATAATTATATTTATGCACCTTTTTTTTAAACAATGTTTATATTTCTATACTTTATATTTCTCTTACATTATATCTACGCCTCATTTTTTTCATATCTATGTTTTATCATTATCATTTATCGCATCTCTTTACTTCTTTTGTTTTATGTTCTGTCTTCGCATACCTCTCTACACTAATGTATAAATATCACTACTCCTTTGCCCTGTTATGAATATATATATATATTTGCTATGGTACGTCCACTTGTATTTTAAAAGAGGTGCGTTAGCAGGTTATAACTTAAATTTTAAAATACACCTACAAAGTGTAACTTTCTAACCACTCCTATAAAACAAGTTGGAGTACGTTAGCAAACCCCTATAGAGTTTGCTAACCTACACCCACTTGTTTTATAGAAGGAGTGCATTTGCAAGTTATAACTAGATTTTTTAAAATACATCTAAAAGGTGTAGCTTACTAACACACTCCTTCTATAAAACAAGTGAGTGTACGTTAACGTTAACCCGTATATATATATATACACACTCAATCTATATGGAATGTATATCCATACAAGTGAAATGATATTAAATTAGAATGGAAGCAAAATCAACCAATATGCCCAACCCAAATGATTTTAAATTTGTATATCTCTTACTCAGTATAAAGAAATTATAACAAAATTAAACTAATTATATATATGCACCTTATTTTTAAACAATGGTTATATTTCTATAATTTATTTCTCTTACAACATATTTACACCTAATTTTTCTTTCCATATCTATTTTTAGTAATATCATAAATGCCACACTACTCAATTTGTAGCATATCAACAAATTTCTAAAAAGTTTTTGTTTTTGCTTTAGATTTCCAGTTATATGGAAGGAAAAAAAAAAACTTTTCCTACACAAATGCCTCCTAACGCCAAATATTGTACAAATTGTACATTGAGGTGACCACTAGCTTAAACAAAAACAATTAATTATTTATTATTTATGAGCATAAAAAAAAAGTGAAAAGCCCACTAGCCAAACGCCTACTTCTGTCTAATTGTGTCACTCTCGAACAAAATACAGAATTAATTATCAATTATAAGATACGCTAAAAAGGAAAGACTTTTATGAGCAAATTAAATCAGCTATATGTTTTCCTGTTCATTACTGAAACTGAAAACTATTTTTCCAGGCTAGAGAAAGACATAAGAATTAGCTACACAGCAACAAGATTTTCTAAACTTATATGCGTAAGTACAATACATCACTGAATCTTCTCTTAGTAAAGTTCAAGAAAGATATAATCATCAAATGGGCTAGTGTAATTTCATTCATGCTTCACTTTTCCTTGGTTTGTCATAGGTTACGCTATTTGCAGTGCACTTCGCAGGCTGCATGTATTTTTGGATGGCTGTCCATCACAAAACACCTGAAAACACATGGATCGGGATGCAAATACATGATTTTAAACATAAGGGCGTTGGGTTAGGTTACACTTATTCCATGTACTGGTCTATTGTAACCCTTACTACTGTTGGTTATGGAGATTTACATGCAGTGAATTCAACAGAGAAAGTTTTCAATATTTTGTATATGCTGTTTAACATCGGCCTCACTGCATATATAATCGGAAACATGACAAATCTGGTGGTTCATAGCTCTGTCCGAACCTTTGCCATGGTAAACATTATGTCAATTGCCGTGTTAGTTTAACACTTGACTTAGCATTTACATTTTTTTCAGGGGTCAAAACCATTTGATAGGATAGAGATCTTCTAGAGTTGAAATGTAACTGCAAAAGCATGCAGTTATGAGAAATTTATCAGAAACATTTATCAGGAAAATTCCTAGGTTTGAGCTAATATATCCTATTAGAACATTCAACGTGTTGATTTAGTGGCTAGGGAAGCACAACTTTAAGTAGCAGTTCTTCAGTTCAAATTCATGTGAATGCATTTAGTTTCTGAAAAAAAAAAATCCTATCAGAACAGTATCAGTCCTAAAAATTGTATCTCAATGGCTATACCAAAAACTAATACCTTTCATCTCTTGGCTTGACAGAGGGATGCCTTCAACAAATTATTACAATATGCAAGCAAAAATAGACTCCCAGAAGGCTTGAAGGAACAGATGTTGGCACACATGCAATTGAAGTTTAAGACAGCAGAGTTACAGCAGGAAGAAGTGCTACAGGACTTGCCTAAAGCAATTAGATCCAGTATTGCTCAGCATCTTTTCCATAACGTAGTTGAAAAAGCATATTTATTTAAAGGAGTCTCTAATGATTTTATCACCCAGCTGGTAAAGCTTTTTCTTGATTTCTCTTTTAGGCAGCAATAGAATAACATATAAACATCTCAACAGCAACTAAAAATGTCATATTGACACAACACAGGTGTCAGAAATAAAAGCAGAATACTACCCACCTAAGGTTGATATTGTCTTGCAAAATGAGATGCCAACATATTTCTACATTTTGGTTTCTGGATCAGTGGTAAAACATCTATATCGTTTTTGAGTCCCACCCTTATAATACCAGGCTTAAAAAGTTAACTTCAAGCTGAGCTATTTTGACTGCAGGATGTGTTGACATACAAGAATGGGTCCGAACAGGTAAGTGAGAATCCCCCAGACAAATAGACAATTGATTGTAGAGTACAAGTAACATTTTCAAAGGAAAGTGAAGTGATATCTACTCCTTAGACAAGCAGTTACATGGAAAGAGTAAACATAAACCACAACAAAGTATCATGTCTAAGAAAATGGTTTAATGAGAAAATAAAAACTAGATGAAAATCAAATCAACCTCAGTTGGACAAAAAGGACTAAAATTGTGACTCGTTTAGATCTGATATTAGAGAAACCTTGTGTTTAATATTAGAACTTCTGAACTATAGAGAATGGAAGTAACTCGTCGGCCTGCATGAAAACTTAATGCATTAACTGGAGGTTGAAATCATTTTGGAAGTTCATGTTTCCTTTATAGAATGAAGAGTGTTTTTTTCATCTTCAAGCACTTCACACGCTAAAGCAAACACATCAAACTAAATTAAACTCTTTGAACTGTAACTGTAGAACATCTTCATCAGACATGTAAATTGAAGAGGCAGTCGAGCAATGAAATAGGACTCTTAAGTGCAATGGATTATCCTGTCTATATCATATACAAGTTCTGTGTCTATTTCTCTCTGTATATTTGTATAGGATAAAAGTCCTACTTATTGCTTATCAAAAAAAAGAGTCCTACTTATTTAATATCTTTCTAGAGGGGGAGAGATACAAAACTTGATGTTAATTTTATATTAAACGCATTCAAGTGTTTAACCAAAATAAATTCTCACATTGCTTGACTGAGGTTATAGAAGTTTTTCAGTTTTTGTTCAAACTAGAATCTGGAGGCATGGCAGGAGAAATAGGTGTGATGTTTAATATTCCACAACCATTAACAGTGAGAAGTAGAAGGCTCTCCCAGGTCATACAGATCAATCATCAACATTTCAAGCAGATGGTGCAGCCATTTAGTGACGATGGGAAGGCAATCATGAGCAACTTCATTCAGGTTTGAAGATTCATCGATTGCCATTTGAAAGTTAATTAATTTACATACTTCAAATTTGAGAGCTACGCAAACCCCAACAGTTTTTTCTTGGAATTTCAACTTTATACTGATATTAAATGTTGTACCAGGTTTGGTTTAACTCATTTTAAATAAATAATCACTTTTTTTTTCTAATCACTTTTTTTTTCTCCAGATATAATTTTTTCTAAACATGCACTATATATTATTGAAAGACACAAATTGCTGGAAGATATATTCTACCGGAATCTCCTTAATCTAAACTTATATTATCTCAGCTCCCTTGTCATTTGTCAACAAGCCCAGACATTTCTATGCTAATGTTAATTTTTCTATCAGCAGTACTTGAACGGCCTAAAAGGCAAGGTGCTAGAAGAAATACCATATGTAACAGATTTGCTGGGTGACCTGCATGATGAGGTACTAGTATATTTTTTACCTTTGACCAAGAAGTTCCAACCACTAAATTTTTTTACTGTTCTAGGAAGAAGCATAAAATTTAAATTAATGCACAAATATAGAATAAATCTGCACAATCCCTTTGGGTATTAAACGTTGCACTTGCATGACATGAGCATAGCTTAAACCTTAGACAAACTTATCAACAATTACTGTATGAAAGAAAGATTGCGGCAGAATTGTGCCCGATAGTTCCAAAAATCTTCTATATGCTTCTGCTTTAAACAAAGTTACTGGGTGTAGAAATATAATTAATGAAGAATGAACAGGTTACTAAGTTCATTCTGTTGAATACATGTACATAGTATATTAGATGATTCTTAGGTTCCTTATGTGCAGTGTATTGATAATTTTTAGGTTCCTTATGTACAGTGTATTAGATAATTCCTAGGTTTCTTATTTATTATCTGTATTTTAGTGTAAACCTCTCAATATAGTTCAGTGATTTTCAACTGAACATATTCACACAAAATATCAATCTTAACATGGTATTAAGAGCCCTTTGAATTTTTTTCCTCCTTTCTCTTCTCTCTCTATCCAGCCGCGTGTTCCTATTTTTTTCTCTCTTTCCGCGACTGCTCTATGCAGATCCACCCTCTTGGGTGTGTCGTTGGTTCTCACCACCACCACCAATAGCATCGCCGCCGTGAGAACGGCCAACCACCAAAGACCCATCGCTGCCGGCTCATCCACGCTTCGCCATCTTCTCCGGCGGTTTTCGGCTATTTCCGGCGCGTCCGGCGGTATTTCCGGCAGCTTTCACCACCGCTGTCCTCGGTTTTCCAAGGCGCACCTCACTCATCCCTTCTTTTGGCCGTTTGGCTCTGTTCAGATCTGAAGGTTCTATTCTACAGTAACGGCGTTTCTGGCTACTGCTTGTTTTCTCAATTTCTAACGGCTTTCTATTGTTATTCAAGCTGCCATGACTTCCACTGGAAAATCCTTATTTAACTCTGTCTTTTCTAGTCCTCCTATCATTACTACAGAGACTCTTAACGGCGATAATTACTTACAGTGGGCTCCTGTTGAACTTTGGTTCAAAGGACATCGGTTTTCCGATCATTTGATCAAAAAGGCTGCTGAAATTCCAGATTCAGATCGGGAAAATTGGGAAGTGGTTGACGCTCAACTTTGTGGTCTTCTATGGAATAGCATTAGTCGTGATCTCCTTCCGCTTTTCGGTACATATCAAACATGTTATGAGGTTTGGGATAAAGCACGACTTTTGTATACCAATGATATTCAACGGTTCTATGCTGGATTTGCTCTATACTCGCAAACAAGATCAACCCATGTCTACTTATTTGGGGCACGTTCAAACTATTCGTAAGAAGTTTCACCAACTTTTGCCTCTTTCTACTGATATTGCTACTCAAGAGAAGAACTATGATAAGTTATTTGTGCTCCTCACATTGGCGGGTCTCCCTGATGATATGGACTCTCTTCGTCAGCAAATATTAGCTAGTGCTTCTATTCCTTCAATGGAGGATGTCTTTGCTCGTCTTCTTCGAGTCTCACAGCGCATCTGTTGTGCCCATTAATGATGCTTTTGATCTGTTCTTGCCTCCCAATCCTCTTTCAATGCCAATGTAGCTCGCTCTATACTACAGGTCATGGCTCTCGACCTCGACCTCATTGTACCTACTGTAATAAGTTGGGTCACACTCGTGAACGCTGCTTCAAGTTGCATGGACGACCAAAGAGCACCGCTAATGTTGTTCAATCTGAATCACCGGTACCTTCATCAGATTCTCCACCGGCGCCCCATGTGACAATTTCTGCTGCTGATTATGAACGTTATTTGGCTTATCAGGCTACCAACTCATCCACCACTACCTCGGTTGCTCAGACTGGTAATTCTGTTGCCTGCCTCACCCAATCCTCCCGTGATCCTTGGATTCTGGACTCTGAAGCCTCAGACCACATCTCTGGTAACAATCGTCTTTTCACCAAACTTACTTATCAATCCAACCTTCCTATGGTCACCTTAGCCGATGGATCTCACACAATGGCTAAAGGCATTGGCCAACTTTGTCCTGTCCCTTCTCTTCCTCTTGATAACGTTCTTTATGTTCCGGGTTGTCCTTTTAATTTGATTTCGGTTAGCAAGTTGACTCGTTCTCTTAATTGTTCTGTTACCTTCACTGCTAATTCTATTCTTGTGCAGGACCGGGCTACGGGACAGACGATTGGAGCAGGGCATGAATCACTGTATCAGTTGACCTTACCACCTTCTCTATCTGCTTTTGTGTCTGTTTCTCCCTTGTTCCATCATAATCGTCTCGGCCATCCTAGAATCTCAAAACTTCAGAAAATGGTTCCAGATCTCCCCACCATCTCTTCCTTAAAATGTGAGTCATGTCAACTTGGGAAACATACTCGCTCTTCATTTCCAAAGCGGGTTAATAATCGCGCTACTTCTCCTTTTGAGTTAGTTCATACCGATGTTTGGGGTCCTAGTCGGATTCCCACAACATTAGGATATAAATATTTTGTGACGTTTATTGATGATTTCTCGAGATGTACTTGGTTATTTTTTAATGAAATCTCACTCTGAGATATTTTCTGTGTTTAAAACATTTTGTGCTGAAATTCAAAATCAATTTAATACTTCTATCAAAATTTTGCGAAGTGATAATGCACGTGAATATTTTTCTACACAATTCACGTCTTTTATGCAGTCTTAGGGATTCTTCACCAATCTTCTTGTGCTCACACCCCTCAACAAAATGGTGTTGTTGAGCGCAAGAATCGTCATCTCATCGAAACTGCCCGCACGTTGCTCCTTCACACTCATGTCCCTTTAAAATTCTGGGGCGACGCAGTTCTTACTGCATGCTACTTAATTAATCGGATGCTTTCTTCTATGCTTCACAATGAGGTTCCTCTATCACTATTGTTTCCTTCTCAGCCAATATTATCTCCCACCTCGCATTTTTGGATGCACGTGCTTTGTTCACATTCTCAGTCCTAGTCAGGATAAGTTGACAGCTAAATCTTTCAAGTGTGTCTTCCTTGGTTACTCGCACTTACAGAAAGGATACAGATGCTTTTCTCCAAACCTCAACTGTTACATCACTTCTGCCGATGTCACATTCTTTGAAGAATCCCCATTTTTTCCTTCATCTTCGGTTGAGCATCCGTCTATCATTGATGTCCTTCCTGTACCTTTCACTATTCTCCCAGAAGACAACACTGCTCTTTCACAAAATCCTACTCCACCTCCTCCTCCTCCTCCTCCTATTCAGACATATTATCGTTGCCCACGTCCTCCTGCTCATGTAGATTCAAGTCCTGCTCCAACGACTTTACCGCCCCCGGTACTGCCTCCTGCTAGTCCTCCTATAGCAGTTCGTAAAGGTAATCGGACTACTCGTAACCCTCATCCTATCTATACTTTCTTAGCTATCACCGTTTATCTTCTCCATATTTTGCATTTGTTTCTTCCCTGTCTTCTGTGTCCATTCCTAAGACTACAGGTGAGGCACTATCCCATCCTGGGTGGCAACAGGCTATGGTGGATGAAATGTCAGCCTTGCATTCCAATGGAACTTGGGAGTTGGTCCCTCTTCCTCCAGGAAAGACTACTGTTGGGTACCGATGGATCTATGTTGTTAAAGTTGGTGCTAATGGCCAGATCGATCGTTTGCATGCCCGATTGGTTGCTAAAGGATATACTCAAATATATGGATTGGATTATGGGGATACCTTTTCACCAGTTGCTAAGATTGCTTCTATTCGACTTCTTCTCTCCATGGCCGCCATTCATCATTGGCCTCTTTTTCAACTTGATATTAAAAATGCTTTCTTGCATGGGCAGCTTGAAGAAGAAGTGTACATGGAGCAACCACCTGGCTTTGTTGCTCAGGGGAAGTCTAGCTTGGTTTGTCGCTTGCGCCGATCTCTATATGGCTTGAAACAATCTCCTAGAGCATGGTTTGGAAGATTCAGTAATGTACTCAAACAGTTTGGTATGGTTCACTCTACACAACACAAGAGCATATTTCTAGTTATATATGTGGATGATATTGTCATCACTGGCAGTGATGAAGCTGGCATTGGCAAACTAAAACAACATCTTTCTCAGCATTTTCAAACTAAGGACTTAGGTCACCTCAAGTATTTTCTTGGTATTGAGGTAGCTCAGTCTTCCACCGGTATCGTAATCTCCCAACGCAAATATGCTCTTGACATTCTAGAGAAGATTGGTATGTCAGATTGTAGGCCTGTGGAAACTCCCATGGATCCCAATATCAAACTTCTACCGGAACAAGGGGAACCTTTATCAGATCCTTGGCGTTATAGGAGGCTTGTTGGAAAACTTAACTACCTTACGATCACTCGGCCTGATATCTCTTTTGCCGTAAGTGTAGTTAGTTAATTCCTACAAGACCCGCGTGTCACTCATTGGGATGCGGCAACGCGAATTGTCCGATACATCAAGAAAACACCAGAACAAGGACTTCTCTATGAAGATAGAAGACATTCTCAAATTGTAGGTTACACTGATGCTGATTGGGTTGGCTCACCCTCGGATAAACGATCAACCACATGTTACTATGTGCTCATTGGTGGTAACTTGATATCTTGGAAAAGTAAAAAGCATGACGTGGTCGCAAGATCAAATGCAGAAGCGGAATATCGAGCCATGGCCTTAACAACATGTGAACTTGTTTGGTTAAAACATTTACTTCATGAATTGAAACTTGGAGATAAAAGGCCAATGCAACTATTGTGTGATAACAAATCAGCGTTGGATATTTCTTCCAATCCAGTGTTTCATGAACGGACAAAACATATAAAAGTGGACTGTCACTTTATCCGTGAGAAAATCACGTCTGGCTGCATTGTTACTAGATTTGTGAACTCAAAGGATAATTAGTCGATGTCTTCACTAAAGCTCTCTGAGGTCCTCGAATTACAGACATTTGTTGCAAGCTTGGATCATATAATCTATATGCTCCAGCTTGAGGGGGAGTGTAGAAATATAATTAATGAAGAATGTACATATTACTAAGTTCACTCTGTTGAATACATGTACATAGTATATTAGATGATTCCTAGGTTCCTTATGTGCAGAGTATTGATAATTTCTAGGTTCCTTATGTACAGTGTATTAGATAATTCCTAGGTTCCTTATTTATTATCGGTACAGGATTAAATGTATTTTAGTGTAAACCTCTCAATATAAATATCAGTTCAAGTTCGGTGATTTTCAACTGAACATATTCACACAAAATATCAATCTTAACACTGGGAAAGGGAAAAGAGGAGAAATGCAGAACAGAAGGAAAGATTACTAAAACTAGAGAACCACCCTCCTTTTACCCCTTTTACCCAAATAGGATCCTAAGGTAACCTCACGATGCATGGATAATGACTTTCTTTTAACCTGCTATGGAGATACATGTATTAACATCTCAGACAACAAATTAGATTATATCTATAGCGAACCAACTCTCCATAAACCCAAAGTTGTCACTTATCAGGTTTAGCACTTAGGCACATGAATAGTTCTATATTACATCTCTAACATAAGGTATGCATATAGGTCTGCATAACACTAAATAAATAATTAGTAATTACACTTTTACATAATAGAGCAACAGTGTGAATATATGACCAACAGTGTTTGCTTGCAGCATCTATCGCCAAATGCCGGCACAAACAATGAAGTTTCAAGTTGTCAAGAAGATGATCCATATAAACAAGGTAAGCTTAATCCTATTTCTAGTAGGAACGAGAAGGAATGTCGACATTCTTTACTCTATAGTCGGTAGACGCTGTAGAAGTATTAAAACAAGAAACCGTTGACATTCTGGGATTCTGTAAAACAGCAACCGGAGAAACATTGACGCTCATGTGTGCAAGTCAGAGAGATTTGAACTAAATATTGGAGCGTCACTCAAAATAAGATATTGTTATAGAGTAGCAGCTAAAATTATTTTACCATTAAATGAATGATTTAAATATGATTTTAATGTCATTTGGTAAAGGGGTGACTCTAGTTTGTAGTGTGCGTTCTCCAAGAAGCGAGATATCCACATGAACTTGCAACATATTAAAATGTGGTTGTTAAGTTTTTAAAAAAATTACAATAATTTAAATAAAGTTCCAATTATATGAACCCCCAAAAAGTTATAATAATTTTAAATCACAATAATTTCAAAGAATATTTAAGTTTCTTCCAAATTATAAGTTATTGCAAGTAAAGCAATTGCATTTGTGTTTGGTTTCAAATGAAATCAAGTCTAACTCCAAGGGATTGGTCAAGTGGAATATGACATTTAACAAAGGTCTCGTACCTACAGGTTTGAACCCCACTTATCCCTTTAAGGTGAGGTAAATGTAAGATTGTACATACCTTAGTAAGCTCCTCCGTGAAAACAACAATGTTTTCCCATATCAAGCTAACCGGATCTCTGTTACCATTAAAATCATCTTCATCGCAATCTTAATTCAGTTTAGTAAACAACTTGAACTCTACATGACAGTAACCTGTTGATATGAAAGTTTTCTTTTCAATTCTTCAGTTTCTTTGCTTAATCGCTGGTTCTAAAATTTATAAGGCTAAGGAATTCGTCAATTTCTTTGACTGAGATTTTCTGAGATAAATGATATTATTTACCTGCTTGCCTAAAATAGCAGCAGCTAAGGCTCGTGATACTAAATGTAGGAAGAACAGGTAACTCCGATCCACTGTCAACCCCAGTCCCTATCAGAGTTAAAATCCACGGATATCATCCCAGTGAAAACAAAATGGGAAACGAAACATCACAAAAGCTCATACTCCTCCCAAATTCAGTAGAAGATCTTTTGAGAGACGCAGGTATGTCTATTTCACTATACTTAAGATGCATGCGTGGTCTTAAAGATTCTGAATGGTATCATGATTGAATAACATTGACAAAAGTAAGAAACTAATTACAGAATAATCTAAAATGGGAAGTTGAGAAAGTCCCCTTCTCTTATTTCATTCCACAAATAAGCCTCATTATTTAAAGCCTGTATGCTTGCAATAAAAATCCATTGGACAACATTATTATGATTTTACTCTTATTTTCATAGAACTGAACATAGAGTAGTTAAAAATGAAATACAATAGCAAGTTGAATGAATTGATTGGAGGTATTCGTACACAGAGAAGAAGTTTGGAAAAGGAGGAAGCAAAATTCTTATGGCTAACGGCTCAGAAGTTGAAGATCTAAGCGCCATTAGGGAGAATGATGACTTATATATCCTCTAATTGATCAAATCAAACAAAGTATAACTAGAGGCTGGTCTTGCAATTTGTAACAGTTTAAGGTGAATATCTTCTTAATCAAACATGATAAGAATGCATTGTATAAAAATGAAATGTCTAGAATAATACCCTGGATTGTTTTAATCACCGTTGAGCATGTTCAATACAGCACAAGCAGCTTTTTGAAAGTGATCCTTCTCTTCATCTAAGGCTCTTTTCCTCTCAAGAACAGAACCTTTACATTTCTCTATCTCTCCCTCTATCTCTGCAGAATTTTGATTGATTTCACTGCAAAACAAGTAAAAATAGTAGTTAGATCAGGTTGCACAAAATAATCACAAGTTTAGATCTGAAACCGTAATTAATAGCAATTGTACTAAAACGAAAAAATATCTTGAAAGATCATAAACGATTATGATTAGACAGCTAACGTGATCATCTTCAGCATGCTCTCCATGATCGCTTGAGCTTCATTCGATATTTCTGCACGGTTTAGCAGAATAATCAGAATTTGAAGCAAACAGACAGAGACGAAAATCATTATTCAATTTAACCAATATGTTTATTCCATTACAAGTAAAAGATCTCATCGCAACGAATGTGATTTGAATAAACAATTAGGTTTTAAAATTGCGGCGATTCTTGAAATTCAAGTTGCCGAATGCGGATGAACTATTCCGATGGTAGAAAATGTTGCGGCTCACCGTAGACGAGAGAAGAAAGGAGGTTTTCAGGCTCAGCTTCTGGAGGTGCTAACTCTAGTCCCGCCATCGATTAGGACCTTGCTTCGCTTCCGAGCTAACTCCAAGTCTGCAACTAACACGCGCGCTTTTTGAATTTATGAAATTTATTTATAGAGGATTAACAACGATCTTTTACCTTTTTACCCATCATTTGGTTTAGGTTTCGTGGCTTTTTTATGCCTGATCCAAGACCAAAATTCCAATGTTTTGGACGATTACTTTTTGCACCATTCTTTTACTATTTCCAAGTCCAAAGTATTTTTCTCGGTGAAAGAGATTAGCACCATCTTTAATATAGTAGAATCATAAATCTATATATTAAAAAGAATGGTGTCACTCCTAATATAAATAGTGTCACTCCTAATAAAGATGGTGCTAATCATTTTCACCCTCTTTTTTAATATATAGATTTATGACTCTTATATATAAAGTGATGGTGAGATTTTCAAAATCGGATAGTCTCAATCTCTCCCACCATTTTTCTCACAGCATCCTTTCAATAACAGAAAAGTAATGTTGACCAAAATCGAAATAACAGAAAGGTAATTTAATGTAGTACATTATCATTTAAACTACCAAAAAGGTAATTTAATTCTTGAGAGTAAACTTTTTCGGTGACTAAATTTTATTTTTTAAGATCAATTCCAGTCGATATTTCATAACTTTAATTACAAATTATTTTTTTAATACTCTGAAAATAACCCTCTCCTGCTTCGTTGTTATCAACCAGTGCACCGTGTTAACCGAGCCTTTAAGTTTCAAGCTGCATGGACTCATCACCCTCAGTATAGGACGGTTGTGGAGACAGCTTGGTTCTCTTCGCCTCCGCTATTTCATGACAAGCTCCTGGCAGTTCAGAAGGATTCTGATACTTTTAATAAGGAAGTTTTCGACGACGTCTTTCGGCAAAAGAGGCACTTGGAGGGCCGTATTCGCGGTATCCAGTGTCAACTTGAATCTTTCCCTTCAGAGAGTGCTTTGAGACTTGAAAGGCAGCTTCAAATGGAATATAGGGATATCTTATTACGTGAAGAACTCTTGTGGTTTCAAAAGTCAAGGGAAAATTGGCTAGTGCATTGAAATAGGAATACTAAGTTCTTTCATGCTCAGACCATTGTTCGCCGGCGTCGTAATAAGATTGCGGGGATCTTTGTGGATGATATTTGGTGCTCAGATGATGTTGTTATGAAGAGGGAGGCTATTAAGTTCTTCAAGTCCTTGTTTTGCACTTCGGAAGCTTGTCAACCGCTTTCTTTGGCTCAGGTTACTGTTCCTTCTCTTGACCCCTTGCTCACTAATAACCTTACTTTTGTTGTTACTAAGCAGGAGGTCCTAGCTGCTCTGAAGGCTATGAAACCTTACAAGCTCCAGGTCCAGATGGTTTTCAGGCTATTTTCTACAAAACCTTTTGGGAGACAATTGGCGATGACTTATGGTTTATGGTCAGGGACACTATAGCTTCAGGTACTATTCCTGATCGCATTGCAGATGCCCTTCTTGTGCTCATTCCAAAGGTTGATGCCCCTAGCCGTTTTAAGGAGTTTCGTCCAATCAGCCTTTGCATGTCTCTCTCAAGCTTATCTCCAAAGTTCTTGTGAACCGGATTCGACCGTTATTGGATGGGTTGGTTGGTCCTCTTCAGAGCAGCTTCATTCCGGGGAGGGGAACTTCAGGGAATGCCATTATTGCCCAGGAGGTCCTTCATTATATGCGTCGCCAGAAGGGTAAGCGTGGTACTATCATTTTTAAGATTGATCTTGAAAAGGCTTATGATAGAGTTGACTGGGGTTTCCTTCGCGCCACCTTGTTGGAGTTTGGCTTCCCTCTCCCTTTGTTTAATCTTATCATGGCCTGTGTTACTTCATCGACGTTGTCCTTGATTTGGAATGGTAATACTCTCCCTGCCTTCGCTCCTACTAGGGGACTGCGCCAGGGAGACCCCCTATCACCCTATCTTTTTGTTCTCTACATGGAGAAATTGACTTGTCTTATTCAGAGTAAAGTGGACAGTGGTGATTGGCTACCTGTGAAGGACTCGCGCAATGGTCCTGCTATTTCTCATTTGTTCTTTGCAGATGATTGTCTCCTTTTTGTCTGGGCCAAGAGTAAACAAGTCAGAGTTATTCGTGATGTCTTGGAGAAATTTTGTATTGCTTCTGGCTTGAAGGTTAATGTTGAGAAGTCTAAGATGTTTGTCTCCGGAAATGTCCCTCACACCAAACGGGCAAAGTTTTCAGATATTTCTTCTATTGCCTATTCTTCTAACTTTGGGAAGTATTTGGGTTTCCCCATTCTCCAGGGTAAAGTGAAGAAGAGTGACTTTGACTTTGTAGTGGATTCCATGAAACGACGTCTTTCGTCTTGGAAGGGTAAGTTGCTTAATAGAGCTGGTCGTACTACTCTTGTCTCCTCAGTTCTTGCTACTATTCCTTCCTATTGCATGCAAAACCTTTGGCTCCCTCAATCGGTGTGTGCCTCTATTGACTCCATTGTCCGGAACTTTGTTTGGGCTGGCTCCGGTGATCGTAATGGGTGGAGCTTGATTCGTTGGGATAAAGTGGCTTTACCTCAGCGTGTTGGTGGTTTAGGTTTTCGCTTAGCCCGCGTCTCTAATATCGCTTTGTTAGGGAAACTTTCATGGGCCATTATTCATGATGATGACAAGCTCTGGGTTAAAATGATGCGCCAAAAATATTTGTGAGGATCCTCTATATTTAATGTTAATGTTTCGGCATTCAGCTCTTATGCTTGGAAATCTATTATGCGTGCTTTTAATCATTTGAAGGATGTATATAAGGTGCGTGTGGGAGTTGGCGAGGTGTCTTTTTGGTATGATCGTTGGCTTTCAGATGGTTTCTTATGTGACAAGGTCCCTTACGTTAATATTCAAGATACTACCTTGCTGATCAAGGATGTGTGTGTTAATGGTGCATGAAATTTTGATATGTTAGTCACTGTGTTGCCTAGCGAATTAAAAAATAAGTGCTCCTTAGTGCACGTTAACCCGTCTGTTCAGGATCTTCTTATTGGGCTGCTAATGTTCATGGCTCTTATTCTTCTCGCTCTGCGGCATCTTGGCTCCAAGATCATTGGCAATCTCGACATTATACTCCTCAAATTGCTTGGGTTTGGCGTCAACCAATTACTGAGGGTATGGCCTTTATGTTCTGACTTTGCTTACTTGGTATTCTCTCTACGAATGAGCTTCGCTACCACCGGAACTTTTCGGCATCTGCTATGTGCCAGCGTTGTGGCTTGGCTGATGAAACCATTCTGCACTGCTTGCGTGACTGTGCTCAAGCGAGAGGTATTTGGCGCGGCGTTGGTTTTCGTGAGGACGCTCAGTTCTTGGATAATAACGTTGATTCTTGGGCTTCTAGCTTCCTGAAGAATGGCAATGGAATCTTGTTCGCTTGCACCGCGTGGCATGTGTGGTGCGCTCGTAATAAAGCTGTTACTAGTGGTAAGATTATGTCTAACTTTGAGACCATTTCAGCGATTCATAGCGATGCCTCCGGCTTGCTGCAACGGTTGAACACTTCTATCTCGCGGGTTTCCTTGCAAAAAGAAGTCTATTGGCGCGCTCCGAGGGAGAATCAAGTGAAGTTGAATATCGACTGTAGTTGTATTGGCAATCCAGGTCCGGCAGGGGCTGGCAGCCTCCTCCGTAATCACTGCGGAGAGTTGCTTTTTGGCTTCTACGAATCTCTGGGCGATTCCACGAGTTTTCATGCGGAGCTTGTCGGCCTCTATCGTGATCTTTTCCTTACATGGGAACTTGGTTATCATGATGTTATTTGCCACTCTGACTCGCTCCTTGCGGTGGAGACCGTCAAGCTGGGTGCTGGAGAATTTCATCTTTATGGTGCATTGATCCAGTCCATCAAGGAGAATCAAACTTCTGTACTGATGCCTTCGGGAAACTTGCATCTGGCGGTGTTTTCCCTCTCACAGTGATCTACTCTCCTATCCCTCTCACAGTGATTCATTTTAGATCCCTTCCTTCTTAGTGTTTTTTTAGTTTTATTTTTATTTATTTTTTCGATGTACCAAAAAAAAACGATAATGTGTCTGTAATTTTAAAAAAAAAAAGTTTTTCAACAGGCAAAATTCATTTTAATAATTTCTAAATTTTGAAATGATTAATTTTTGATTGTTAACTGAAAAATATACATGATGAAAAAAAAAATTAACGTGTCTATTGCTAAAAGAGTTTACATCAATATAAGGCTTTTTTTTCCTTAGCAAATTGGTTGTTTTCGACCTTAGACCATGCACGAGCATTTTGGCCATAATTCCATAAATCATTTATGAGTTAAGTTAGAAATTAGACTTTCTATTTGTGTTTATTTTGGTAAAATAAATATTTGTTTTAATAAAAAAATAATTTTATAAGATTTTAGTATATTTGTTTGTGTTTCTCAAAATAATCCGACACAAAAAATAATTAGATTTCAATTTATTTTGAGAAGTAAATTTGAGTAACTTTTCAAAATAATCTACTATAATAAATGAGAGAAAAAATTAAAAAATAATTATTTTTATTTCAATCAAATATAAATAATTTTTAATTTTTATTATAATTAATTTAAAAAAATAATAATTTATGTTAATATTTAGAATTAATTATTTTTCAATTTAAACACACTGACTTAAATTTTGTTCCTTCAAATACTTAATTTGAGATTTGAACACTAAAAAACAAATTTTCATTTCTGCCACACGAAACGAAACTGTGGCACTTGGAATAAAATGTATCCTTTCTTTAGTAGCATATCCTTTCTTGTTCACGTGTATTCATCACTAAACTGACGGCAGTGCTCACAAAACAATAAAAATTTGCGTAAAATAATAATGCGTTTCATAATCCCCCTGCAAGAATTTTTGGGTACTTGGGAACATAGGAAGCCTCACATAGACAATAGAGAAATTGATAGCACCAAAAGATTAGTGGGTAGTTAATTATACTACTACCTTCGGTATTAGTTGTAAACAAAAAAAATTAAAATTTTTTAGTTTAAAATATAAATAAATTTTAATTTTTTTTTATTTAATGTTAATTTTAAGTATTTTTTTTATATTCAATGTCATTTGACCTATCTAAATGAGAGAGAGTATTTTTTTAAATAAAACTTAGTTTTTGAATAAGATCAAGAGAATTAAATACAAGTATCAATTTTCTTAATATGTACAAATTATGTTTCTTTCTTATAACCAGGAGCAGCGACAGTATATAGATTATAGTAGAAGATGATGACGACACAAAAGCAATTTTCCCCCTTTTTTAATTGGGGTCTTGATATAGAAATTAGTTAAGATTAATAGAAATAGAAAAATAATCATATGAGCACATTGTTTTGTCTCTCGAAAATACAAAAAACTACACATTCCAATATCTTTTTACTATATTTAAATTCTTAAATAATATTTTTAGAATACTAAATATCATTTTTCTTTTAATTAAAATTTTAATTGAAAAGTGGTACTTGATTAATTAGTGTTTATTTTATGCCATTTAGATATGTGTCTGGTAAATGTCCGACACGTTTATGTTTGTTTAATTAAGGTCATTAGTATAATGCAAATTATGCTGCTCAGTATGTAAAATTCTCCGTTGTGAAATTTTGTGGAGCTTCTACGAAACAAATTTTTTAAAAAAATTTAGGAGGAGAGAGTGGTCACTAAAACATAATTAACATTTAATAACATAATTCATATGCAAAATTTACAAAAAAAAATGTTATAATTATCAAAAAAGTATTAATATTTTTTAATTATAGTTAAAAAAATTTAACAACATAATTTATATACAACATTTATCAAATATGTTATAAATATACAAAGATAATATCTTTTTACTATTTAATAAATATTTTTAACAATTTAATAATATTTTTTAAATGTTATTAGAAGTTAAATATGTTATAGTGAGTATTAAGTTTGTGGGTCAATTTAGGAGAAAAAAAATTAACTCGCCAATACTATTTATTTGTAAAATTAAATAATAATTATAACTAGTTTAACTAATAATAATAATAATTAATATTGAATATTGATAAATGAGTCAAATGCATAGTAGTAATAAATTAATCATTACTAATTTAGAACTTATTTATTTATACTTTTATTATAAGTGAAAGAACTTTTAAAAAAATTAAGTATTTTTTAATTTTTGTCAAATTTGCATTAAATTCAAAATTACTATAAGTTAGCGTGAAAATACTCTTGTGCATTTTCAAATGAAAAACAAACAAACCCTTTAGAGTACCGTGCTTCTAATTTCTAAATGTAGGAGTGTAGATAAATATTCATTTATTACATTTTTAGACGCCACGGGCGAGACAAAGAAGTTAGGTCTCTTTTTAAGTTTTGAAAAATGATAAATTTCTCTCTATTATCCAGTTCATTTATTTTATTATTTTTATTTTTATTTTTCTTATTATTATTAGTATTATTATTTCTATCACATTTTTTAATACTTTTTCTGGTTTTTTATTTATTTTTTAGAATTAAAAACAAATAAGTCCTCAAAACTTTAGTGTATGTACATTTAGATGTAATTACTATCGAAATGTGCATTTTGATTTTTGAAGTTTTCAAAGTGTGCATTAAGTATAAATTATCATATTTAGTGACGATTTTTATTATAATTAATGACGGTTAAAACTGTCGTTAATTATAACTTTATACTACTATTTAAGTATACACTTTAAAAATTTCAAAGAATTAAAATATACCATTCGAGCCTAATTACACTTAAATTAAATACATGTACATTAAAGTTAGATTACTTATATGTTTTTTACTTTTTGTTTTCTATCAAATTATTTATAACATTTTTTCTGTTTCCAATTTTTTATTTTTTATGTTTTTTTTTTTATGCAACTTTACAATATGGTGTACCTGAATCATTGTTATTAAGTTTACTAGGTAGGCTTAGGCATATAGCTAGCGTCATCGTAGAGGAGAGGCTTCAACCTTGTACTCGTCTTTGCATCCTTCTTGGATCAGGATATATCCCCTTTCAACGTAATATTTTTTATAGCAAATGATATTAAGTATTCTAAGGATACTATATAAAAATTTAAATGTAGTAAAAAGATATTAAAATGTGTAATTTTTTGTATTTTCGAGAGACGGAACAATATGCTCTTATGATTATTTTTCTAGTTATAATAACCTTTATTTTGGGTAAATATTCAGCATACACTTTTCCAATTAAATTGCACCACATATACATTTTTAAAAAAAAGACATTGAGAGATTTACAAGCATGAAAAATTAAAATATGTTTTTTTTTAAAGAAAAAAAAAAGGCAGTGGAGTGGTAAGGGGTAATGAGTGAGGCACGTTTAATACTCCTGAATAAAGTGTCAAACTGTGCTAAAAATGGGGACTCAACGAATTAACGAAGACTATAATTTAGTTCAAAATATCTATAACCCTGAATTGAACTAAGTTAACGAAAAACTCACAAACTACTCATCAATACAAGATTTTAGTGGCGTAAGAGGGTTCAAACGAATGCTCATAAAAAGAGTCTAAATTTTTACCTTGATTTTTTATCATTGATTAACCCAAATTGGCTAAAGTGTGGGTTTTGTCCATGACGTTGTTGTTGTGCATTTTTCTATTAATTGATCGTCAATTTTGTGGGAGGTAAAAAAAAAAAATCGCACACTAGTATAGAAAGTTCAATGCGGCAAATCTCAGACAAAATAGTGGTATTTTATTTGAGAAAAAAAATGAATTAAATTATAGTCATATTATCAGTTTGGTTACTATCCAAATATATTTTACTATAAATAATAATTTTGAATTTTAATATAGATTTGATAAAATAAAAAAATATTTCATTTAGAAATATTTTTATTTATAATAAAATGTAAACAAACTGAGCTATGTATTGACTTGATATAATTAGGAAATGTTATAGTGATAAATTACCAAAAAAAAAAAAAAAAGGAATTGTGGCATGTGTAAGTTTGGGGTAACTGAAAAAGGTAGAATATAGAAGCAATTGACTAATTGAGAACCGATAGGGAAAAAGAGTAAAAGAATTCACAGGTCTCAAGCCTCAACCAACACGCTATTCATATCACAACACGTGCGCAGGGCTCCGGGTCCGAACTGACACGTTCACATAAATGTTTAACATTTATAATAGTGCAGTGGGTTTCTAACATTTTGATTTTTTATTTATTTTAGTTCTTATAATTAGTTAAATGTTAAGATTGTTAACGAAAATCTAACATGACACTTAAAATATTACGTTAGACAATTAAAATTATGTCGTTTTTATTTTATTAGTTAAATAAAAAAACTCTATTTCCTTATAAATGATGTCGTACATCATAAAAAAATAATATCTAATTTTTAAAATATGAGAAAAAATTATTTATGAAGTGCATTAATGACAAAAAAAAAATATGATATTTTGGATTATATGCCAACTCTATTATAAAACAATGAATTTTTGGATATTTTACTTGTCAATTAACATATAATAATAGATTGTTATTAACGGTATTAACACTAAACTAATATCAGGAACTAAAATAAATCATAAAAAAATCAATGACCAAAATGTTCTATTTAAAATATTAAGGATGAATACGAACAAATTTAAAAAAGCCAAATATCAACGTAACATTTTACTCCAAAATAATTGTTAGATAGTCACAAAATATTGTCCTATCTCTAGTGGTAGTTCTCTGTATCGTGTAATTAAAAAAATAAGATAAACGAGTGATGTACCGTTTTAGTCCCTAATTTTGTGAGAATAATTCACTTTAGTCCTTGACTTTGTGCAGATAAGTCATTTTAGTCCCTGACTTTATATTTTACAGGTCACTTTAGTCCCTGAATTATATAATCATTTATTTTAGTCCCTGAAAAATTAGGGACTAAAATAACTAATAATAGTGAAAGTCAGGGACTAAAATGACTAATTTTGCGATGGACTAAATTAACTTATAAAATACAAAGTCGGGACTATTTTAATATATAATTTTAAGATAAACTATAATGATATCATAATTGGTGGTTTAAAAAGTACGTCCAAAGGAAGGGAAAAAAATAAAACGTTCAATTTTATTTTTTATATTTTAGAGTAAACTGTATCATTATTTGTAAAAAAGAAAAAAAGAATCTCATTTTTTTTATCATTAAAACACACCATAAAAACAGCGTAATGGTAATAAATAGTGGTAATTAATAGGGAAAAAAAGAACAGAAAATGCTACTATCATTGTAAAAGAATCTTGGAAGGAGGAGCGTTGGATGATATGGAGATCGACGATGTACACACGTGCTTGGCCTCTGTTCACTCTCTTTCCTTCTTTCTTTCTTTTTGAGTGAGTAGGAGTAGGAGGAGTACCAATAATATATTATAATTATAAAAAAATCATGAAAAGTAGAGTCACAGAAAACGACAACAAGTACTTCACATCTTAAAGTTAGAAAGGCCCATTAGAAAACTAGAATAACCCTTGCTCACTCCATATGTCTAGGCACTTTAAACATGGTAATTTTTCTGAAGTGAATTTTCTCTCACTATGTGTGTTTGATACCGTATAATTGTTTTTGAGAAAAAACAAATTAGTTATTAAATTGTGTGAGATATTTTTTTTATATTTTTTTAGAGGTAGATTAAAATTTGTATCCTTATTCTTAAAGGGATAAAGCAGTTTATCACTTACTTGTCAAACAAATTGTTGGTGTTTTTGAGTAAAATTAATTATAAGATAAAGTGTTTTTTTATTTAAAAAATTGATGTAATAATGACTTTTTTTTTTGGTAAAAAAGGAAATATAATAATGACTTTAAGAAGTAATATTTCTTGGATATTTTTTTGTCTAAATTAATTTTACATTATAAATAAAACACTTTATAATCTATAATTAATGGGTTAGAATTCATTGACACCAACTAGACATACACGAATTCTTACACCTCTTTATAACATTGATTCGAATTTACTTTTCACGAAATTCACCGTTAGATTAAACTAATTATCTTATAGATTATATCTACCAAATTTCACATCAATCCAAAATCTTTTAGTACTCATCAATATGCTTGTTATTTTCATATATTTGAAAACTATATTTTACGTTAATTTTTTAGTACATTGACGAAGTAGTAAACGATTTCGAATTGATGTGAAATTTGATAAACGTGATCCATAAGATAATTAATTTCAATCTAACGGTGAATTTTGTGAAAAACAACATTAACGGAATGATATAAAGGAGTGTAAAAATTAGTGTAAGTTTAGTTGGTGTCAATGGATTATAACCCATAATTAATTATAATAGAAGTAAAATAAACTAAAAATTACTTCTCTTAAAACTATAATTTAAATATATAATTCATTCTTCAAAATTTAATCAAATATGATAAATTAATTATCGTTCTTATCAAACTATAGTTTTTCCACTCAAAAATACTTCCAAACACACACTATGTATGCCTAACTGCTACTACCTCCTGCCCTTTAAACGGAACTTTAATTTCTAAACCAGATAACATCTGTTAATAAAATATGTATCAAAGTTAAACTTTTTAACCAATATATATATCACAACTTTTAATCACTCCTATTTCCGGTTCTTTTTATAAGAAATAAAAAAACAAATTTTGTGATCTTATTTATGAGAAACATGATATTTTCTCTGTTTTTTTATGTGTCACAATTTTTTAAAAAATTATTCCTATTTATTTGTCATTTTAAAAATTCAAAAAAATATTTATTATTTGTTTCTCTATTATGTCCTCATTCATTTATTGACTTTCACATATACTATATAGTAAATAATTAATAATTTTAAAATTTAATAAAGATATAAAAGATAATTACTTTAAAATTTTTATTAAAATATGAATATTAATTACGCTTCTTAATCATTGTGTTTTTTTAAGCTGCAACAAATAAAAAGGAATAAAAGAAGTACTACTTTTTTTGTTATATTAATTGTAAGAAAATATGGATGCTCATCTAAATATTTAATTTTTACCCTTTCATTGACTGTAAAAACATATATATATATATATATATATATATATATATATATATATATATATATATTAATGCAATTGAATGCATTAATTATATGAGCATTTTAGAAATTTTTTCACATTTTTAATTAAAAAATTGTCATTATAAAACAGGTTAATATTTTGTTAAAAATCGGTAAAATATTCATATTCATAATCAATACTTTACATTTTTTTATGGCTTTCATTTAAAAAAAATGATAAGAGGATGGTAAGACGAAAAAACTTTTCAAATTAAAAAAATAAAGGGTTAAATATGATTTTTGGTCTCTAAACTATCTCGAAAATCTGCTTTTAATCCCTAAACTAAAAAAAGTACGTTTTTATCCCTAAACTATTCGATTTGTCTACTTTTAATGCCTCCGTTTAACTTTTGTTAAGTTTTTTATGACGTGGTTAATGGAGTCCATATCAACGTTGTTTATATAGATAAAAACGAGTGAATTTTCTGAATTACCCTTAATGAGAAATGTGAAATAACCAAAATAACACTTACCCTAAGTTTCCAAAATCCTTAAATTTAGGACACATTAAGGATAATTTAAGAAATTTACTCATTTTTATCCATGTAAGCAATGCTGATGTGGGCTCCATTAGCCACGCTATCAAAAACTTAACTGAAGTTAGACAAAGAGACTAAAAGTAGACAAATCAAATAATTTAGGAACTAAAAATGTACTTTTTTTAGTTTAAGAACCAAAAGCAGTTTATGGACCAATCCACGTGTTTTATTTTCTTTTCTTTTTATTAGGCAGTTTAAACTATTTCTTCAGTTTAAACTTGTATCCCTTTGCAGTCAATCTCACTTTCATCTCTTTTAGATTTAAACTTTAAAGTTTTACATATTTACAAATAAGCACTTAATACTTTTTCATTTGTATTCTTTTTCATAATTGAATCTTAAATATTTCATACCAAAAAAACTAGTCATTTCAACTCGGACATCTAAGAAATTAAAGTGAGACTCATTAATCAAATAGGTAAATGTCTAAGATCATATATATATATATAGAGAGTTAGGATCAAATGACACCAATTAGTTTGACATAAATTCTTACATCAATCAATAACGATAGATCGAAGATTTTTTTCACAAAGCCAACCGTTGGATTAAAACTACTTATCATATAGATCATGTGTATAAAATTTGACATCAATCCGAGATCGTTTACTACTACATCAATGTACTAAAAAATTAACATAAAATATAGTTTTAAAAATCGTGAAAATAAAAAGTGTGTTGATGGAGTATTAAAAGATCTTTGATTGGTGTGAATTTTTGTACACATGATCTATACAATAAGTTGTTTCAATCCAACGGTAGGTTTCATGAAATTTTTTTTCGATATATCGTTATTGATTGGTGTAAGAATTGGTGTCATTTGATCTTAACCCATATATATATATATATATTAATTAGATCTTAAAATATATATATAAAATATTCAAGGTGCCTATTTGTAAATAACAAGAGTTTAGGATTTAGGGATTTTTTTAGACAAGTATTAATATATTGTTGTGCTGTCTAAAAAATTAAGGGTTTGTTTGATTTTTGTTTTTGAAAATAGTTTTATCTTTTTAAATAGAGAAGCCTAAAAAAATTGTTTAGTACACGATTTTTTAGAAATGGTATGTTTTTCAATATTTAAAAATCAAAATTTGAAAATATTTAAAATTTATTTAAGTTTTCAGTTTTTTGAATTTACCAGTAAATTTATATTAAAAATTACTCTTACTTTTTTTAAAAAAAAGTTATTCATAAAAAACTATTTTATAATACAACTTTTAACATTTTACAAAAAAATACAACTTTTAAAAATTAAAAATGAAAACTACTTCAAACAAACTCTTATTCTTTTTTTATATATATAATTAAAATTAAAAAAAATAAAAAAGTGCGCATTACGTAGGACGACTCTGTTAGTTACTTATAAGCAGATTGGCGTCTGTTATCTCGTTAATTCTGAATTGTCAAAAAATCACATTTTTAGTTATTTATGTTGCTAATATTGCTATTATGCTATGTAGCACTCTTCGAATAAGTTCACTTAATTGGTATTATATCCCTTTTAATAGAATTTCTCGAACAACAAATTAAATTTTATATTTAGTAAAGAAAAAATTCCATCTCAACTACTTACTGGATTCAAACACTTGTCAGTTATTTTACTACGATTACGTACATCCATTAGCAAAATGATTAACATCAGGCATTCATCACCGATTTTACCATAGTAAAAACGTGTAGATATACAAGTTATAATTTTGTTTCTATTTTTTTATATAAAAAAAAAAATACCGTAACCATATTACCATATAGTTTGATTTATCTGTCCATTCAAATACTTTTAATGGCCCAATATGTGCTAGAGTGAAAATTCGTATTTTCTATCTTAAAACGTACTAATGTCTTTGCCCATGGAATTGAAATACGGTTGGAATTCACATCAAATCATATCAAAAATTAAAGTTGAAAATGATGCCAAATTGATCTGTTGCACAAACTATAGGCAAAAGCCCTTGTACATGAAAGTTAATTTTAATGTTATGGGGCTACACTCTATTGCTACTATTAGATAGATGTACTACTGTAGTATGTGATCTTAGTAATGAGAATGAATGCTTGCATAGTTAATTTTAAAGTAATAATCACTCATATTACTTTTCACCTTTTATATGATAATTAATCTAGATTTCGGATCAATCGATCGATGAGGGATCATTCCGAATTATCATAGATTTAATTTACAATGACATTTAATAAGTAATAGATTAGACTCACATCCTCGAATCAAAATTCACATATGACCCATATAAGAATCCAAACCTCAAGTTCATCATTTACTATTAGAGAATATTGATTTAGTTAGAAAAAATAATATTTATAATAGTTAATATCATACCATTAATCATTTTAATCACTAATTATCAATGAATATTCAGAGGAAAAAAAACACAACGCTTTAACTATGAATTTTCTTAATCGTTAAACAAGATTTTTCTTATAGTAATTTCAGTATAACTTATTCCATATATCCTTCCCTTACTTTATCAAAAATATATATACCAATTTGAGAAATGGATTGTTTATTCATGAATTACTCTCTGACCACCATATAAGACCAATCTCAGAGGAGTCTTAACTGCCAAAATCAACCAAAACCTCTTCACCCCATCATAGATATAAAACAGTAATAATAATCTTTACCCCATCCTTGATAAAAAAAAATAATATTGTTTCTTGACTAAAATAAGAACAACATTTACACAAAATTGTATTACATTATTATTGTATAGGGAAATGCATGGCGCAAACATTTTTTTTTTAGTAAATACTTCTCTTTGAAGCATACAATTTAATGTGATAAGCATATTTTAAAATTATTTTAAATATTCAACCTATTAATATATAAAAACAATTTAAACTTTAAAACAATTTCCCAATATAGCTAAGTTGGTGAATGCATTGAGACATACATGTGTGGATACGGGATTCGATCCCCGGTTATATTACTTTCTTATAAACAAAATAAAAAAAATGCACAAGCATTATATATCATACATTTATAGTAAATCATTTGAAATAATGCAAATATTTATCATATGTAGTAATTTTTTTTCGCAATAAATAACAATTATTCAATTTGACTATTTGAGTGGGGTTAGTCCTTTAATTATTACGTATTTATTTTCCTTTACAATAATGGAATCCGAGAAAAAATTACTGAAAACTAAACCGATTTCTCATTAATAATGTACTGTACATATTTAACTGAACTTATTTAAAAATAATTAATTTGTAACATTAACAAACAGTCACACACATAATAGATGTTAAATAGATCAAATTTTTGTCTCGATGAATACATGAGAATATACGTGTGTAAATATTAGAGTTTAATTTTTAATTACTAAACTTTTCTATAAAAAAAACACATACAAAATGCCTCTTAATAATGTGTAACAAATTTTTTATCAAGAAATATTATTGTATCTAATTTTATAAGTTCGGCTCTCCGATGTGATATACCTTTTGGTGTGCGAAAAAAAAATGGTAAGATTGACAGACACAAAATATGTAACAAATCCAGCTATCAAAATTATCCCTCATCATAATTTATATATATTGTGCAGTTTGTCATCAAAATTTATACATCAAACTTCAACAGAAGTTTTCCGAAAAAATAGTATTTATTAATTTTAAAAATCTGTATAAACCGAAACATAGGAAATAAAGAAATTTGAATAAAAAATAAAAATATTTAAATCAGTATTGAAGGTCTGCATTTACGTACGGTACAGAATTAAAAATGGTGCAGTGTGACTAGTGAGTGTTATTTTGGAGCCCTGTCTTCTGTCTATGTATTTGTGTTTGTGTGTGTGGCCGAGTTGTGGGCCCAGTTAACTCAGTCAACTGACCAGGATCGTGACGCATTGTCAGTTCTAATTCAATCATCACACCTCTTTTTTGTCGTTTTGTGATCACTCACTCTGCTAACCTTTTCAGACTCTCTCTCCTACGCTCATACTTATTTTTTATTATTGATAATTTATTTATATTATATTATTATCATCATCATATTAGAAAAAAAATTGAGCATTCTATTTTCTCTTCTCAATTTTTTTCTTTTCTCTGTATTTCTTTAATTTCTACTTCCACTATGTCAAACAATAAATTCTATTTATTTTTTGCTTTTTTTACCAAAAAAGACAATAAATAAAAAAAATAAAGAAGAAAACGCAAGATGTGAGAAATGATATAATAAAAAATAATAAAACATAAAATAAAAATATAAGTAAGTATATAAAAGTATAATTATTGTGTTATTAATCCTCTTTAATTGTTATACTTTTCTCATCCCTTTATTGGATTATTATAGCAAAAAAAATAAAAAATAAAAATATTGGTCTAACGACATAATGGTAGTAAGACTTTTGGTCATTAAAAATAATATCGTTAGTTATTTTGATCATTAATTAATCACTAAAATAATTAATAATCGAAATATTTTTTCTATTTTAAAATATTAGTCTTTAAAGTATTAACAAAAATATTGATTATTCTAAAATTTAGAAAAGTTAATGTTAATAAGACGTTATTATCCCTCTCTTAAAAATTAAAAACTATCAATAATATTATTTTTTATTAATGACTGCAAATGAGTTAAAATAATGATAAATTTGGAAGAATAACAATAAATGTTATCTTGATATTATAAAGTGACAAATATTTTGAAACAAATATTTTTGGTAAAAGTGACTAATATTTTAAAATAGAGGAAGTATAAGTTTATCAATCAATTTAGTCAGTCATCAATTTCGAAATATTAATTACTACCTAAAACGTAAAGATTGGATTGATAAAAGTATAATTATTAATATTTCAATTAAAAATATAAGTGAACAGTTAAATATGAATAATATTTTACTTTATACGTTACTCCATCCGGAATAATTTATAAAAAAAAAAAACTTACACATATAAAAAAATTAGTTAAAGATATTTAATTTTTTTGTTTTCAAGCAAATGCTTAATTGTATTTAACAAATTAACCTATTATATTTATTTTCTCTCTACTTAAAAAGTCAAATAGTCAATTAAATAATAGTACTTAAGGAACAAAGACATTAAATGAGGTTAAAGTAGTTAGAATTTACTTATATTTTGAGACAACAAAATTGATAGTTTTTTACTTATAAATCATTCCGGATGGAGTACACTTAAAAGTGAATGGAGGGAATACACAGTTATAAAAAAATTATTAAAAAAATAATTTTAAATCTTCCTAATTTATGTTCATAAAAATCCTTCTAATTATCTATTAAAAAATATTTTCAATGTTTTTTATATTTTCAACATTAAAAGTGTATTTAATTTCATACTTTATATAGTATTAGGAGGATAATTAAAATGATTATTAGGAGAATATAGCATTACTCTTAAAAAATGTATCATTTTAATACTACACACACCTTATTACCTTAATGTGTTTTCAGTGCAAAGTTTATATTTACGAGTTGCTTAACTATTGTTCTTAAGACAATAGCAGCAATGTAGCTTGACTCAATATTTTACAGGGACCAAGCTTTAAAGTAATTAAGTGATAAATAATAAAATAATCAATATATTTTATATAATATTTATATAATATTTGTGTAATGTATAAATTCACAGTAGCGACAAAATTCAAATAAATAATATATAAGAAGACTTGATATTAAGGTGATAACATGAATTTCGCCACTTAGACATTTGAAATTAAGATCCCATTAGATTGTAGAGGCTATTATCTAAAAATTATAAGGTACTCGTTAGACATTTTTTTTGTGGGGTGCGGCACCCTTCCGCCACCGAGAAGCTTCACCATTAGGCAATGATTACAAATCTCGTTTTAAAATACTATAATTTTTTACTATTTTAAACAAAATATGAGAAGTAGTGTCTCTCAAATGTGGAGTCACACCACTCTTAACTTAAAAATGTCGAACTTACAAAATTTTTTTTTTTACTATACACTCTTAGAGAGGTAAAATTTATGAAAACAATAAATAATAGATAAAAATGCAAACCAAATAATTCCTTAGAACCCGTCATCCCACTTAGCTTGCTAACCTATACGAGCCAACGGCGGGCAGGAGCGAGCTAGACCACTGACCTGTTTTCCTTTTTTTGTTATAAAAAATATATTTTTACTTAAGCAAATACAAGTTAAAATTTTTTAAAAAATAAATACAATTAAAAATTATACTTTCTTATAAAAATATTTTTTTCTAATGAAAACTTTTTCTTAATAAAACACACTTTTGGGAGGATTTTTTTTATATTAAAATATAATTTTTTAGCGGGCTAAATTGGTTGATTTGTGAGTCTCCGACCAATAAAAAATGGGACATACTAGAAAAATAAGACGGTATATCTATGGCGGGCTTGAGATATTTTTTAGCGGATTAAATGAGCTGAGCTGACTTGTTTGCCATCGTTAATAGTAGACACGGTAAAGCGCTAGTTGAGAGATATGTCGATGCTACTTTTTGTATAGTCACCTTTTTAATAATAAAAAAAATCCTTTTATTTTTTTTGCAGTTAATGCTATATTTGTGAATAGGAACTTTTTCAACTATGGAACAATGTGTCATCTGAAATATTCAAATTAAATATTTGGATAAATTGAAATAACCCCATTTTGAAGTTTGGAGAAATTGCACTCCGTCTTAAAGTTTATCAAAATTAGCACTTCATCCAATTTATTTAACCGTTGACTGTTTATTGCTGACCTAGTTAACGTTTCTGTCGTTCTCATCTGTCACATCCTCAAAGATGTCCATTTGTTAATTTTAAAAATTATTTTTAAGACTGATGTAGCAAACTGACGAGACAAAAACGTTAGTTAACTGCTATACGGTTAACGTTTCTGTCATGCCAGTTTGTCACATATACAAGTTGTGGACGTCCATTAACATTAAAAATTATTTTTAATACTTATGTGATAGATTGACGGGTTAAAAATGTTAGTTAACTAACTAAAATGGAATGGAGTGCTAATTTTGATTAAATTTAGGGTGAAGTGCAATTTCTTCGAACCTCAAGAGAGTTATTACAATCTACCCTTAAATATTTTATTTAAAAAGAGTCAAATATGTAACATTTGGATGACTTAAATCTATTAGTATTAATTTATTATAGACGTTACTCGGAAAAATCAATTTAATTATGAATACAGTAATAACACCACAAAAAATTTACATAAACATAATGTAGTATAAGAATATAATTAAATAAAAGTATTAAATAATATGAAAAATAGATTAATTGCAAATTTTAAGAAATCATTGATACTCCCACGTTATTATACTTTATTATATCAACTACTAAACACAATATTTAAGGAAGGGTAAAATTGATATATCATCCAACTTTTTAAGAAAATTGACAACCAACTATCTTTATTGGTATGCGTAATTTAGGTATTTATACCTTATAATAAGGACCAGAGGGAGTATTGATAAGTTTTTAATATGAGTGGACTAAGGTGCCCAATTAGAAGCTAAAGTGGTTGACAAAATAGTTAAAAAGAGTAATGATGATTGGTTAATAAATGAAGTGATGAGAGAGAAATATTAAAATATGCAATTTATTATTATATTTTAGAATCTTAAAGTGATAATTATTTTGAGAAAATTGATATATCATCCAACTTTTTAAGAAAATTGATGCAACCAACTATCTTTATTGGTATGCGTAATTTAGGTATTTATACCTTATAATAAGGACCAGAGGGAGTATTGGTAAGTTTTTAATATGAGTGGACTAAGGTGCCCAATTAGAAGCTAAAGTGGTTGACAAAATAGTTAAAAAAGAGTAATGATGATTGGTTAATAAATGAGGTGATGAGAGAGAAATATCAAAATATGCAATTTATTATTATATTTTAGAATCTTAAAGTCATAATTATTTTGGAATAAGATTTTGAGTTCAAATTGATTATAGTTTTGGAGTGGTCTGAATGGAGGGAAGTTTTATTATTTTATTACTCCATCCGTCCCAAATTGTTTGGCCTTTTAGAAAAAAAAATTTGTCCCAATTTAATTGTCCCTTTAAGATACCAATGCAATATTAATTTTTTCTTTACAATTTTACCCTTAACTAATTAAACATATTCTTACTTTATCACCAACCACTAACCTTTAGGCTTTACTCTCCCAAGTAAATTTTTTCATTTTCGATGCATTAATTATAGTAGTTGACACTCAAGAGACTACTACTAGTATTAATTATTGGTTGAAAAAGTAGTACTCCAATAAAATTAGTTGATGGGCAAAATAGGAAATTCAATCTAAAATTTACTAAAATTTAAATTAATGATTATATTCCTTAATCCATGTGCAAATACCTAAAAGGCCAAACAATTTGGGACGGAGGGAGTACTTTTTATGTTCTAAAAATTAATAATACATTTTAAAATTTTAATTAATTACATCAATAAATATAAATGTTAATCCGATCATCATAACATAATTATTATATTGCACACAGAAATTGAATTGCCAAAATTGAATTGCGTGGGTGTATAATAAAAAATAAAATAAAATTGCGTGGGTGATTAACTACTGATTCAGACACATTAGATTTCATCAGTTAAGAAATTTTTGTTGTCCGGAGAATATGCACAAAGTTGTCTTAAGTCTTAACCATTGGTTAATTCAATTAAGAACATTTAATTAAGAGCATAACCTTTCACCTCATCCATGAATTAGAATTACTACATTGCTAATTGAATCCTATTACCATTTATGTGTTGTGACAAAAAAAAGCAGCACCGTTTTGCAATGAACCATGAGCAAAAATGGGGAAAGTACAAAAACAAAAACAATTCTATGGGCAAATACAGTAGTCGTAAGCAGTATTGTACATTTATTTTAGAGAGAGAATTTAGAGAGAGAAAGAGAGTGTGAGCGTGTGTGTGTGTGTGGAGTAGTATTTCAGAAGCTCACTGCTTCGCTGATTTTGAGGCATGCAAGAGAGAGAGAGAAGTGAGAGAAATCGTACTACACAAGTTTCACACATCGAGTCATTTTTTACTGCATTTGCCTCTCTTCTCTTCACCTTCATCTCTGTGAAGTTTCCATAGCACAGAGAGAAAACCCAGGTGGGTTTTTCCTTTATTTTTTCTTCTTCAGATTCTCTTCTCTTCCACTTCCTTCTTTTTATGGCTTCTGAAACTCTCTGGTTTTTCATGCCTCGTCACTGATTATGCCTTCTTTTTATTTTCATTTTGGTTTTTTTAAGTGTGACTTCTCTGTGCTCTTTCACATGCCATCAACCATTTTGCTTTTGGGTGGTTTCACCTCACTCACTCATCTCTCAGTGGTCTACTTCCATAAGAATAAAAAAGCTTTTTTTCCTTTTAATTTTATTTATTTATTTTTTCACTTTTTGCATTTGGGGTTTCTGGGCTGAAATGAATAGCTTCTGTTTGTAGCCGCTTCATTTAGATTTTTTCCTATCTGGGTTTTTGAAGAATCTTGCAATTTCAGTAGCCCCTTTACTTTTACCAGTGTGAGATGCTTTTAAAGTTTCAATCTTTTTCTCCGATTAGCATTATTTCCAATTTTAATTTTATTAAAGCTTTGATTAATGTGAGCAAAAATTGGGTTTTTAATTTTTATTGAGCAGGTGTTTTGAGATAATGCTGAGGAAGAGGGCCAGGTCACTCCAGAAGGATCAACACAAAATGGATCATATCACAATCTCTGATGCTAATTCAGATAACTATTCTCAATCTCATCATCATGCTTTGGGGAGAAACATTAAGGGCAACTCAATTTTCAAAGTCCCTTGTTTATTTGTGGGTTTGGATCCTAAAGGGTTATTGGATTCTGATTCAGTTAGGAGCCCCACTTCCCCACTTGATGCTAGATTTCTGTCAAATTTAGGGAACCCTCATAGAAATCCAAGACCAATAATTCATGAGGGGACCCAGAGAAGCTGGGATTGTTGCAAAGTAGGCTTGAGCATTGTTGAGTCTTTGGAAGACTGTTCTAAGCTTTCTGGTAAAATTCTGAGTTCACCAGAGAGCAAGAACAGTAATCTTAGTCCTGAAATGATGATCAAAACCCCTTTTTGTACTAAAACCTATAGGGATTCTTTTGAGACTTCTAAGTCTTTACCAAAAGATTTTTGTAAGGTCCCTTATCCCCAAAAGGGGTCCCTTATCCCCAAGGGTGAACCCACTGTTGTGTTTGAAATTGGAGAAACTGGTTTAGAGAGGTCCTTTTCATTGGACTCTTGCAGTCCATTGAAAACCATTTCTGGTTTAACTGCTTCCAATTCTGATTCTGTTACTGATAATAATTTTTCTGTGAAAGATAAAGCCACTCAATTGAGCTCTCCTCCTAATTTTATTGGAGGAAGCCAGAACTCAAACATTGTTTCCATTTTCTCTTCAAATGAATTTATTGAGTCTCTATCAGCTAGTGAGATTGAGCAATCTGAGGACTACACCTGTGTGATTACTCATGGTCCAAATCCCAAAACAACTCACATTTTTGGTGATTGCATCTTGGAGACTCATCCTAATGGATTCAAAAACCATTTCAAGCATGAAGTGAAGGAGATGCCAGTGACCCTTGTAGGTAACAGCTTACAGTCTCCACTCACATACCCCTCAAGTGTTTTCTTGAGTTTCTGCCACCATTGCAACAAGAAACTGGATGAGGGGAAAGATATTTACATTTATGGGTGAGTTTAACACTACTGCATTTTTTTTCCCACTTTGACATAATTTTCTTGGGATCAGGTTTCTCTGTCCAGAAGAGCACCTACAGATCCTACCAAACAGATTGAGTGTTAAAATTTATTTATTTATTTACTTTAATTAGTTTCTTATGATAATTATAACGTGTTTGAATTGCTAGATGAAAGTCAGTTTGTTCAACGAAAAGTACAAAGTTGAACAAAATGATCAATTTCATTGAACAGAGGCCAGTTTGACTCAAACTTCAGTTTTGTCAATGGAAATTCTAACACAAACTTCAGTTGAATTTGTTTCTAACATTGGTTTACTTTGATGTTTTTGCAGGGGTGAAAAAGCATTTTGCAGTTTAGCTTGCCGCGCCATGGTGATTATGATGGATGAGGAGCTAGAGAAATCCAAGCCTCCATGTGAAAACTCTCCAAAGGGAAAGCTTGGTGATCAAATTTTTGAAACTGGCATCCTCACAGAAACATAGAAAGCTTATTTCTGCCATATGTAACACCTAAAGTCCATGAAAATGTTAGACACACCGGATCATCTGTTTCACAAAGGAGCTGTTTTATGTGCATCTGTTATTAGCAGCCATGGATGATCATTTTGTACATCATTTGTGTTTCAGCTTTCATGGTTTTTGGTGGATTATTATTGTGGCTCTGAGTAAGAAGCTAGTTTTGTTATTTATATAAAAAATAGATATATATGTTATCGAACTATTGATAGCCTGCAGAAATTGAAGGGTTTTGAAGCCTATATTTCTGGCTTCCCCTTTAGGATTTTTGTTGCATTATCTCTATATTATGTCAATGTATACCAAAAAAAAACAAAGTTTTTGAGTTCTATGATAGATTACTATTCTAGTTTACTCTAAAACCCTTGTTGGGTCATTTTTGCCTTGAATTGTTTCATCATCAGTAACTTGATTGAATATGCTTCATTCAGAGGGGGTCTTGTGATTCCTGTTTTGGGTAAAAAATATCTATTATAATTTTCTAATGTTAGAAAGTGGTGTGTCATTTCTTTCCAATCTCCTCACTGTCCTCAAATGTCAGTCAGTAGTTGAGGTTCTTCACGTGCGAATTTGAAATTTTCTGGCCTAAAATTTAAATAAAAATGCAAAATTTCTGTCATGAAACCCAAAATGTCTTTGTTCACATAGAACTGTAATGCTTTGAAACAGGGCAAATGAGCAATAGTGACTTGACCAAAGTGAGATTTTGGCTTCGCATCAAACTCTGTTCTTCACGCACAGATGGTCCATTTTGGTAAATTACAAGTGACGAATTTGAAGTTTTCAATTTCAACTTTTGATACAAAATTTATGTCAATATAAGCAATACTAACACCTTATTGTCTACATTGCATATTATGCTATCAAGTATCTAACCATTTTTATGCTAGGTTTTAAGTCTCTAAACTTTTTAAAAGTATTTTGTTTTAGTCCCCCTTCTTTTTCTTCATCTCTATTTCTCAAGAAAATGGCCAAAACTAAACACAAATTCTATATAGGATGGAAACTAAAGAATAAATAAATAAAAATATAAAGACCAAAACTAAAATTCATCAACTTTCTTGAGACTTAAATATATTTAATTCTTGATGATTCTATTATACTAGAATGATATTTATTTATTAAAAAATTAATGAGTCAATAAGCATTAAAATTTTATTAATTTAGTCTCTGATATTCGTGACTGTTTACAACTATTGCTTTCAATAATTGCATCCAACAAGTTGGTCGGATCGTAAGAGAGTGCTGGTTTGAGTAGCAACTCCTTAGTTTGAACCCCATACGCGCACTTTGGCCTATAAAAAAAAGCATTAAAATTGCATTCATTTAGCCTCCGTGAATTCGCGATAATTTACGACTATTGCTCTCGATATGCGTTACTCGTCACCAGAAAGACAATCACATTCAATGTTATTAAATCCGAAGAGTTATTGTTCATTAAATTTCAATTAATTTAGTCTACGGGTCAGCATCCGTTTTTGGGAGAGCATGACTCAAGTCACAATGACGAGACATGGGCCGAAGCCAGCAAAGCCCAACTTGCACCCACCAGTTCATAGGTGGAAGGGATTAAAAGCACCCAATTTTAGAAGGGAGGATGAAATTAGCACTATCTCTATTAAGAGTAGCACCATCTTTTTTATATGTAAGCATCATATTATATACTAAAAAGAATGGTGCCACTCCCAATAAAGATGATGCTAATCCCATTCACATTTTAAAAGTCCCATCATTCCTTTATATATAAAAATCATGAATCTATATTTTGAAAAAGGTGGTGCCACTAGAATGGTGCTAATCCCTTCCACCATCATAATCTAATGGATAGTGCCGTTTCCAAGTGAAGTGGTGTAAATCCCTTCACCCGTGCCTACGTAGCCCAATATGAATTAAAATATGTCCAGCATAGCGACGATATATGGGCCGAACCCGACATGGTTCAATCCGTACCCGCTGGCTCTTATATTGTTTAAATTGAATATTTAGTGATCCCTAAAAAAGACAGCAATACAACGAAGATGCGATGTATAGGAGAAGATAACACTTGAGTAATGATTAATCTAAAATTCAATCAATAATCATAATTTCTAAGGAGAATACTTGGTGCCAAACATAGCAAGAATAGCCTTCTTATCCAATCAAGAAGAGCACGGAAAACATATCCATATAATCTCTGATCATTTTTGCCCTGAAGTGTTTCATCACCAGTAACTTGATTTATCAATGATGGATCCAGAAAAGTATTAGATGAAATCCATGTGGATATTTAATACGATTGAATATGCTTCATTCAGAGGGGGCCTTGTGATTACTGTTTTGGGTAAAAATGTTAGAAAGTGTTGTGTCATTTCTTTCCAATCTTCTCTCTGTCCTCAAATGTCATTCACTAGTTGAGGTTCTTCATGTTCGAAATCGAAGTTTTGTGGGCCAAAATAAACAAAAATGCAATTTTTCTGTCCAGAAACCCAAAATGTCTTTGTTGACATTGAACTGTAATGCTTGAAACAGGGCAAATGGGCAATAGTGACTAACTCAATAACAAAGCTAATTCTGAAGTTAACATTATTCCAAACAACGTTATACACGTGCCAACACTGGAATACTCAAAACGATAAAACCGCAAACCCCAACCCAAAACAGCAAACACGACAAGTTACAACCGTTGACCCAGAATCAATCCCAAACGCCAAATCAACGTGAAAAAGCCTTCGGATTTTCTTGCTTGTATGTGGTTCAGCCTTCCCACAAGTGCATTTTCCTCATATTCAAATGAAGGATACACTTGTATTGCCACTGCCTTCAAAGGAATGCAGTGAAATCAACAGCAGTCTTAACTAAATTCCCAATTAATAAAATAACCTTTGCTCAGCCTCTTGTTTGTCGCGTGTTGTAGGATTTGCAGTTCAAGCACTTTTGCGCAACAAGATGAAATTGGACGTTAGAAGTTTTACCACAATCATTGCAAAGAATCCAAACCTGTTAAAGATTATTAACATTAGTGTCTTATAATCAGAAGGTAACATTCTACTCTAATTTAATTCGAACCAAACACTCAAATGCATTACATCAAGGTTAACCTTGTGTATTATGATCATCTCATGTTCCTTTTAGTGACGTTTTGGTCATATAAATTGACACAGCACAATAATGGTAACTGGTAAGACCCACCATTATTATATAAGACTCGTCATTTTATTTTGCTCTGTCTATTTCTCTTCTAATATGAAGAAAACCAATATCAGAAGAAGATCCAAAAGCAAAACTTATTATATGGTTAGCACGATGACATACAATACGCATTGTCATAGTCAGAGGAAAAAGGGAAAACTGACCATTTTATTTTGATATGGTTCAGGCATTGGTGTAGCAGCAATCTCCAAGTCAAATTTCTCCCAAACCTTTGACATATCACAAACCGACTTCGAGCAGAGAGGGCATGCATACCTGATGCAAAATCAAATATAAAGTTCATTACAAATGCTGCAGTAAAAATTTGAGCACATAAAATCGGACAAGTCTGGAGACAAGATCTCTGTGATACTCACTGGAAGTGTTCCCTCATTTCCTTCAGGCAGCTTTGATGGATTGTATGTCCACAAAGCATAACAGTGACATCATTTATGGATTCAAACAAATACTGCAATTACAAATTTCAGCGTAGTTACATCAGTCTCCAGAATTCAACAAATTCATAGGAAACAAAGTGCTAGAATAAGGAAGTTTTACAATGTTACCTCAAAACAAACGGGGCAATTGTGATGCATTGCTCCTTCCACACAAGGGTGACAGCTTTTCAGCATAGTTGAGTAGCAACAACCTATGCAAAGAAATCATGAAAACAAGGTAATGCAATTTAAACAACAGCGTTGACTACGATGCATGGGAATGAAACTCACCACACTTGTAGCAGTGGAAGAAATTTTCACATCCTCCAGTTCTGTATTAAAATGTATAAAAATAAATCAGTTTGAATTTTGGCATAAAATACAATCAATCTAACAAGGCAAAGAACATTAAAGAGACAAATTGTAACTTATAAAAAATATAATACTAGAACCAGATGCCAAAAACATAGAAGCAATAGGAGGACCATCACTTTAAACACTGTGACAGGAGAAAATAGCAGTAGGCTTGATATTTTAGATAATTTAACAAGATCAGTTAACATTAGCAGTCCATACCTGCAAATTCCACAGCCATCACAATGGTACTGCTGCTTAGATACCTGCAGCGGGTGAAATAAAGACAGTGTTTATCATCCACACGCACTATGTATCAATTATATGAACAGACTGCACGCATTACAATATGCTAGATAATGGAAACAAGAAAGTTAATCATTGCAAAGCTTGTGCTCACACCTCACAGATATTAAAATGAAAGAATATAAAAAATGAAAACACCAAAGAAAAGATTCTCAGTTCTAGGATTGAGCACTTACATCGTCATCAAAGAGCTTACAGGTTTCACAGAAGTACTTGCCCATACAAACACCACAGTTGATACAATATTGCTGAACCTGGAAGCAGCAGAAATCAACAACAGAAAAATCTATGTTCAAGGTGGATTCCAAAAATCTATGTTCAAGGTGGATTCCAAAGGATTTATAATGCATGACGTGATAAACAAAACAAAAAACAAAAAGAATACAATCAACTCTCCAGTCTCAAGCATCATATTGCCAAGTCAGTATCTTAGAAGGATGTCACGAATTAGTAGTTATCTACAATTTTGCATTAAACATCTAGACTAGCCCAAGTCAGTATCTTAGAAGAATGTCATGAATAAGTAGTTACTTACAGTTTTGCATAAAACATCTAGAATTCTAGATCTAGACAAGCCTTTATAAAGTAATAACTTCAAAAATTCTCTTCAAATAGCATCTTTTTTGTTATCGACTGCTCCTTCACACATTCATGCAGAAGGAACTTCCTCTTGTTTTATATATAACAAAGATTTAATCGATCTTAAACTACTCTATAGATATTTCCTTACAATTGACACACCACAATGGAAGATTGCACATAAATACAGTCGAGAAAATCTAGACTCACCTCTTGCTCTGTCCCACAAAGTGAACATATCACCTGAATGAATCAGAGTAATTCATTAGCATACTCAATAGCAAAATAGCAAAGAGGAAAAAAAATATGTGGATATCCAAATAACTGGTGTTTAAAGAAATGAGCACACCTGTTTGACTTGATGCCGCGGAATGTTATGTCTATGCTTCTGATCAACGTTGATATCATTCTGTCAAAAATCACAAGTAAGTTCCCTCAAAAATAAAAGGAATACGACAACATAAAAGTAGACAAATGAAACCATTAGTTGAAGTCATATGTAGTCTGACTATGCTTGCGGAGAGTTGATGGAGGCCCTAATAAAGACCTTCACCCATTAAAACCTCAAAAAAAACAGTAGGTTTTGAATCCACTGGCATTTAAGTTTCCAGTTTCACTACCAATTTCAACAACTCACTAACTTGTACTTCCTATATTAGTTCAATTATTAAACGTTACAACCCTTTCTCAAAGGGTGCAAACAAGATGATCCCAAAATATAAGGCCAGGAAAAATATAAATCATTTAAAAATAAAAAAGAGACTACTCTGACTCTGATGGTCCCATCAGTGCATTAAGTAAAATCAAAGAAAAAGGATTTTTCTGAGATTGTCTTGAAATGTGAGATAACATGGGACCTTATCATTTATGGCAACAAGCCAGCAACAACAATAGATTAAGTAGTTGAATGATATCAACTATTATGAAGTACTAGACTAGGAAATCAACTTACTTTTGCCTCATTGTGACAATGACGGCAATCAAAAATCTCATTGCAACAGGGGGCCCTGATGCGACATCTTCTCCTGTAATGTTGACATCTGCGGGAAAAGCCAACAATTTTTAGCTATACAGAAGACAAAGGAATGCATTATATTAGTGAAAATCAGAGTAGCAACATGAACTTTACCCATGTTCCATATACCCTCTCTCTTGCGAGTCGTCAATTGTTTTCTGATCTGTTGATTGACTTGATTCTTCTCCAAGCATGTGCTCTTCATTTGATGCTAGACTATACACATCTTTCTCAGTCATATGATTAACATCATTGCACTCAAACTGAAGAGGCTCAGAATGCATTACTGCCACCTCTCCCATGATGCTAGCTATCTTCAGATAAGATTATAAACTATCTAGAAGAAGGCAATAAGCCTAGTGATCTGCAGCATATAAGAACATATTCAGAAATAGTCCTAAAACTTCTAAAAGCATATTAAGTCACCCCATCAAGCCAGGAAAACACCGAACACTTCGCTGCCTTCTTCTACACTTCTGCAGATCAGTCGAAAGCAGCAACAACATCTGATTAAGGTTGGCCAGCTTCAATTAGTGATGCTCCAAGAGAGAACACATCAAAACAAATGCAAATACAATAATACAACAATTCGACAAAACTACAACAAAGTACAGGGGTACTTGATAGCCTCTAGCAGTTTATAGAGACCAAAAGCATCGAATGGTCACTTGATTTCTTGAAGAAGAACTGGAACCAAATCCAACTTTACTGGAGCCGGCTCCAACCTATGTTAAAAGCAGTAAATGACTCGATCAAATGCATTCCATATGATGACAATATCATAGACATTTTTTTATTTTATTGTCCTTGAAGGACAAGCCTACCTTACTTAGCAGCTCTGCATTGATTCCTCCAAGAATTCAAACTTACCTAAAGCAAATACTTATAAGAGGATGATTACTCTGTTAGTCTGGATATTTTGACAAAACATCTAATTAAATCTTCATAGTTTAAAAGTTTTTTAATAGGTCCTATTGGCCCATTCATTTACTGGCCATGTTCTGCTGTTTGATCCGACCCATTTAGCATTAAAAGAACTTCTCAAAAACTTTAATTAGTTTTTAGTTAGATAAAGTAAGTTTCAAGTATTAAATTAAACTTAGTCCTCATACGCTGACCTATTTAAATAACATCATATAAATGTAAATATAAAATATAAATATGTAATATATAATTATATTTATACATTGTTTGTTATCCTTATATTTAACTTTTAGTATCAATATGTTTCTATTATTTTGTTAATGTATTTAAAAACAAGGTTCCTGTCCGGTTAAAGAATGTCTTTAAGGTACTTATTAAAGTTACTAATATTAAAAAAATAATCATAAGTATACATTATTCCGACAACTTTTTACTATATTGGCTCTTTAAAAGTGCCCTTAGGACACTTGTTAACATTATCATTTGCCTAAAAAACAAAAGCCTGTCAATGAATTTAAAGACTAATTGAGAAAATTAAGGGTACGCTTGTTGGTTTGTTTACAAGCCCTATCGTGAAATAAGGCCAAATTTTCACGCTGAGGAGGACTAGGTTATCCAGATCAAAGAACATGAACTCCTTGTCCATTTTCAAAATTGGTTTGTCTCTTCTAGCAACTTGACCAGTAAACAAAATGCAGGATAGAACAAGATAGGAACTGATAATCATGGTCCCAGAAATAGGGAAAGCATCAGGCAAACCCTTCTACAGTTCTACTGCTTATAGTGGGCAAGGAAACAAATGCATAACCATCATCAATTATGCAGAAGGTAAATGGTTCAACAATACCAGAACTGGTTCCAAATTATAAGTACTGTAGTTAAGCCACTAGGATTGGGTTAGTGACGAGGAGTTTGGTGGGTAAGAATTAACATGCACAAAATTTTAAGTTCAAACCTTGATGTTCCCATTTGTACCAAAATAAAAATTATAGGTAGCGTAGTCAAAAGGCATGAAAGCCCTACTATCTGTATAACATGTAAACAAGGAGCATTGCAATATTCTCCTAAATATCCTCCTATTACTTTATTAAGTAAACATTAAAACTATAAAAATATTAAATACATTCTTCACCCTCACACAGTAAGTATGACGATTTGTAGACACATTTTATAGGAAGATTTAGAAATATTCGGTTAACAAGTATCCACTTAGTAATTTTCGTACCCATAGACAGCTTTCATATAAAGAAGCCATGCAGGGTACGGAGTGGGTATATTGAGATAAATTCAAATACCAAGTACAGAAAACAGAATCAAACCACAGATCACAAATTCCGTAACAGCGCCAAAGAACACCGGCAAGCTATAACATTCAGAATTAACCGTCCAGAAACATCAACAAACAGCTCAAAGACACGCATTCCAAAAAAAATCAACTGTTTCGCCAAGCCAGATCCTTACAATTACACTAAGCTAGCTTTAGCTTAGCCAACAACGAAACACAATCACAAACATTTGCCAACAGATAAGACTCATCAAACTACGCATCGGAAACGCATAAATGTTTAAAAGTAAGACCAGAAAGCAGAAACGAAGCTACAAAGCTCAGAACAGGAACCAAACAAGGTGAGCACACGCAGCAAGCTAATGAATCCAAGAAGAAGACGACAATCACTCAAAGACAAAACGCAAAGAAAAAAAATATAACAAAGCAAAATTGGGAACTGAAATAACGAACTTTAATTCTAGTTGGAGAGAAAGCTGGAGGATCCGATTCCAAAAATAGTATAAAATAAACCACGACGGGTATTATTTTCGGAGCTCCAATTTGAAATTCCCCAACCGGAACGGAGAAGGATCTCAGGGGAATCGGAAAGGGAATGAGCGTGGAATTTATAGTGCCCCTCGACCTCAATGCCCTTCCAGAGTCTTCCAATGAGAAAATGCAAGCTGTCGTTGTCATTCCAAAATTACCCATTTCACAAATATCTGCACGCTGTTTCAAGACGACACGTAGCAGATAAACGGTGATGTGTCAACACCAAATTGTCTTATATGAACGACATATAAGGACAATAATGTAAATGTGTTGGACCACACTATCCATATGACAACGACACCGCCCTACACTACTCCTGCCTCTCTGACTTGACATGGTCGGTTTGTCTTTTGCACCACACAATCCATCAACATATATTATAGACCTAAATATAAGTGAAAATTCTTAGTCTAAAATATCAACTACTTTTTTATGTTATTATTCTTGTGTTTTTCTAATGAGATTTTTTTTTAATGAGATAAAATGTGATTTTACAATAAAAAATATAAAGAAAATTTTAATAATTAAATTTTTATATTTTGATGAAAATAAAAAATTAAATGTAATTAATTAATTTTTTAAAAATTATTTTTTTTAATATGTATAAATTAGTTGTTTTTTTATATAGAAATAGTATTTTTAAATGTTAAAAAACAATAGTGACGTGATGGTTTTTTTTTTCACGAATTGACAATAGAATATTAAATATTTTTGAGACAGAAAAATTATTAAAATAATATAATTTTTTTTAAGAAAATAAATTTTTTAAATTCATGGCTAGAATTTAAATTTCGTATAACCTAACTGTTTGTGTCAAACTTTAATTTTTATATTTCAATGGAATTAATCTTTAATTATGTACTGATACTATTTTTTAGTATACAAAAAAATATATTTTAGAATAACTGTTAAGTAATCCATCAGTAAAAACATTTTAATGAAAATAATTTATAATATTAAATAATAAATACACTTTTAAGTTAGTAGTATAATTTTTTATTTATAAATTGCTTAACCATTAACCTAAAATAATAGTTAATAAAACTCTTTCAAATAATCATAATTATTTCAATTAAGAATATGTTTGGATTAACTGTGAAAAAAATTGATTGTATAAAATATAATAAGTTTTTTTTTGGGTATATTTGCGTTGAGAAACAATTTTTATGATAATTTTTAGCTGTGAGAAATACTTTTTAAACATTTTGAAATAATGTCCAATTTTTAACTGAAACATTTTTTTTTTACTTTATTAAAAAATAATTTTTTTTATAAATACAAAATCATACAATCCAACATAAGACTAAAAAATACACACCTTAAAAAAAGAAGATATGGTCTGTCTTCACGTACTAATCTTTCTTTTGCTTTCTAACCTGCAATTTCGAATCGAAGCTTATCTCCTAAGATACAATAAATTAACATAATGAAGATGTATGGAATTTTACCATGTGAGAGTTTGTAGTGTACGTGGCAACAGAACATATGATAATTATTTGCTTCCGTAGCTTAATCTAATTGAGTGTTTTAATTTTAATAATTTGATAATAATAACCAGCATAGTTGCTTTCCTAATCCTTCTTTATCTTTTGAAATCTAGTCGGATGAGGCTGAAAGCTAAACTCCCGATCCAGACGCCAAGTGGAAAGTTTTCGTTTATATGCTCTCAATTATGCGTTTCGTGACAAAGATGGCTTTTATAAATCGAGATAAATAACAATAATACTAATAATTAAAATAAATGCCAATCATTGCCAGATTCATCAATATCTTCGTGAAAATGGATAGGAAGTTTGTAACCACAAGTCAAACTATAGTTTCATATGCATACACGCATTGTTAAATAATTTTACATGCCGCTAATTGGATTGAAAAGTATATATAGTTGCCACGTTAACCAATTTATTTAAACTACCAAAGTTTGTTGATTGATTCAATCAGCTGTAAAAAGGACAAATATGATCCTATTCATGACATTCACGACTCAACAAGTTCTTATCCTTTTATTTTTGTTTCTTGGGTAGCTTTGAGAAAACATGTAAAACTTCCAAGACTTGTTTTGTGGACTCAATTTTGCTTCTAGTATTAATTTCATCCTTATAACGATAAAATATATATATATATATATATATGTGAAAAAGAAAATACTGACAACACACTCTACCATGTCTTTTTTTAAACACTCTTTTTACTAAAAATAATTAAAATTTGAGAATGAAAAATATAATCAAATACTATTTAGTGCATTAAGTTAAACTAACAATAGAAAATATATTGATTACTTGCTTTCTAACCTGTGAACAGGGGCGAAGCTGCTAAGGGATTTAGAGACTTAAATATATCTACGATACTTGAAAATAAGAATTTTTTGGTTCTAATCTTTTTAAAAAATTTATTTACTTATTCGTAAGCCCTGCACTAATAAAAAAATAATACATTATTTGTTCTAAGTGAATCTCTCATCAGAGACTGAAAATACGCATTTTTTGTAATTTTTAAAATTAAAATAACTTAATCTAAAAAAGTCTATTTTATCAGATGTTCAATCATGTCATTGTTTTTATCAGATGTAAATTGTAAACACAAGTAAAAAAGGAATAATCAAAACATAGGGAACGTAAATAGCAAAAAACAAAAAACAAAAAAAAACATAGGGAACGTATATTATCGCTATAGTGTATTTGTTACCACTCTTAGTTAAAAAATAATAATTATTTAAAATATTTTTCAGTTGAAGTTAAATTAATAGTATACAAATATTATTAAAAAAATTAATAGGAGAGGCAACATGTTGTCCCCAGAACATGTCATCTAGGATCAAGTTTTCGAGCAACATGGTTAACCCAATAGCATAGAAAGAAAGAAACAAAGTACCCTTGAGTTGTTGAGCTCTCAACCTATCTCAACTAAACAACTAGTTGAAACTTCAGTTGCGAAGGTCTTATCCAGTTCTAGTAACACATCTTTCTCTAATGGTGCTCATGTTTGAGATTTGCTCATTATCTAGTAGGCACAAATCTATCTTTCTTGATGGCTGATTGACCTAATTAGGTCAATTTTAAAGACAAAATATCACTCTAGGGTTCTTTGCAAACTATTTTTCTATCAGGGTGCAAATAACCCTAGAATAATAATGTTTTTCAAAAATGACCTAATTGGGTTAATCATCCCTTTATTGACATTTCTTTGCACCTTTTACTATGTGGAATCTGACAACAACGATTGATCACCTTAGCATCCAACAACCAAGAGACACCATAACTTAACGGAGTGCCTGTTAACCACATGAATATCTCCTCCTCCAATAATCACGACCTGAAAATCATCAAATCAAAAGGGACATGACAAATCCAAAAATGCTATACTTGATTAGTCAGATATGAGAATGCCAATCCAACTGCATTGATTCGCATAGGTTTAGGGCAAGTTGAACAAACAAATGGCTCCATGCAGGTGCCATGCAAAGATTTTCAGCACAAAAACCAAAGATGTCCTAAATGATAGATAAGAAGACAAACAAATAGGAATTATAAATAAATCAATTTCTTGTAATTACCTGCTGGCTCACAGCAAAGCAATTTAGGAGGAGAGTTGTGTTAAGACTTAAGACCTCAATAGCCAACGTAAAACTGGTTAAATCTCTATCATGGATCAAAACCCGCAGCAAAGCATATTGATACAATCAAACGCCTAATCACTGGAGCCAGAAGATCAAGATCATTCAGGTTGGTTGAAAGAACAGGCAAGGAAACATTTATTTGAATGATATTAGGTATGGTTAATATAAAGCAAAGCAATGAAAAGAATTCGTTGCATCAGATTTGAGAAGTTTTTGCTTACACTTAATGCATGGTGGTTTGATCTGCAAAATCACCTTAAAGTCTCAATAATAATATGTTATGTGGCTCAACATGACCCTGACTGCTATGTTCCTTCCCTTCCGATTTCTTTTTCGTGCCCTGAACTTTGTCCTTCTCTCTTAGCAGTGAAAGCATCTTATGGTATGTAGTGTCTGCCAGATGACAACCTTAAGTATGCTAAAGAGAGAAGCCACCGCAAGCCTCCAATAGCCTAAAATATAAGCATAGATCAAATTCCACCAAGGCACCAACACTGTATTGGAAAGTCAAGAATCTTTTAGCTTACTTGAAATAAATTTGTTGACATATAAATAAAGGTACAAAGACTATATATTAGTAGCACTTCAAGTAAGTTACTTTGATGAGCACTGACATGGTTTCATGAACTGAATACTTGTGAAGCCTTCGTAAAAGCCAAATTATATCCTTTTGAATTATTGCGAATTGATTGCTTGAGGATATTGAAGTAGCCTTAACCAGACAACCATAAAATTGGGCTTTAACCCAAACAGTCCCTACTCTCAAAACAGGTTAATCACTGGAGGCGCTGAACTTCAGCCATTTGAGAATTTAGATCAGGGGCTGTAGGCTGAAGTAACCCATTATTGGACAAGTCTTCAAACGCTTTAATGTCTTGTTGCAAACGGGCCACGTGTAGAATGGTATGATCAAGAACTAAAGGATCTTCTGGAGGATTGTGGAGAAGGGTGAGCAAAGCCTGTTTATAGACTTGAGCAGACAATAATGGTCTTGCAACCTGACGGCTTCTGCAGAAAGTTGCTACCTTGATGACATGTTTACAGAGGTTTCCCAGCCTAGACCAGGAACAATCACAAAGTGAAAAATCTGAACCAGGATTCCAAACTGTGTACACCAAGCTTCTGTCAATCTGAGACAGAACTTTGGCATGATGAAGATTTTGCTCATCCAGAATCACATCAACATCTGGAATATGAAGAGCATGATACCAGGCATTGGTGGAGAAAGAATTGTCCCGTAGATTCTCAAAATACCCTGTCTCTGAACTGTATTGATCTAGCCAGTATAATGAATGAAGTTCAGTAGTTAAAGTGTGGATTAACCAGTCAACCCTTAGCCAGAAACTGGCATAGTTCTCCTTCAAAAGCCTGGATTTTAATTTTATGTGATAGGATTCTATAGCAGCATGTGGCTCCGGAGTTGTCACAGGGACTGATTTTATGCCATTAATCCATGCATCTGCATGAGAAAGCACAGTAACGCTCAGGATGTTCAGACAATTTGGTACTCCAGTAATTATAATGAAAACAATTAGCCAATTATAGAAATGCTGGTGTGATTGTTGCAGAACAGAACTTAAGGCATCATCATAGAATCTGAATCGGAGTGTTCAGATCAAAATTGATTATGATGTAAAGCTACTACAGCTAGGGAAGATATTTCTTCAATGAATGCAAAATAAACTATCACTTGAAAAAATACCTATACTAGCTAGCCAATGGCTCTTGAAATAGTCCATAAAGGCACATTGGTCAACAAAAATCTGCGTAAGCTCTTCAACTGCATCCATAGCATTTGGCCAGCATTTTGTACAGTAGAGAATGCATCCCAAGTGCTTAAACATCTCCCGTTGAACCTCAAAGTTGCAACATTTCTTGAAAATATTTTTTATCCAGGAACGGCGAACATGCCAAGCACATAATAGGATGCGACACTGAAAAGCCTCTCTGCAATAAGCAAGATCTCAACCCATTTGTTATTAAGGTGGGTTACAAAATAAATAAAATAAAATAAATAAATAAATAAATAAAATTAATGAAACTAAAAAGAACCACAGCAATCTCTTTACCTTATAATAGAATAGTCAAAAGATGGATCATCCAACAAAATAGCATTAGGCCTCCATCTGGGATCCTTGGTTCGTAATCTTTCAGATAGCATAACAATCCATTTATGAATATCTTTGCCAACAAGAGATGAAGTGATGATCCAAGCAACTGGAATCGCATTTTGAGATGAATTGAAAACAAGTAAAGAACATACGGGATACTGTCAGAGACAAGAAAGGGAAATTATAAGACATTCTAAAATTCTGCAACATTCAGCAGAAATAACTTATCTTTGTCATAAACAAAAGTAAAAAGCTTATATATCATTCATGATTAAGTTGATGGAACAGGTTAGTTCCAAATGATCTATACAGCTTCTAGATGCACAGGATAGGCTTCTTCTAAATCTAACCATGTTTTCTCTCCATCAATATATTCATCGTAAATAAGCTAAAAATTATACCCTTAGGTAGTCCTCACTTCTGCTGTAGCTAACTTAATAATAAACTGTACGTAAATAGTTTCTCTGTTTGAAAGAGGTAAATGTGCAATACCTTAAGCTTCTTCAAGCCAAATGTCGAATGGAAAGAAATGAAACTATTATTTCCATAACGAAGCATTTGTTGAAGCTGCCAATCTGTCTGTATACCCAAAACAAATGATTCTGAACCAGATTTATCTTGGAAAAAGAAAACATGTTTCTGATGGCGCTGAACCCATATCTTTACACTGCATTCATCATTTTCGTGTAGCTCGTGTGAAGAATTACGAATAGCTCTTTCCATGTTACGCACATCATTTCGAGTAAGAAAATCATCACGGTTTTGGGGCCCACCTTGCTTCTGCATCACCTCTGCATGGTGCTGTATTATATTGTCCAAAGATATCCCAACATAAAGCATAGACATCACTTTCTGGCGCAACTCATCTGAAATTCGTGGAGCATACATAGCTCTTGTCCCTACTGCATCCCTGTCAAGTATTCCATGACACGGTGTCCCTGACTTATCTACATGCTTTCTCTGGTTATAAATGATTAGGGCAAGGCGGGGTCGGGTGTATAGTCTTTTAACAGTGAAATGGCAAAGGCAGCCTCTCATCATGTGACGCCTCCCTGGCCGGCTCCCCTTCCCCGAAGCAGGTTTGGTGCTTGTGCCATCCCCTACACCCAAGTCACTCTCTCGGTAGTCTTCAGGGCCATAAGAACACCAATATCTAAATATTAACATACACAATTTTAAATAATTAATAATCAGATGAAACTTCTCAAGTTCCAAGACAACTTTTGGAAAGAACTAGGATAATATAGCAATTAAGACAACAGAGATCTTCAATCAAATCACATTAATTATAACGAGGAAAAAACAACTCAATTAAAGAAAGAACAAAACAGTACAACACAGAGACCAAATATGGAGTATTTTTCTAACTCTCAAGCAAGTTCAATTAAAATTCAAAACATAACTTACAATGTATATTCAAGATAGCCATCAACCCTTGGTTTAGCTATGCTCCCTACAGTCCTCTTCCTTCTCGATTCAATGCGGAAGCTAGCAGGGCATTCGGGGTTAGAAGATTCCCCTTTCACAAAATCCTCAACTCTGGCAAAAGGAATCAGAGCAATGTCATCACCGCCTAGGCGACCACCTTCCAATTTCACCCAATTTATATGAACAGCAGAGAATTCGGAACAAGGAGGGTCTTGCACTGGAAGGTTTAGAATATCCTCCATTCTCGGCATCTACAGTTTCCAACACAAGTATTACATATCAGAGAGCTACTTTATGAACTTTTGCAACACTCTGTCATCGTCATTGTAACTTCTTAATTCTCCCAAATAAAAGACCAAACTATTGTTTTGTGCCTTATCAAACAATTGATACTTCAAAGTTTAAAGCTTTAACCCAAAACAAGACCTAGTACCTAGCATTCTTAATCTTACCTCACAAATTAATCCTATGCATTCTTCAGAAATAAAAAACTGTAAACTCGTGTGAGACGAACAGAAAAAAAAGGGGGGGCTGGAGAGTTGTATAAGCTTACCTTGGTTGCATTCGATTCAGCAAACGGGTTGAAACAATTTCAGACTAACACAAGAAGAACTCGTAGCAAGTGAGAGTGAGATGGAATTTCTTCGCGAGAGGGGAACGACACCAAACGAACAAGAGTCACTGTCGTTTACTCTCTACTCTCAGTTGGCATGGGCCTCTTGACGGCCCAGAAAAGTTGGGCTTTAGTAGATTTTGTTTTCAAATAAAAAAATAACAACACTCGGGGTGAAGGAAGGCCGCTGGGATTAGCACTACCTTATTTCGAAACGACAACATAATTTTCAGACAGTAACGTCCAGAATTTATAAAATAGTGAAATAAAAAGCAAATAACCCTTTCCGGACGCTGCTGTCCGAAAATGGATGGTGCATTTTTCAAATGGGATGGTGCTAATCCCAGCGATCGTGAAGGAATTGGCATCACCCCACTTGGGAACGACACTACCATTTTTTAGACATGTCTGAAATCCATAAAATAGTAAAAATGGAAAGCAATCTATCATTCTTTTTCGGACAACAGCATCCGGAAACACATATTTGAACGTTATTGTCCAGAAATGAATGGTGTCGTCCCCAAGTAGGGTGGTATCAATCCCTTCGCCCCAATACTCAATTCTTAAGCAATCTTGACCCTTGACAAAAAAAAAAAGGAATCTTGACCAAAAATATTCAAACAACATGATTTGTTGAAAAAAAAAAAAACCAACATTATTTTTTTTTCACTGACCAAAATAAAAAGGAATGATTCTTAGTAAATAAACATTTAAGGTAAGAAAATAGTGATCCAATTAAGAGAAAATTAGTTGTCCAAAAAAAATTAAGAGAAAATTCCAGAACTCGAACAACATAATTCAATCTAGTGCATACTTTATTATGCATGTTGTTTATCTTAATTTTTTAAAATGTGCATATAGATCTCTGAAATCATGTTGACTTGAAATTAAAATTAGACGAACCAAACTAATCCTTGTACATAATTCACTTTCTCTTGTTTAGTTTATAATAGTGAAAGAAGACGAGAGAACTTCAAGCAGGAAATATGAACAAATAGATGCCACACTTTTTTTGATTTGCCATAGATGCCATACTTGACTCATCATGAAATGGAAGGTAGTACTAATTACAAGAGTAAAGCTATAAATGAAATTGAATGTATTTTTTATTTTAAAATTATAAAAAAATATTAAAAATATTTTTTAATGAGTAAGTAAAAAAATTTGTAGAAAAATGAAATATGAAGATTAAGAATTACTCTAATTATAATTGAGAGAATATGGTCGTGAATGTTTGTGCTGATTGTCTCCATAATCCTTTGTGAGTGTTTTTTATTTTATTTTATTTATTATTTAAAAAAAAATCATTCTATAAAAAGCTCTCAAAAGTCACGAACCCCACCACAAAGAACAGAATCTGTCTACTCTGGACTGGAGTATGATGAAATTGGTAGGAATTAATGCTAGTGTGGTTAAGGATCTAATATCGAATTAATATGTATGTATTACAGGGATTTTATTTTTCAAAATTTGGAAATGCACACTATAGAGTAAAAAGATAAAAATTATATATAACATTATAAGTTATTAAATAAACAGTAGTGATTAATATACACTCACTCACTCATACATTTTCATGTAAACTCAATTTTATAGTTAAATATGAAGAAATATATGATTAAGATACTGTTTGATTCAATTTATTTTTTTTTTAAAAGTCACTTTTAAGTTAAAGTTATAAATAAGAGGCTAAAAAAAAGTTATAAGCTGTTTGACAATTTTATTTTTTATTTTTTTTTAAAAAATTGACTTGCGGCGGTTCGTCGGCAGCAAGCGGCGGAGGGTGGCCGCAGGCGGTGGCGGGTGGGTGGCGGTCCGGCCTTGATTATGGTAGTTGGTGGATGGTTAATGAAAATAAGAAGTTGAAAAATAAGCAAAAATTCTTATTTGTGACTTATTTTGAAGTTATTTTTCTCTCTTTCCTTCGTTAAAAAAAAGTCATTTAAAAGTTTAAGAGCTTATTAATATTTATGTTTGGCCCGGCTTTTACTTATAAGTAAAAGATAAGCTCAAGTCGAGTCAAACAGAGTCTAAATTAGTATATAAATTGATTAATTGTTACCCAATAATTTAATCATATTTATTTTCACTTTTAACTATCTGTAAGATATGATTAAATTACTCCGTAACAATTAATCAATTTATATATTAATTCTTTATATTTAATCACAAAACCGATTAAACATAATTTATATGCTATAGTAAATATATACAAAATATTTTCTTTAAGTAAAGTATAACATGATCTCGTATTTAACCTATTATAAATTTAAACTCCACTTATTTCTTAAGACCTGAAACCTCATCTCTCTTACAGCATGTTTGCTTGGGGTGAAATAGCGGGAAAAGAAATGTAGTAGATAGAAGTGCAAGGAAAATGTTAAAGTTCTCTTGTTTGGTTGATGCAAGAAACACAGTAGAGGGAACTTATTTGTGTGGGTCCCATGCCCAATGCATTTCTTTCCACTCATGGCAAGAGTTGGGCAAAAAATAGACAAATTAAAAGTAATTTACACTTTTGACCTCAATTTATTTATTTATTTCTCTCTTCCAATTTAATTTATAAAAGTTAACAATTATATATTATATTTATTATTTAATTATATATATGGTATGTTATATATATAATAATTAATTTATGATTGGATATTATACATAATAATTAATAATTGATTTTTTACATATATTTTCATAAAAGAGAAAAAAATTTAAATTTGGACATTTAAGTCTTTTTTTTATACTTTCTTCTTTAATTTCAACCCAACCAAACAAGAAAAGATAAATGACTTCATTTCTTTCTTCTTTATTTTTCTTTAACCAAAGAATACTTCATTTTTTTTATTATTTTAACTCTATTTCTCTTTTTTCTATTTCTTTCTTTCCTATTTCTCTTCGAGTGAGGCAATGTCTCCTTGTCTTAAATTTCGTAAATAAAAATAATATATAACGCCTTCGATTTATAATTAAATGTTTTGTAAAATTAACTCATTTAAAATTAGCAATATACATATACATCCTACTTTAATTTTTCACATTGAATACGTGACTTCCATTTGGATGATTTAAATCTTTACTCTTGCAATAATAATACACATCTTATTACATGAACGATTGCATAAAATGTTAAATAATTTATTAATGATGTGTTGAAATATGTTAAATTAAATTGAGTAAATAAGAAGATTTATATTATTTAGTAAAATTTGTTAATTTTTTCATTGTTATAATAAAAGTGCATGAAAACATCTGGATACAACTTTTCTTAAAAGGACTTAATTAATTAGAAGAAACAGAAATAATAATGTGCAATACAGTTTCATGCATTACCTTAATTTAGTAAATTCAGTAAATGTAAGTGGTACACTTTGCTATTTATATATGATAGTGTCTACCTCTATCTGAATTCTGAAGGTGGTGGTGGTTCTTGACCATGAGATAGATGTGACCAACAGGTCAATGAGGGAAATGATTATATTATTCAATTTAATCATGGATATAAATAAAATGGCGTGACATAATTAGCTTAATTATGATAAAAAAGAAAATTATTAAGCAACAGTTTGTTTGTGCTTTGATTGGACATCAATGAATGAATTGGGTGCCTAGAATAGAATTGAAGATGACGTTTGCAAAGTAGTATTGCCTATCAACTGTGAACTTCAGACAATGGTGAGTTGGTGGCATCAAAATGATGTAGTATGAGATAGGAGGTATTTTGTCTTTTAATTATTATATTGATAATTTAAAAAATAATAATAAGTATACACTATTTTATATTTTAAAAATATTAAAAAAACTACGTATATTCTTAATAAATTTCACTTTATTTATATATTTAACTTTTTAAAAAATCTCTTAAAACATTAAAAATTTGAGAGAATTCCCTTGCCCCCAACGCTGACTTGACAACCCCTATAAATAGAGAGTATTTCCTTTGTCCCTTTCTCATGCCGTGGTAGTGCCATATTCTCTGCGTTAACACACTCTTCTCTAACCCTCTTCCCATGGCGTCCTTAACCCCTCCTCCTATCTCCGACCCCGAAAACCTTCCCCCTCCGTCCACCACCACCCCTTCCTCCGCCGTAGAAAAATTCAAAAACAACTTGCAATTCCACTCACCTTGGGCCGAACTCAACGGAGCCATGGGCGACCTCGGCACCTACATACCCATAGTCCTTGCACTCACTCTAGCCAAGGATCTCAACCTCGGAACCACATTGATCTTCACCGGAATGTACAACATCATCACCGGCGCTATTTACGGCGTCCCCATGCCCGTTCAGCCCATGAAGTCCATCGCCGCCGTGGCCCTCTCCGACGCCACCTTCTCCATCCCGGAGATCATGGCCTCCGGCATCATCACCGGCGCGGTGTTGCTCGTCTTGGGTGCCACCGGGTTGATGCAGCTTGTCTACAAGCTCATTCCTTTGTGTGTCGTAAGAGGGATTCAACTAGCACAAGGCTTGTCCTTTGCCTTAGCTGCGGTTAAATACGTTAGAAAAGTTCAAGATTTGCCAAAGTCTAAGTCTTTGGAAGATAGGCATTGGTTTGGGTTTGATGGGTTGGTTCTGGCTATTCTATGTGTTTGTTTTATTGTCGCAGTGAACGGTGCTGGCGATGAAAATGATCATGAAAATAACAGGGGTGATGAGAGACAGAGGAGGAACAAAGTGAGAAGGGTGATTTTCTCACTTCCTTCTGCTTTCTTAGTGTTTCTGTTGGGTGTAATTTTGGCTTTTGTGAGAAGGCCAAAGGTGATTCATGAAATGAGATTTGGACCTTCTTCCATTGAAATAGTGAAAATGTCAAAACATGCTTGGAAAGAAGGTTTCATAAAGGGAACAATCCCTCAACTCCCATTATCAATCCTGAACTCTGTGATTGCTGTGTGTAAGCTCTCATCAGATCTTTTTCCCGGCAAGGACTTTTCTGTAACTTCACTTTCTGTAACTGTAGGACTAATGAACCTAGTTGGAGGGTGGTTTGGGGCTATGCCCAGTTGTCATGGGGCAGGTGGCCTAGCAGGTCAATACAAATTTGGTGGCAGAAGTGGAGGGTGTGTGGCACTTCTTGGTGCAGCAAAATTGATTTTGGGTTTTGTGTTGGGAAGTTCCCTGGCTCATTTTTTTAACCAGTTTCCTGTGGGAATCTTAGGGGTTTTGCTGTTATTTGCTGGTGTTGAACTAGCTGTGACTTCTAGGGACATGAACACCAAAGAAGATTCATTTGTTATGCTTATCTGTACTGCTGTTTCTCTTGTTGGATCAAGTGCTGCTCTTGGATTTTTATGTGGGATGGTTATTTTTGCCATTCTTAAGATGAGGAATTGGACTAACAGTAACTCGTTTTCCACTATTTGGATGCATAGAAGCCCTGAACAAGTTTGAAGGTGGGTAAATTAAAGAGAATTTGTGTGTGTGATGATGTTTTCTAGTGTTTTTCTATTTGTAAATATAAGTCAGTGTGACTCAAGTTGTCACTTGTCATTTTCATCTACTTCTGCAATTAGAAAGAGCTCAATCTAAAAAGACTTTGGTGTTGTATTTGTAAGGTGTTTAGAATGTAATTAGCAGTAATTAACTATGAACTTCGGTTCTTGCATGCTCTTGGTACATGCGTACATGTAACGTGTAGTAGAATCACTATTCACTATCATCATCAATCAATATCAAATTATCAATTATCAATAAAACAATAAAAAGAACTTGCTTTCTATACCAACTATCGTCTACAACCTCTCGTTTCCTTTCAACCTCTTTATTCTTTTTCCTTCACATCTTTGACTTTGGTTTTTGAGAAAATATAAACGTGTAACTTCTACTCATGATTTATAGTAACTTACAAAAAAAAATTGATAAAATAAATAATTCTTTTAGTTGAACTAATTTAGACACAAAGAAAACAAAATTAAAACAACTTACTATACCATGGCATATGTCCTATAATATGTATGTTAATAAATAAATAAAATTAAAGACCCAAACATGTCTTTGGATTTTCAATCTATTTCCACATATTTCAAATTCATCACTCTTATCACCTTACATTATCCTATTCATATCGATATTAACATTCTAAACTTTTCCAAATCTCTCAAATGATACTAAACCTATATTTTTTTTAACCTCTACCCAAACCTAGAAACAATGTAACACCAAATACCAAACAAAACTCAAAACAATATATTCCAAAAAAAAATGTGATAGTGATTGCAACTCCTTTTAACAAATGACACAACCAATATTTTTCGAGATAATAATTCCTATTCAAAGAAGACCCTCTTTATACAGTGAAAAAGTCATCTTTTCAAATCATCAGACTAACCATTTCATACAAAGAATGTCACTGATGACAAAAAAAATACTTTGCTACAAATTGGTGGGTGAGATTCACTTCTTTTTTTCTTTTTTTTCAAAAAATACTTCATAAAAGTTGTATATCTTACAAAATAAAAAATGCTAATCACAATGTTTTTGTGAAACGTTAATTAAAAAAGAATTAAAATTACATAGAGTTAATAAAAGAATGAAACCCGTGTGAGCTAAAGATTTATTTTTGTTCAAGGTTGAAAAAATGTAATACTGAATAAAAAATAAATTAAAGATAATATATATGTGATACAATTTTAATTTATTTTTTTGAAATGTTTTGTTTTCAAATCCACTACAACAATCGGGTCAAAAGAGCTAATTTGATTGCCTGGACATGCTATGTTCATGATTTGTGTGCATAGATATTATTGCTACAGCAAAGACTATCTCTAACAAACTATATATGCCTCAAATTCTATTATTATTATTATTATTATTTTGGTTACAGCTTAATTATTTCTATTATGAGAAAATTAATGAGATGATAAGCTTTCCGAAGAAGAAAAATATGAAGAATCGATGCTTGAATGATAGTGGTTTGACAAATGGTGAGTCCACAATTAAGCTGACAGATCAACGCGGCATGCATCAGTATGACTTTATAAGGTGTCACCGTTTACATTCTAGTACCCATATGACCCTTTTATGCTCATATTAGAGATCTCAGTGGCAGAGGATAGTAGTCTTGCCGTTAAAACCGCGAGTATTGCTGTGTGATTCTTTTAAATGGATTGAAATTAGGTGTTTTCAAATCATATTTTTAATCACATCTTTAGGAAATTAAAAATTAAAATTAAGAAAAATATTTTTAATGACATGACAATATTTTATTGGTGGGACATGATTGACGACAGCCAATTTCAATCCCTTTTAAATATATGTGTGGAGGTTTAATTACTTATTAATAAGGATGATTTGTGATTATTTAATAGGTGTTTCATACGAGTTCAATTTTAAAAGAATGATTAATTATTGTTTTCCACCGTCAATTCACAGAGAAAAATCAAATAATAAGAATAATGCATGCATTTAGTTAATTAGTTAAGTATATAGAGTACAAATAAAGGTTAGGAGATATTTATACATGTGATCCCAAGAGATTGTTTGATTTGAATTTTCATGTTTTGTTTTTATTTTATTTTTTTCTGTAATTCTATAAAGAAAAGATTGAAAACAGAAATTTTCTATTTTCAACATTTATAATTTTTTTTTCTAAAATTTTAAAAAATTGAAAATAAAAAATAAAAATAAATAATAAAAACAAAAAATAAAAATACAACCCAAATTAAACCGTCCCTAATATATTTAGGTTGATCATGTTTAATTTTAGGGAGGATATTTTGCAAGTTAATGGTCATTAGAAGTGGCAAGCAATGCACGCATTTAAATATGGTGTCTCCAAATCATGTCTTCAATTATGTCTCACGAATAAAATATCGTCACGTTATTAAAAATTATATTAGGAAATTAAACATTAAAATTCAAGAGAATATTTTTAATGATGTGACGATATTCTATTCGTGAGACATGATTGAAGACATCATTTGAGGACACTAAATTTGAATCCCATTAATTGATGTAGGCTTGATGTCGTTGATCCTTGCATGTGACCTTTTCTAAATGAGAAATGCTATATCTTTTTATTAAATTTTTTATAAATTTTTTTATTTACTTAATTTTTACAATTATCATTTATTATTTCAAAAAGTAAATATTTTATAAAAGATATAAGGGGGCGTTTGTTTCAAGGTTTAAAAATACATTTTCAGGTATCTTATTCCTATAATTACATTCCCAATAATGTTTATTCTCATGCATTTCAAACAAGTTGTTTGACTTTTAATTTTTATTCCTATAAATATTTTGAAGAAATCTGAATAAGATTTAAAATTTATTTGGTTTACAATATATGTTACATGTAATAATTATGAAAATATTTTTATTGCATATAATACTATTTATTTATTTTAATTATTTAATTAATAAAAAAGTAAAAGATAACAAGTAGCCGGACAACAATATAATAAAATTATAAAATTAAATTAAAAAAAAATATATACAATGAATTAGATACATAACATTGACAATTTAGTTAGCTTCGAGAAATAAAAAATATTTTCAGACATTTTATTTTTGGGAACATATTTATAAAAATGTGTATTTTAGAGCATTTCATAAGAGAGTGTTCGACATAAATTAACATCATTAGGAGTACCTTTTGAATTTTAAATAATTTTTTTAAAAAAAAATTAAAAAAGTGGTGGTTACAAGTTATTAAATACAAAATAACTACTTATATTTTCATGGGAAAGCAACTTACCCACCTTTCACCATGAGAATGGAGATGATAGAAAATACAAAAAAAAAAAAATTCTGAGAATAAATGAAGCATGAGAATCATTTTTCAAACCTTAAAACAAACAAAGGAATCTCACATTCTCAAGTATACATTTCCGGGAATATTTTTCTAAACCTTGAAACAAACACTTCTCAAATGACAATTGTTAAAATTAAGTGAGTAAAAAAATTTGTAAGAAAAGCAATGTTATATCCTCCTAATAATCTTCCTAATTATCTTCCTAGTGCTATATAAAGTATGGAATTAAATGCACTTTTAATCTTAAAAATATAAAAAACATTGAAAATATTTTTTAATAGGTACTTAAGAGGATTTTTAGAAACTTAAATTATAAGGCTTTAGAATTATTCTGGTAAGAAAATTCAGGAGGATAATTTAATTAGTACTACTAGTATGAATAATTTTAAATTCTCCTAATTCAAGTTCCTAAAAATTCTTCTAATTACTTATTAAAGAATATTTTTAATACTTTTTATATTTTAAAGATTAAAAGTACATTTAATTCTATACTTTATATAATATTAAAAAAATAATTAAAAAAAATATTAGAAAAATATAACATTATTCCTACTAGTATTTTTCTTTCCAAATATGGGGTTGCTTAGGTACTTGCCATCTTGATGATATCGAGATGGGATCAAAGCGCCTAGGTGAAGCTGGCAAGGTACAATTACCAAAACATAAATTATGAGTTTGTTTATAGAAAATAAAATCTATATATTGCCTTACACCAAAAAATATTGGGTAATGTCATGAGAGTGGAAAAAAAGGAAAATAGAAAAATTAAGAGCTATGATTGGTGAAAAGAAATGAGCTGCAAGATAAAATGAAAAAGAAAAAAATATAAAAGTATAGTAATTAATAAAAAGTAGGTTATATTATTATTATTTTTCTATATGCATATCATATTTTTGTTTTAGTCTCTATATAAAAAAATTATTTCTTTTAATTTTTACACATCTTTTTTCTTTTTGTTTTAGTCATTGTTGTTGTTTTTTATTAGTTCATGCCGTTAAATCTCACAACTTCACTACCGCAACCATCACGATCACTGCTATTGCACAAAGTCAGACAGAGGACAACAAAAAGAGATCAATGACACCAATAGATACCGGAGAACCACCTTCATGCACTCACCAAACTTTAGAAATAGTTATGGTGCTGGGTAGTGCCGCGAGAAAGAAGCAACATGTAGTAACGTGTCTCTAATTTGATGGTCACCACAAGGAATAGACTCATCTTGATGAGACGCAATGAATGCCTATGATGTTGATCACATAAACCACTAATGACGGAGGTCGTAGTGGTTGTAATGATAAAGTTGTGATATTTATCGGTAAAAACCAACAAAAAAAAGTAATCATATAAAAACTAGGACAAAAATAAAGAACTTAGATAGGAAGTAAACAGAATTTTTTTATAGGATTAAAACAAAATAAAATACAAATATAAAGATACAAAGTTAATTTAACCTAGAAAGTATTATCTCAACGGTCATACGGATAGGGTACACAAAATATTCCTTGTGCACTTCAAATAAATCACATAATTAATGAGAATGGTTTCCTAAGGGTTATGTTTCTCTTTTTTTTAGCACAATTCCCAAGTAACGATTGAAGCAAGTAGTAGTATATATTATTGCCACCTAACCTACATCAAGCTAGTATATACTAGTACTATATTATATAGCGTATTTGATTTCGCATTTTAAAATTTTAAAATATTTATAAGAAAAATTAGAGGTACGTTTAACCATTTGAATGGAAACATTCACTTAATTTTACTATTAATTAAACAATTATCATCGCATAGTTAATTTTCCGATCACCCGGCCTGACCTGGTTTAGTGGTGGATTCAAATCGGTGTTCTTAAATTATGTCTTTAATTATGTCTCATCAATAGAATATTGCCACGTCATTGAAAATATTTCCTTTAATTTTAATTTTTAATTTCTTAATAAATTTTTTTAATGACGCGATAATATTCTATTGGTAGAATATGATTAGAGACATAATTTGGGGACACATGATTTGAATCCCTCACCCTCTGTAGCAAATTAATTAATTATATGTAAATTTGTTAATTACTCTATCCATATCTGATAATGAATTATTATTTTTTAATGGGTCTTGATATCTAGTGCTCTAAGGGCACTAGATAAAGTTACTAGAAGTAGAAAAACAATTATAAGAGTACATTATTTCGTCTCTTAAAAATATAAAAAACTATACATTCCAATACCTTTTTATTATATTTAAACTCTTAAATAGTATCTTTAAAGCACTAAATATCATTTGTCATCTTAATTAATATGTACTTGTGTTCGTATGAGTACATGATTGATGTCTCCTGATAATGGCACCAAACTAACTGAATTAAAAGGAAAAAAAAAAAAACACTTTCCATACTGAGCTAATGAAATCATCAGCTTTTGAAATAAAAGTTGGAGATTTGATGCTTGAATGATTATGGTTTGACAAGGTCTAGCACTTTGCAAAATTTCAACTTACACTATTTTATAAGCAAATGATATTTAGTGTCTTAAAAGCACTATTTAAGAGCTAGTAAAAAAGTATTGAAATGTGTAGTTTTTTATATTTTCGAGAGATAAAACAATGTGCTCTTGTGATTATTTTTCTACTTTTAGTAACTTTAACTAGAGCACAATTAATAGATTATATATCTTTCACGTTGGGAAAGTTTACATACGTTGCTCAAATCCAAATCGTTCGCAATACCATCATCTCACCGGCCACCTCAAACTTTGTATGATATATATATGATGAACGAATGACTAAGATGGAATCCGTGGAAAAATCACCACTCTTTAATTTTAACTTATCCAACAAATGATGCCATTATGTCATTGCAACTTTCAGGATTCGCCCAACAAAAAGAACTTACCATTACCAACAACAGTGTTCATTCTGTTCTCCATTTCCATTATTCATTTTATCTCTTAATTAAAAAAATGTTTCTTTCACATTTTTTATACTCGCTCGCTTTACATTTTTTTGCAAAATGTCAAACCACTAATGATACAAAAAGAAATCAATAAAAGGGTGATGTCAAATAAGCACAATTCTTTTAATTGTGTCAATGATCATTAAATAATATAATTTTGAAATATATATGTTATTGGATTATTGGATGTCAATGGCCAGGAATAACCCCTGTTGCTTTCACCAAAGTAATAATGCACTCTAAGAGGGTAAACTGTATGTTGATGGTGAATAATAAGATAGAATAATAAATATATAGTAACCTTATCTTTATACATATATGCTTTCACAGAGATATGGTCGGGGAATAATGAAAGATGATTAACCACTTAACATGCTCATTTTCATATATACTCGATCGATTAAAAAAATTCAGATATTCCACTACGGCTAGATCACCCTTAGAGTTCTGTTCATCCTTCTTCTTCTTTTTTTCTTGCCAAAAGTTGCAAATATATATACTAAAAAATTTGATTTAACGATCAATTGTTTTTGTCGCTGAATATACTTTTTTTAATAGTGATATATATACAAAATTGATTATCACCGTATAACGTAAATTATAATAAGAGAAATTTTTTTTATTTTCAATACTAAGAATACCTGCATTCTAGTTGATAGTTAAACACTAATTAACAACATCAAAGCTAGTTATCGTAGTCATTGGAGTGGACTCAACTATATACCAAATACAAATTGATGGGTTTTATTGATGGAAAATTTATTTTATTTTATTTTATTTTTTTAAAAAAAGAAATCGGATAAATAAACTGAAGAGTGAAGACCGCATAATATATTATTAAAGACTCACAAAACTCAAGCCTTAAAGGTTTTTTTATTTTATTTTATTTTTTTAATGGAAGTATGTGGTTTAGGTATATTTAGATTAGGATGGTTGGTAAGTGAAATATATTTGACGATATCTTAAAAATAAGATATTATAATTAAATTCAAATTGTCTATATATGAAAAAAAAAAAAAAACTCATACGGTGAGAGCTTATTTGATCTCATTTTAGTGTGAATAATGTTTTTAATTGGTTTAAAGATCAGAATTATTCATGAGAAAATACATATTTAACCCTGAATTTAAACTCAATTTGAAACATATAGTTGCGACGGTTCTTGCTTTCCTAGCTAATTATAACATGATCCACGCCTACACCTAGAGGATTAAAATATGTCTCATAATCTGGATCGTTAATTAATTCATTGCCAGATCTATTTATGACAAAATCAACATTATTGTGTTGGAAAATAAGTTGATGATGATGAAATGTTCTTGAAGCACTTGAATTAAAGTGTGGTAGCTATCTTCAATAACGGCATATTCTACTCACCATGATTCATTAACCAAAATGATCTATAGTACCCATTAGGTTAATTGGTGTAGTGACTAAAGAAGCATAATTTTAAGTAACAATTCAATTTGAATTTATATGAGACAATTTCACTTTTTTTTAAAAAAATCATATATTTTCAGTTTTTAAACTATCACTTCCATTACTACACTACTCTCTACAGAAAATTCTGTGATTCCCTTGCCTCAAAATTGAAGAATGACGTATTTCTCAAATGAGTAACCCTCTCTCCTTAACTATGTTCTTGGTTCTTCATCACTTCATTATATGCTGTTGTTGAGGTCAAAATGTACATCAATTTCAATCATGGTTTCGTCATAAATAGATTTAAAGTTGCTTGGAAATTAAAAGTGCTGGTTCAACCCCAAAATTTGAGGCTTGGGAACACAAAAATAATAGCTCAACCACAATTTCTCGTAGTAACATTGCACTATTGATGAGCCAGTTTGGAGACCCTGTCAAATATTTTTATGGGGTGTTTAGCAAAGTTGCTTAAATTAGCACCTGGTTCTTATTGAAAAAGTGAGCCTAATTTATATTAAAAATAAAAAAATAAAAATGAGAGTTAATTTGTCGGTACATGTGGACCCTATCCGAAGTGCTTATTTAAGAACTTGCATTAGAGTGTTTTGGGTGCTTAAATTGATAAAGTGATATATACACGTAAGACTCAACAAAATATAATAAATTAATTCATAAAAACCTAGGTAAACACCTCTCCATTGGAGAGGGTCTAAGGGCACTAGTTAAGGTTAGTAGAAAAATAATCATTAGAGCACATTGTTCCGTCTCTCAGGAATACAAAAAACTACACATTCTAATATCTTTTTACTATATGTGGGTTCTTAAATAGTGCCTTTAGGACACTAAATATTATTTGCCTATTTTTATTAAAAATAATTTTAAATTTTAACTCGGATCTAATAAATATAAAATTTTTTTTCCTTTTTAAAATTACTTTCACTTATAATAAAAATATAAATAAACGAATTCACGATATTATGTCTTTAGCATGACACACACAAAAATGAATCATAGCACAACTCTAATCAAGTGTGATTAGGCATATTTAAGCTTTTTTTGGTTTGATTTTAGACAAAGTAATACTTTTTTACCTTTCGTCAAATTTATATTAAGATTCAAAATTATTGCAAATGAAATTAGTTCTAAAAGTGAGAAATCTTAGCCAAACATGTACTTAAGGTATGTTTGTTTTAAATTTAGTTTAGTCGAAGTCATTTGACCAAAACTAAAAAAATTTATTTCCATTAGATTGTCTTGGTTTTCATGCAATAATAATCTCAACCATTAATTTTTCTTTTAGTTTGAATATATTTTACTTCTTATTCTACTAAAATATAAATCAAACAAACACTTAATTGTTGAATTGAAATTCTACCAAGAGTTAGTTAAATACTCCTATATAAATTTTATGGTCTTCTAATGAATACCTTGGGGCACTAATTAAAGTATAATGAGCACATTACATTTAATCTTTTGACCTACTTGGAATAACAACCGTTAAATTTGGTTTTTAAAACAATAAACACTTTCATTTATTATTAATCAAGTTTATTTTTATAATCTTAACGAGTGTTATTATCTAAATTTAATTATTAATTTTTTATATTGCTCTGTTTTTATTATAAAAAAAGTACTTAAATATTATTTTCTTTTGTATAACCACGGGTTTTTCTATTTTTGGGGGATCTTTCACTGTGAATTGTCCCTCCTATGGACTTAGCGAGACCATCTCCAATGTGGGTGCTTAAATGAGTTATTATCATTTAAGCACCTCATCTCCTTTTGAGCATGGTGACGTGGAATGAGGTACTTAGCAAAGTTGTTTAAATTAGCACTTGACTCTTATAGAAAGAGTGGATCCAATTTGTATTAAAATAAAAAAATAAATATGAGATAGTTAATTTGTGGGTACACGTGGATGCCATCCGGAGTACTTATTTAAGAACTTGCAGTGGAGTGCTTCGGGTGCTTAAATTAATAAAGTGGTGTGTATACGTGAAACCCAATAAAATATAATAAAATAATTCATAAGAAGCTAATTAAGCAACTCTCCATTGAAGAGAGTCTAAGCCAACCTTTTGAGTTATATTTAAACATTAATTATTAATTATAAATGATAAAAAACACTTGTGAAAATTTTCATAAATGATTAAAAATGGGGTGGTGTAATTAGAAAAGCATTAACGCGGCCCATGAAGTAAGTCGCCGTCCTAATTTGCTACGTCCAATGCATAGCAGCTGCTGAGATTTGCAATTTTTTTTTTTCCCCTTTAATTTGCATTTACATGCGTACACGAACAAAATCAAGGTATTTTGCATTTGTGTTTGTTTGATTTTAATCGCAGCAATTGCTATCTTTTAAAAAAAGTTTGCATTTATGTTTTTTCAAGTAAAAAATAGCAACTGGTAAGATTAAATAGATGCAAATGCAAAACCACTTGATTTGTTGATGTTGCTGCGCAAAGCAACTGAGATTACTGCTTTAAGGATGAATCTGGAAGCCATAGAATAATTCAACCACCATGAACAACTTTAGCTTGCACCAAAAAACTATAGTTTTTTTTTTTTCTTTCTTTATTTGATTTTCCTTCCACTCCATTATTAGAATAGAAACTCAATTTATTGAGTGTAATCAAATTTATTTCTCAACTAATGCTCTCAAAACTTCGAATCTTAGGCCATGTTTTTGGGAAAAATTATTTTCCAACATACGTATATTTTACAATTAAAAAAGTTTTGATTATTCTTTTAACAAAGAAAAATATTTTTTTTGTTTTTCAACTAAAAATTAAATATTATTTTAAAAAGTTTTAAAATCACTTTTTTCAATTTAAAATTATCTTAATAATCACTTCTAACAGCAAATATATCCGAACAAAAATCGATTATATCTCACATAAATAATTTTTTTCATAATTTATTTTCACAATTAATTTTAACTTATTCAAACACATTTTAGTTCTTTTAACTTAAGTCATAATGTCCTCTTACACCATGTTGTTGTCTTTATGAGTATTTTTTAAAAAATGCCTTTATTAGTCATAAGTAAAGTTGATGACTTTCAATAGTCAATATAAATGAAAAAAATCGCTTAACCGAAAAAAACAACAGGTCATAACCACGGCTTATTATTACGTTAACTGTTGAAATGACAAATGATGGAATATAACAATAAACATATATCTATATAAATGAACTAATAAAATATGTAACTCATTTTTTTTTTAATACGAATTTTTCATCCCGTTCGCGCGACACTGGCATAGTAGACTCTTATGAAGTTATCTCGCTGTGAGTTATCCCTGCTATGAACTTAACGTGATCTTATACCGCTAAACTAACTCTATAAAGTTATATGTAACTCATATTAGGAAATAGGAATTCTAACTTTTCATTCCATTTTTTTTAAAAAATAGACCTAAATATTGTATCGATTTTCCCACCTAAAATAGTTATTATTTTATCTGTCGACTTACGTTAATAAAATTTGAAGCAAAAACTACAATTTATTACACAGTTCGTAATTTTTTTTCTACAGAAAAGACGCATATTTTGGAGGCTAGAAACTAGAAATAAAAATAAAATAAAAAAAACATCAGCCTGAATTATGTTTTGTAAATTAGTGCGAAATCTGAAATCTCCAATAGAGCAAAGCAACACATCTTCATCTTCCGAAATTCGTTTCGACTTTGCTTCTCCTTCGTACCCGCGTCTTCCTGAGCGTTATATTTATCGTTATCCATTGATCTTAACTATACACAACCACCGCAAACGCAATCCCAATCCAATTCCGATTCCGATTGGATCTAGGGTTTCCCTTTCCTTGTTTTGGTTCTCGGATCTCGCTTTTTCAGAGTTAATTGGCAGTTTCTGTGAATTTCTGGACCGGGAAAATGAACGTCAAATCGGCGCATTCATCGTTTCGGGATCGGACGCAGGAATTCCAGAGCATTGCGGAGAGGTTGAAGAAATCTGGATCAGTGCCTAATGGACCGAGCAGTAGCAGCTCCAGTTCTTCTAGATTGGAGGAATCGCGATCTGCTGTTGCAATTCAATCAGAGTTTAATCGGAGGGCTTCTAAGATTGGCTATGGGATTCACCAGACATCTCAGAAGCTTGCTAAGCTCGCTAAATGTAAGCAATTCTATTGAATCACGCTAGCTAAACTTGAATCGATGCAAAACGATATTCATGAGGAATTATGTAATTCTTTGAACCGTTTTTCAATGGATTTCTGTTCGTTATGATTCGCAGTGGCAAAAAGGACTTCGGTGTTTGATGACCCTACGATGGAAATCCAAGAGCTTACGGGTGTTATTAAGCAAGATATTACTGCATTGAACTCTGCGGTTGTGGATCTTCAGCTTCTCTCCAACTCTAGAAATGAGAGTGGAAGCGCTTCTACCGACACTACTAGCCATTCAACAACGGTTGTCGATGATCTAAAGACCCGATTGATGAGCACCACAAAAGAGTTTAAAGATGTTCTCACCATGCGAACTGAGGTACTGTAATGTATTGATGCGCTTGTTGAGCATGTTTTATATCTACATTACCAAGACTGATGTGTTATATCATTGTTTTTGTGAAGAACTTGAAAGTACATGAGAATAGAAGACAATTATTTTCGTCCTCTGCCTCCAAGGATTCTGCAAATCCTTTTATCCGTCAACGTCCATTAACTACAAGGTCGGCTGCTAGTACTTCTAATGCCCCGGCACCCCCATGGGCTAGTGGGTCACCATCTTCTCCTCAGTTGTTTCCTAAGTAAGTTATTGTTATTGTTTTTGGTTCCTCTTTTGTTTGTTGTAGGCTAAGAGTTTAGCTTGTGTGCTTTGTTGCTATTTTTTTATAACGTAGGTAAACTAATTTCTTACATAATCTAAATCACTATGTTTCCTCTTACACATTTTTTTTGTAATATTGTGCGTGATTAGACTAATAAGTCCTTGCTTAGTTTTCAAAGGAACTGGTGATTCTAAAAAAGCCTGGTTCACTATTATGGAGCAAAATGTGGTCAAATACCCTTCTTTTTATTTTCATTCCTTGAATTGTTACTGAAGTAATCACTCAATTATGCAGCATTTTGTCATAACCACTGTACTGATATTGATATCTCTATCCCTCTGTTTTGATTGCACTAAAGTACTAGCAATCTAGCATAAGTTCACAACCAATTGTTTCCTGAAGTAAATAATTCATGTGCTTAGTGTAACTTGTAGGAATTAATTGTTCGTTGATTTACTAGTAAACCTGTCATACTGGCTAGCCTGTTCTGAGCTGCTGGTTTGGCCTAGCCTGGAACAGATCTTCAGAACTACTGAAACATGGTCTGGCTAGGAGAACTTGGGCATCCCTAAATACAAATTGATAAGCAGGCTGACCCATTCAAAGCATTTTCCTTTGTTTGACCAACAAAATGGATGAGAGTTGATATGTTAAGATTGTCTCACAAAACTTGCATATCTGGGTGCAAATTGAGAGCTGTAGTTACTTTACTTGGCTGGATTTGTGGATCCTTTCCTATTTAATACTTCCTCCATTCCTTTTTAAGTGTCTACTTAGAGAGTAAAAATTTGTTTCTATTTAAGTGTCTACTTATATTTTCATGGAAGTATTAATTGCACTTTTATCAATTCTATCCTTATGTTTAATTGGGGTAGTAATTAATGCTTCACTATTGATCCAATAAAACAAAGAGAGATAAAAGGTAACATAAAGAGTTCAAAAAAATATTTTGATGACAACAAAAATAGTCATTGCATTACTGAATATGCATAATTTAGCTTTAAGTGAATAGTTAAATAGGAACAAAGGGAGTAATAAAAACTCATGTTTTGCTCAATATTTTAAGGTTGGTCAAATTCTATATGGAATTCTGGTTTCGGGTTATTCTTTTTTCATGGCTTTTAAATCTACAGAAAGCAAGTGGATGGGGAGATTCAACCATTGTTACAACAACAGCAGCAGCACCAGCAGCAGCAAGTAGTTCCATTGCAAGACAGTTACATGCAAAGCAGGGCTGAAGCTCTTCAGAATGTTGAGTCCACTATTCATGAGCTCAGCAACATTTTTAATCAACTAGCAACACTTGTTTCCCAACAAGGAGAGATTGCGATCAGGTTTTATATTTCTTACTTGTGTGCTATATATGTACCTCTTTATTGTCAATTATTTCTGTACTTCAATACGATATTTGGTGTATGTTACCATGAGATCCAACCTTACTTGATTTGTCAGAAATTCCATTATCAAATGAGCGTGTGACAGTTACATTTACTGTGTTCAATTAGCTTGTATTTTGTCCAGAAAACTATTGTTCCAGTTTCTGGTTGTGCTGTTTAAATAGCTTGTGTTGCTATGAAAATTCAGCTCATATAAAGTACTACTATCAAGCTAACTTTGGAGATTAAAATGCATGTTTATCTTGGTTGTTTGTCTGTGGAAGATGATTGGGTTATATCCTGCATGTTGACTGTAGTGCTGTGGATGCCATGCCGTTTAAGTTGTTTGTTTTGTTGCTTATTTAGTGGAGAAATGTCTTGTAAGAATTTAGCCTCCTTGTAAGTGAATCACCTTTGATGAAATATTACAGAATTTGTCATGGTAATGTTTTTGATAAGTACCCTGGTGCTTGTACTTGAAAAAGTTCTGAACCTTTAATATCTTCTAACGGGTGGTTGTTCACATGCACTTTGCTTCCTAAAGTGCATCTATTTATAGGAGTTAAATTGCAAGCATTGGCCTTCCTATGTTGCTTCTTCGCCAGTTCCTATATATTTTGTGACGGTTAAACTTACTCTCGCATCTTTGATTGGGGGACTAGCAGCCAATGAAAGTTTTAGGTGTTCAGTTTATCTCTTTTTCTCTCCTTGTTTAAGACCTTTTTTTATGCCTTTCTTATTTTGTCATTAGTTTCTTGAGTATTTATGGGATAACTTGGACTTTTATAGTAGGACATTTGTAAACTAATTTGTAATTTTTTCTTGAGTATGTTTTGGGATATCTTGTACTTTATATATACATAATACATCGGAGTAAAACATTGTAAACTAGTTAGTCCTTTCCCTTGTCCCTTATCTCTAATCTCATATTTATCCTAGAATGAGGAAATGAGGATGGTGTGACGATATTAGCTGGTGCCTGGTGGAAGCACCAGAGGCAGTGAATGCTTGGTTTTTTAATGGATTTATGCTTGCTACATGCTTCTAATCCTGAAATTTGAATGCTCTGGTTGTATCGAATTCTGAAAATGTGTGACTCTGTTTTAAAAATATTGATGATCACTTGTCAGAAAAAAAATAAAAAAAAGAAAGGAAGAAAGCAACGCAGCCATGTTATTTAAACTTGTGAACTTAGTTGCCAAACATGTTTTACCTTTTCGACAAATTTATAGTCTGTCAAGCACGGGGTAAACTTAGTAAAATGGTGAGAATTATATATATATATATTAAATTTTGTAGATTATGCTCAGCTTCCCACTTTTGATGTTGTGATTTGCTTGTGTATGATTACGAAGTTATAGATTTTATTGCTGTCGTGTGATTCTGAATTGACCAATTGAGACACTAGTGAGATTGATAGAGGTACTCAATTTGCAGGATTGATGAAAACATGGATGATACATTGGCAAACGTAGAGGGAGCACAAGGGGCTTTGTTGAAGTATCTGAACAGCATATCTTCCAATAGGTGGCTGATGATTAAGATTTTCTTTGTATTGATATTTTTCCTTATGGTTTTCTTATTCTTTGTGGCATAATCATTCTAATACGCAAGTGTCGGTCCTCTTGCTGGTGTCAAGCCTTATGTATTTCATTAATATTTATTTCTCTAAATATATATATTCGTTCCTGCAAGAGCTTAACTTAGGGGCTAAGTATGTCAAATTTTGTACGTATTGATATACATGTAACGAAATTAATAAGTATGTGCATTGCATGTTGCCCATTTATCTGATCGTTATTTGTGATTTACCACAGCGGATGCTTTCTGTAATAATGATTGTAGACAATGATTTATGTAAAACCACTGATTTAACCTATTTTAGAACTCGCTTTATCACTCTTCTCTTTATATATAACATCAACATCACCTTTATGGATATCTAACATCACCTTTATGGGGGGTTTAGTATGTCGCATATTTTTTAGTTAATTTTTGAGGAATGTATTTTCTGGGTAAGTAATTTTGGGAAAGTTTAAGATATCCACGTATATAGATCATTGAATTATTTTTAACAATATTAAACGGTTATAATTTAAGAGACTATCGGTGGTCCCTTTTTTAAGAGAACCACCTTACATTGACCTACTTTTGTCACCCTTTTTGAAAAATGTTCAAGCTTGAAAAAAAGTGATTTCAAAATGTATCTTACTGAAAAAAATCGTCTTAAAAAAAATTTAGGACTTGTTTGAAACAGTTTTGGTTTTTAATTTTTAAAATTGTATTATAAAATAGTTTTTAGAAATAATTTTCAAAAAATGTGAGACACATTTTAATTATAAATTTGTATGTAAATTCAAAAAATTGAAAACCAAAACAAATTTAAAATGTTTTCAAATTTTAATTTTTAAATACTACAAATTTTTGAATTTTCTATTTTTTCAAACAGAATCAAGCCCAGTATACTTTTGAGTTTTTAGAAATAAAAGGTGAGATTATTAAATTGAGCGTGCATTTGTTAGTCTCCCGCTTTCAAACTGAATAGTCTAACTGGTATATGAAGAATGATATATGCCACGAAATACACGGAAATTGACATGATCGTCTGAACAACAGTCCAACACAATCAGACAAATTTTAAGAAATATTAATGCACGAAAATCAATAAAAGTAAATAGTATTTTTTAATTTTGGTCAAAATTAACCAAAGTAAAATTTTATACAAACAAGACCTTAAATGGATTAAAACATAAAAATCCAGTTTATCCATTAAAAGAGACTATTTCTAACTTTGGTAAACAGATCTTATACGAAACAGGCCCTAAGCAAACGAGGGAAGCTGTTACCGAATAGTATTGGTGCTCATGAAGTGCTTTTATTGTGCTGTGTAAATTTGTTAAAGGTTTTTTTAACTTGTCATGGGGCACCTTCTTGGGACACACCTATAGGACACAAGGTAACAATGATTAGTAATTAATAATATTTTATGTAAGGGAAATTATTAAGTAGTGGAGTGATGATGAGTTTAGTGGGTGCACATAGAATATAGTAAAATGAATTAAATCCAATCATTAAAAAATCTAATCCAATCATTATTAACTTATGCTTATGGGTACAAATTAGAAAAAATCCATTTGTTAATTGTAAATTTGTAACAAAGCCATATTGAAAAAAGAAACTAAAAACATAATGCTTACACTAATAAAATTTTAAGAGTCTTTTTTTTCTAAAAAAAAAATTCAAAGATTTCAAAATGATTTTTTTCTCATAAAAGCTTATAAGCTATGTAGTGTTATATAGGAGAATTAAAGTAATTTTATAATATTAGAGACAAAAATAATTTAAAAATAGAACAAAAAAATTTATATTAAGCAAAAAGATTTTAAGTTTTTATCTTTTAGTGGTGTCGTCAGATTCCAGTCATGAGCATGTAGCTACCTTAAATATTGAAGGAAGAGTTTCCTTGTCTCTAAACTATAATGTTCTTACTAAAAATTAAAATAAAATAATTAATAAAGGTGCGAAAATTTTAAAGGATGATACATTGTCGCTCTTAAAATTTTATTTTCACCTCATTTTTAGAATATTTTAATAATTATTATGTAATAATACTTTATATTGATTAGTTAAAAATATATTATAAAATAAAAAAATTAAAGAAAATGACAATAGACTGCAGGGTAGTGACAATATTCCTATTCCTTTTTTAAAAGGTTAAATTAACGTTTTAATTTTTATATTTACATTTTATTTTTGTTTTAATTTCTATAAAAAACGTTTCTTTTAATTTTTATTTGTGTTTTCTATTTTTATTTTAGTCCTTACCATCATATTTTCATAGGTCTCGAGCGTTAATCACTCACCATAACTTTATTACCACAACTAACACTTATGGAGTTAATTGAGAAGAGAAAGTTAGGTAAATGGCAAAAGGATAAAAGTAGGTGAAGACTCATTAGGGTTGCACGGGCAAGTGGTGAAAAGTGGTGAGTTTGCAATGACGGCCTGTATATGATAAGGACTAACAAAAATGT